>CM054125.1:1719042-3014677 GCA_028751855.1 Ambrosia trifida | reverse complement strand
GGTTACTCAAGATCGGATCACTTGAATCTCGAATCGAGCCAAGCTCAAAAATAGATTGAAGTTCATTTAAAAATCGAGCTCGAGTGTGGGCTTTATACTTCGAGCTTGATCAGCTTCAAGAGCTATATGAGCCTATTGCTTATATAAATATACTACTTTACATATTACATAATAGATATACTTAAACATAATTATGATACATATAAATACGTGTGTGTGTGTGTGTGTGTGTGTGTTTCTCAAAAAAGATTATATATACATAAATAAATAATAAACGAATCGAGCTCAAGCCGAGCTTGAGTCCAATCAAGCTATGCTCAACTCAGCTCGTTTACACACTTGTATTATAATGTTTTGAAAACATTATGAAGGTCTTTCATAATGGTTTCAAATAACCAAAACACTAAACCAAATCTAAAGCATAGTTATTAATAGCGAATAGCGTAGCGTAGCGCTCATGTGTCACTATATGGTTATTGGTTAATAGCGACACATAGTGGGAAATAGCAAGATTTTGTGTCTTTTTTTTTTTTTTTTTTTTTTTTGGGGGGGGGGGGGGGGGGGGGGGGGGGGGTATACATATAAAATAGTTCTCCTAGTGAATCGCTAAACATGAAATAGCACCCACTATCTCATTGATATCGCTACGTTACGTAGCGTATCGATAATTTGTCTCTATCGTCCGTTATTCGATATTGACAACTATGATCTAAAGTATTATGTAACGGCAAAAAAAGCCAAAGAAGCTAAAAAGGTAATATTTATTTTAAGTAACGAACGAAGATGGCTAAAGTATGGGGTAACAGAAAATGTAACCAAAAGCATTAACTTGGAGAGGTAAATGATGGTTGTTAGGAGTTACAAACATTTGACGTTAGGTCAATTTCTCAAGCGCTTTGATTATAGCTTCAAGTATGATACGCATTGGCCAATTAAGCTATTGGTCCCTAATTAACATTAAAGCCCTAGCTTTTGTCGATTTATTATTGTTTTGTTTATCTTCTTATTTCGCCATCCCTCTAGGTATACAACTTTTTAAGTAATCCATGTGTTACATCCACCGTTGTAATATCCTATTTGTTTTCATATGTTCATCGTTTACAACTAACGAATTAAGTGACTATATAAAGTCTATTATCATCCTAACAATCGCAGCTTGATCCTGATCCTCAGGGGCATGCGCCGTAAAGCTCTCAAGTTCACTCTCAACCCCATGTCCTTGTCTTTGTTTTATGAAACTTTCAGGCTTGTTGCTCGTGGACCATTTACGTGGGTCAAAAAGGTTTGCTCTTGGTTTAAAAAAGCAAGCCTGAGGCGCACCTAGGCGCAAAGCAACCTCAGGCGCAGGTTTCTTCGCTTCAGCCTACATAAGGCACAATTAATACAGGAAGCGCATGTGAGGCACGTTTTTCTAGCACTGTGACCTTGAGGCGCGCGCCTCATGTATATGCCATATTTTTTTGCATCGGGATGTTGTACAACATGTTTTTTAGGTTGTGTACATGTAGGTAATTTATACATTAAACACACATAGAGCTTATTTGTGTCTAAATATTGGGTAAATGATCCTAGAAACCTATATGAAATATATAATAATATGCGCCTCGCGTGAGAGAGCGCTTTTGCACTTTGCACCTCCATTTTAGACCTTGTAACCTCTGTGTGCTTCTCGCTTTTTAAAACCAACGGTGTGTTACCCATATTTCAGAAGTCTTATTGTTTGAATCTAAGAAAAATAGGGGGCTACTAGAGCAATGAGTAAGACTATTAGGTCGGCCATTCGACCTTAGCCATACGTAATACATAGATGAAAGAGTACACCATTCCATCTCTTTGAAGATCATATGAAGGTGCTCTCGAATGCCGAAAGGTGCACCATTCCTTCAATAGGAATTATAAAGCCTCTTTGTCCCAACAAATTAATATATATACTGGAAGAAACAATCAAACAGTTCATACTTTGCTAGAATATATATTTTGCTGGAATATATATCCTGATTGTTGTTTATAGAAGTAGCAGCACTGACTCAATTCTGTTTCATGTCATGTCAATACCATGCACTAAAATTATCATGACCGTGTATTTTTGCATGACTGACTTGTTAAGTTAAAGTGAGATTCCATTTAATAATTTCCAAAATGTCATGTCTACTAGTCTTATGAGTTACGACATGTGAGATATATTATGTCAAATCAAGTATAACACAACTAATAGCAAAAGGGATGTGCTGGTTGTTAAACAACTTCAGGTTTCATAAGTGATACCTCCACTAATTTGTATGATATAACTATGCCTATTGCCTAATATGCCTAATTAACAAAATAGGAACTTGAGTAAGATCACTAAAGTCAAGTCAATATACTTTAATAATTTACTATGTAAACTTACAAAACCTACTTGTAGCTAAAGGGTAGATGAGCCAACAAAATCGCTTGTAAGAACTTAAAACAAAGGAATGTGTTACTTTTAAGAATTTTAAAACAAGGAAAAGTATTATTTTCAAGAATTTTACTTTCAATTTCAAGCTACCAAGTCTGCTTGTAGCTCTAGACACGGTTGTAAAATTCCCCCTAGGCGCCGATTACTCGTTGAGTAATCCCCGGGTACTCCCCGCCTAGTCTAAGTACTTGCAACTCCCCAATCAACCGAGTTGGCACTAGGGATGAGCATACAAGGCCGAATACCGGTCCCGTCCCGTCCCAATCCAGATACCGTACCGAACCGAACCGATACCAAACCGAGGGGTTTCGGGATCGGTATCGGTACCCATATTTATGGATTTTCGGTTTCGGTATTATCGGTATCGGTATTTTAAGGTAAAATACCGATAGCATACCGGTACCGAACCGATACCGTACCGTATGTGTTCGGTATCGGTATCGGTATCGGTATCGGTATTGGTTTTTTGGACTTTTCGGTATTGGTATTGTCGGGATCGGTATCGGTTCGGTACCGATACCGTCCCGAGCTCATCTCTAGTTGGCACCGCCTAGCGACTTTTGCAACCATGGCTCTAGGTTATGCTGGATTGCTAACAATAAACTTTTGTAGTGGTTTCTAAAACTTAATGATACTCGCTCACTCCTGGTTTGGTTTCATATCATTTTCATGCACAAAGCCACAAATACCATGACCATTACTTTTGCATGATTGACTTGTTTTGTTGAAGTGAAATTTCATTCAATTCAATAATTTCGCAAATGTCAGGTCTACTAGTCTTATGAATTACTTGGTAATCGAAGGCACTAGACGCACTCAAGAAGCAAAGGGTGAGCCTCGCCGCACTCAAGGCGTAATGCAGAAAGGGTGAGCATTGGACCTAGGTGCACTCAGGTGCAAAGGGTGAGCCTTGAGCCTAGACGCAAAACGCTTGAAAAGCAATGGCTTTTTGGGAAAGACAGCTCGTATAAACAGACCATTTTTATGGTTTTTGGTTGGTTTAGGTTGTCTTAGGCTGGTTCATGGCCATTTTTGGATGTTTCAGACCAGAATTTGGCCGGAAATTGCAAGTTTGACTAGAATATGGCCGAAAGCACTTTGGCGTCTTGATGACAGCAAGGCGGTGTGGCTGTGTTGCGCCTTTCACTACTATATTCATTATGTCAAAATAGGGTATAGCACAACTAATATCAAAAGGGGTGTACTAATTTGTTAAACAACACACTTCCGATGGCAGGAAACACAAGTAAAAGTCATTTATGCACAGGCCAATGTGTATCTTAATAACTAACTTTCAGAGTAGTATTTTGAAATATTGAAGGTTGTTTGTTACGAAACATGATCATCTATTATCATACAAAATAGTGGACAACCTACTCAATGAAACTGGAGTGCTTACTATACCTAATTACAATGTTGTAAAAATCGGCCTAGGCGGCCGCCTAGGCGCTAGTCGGTGAACAATATAGGGATAAGGACCTAGTCGGTGAACTAGGCGTTTTGGCCATTAGGCGGGCCTAGGCGGTGGTTTTTTTAATTTCTAAGTATTTCTTGGTATTATGTGTATATAATAAGTATTTCTAAGTATTATGTGTATATATCTTTACATATTTTCAAAAAACACCTAAATTTGTGTGTGTGTATAAAATACGTATAAAAATACCAAAACGCCTAATTCCGCCTGGTCCCGACTAGTCCCTAGGCTGGACCTCACCGCATGCCTAGTGCCTTCTGCAACATTGCCTAATTAACAAATGGTAACTCAAGTAATTTCACTAGAGTCAAGTCAATATACTTCAATAATCTACCCATGTGTTTACTTATAGAACCTATTTTTAGCTAAAGGATAGATGAGTCAACGGAATCACTTTTAAAACTTAAAACAAAGTAAGGAGTCATGTCTTTTTCAAGAACTTTAAAACAAAGAAAGTATTATTTTTAAGAATTTCACTTTGTAATTCAAAGTTTCAAACTACCAGGTCTGCATGCGGCTTGACTCATGATCCTTGAAGCTCTAGGTTATGCTGGATTGCTCCCATTAGTCTTCCCTGCTCGACTCCCAGGTCTATTCACCTGCAACACAGTTTGAACTACTTATATACAAATTATAGAATGCTAGTATGCTACACTTTTTAGAAAATGAGATGGAATTTCGGCCCATATAACAAATGGATCGATTTGGGTTATCTCAAACGGGTCAAACAGAAAAAGGCTATAGTGAACAGGTCAAACCTAGCTCATAGCATTTTTTAAGCATATAACCTCCTATATTGGAAATCATTTTATGAAAGATTCATATTATGATTATAAGGATATTATTCCTCTAACCAAAATTCACGCTTACGTAGCCCGCCCCGACCTACATAAAAAATGACTCATTTCAACCCATTACCCAACCAGACCATCGTACCACACCCTGCACATTAGCATCATACCCTGCGGCGGGAAGGTCGCGAAACTTGGTCCACGTTGAGCCTGCAGAAGTTATCATCGTAAGTATGGAAATACGACAACAGAAAAACAAAAAAAAAGCATAAAAGGTAACAACATCCAATTAAATATCTCAACATATCACCTGGCATTGTCCGACGGAAAAGCGCATCCCGGATGAAAATCAGCAGTAACATAACCAGGGAGAACACCAAGTTGATCATCACTCAACGTAGAAGCCAATATAGGCTCACTCAACATGTTCACATCGTTAGCAGAGTATTGCTGTGCCCATATTTGTCCCAAGGTACTAGCATAAGCATCAAAGCCTAACATTCCATTGTTGGCTAAAGCCCATGCCTGAATCTCAGCCTCAGCCTGGGCCTGGGCATCAGCATCACCCTGAACCTGAGGCGCAGCCTGACTCTGAGTCTGAGAATGAGCTTGCGCCTACATAAGATATACAAACAGAAACAATATACATTAATCAACAAACTCGGATTACGATTAACGATCACCTGAGCAGAGGATTCCGGGATAACCTCAGCAGCATTAGATCCAGCAGTATAATAGTCCCAGAATACGGCCCACCAGTCGCGTAAAAACCCATCAGATACATCAAGCCCTACACCAACACTCAAATCACTACCAAATAACTTTCAAAAAACAAACCCTATGTTCATAAAGGGGAAATAAATTGTAGTGCATCACATTTAAATTCAAAAAACTACTAAGTAAATTGGTACCAAACAAGTACACATTGTAACAATAATAATCACATTGGCTAGGGTTTGTTTAATTTCGAATTCGAAACTTAAATCAGTTGATTAAGAGTCAGGTATGACTAATGACATGAAATATAACAATTAATAATAATAATAATAATAATAATAATAATAATAATAATAATAAGTTAAGAAAGAGACGGTAACCGGCGATCGGCGGTGAACGTACCACAATCGGCCTCAGTTATTCCGGCTTCTCTGGCGAAAATTTCAGCCGTTTGATTCATCCCTGATTTTCTAATATAATCGAGCATGAAAACATGCAACCTGAAGTATAAATTTACGGTTAAATGAAAATGTTACCAAACAAAATGTACGTCGAAATGTAAGACAAATCAAAATGTACATAAAATAAACATATGTGTGGCGTCGTACACGACGTGATATGGTATAGACTATAATCTAGTGGCGGATTCAGACCAAGATTTCAGGGATAACGTTACATAATTTTCACGGGTAACGTAATATAAAACACGTAAAATAAAAAATACACTACACCAAAAAGGTTGAGGGGTAACAGACAACTTGTTACCTAACTAAACTTAGGTCTAAACATATAGTAGCTAAAATTAATATTATCCAATGAAAACGTATTACATTTGACTTGATTTGTTTCATAACAAATTTTACATCAAAACGAAGTCTAACTCAAAGTATACACAAAAAGAAAACATTTTATAATTGACCTAACTTGTTTTCAAACAAAAACTACATTAAAGCATAGACGAACTTGAATTTATATGGACACGTAAAAAAATGAAAATGTAAAAATTTATTTTTGGGGTAAACTCATAACTTCATAAACTTAAAAGGAATGACATTAACAAAATTAAAAGTTTGGGGAAATTAAGTAGAGGATAACTTTGTAGAATTCAAAAAAACTAACAGTTGTGATTTTAAAATAAAGGTAACTAAATGCTTGTCTTAATATGAATGAATAACACATTTTTTTACTAAGAAAACACAGTAATGTTTGGTTAAAAAATAGTTAATGGGTATTAAAAATATGAGATGCGTTCTACGAAATGTTTGATGGATAAAGTGCAGATGGTTGTGCATAACAATTTTTTAACCTCGAAAAGTAGGAAAGAATTTGTTATTCAAAAAGGGTTTCGACGCAGCTTATTGTCTATTTGACTGTCATCCTACTGTAAAAATTCTTTATGTAAGACTTATTTTATAACCATATGTGTTGAAAAGTGTCATGTGGTGACAGCTGAGAGAGAAGAGGTACATGTACCAATCGGCAGCTGTTATGAGTGCTGAATGTTATGAGCCTTATGTCCAAGGCTTGACGTAAAACTACGATGGAGCCGGAGCTCTCACTGGAAGCACCATCTCTATTCTTACGGGCTAGAGGTAAGATTGTCTACATCTCACCTTTTCAGACCCTACCTTAGTTTGTTATTGGTGAGATTTCATGATTATGGTGATATGTTTATATATTGAAAAGTGTATTGAAAAGTGTATTGAAAAGTACTTTAGTTTTAAAAAAATAAAAATAAGTTAAACCAAATATTAATAGGTTATTTTATAAAACAAATCAATACATTTATGAGTGATGACATGAATATATGACTTAGTGATTTTTAGTAGTATGTTCTTTATTCTAATAAAAATATATAATTAGTTTAAATTATTGTAAATGTAAAGCTACTATGGGTATATTTGGCAAAATTAGTTGGTGGCTGGTAGCTGCAAGCTGGGAGCAGGTAGCCGGAAGCTTTTTAAATATATTTTGGTGTTTGGTAGAATAGCTGGAGCTTTTAATAAAATGTATAAAATGACCAAAATGGGCATAATTAAAAGCTTGTAAAGAAGGCTTTTATTTTTTATTTTTAAATAGAATGGGTATTTGTGTCATTTACTAATTAAAAGTTTGTAGCTAGTAGAGTTTTTTTCTTAAACGCTAGTACTAGTAGCTTTTCACTATAGAGTTTTTTCTCCTAACTAAAAGCTTTCCACTCCTTCAATCAAACAATGCTTTTTATTGAGTATGAATTTTTTCTTAAAAGCTTAAAGCTCCTAAAAGTACATTGCCAAACATACCCTGTGTATTTATGTCTTCAAAGAAAAAACAGAAAGAAGCTTAAGGCCCAATCTATAATCAACACGAACAGCCATCTATGATCAAACTGGGCAAAATGATGGGCTCTAACTAGGCCCAATTAAAACTCGTGTTTAAACTTCATATTAGCCTAAGCTCAATCTATTTTAATTCTAAACGCATGCTTTGGTATTTATTTTAATTGTTTGGAAAAAATAATTTTTTTATGTATTGTTAAAAGGAAACGAGATAATAAAAACTATTTTATGTTTGTTCAAAATTAATTTTGTAAAAAAATTATTTTGTATCAAATAAAATCTATGTTTTGTATTTGAAAAGTTTGAACACTCAATATTTTTTTCCCTTAAATTTATGTTTCATTTCACAAAAGCGAAAATTACATCAAAATAACAGGCAAATGGGTAAAAAGCTGTGCCACCACCATTTTCTGTATGACGAACCCTAGTCTGATAAAAAAAAACCCTTGCCCCCTCCTCTGGAGTGGAGACATTACTATGTATAACCATTGGACCTTGGTCAAAAAACGGATAGCTTCCAGTGCCAGAGACCCAAAGGTATCAAAAGCCAAAGGGACGAAGGAGTGTTGGTAAAGAAATAAAGAATGTATCAAAAAGAATTAGAAAAATAAAACAAAAAAAATTCATCCAAAGAGTAAAGAAATAACTCACATACGCTCACTTTGAAGAACCATAATGATAGCAACGCAGTTCTTCCTGGATTTTTATAGATTATAAAAATGTCATATTAGAATTGTTGGTTGAGATTATAATAAAATATTCTTCTCTACGTATTTTTACCAAAAGAAAAACAAATAATTTTGGCAATTGATCATAAAACCCTTTAGTTACGCCTCTGCAGATGAATAAATTATGTTAATAGTTAATACACTAACAAAGAAGTTTGATTTTTACCTGAAGTTTTGATCTTTTTTAGATGAAAACTGTTGAAGAGATCAATTGATTGAAGAACCAAAACTAAATTCAAGCACTAGAGAGAGATTTATAAAAATGGTGATGGTTGAATGCATATGAATTGAGTGAAGAGGGAAACAAAGCATTTGATGGGAAAGAGACAACTATTACTATGAATCTAATTACAAAAATATGTACATTCAATGCTAATATAAATTTATATATATATTAAAAAGCTTTAATTAAACACAAAATGTTAATGTTATATTTGTTAACAGTAATGAAAGCGAAATTAGAATTTATATTGGTATTCAATGCACTTGACTTATTTACAAATAGAATATAGCATTATGTTAACTATAGTGCATAAGTTGTAATTTACAGATTTTTATCAAAAAAATTTTAAACGAAAAATAACCATTTATCAATTTAGAAGTAATTATACTTTCCTACATGGGTATTTTTTTATTTTAATTAAATAATAATCAAACAATGTAGGACGTTTGATAACATTTACCTTTATTACATAGTATTTTATTAAATAATAATCAAACTAGTGTAAATTTAACCTTTGACTTCTTCTAGCATGTGATTTGTTATTATTCATCACAAACCATAAAGAGCAAGTGTTGTATAAATCATAAAACAAAAGAGTTAGTCATGAAATTACTCAGAAAAAAATACAAATAAAAAAAATGACGAACTTTTTGGTATCGCAATAAGAATATTTAGCTTCAGTTAATTGACTAAATTCTTATAGACAGAAACAAAATTTTATATATATATATATATTAACTACTTCTATAGATGCTTCATTTTTATAAGCATGATACTTATAGATTTAAACAGTATCTTTTCATTTAATCATACCATTACTATCAGTTAATATTAAAGATGTCATTGGATGTGATACAAAATGAATGAATTTCCTAAAAAATGGTCATATTTTCAAAAGTTACAATTGGGGAAAAATAATATTGAATTGTGCTAATAAATATCACTTTTTTTATTAACAGATAAAGGGATTTACGATCTTAATAGTTGAGTTTTTTTTTCAAAATAAGTGTAGATACTAAAAAATATTTACCATTTTTAGTACTTTAAAAAATATTTAGCTAAATTGGGTACTTTTCTTTATCCCTTTATTTTTACTTAAAATATTAACAACAACAACAACAACCGAACCAGGAAATCCCATAAATAGCGACGCTATTAGTAGGGTCTGGGGAGGGTGAGATATAGGCAAACCTTACCTCCATCGTTAGAGATGGAGAGGCTGCTTCAGAGAGACCCCCGGCTCGAGTTCAAACACACATTAAAATATAACTTAGTAGACACACACCAAGCAGTATAAAGAGGTAGTGGGTGAATAAAATAGAATAACAAAGTGCATAAATAACCTCATTAAATAACAAATAAAGTTAAAACACAAGGCCATCTCTAAAAAAGCAAAAACAAAGACACAAATTACTCTTCTTCTAAAAATCTATAACTAAAACACACAAAATCCCCAAAATATGGTTTAATTAATTATAAAAGTTTAAAAATTCTACAATAATTCAATAAAAATCCTACAAAATCTCTGCAATAAATAAATTAAATTCTACAAAAAAAAAAAAACTAAAAAATTCTACAAAAAAAATCATGCAAAAATTTCGGCAAAAAAACCAGTCTCATCTACAGATTCATCTTCTAGCACATGTTCCACATCATCATTGTTTATAATCAGCGACGGATTCACTTGTTAATTACGGTGGGCATGTACCCACCGTTCAGCAGTCCACAAACATGTATTTGTCTGTATAATATTTTCCTTATTTTAGCCCAACTGTCAAACAATTTATGTTTTAATGGCTTGCTTGCCAATGCCATCTAATTTCAACACAAGCCATTCATTTTTTTTTTCTTTGGTTGAAACATATTTCACTAATTTGAATGCTATGGTACAGTATAATCAATATATATATATATATAGGGTGGTTATTGCGAAAAGTAAACAAAAGGTGCGAAGTGTGCGAAGGCATCTCCACCATTCATTGGAAGATTTTGACTAAAAAATCACGTGATCAATTTTGATTATATAATTAGTTATACAAAAAAAATGTATTTTTGTCAATTGCCTCTAAACCCATTTCCCCCATGATGTTTAAACGGCTATAACTTTTTCATACGATAATATTTTTTTTTAAATTACACCGTATTAACGAGCGTTTCATTCTCTTTAATTTGAGTAGCCTAGTGCTATAGTTTTCTTAATTTTAAAAAATAGGTGCGTAATTTCACATTCAAATATCTGGTACGTGATTTTTGGTGTAAGCCAAACTGTGAAATCTGGTACGTGATTTTAACTGTAGGGTATCTCATACGTGATTTTATGTGTATGGCTAAATGTGAGCATCTGAAACGTAATTATATCTCTATGTGTATGACTAATGTGGGGCTGGTTATGGTAAAAAGTGACAAAAATGTGTGAAGTGTGCGAAGTTACGTAATATACAAAATTACGTACCATAGGCAGAATCATTACTACTTCATTACCAAAATCACGTACCATATACGTAAGCATTATAGTTCCATTATATACATAATCATTATAGTTTTATTACCAAAATCACGTACCATAAACATAATCATTCAAAACTTTACATAACAAATTTCCATACCCCTAAAAAACGTAACATACAAAATTACGTACCATAGACATAATCACTACTAGTTCCATAACTAAAATCACGTTCCAAAATTACGTACCATAGACAGAATCACTACTATTACATGATAATTACGTAATGTTTTTGTATGTTCATGAAAGCATTACGTAATTATCATGTACTTCGCACACTTCGAACGTTTTCATTACTTTGTATTTGAACCGGCCCCTAAAATACTTTAATGTGAAGATGCGTACCATATTATTTAATGACCATAATCACTGTAGGTCACCGAATAAGGAGTCGCCACACACAACTATGTCTTCTATAGCCTCCCGGAGGCCATCATCGAAACAAGATACCGCCTCCACCAATAAATGGGTTTGACAAGTCCACAACCCAAAAAGTAACTTAGCGACCCTCATGCATAACATGAGCAGAAGGAGTTCACTTTGGGGATCCCTAAGTCAGGACAATAGTTTCATAAGTTCAACCGCACCCGTGGCTGGCCGCCCTGCCAACTCCCAAATAAAGTTAGCATCTCAGCTAACACCACTACCAAGAAGCTTAACCCCCATCTCAGGAAAAGCTTATCCTAAGCTTTCAGCCCATCGCACGTTGGCCAAAAGACCTCGGTATTCTTAATATTAAGATGACGCCCCAGAGATGGCCCCTCCGCATTGATGATGTGTAAAGCCTTAGCAACCTCAGATGCATTACCTATAATCGTCCCATCATCCAAGTACCAAGCATGAAACAGGAGGTTACAGTGCTCCTGAACTCGCAGAATTAGAAGGTTTAAAGTAAGAGCAAAAAGAAGGGGCCCCAAAGGATCTCCTTCCAGCATTCTAGTAGTAGCCCCAATACAATTGTTACCAGTGTACAACCTAGAAGGTTGGGCGTATAGGAACTGGACCTACCGATAGATAGACGGGCAACACGAATGGACCTCTTAGAGGAAGGTTGTGCGGTCAACTGTGTTTAAGGCATTAGCGAAGTCCACTGTTAACAGAGCCAAGGAACCATCCACATGAAGGGAGTTGAGGAACCTGTTCGCACTATGAAGTACTGTCACACCCTCAATGTCACACCCCGCCTAAGGCGGAAACGCGAGGTGAGACGCATATAGTGATCACAAACATTGTTTACATGAGAAATGCTAAATTTCATTCATTTCACGTAGCAATTAAGGTCTTAATGTCAATTAGAGTTACAGGCCATAGCAAATGAGTTCCTCAACTACATCAAATAACAAAAACAAAAGACTTCTTCATGCACTCCTAAGCTTGCCATTTTATTGTCCTTACTTGATTTCCTGAAAAACATGCTTAAATGTGTCAACTAATAAGTTGGTGAGTCCATAGGTTCCAATGACTCGATAAAAAAGTTTGTTTTTCACAAAGTTTGTTGTCTGTGTCAATGCAGAATATAGTTACCATGAGCACCAAAACCAAACCCCGACTTACTTGTACGCCCCAACCAATGCCTTATCACAGAACATTGAAAAACATGGATAACATGCTATCATTTGACACGACAGACGTGATTAAAGAGACTAACCATGAAAGGGGGTGTCAATCCAAATAATACTATTCATATGATCCACTGCTTATTGCTAAGTTAATGGTTATGGATGTCCGGGGACTTTGTTATGATAATGTTGTCTAGCTCATGTAACACATGTTGTTGTCATGTACAAATGTAAGTCTCAACCATGTTTCTCCCCCAAAGTTGTAAAACACCAAAAAGGGGCCATGAAACTCACCTTGTGTTCGTACGAGTAGACTAGTAATTGAAAAGCCCAAATGAACTAGAGTCCGAACCATAGTACCCTAGAATTTATAAGGACAACTTAAGTCTTCATATTCGATTGTTTGCCATGCATGTTGTTCACTCGATTTGTATGTCTTTAGAATGCATGTATGTAGTATTATTACGTAACATTGCTTGTTCTTTCAAAAAGATTTATGGTTTAAACTTGTGGTTCTTGTAAATCCTCGTTCATTTATAGTTGAAATAATAACTTAGTCGTGTCAAAACCAAATTCACAAGTGACCATATGTTACCATGTAACACCTTATGTTAACACATGCTAAGAATTCTTTGGAAAAAAATGGAGTTTTAACACATTAGAACCCATGTGTTATAAACGTAGTTAACACAAGTTAGTTATTTCTAACACATGTTTCTGAAAAACCACAATTTGTATAACTATATGTTTGGAGTTCAAATGTCGGGTTTATAGCTTGACTGATACCATACACACACGCATACGCATACGCATACGCAGGTGTGTATATATCATGTACATATATAAGATGTATGGATCCAAATTTTTGTAAGTTAACTATTATAGCTCAGTGATCATGCTTCTTCCACGTCCACGCTTTTAATTTTGAGGAGAATGGTATTATAGACAATATATCTCTCTCTAAACCACTCATCTCGCTTTCTCTTTTCTCTAGATAATGACACACACATAAATCTTCAAATCTAATCTCTCTCCATCTATCTCTAAACCGCTAATCCCCTTCTCTCTTTTCACTAGATAACGATAACACACACATAAATCTCTCTAAACCACATGCAACTACAACAGCATCATCGAACCACCAACATATAACCATCATAACGTCCATCATCACCATTTTACCTATGAAAATCCAGATCTTGATTATGTTTCTGATGGGGTTTTTTGAAGGTCGTGCACTGGAATCAATGGTTGAGAAAACTTCAATTTCTTTTTCAATCTTAGCAATTGTAAACAATGATTCCGGCGATGGTGGTGGTTTTGAAGACGTTGCAGCAGTCAACAGATCTGAAAATTGTAGATCTTCTCCATTGTCAACGAGATCTATGTATCTTTAGATATTACAAGTTTGTTGGGTAAATCTTCTTGTTTTTTTTTTGTTCATCTCCTTCAAGATGTGTACACAATGTGTGGTGTATACATCTGATCAATACGTAAAAAGAGGAGACATAAATAATGCTAAAAATATATTTCATAAGATGAGACAAGTGATTGGCTGTAAGCTTTTTAAGACTTATTTGTTGATTTTGTTTGTAAATTTTTGTGTTATGATTTGTTGTGTTTGTTTTTCATGGGTACATTCATGTTATTAGTTGAATCTACGAAGATGTATTGTTTTTTATTTAAAAAAGTTGTTTTTCATTTAAAAACATATGTTTTTGTTGTTTGGGTTATAATTATCAAATGTTTTTGTGTTTTGATTATAAATTATAATTCGTTGTTTTTGTTGTTTCAAATGTTTGATGACAAAAATAACATATTTTTATTGTAAACAGATTTTTGAAGTTTTGGCGAGTAGATTGGAAATGAAGTTTTTTATTCCTTTTTTGAAGATCTAGATCTGTTTTTTTGATTGTTTTTGTGTGGTATTTTTGTTGTTCGGCTGTTTATACTTTCAGATATAGTGGTACAAGTTTTTGGTGGCCGTGGAAGGTGAACGACAAGCTAGACGGAAGTGGTTCCTGATGGCTGTAGAAGGTGAATGATGAGGCAGACGTTGATGGTGGTGAATCATAATGACGACGAGTCAAGATCTGATGTACCAATAAAAACAACCCAAATTTACAGATCTAGTCATCTAAGTATGAGGTTTTTGTGTTTTCTTTATTTTGTATTAAGAACATTTGTTTTTTTCATTTATAAAACATATGTTTTTTTTTTGTTGTTTGGGGTATTATTCATCATATTTTTTGTTGTTTAGTTACAATTTATCATATGTTTTTGTTGGTTGGTTATAATTTATTATATGTTACATCTGTTACTTGATACACGAACATGTGTTTCTTTGAATACGTTTACAAAAAAAACATATGTATGTGAGGCTGAAACCTGGTAAACGAGGCAAGAATGAATTTTTTTAGAGACAAACTTGAGTCTATATTAACAAAGTCAGAGGAGTGAGAAGAATATATAAGTTTAATATGGACAAAATTACCCTTTTATGTGTAAAGATATATCTGTAATTTTGATTAAAAGCAAGAATTAATCTTGACCATATATCACAAAATTACCCTCGTCTGCTAGTCCATCCCTGTCACCCTCACGGATGGGAGGTTCGTATGTAGCCAGCCCCACTCCCCGAGTTAACATGTCTTCTGTTCTCCCGTTTCCATTCTTTATTTCAATGGAAGAACTTTTGGGGGTTAGGGTTTGGAGAAGTGGTGGTGACTGGTGGTTTAGCGTCGGTGGAATTTTGGCTAGGGTTTGTGAGATGGTGGAATTAGGAATTAAGACAGTTGTGATTAGGTGTTTGCGATAGTGGATTTCAAAAGAGGGGGGGGGAGGGGTGACGGTAATTAGAGTGGGGTGGTGAAGTCGGAGGTAGTAACATATAGAGGAGGGTGGTGGTGGTTGAGTATGAAGAGAGAGGCGGGTAGAGAGATTATATAATAAAATTTTAATATAGTTCTGCTTTTTTATTAAATTATTAAAAATAAAAGGTAAAAAGACTTAAATACCCCTAAATGATTAGATTTAACAAGAAAAAACTAACTAGATTAGGATCAAAGGATAATACACACAAGATTTTGAATCATAAAGTACACAACTAATCAATTTTAAACGTAAAGGACATGCTTTAAAATATGGCATAAATGTAAAAAATAAAATTTAAAATTTAGTCTATATTATTTAACTTTACATTTCTCTCTCTTTTGTATCTTAAGTATTATGTGACATCTATTAGTAAGAAAAAACGTTGTTGTTATCTATATATATATATATATATATTGTAAAGGGATTAATCCTACATGTCATACTCTTATGCAATCTCTTCTTTGAGAGATGACACATAGGATGTGATGTGGTAACTCTAAACCAATTAAAAAAAAGAAATAGATATGATTTAACCTAATCTATTACTCCCTCCGTCCCATTTTAAATGTCCTCCTTTCCTTTTTTGTTTGTCCCAAATTAAATGTCCCTTTCCAAAAATGGAAATGTAATTTCCAGTTTTGCCCATAAAAGACAAAACACAATCACCACTTTTGAGGATATTATTGTCATTTTACCACATACAAACAAAAAATTTCTTAAAATGTGTGTTTTTGGAAGTGGGACATTTAAAATGGGACGGAGGGAGTATAATCTTTAACCTAATCTATTAAATACCTAATTTACTAAATATAAATATTAAACCTTTATTATTTTACTTCTCGTGTTTTCTCCCATAACTTTTAAACATTAATATCTTTTATATACGAGATTTTTTAAAGAAAAAAATTACACCAAATTAACGAGCGTTTTATTATCTTTCCAACGAGTACCATAGTTCTATATAAAAATCGGAGAAAAAATGACTATATTTTGTAACCCGACAGGTATTGTGTCGGGTTTGGGATTATTTTAAAAAAAATTGTGGGTTTTGGTCGGGTCTAGGATTAGGTGATACCCGACCCGATTACCCGAAACAACATACCCAAATACCCGAACTACATACCCGATCATATACCCATGAATTTTTTAACGCATCACATAACCCTTAGACTAATGCGTTCGATATTTCAATAATTAACTTTTTTTTCTTATTTCATGTTAGTTCTTTTTAGAATGATCGATTAAAAACTTTCGAATTCATTTGTAATTGCACTAGATTTATACCCCGGCGCAGAGATTCTTTTTTTTATATCTGAATATGATAACTTATGACAGAGATTTGTTTAAAATAATAATAATAATAATAATAATAATAATAATAATATATGTTATTATTTTATATTAGATTTTTCAACCCGGGACGCTCCCAGGATAAAAACTAGTAGTCTATAAAGGATTTATACCAACATTATGAAAGATGCTTTTTATAATGTACCATAAACAAATTTTGAATCCAAATTGGTTAAATATTTAAGCATGTTGAGGATAAACAATAAAATGATTAAAATCTATTGGAATGAATTATGATATTACATTACATTCATAATTACATAAACCACAAATATTAAACACAATACTAACAAGAAAGCTAAGATCAACACAAAATCCTCACAAGTGTCATACCATTGAAGCTAAAACACCTGACATATTACGTGTCGTTGGTAGTGGCATTGACATGTATCGTAACTCATAATACAATTAACTTGTCAATCAATTATCAGAAATACATTATGCTACGATAACAGTTGCCGAGGGTCGAGTCGGGTCTTTTAATTGTGTGGATTGGGCCTAATCGTTTTCAAGACTTACCTAGTGCTAAACATATGTATACTATATTATAATGCAAGAATGATGGGTATTTTAATATACCCAAAAATTAAGAACTAATTTTTCATTAATAGTCTTAAAATCAAGGTAAAATAGTCATTCATACATTATTTACACTTTAATACTCGAAGGGTCTGGAGGCCATTGTATGGACCACCTTTGGACGAACAAGTCATTCTTGTATGTACTATGTGGTGGGGGCAACATTGGGCCGTCGACCCCGTTTTGGGGCGGCCAACACCGCCCCCGCCGTTCCTCCTCCGGCCAATCCGGCTACTCTTGGACGAAATGGACGGGCTGCATTGATTGGGTGGTTGTTTGTTTGTGGGACCCCTCTCCAATCTCCTTGTTTTCCCTCCTATTTATTAAAAAAAAAAGACAAAGACAGGGACGATTACACAGGAGGTTGAAGATGAAGTTTGTGGGACCCCTCTCCAATCTCCCTTGTTTTCCCCATAAACTTTTAATTAAAGTACAAATAACTATTAATATTTTCACTAAGCCACCTTAAGTTTAATCATTTATATTTTAATTATATATTATTTATAATTTAGATTTAATTTATATTTTAATTATATATTATTTATAATTTAGATTTAATTTATGTTTATATATTATTTATAATTTTAATTTAATTTATATTTTAATTATATATTTTTTTTAGAATTTAGAATTAAATAAATAAAAGGATGGACCAATAGGAGTGGAGGACTACCCCCACACCCTTAGGTTATGGGACCCACTTTTTGATGACATGGCGGCAAGACTTCCCAAGCCTTTGCTCCACCACACCACATAGTATAATAGGCATATGCAGGGTCGGCTTAAGGTTTTCGAAGGCCTAAAGCAAACTAAAATGTTAGGGCCTTTTTTTAAGGAAATAACTATATTATACAAACCTTCTCCTTTACCACTTGTGATTAGTAATATTAAACTAAAAAGTTTATAGTTCGCGAGTTAATTTTTTTTAAAAGTTATGCATTGTGTTAACATATGTTTAGACAAAATCTTTCCGTTGATTCTTTTAGTGTTTTAATTATAGCCTCTCGTTTTATTTTTTTACTCTTTTTGTGTGACCCGATTCATACTTTTGGTTTCGACTTGACAATTAAAATCTTTATAGTTTAATCCTATTTCAGTTAACAAATAAAATATCAAATAATAGCTTTGTTTCTTAATTCTAAAAGCCTAAATCAATTGACAAACAACAAATTAAAGGCTTATTGACAAACAACAATAAATCAATTGAAAAACAACAAACCAAGAATAACTAACCTCTTTTTAGCCAATTTAAATAATTTTTTTAATGCTTGAAGGCTTAAGCATAATGGAACAAAACAAGGGATTTATTGAAGCAGAAGAGAACTTCTGAACACAACTCATCCGCCTTTTGAAGCAAAATAGAAGGCTTGGTGTTCTGCTTTAAGGCCTGATTTGAAGCAGAATAGAACTTCTGAACAAATCTTAAAAGGATATAGAATGAGAATAGGGCAGAATAGGGCCTTTTGAAGCACGGACTTGTTCTTCTTCTGTTTCCAAAAAAAAATCGTCATTAATATCATCAAAATTTTTTTAACGGCAAATTTTTATTACACATGTATTCCACCTCACCTTGCATTTGCAAGGATTTGAACCTACAGCCTTACATTTGTAAGGGGGACACCATATCACTAGACCAAGAGGTCATGGGTATTAATATCACCAATAGAGAATCCCTGTCGATTGAGTTTCTTGTCCCCTGTTTTGGCGCTTGAAAAACAAGAGAGATATTGGGCCTTTTTTCTATGTAATGGGGGCCCTATTTTTATTTTTAGAGAGGCCTCAAGCCCTAGCTTGGATTAACCCAATGATCTATTTTGGGCATACAAGCATAAATAACTTACGTGACACATCATCTCCAGTTGATAAAATATGGGAATCACAAGTCTAACTGATGAGAGCTTTAGGGTTACTAGTGATCTTCAATGTGGTTTTAAGTTTATACATCTTTTTAAAAGTTAACTTTCAATTAGGGGTGTGCAACGGTTCAGAACCGGACTGAACCGACCTGAACCGGAACCGAACCGCAACCGTTTAGTGATAAATATAAGAACCGGAACCGAACCGGATAAAAACCTACCGGTTCGGTTCAGAACCGATTTAAACGGTTCTCGTGTAAACGGTTCTTGCCGGAACCGGTTGTCAATTAAATCCTAAAACTAACAATTAAATCAAAGGCAACTTTAGTAAACTAAAGCGTGGTGTCCTACTCATATTATGAACATGTGATACATGTTTAGAAGTGCACAATACCAACCGCATATATGCAATGATTGTAATTTTGACAATACGAATGATATGTGTCATGCATTCCTAATGTCACATGTTATACTACATCATTGTCCGATACACATTATAGGCCAACCTGTACACATTATAAATGAATTTGTAAGCGTTGATTCTCAGTTTAAACTATTTTCGTTTCCTTTATTGTACTCTATATGTTTTTTATGGAAATTACATAATTCAAATGTAACTTCTATCACAACAAGTTTGTTAGATATTATATAGTTAACATGACTTGAAAAGTATTCTTTATAAAGATTAAACTTGGGAATTGAAAATGTGGATAGTCGGTATACAAACTACTTGGAAAAGCCCACTAAATTAATAGGGTTTTATATGTAATATTTAAAGTTTTAACCTAACCCGGTTCTAACGGTTCTTTAAACAGAACCGCGGTTCTAAACCGAACCGAACCGGGAACCGTTTTCACCAAAATTTAAGAACCGGAACCGAACCCTAAATACAAGAATACGGTTCGGATCTAGCGGTTCTGCGTCGGTTCCTCGGTTCTAGCAGTTCCGAACCGTGAATTGCTCAGCCCTACTTTCAATAATCATGAGAAAGCTCACGGGACAATATAAAAAAAGCCCCGCAAAAAAAACAATAAAACAAATTACAACATATACAGTGGCTAAAAACACCGCTCTTTCTAGTAAGGTGGATTACATAATAATTCACTCCTTTTAATTATAGTCATTAATATTATAGAATTACCATCTTGAGGTAGTAATGAATGCTGATGCATGCATCTTCAATTTTGAGGTAGTATTTACGTTTGTGTATCTTGTAAGTTTGACAATGACATCTGAAGTCTAAACGGTAGACTTCCTAAATTATGTCACGACATTGTCGTAATTGAGAAAGGTGAGTTGCTTATAACTTATAAGTTCAAAATAGTGACTCCTAATAGTATTTTTTTTAAGTGTCAAACTTCTATAAAAATATAGAAATGGACCAGCTAGTGACTGGGAAACCGCAACAAAAGTTACATCTTAAAGATTGAAATCGCACCACCTTTTTCAATATTTTTGTTTAATGCTTTTTCACATTGTAAGTTACAAATTGTCTAAGCTTCTTTTTACTATCATCAATACACGTATAGTGGAGAATTCAAATTAGAATAAAATGTTTTGAAAGAAGAAAAAGACCAAATTCTAAACAATATGGAGCTTTCATTTAATAATTGTATTGAATGTTAAATTGATTATTATTTTTTTAACCTCATCTAAACTAGTTAAATAAATGAAACTCATAATTTATTTTTAAAATATATTCTTCCAAATAAAAACTTACTTAGAGTATAGGATAATTTCGATATGCGTAGGATATATGTAGGAACAATATTTATATGTGCGGGATAAACGTATAATAATCTCGATATGTGCATGATAAACATATGATAATTTCGATATATGTATGATGAATTTTTATATGTGTAGGATAAATTTTAATAATGTGTATGATAAATTGTTATAATAACTAATTATTTAGATAGATGATAAATTGATAATTAATGTAAGAAGAGTTAAACTATTTAATGTTTAATCATTATGTAACTTCTTATTTTTGTTCTCACATGAAGTTTCTTCTAATTTCATTTCCCCTACACGTAAATGTATATAGAAAAACGATTTTTCTCCTTGACGGTTTGAGCTTAGGCAAGGAGGACACCGGTGTGTGGGTAGAGATTCGAACTTGGGACCGCTATATCAGGGTTGTACAAGGATTTCCACTGAACTAAGCCTTCAAATATATATATATAGAGAGAGAGAGAGAGAGAGAGAAACGATTTATAAGTGTTAAGAAGTCTAAAAAATCAATACAAGAATATAATATAATATAGAAATATAACAAAATGAAAGAATAAATATAAGGAAAAAGGAAAATACATACTCAAATGATAAAAATAAACAAAGTTGATTCCTTGTTTTTTCATGCTAGAAATTAAAGTAAAGCAATCCGAAAAAGCATCCGTGACTTTGTTATCCCTTGCACTCCAGTTCAACATGTTTCAAACTTATATGTTCATAAACTTTCTACTCTTCTCTCATAATATTTACTTTTATGGAAAACTGTTTTGTTTATGTTTATTTAGAGATTGTTTGGGATTGAGTTTGTAATTTTTTTTTCAAAAGCCAAAATTTATGACTTCTTAAAAACAGTTTTTCACCCTTATTGAAAAGTTAAAACCAAAAATGTTTTTGAATTACACAAATAGCTTATTAACTTATTGACTTTTTGGAGAAGTCAATAAGTTGTTTTCATATGCAATCCCAAACACCCTCTTATTGAAACAATATAGTTTTAAAGACTCCCGAGAAACAAAAACTCAAATACTCGACTCAACATAATATAATGAAAGAAATTTTTTTTGAACGGTGACTTTTAATATGAGTGACTAAATGTCACACTTCCTAATCAGCAGCCCTAGCCAACGTCTATCCAGACTACGTTGTCTTAATTGAATTCGCACTGGGTGGTTACGGCGTTCCCTCGGACACCATACTGCCTCCACACGAGTTTCCTCGCCGGAGTAACAGCCGGGTGAAAACCGGGGTGCGGCTCAGGATCGAACGCTCCTCGGTGCGTTTGTCACTATCATTGCCCGAATGCCATAGAAAATAATAAGGAGAGTGGGAATCGAACCTAGATCACAAGGAAAACTAAGTTTTTCCCCAATCACTCCACCACTACCTCGTTGGCTAATGAAAGAAATTATTCATTACTAACGAGGGAACACAATTTCATACGTTGTCAAATAAAATTTTATTTTATTAACCACATGTTTAATAACCGCTTGGGTTTCTGCTCGGGTTTGGTCTCAGGTTCGAATATCACGCTTCACCGAAAAAATAACTGCTTGGGTTTGAAAGGAGAAACCCGTGTGGTGCTATGAGATTCGATCCTAGGCAGTGATCGCTTTGCAACACAACATTTACCGCTGAAACAGTATTAAAAAAAAAACCACATGTTTAAATCCTTAAAATCGTATTAAATATACGCCTTTTAATTTAGTCCACTTGATATGATATATCATAAATTAATATGAATGACAATTTAATGGAATTGTCGTAATTGTTTATCATAACCACAGACAAATATACAGTGCTCATTTGTTAATCCGGCCTTGCTCAAATAAGTAATGAATGCGTTCGTGTTTTTTTTTTTTTTAACGGCTAACGAATCAATTTCCGAGCACTCTCGGGTACCCTTTTGGCGAATCAGGTACTCGAGAGTACCCGGGCCACCAATTGCCACCAATTCCCGGGAAAACCCGACCACTCACCCGTCCGAAGGCACGACAGTGAAATAATCGGTAAAACCGGTCGGGATCAGGACTCGAACCCAAGCCAATGGCCGGGTCATCCCTCATTTCCTCTCCACCAATGTCCTCCAAATGTAGCTAGTGAGAATTGAACCCAAGCCACCCATATGAAACTTTAGGCGCTCAACCAATTAGACTATAAGTGTTGGACTGAATGTGTTCGTGTTAACGCTGATTTTTTTTCCTGTATATAGTGCTCATTCTTTACCTGGAATTGAACGCCCATCTACATCATTCATGTTGATATAGCAATTACCCCTTGAGAATATCAAAATCTAACTACCATTTTCTTACAACGTTAGTTAGTTTAGTGACTATAGAATGAACCCGAGCTACATATTATTATGTTTTTTCTGTACCTATTTTATCGGTTTGAAAACATATATTAAATAGCATTAAATAAACATCCACTAAATTGAAATAACTAAAATAATATTTATTTCGATCTAGACTAAACTTTATAAAATGTTTTAGAAAACGTATCTGCATACTTTATAATAGAATATAAATGTAATTTATGATTCATAAAGAACGGTTGTATTTTTAAGATAACTTAAAATAAGTTATCCATCCATAGTGGTGGAGTGGTGAAGAGGCCTTATGTTCACTTAGGTGATCAAGGGTTCAATTCCCACTTCCAACATTATGGTTTGGTATCCGGGTGAAGATCGAATACGGGTGGCGCCGGTTCGAATCTGACGGGCGGCGAGGTTTTACCGAGTTCTATAACACTGTCGTGCCTTCGGGCGGGTGGGGCTCGGGTTTCCGCGCATCGGGAGAAGGCGGGGGCTGCTGGAGGTCGAGTAGTCGATTCTTGGGCACGGCGCCCCGCAAGGGTGGTTGCCACACAGTTGTTCGCCGATCAAAAAAAAAAACTTAAAATAAGTTACATATTTTCTAGATCACAAGCAAGATAAACGCATAGTGGGCACTTTTGTCCTGGCATCTCTTTCGTCATCAAAAGAGTCAAGATTCGACAACCATTTCTTTACTATTTCTCTGTCAAGTGACAGCTCTAGCCTTTTCACGACATCAAACCCAACTAATAACACTAATTAACTTAACAAACTTGACCTTTTACACTCGTAATTATACCATTTTAATTGATGGGAAATGTTACATTTTCTATCATTTTTAATGAATTAAATATATCTTCCAATATAATCTTGTAAGGGATGATCATTCAAATTTCTAACCGCTACTCAATACTGGCCGAGTTTTTTTTTTTTTTTTTTTTTTTTTTTTTTTTTTTTTTAACGGCAAATTTCTACTCCTTATAATAAATTTTTGACGCTTAGGTTCTTATACGTGATGATTTTCCGCATGAAACAACTTTGAGGAGGAAATACTTGGAAGGTATGCATATAATATATAACCAATTTTATAATTTAACAACAATGACTACAGAACATCTTAGGCTCGCTTATGGCTGTACGCATATAATGTATATATGTGTGGCCATCGGGGGACAAAAGTAAAGTTGCACTAATTTTAATGTTATTTTACTAATTTCGTGAAAATAACGTTAAAAATGAAGGACGGTTAATCATGCATCAGGTGGTGGCGTTGATAGCCAAAAGACAAGGGGGTACATGCACCAGTCGAGTTTGTCCCGATTGCTATGTGTTATGTGCCTTATGTCTAAGGCTTGATACAAAACCACTATTGAGCTGGGGGTCTCACTGGAAGCAGCCTCTCTATTCCCCGGGGTAGAGGTAAGGCTATCTATATCTTACCCTCCTTAGACCTTACCTTAGCTTTTACTATTGGTGGGATTAACTAAGTATGATGATGATTATACAACATCTTGCAAACATATTTTTAGACCTTTTTTTTTTCTATTCTTCATATGAAGTTTGGTCTATATCAAAATTCTGCAACTTATCTTGTATTGTAAAAAAATTGAAGGTGTAAAAGTTATAGTTATGGTTATATGTTTTTTTCTAGGTTAAAACACCGTACCGTGTATAAAGCAGGTTGAATAATCAATTTTTTAGATGGTGTATCTAGGTGACACGTGTCCTACAAGTTAACAATCAAGCCCCAAACACCATCCCCTCCTTGCATGGTGCAGGTGTAGTCAAGCGTTAGCTAATTTTTTTTTTTTAAATTATACACAAAAACTTATTAAAAACCGAAGCCGCTCCAAACCCAAGCTCTCCACTAACACGCGTCAACTCATGCTCTCAACCCACACTATTCACAGCCTTAGTCTAAAAAAATTTATAAAACAAAGATATTCGACTATTGGTTATCAATGTCAAGTGTTACCTACGTTTCTACCAAATGTAAATTTGGATATTCGAAACCTAATTGTCAAGTGTCAACCCTAAATTTTAATCAAACAAGACGTGATAAATATCCATCCATCCATCCATCCATAATCCACAAAACAAATAATTATCCAATCAAAAATCATATTTATTAATAAAATGACTAGGGTTAAAAACTAATTTACAACAAAACATAATAATAATAATAATAATAACAATAACCATACTCAACATCAAGAAGACCTAGAACTTGAAGAGCCTGAAAGTCTTGGTGAAGTCAACGGAAACAACGGTAACAGTTGTGGCTCAGTCTCTCTCCTCGGTGTAGTCACCGGTGACGGATGTAAATAAAACCCTTTTTCCTTTATCGCTTTTTCTTCAGCTCCAACGTCTAAGTTATTCGGGCTACCGTCTGTCACCGGTGACCGGTTAAACGGGTCGGAAATAAGCGGTGTGACCGGACTAAGCACAAGTTTAGGAAAATCAAGCATGCTGGGTGATAATATCTCTACCGGATTATAATTTCGAGGAGACCCATTGGCGTTTGTGAATCCAGGAACTAATGGGCTGATCTTGAAGTTTTTTAAACTGTTTCTACGTTCGTATAGTTTAGAGGGTTTTTTGGATGGACCGGTTTTCATTGGTGGGATTGGGTTTTTGGGTGGGTCGGGTCGGGTAGAGGTGGAGGCGTGTTTGACTGTTTCGGATGATCCGGTTAGCATTTGGACTACTTTTTTGAAGGAGGTGGTGTCTGCTTGAACGAAGGTTGTTGGGTATGGGTTGTTTGGGTCGGAGATGGTGACGGGAGTTGGTGGTGGTGATAGGTGGTGGTTTGTGGTGGTGTTGGTCGTCGGAGAATTCTCCATTTTTTGAGAGAGAAAATATCTAGAGAGAGGGAGGGGGGGGGGGGGGGGGGGGGGGGGGGACTGAAATGTAAAGAAGATGAAAGATTATATATATACACATACATTTTTTTTGTTTTTAAGAAATGTAATAATTGAATGTTATTTAATTTTATTTAGAAACTAGCTTTTATCTCGGAAGCGTCCCGGAATTAAAAAATATAACAATTCTAATAATATTAATACTAATAGTAATAATTGATACTTTTGTAATAATAAATAAAAAAATAACCTTGTTATAAGGTGACACCGTGTGTTGCAGTGTTGCGCGATTCTTTCTCCTAGCTTCTAGTATGTCTAGGCATCTTTAAAAGAGTAAAATTCTAATGAAAGCATGTCGATTGGGCTGAATTTCAACATCGTAGATAAGAACATGTTTTAAAAGGAAAAACATTATTAATGAATAACCTGAACACGTTGTGTTTTTTTTCCTGTATGAACGAAACCCCACAAAAAATAGTCATTTTTTCTCCGTTTTTTATATAGCACTATGGTACTCGTTGGAAAAATAATAAAACGCTCGTTAATTTGGTGTAATTTTTTTCTTTAAAAAATATCGTATATAAAAGATATTAACGTTTAAAGATTATTGGAGGAAACATAATAGAGAAAAATTTAAATTTGTTTTTAAATTCTTTTTTCTTAAAATAACTAAATTTAAATTTAGTAGATTAGGTTTTATATTATTATTTTTTTTATTTGCCATATGGCATGACACATGACACACTCAAGGAGGAGAATGACTCCTTGAATGCCATATCATTAAAATGGCTTTATTATGCTTTTATTGAATGACAACTCATAAATTTTCAATTCTTTTATTATAAGTTATAGATTATAGATTATAGATAGGTGAGGACGTACCTTGTGATTACCCGTTATTTTAATGTAATTTTTTCAATTATGTTATATATTAAAAAAGTATTTTAATTTATATTGCGGTGGCATATGTGCTCTTGCATTTTTATATTCAAACCAGTTTAAAGCCTTTGAGGCTTGATGTATGTGACCCTTTATATATTTATATCTCTTTCTTAAACCACACATTTCACATTTCATATTAAAGAAGATTATTATGTTTTCCCCATTTATTTTATGTCACCTCTTTTGGTCTATCTCCATTGATGGACATCTAGTATGCATCCATTGTTTAAAAAAAAGTATCAAATTAGGTCATCTTCTTCAATATTCGCGTTTAAAGTTACACAAAATGTTTAATGACCAATATTCTCTACCTACACTACTCTTCTTTTCTTTGTTTTTACATAACATCATTGATTTTTTTATGTAATATCAATTGAAAATAACATAAATGAATGTTATCTTACATATATTTGTAACTAACTAGGTTATGTACCCGTGGGTAAAACAATTTAGATTATATATATAAATTTATAAGTATAATTAAGAAAAAAAAATAGATTACATATTATACTGAAAATAAAAAAAAAATGTATTTACGACCAAAAAATATAAAATATCCATTAGCCTCTTGATAATTTCTTGTAAAAAAACATTCATATTCACGTAAAACTATTTTCAAACTTTCGAAAATATATCTTCCATACCGCGGTTGTTAAATTGTAGACTGCAGATACAACAAAACAAAAATATCAAAAGTAATAAGAATAAATCTATTTATGCTAAAATATAAAAAAAATAAAAATAATTTGAAAGTAACTCCTCATACATTAAATCATCTCAATCGAGTATCGTTCATTTTGAAATTTGACATCAAATTTCTTCTAAAGCCAAAGTATTTCTAACTATGAGTGTATAAAATGTATTTATTATATTTTATTTGTTAATAATACTGTAAGCAATATAGTTTTAAACTTAGAGTGAAAACCAAATATTAAAAAAAAATGGTTAATTTAAGGTACACAATTTATATTTAAATTTAATAACATTTAACTACGCTATCTTAAAAAATAATGAATATTTTTTAATAAAGTTGACTTCGGATACTCAATAAATAAGAATTTTAACAATTATATTAAAATAAATATATTGTTTTAAATAATAAAATGAGAGGTTTTATGAAGTAGTTCCATGTACCCCATGTATTGTCTTTTATTAGTATATATAGAAAAAGATTAATGTTGATTGGTTTATTTCATTATTTGTTCAGAACAATATAAAAGTCTCACAAAAAGTTAATTAATTACATGTTGTTATTATTAATTTGTTTATTTGACTTTTGAAGTATTGTTAACATCTAAAATTAATAATATTTGGTTAGCATATTTAATATCTAAATAATTAACCAAAACCAATAATAGTAAAGCTTAAAATTCATTTGTCAAACATCATAACAAATGTAGTTTTAAATTTAGAATAACATATCAAATTTTAAAAAAAGGGTTAATTTTAAGGTACATGATTTAAATTTGAAGTTAATGACATATAAATATGTTATTTTAGGAAAGAATAAATCATTTTTATAATAACGCTTAATTTGGTTAGTTTTTTTTCAAGCGTAGATCAATGATAAACGTCTTGGCTAGAAACCCCCGGATCGAACCCTTCCCCACACACCGGTCCCTTCTCAAATATTATTAATGTGCTTTGGGTGCAATAATTGCAGAGCAGATGAAAATTCCACACACCCCTACAATTAAATATATTAAAGTTAGAGTAATACTAGGAAATGCTTTTGAGAACTCTTTACCAGAACAACTAAAAACAATATCGGTAGGTAAAGCCGACAAAGTTAAATGATATGAGAGGAGGGACGTAACAATTTTATTAAATGCATCTTAAAATGTAATTTAACTCCGTTTAATACATTATTATGATAGCTTTGGCGACTGTTTGGAAGATCTGGCAGGCGAGAAATGCGGCGGTGTTCGATAATAATTTCATTCCGGTGCGTATAACTGTGGAGTCGATTAAAGACGAGTCGTTTGTGTGGATTCGGCAAAGAGCTAAACTTTATGATCTGACTTGGGAGGAGTGTGTTGCATTTGATGTGTCCAAGTATGTTTAAGTGGTTGCTGTGTATGTTTGGTGCTTTTGGCCTTTGTTTTGGCTGCACCTTTTGTTCGTTTTTTGTTTGACGTGTTTGTTTCTCCAGTTTCTTACTGGACTCTTTATATATATAAAGATGTTTTGCCGTTTCAAAAAAAAAATACATTATGGATAAACAGGCCGTAAATACACCCACTCTATTTTCAACACCCATTATGGGTTATTCTAAATACACTCATTCTATTTTCTATTTACACCCTACACTATAAAATTAATTATGTATTAATTACATTTGACCATTAATAACCACTATTATTTATTCTCTCATTTGTTTACCATTTAATACAAATTTGAATTGGAATGAGGAATAACTACATAATTATTCAACAAAGATTTAAAAAAGGTTTATAATTTTTTATCTTAATGATAGGATTTTTATTCAATAGAACTAGAAGTTAATGTAAAATAAAAATTATATATGCTTATACCTAAACAACTGTATTCAAACCAAAGTATGAAATAACATCGCGTAATTTGATGATTCAAAGTTAAACCAACAATAAAAAAACTTTTGGAAAATACACTTTAATTCTTCAGAGAAAATTGATTCGTCAATTCATCATTTGATCGACAAATATAACTATTGTTCTTTAACTAGTATCTTATTTTATTAACTATTGTTCTTTTAACGACACCAAATTAATAAAAAAAATTTTTTTTTTACCAAAACACTCTTTTAGGGAAAAAAAAACTGGTTAATATGCTTCATGTTAAGAGGGATCTAAAGCAAGTTGAGTAGTTGAAAAAAAAAAATGATAACTAGGCAAAAGATATCGGTAGGGTTATCGAAGTGTTATCTATATTTTTTTCGTTTTGGATTAAAATGTTACGTATAATTTTTTTTAAACTTGGTAATAATAATAATAATAAAATTAACTTACATTCACTAGAAATATAAAAATTCAGTTTTAGTGTTTAATAATATGCTTACAAAATTAATAAAAGAGTAGTTTTTTTTTTAACGGCCAACGAATCAATTTCCGAGCACTATCGGGCACCCTTTTGGCGAATCAGGTACTCGAGAGTACCCGGGCCACCAATTGCCACCAATTCCCGGGAAAACCCGACCACTCACTCGCCCGAAGGCACGACAGTGAAATAATCGGTAAAACCGGTCGGGATCAGGACTCGAACCCAGGCCAATGGTCTGGGTCATCCCTCATTTCCCCTCCGCCAATGTCCTCCAAATGTAGCTAATGGGAATTGAACCCAAGCCTCCCATAAGAAACTTTAGGCCCTCAACCAAATAAGCTACAAGTGTTGAACAAAATAAAAGAGTAGTGTTATGTAAATTTTAAAAAAAATGATCATAAATGTCATACTACTAGTTCACATGAGTTGTGTTGAAGTACAAAATAATAATAAATTTTTTAAAAGGCACAAAATAATAATATTTCATCATCTTTGATCTATGAAACGACTTTGTGGGATCCAGTGGATCTATTCCCCTAAAGACCTCACACACTAATTAAAAAGGTAAGAGCTACGTGCTAGATGGCGAGCAATGTCTACGGTTGGATATGGTTGTACTGACACACGCGCATTTAGAGAGAGTGGCAAATAGCGAGTAGAAAAGGCCAACTCGTGATAAGGCGATTGGTTCATGCCTAGGAATTTTAGCCACCGAGATGTCAAGTGTGTGGTTCGGTTTTGGGACCAGTCTAAACACAAAGTCAAACAAGGTTCCCTTTTTATTGTTCTTTATTTATTATTATTATTATTATTATTATTATTATTATTATTATTAGATACATTAGTGTGTAAAAAGTATATTAAGATAAAAAAAAAAAAAAATTAATGCCAATGACCTCCAGCCCTGCTAGGGAGAGTGGGAGGGTTTACTTATTCGGAGAGTTCCCGTCCAGGCTTGGTCTTGAGTTTGAATCCTGCACACCACGAAAAAATTCCCTGTAACGGTTTGAGATAACTTCAAAGTGGACACCGGTGCGTGGGTAGTGATTCGAACTCGTGTTGAGGGGTTGTCTGTCGATTGGTTTCACAGCTGAAGTACCCCTTCCAAAAAAAAAATAATAATAATAATAATTTTGAGCTTTTAATCTAAATGAATCAATATATGAGATTAAAAGCGGGAATATATATGCGTTGGATTTTCTAAAAGAAAAAAGAAATAGACAAATAGGTATAACTTACAATTGTTGAGTTACGCCCCTATTTTTTTAACGTTCATAATTTTTTCGTACGATATTATTTAAAAAAACTACACCCTAAAAACAAGTTTTTTTATTCTCTTACATTTACATTCCATATTGTTATACTTTTTTTATGATTTTTTTCTTAGTTGATAATTTGCGTTTTATCATGTATAACTTACGTTTTTTTTTATCAAATATAACTTGCATTGTTTTATCAAATATAACTTGCGCTTTATCATGTATAACTTGCGTTTTTTTTATCAAATATAACTTGCATCTTTTTATCAAATATAACTTGCATTTTATCAGGTATAACTTGCGTTTTATCGGGTATAACTTGCATTTTTTTTATCAGGTATAACTTGTATTTTAGCAGGTATAACATGTGTTTTATCAGATACAACTTACATTTATAATGTATGACTTGCGTTTTATCATAATAGGCAAGTGCACCCTCAATAAAACGTAAGTTATCAACCAAGCAATTAAAAAAAAAAAAAAACTATGGCAATGGGGTATGAAATGAAATAAGATAAAAAAAACTTGTTTTTATGGTATATATTTTTTTTAAATAATGCCGTATGAAAAAATTATGGCCGTTTGAAAATGGGGTGAAACTATAAAAAAATCAACAATTATGGTGATGGACAATAATACCATGTTGTATAATGACATGTGTCAGCTTCTTATTCATATTACATTTTTTACATTAAAATACTTTTTACAATTGCTTCACTATTATTATTATTATTATTATTACTACTACTTTTTCTCTTTATATATCGCAGTTTCTTGCCTGCTTATCCAGTATCCAAACATAACTTGTCTTCTAAGTAGGGGTGTTCTTCGGGTTGTTTTCTCGGGTTTCGGGTTTTTCGGGTCGGGTTGTTCGGGTTTACAAAACTAAAAATATTATCTGATAACCGAACCATTCTAGGTTCGGGTTCTTCGGTGTTCGGGTTAAGAGGTTCGGGTTGTATCGGGTCGGGTTTCGGGTTAGTATAGTTTCATGAAAACTATTTGTAGGAAGGGGGATACTGATTAATAAACGTATAAATACCAAAATTCATGTTATAGCTGAAATTGTTACTACTGTTACTCATGAAGATCAATACCAAAATTGATTTCAAGTTAAAAATTATGAATAAGTTTGATAATATTATGGCTGATTTCAAGTTTAATATTCAAGTTAAAATCATGATTGTCAATCCAAAAATATGTTATGGTCGACATTGTTACTGTATGAAATGTTTTTTGGGTTTTGTAACCATATACCAAATCATCTCACCAAAAATCATAAACCAAAAATACTGATGTAAATTAAATCAAACATTTGTAAAGGTGAAAGAAATAAGAAAGCTGATGTATTTATAAGTTATAGATAATTCATAAAATGGGTAAGTGATAATTTTAAATTATATATTAATCTCTAGGAAGTAGGATAATAACTAAGTGATAATGAAACCATAATTTTGAAACTTCAATATATATCTTATAGGAAAAGTCGGGATTTGATTATCCGAAACTTTCTCGGGTTGTTCGGGTTCATCCGAATTCCATAAACTTCATCCAAACACCAACCCAATTAAGGGCAATCGGGTTCGGGTTTTATGGTAGATCGGGTTCGGGTTTATCGGGTCCAATAGTTTATCGGGTCGGTTCTATTCGGGTCGGGTTCGGTTATCGGGTATGGATAAAAAAGAACGGCCCTACTTCTAAGCTTATTATTAATATTAATATTAATATTAATTTTATAGCCTCGATAACTATAAAAAAATTATATAAATATTACACATTATCTTTTAATGTTTAAAATAACTATATTTCCATAGCATTAATTTTGCTTTATAGAGTTGTAATCCATGTTTTGTGAGTTTTTCAAAAATAAAAAATCAAATTTTCAATAATAACAATGACGATAATATACATTGCAAGAACACGTGGCATAAAAAATAGTTATTTTTCTAAATTTGTACTAACTTTTTTTTAACGAAAAATTTTAATACACATTAATTTCACCCCACCTTGCATTTGTAAGGATTTGAACCCACAACCTTACATTTATAAGACTGTTCGTTGTGGCCCGCGAGCCACAAACCAATCCATGTGGCTCGCTTGAACCACCACACACCTGGGTGAACGCTGCCGCGAGCGAGCTGGGCGACCTAGCTCGCGTGTGATGACGAGGGCTATTCTGGTTTTTTTTAATTATTTTTTTTTTTAATGTATTTGGTATTTGATGAATGTGAAGTTGTGGGGAAGAGAAGATTGAGCAGAAGAAAAATGTGAATGGGTTTCGTCAGAATTTTTTTCTGATATGTGTGGAGTTGCAGGAAATGACAAAATGATATGAGGAAGATGAGTAAAATGGAATAGTACATATGATGATTATTTTTGTAATTAACCATATCTTGTTTCAATAGGCTTGTATTGTACACGATAACAAATAGTCAACATATGATGCACAATTTATTGTCAAAATATTAATAGTTTATATTATAAAATAGATATGATTTATATTTTATTTTCTTTATTATTATTATTATTAATCTTTTTATTATTATTTATTATTTTTATTTAATATTAAAAGTTTGATAGTGTATTTTAATGTTTTTTATTTTGTTTATTAATGTTTAAAATAATAAAGTTTAAAAAATAATAATGTATAAAAAATGGATAAAGTTGCTTCTCACCTCTAGTCACAACATCAGGTGAGCGACCAACATCTTTATCAAGCTGCCAACAAGACGCTGACATGACGCAATATGAAAGGATAGAGCCATGACTCATCTCTAGCCACAACGGTCACGGGTTAAATATGTACTAACTACAAAATAAAAGAAAAAAGTATGAGTATGTTAGTTATTGATTCTCACTTCGCTCTTCTAATTTATTAATTAATAATTTGATTATCCTATGTATATGCCTAAGGTAATGTAACAATTTGATTGTCCTAACTCCTATGTATATGCCAAATTTAAAAATTAGTTTTCATGAATGAAGAATTTCATATATATAACTATAAAGTTGCTAAATATCATATAAGCAAAACCATGATAGAACATTCATATATTCCTTTCCATCCTACCTTAGGACGATTCTATACATTTAAAAAACACACTTTATAACCATGTTTTTATTATATTAAAAAAAGGGGTCTACCCGTTACTATTTTGTAGCTCAATAGAAAGGAGATTATTTAGGTTGGTACTACTCTTGTATTAGGTTGGTGGGTGAGATGGGCCTCCAAGGGAGGACTACCCGCCAGCTCAGCTGCCACATCTCCGAGGAGAGTAGTCCTCCACAAGAGAATGGGCCAACGGTGTGGTGAATAAGGTTGGTGGTGATGAGGATGACTGTTGTGAAGAAATGAACCGTCCTAAGGTTTTGGTTGGGACGTTTAAGACGGAGGACGAAAGGCGGGGTGGTGTAGGCTGTCCCAAACGCCCCAAAACGGGCATGGAGATGAGCCCAACACCGGATAGCCTTAGGAAACACCATTGTGAATTGTTAGAAGGGTCCCAAGGTCCAAACATTTTGGACCACTCTCCGACAATGAAGTTAGTACTTAGTAGGAATCATCTTATATTTAATTTGGATCTATATGCATATTTATCATGAGATAGAATGATGAATGTAGAGATCAAATAGAGAAGGCCGAAGGGCTAAGAAAAACATAGACCTTAGAAGTTGTTGGTATACGGGTTCATTTCCCTTTTATTTTATACAAAGGAGCGTGTTAAACATAATGGGCCACGTTAGATTAGTCTACTGGATCGAACCCAATATAATGTGTCCAGATTTTGAGGTTACACTCAAAAGTTCAATGGATAAACAGGCCGATAGGCCCACTTGAGTCTCAGATTTGGGTTTGGTTATTACCGTGTCAGACTGTCAGGTTAGCCTTACGTAGTGGTGGGTTTGGTTATTACCGTGTCAGAGCCGGGGTCTCACTAGAAGCAGTCTCTCTATTCTTAGGGGTAGAGGTAAGGCTGTCTACATCTTACCCTCCTCAGACCCTACCTTAGCTTTGCTATAGGTGAGATTAACTGAGTATGATGATAATGATGATGATAAGTGGTGGGGGTGAGAATTCCTGACACGACACGAAAAGACGACCCGAACCTAACACGAAATTAGCGGGTTTGGGTTTAGTCTAAATAGGTTCGGGTCAACCCGGGCGGGTTGGCAAGTTAACCCGTTTAACCTATTGTACTATATATTGTTTATTTACAATATGTTTTATGTTATAAATTAAATTGGTTACGTATTTTATGCTACACTAATAACTTAGAATAGAAATTTGTATGAGATTTTATAAATAAAACATAAATGTTTTATATATGTTAGTGTTTTTAGTAAAATTTTAATACACTAGTTTGCGAAAAAAATAAAAAAAAAAACAGGTTGAACGGTTCGGGTTCGGGTCAACCCGAGAATATTCAGGTCGGGTTCGGGTTCATATGTACATCACAATTTTCGGGTTTGGGTTCATGTAAAATTTTCAGGTTCGTGTCGGGTTGAACCCGTGAACCCGACCCGTTAAGCACCCCTACGTAGTGGTACCGTTAGGCTCGGTTTATGGCTTTATGCATTTTCAAATTCTCTTTTTAAACCGTATTTTGTATGTATTTATTATTTCATGTTTATTTGGATTATGCTGCAATTATTGTTCTACATATGTGCATAACAAAAGCATAAGCTTAATATAGATTTCAAAAAATAAAAACGTGCTCCTATGTATCACTCGTTATAAGTTACAACATCCGCAAATATATTAAGTTTTTTTCAAATTTATCGGATGCTCCCGATGGGACTCATATATTTAACTATATAAGGCCATATAGTATACCCGTGGGGGCATGCAGGAAGGTCAAAGTGGCCTGCGGCGTAAAGTGGGAACACTAGGCCCCCCATGCGGCCCACCTTGAAGGGTCCATTTGCATGAACCATATTCCTCACTCCCCTCCTTTCACTCCCACATCTTTCCCAAATATCGGGAATCGGATCGCTTGACAACAGTCAATAGAAATTATTTAGTTTTTAAACTAACAGTGATTTTCTTTTTTGAAAAGTATATTAAAAAAATACACTTCTCTTCGATAAATACAACCCTTAAGACTATGAACACATATTTGGGACTCATGCATAATGCATATATATGTTAGGAGTGGAAAATGATGATGTATATTTGCGAACATGTTAAAAACTATGTTGTTTTGATTAAAATTCAGTTTCTTCTAGTTTTAGTTTTTGTTTTTTTTTTTTTTTCCACAAAACTAGTTCTCAAACTGTCAGAAAAAAAAAATGACCCGTTTGATTATGAAGCTCGATTTGAAGGCACGGGGAAATGGGAATGCTATACTGACCAAGAATAGGGGCGAAGGAGAAGGCATGTTATAAGAATTTTGCAATTTATTATTATTATTTTTTTTATGAAACACATGGATACTTTAACAATTTTGTACACTTAAATATCACCTAATTTAACACTCGTCAGAATTTGAGCCACTTCACTTTTATAGGAGGCAAGAACCATATCACAATAGCACTAGGTCATGGTTATTTACAATCTCATAGTTCCAAAATATGTAACATGAGATTTTTATTTTTATTTTTTAATTTCTGTAAACACTTCCCCGTATTTTAGGTAGATATCTGAGGAAGAATCTACGGAGATGTGGTAACGAATGCGGAATGCCTGAACAAGGGGACCAGTGAGAAGCTAGGAACGGTGGAAAATAGGGTTTATATATTTTTTTTATATCCTTTATTCTTTAGTTAATTTTATTATATCACCTAACTAAAATCCAAAATATGCAGTAGCATGATTTACACAATTGCTAATCCCTTTGACTACTTTAATTAATTTGATTTCTAGCTGGAGGGACTTTAATACTTTATGGAAGGGGAAAGAAGGTAAACATAATTCTCCATTATTGCTTTTATTCCGTCCTTGTGTTTCCATAGAATTATGTTTTGATTTTTTTTTTTTATAAAATTTATTATTATTTTTTTTAATCCATGAGGAAATATGGGGTGTTCGAGAAAGAGGAAAAAGCTTCACGAATAAATTTTTTAAAATAGTTTTGCAAAATAGAGAGATTCAAACAAACTTAGGGATGTACTGTTTGGGTGTTTTTGTTTGGTGGTATGTATTTTGTGCGGCCAGCTTCTTGTTGGTCGTTTTGGGTATAAATAAAAGTTGCGTTTGGTTTGTCAAAAAAATAAAAAATTAATGGGTTCTATTTGGCAAAATATCAACTAAGTAAAGGATCGACAATCGACATACTCATCTAACGAGATCCAAAGATCGTTGTTGCAGCACACTTTTGCTAAAAAGATACGTTAATTATTTACAAAGGCGAACTTTTGTGTTTCTTTTCTTCTTTGCAATGTGCCCTAACGCAAAACGATTATTTATGTTCTTCTTTGCATGACCTATTATGGGCTAAATTACAAAGCCATATGGATCTCAGTTGCAATAGACAAAAAATATGAGAATGTGTGGTTGCTTGTGACGAAATTATTTTTTAAATTACAACAAAAATAAAAATCCTTTACTGGTTTCCCTATTCGACCGTCATTTCAATGACCCAACTACAGGTTCAATACAAATCCGGGTACTGCCCGGTTCAGTACCCGGACCGATCCAGGTCCGGATTCTCGATCCGACCAGCCAGTCCTGTCCAAGTTTAACAATATTGATTTAAAGATGTTAATCATATGATGGTCATGATGAGAAAAGATTTGAGTAGGCCCTCAAACTAACTTTTTCTTTTTTTATGTGTAAAATTGGGAATGTTTGGGGAGCGGTGCTACATTCATTCACCATCATGGTTTTACCCACTCCGATGTCTCCATTTGTCGAGACACCACCCGTCATTACTTTCCACCACCTTCTATTTATTGTCATTTCTTTCCCATCGCCACCTCATGCATCATGGAGATCTAATGTGTGATCGGGTTAATAAAATATAAACTATAAATTTTAATATAAAAGGGTGGCGGCGCAGCTTGTTGCCTTCCTGCCCGCTATCTTAATGTAATTTTCTTTGTCCTGGAAAAAAAAATGTTATTCATTGTACCTTTTACATTTAATGCATTATCTTATAATCTAAACAAGTATTAGGGGCTGTTTGGTAGCCTCTTAATGAGGCTCTTAACCATTCAGCGCTGAATGATTCAGCATTCAGTGTGTTTGTTTCAGCTTCTGAATGGAATGGTTAAGTCTGAATCATTAAGATTTGGGATGTTGCTGAACCATTAAGCACTGAACTATGCTGAACCTTAATGAGACTCCCCTACCAACGTGGGACAAGAAAACTAACCATTAAGAGGTCCAACTTAATGATTCAGCGCTTAACCATTCAGAGCCTCTTAACCATTCAGACCTCTTAATGATTCAGCACTTAATCAACCAAACAACCCCTTAGAGCTATAGGTTGGTTATTAATAATAATAAATTAATAATGGTTAATGTTTCAATGTATGGTTATTTTTAGTTGTTTTTACTAAAAAAAATCCAGATCTAATCATAAGTATATCTTGATTCCGGCATTTAAATTTAAAAAAAAAAAATTTGGGTTAATTCTAACGAAAATATAATGTTGATTATTAAACTTTTATGAATATTAATGGATTTTTTATATGTTTCTAACAAATATTATTAATATTTGTCACTTATAAATCATGGCTGAAAGGTAGATTTATTTAATACTTGTCACCAAACACTACATAGCAAAAGCACATAATCTTTCATCGGATTACTCAAGTGGCACTCAAACATCTAAATCCCAAATCAAATTATTAAAAAAAAAAAGTAAGATAAATCTAATTAACACGTAGGCCGTAGCATCCATGAACTAATCATAACAAGCTTTTAAATTACTTCACTTATAACTCTTGACTAAATCAAGCCTCGATGGTTTCATGTGGGCAAACTATTTTCTTGGGGGCTTCATAGGCGAAAGGACCGACGGTGAAAACATCAAACGGCAGTAGTGGCGATGGCAGCTTGGATCCAATCGGTTTTGGGGCTGGGACTAGGGTGGCTCCCTTGACTCCATAGTGTAGGTTGGTTGGATGTTTGCATGTAGCCTTTGGTGACGATAGCAATGTGACCTTGCACTTGTGGATGCCGAAAGTGGTCAATGTCTTAGGTGCCATGATGAAGAAGAAGCCATTCTTATCCGTTGTACCGTTGACCCTCAATGGATACTTGGAGTTGTTGCATGTTAAGAGTACCTTAGCTCCTATATTTTACCTTTCACACATTAATACTTTTGAACGGATACTATTAATAAACGGCAACTAGCAAGAAGTTAGAGCATCGACAAAAAAATACCATAGTTAAAAAACCACATCTATTACTCTAACCAATTGACACTTGCTTTATTTTTATCCATAGAAAGGACAATACTTTAATCTTATCCATATATTATTATACTTTTCACATGTTAATGGGTTGTACTTTTAATGCATTGGTCATATCTCATGCATTGCATTATCATGTTTTAGTGGCATAATCAAGGGGTCAAAAGGGTCCATTGACCCCCCCCCCCCCCCCCCCCCACATCAGATTTTGTTTAATTTCTCTATATATATGACATGTAATTTTTCAAATAAATATATAAGTTTGACCTTCTTAAGCATAATATTGAAACTTATGACTAGCCATGACTAAAAAGTTGTTATTCGGTCACTAACTAATGTTTTTATAGTTATAAGATGTGAAATTAAAACTAAAAAGATTAATTGTACCTTGAAGTGGAGTGGCACCCAAGAGTGTATCAACTCCCTTGTACTTGCAAGCTTTGCAATAAACCACACCCTGAACCGCAACCAGCTTTCTCTTAACCGGGATCGGTGTGTGGGTCGGTGGGTGAACCGGAGCCTTGGTTGGTGGATGAACCGGGGCTACAACTGGTGGATGAACCGGAGCCTTTGTCGGTGGGTGAACCGGTGCCTTGGTTGGTGGGTGAACCGGGGCTACAACTGGTGGATGAACCGGAGCCTTTGTCGGTGGGTGAACCGGGGCTACAACTGGTGGGTGAACCGGGGCTTTAGTTGGAGGGTGAACCGGGGCTTTAACTGGTGGGTGAACCGGGGCTTTAACTGGTGGGTGAACCGGGGCTTTAGTTGGAGGGTGAACCGGGGCTTTAACTGGTGGGTGAACCGGGGCTTTAGTTGGAGGGTGAACCGGGGCTTTAACTGGTGGGTGAACCGGGGCTTTAGTAGGTGGGTGGGACATTGGAGGGACAGCCGGTTTGTGGTGGTGGCCACCAGGACGACCCTTGTGGTGGTGGTGGTGTGGGGCAGGAGCTGAGACAGGTGGGTACAATGGGGCGAGGTGTGGAGCCTGGGTCCAGCTCACATGATCAAGATCAATGGAACCAAACACATTGATTATCAAGCAAGAGCTGATGACCAGCAATGAGAGGAAACTAACCCTAAAACCCATTGTGGTTTGAGTGTGTGTGTGTGTGTGTGATGTGTGGTGTGGGATGAGGATAATCGTGGAGAAGGTGTTTACTTATATAGTAGCAGGGGGGGACTCCTGCTGAATTTACTGAGATTAATAATAATAGATGTTAGTGGGCCAGATAAATGTTACCACATGCAATTTTTAAGTGGTGAAGGTTTAAAAATTAGGGATGATATTGTGAAATACTATTTGAATCTATAATCTATCTATAATCGAATTGAATTTTTATGAGTTGGAATTCAATGAATGTCTTAAATCCTCCCATTGAATGTGTCATGTGATATTTTGAGATGATAGTATTGATTTTATTATTTTAAATAAAAGCTAAGTTTTTAAAATTTTTATTTTCTTTTTTTAAATAAAATCTATATCTATATATCTTAAAATTTCAAATATGTTAATTAGTATCTTTTTCTTATTTTCCTTTCACATTTTTAAATGTTAATTATTATTTTAAAATTTTAAATATTTTAATTACTATTTTTATCTTTATCTTTATTTTTACTTTATTTTCCACTCACAATTTTTAAACATTAGTAACTTTTATGTATGACATTTTTTTTTGAAAAAAAAATTATACCAAATTAACGATCGCTTTATTATCTTTCCAACGAGCACCATAGTGTTAAACAAAAAGCGAAAAAATGTTTTTTTAGTGAGTTTTTGTTAATGCAGAAAAAAAAACACATGTGTTTAGATGATTTATTAATCATATATAGGTAAGTACTAATCGTGTTATGATAGTATATATGTTTTTAAACCTACTATTACATATATGAATTGCCCATGTTAATGTGCTATAACGATATGCTTAGCATTAAAAGAGGTTGAGATTTTTTTAATCTGCTGCGAACGCAGCATGAGATATCATTTTCGTAGTATAAGTATTAGAACAACTTTCTTTAGCATTAAAAGTGGTTGAGACTGTTTACTTCTTTTAACATTTTTTATTAAGTCATATTAGATTTTTCAACCACAGGACACTCCCGAAATAATCCGCTAGTTATTGATATATTTTCAAATGCTTTTAACACTATTTTGCAACTCCATTAGCTTTATGCTAACTTATAACATCGGCAATTCCGGCTTTAACCAATTATATATATTGGTTGTTTTGATCCGGTTTTGAAAAAAAAAAAAAAAAAACTATTCGAAACAACTACATAATGTCCCCAATATTATGTTTTTATTTTATAGGAAGAAATTAATCTCTTATATCTCTTATCAAGAATAATGTAGCTTGTGTGAATCTATAATCTATAACTTATAATAAAAGAATTGAATTTCTAGTATTGAATTTATTATTTTAAATAAAAGATAAATTTTTAAAATTTTTATTTTCTTTTTTTAAATAAATCTATATCTATATTATCTTAAAATTTCAAATATGTTAATTAATATCTTTTCTTTATTTTCCTCTCACATTTTTAAATGTTAATTATTATTTTAAATTTTCAAATATTTTAATTAATAATTTTATCTTTATTTTTTCTGTATTTCTCACTCACAATTTTTATACGTTAGTAACTTTTATGTATGACATTTTTTTTGAAAAAAAAATTACACCAAATTAACAATCGCTTTATTATCTATCCAACGACCACCATAGTGCTATACAAAAAACGAAAAAAATGTTTTTTTAGTGAGTTTTTTAAACCTACTATTACATATATGAATTGCCCATATTCATGTGCTATAACGATATGCTTAGCATTAAAAGAGGTTGAGTTTTTTTTAATCTGCTGGGAACGCAGGATGAGAGCCCATTTTCGTAGTATAAGCATTAGAACAACTTTCTTTAGCATTAAAAGTGGTTGAGACTATTTACTTCTTTTATCCTTTTTTATTAAGTCATATAAAAATTTTCAACCCCGAGACACTCCCGGAATAATCAGCTAGTTAATTAATAAATATGTATAAATAAAATTTGGAGGACTGTATTTGTAATATATATAAACACTAAATAAGATCACCAACTTCTAAATTTGTAATTTATACACAATTAATTGGCATACAACAACTTTATACTTTTATTAAACTTTCAGATTCAAATAACTTTTTTTTAAACTTCAACTTCATTTAAAAAATGCCAACAAAAGTCCTCAAAGCGAGGACTTCCGACACATTACAACATATACACAGGGAACCTTAACCAGTTATCCCACGACAAATCCGTATATTTGGACCTATACTTTAACCATAAAAACGACATCCTTTTAACATTAGCAAAAACCATTCTAGCCGATGTCTTCTTATCGCCAAACACCTTGTCGTTTCTCGCCAACCAAATACACCATAAGGAAATAACAATGATACCGTGAAGAATACGTTTTGTCCAACTACTTCCTTCTGCCTCTTTGTACAACTGTAGCAGATCATTCACATGAAACGTGAATATCGGTCTCAAATGGCACCAATGAGCCACAACAGCCCACACTTCTTGCGCTAACGAACAAGCTATAAAAATGTGATCCACGGACTCGTCTCCCCACTCGCAATGAGCATAGACCTGATTATCAACCTGTATATTTTTTTATAAGCTTCGTCTTCACCGGTAATCTCCCCATACTCGCCTTCCAGCCATAACATTACATTTAAGGGGAACCCATTTGACCCATTTGATTCTACAACTGTGATCGGTCCCTGAATGCTTCTGAATTAGGCGCTTAACCATTTTCACACTAAATTCCGTCTTGGAATCCACGACCCACTCCCACTCCCACTTGTCTTCTACGGACACCTTAGAATGGGTCAGCATTGCTATAACCCTCTGCAGATCTTCTAATTCACTGTTGCACCTGTATGTCAGTGGAAATCGGATGTGATCTGTATTCAACACCCAACTGCCATTATCGCTTAGCAACCTCTTCGAAACCACACAATATTTCTTTCAGTCGGCTTCAAATAAATTAGGACATCGACTAAACAACGGTTAGTCTCCCAACCAAGTGTTGTACCAGAATCGAACAGTACATCCAGACCCAATCTTCGCCTTGAAATAAAGATACAACTGCTGATTATTGTGTGTAATAAGGCTTATGAGTGTTGAGACGTAGCACCCTATGTCTCACCTTCTCTCTCCTCCGTCCCCGTCCCAAACACCACCCCCACCTTTGTCTCCGTCTCTCATGCCTCTTCAGGGACATAAGGGGCGGCCAATCATGATTTAATATTATTATTTTTGTTTACTTTTATTATTATTATTATTATTATTATTATTATTATTATTATTATTATTGCATTTAATATTATCTCATGTCTCCATACCCCACCCATGTCCCAAGCAAAAGAACATATACCATGTCCTAGGTGGTGTCCTAGATGGCAATGAGACATGCATTTTTTGGGTCTCCACTCAACACCCACTAGCCTAAGTAAAGTATAAGAGTCGTTTATAAGATTTAGAAACATATTTGTTTCGAAATTTGTAGCGAATATAAGTATTTAGATAGCTTCATTACATAATCAATTTAAAATAATAGAAAAAATCCGTAACAATCGTATAAACACTTGTATATATTGTCTCTGGTCCAATAACTTATTGATGTATTTTGTTAAAAACTTAAAACAATATTCAATTTAAAATCGGGGTTAAAATCGGCCATGAGGACATTACTATGTTTATTAGCTTGTATTGACTATGAATAATAACTTTGTTAAAAAAGTTTTTTAGTTTCAACTTCTCACTTGTACTTTAAATTATATATACCTTTAATTCTATTAGTTTTCATTTAGTTTATATATATTTTAGTTTCAACTTCTCACTTGTACTTTAAACTAAAAGTTTTTTTAGTTTCAACTTCTTTCAATTTAAAATCGGGGTTAAAATATACCTTTTATTCCATTAGGATTTACCGGAAGTGAAAATGCCTAAAGAATAATCAACGCACATGAAGTACGTTCCCATCAAACACATGACGTGTTAACGTTGGATTTGGTCCAACATGCATGGCCAGTTCGGTATATTCCAAACGAAGGTGAAAGCAAAGATAAAGACGAAGAATTGACGAGTACAACGAAAGCGAAGATGAAAAATAAGAAAAATGTTTGTGTATTTTTAGTATTATTCGTGTAACGTTTAGTATTGTTATGTGTTTTTAATCTTATTTGTATTTTTTAATATTATTTTGTCTTAATTAAAAAAACAAAACAATTATTCGGTAATCATTGGGGGCATTAGGGTGGTCGGGGTGGTGGGTGATTCTATCACACGATCACACTATCACACCCAATACCATTTTACCACCTTATTTTCATCACACCACATCACATTCATCACTAAACACATGTAGTAGAATGATACAATCACACTCATTTTTTTAAATAAAAATAAAACATTACATTAAATAAAAAACCATACGTTAAATAAAAAATAAAAACAAATTACATAAATAAAATAAAAAACTTACATTAAATAAAACATTACTAGAAAATATAAAACCTAAATTTGTTGCGTAGCATTCACCACGCCAAAACGTGCTAAAAATCCATGCAGACCTCGGTAGCATAGTCGATTTTAGCGAAGTCTTCATGCATATCTTCTTTTTCGTCGGGGTAGTTTAGCTTCACTGCCTTAATATTTTTTAGTACTTTTGATGCTTGGATTCAAGGTCCGCGTATTTGTGAGAGATTGAATCACACTTACATTGTGATCCCCCGACAAGGACACCAAACTCTGCTAACACTTTTTTCCAACATGGAGCGTTCTGACCACGCCTACGACCACGACCACTGCTCGTTGATGCGCCATCGTTGGGGTGTACGGTGTTGTACGCGATCACGAGCGTAATTTCCTCCTTTTCTGTCCACGTAACCATTGTGTGTGATTTTTGTGATTTTTTTTTTTTTTTTTTTTTTTTTTTTTTTTTTGTGAATATGAGACATTGTATGATTTTTTTTTTTGAAGATGAGATATTTTTTTTTGAATGGTTGTAAAAAAAAGGGTAAATATGTGTATTTATAGTGGGGTAATTAATTTTTGTTTTTTTTTTAATTTATTTGACCGTTGGCTAACGGCTAGATATCAGCTAGCGAGTGTGATGCTAATCACATTGTAATTCGTTCGCGGGCGTGATTCAGCTGGCGAGGCGGTGTTCGCAGCCATCATGGACCACCTCGTCCATCCTTATAAGGCCTTAAACCACTACACCTTATTTTCTTTTAAAGCCATCATTCTGACTAGGAGGCTCGCGTGTTTATGAGAGATTGAATCACACATACGGTTAGTTCCCCCGACAAGTTGACTGAACTCGGATAAAACTTTTTTTCAGTTCGGATTGTTCCCCTTACGACCACGTCCCGTGCTAGTTGAGGCGTCATTGGGGTGTACGGTATCGTACGCGATCACTAACGCAATTTCTTCCTCTTGAGTCCAAGCAACCATGATGATGAGTTGAAGAAGATTGTGACATTTTTGTATAGAAGAATGTTGTAAATTTGTTAAATACGTGTGTGTATATAGGTAAAAAAGGTTTTTTTTTTTTTTTTTTAATTAATGGTCAAAGGACCGTTGGCTAGCCAACGGCTAGTTTTGCATCATGATGGCCATCGCAGTAATTAATATCGCGGCCGTGATATTAATTGGGGGGGGGGGGGTGTTTTGCGGAGACCACGTCATCACGGCGGGCCTGTCGCGGACCGTCCCGGGTAGCCTTAGTGTTTTTTGATAGATTTATTGGCTGTAAATTTAAATAATTAAAAGAGTTTATTATCATTTTAGTAGGGGAGCGGGATATCCTGAGTCATTAAAGTTTTAGTCGAAGAAGCATGAAGTTATGGCGGGATTCTTGGTCTTGATTCTTTTTCACATGCTGCCATTAATCGTTTATTTTTCTCCATAATTTTTTTCCCGCTATTTATAACACTTGGAGTTTTCTTTTAATTATCAAGTATCAACTGTCAAGTCATCACGATTAAAAATTATTATAATACTTTTTAATATATTAACTAATGGTAATATTAGTAAATAATAATCTTTAAAAGTCAAAAAATATATTAACTAATGGCGATATTAGTAAACATACTCATGAGGTTGTGAGTTCAAATTATACCAAATATAAAGTAAATATGAAATTAGGTTGTATTAAGAAAAAAAATGCCGTTAAAAAAACAATATAAATATGCCAGGGACAAATGCAAAGGATTCAAATACCATAGACGAGCTTGGAAAAAAAGTTCCTTTGACTCTAAAAAAAATAAAAAATTTCACATTTGAGCCAAACTTTATAAATCATTATTACTTAATAAGTTTTAGGTTTTATATATAAAAATATGATTAGGTTTAAATAAAATCTAGGGTCTAGCTGTGAACCTAATTAAGCCATTCATCGTTTATCTTAGGGGTATCAATGTAAAATGACATAAACACAATATAATTTTTAAATCGGTTACATATATGATTATAATTGCTTTCCTACAATTTTTCCATTCAAGAATCATTTTTGCAATCGTTACTTAGACCATCCTTCATCATTTTCTTATCAACAATTTCAATCCAAACAAAGCCATCATTAAAGAACAATTGTCCGATTAATTTATCGTTTCAATTCCTATAAATCGTCTAAAACACAATATAATTTTTAAATCGATTACATATATAATCATAACTGGTTTCCTATAATTTTTCCATTCAATAATCATTTTTGCAATCATTCCTGAGACCATCCTTCATGTAACATCCCAAAAATCCGTTTTACTTAATTACGCCATTAGGTGTGATTAACAAATATTAAAACGGAGTTTCGATGATAATAATGATGGTTATGTTCTAATATGGAAATAACCTATTGAATGTTATTATCTATATAGTGGGGAAAAGACACTAGAAACTAACTTGGTTGGTTAAGTTTTGATAACAAAAGGCATTTAGATGAATTAGAGGGACTAGAATTGGACAAGGAGCAAAGCAATGGGTTATAGATAAGGGAAGTAAGATGTCAACATACACTTCTTGTGTATGTCGATCATCAGGGAAGAACCCAAGACCAAACCCTTGCTCCTCCACCTCTAGTTCCAAATCAAGAGAAAGTATAAGCCAAGATGGTGCATGAGGCCAAATATGGGTCATCTAAGGTGTTATATACACCAAGGTACCTTTAATTTGACTAATTATGATGTTATGTTTGTTTTACAATTGATGAAAACCTAGGATTTATGTGAAAACGTGAATCAATGATGGATGGAGGTTTCTAGATGTTGATAGACATTAAAGGAACCATAATTCATGAAAATACATAAGGCTATGCTTGATTCATGTGCTAATTAGATTGTTTTACACCTATGTTGGAAGTGGGTATTAGTCTTGGTGTAATCCAAGACCATTCTTGGTTAATTATTGAATGCATTGAAAAGAAAGTGATGATTTGCTATGTTGATAACTATTGAATGAATGGTATGTAATGTAGGGAAGAAATAGGATGATTTATGTTATGAGCTATGAAAGTATGCATGAAATGCTTGTACATTGTGCTTTAGATGTTGTATGCACACCAAGTGTTTGATGGAATGTCTAGATTAATTTAACTTGTGAAATTGTAGGCAAGATTGGACAAGTATGAAAGTAGTATGATAATGGATACAATTGAAAGTAGGTTAACATGAGGATTGTGTCTTAGAAAGAATTCATGTGAGAATCTAGTTGATTGTATGATTTCATAAGAAGTGTGCATTAGTAGTGTGTACACTATGCTTGATTGGTATGATGAATGATCTTGTATGTTAGTGAGATATGAATATGTTGCTTATGGTGAAATTCACATGACCTAGTATGTTGATATACACACATATGTTTGTAAAAAGGAAGTTGTATTGCTGAAAGTTGACTTTCTGGAAAGTCAACTGATGTGGAAATAATGTGGTGTGTGTTCTAACATGATTGTGAGATTGAGGATTCCGTGTGAGACACATTAGCTTGGTTATGTGATATATACGATGTTAAGTCTAATTGCTTGAATGATGAATCAAAAAGAGTGGAAAGCTATGTTTTATGTATGTTTGAAATTGACCTATGCAAGTCAATGTGATATACGAGTTGGATATGATTGGCTTATGAATGAACATGTATGCTAACAATGATGTGAACATGATGATATGAAAGGATAGGAATGATGGACTCAAGCATGGGAAGCTAATGGGTCAAGACGAGGCAAGTAAACAAGCATGAACTTGGAGGACTTGAGGTAAGTGGTTCTTATTCCACTTAGGATAATGAATCTTAACATGTACATGTGTTTGTAAGTAGTATGAGGACCGTGAGATGATGGAACGTAAATAACGAGGCTAAGGCTTGAATGGGATTTTATAATGGAATAAACGTGGCTTCGAATGGATCGGCGTGGATGGGTCTAGAAGGGGTGGAAAGGAGAAACAAAAGGGGAATGTGCAGAGTCCACCGTAGGGGTACGGTGGCACCGTTCCCCTACGGTGGCCCCTGCAACGTTTTCTCACCGTAGGGCAGAGGGGTACCACCGTTGGGATTTGAGGTCCACCGTAGGGGTACGGTGGCACCGTTCCCCTACGGTGGGACCTGGAACATTTCATTTTTATTTTGTTCATTCTATCGTATGTTGACGTTTCGCTTATGTGTGCGACCCGTATTTGCGTTTAACGCATCAATTAACATCGTTGGACCTTGTGTAAGGCTATGTAGGGGTGTAGCATGTAATAGAAATGTCGGTTTTGTAAATATGATCATAGTACAGATTGATACAAGTGTGTGTAGTTTAATTGATACATTGTTCGATGGTATCAAATACGGTAAGTATATTGTCATGATTATGTAGATTGAAGATGTGATGTACATATGGGTACTCATGATCGGGTTAGAGAGAGAGAGTTTCATGTATGTAAGGGTTGGAAAGTATGCGTAGATTGAGTATAGGAATGGAACGTTATATTCGTATTAGAGATCGGAGAAGAAAGAGTAGCATGACGGGTCAAAGTAAGTTATATAAGTGAATTGTATACTTTTGTATACTTGTATGTATGGTGGTATTATATGAGGGAATTGTATGCTTGTATGTATTGTGGTATCATAGGAGGGAAGTGTATGCTTGTACGTATGGTGGTATTATAAGAGGGAATTGTATGCTTGTATGTATTATGGGATTATATGGAGGAAATTGTATGTTTGGACATATTGTGGGGTTATTAACCTTTGTTATGTGAATGATAGGAAACGTAGGTATGTACGTATGATTGCAGGAGACGTGGAGGTTCGGATCGGGGTAACCCACCCGAACTCGAATGAAGGCGGTTGGACAGGATCACGGAGTATTGTTGGATGTTACTTCCGCGTCATGAGTAGATTACATGAGGTTACCTATTGAACTAACGAAATGGTTTTGTGGTGAATGCAGGATGTCTTGTCCATCTTGAGAAGCAAGGAAAGGACGGAGATCGAGCGAGGAGGCGGATTGTACGTGGTCACGGTCACATAATCAAATGGAGATGAGTCACGTAGAATGTATTAAGAAATATTTTAAGATGTAACACCAAAAATACCTATTAGAATCGGTTTCTAAACGTTCAAGGTTGTTATTAAAGAAAAGAATTTTTCGGTTGGTTTTTTCCGCTGCCAGTTTCTATAAAATGGTTTAGGGTGTTACACTTCATCATTTTCTTATCAATAATTTCAATTCAAACAAAGCCATCATTAAAGAACAATTGTCCGATTTATTTATCGTTTCAATTCCTACAAATCGTCTAGGTAACTATTTGTGATGTTTTTGTATGGATTTGATGGATGAATGTATTTGATTAAGAGCTCTTACCTGTCCTTTATGGATTTAAAACCGAACCTCTGGTGCGTCTGACTGTATTCCGACGATTTTCATCATCACCGGTCATCATCTCCGATCGATTTTCCAGCTATTAGTCTCTGGTTATCTTCTCTAGCCTATCTCCTCCGGTGCATCTGACTGTTTACACAATGTACACCATGTCTAAACACTTTTGTACTCCCCGTCTATGGTTGTCAGATTTGATCTCTGATAACTATAACAAATTTACACATTTATGTACACACAACAAGTGTATAAACCAATGTACACCTTGTCTAGACACTTATGTATACCCCGTCTATACACTTATGTATACCATCACAAGTGTACACACATAAAGTATATACACCAATGTACACCCTCTCTAAACAACATGTGTATGTGTATATGATTAGGTTCAAATGAGAACTCAATTGATATAAGAAACTTGTGAATGTAATCCAACCATCTATTTTTTTTTATGAGATCAAGGTTATACGTGTAAAATTACATTTGAACTATCTGTTTTTCAAATCACAAGTTACATCATTAATGATTCCCAGAAATTTCTACTTTGAAATTAACTCCATTTCCCCCCTGATATCGTAACCGACGTTCATAAGATTAATTGTGAACACAACTAATTGATTAAGCAACTCCGATTTTAAACAAACATCCGATTCAGATTTATCAGAGATCAAATCTGACAACCATAACCTAAAAGCATCGATTAAATCAAAGAATAAATCGGTGGTGATAATTAGTGTTGTTCGCGACCGATCAAGTTGTGTCTGATTTCTATCATGGATAAGCATTCAATTGAAGGAGAAAACAATTCTCAATCTACTAACAAATCACATGTGATTTTGAATGATGATTGAAATGACTCAACAAGGAATACTGTAAATGAATAGGGTTTGGTTTATGATCGTCAAATCAATGTTTTCGTAGTATACATATATGTACGTAACTCATACACCAAAACTAGTTCAAGAAGATAAGATGATATATATATATATGGTAGTATTGATAGTGTAGATATGTGTATACAGATTAGGTTAAAGGTAAAAGAGACGTACATGTGTTGTGTTTTAGTCAATAGAAAGTTTACTATAAAAAGAACCTTAACCTAAAAAGTATAAGAAGGATTTTAAGCTTTTGATCTAAATGAATTAATGGATATGATTAAAATGGTAAATATATAGGTTTGATTTTCCAAAAGAGAATGGAAAGGACAAAATAGGTATAACCTACCATTGTTGAGTTCCACCCCCAATTTTTAAATGTCTATAACTTTTTTCATACGGCATTATTTAAAAAAAAAATACACCATAAAAACAAGGTTTTTATCCTCCTTCATTTGCATATCCTATTGCTATACTTAAAAAAATTGCTAGGTTGATAGCTTGCATTTTTTATCAATAGTATATAACTTGTGTTTTTTTTATCAGATACAACTTGCATCTTTTTTATCAGGTATAACTTGCGTTTTATTAGGTTGTCTTATCAGGTATAAATTGCGTTTCTAAAACGCAAGTATACCCTCAACAAAACGCAAGTTATCAAGCCAACAAATTTTTTTTTTGTTTTTTTAAGTATAGCAATAATGTATGCAAGTTAAAGATGATAAAAAGTTTGTTTTTATGGTGTAGTTTTTAAAAAATAAATATCGTATGAAAAAAGTTACGACCATTTTGAAAATGGAGGTGAAACTTTAGTGATGCAAATGATTTTACCATCGTGCCCCTTATTATTTAGTTTAATCTATTGCTAATAATCCTTCTTATACTTTTTACGATAGCCTCACCCTTTAGTCAAATAACTTGTTTTATCTACGTGACACATTAACACATATGTATAAGGTGCAACCCTAAAATAAAGGAAATTAGTCTTTCAGACACTAATTAGATTTTAATCCTCTCACGTAATTACACTTTAATTTTGTCAACTTTTATTTATTTAAATAATAGTTACATTTTTTCTACTTATTTTAAACCAACTAACCCCCCCCCCCCCTGATTTTTAAACGACCATAATTTTTTCATAGGTTAACACTTAAAAAAATCATAAAAATGACCATTTTATTTTCTTTACTTTTAGTATAGTATTGTTATTATTTTTTAGTTTTAAAAAATTGATGTGTTACGTGTTTAACATTATCTAAAGGTGGGCAATAAGTGAACCGTTAACTGAAACCGGACCACAAACAAATGAAACCAAACTGAAATCAATTGAAAATTATATTAACTCGGAATCGGCTATCGGTTTTTTACCCTTAGTTAACTGAAATTAACCAAACAAATGAAACCTAATTTAATATTAATTTTTATATAGTACATTATAGTTTACAAAACTATTTATTGGGTAAGATCAATTAAATAAATTTATTTACTTTTGCTATATCAATTAGATAATTTAAATGAAACAAATCATAACGAAGGTACTAGTAACAAAACCCTGTGCTTTGCGGCGGTAAGTTTGGCTCGGTTATACACAAAAATATTTGAAATATTTTGCAATTAAGAAGAACTACTAATTTAAAACCATGTAAAGCCGTGACCCATCCAAAATTATTATAATTTATATAAATCATTAAAAAGTACAAAAAAAATACATGGACGTAGGATGATTATGTCGGTCACCAATCAATCATCAATTGTTTCCAAAACAAGTTTAAACGCGTTAATTCTTGATTCAAAGTCTTGTATGTATTGGGTTTTGACTTTTTTTGTTGACTGAGGTAACTAGATGGGTTTGTTTACGTAGAAAAAGTTTCCATTAATAACACGAAACATTAAAGTGATGTGGTGGTTGGTTGTTTGCTTGATGATTATTAGGACACGGGTTCAAACTCGGTTCTAAGAATTTTTTTATTTTTTAAAACTCAATTTTTGAACATAATAATATCAATTCATTATTATTATTATTATTATTATTATTATCATAAAAATGAACTTTTCAGTTACGGCAATGGTTCGAGTAGATAGTTAATAATCGTAAGAAATAAATTCGCAACTTTTATTATTGAATAGAAACTTCGAAATACAATGATTATAAATGTAAATACAAAAAACAAGAGGGACTAAAGTTAAACAAAGGATAAAAATGAAAGGTGACGGATGTCACACATTGTGATCATATAGTTGCAATAGGAAAAAAAGTGGGAAGCAAAGCAAAGGATCCCATGAATAATATAAATATTTTATTTAAACTATTAAAATAAAAGAGGTAAAAGACAGGGCCGGCCCTTAAGGGGTGCGGAGAGGACTCCCGGCCCGGGCCCAATTTCTCGGGGGCACATTGACCCTCCGGAAATTCAAGTTTTCTTAAAAGTGATGTTCTTAATTAATTCGATGGATTTTTATATGTTTGAGCACCAAAATTGTTAATCAAGTATTAATCAAAGTGAATGGTACTTATATAAAACAGAAAGTAAATAAATGTTGAGAGAGGTTAAGAATTAAAGAAGAAAATGAAATGGTTTGAGAAAAAAAATTACAGGTTTATTAATGAATGTAGGACTAGAGAAGATGAAAAAGATGAAATGAAGAGTGCCCACACTTAGTTATTTTTGCTTTTTACCGGTTGGTTTTTACTTCCTTTTTAACTTTTATTTTTGTTATGAAACAATTTTTTTTAATTGCAAAACTTTTACCCATTTATATTTTCACCATTTGTGGGATTCGAACTCCCAACCTCCCCCAAGAGGGTTTGTTCCCCCTATCGTTAGACTACAATCTAAGTGGGAAATAAAATTTGATCTAACAATTTGATATTACTTTAATCGTAGCATAAAAAAATAGTTTACATTATTGATTTTGTTAAGGCCTAAAACTCAAGCTAAGGGGCATAATTTTTACAGCTCGGTCCGGGCACCTGAACTTTCAGGGCCGGCCCTGGTAAAAGAAATAATTTAAGATGCTTAACCGGCTAAAGAAAAAAAGATTAGTGTCTATATACAAAATCTTAGAATAGGCTGTGGATCAAGATGAAGAATCTAGAAGAAATGCAACAACTGTTTGTAACTTCATTAGAGGGTTAGGATCAAATACATAGTGAAAGAAAAACAGGAAGTCGTAGGAAGGGTATCAAACGGATTCCGATTGAACTCATTCAAGCGGCATTGGAACCGTCTCATCGAACCTTACGATCTTAGTTTTTAGGTTTTCGCTTTTTTGGATTTTAGTTTATAGTTTTTAGAATTTACCTTATATCATTGTCTTTTATGTAACATTGTGTCTTTTTCTTATTTTCACCATTGTGTCATTTTTTAGATTAGTTGTGTCTTTTTTATTCAGCACTGTGTTATATTTTTTGGTATTGTGTTATATTTTGTGGCTCATTATGTCATATCTCGTGATCTATTGTGTTTTTTGTATCATTTTCACCATCATCATTTTTGTTACACTGTGTATAATAACTTGACCCCTCAATTAGATAATCTAAATGAAACAAATCATAACGAAGTTGAATCTCTATTTGTATAACCATATAGTAATTTTTTTATTTTTTAGTTCTCTTTTATTTATTTTTTTTAATAATAACAAATTACGAGACTTACTTTTTAATAATCATATATGAAAAATAAAATAAATAATGTTTATACAACTTAATTTTAGTTCATCTTAATGTTCAACAATAATGTACATTACTTAAGCATTTTAGAGATACAAAACAAAAATAAATTACATAAAATGGGTGATATATAAAACCTAATGACCTAATCACAAAAAAAAAAAAAAAAGGGAAAAAACAAGACACTGGTGGGGATTTTGGATTAGATGGATAATCGGTATAAATTACCACATAAAATATACATTTTATCACGTCTCTTACTATTTTATAATTTTACGGGGATTTGAGGCGCACCCGACAGCCAATTATGGCTCACGTGATTGTTGACAAAAGTCAGCTAAATTCTAACAAACAGAAAAATCGTAAAATCATGCATGGAGGATGCAAACAGTCCATTTGAAATAGTTCTTATTGATTAAAACATTGATAGACTGTATATATGTTTAATATATTAGTACATATTGCTTTCACCCAATAAATAATGTGTTATAACTTCAAAGAAAAGCTATACAAGTTGAGAGAAATAAGGAGGAAAATTTAATCTGAATTAAATAACTGATATTAAAGAAGGACGGGGTGATTCGTGATGAACACCCCGTAATGGCTGTGATGCCCGTAAACACCGCCCCTCCTACTGTATCACAGCCGCGACTCAATATATTTGTGATGCTCATCACAGCCCCATCACAGCGACTGAAACGTTGGCCAACGGTGCGTTAGCCAGTGGCGAAGCTTGACCCGAAGGTTCGGGGGGTCGGAAGTCACCGGGGGGTCGAAAGTCACTAGTTTCGGGGGGTCGAAAACCAGTTTTAGGGGGTCGAAACCATATATTTACAAAATTTTCTATACAAATACTATATAATCGGAACTTCTGCACGAAAATTCGGGGGGGGGGGGGGGTCGGCTGCCCCCTCCCGCCCCAACTAAGTCTCGCCACTGGCGCTAGCCATTTAAACCATCTATATCAACTCATTTTTCAACCAAAATTAACACAACAATTAAACAATATCTCCAACAATCAAACAAACCTCAATAAAAAGAAATTCAATCTAAAAAAAAATGGAAGGATCGAGCAAGAAACAGTCGACTACGAAGCGAAAGTTTAAACCAAAGGTTCGGGCTAATTTAGGCGAACCGGCTCAATTTTGTGAAGACGCACCACCAACCCCACAACCTACACACCGAACGTCTCAAACCCAACATATGCCCATCCCACCCTTTCAAAACCAAGGTTTTCCAAAACCTTATGTATCAAACCCAACAATTTTCGCTTCCAAACTAATATCCACTACTCTAATCCTAACCAAACATGCCAACCCAAGTCGCATCCGGAGTGTTCCAAGTAGCTCCCGATCCGCTTGATGAGCCAATGTTCGACAGTTTTTGGATTCGCCAACCATACCAAAATACCCCGTATCGTAACCCGGTTCAGAGCATAGATTCAAATGGAGATGAAGACGGAGAGGAAGAAGAAGAAGAGGAAGAGGAAGAAGATGGGATAGACGTGTTGCCCCCACCACGTGGCAAAGGCAAAGGCAAAGGCAAAGGGAAAAAAAACGTCCAATGTGAAAACGCCTGGGACGCAAGAGGAAGAGGTGGCTTTGACAAAGTCAGTTTTACATATTTTCGAGGACAAACACATCGGAAATCAACAACCAAGAGACACGTTTTGGAATCGAGTCATGGCCTACTTTTCGCAACTTGTCGACGGAACAACACGTCACATGGATCAAATAACTGGTAAATGGAGCGATTTAAATAAAAAAACGAGTGCATTCAATGGCCTCTACGTTACACATGTATATTTTTTTTTTATAAATTGTGAGGTTTATACTTTTTTAAGTTGTTAAAAGTTTATATTTTTTTTATAAATTGTTAACTTTATATATATTTTTTTTGAATATAAACGTCTTTGGCCAAGTGGATCGAGCGATGTGGAAATCATACATGCGGCCCTTGGTGTTTGTGACATCCGACAAAAATCGATACGTTTCGTACGTAATTAGTATATGTAATTAACAGTAATTAAGTGCAATTCTAAATTAATTGTATTAATTTAGCCTTTAGAGAATAGCAAATTCCCCATAGGAATGCATTCGTTTAATTAAAAGCACGGCGAAATCGCGTGCGAATAAACTTGTCCAGAACGGACGTTGGTGATTAATTACCCGGTAACAATTAATTAACCGAAAACGATCCCGAATACCCATGATATAAAATAAATGGTATTTTCATGAAATATTATGTGTTTTGGTACTCCAAAACGATAAATAGAAACTTCAAATACAAATCTCCCAGTAATAAATAAAGTTCGCGTATCGCACTTGATGCGCGTAAAAATATATAATTTCATCCAGTAGGAACCTAAATAACTTACCAATACTTAAACTAGTCAATGTTTAAGGGTAATTGGAAGTTAATTATATACCCGGATAACTCGCAATTAAAGCTCAATAAAAACCCGACAAAACCGTAAACGAATTAGTTGAGTTTTAACTAGTAATTGAAAGATATTTTTGCACATGAAGTGGGTCTCACATGGCCTTTTAGGCCGGCCCAAGGCAAGGGTGCTAGGCCACCCTAGTTTGCTTCCTTTGTTAAACATAACGATTATGTTCAAGCATGCCTTAGCATATGATCATGTTCATGCATGATTTATCATATGATTATGTCCATGCATGCTTAAGCCACCCTAAGAGACCAGGAGCCACTATAGTGTTGCTTCTTAACCTTGCCATAATCATGATGTTTCAAGCATGCTTATGACTGTCTAATCTAAGTACACACATGATCTTCTTATAAACTCACCATGCTTGTCTCACCATGTCTTTAGACATGCCTCTTGAAGACCAAAATGTTCCTCTTGGTAGGGGTGAGCATACGAAAACCGATAACCGAACCAAAAATAACCGAAACCGAATTAACCGATCGGTTACGGTTTCGGTTTTGCCTTCTTCCGTAACCGAAATAACCGAAACTGAACCGATAGTTATATACTTAAGTATTTTTCATACATATATCCATGTATTTGGAAAATATTTTCATGTATTACCGGTATATTTAATGTATCTTTCATGTATATCTATGTAATTGAAATATATCTTTTATGTAACTCATGTATTTTTCATGTATATCCATATACTCACCATTTTAAGTTTATAATTTTGCACAACTTTTATGTTTGGATATTAATGGAACATAACCGAAACCGAACCGATAACCGACATATTAACCGAATTAACCGAACCGACTTAACCGAACCGAACCGAACCGTCATTTGCTCACCCCTACCTCTTGGGCATGGTGAGCATGCTTGGTGTTGTTACACTTATGTTCTCACAAGCTACTACCATCCTTATTTATGGCAGACTCGTATGCCCATTTTCAACACACCATATCTCTCTCATTTCTTCTTTAAATTGAGTGATTAACCCCTTGAAAGAAACCTCTATCCAACGTCCAAAGATCCCCATTGGTTTCACTTAGTTCTAAGAAGGTTTAGGCCTCCAAACCATCCATGGGACACGACTGCGCAGATTCAGAGCTGCTGTAACACCCGGTCACATTTTTGAACTTTCGAGATGCTACACACCTCCAAATATGATGATTCTTTTTCCTATCTCCTTGGACTTCCATTGTCTTCAACCGGATCAGAAGATCCTGAGTATTTGGCCTAAGGAACCTTCCTTCCATCACTTGTTTTCTTCCCTAGTCTTGAACTAGCGGTAAAACTCTATGCTTTTCTTGTTTAATACTTGTTATATTCGTGTAGCCTTGCAAGTTGTACATGAAAGGAGTTAAACAAAGGTTTTAAACATAAGTTATTGTGGGTTTAATGGAAATAAATTGAGTCTTTAAAAAGGGTGTGTTAGGCCGTGGATATGGTGATGGTTATGTTGATGTTTCTAAAGTTTTTAAGTTTACATAAACTTGTTTTTGGAAGTTGTTTTGGGTAATGTTTGTGGAAACAAGTTGAACATACCTAAAGATGGTTTAGATCATTTTAAAATGACTATCTAATACCTAATAACTTAATGAACTTGTACATTGTGGAAGATTGTAAGTTTACATATTTAAGGTTTATTAACTTTTAAACAAAATGTTGGAAATTATGAACTTGAATACATAAAGTGCACTTACTATTAATTATTCCTAATATGATTATAAAGGGACATAAATAATGATAAAACTCTATAATAATCTCTAATGGGGGAATTTCACAAAATAAAGTTTAGTAGTTATAATGAAAATAGTGTTTTGCAAAATCACTCAAAACGTGAATACGATTGACATGCCGTCGTTATTTTCCGAAAGTTAAAAATAAAATCAATTATTTTATTATTTCTAATTGAGATATACTATTACTAATATATTATTATTAAAAAAAAAACTTTTATGAGATATACCATTGGCGTGGGGCGGGGGAGGGACTTGAGGTGGCAGTGAATATTTATTGGTGGTTTTATTTTTATTTTTTATTATTTTTAAATCTAACACACAAATAATAATAATATTCAAGATTCCTCTCACCTCCTTTCACTCCCCACCATATTTTCACCCTTCAAACATGAGTCTCACAAGTGTCACATACTCATATGGCGCTTCATCCCCCCACACACACTCTAATCCAAAACTTCCAAACTCTAATGTAAGAGTAGGTAATGTTTTTATCAATATGTACACACACATGCATGGAGAAGGGTGGGGGATTTAGTGTATTCTCTTTAGTGATGATGAGTGAGTGCCTCCCGCATGCATTGCCTTGTCCATGATTGTCTCGAGTAATGGCATCGTCCGTAGGTTAATGTCTGTTGGCTCTCGTTAATTGTTTGACCCGGGCCCAAGGAGGTTTTGCTTATGGGTTGGACATAAAGGATTGGGCTCCAAATAATGTGGAAGACAAAAGATATCGACTGGATATATATGTTGCAATTTAAATTGAAGTTGGTTTCCTTATCTTTCTGTTTCTTTTGCTTCAAGATTATTTTTAGTTATCTAGTTAGTTTATCTTTATCTATTGTAGTTTCCTCTCCTAAGTCAAATAGGTTTAGACTAGTATTTAAGCATAGGTTTCATTCTTGTTTTTCATAGACTTTGATTGTATTGTTTTTTTTGGTTGTTTGCTTTGATAAATAAATAGAGTCGTGAACGTGGAGTAGCGTTTCACAAAAATCTTTGTTCGTTGTTTTCTTTCTTTGATCCAGTTGAAACCATCAATGTCATCGGTTAGTACTTTCTTTTCATATGACTATACAGTCATTTAGTGTTGTGTAGATGCATTAATCAATGCATGCCTTGGTAATGTCATGAATTTCGAACCTCTTATATATAGTTATTTCATAGATCAAGAAGACCAACGATATCTTAATTGAATGCTGATACACCAGTTGAGTGTAAACTGTAAAGTTTCATTAGAGGTTTAAATTGTCAACTCAACTTACATCATGAGAACCATCACATGCCAGGGTTGACATTAGTTGGTGATATTTGGGTTTTGTTTGCAATCTTAAATCTGAATGTATATTATAACTCAAAACTTCATTTTATATAAAAGATATTTTGTACTAGATACATACTAATGATGGCTAGTTGAGTAATGAGTTGGTAACAACAATAATGCTAGTCCAAAGGTCAGAGAGATGTACCAAGTTCGAGTCACACTTGTGGCATAAATAATGAGTTAACTTCTTAGTTCCTAGGACGGCAGGTGTTCGATCCTGGGTCTCTTTGCCCCTCAATGAGCCGTATCGAACTCGGGTCTTGTGGTTAGTGTGCACGCTCTCACTTGTGCTTAATGTAAACAACACAAGATTGGAGAATAAGTTAAGACCATGTGTAGTGTGGGTGGGGGGAATTTAAGGCCTCCATTTATTATTATTTATTTATTTTTTTAGATTTAAAGTAATTTTTATTCCATGACTAAGAAAATTATATCAAGATAGCGGGCAGGCGGGCAACAAGCTACGCCGCCACCCCTTTCTGAATAACAAATCCTAATCTACTAAAAACGTAACCCTGCCCACCCGGAGCCGAGACACTACTATGAATAACTCGCTGGACCCTGGTCAGGAAACGGGTAGCCTCTGGTACCAATGAGCCAAAGGTATCAAAGACCAAGGATACAAAAACGTATTGGTTCTCCTCGCATGCTTTATTATTTTATTAAAAAAAATTCCATCACCTGCCACCGTCATTCTTCTTCTTCTTCTTAATCTCCTCCTTCTTTCTTTATCCTCCATCGTCTTTCTTTCTTCTTCTTCTTTCTTCTTTCTTTCATTCTTCTTCTTCGGATTCTTCTTCTTTCTTTCTTTCTTTCCTTTTTCTTCTTCTTCTCACACACACAAACCTTCACCGGCCACCGTCACCTTCACCGTACACCACCACCATCACCGTCACCTCCACACCATCACCTCTCTCTCTCTCTCTCTCTCTCTCTATATATATATATATATATATATATATATACAAATGAATGGGGAGTTGTCAACATTTAATTGGTCAATCGTTTGTGTTGTTGAGCGCTAATATATTAAGGCCCGGACCAAATTTTGGCAATTAACGCCCCTATGTTTTGGTGTGTCGGGCGCTAATTTTGATTTAACGCCACAATCCGTGCCCCGCTACGGTTACTCTAACAATGCATCTTTTTTATTGTTATTAACTTATCTATACTATCTTATAATACATTTCACAATTACCTCTTAAAATTTAAGTTTTATAAGTATAATTACTTAGAGTACAACACACAATGCACATATTAACTACTTTTTGAGGGTAAATATGCCTTTTACACAATACTTACACATTTTCCCCCAACTTTACTCAACTTTTCTTTATTTAAATAATAATTACACTTTTTACCATTATTGTAACCAACTACCCGTCTCAGTTTTTAAACGTCCATAACTTTTTCATACTTTAATATTTTCTTAATATTATTACACCGTATAAACGAACGTTTTTTCTCTTTAATTTGGGTATAGTATTGCTATATATATTTTAATTTAACAAAATAATATGTTAAGATTAAATAATAATAGAAACGAAAATGAACCGAAAGCTTCTATATCTATACTATCTTTTTAATACATTTCCCAAGACCTCATATAATTTAAGTTTTACATGTATAAATAAGTATAATTGGTTAGAGTACAACACACAAGACACATATTAACTATTTTTTAGGGTAATATGTCTTTTATACAATACTTACACATTTGCCCCCTCAACTTTTGTTTATTTAAATAATAATTATACTTTTTCACCCTTATTTCAACCAACTACTCCCACGATTTTTAAATGTCTATAACTTTTTCATACATTAATATTTTCTTAATATTATTACACCGTATAAATGAGCATTTTGTTCCCTTTAATTTGATCATAGTATTGCTATAGTTTTTTTTTTTTAATTTAGAAAATGATATGTTAGGGTTAAGTAATAGCCGAAACGAAAACAAAGGAAGTGAGAAGTTACATTTGCACATGTAACTTCTCACTTTCTCATAGTCACCCTAATTTTTTGCTTATCGTATCACATAAATTATTGCTATGTATATATTCATGTGCTTGCACTTCTGTTAGCACATAAGATTCGATTGTGGTAAAAAAATATTTTTATTTATTGAATTCAAAATTTTGTTTAATAATTGTTTACCACTTACTCAGCCGATATTATTCATTAATGTCAGAATTTTATCTCATTTGTGTTTGTATAATTTTTTTGCGTAATAAATTGTTGAATGAGAAGATACACGTTGTGACATAGTTCTCAACTTGATTTCTTTAATAAAAAAACACTATAATATAGTTCAAAACTTTGTGTTTTTTTGGATATATATATATGGAAGGAAAATATGTTAAAAATGTATAATCTGATAGTTGAAATCTATATACACTATGTATAATTTAATCGGTTAATTCGGTTATGCCCACTAACATAACTTCTTTGGGGACACGAGCCACCCCCCCCCCCACACACGTGTGTTTTGTTCGTAGTGTATTTTTTTTACCTAAAAAGAGTATGCCCCCTGATTTTACCGAAAATGCAGTCAATCCCCGCTAATGATTATACCACACACCAAGACAAATATTTCGGTCAATTGATTATTGTTTAACCTAACCAATCTAAATGTTGTTACCCGCCGCAACGCGCGGGTACCCCACTAGTATTCTAAAGCTAAAAATCCTACGTGGGGTTCAAAGAGGCCAACCTCTTCATTAAGTGTGTCATGTGACATTGTTTTATGAAAATAAAAAATAAAAAAATGGATTTTTCTCTCTAATGTTTGCTCCCATAATTTTGAAACGTTAATATGTTTTACATATGAGATTTTTAAAGAAAAAAATTACACTAAATTAACGAGCGTTTTATTATCTTTCCAACGAGTACCATAGTGCTATATAAAAAACGGAGAAAAAAACAACTATTTTTTGTGGGGTTTTGTTAATACAGGAAAAAAACACAAAGTGTTCAGGTAGTTCATTAATCATGTATAGGCAAGTCACTGATTATGTTCAAACCAGTAAATATGAATTCTATTTTCAACAGGTGTTAGCATTGGAGTTGTACATTGTTTTAGGTTAGGTATTAATATTAGAGTTATACATTGTTTTAGGTTAGATGTTAACATTATAGTCATACATTGTTTAAGGTTAGGCGTCAACATTGGAGATACATTGTTAATTATTTTAGGTTAGGTGCTACCCGAAGTTTTCCTGCATGTAACTGTAAAGCGCATTAGTCTATTTCATATGTAAAATTGATATGTTATATTACAATATTTCTCAACTCCGGGACGCTCTCGGGGTATAATCTAGTTTTATATGGTATATGACATTATAATATCATCATTTATTTATAGAGTAGTATATAGGCCGGTAAGGCTATGAGGTGTGGGATAAATCCTTTAGGGGCTTTATTATGCCACGTAAGCGCTACGTGAGTTTTAGAGCAACAACGACGCCCTCTCTAACATCAATGGAGTGATATTTAGCGACTCCTTGAAGAAGAAAAAAAAAAGTTACCCAGCTGAGGTAGTTGAAAAGAGATGGGCCTCACTTTAACATGCGCTAACCCATTGGTGGACACAATAACGTCTCTTTTAATAGAGTCGGGACGGTGTTAAGGAAGCTACCCAGCTGAGGTGGCTGAGGGGCTATCTGATTTATTAAAATTAATAATAAAAAAAAGGTTGACAATTTGAGCACATGATCATGTGGCCTAGTGGTAAAAGGGCCGGTTCTCTCTTTGAGGGAGCCGGGTTCGATTCTCACAGGAGGCATGTGATGGATACCCCCACTCTTGTGGTGGGGTAGGTGGTTGGGAAGTGATGGAGAGACCCTTGACCCTTGTGGTCATGGGTTCGACTCCTGATCCCTCCAGGTTTTACCGGTTCACTACCGTCGTGCTTTCGGGCGGGTTTGTGGGCCGGGTTTTCCCTGAAACAGGAGACGGGTGGGCCGAAGGGCTCTGTCCGTACGGACTAGAGGCTGTCTGGGGCCCCTTTTGATCATTGAGGGCCGCGTACAGAGTACCCGGCAACACTTTAGTTGATCGTTCAAAAAAAAAAAAGTGAATTGTAAAATAACATAAAGAAGCTTAAAAAAAATGCTGTAATGGAACTCCTCTGTTTATTCTTCATCTTCTCCATTTCTCCATAACCATCATCAATCATCATCATCATAACCATACTGTTACTCCATTTCAATTCCCATAACAATCTAACCTAAATTCCTTCCTGAATTCAATCAATCAAAACACCATATCTCCTCTATAGATCTATCTATCTGCACACCACAATTCAATCCTCTGCTTATCAGGTAAACGTAATGCACGTTATCACCACGTTCCGGTTCCTCATTCAATCCCTTTAGGCGATAATAATAATGATGAATGGCTTAGTGGACGCACGATCATCGCGTGTTCCGAGTTTAGGTTCCTTAGCCGTACGATCATCAAGTAATGGTACTTTACAACATAATCACTTAGGGTTAGGGTTAGGGTTGAACCAATTGGTGTCCTCTAAAAAGGGTTCCAAGATGTTGGGTAATAAAGACAAGGATAATAATAATAATATTAATAATGGCTTCATTTGGATCTTTAAATTTGTACCGAGAAAGAAGCTTGGAATGCTGCTCTTGTCCCTTGCTTCCTTTGCTGCTATGCTCTGGATACTTTATATTGCCAAAGGTATAATTTTATATTTTGTTTATTACCAATTGTTTATCAAACAATTATTCATTGGTATTATGCTTGTAGCTCAATTTTGGGTGGGTGTGTGTGTGTTTGGATGCCACTTTATGCTAATTATTCATTAATCATTTTATGCTGTACAAAAGGGGGAGTGTGAATAAGCTGTATCCGGATGACTTTCTCTAGGAGAGGTCGCCGGTTGGAGTCTCGTTTGTGAGAAAATGTCATGCGCTCAAGCCAGGGGTTTTATCACAGTGGGCCTTCGGGTGGCGGGTTTCCCCTAGAATTGGTGACGGGCCGGGTCACCGGCGCTGTCTGCGATCATGGGCGTGGGGATGGCCTTTTGCTTATATGGGTACCCGGGTAGCTGGGCTTTGTTGGACGTTCAAAAAAAAGTTTATGTTGTCGTTAACTGATTTTGATCATGATTTTGATGATTTAGTTTTCTAGGTCTTTGTTTGTTCATAGAATCATGGTTCATTTTGAGTATTTCCATTTGGATTTTATGGACAGTTAAGTTGATTAGAGAAGGATTTAATATCTTTATGATTGATAAATGATTAGACTTAACAGACCAAGAAATGTAATGTTGATAAATCATTTAATTTCTTTTGGATAATTAGTTCATCTTTGGGCAATTTTGAAGGTGAAATTAACCCGAGGAACCCTATATCTATAGGACATCCTGGATTTTCACCAACTGTTGATGAAAGAAAAGATCAGGAGATAACTTCTGCTACAATGAACGATCAAATGAGGATCACGTTGTATAATGATAAGGGAGTTGTATCCCACCCACCACCACCAGCCAATGCCGCCCACCCGCCTCCACCGCCTGTTTATTTCACTGGGTACACCCTTCCGCCTGGAAATCCTTGTGAGACCTTTAAAATGCCACCTCCACCAGCTGACAAGAAAAAGACTGGCCCTCGCCGTAAGCTCAAATAACTGTCATTGTTTTCTTTCTTCATCTTGAAACATAATTTTTTGCTAATTGTGTGATTATGTGATTTTTTTAATGTTTTAGCATGTCCAGTGTGCTACCTCCCTGTGGAAGATGCTATTGCATTAATGCCAAAGTATCCATCATATTCACCTGTGCTTCATAATCTGACTTACATTCATGATGAGAGTTTCATTAAAAGTGAATTTGGTGGGTCGGATTTTGGTGGATATCCTTCGTTAAAGCAAAGATATGAAGCTTATGATATTAAAGAATCAATGGCTGTGCATTGTGGGTATGATTATGATTTTCTTTAGACTTAGGTCTTATAGAGGGTGTTTGGATGTTCGTCTTGAAACTGATAATGTGATATTGAATATCAAGAACTGTATAATCAGTCGACTGTTGTAGAAGAAGATAGTTTTCAGATGTGCTTCTGCTTCTTGAAGTTGTAATATTAACAAAATTTAAGCCTGAGTGTTTGGCAAATAAATGACCAGAGAACACATTTTTTAAAAGAGAGACAAATTTAGGTTGAAAGAATGGATAATTAAGTAAATCTAGTATACCCTTAGATTATCGTTTTTTGTTACAGTAAGTTCCAATACTCAAATCCAAACACCCATTATATATGGATTGTTTTAATTTGTATCAGTTTTGTAGTCACTAATCAATTTCCGGTTGGTGCATAATCACACTAAAAGCTTTGTGAGGGGAGATAGGCCCGGACGCAAGTCAGGATTTGATATTAATGATTCAGATCTTTTTCTGATGGATCAGTGCCATGGAGTGGTGGTTGCATCTGCGATATTTGGTATTTTTTCTATATCGTTATCATACATATTTACACACACACTTTTGCATAATTGGTATTTCTAATAATTTAAGTTTTACAGGAGCTTATGATTTTATTCAACAACCAATGAATATCAGCGAAACTTCAAAGAAAAGTGTCTGCTTTTTCATGTTTATTGACGAAAAAACAGAAAAGTTTATGAGGATTTCAGGTAATCTTGATGATAGCAAGAAGATAGGCTTGTGGAAAGTTGTTGTTGTCTATAATTTGCCATACACAGATCCAAGGCGCAATGGGAAGGTACAATAAACTATTTAAAAATGGAACCTTTCATACATTTACCCTGTTCTTTGCAACATTTGACTAAATACAGCTGAAAATAGGTGTTGACAGTTAGTTCATAGTTGGATATCAAAATAGTTTCAATTGTGACAACATATTGGAAATTTTTTTGGATATTTTTATCTTGATTTTAACAAGGTTACATTTATGGCAGGTTCCAAAACTTTTATCACATAGGCTTTTTCCCAATGCGCGGTATTCTATATGGTTGGATGGGAAACTTAAGCTTGTTGTTGACCCGTATCAAATTCTTGAAAGGTATTGTTACTTTCTAGTGCAATGTTATAGTGTTTTATATCGAATACAAAAAAAGTATACCCTTCTTGCTTTCAGGTTTTTGTGGAGAGAGAATGCCAGTTTTGCTATTTCAAGGCATTATAAGCGTTTTGACGTGTTTCTAGAAGCTGAAGCTAATAAGGTGGCTGCAAAGTATGACAATGCCTCCATTGACTTCCAGATTGACTTTTATAAAAAGGAGGGTTTAACCCCCTATTCTTCGGCCAAGCTTCCTATTAGAAGTGGTAGGACAGATTATTTATTTCTTTAGAAAATACAATTCAATCATTAGACAATGTTTGAATATGTGTATAAACTATTTATAATCCTGACTATTTAGGGTCAAAACAGAAATGGAAAATAAACTTAGGGGCTGTTTGGTTGATTAAGTGCTGAATTATTAAGAGGTCTGAATGGTTAAGCGCTGAATCATTAAGTTGGACCTCTTAATGGTTAGTTTTCTTGTCCCACGTTGGTAGGGGAGCCTCATTAAGGTTCAGCCTAGTTCAGTGCTTAATGGTTCAGCAACATCCCAAATCTTAATGATTCAGACTTAACCATTCCATTCAGAAGCTGAAACAAACACACTGAATGCTGAATCATTCAGCGCTGAATGGTTAAGAGCCTCATTAAGAGGCTACCAAACAGCCCCTTATTCTGATTCCTTAAGTGGCAATAATTCTGATACTGTAATATGGTTGAATTATTGCAGATGTTCCGGAAGGTTGTGTGGTGATAAGAGAACATGTTCCAATATCCAATCTTTTTACATGTCTTTGGTTCAATGAAGTTGACCGGTTTACTTCAAGAGATCAAATTAGTTTTTCCACCGTACGGGACAAGATTAGGTCAAAGACAAATTGGACTGTTAACATGTTTTGGGACTGCGAAAGACGCAATTTTGTACTTCAGGTATTGAGTTATCACCATTCTTTTCCCTTTGTTTTATAAAAATGCATGTTGACTTTTAAAGTCAAACCATGTGTTTCCAAATGCCAAATTGATATGGATATATCTCAATTTGACATTAACATACTTCCATTCTAAGAGTTTGTATTCAAGTTTATTTAACTGGCAAATTCTTTTCAAACCTTTGAAATTGGAATCAATTTCGAGTCCTGGAATCTATCCAGCTGACTTTGACGGTCAAACAGTTCATATATATGGCTTATGCTGATTCTGTTGCCTTTACCTCCCAACAGGGATATCATAGAGATGTTCTGGAAAACTGGGCTCCGCCACCACCGATTCCTGGTACACCTGTTGTTTCCAATTCTCAGTCCGCGTTAATCATCAAAAAGTCACCAAAAAATTCTACAGAATCCAATGTAAGTAATTCAAAAAAGACACCATCAAAAAGACACCGACGAGACAAAAGGTCGAGTTCCAAGGGGCACAGAAAAATTGCTGCAGGCTCAAGAAACGGCATTACTCGAAGTTGAAGCTGAATTTAGCAAAAGAAATCATTCTTAACATCATTTTTTAGAAAATTCTTTTTTTCTTTCTTTTTTTTGGCTAGGAAAATGTTTTCCAGATGGGCGTTCAGTATATGTTTTTTTTTCCTTCACTTAGATTTCTTGGTTACCCTTTTTTTGTTGTATATACAGTTTTGACAATTTATAATAATCTGTTTATCATCCACCATTTTTCTGCTATTTTTGTAGTAGTAGAGATTTCAGTTTTCTGATATATAGATGACATGTTTAGATAACATGTTCATATAACCTTTTGATTAGTAGTGTATTGATGTGTCTTGTAAGTCATTCGGTGATGAGTTCTTAGACTGGTTGTAGCGGGGTGTGAAAGGTAATAGGCTTTAACTAACCCACCCACTCACTCACTCACTCACTAGCCTTTTGGTGTATACACCGAGTAAATAGTTAAGGGGTGATGGAATTAAATAATCCAAATTTTAGGGTATTGGAAGACAATAATCCTAACTTGAAAGTTGTAAGCAACATTCCCAACTTGTGTTGTACTTAATTCCATTGGACCAAAACTAACTGGGGTTAGTTGTTAACAAACCCAGTTAGTTTTCTGGCTAAAATTGTAACTTTTTTAAAAGATCAAGGACCATTTCTGCACATTAGTCAAACTTTTTAAACAAACCCATTTCCTTCTCCGGTGACCGGTGCTCTCCTCCGGCGACCACCCCTCCACCTCCGGCGACCACCCCTCCACCTCTGGCGACCACCTCTCCTTTGGCGACCACCCCTCCGTTGATTTTTGACCAAAGGCGATCCCCTGTTTTTCATTCGGAAAACAGAGATGAATTAAAACGACCATATACCGAATCATTGAACGTTTATTGGCCAACTAGGATTAGGATAAGATCAATACAGAAGTATAACCGTTAAAAGAGAAGGAGCAAAACCAGATTGAAGAATTCCGGCCAAAACCTTTTTCCGGCGAGATACCGGAATAACAAAGAATCGCCGGAGAAGGAGGGGTGGTCGCTCCGGTCGCCGGAGATGGAGGGGTGATCGCTGAAGGAGAGCACCGGTCACCGGAAAAGGAGATGGGTTTGTTTAAAAAGTTTGAGTAATGGACATAAATGGTCCTTGATCTTTTAAAAAGTTGCATTTTTAGCCAAAAAAACTATCTGAGTCTGTTTAAAAACTAACCCCAGTTAGTTTTGATACAATGAAATAAAATACAAGACAAGTTGGGACTGTTGTCTTACAACTTTCAAGTTAGAATTATTGTCTTCTAAATTCTAATACCTCAAAGGTGAGATTATTTAATTCCATTTCTCTCCACAGTTAATAGTTCAATGTGATCAAACTTGAGGGCTAGTTTTACAAATTAAGTAAAAACTTTTGACTTTCTTATATTTTGACTTTACAAATGACAAATGGTATAGGCGGTACAAAACACTCAAAAGCTACGTACCATAGTCCCAGCAGAATGTACAACACGTATATGCATGGTCAAAATTAAGACCATGAGATTTCAGATTACTTGCAAAATAGAAAAGATTCTGGCTCAAGGCACATTACATTTTTAGTGAGAGAAACTCCTCCACCTATACATATAGAGAGAGAAACCAACATACAGATAGATTCAGCCACACACAAATTAAATCTGGATTTCAATGGACAGAATTAGGGTTTCAAATCCCCTTCTTCAACTCCTTCTAATTCTCACTCTTTTTATCACCAATTCAACATCATCCATTCTTCCATACTCCAAATACTGTAACGACGTCGTTCAACAACACCCATCTACACAAACCCAATTTTTATCAAAGAATTTCCTCCTTCTAGATAAAGCCGTGTACAGTTTAGGGTTTCAAAACCCCCAATTCAATTTCAACCCTCTTTCTTCACAAGTCGCCACCTTTTCCACTTTAAAAGCTTACGAGACCAAATCTAAACAGATTGTTAAGGTTAATGCGGTTCTTAACCTAATTGGACCGGATATTATTGAGTATTTTTCAGGTGATGTTCATAGGAGAGGATTAAGGCTTGTTAAGGTACGCCCACCACGGTTTGAGCCACGTAGGGATATCGGAGCTGAGTTTCGGCTTTTCGGGTATTGGAATTCGACTTCAGGGAAGCTGTGTATGGTGGGTTCAGGGTCTGTGACCTCTTTACGCTCTGTAGATGTTGTGTTTAAGTTTAATTATCCTAATTCATCTGTTCTTGATACTAGTTTGGTTAATGGTAGTTTAGAGAGTGTAAATCCTGCTGGTAGTTATTTTAAACGTGTATCGGTTTTGGGTGTTTCGCGTATGGGGTATGGTTTTAGTTATATTGATAAAGAGATTGAAAGTGGTGGTTTTAGTGTTTATGATGATGGTATGGAAAATGTGTCGCTTGGTTTGTCGGTTGCGCAGACGGTTAACACGGTTAACGGGGGTGGGATATGTTCGATTATAACGTGGGGGTTAAGGTTTGAATTGGATTATGGGAGCTATGATTGTAAGAATGTGTCTTGTAGTTTTGGAACTGTGGGAGATGAGGTTTTGCCACGGTTTATGTCGATTAAGGTTGTTGATTGTTTGGACGATGGAAAGGTGAGGTGTGTTTTGCAGTTTTCGAATCAGACTTATGGTAGAGGTTTGTCGTTTTATCCGCTTACTAGTTTGGTTGCGGAAGGGGAGTGGGACGAGAAGAAGAAACGGGTTGCGTTAGTTGCATGCCAGTTGTTTGATAAAAGGGCTCTTGGAGGTTGTTCGATTAGGTTAGCGTTTAGTTTTCCGTCGCGTTTAAGTCTAAGGCGTAGGAGTAGTATTGTTGGGAAGATGTGGAGTACAGAGACTAAGAATCTTGGTAATGTTTCGTTTTACAGTTCAGCAAACGTAAACTCAAGAATCAAAGGAACATCGTACGAGTATACAGAAAATGAAAAAGTTCAAAACTTTTGCAGCAAAAATCTCGATAGTAAAGGGAAAAAAGGTGCATATCCTGATGAGAAATCACCAAACTTGAGGTTCGACATGATGGTTAGAAACAAGAAAGGTCAAATGGCCTACGGATATGCATCTCCATTGTACATACGTGACAGATTTTACACGCCTTTTGAAAATCAGTGGAACCATAGTTCAACAAACGGGTACATCAATGTTAGTTATGTGATTAGCTTCACGACCCGTGATGAATTTGACTTTGGTGGTAAAATTCCTGGATCAAAAATGGTCGAAATTTCTGCAGAAGGTGTGTATAATACCAGAAATGGTGTTATATGCATGGTAGGTTGCAGGCATTTGCCATATGAGAAGTTTCAAAAGAAAAGATTATTAGACTGTGAACTTGTGATCAACATTAACTTTTCGCCACTTAACTCAAAAGCTGCGGGAATGATTCATGGGAATATTAAAAGCGCTCGTGAGAAAGCTGACCCGCTTTACTTTGAACCTATTGAGTTCGGTTCCAGCTCAGTAACTACAAACCAAGCAAGAGAATCGATATGGAGGATGGATCTAGAAATAACCATGGTTTTGATCTCCAACACACTCGCTTGCATTTTCATCGGGTTGCAGCTGTTTCATGTTAAAAAGAACCCTGATATGCTTCCTTTTATATCGGTAGTCATGTTGGTTGTTCTCACTTTAGCTCATATGATCCCGTTACTGCTCAACTTTGAAGCCATTTTTATGGTTAACCGAAAACAAAACGTGTTTCTTGGTACAGATCAATGGCTGGAAGTTAACGAGGTTTTGGTTCGAGTCATTACAATGATTGGGTTCCTGCTACATATTCGTTTGCTACAGCTTACTTGGTCTTCAAGAAACGGTCACGACAGCCGGAAAAACCTATGGGTATCCGATAAAAAAGTTCTTTATATATCTTGCCCAGTATACGTTGCAATCGGTCTCATTGCTTGGTTAGCACACTCGCTACAAAATCCTCACACGAAAACAAGGTTACATTTAGCACCCGAAAACATAACCTTTTGGGGTGCACTCAAATCTTACACCGGGCTAGTTCTTGATGCATTCTTGATACCACAAATTATGTTCAATTTGTTTTATGACACACATGGGGCGGTTCTTGCTCGTTCGTTTTACATCGGGTCAACCATGGTTCGTCTATTGCCCCATGTATATGATCTCTATAGAGCGCATAGTTCTTCCTGGTTTTACGACAAGATATACGCAAATCCTGGGATGGATTACTATTCAACCATGTGGGATGTTGTTATATGTTGCGGCGGGATGCTTTGTGTTCTCATAATCTACGTGCAGCAACGATTCAGGGGTCGATCCGTGTTGCCAAAGAGGTTTAGAAACGAAGTTTTGTACCAGAAAGTACCTGTTATTACTCAAGAACAGCAAGTTTTCTAAGCCTTTCTGGCTTTAATGTTGATGTTTTCGCCTTACATGTAAACCTAGTTGTAAAAACAACAGTTCAATCAGATCAAATTTGCTTTTAAAATTTTTTAATGATAGTTCGTCTGCAACATTATGAGATGATTATATGCAGTATCTAATATCGAATAAACAATATATACGCTTACATATTGAACTGAAAAATCTATTTACTGCTGCAAAAAAAGTTTGACCTGTTGAAAGGGGTCAAAAGTTTGATACTTCAATCGCTAAACAATAAGAAATAATGACAAAAAGACCCCCTGTCTGCAGAAAAACCAACAGCTACTGAGCAGCTTGATGAGCCTGAGGGCGTAAAGCTCGGTTTGATACAACGAAATCCTGGAAGTTAATTTACGTTAATGAATCGAGATTGTCACCTCTAGATAATTTATAGAAATATACAGAATAATTAACAGATTGTAAAAGGAAAAATATGTAACCTGAGTATATTATATCATGACTCTGTGTTAATCTTCTTCCCGGTGAGAATCCTGGAGATCTGAAGGCCACGACTAAACGCTTCATTGAACAAAATCCTCGTTTGCATCGATTGAAACCCGGGCATCCATGAAAAAAACGCAAGGGGAGCCAAAACACACATCCCGATCAACATATCATAAAGCCGAGCCAACGACACAACTGAATCCCAAACAATGGAGCTCTCAAGAAACGGACGTAAAACCTGTGCAATAGATATGATCCCCCACCCGGTTGGAATAAATGCCAACACACTCGAGAACAAATCCAAAACCGTTAACGCTGTAAAGTTCAACAACATCAGAGTCACAAACACGACTGCAAACGTCACCAGAACTTGAACAAGCCGGTATTTGATGTGTTCATTTGCTGCAAATTTGTCTTGAGCATACGCCATCACAATGTAAACCCCTACAGCAGCAATCATGAAAACCCACGAGACCAAGTACACGCCAATGCTCGTTTTGCCCTCTGCTATGTTGAGATGGTACACGACCCCGTATTGGAAAAAAAAGAACCTTAAATCGAGAATTATTTCCAATAACTTCCCCCATAATCCAGTCGCTCGTAAATGTTCTTGCTCCTCGTACCACCATGTTTCCCAGCTTACATCAGCTTTTGCTAACGACCCGCCACTGTAAAAAATCCACCTCACGAAATCGTTAAAATCGTAGACAGTTTTTAACCAATCGAAACCCGAGGGGTTAAACACAAATGGGCCCATCATCCATGAAACAACAAGAAACCAACTCGAGAGGTTTAGAATTATGTAAACGAAACTATTTATAGATAACGGGGTGTTCGAGGCATATACGATTAAGATCACACCGAGCTCGATTGCCTTCACGAAATGGCTTCGAGCGTATAAACGGTAGTTCTCACCAAAACTTTTATGTTCTACAACAAACCCGCGTCCTGTGGCTCGGTACTTGGCCCCACCGTGTAGGATGGTTCGACCAAAGTAGTGGCTACGGGTTCCCATTGAGAATGTGAAGAAAATCGAGGCGAGCTGTAGCTGCATTGTCAAGTAATCCCACACAGCGGATAAAAACCCGTGTTCTATTGAGTTTTCAACTATCATCGGGAGGGCTGTGAAAACCCCAATCTGAACCACGAATTGTTGGTTCAGGACTGCACCAAATGCTTTGTTAACCCGGGCGTTATCCAAGGCTGCACCCTCAACCCCACTCAATGCGAGATACAACCGGCCCCACAGAAACGTGTAAACCATCACAATCATGATCATTGTGTTGTAATAGAACCCGACTGTCGTGTAAAAAAACGACAACATACGAAAGAAATCGAGCCGGTGTCCTAACCGGTACACGTCCCGACTTAAAACCTGTTCACCGTTTCCTGAAGAAACTTTTGCTTCAAACATCGAGATCTGATTCAACCCGACATCCCGACCTTTGCCTACTTGGATATACTCGTGATGAGTCACATTCCCGCCCCGTAAAGTGCAATTAAACCCTGCGAATATGTCTTCACTAATGTTGATTACCTTAGAAGCCTTACTTACACCACCCCGTGTCAAGAACCAAAACCGGTCAAAAACATCAGGGTGACCATAATGCATTCGAACTTTCAAAGGATTTGCGAGCACCCGTTGACCAAGTGTCACGAAGCTCATTTCTTGAGTTGACATGAACCACGCGAGCGACGAAACTGAGCCTGTAAATATGTTTTCACGAACGCCGAGAATGGTCGGTTTTCGGATCCCGTGATTGACCTTGAACTCTTCCAAAAGGTTTCGCATTTTTAAAGCCTCCTCAAAGTAATTATCTTGGTTCATGTCGATTGTCTGAAGTGCATCACCTCGAGTGAAGATAATCGCGTGATTTTGGTTCTCGGGTTTTCCTTCACCGAGCTTCATCGGGCCCGGCAACTTGATCCGGTAAATTTCTTCTTCTCGCTTTAGTTGTTGGTTATACTTCACAAGAACTGAGTAGTACTCGACCTCCCCTCGACCCAAATTAACCTCATCTACATAAGCCACCCGAAGCGCCTCATTATTTTTCATCAAATTTGCAATATCTTCGGCCTGGGACTCCCCTTTTCGTTTCTGGGCCCCGTAAATCTGGCACGCAACAACATATGTGAACTTCATCATCACCGCACCAAACTCATTCACAGCTCGGTTTTGGTGTAAACTTCTTGAACCCAAGAGACCCATTGATCCTTGCTTCATTTCCATCTCGGAAGCGTTATCAAGATACGCAAGAACTTTAAGCGCTCGATAATAATACATCATTCCACGAACCGTTCTCGACAATGTTTGACCACGATATGATGCCCAAACACGAAGCTCCCGAGATCTTGTCGTAAATATCTCTTCATCATTTTCCATCCCGTCTCCCCGCATCCGTTCCATAAAATTCTCCCACTCGTCTTCGTATATCTTCTGTAAATAAAACAGCGTCGAGATCCCGTCATCGTTCGGGTTTCTTAGCGATTCCTTTTTGTACAAAACATCCTCATCATAATACGGTGTCATGACACTAAACGCCATCATTTTCTCAACCTGGGGAGCCCGTGGGATATTCATAAAGACCGAGTTGGTAAAGAACGCAATCCGTCTCCGTGCCTCAAGGTTCTTCGGGACATTCCGCATCGAGTCCCGAGAACTCAAAATTGTTTTTAACCTCCGTAACTGCCTGTGGAAGAACGCATCTTCGGGTTTTGGAAACTGAACTTTGTTCACGAAAAGTAATGCCTCGTCAGTTCTAGCCGGGTTTCGTGGAGCTAGACCTTGTTGCACCAATTCACTCACGGGTTTCTTACGCCTTGGTAGCTCTTTAATCATAAGCTCGTAAAGGGTTTGCAAAACAAAGACTAATTTGCCCATGTTTTGATCCGGTGACATCAGAATGTCGACTAGAATAATTAACTTAGCATGAATATTCGGAAGTATTTGACATTTGTATTCTGATGTAAACTTACCGGTCTCTATAAATCCGTCAATTTGCCCGAATAAATTTGTAACTATGAAGTGTTCTTCGGATCTCTTTTGAATAATCTCGAGTAGCAAAAACCGAACGCTACAGTACGCTTCAATAACTGCACACCGTCTGTACTCACTGTTACAAATCCTGAACCAAACCCACCGGTCAGGTGCACTAGCTAGCTCACTCGCCTGGTTCAGCGCAAGCAGCAGCTCATTACACAAAAGGACACATGGCCATCGAACCACCATAATGCCCCAACAATTTGGCGGCAATTCAATTAGCTCCACGTCCCGGTTACTGATCAGATCTTCCTCCCTCATTGTGAAAATAATTTCATTCCAAAGCAAAGCAAACTGTCTCGCATCAACCTGACTCGACTCCAGTTTCTTATGAGGTTGACCAAGCCCATACCGAAGTTTGAACCGATGAACCGCATTACGTAACTTCTGAACAAAGTTATCTTTTGCAACCAACGTTAGATCCTCGGGGATTATATTAAACTGTAACGCGCTAGCAAAAAACTGAAACCGTAATCTGAGCTGCTCAATGTTCCGAATCTCACCCAAATGTGAAAATAAACCGATAACAGATCCAACAAAAGCTGAAAAAACTGTGTACCACAACTGAATATCAACTAAATACATCAGAACCACAGGAACCCATATAAGAACAACCGCCAGTCGGTTCTGGTTGCGGAAAAACTCATGCCAGTTATACTCGACGCTTCTGAGGCTTAATAACGCTTTCGTGGGTGCAACGAGTGGCTTAATTTGCAGAAAATAACTAAAGGAGAACTTCGAGAGTAATATGGCTATCCAAAAGAGCGTATACTTGACGTTATCAACTAATCCTTCCCGTAAACCTCTTCCCACATAGAGACGAGAATGAAACCACCATGTTAACATGTCAAACAGTATAAAATCCGTGTTTTCTATGAAGTTTCTGACCCATGGAAGAACAAAAAGGATCAAAGCAAGCACTTCCGGAACGACGAAAACCAAACACGACTTCAAGAAAACAAAGATTTTATCGTTGGCAGCATCCGACCACCGCCCATCAGAATTCTTCTGAATCCAAATCTGAACGTAGAAGACAGCGAACACAGCAGCCCACGTTAACGACACCACGCTTTTCGTAACCATTCGAAACAGAAGCAATTTCGAGTCTTTTGAAACTAAACTGTACTGCGTCCCAGCATCCAGAATCGATTGGGCAAACCGAAGACCAGCCCACGTGATAAACACCGTAAGCAATTCAACTTGTACATCACGAACCTTGATCGCATCCCACGGATACTCAGTTTCTCGCCACGCTACAATCATTGCAGCTTGGAAGAACAAGAATAACAACACCCATAACCGATCAAAGTTTCTAAAAACATTCCAAAACGTCCGCTGCTCAACAAAACCCGTTTTCCCAACCCTGTTAGTCGCTTTCGGATCATCTATAAAGAAATTACTCGAAAGATCCAACGGCCATTTAAGCTTCTTAAAGCATTTCCGACTCCAGAAAAACTCATTTATATCATCGTAATTCCTCCAAGCGCTATGCGGGGCTGTCCCATTCCTACTCCTTTCGACTTCAGTTTTAATCGTTTTGTAAATAGGCGTAACGACCTTGTTTAAAAACGCGTTCTCCCCATAGATCGATGGGTTAAACGAGCGGCCTGTGTTGACATCAGTATCTCCGGATAGAACCAGGTTCAACTCCATGGTCATATGATGATATATATAGCAAAGACATTCCGGTGTAAACCGGAGATTTCCTGCTTCGCCCCAGATCAACAAATACATAGCTACATACAAAAGCTCACGGCGGTGAGTCTCGGGGTTTTGCCGAAAAAGCGGGAGGCGAACCTGCGATTTCTTTCGAAGAAACGAGCACCACGACTCGTAGTTACGGAGTAGCTTACGGCGAAAGTTATGTAACACCTTCGGGTCGAGGTTATCAGCGATGGCAGGAGGCGGTGTGAGGCGCATTTGGGCGTTTGCAAGATGAAGAACAATATGCTCTCGTTGATTCCGAACGTTGTCGTTTTGGAACCCGAAGAACGCACCAAGCCAATCCATAAGGTCCATCTCATCACTCCATTCACGATACGGTGGTCGCCGGAGATCCCCGACGGCGCGTAGGGCGGCTGCGGCGGCGCGTACTTCTGGATACCGGAGAGACGGATGGTCGGAGAGTAAACTATGAATAGGAATTATGTTATACGCCTCGTTTCTTGCAGGAGGCGGCGCGTGGGGATCAGCACGGCCGCGCGTGGGTGCTGGTCTTTGCCTTAAATTCATCTCATTAGAATTGTAACGGGTTCTCTGATCGTCTCAAAAACCACCTGCAACATAAAATGAACGAATTATTTTATATACAAATAATTATATACAGATAGATACAGAATATTATCACTTAATAAAGTTGGATACAAAAAAATGAAAAATATCCTTTTATGTAACTAAAAAACAACAATTAAATCCTCAGTAAGGCATTGTAACAAAAAGTGTAGTACCTTTAAGAATTAGGGCATATTACTACTAATTAACCACAATTAACCATTTAAAAAAAATATATATATCGCATACAGATAGATACAGAAACACTGTAATTATGTGTGTGTGTGTAATTAATCTATAAGAGTGTACGTACCTGAAGCTGTTTTGTTAAGGAACGGTAGTTTTAGGTTTTGGGTGATTGGAATAATAATAATAATAATAATAATGGGTTTTGAAATTTTGGTAGTGTGTTTTGTGGTGGGATTGCTTGCAAAGTTGCAAGTAAGAAGAAGTGGTGGCACGTGAGGGACGCGTGAGGGAGTGGGGCTATGGAATATAAAGAGAAGAGAGAGATGGGTATGATGGGTGGGGCCTACACGATGTGAGTGTGTTCCAAAAGACAATTGAATTAGATATACTAAACGAGGAGAGTAGAAGTAGAAGACAAAAGTTGTAACAGATATGTCACGTGCACCTCACAATCCATGTTTTACCGGTTCGGTGGCGGTGTGGGTTGTATATTATTATTATTATATTTTTAAACGGTACAAAAATAAAGATTCAAATTCAAAATGATTTGTTCTTTAAACAACATAATATACTTAGGTTCAAAATATACCAAATGAGGGATTATTTCTAGAGTTAACAGATTTTAAGAAATAAATAGTTACGTGTTAACTCCCAACACTGTTAAAAAGATTGGCGTTTTAGTATACCTTTTGCATGAAAGTCTAAACCCACCTGAACTCGAAAATTTTAAATGAATTCAAACCTGACCCGTTCAACTTAATTTTATTTTTATTTTTTCACATACTAACGTATTAAAATTAAAAATTAAAATTTTACTATAAAAAATACAACCATATATAAAACATTTATATTTTGTTTATAAAATCTCATACCAATTTTATATTTTAAGTTATAAGTGTAGGCATAAAATACCTAACCAATTTAATTTATAATATAAAATATATTGTAAAAAAACAATAGTAGTATAAATAGGCTAAACGGGTCAACCCACCAACCTGCCTGGGTTGACCCGAACCCGACCTGTTTACTAAACTGGTTCGCAGGTTCAACCCAAACCTGACCCGAACCCATTTAAATTGAACCCAAACCCGCTAAATTTGTGTTAGGTTCGGGTCATGTCAAAAATTTACCCACCTAATTAATCCATCAAAATACAAAAATCCTAATAAAGTATAAAAGACTCTAATCCGAGCTAGGAGGCTCAGCCCCGGATAGGTGATCAACCCACCAAAGTGAAGCATGATGATCCAATCCATCCAGCCCCACGAAAAGTACACTTTAATCTGACTAATATAAATACCATTAGTGTTTGTTTGGTATGGGGTAATAGAATGAGAGAGGGAATGAATAATAATAATAATAATAATAATAATAATAATAATATATTTGTTTTCAATCCTAGGAATGAAAAAAAAACACCACCTTACCAAGGAATAAAAATTCTTAAAATGGAAGGAATTACATTCCTTATAGAATGATCCATTTCATTACTACATGGTAACCAAACATCTTTAATTTCATTCCATGAAAATGATCCATTCCATTCCACCTTTGATTCCTTCATACCAAACGCTACCTTACAGGTAAACACACGTGCTCTCACACTCCAAACTAAAATTTCTCTCCCTAAACAAATACTTATCATCGCGTTGAATGGTGGTCACGAACAAGTCATCCATCCTCTTATGTGATGAGCCTAACGGTTCCTTATTTTGCAGGTTCCTTTCCTGATCAGATCTAACTATTTCAACATATCATTTATCCCATCTAATCAAGGTCTAGTTTTTGGATATTTAAGTATAACACGATTAAGTAAGGTAATTAGGTTTCAACTTTTTGAAAAAGCAGGATAAATATAAAATACCATAGAAGAACGTAAAAACATCATGTTTAGTAGCTTAGTGCATTGAGCAACTCATATGTTCTAGATAAACAAGAGACATCTAGCCTTTTAGTTTTATGTTTTTTTTTGTAAATTGACTTTCATTAAAAAACCGGAAAACGACACCTCAAAGACAAGGCGCGCCCAAACTATAACATGTACAATGGGTATTTACACCAATCCTCCCAAAGGAGGTCTTTGAACTTAGACCTATGCTTGAGCCACAAAAAGGACAAAGATTTAATATCTCCCACCACTTTAGAGATATTAGCATCCTCGCCTTTAAACGCCTTCCCATTCCTAGCTTTCCAGATCGCCCAAAAAGACACCACCACGATACCTTGCACGATCCTCTTACCCCATTTCCCTTTGTTAACTTGTTTGTAAAGAAGGAGAAAGTCCCTGATGAGAACATTCTGCTGCACAAACAGATTGCACCAACTCCCAATCGCACCCCAAACCCCAAAGGCAAAACCGCAATCAGAAAGGAGGTGAGTGGAGGTTTCTAATGCCGCATCGCACAACCTGCAATTTTTATTGACAATATCTATATTCCTTCTAACCAAGGCCTCAACCGTAGGAATTCTACCCATCTCTGCTCGCCAAGCAAAGACGTTGCATTTGAGGGGGACCCAAGCAATCCATTTAAACTTAAAGTTGTTGTTTGAAGTACGAAATTTGATCAGCAGCTGTTTAACACTATCGACAGAGAAAACTTGAGAACCGTTCCACTCCCACTTATCGCTGCCAGCAACCGGATGAATCAGAGCCAGAGCCTCAGCCAAGACACTCCATTCTATAACCTCCAAATAGCTATACTGAGAAGAGAAATCCAATGGGCACCAACCTTCCGGCTTCCAGCAATCTTTTATGAGGGAGAATTTGTCAATGGCCTTGGCAAACAATCTAGGGAATTTCTCTGCTAAAGGAACATCCATAACCCAATTATCCAGCCAGAACCGAATTGAACCCCCATCGCCTAAACTCCCTTTAAACAACTCACAGAACTTTTTGTCACCACATTGAAATTTCTCCCCGCATCTGACAATGGACGACCAGCAGCCAGAAGCACCCGAGCACATAGGATAGCCGGACCACCGATTCCTGCCTTTATGACAAGCAACGACTACCTGCTTCCATAGCGAATTCTGATCCACTCGAAACCGCCACAACCACTTAGACATTAAGGCTTCATTAACTTCTTTGAGTCTAGATAATCCCAAACCTCCATCCGATTTAGAACAAGTCATTCTGTCCCATGAAACCCAGTGAATCTTGTTGATCGAATCCGAGCCCGACCAAAGAAACCGCTTCATAATACTTTCCAGTTTATCTATAACACCCACAGGAGCCTTGTATAAAGAGAAATAATAAATCGGAAGGCTCTCAAGCACCGATTTGACTAGAATCACCCGACCGCCCATAGAGAGCGTTTTAGCTTTCCACTTGGATAATCTTGAGCCGAAAACATCCACAATCTTCCTCCAGTTGTTAATTTTGTTCATATTTGCGCCTACCAAGATACCAAGGTAATCAAAAGGCGTGGCCCCAACCTGACAGCCCAAAACCTTGGCCATCCTATCAACCTCTTCTTTTGTCGATCCAATACCAAAAAGGCTAGATTTGTTAATATTGATTTTAAGACCCGAGCAAAGATAGAAACTTCGCAAAATTCTAGCCAATGTATTAATATTTTCACTCGACCATTCACCCATAATCAAAGCGTCGTCCGCGTATAAAAGGTGGGACACAACCGGGCCGCTTTTAGACAACACAATACCCTTGAACACTCCTTCTTGAACCGCTTTATTCAACAAACACGAAAGGGCTTCCATGGCGATAAGAAATAAAAACGGGGAAAGGGGATCGCCTTGGCGCAAACCTTTTTGACATTGGAACTCGAAGGTTGGAGAGCCATTAACAAGGACCGCGGACCTGGCAGAATCCAGAATACCTTTAATCCATAACCTCCATCTATCCGGAAAGCCCAATTGATCCAGCAAATATAAAAGGAAGCCCCAATTAACGTTGTCGTATGCCTTTTCAAAGTCAATCTTTAAAAAGAAAGACTTTTTGCCTTTACGAGTACACCAGGACAAGATTTCGTTGACCATGAGGGGCCCGTCTAGGATATACCTGTCACTTAGGAAACCCGATTGAGATTCCGAGATAATCGAACTGATGACCTTCTTAAGACGAGAAGCCAGAATATTGGAAATCACTTTACTGATTAGACCCACCAGAGTAATCGGCCTAAAGTGTTTAAGGCCCAATGGGTTTTTAATTTTAGGCACCAAAGTGATAAAAGAGGACCCGCAACCACGACTGATAAGACCCGTCTCGTAAAAATTACTAAGAATAAGGCCAAAGTCATCTTCAAGGATACTCCAAAACTTTCGAAGAAAGCGAAAATTGAAACCATCGGGACCGGGCGCTTTGTCAACACCACAGCCGAAGACCGCTTCTTTAATCTCCACTTTAGTAAAAGGCGTCACAAGAGAATCCGCAACATCCACTGAAAGTCTTCTCAAATCTTCACATAAGATTCCAGGCCGAGTTATAATTTTTTCAGAAAAGAGATTCCTGAAATGCTTGAATACCTCCTTCTTTACATCGCACGGCTTTGAGATCCACTCGTCATTTATCAAGAGACCTTGGATAGCGTTTGTAGCCCTCCGACCATTAATAATACCATGAAAGAAAGCCGTGTTATCGTCTCCGTCCCTAGCCCACCTCGATCTAGATCTCTGACATAAATCTTTGGCTTTGAAAAACTCCAATTGTTTTATGCTTTTATTACTTTCAAACCAAATCCACTCCTCTTCTTCCGATAGTTCTCGCTCTTCCATGATGGCTTCAACCTCGTCCAAATCCTTCCTACAAGACAGCAACTCGGCTGCTTCTTTGTCATCTAGATTCTTTTTCCAATCACTAAGCACTTTACGAAGGTGTTTCAGTTTACAAGTCAGCACCGTGTCTGGAGCCCCATCCATCTTGAAATCTTTCAGCGTTTCACAAACCAATTCTTCGCACCCTTCGCGATGTATCCAAGAGTTATACCATCTAAATGGTTTAGGCCCAAAATTTTTATCTTTGATCGTCAAAAGCAAGGGACAATGATCAGACAGGTTCCTTGGAAGAGTACGAAGACAAGCGCCTGGCCATTTACTGAAGAAACCACTACAAACCAACACCCGATCAATCTTGCTCAATTTGAAATTTGAGCCTTTTTGAGTGAGACAAGTAAACTTCTTTCCTTTCATCGCATACTCCTGTAAACACGCTGCATCTATAAATTCGTTAAAATCATCAGCCACATTCCGATCAAAGAAGGAGTTTTTACGCTCCTCTTTGTATCGAACTGCATTGAAATCCCCCATGATACACCATAAACCTTCACCACTATCTATAAGGTTCAGCAGGACACCCCATAATAACCGCTTCTCAGCAGGCTTATGCGGCGCATACAAATTAATAATGTTCAGCCTCGTTCCATCCTCCTTAAGGTAACCCGAAACAAGCAAAAAATTGTGATTCTTCACACTAGAAACTTTTTCGAACACATTAGGATCCCATATAGTAACCAGACCCCCTGACCTACCTGCTGCCTCAATCGCCTCAATCTCTCTGTCAGAGTGACCCCAAAAACTCGAAAAATCAACCCCATCAATACTACTAAGCTGAGTTTCTTGAATCGCCAAAAACGAAATTTTATTGAGAATCCTTAACCCCCGAACCCAAGAGTGCTTCTCTGTAAACCCAGCCCCCCTAATATTCACTGATAAAAAATTCATAATACAACCCCCTGTTGACCTTCTTCCAAAATGGAGTCTCTGACCAAATTTTCAAAAGATTGAAGTTGAACCCCCAATTTCACACCAAGGTCAACAGTAGCTTTGACCTCAGTGTTTATTTTTTCAACTGACCATTGCCCTTCGTTTGATAAATTCTCGTCTACTCCAGCAACTATAAAAACATCATCACTAACATTAGGGATGGGAGGGTTATTACCTGATTTAGGAGAAAGACCTCCTGTCGCCACCGCTGTAGAAGCCGGTTCCCCCTCTTTCATTAGATCTTCGAACAACATAGTGCTTCTATCCTCCCTTCTATTGGTAACAATCGGCGAGTCCACAACCCCTTCCACAATCTCAGCATCAGCTAATGAAACACTGACTGGAGTGTTGACATCAACATCTTGGGCCTGAACCACTAAAGCATCTTCCACATTCATAGGACCAATAAGGTGGTCCACTACAAAAGGGTCATCCTCACTAGTCTTGGGCTTATTTTTCTTTTTTATTGGGCCAGAAGTGCTCTTGGATCTTGACCCACTTTTTTTAAAAATAAGCTTTTTTCTTTTTTTAGTCACAAAACCCGAACTACCCTTAACCTCGGACGTTGGTGAATAACAAACTTATGTGTCTCGGTGATATCTGACAAACTTATGTGAAAACCATACGTGATTATGTGAACCTAAACCGAACACGTTAATAAAAATTATAAAAAGTGGAGCGTGAGGTTGATTAGGGTCTTAACGCATGGGGTTACACTTGTTACGGTTCGAAATAACGAAAACGTCGAAGGATAACGCGTCGGGAGGCGAAACGAAACAAAAGCGCGCCACCCGGACCTGTGAGCGGCCGCTCACAGGCTCCGAGCGGCCGCTCGATGTTACCTGACGGGTTTAAACCGCCTCAAACTCATATTTAAACATCCTTAACTCCCATGCAGCCCTCATACTCAACCCTAATCGCCCCCTTACTGCCCCACACGAATACTTCACTCCAAAAACTCCTGCTAAGGCTCAAGATCATCAATTGGGAGGCTCCAAGGCGCGCGATTGATTGATTTGAAGAGCTAAGGGTATAACTCATGATTTCTTACGCTTTTTACTTTATGTTTTATTGTAAAAATCATATAACAAGTTTGTCCAGGTCTGAATGGGATTAATAAACATTAAAACATGAGTCTTTTTGAAGATTAAACGGATTAAACCTATTAATAAACGCGTAGTAACATCATAGGATGCTTGTTGCGCAAGTTATTGGAGTTTTGATCCTAAAAGCTTTGATCTTGACATGTTTGATAATAGGATCTGATGGGAATTGGTATTAGGAAAGTTGTATGATGATTATTAGGTGTTATTGATTGATAATATGCAACTAGGGTTTGATATAATTGATAATATTGTACGATCAGAATCTGGACAGATTCTGAATGTCGACTTGTAGGGTCTGTTTCATGGCTTGAAAATAATTGGTTTGATCGATTCTTTGCATGATTGTAACGTACAAGGTCTTAGCTTTTCATAATGGGTAAAACCATCGAATTTGGACATCGTTTGAGTCGTTTTTGAAATTTTAATTGATTAGGGGTCATATCAGATTTTCGGATTTGTAAATTGGGCTAACTTTAAATGGTCATAACTTGAGATTTGCAAGGAATTAGATTATGAAATTTTTACAGTAGGTCAATACTGGAAAAATAGAGCTTTTCCAGGTGGATTCATCTCGTTTGGATGAATACACAATTTTTAAGAATTTTCCTACTAAACTGACCTGTTGAGGAGATTTTCTGGACATAGCTGTATTGTACAAATTTTTATAATTTTTGTGTTTGGAATTGAGACAAAACAAAAATAGGTATTGTCGAGTGAATCCCAAAGTAAATTCAGTAAAAATTTGGGAGGTTAACTCACTGGTTTACTATTTTAAATAAATTCGTTTTGATGGCGCACAATCTGTCCTGAAAACACAGATTGTGCATTATGTGCTTATGTGCTTAATTGAGGTCTTAGGTGGTATGGAATTGACATGTAACTGAAGTACACTTGTCTGAGACACATACGGAATGTAGAAACTAATTGTAACCAACGTATTCACCAACGGGTCCGTAGGGTTTACTATTGCATGTAGAATCACTAGGCGTCGCATACACACTTTTGAACATTTAAAACGCCTTGGACAAACGAGTTATATGGGTAATGATATTACGCCTATACTCACTGAGCGACACTGTTATTAGGGTGTCGGTAGCATATATTGCTTGCTGTTCGGATTCTTTGCTTGCACGTTAAGGTGAGTTTACGGCCCCTCTTTTAAACTGGTTTTATACTTTCGGGGGAGAAAACATGTGTTAAAACGATTGTTTGGTAAATTCTGTCATACTATGGGTTTCTATTGTGTACTACACGATCTTTGGAAGTCCCGGGGGGAACCATGAATGTGCGGGTTTGCACAACGGGGAAATGTGAATAGCGCTATTGGGAGTGACCAACCCCGCTCGTCGACTTGGAGGGTCGGCGGGTGCATATTGTCTCAAACAGGAACAACAGGAACAACAGGAACATACATCGGGCATACTTTTGGTATTCGCGTTAGTAATGGTTTTCCAATCGTGGTAGTAACAAAACGTACGCCTAGCTAGCGTATACTGGTTTTCGAGTTGTTATAGTATGGACAGGTGGACTTGGTACTTGGATACAAAACCTGTAAACTCACCAGCATTTTTGTGCTGACGTAAACTTTTACATGTTTTCTCAGGTCGCTAAGGTAGCACAATGGAACTAGGGCGCACGCGTCTGCACGGCGTCTAGTTAGAGTTGCATGGTTTTACAAACATTGAACATTGGTTTAATATTGAATAATTGTTTTGAATAAGCTTCCGCTGTAAACGGGGATTTTAAACATTGTTTTGAAATTGCATTATGTTCATGTTAGACTTGTTTGTTGTGATCGTTGGTTTGGATCCTGGTTTGTCATGCGCCTCGCGGTAAAACTCCGCAAGTGGATTTTGAGGGTGTGACACAGTGGTCGCTTTGCAACACAGGATTTACCGCTGAAACACTACTCTCCAGAAAAATTCAAGTTCCTTTTAATAAGAAGCCTCTGTAACACGTTATCACAACTCGCGCAACGCTTAGTGTTGTGATGTGTGAGTGAGCCGGCGTGAGCGAGGAGACGAGCCATGTGGTTCGTGAACACCACAACCACCACGCGTGAACGTGGCATTGAACGAGCCCGTGCTACCATGCTCGCGTGGGCTAACATTAATATTCGAAAGTTGGCTACCATTTTTTGACCGTTGGAGGAAAAAAATTGTATAGTTTTCCTATTTATAGAAACCATTTCATTTTAAAAAAATTGCATTATTTTCCTTACTTTCACTCACTTGAAGACAAACGCAAGTACTTTACAAAGAAACAAGAATCAGTAAGAAAGGAGATTGAAATAGCGTTTGGCGTTTAAAAAAAAATTCACTTGATTGCCAACCCAATAAAGTTTTGGACATGAGAGAAAACAATGGACGTCGTCTAAACTTGTATCATTCTACATAATATGATACTGGAGAACCAAGACATGGCTATTTGTCAAAAGTACCAAGGTGATGAATCGACAAGCACTAATCTTCAAAAACTCGACAATATATACAATATCAAGAATCGTGAGATACACGGAAAACTTCGGCATGAATTGGTCGAGCATTTATATGTCACCAAACGTAGGTTTTGTCCGATACTATTTTTAGGTGTAAATGAATAACATACTCACAAAATTAGTGAAGACTTTCTCTCGACACTTGTTTCGACATTGTTATCATCCATTGTGTCGGAACTAATGCCATAAGTTAATTGTATAATCGCGGGTGTGAATTTTTGCAATGTACTAAATCCCATACTACCACATGCATTGGGTTTTTGTTGAAAACAAATAATTATATTTACTTTCTAAATCATTTGCTATTCTTAGAAACAAACCTTGACTCATACGAAAATGTCGCCTAAAACTGTTATATTGTCATATGTTGGGTTGGGTGAAAAATAATCACTTACCAGTAATTCAAGTGCGGCTTGCCGGTCGCGTATTATAAGTTTCATCCTTTTGTAAACTCCCATCGTCTTCAATGATACACTGAACAAATTTCTTAACCGAATATTTTATTAGTTCCGTTCCCTCGTCAGATAAAGATGATAAACAAATTTGTCAAGTGATGGCGATGATAAACTTGATGATGTAGGTTGAATAGGTTGTGGTTTAATAGGTTTATATATTAATTTTTTATTTAAACTGGTCGTTCTACGGCTATATGCCAACCACCAGCCAACCAAAATATGTCACGTCACTCTCTCATTTTGCCCAATGTCGGTCAAAATCTTCAAGCACCCAACCCAACGTCCTATCCACACTAATTCATGAGGTGGTGTAAATGGTGTGGAAGAGCTTCAACCCCCTCCACACACCCCATGTGGTGTTAGCCTATTATTCATCTTTCGTAATAGCTAAATTTGATTACACTTTTTTCTTGTACCGGTCACTTTGCAAGGCTTCAATATTTTTAATGTCCATGGATAAATAAGTAAATAACCACTAAATAGGTGTGGGTGGGAAGGACTCGAACTAGTCATTTTTAGGTGTTGGTACCATCATCATATGTTGACAAGATACAAACTAAAATGATTTTTCATAGTCTTTTCCCTTACGTCTCTCTAGCGTGAAAATTCCCCTATATATTAATAAGGGAACTTTATGAAGAGTAACTCACCAGCTTGTAAATGTGGGTTTTGAATTTGATAGTGACATTATCGGGATTTAACTTGTTGGCTAATATTTTTAATGTTCCATCATAGATAAATATAACCACTAAATAGGTGTTGGTGAGAAGGACTTGAACTAGTCATTTTATTAGGTGTTTGTAGCATCATCATATGTTGACAAGATACAAAATTACAAACTAAAACTATTTTTATAGTCTTTTCCCTTAAGTATCTCTAGCGTGAAAATTCACCTAGACATTTGTTATTCACGTCTTAGATTATAATTTCTTGTTTTAGTTCCTCTTCTCATAAACAACTGCAAAATATAAAAAATATATAAATAAATACTAAAAATAGCTAAAAAGTAATAAAAATCTATAAAATAAACAAATATATACCTAAAACTACTAAAAACTCTATATAAAACACTCAACTATGACTCAAAACACAAAAGAAAATGACATCGTTTTGGTTATAATTTCTCGTTTTAGTTCCTCTCCTCACCACACCTGCAACCAGGGGCGGGCCCCCCTCCCCGAATTTTCGCTTAGAAGTTCCGATTATGTAGTATTCGCATAGAAATTTTTTGGTATATAAGGTTTCGACCCCCTGAAACTGGTTTTCGACCCCCCGAAACTAATGACTTTCGACCCCCCGGTGACTTCCGACCCCCCAAAATTTCGGGTCAAGATTCGCCACTGCATGCAACCCCAACAAGTTACCACCATGAACTCGCTTTATAAAGCCAACGCTGTAAATCTGTAATTGCTGCTCAAGATGGTTTTGTAAGTTTTTGAAATCATTGGTGTTGGTCTTGGTGCATGATTTTTTTGATAGTTAGCTGTTGACCGATTATTTTACTAATTTGATTGTTGAGTTAAAACTTTAAATTTGGAGCTTTATTAAAATTTATTTGATGGGTTTCTTATTGGAAGCTTTTCTCAAATGGTAAACTGCATAAAAGATGTAGTTGTATGCTTTTATCACCGTGGATTAAGCAGTTGGTTTGATGGATTTTGTATTGGAAGTTTCTCTCAAATGATAAATTGCATACATGATGTGGTTGTAGGCGTTTATCGCCATGGATCAAACAATATTTGCTGGTTGTCCTCGTCAATCGTCATTTTTTGCCTTTCGCTGATTGGTAGGAGATCATGGAGCAAGGAATTTTCTGATTTAATTGGTCGGACATCTCTTTCATTGTCTCTTTGCAGCTGCTAGTTCCTACGTGGCGTGCACGGGCCACAGAAACCAATGGCGTTTAAGCTTCTTACAAGTTTAGACCATCGCCCTTGTAAAATAAATAAATAAATAATTTTTACATACTCACTTAATGTGTGTAGATGTGTATGTTTTCTAAAAAAAAAAAAATCATACATGGAGATCCTTACACATGGGCTTGTCCTCAGAAACCAATGACATTTTTCAACCTCTCTTTTTAACTTTGATCTTCTCATTCATGTCAATGTAAGTGAAGGTCACTAGATAAATTACAGAAGCTCTAGTTGGTTGGTTTTTTTCATACCTTGTTTTTATTATAATTTACTTTTAAAGATTCGAAATTCAAAACAAACTAGTTTTTTTCTTTAAAAACTATCACTATAATATTTTAAGCAAAGACAAAGTACAAATAGAAAATATTATTTTCATAGTACAAATACAAATGATAAATTATTTTCATCTAACTAGTAATCAAATTGTTTTAAGACTATCAGGAGTGGGGGCGGGAGAGGGGCGGGAAGGGGGGGGGGGGGGGGGGGGGGGGAACACCGCCGCCGGTAGGGCGTGGAGCGGGGGGCGGGAGGGGCTTCACCGGCGTGGGGCTTGGGGTGGGGGTGAGGTGGCATGCTTTTATTGGTCAGTTTTTTTTTTTTTTTTTAACTTTAACATAATATAATATTATTTCCTTCCCCCCCCCCCTCTTCCCCCTTCCACTCCCCACAATTATTCCCCCCCCCCCCCCCCCCCCTCAAGGGTCCCACAAGTGCCACATGGCGCTTCATCCCCCTCTCCCCCCCCCCCCCCCCCCTCCTTATAGTCTAAGCGATGAAAATTGAAACCCTCAAATTGGGACACGATTTATTAACAAAAGTTATCGTTAATTAAATTAGTTAGGCTGGATCATCATCTAATCAAGCCATTATTTAATCTTGATTTACTTTTCACATGAAAAATTCTGAAGCAGTTTAGATTATAAAATAAATAATAACGAAAAAGCATATGTATAATATATAGTATGTATACATGGGCATCTAGTCATCGAAAGTCGTCAATCTCTTTACTGTATGGCGACAGTTTTTTATTATGGTTGGTTGGTAAAATCTTCACAGCCTTACGAGCCATTCTTTTTTTTTTTTGAACGATCAACTAAAGTATTGCCGGATACTCTGTACGCGGCCCCCAATGGCCGAAAGTGGCCCTAGATGGCCTCTAGTCCGTACGGACAGGGCCCTTCGGCCCACCCGTCTCCTATTTCAGGGAAAACCCGGCCCACAAACCCGCCCGAAGGCACGACGGTAGTGAACCGGTAAAACCTGAAAGGATCAGGAGTCGAACCCATGACCACAAGGGTCAAGGGTCTCTCCATCACTTCTCAACCACCTACCCCACCACAAGGGTGATCATCATCTAATCAAGCCATTATTTAATCCTGATTTACTTTTCACATGAAAAATTCTGAAGCAGTTTAGATTATAAAATAAATAATAACGAAAAAGCATATGTATAATATATAGTATGTATACATGGGCATCTAGTCATCGAAAGTCGTCAATCTCTTTACTGTATGGCGACAGTTTTTTATTATGGTTGGTTGGTAAAATCTTCACAGCCTTACGAGCCATTCTTTTTTTTTTTTTTGAACGATCAACTAAAGTATTGCCGGATACTCTGTACGCGGCCCCCAATGGCCGAAAGTGGCCCCAGATGGCCTCTAGTCCGTACGGACAGAGCCCTTCGGCCCACCCGTCTCCTGTTTCAGGGAAAACCCGGCCCACAAACCCGCCCGAAGGCACGACGGTAGTGAACCGGTAAAACCTGGAAGGATCAGGAGTCGAACCCATGACCACAAGGGTCAAGGGTCTCTCCATCACTTCTCAACCACCTACCCCACCACAAGGGTGGGGGTATCCATCACATGCCTTCCGTGGGAATCGAACCTGGCTCCCCCAAAGAGAAAACCGGCCTTTTTACCACTAGGCCACATGATCAGGATCCTTACGAGCCATTCATTATTCTATTTGAAGGTTCTCTATTTTTTAAATTTTTTTATACTTTTTGAACATGTGCCAAATGGTTGATGGGTTGGAAGATATGTATGGGCTTTAGGTTATTCTTTCGTATACATCTAAGCTTGCTTTAGTACCACTTCATGTTGATTAGGTAATGTTATAATAGGTATGCATCCGGCTTCAATAATTTCCTCAATAATACACTTTTTACCACATAATGGGACACTAACAACTAAATGCCTTATAAATTACTTTATTAGGATCTACATTTTAAGTGGCTTATTAAGTTATATGATAATATGACCTCCTCAGATTCTAACTTAACTTTGTTATTGGTGATATTTACTGAGTATGATTGATGATGATATGGTTTTTGATTGTGAGAATAAAGCAAGTTTTGTAGCGGTAAGTCGCTAAATCTGTAAGGAAAGAGATGTTTATATTACTCAAGAGAAGAGTATAATGATTTACATGATTACAAGCTTGGGTGTCTCAAATGAGACCTTCAACAACTATTTATATTAGTCTGGATCTGATCTAGAAGGTTCGAATCTAGATCATTCCATACATAATATTTTGTGGTTAATTTCTAAAGTGTTTCCTTAAAAAATTCAGCATTTTTGACGGATTGTGGGCTGTTTTAGGGCTTTTCTAGAGCCCTCTTTTGGCATCATTCTTAGTCCATTTTTCTAGTATTTCTTTGTAAATATCTTGGTCTTTTAATGCATGTTTAAGGACGATCTAGAATGTGTTTTGCTAGAAAAAATGTCTAAATTTACGTTAGCATATGTTTGGCAAGAAGCTTTTAAGAGCTTCAAACTTCAAACTTTTAAGAAAAAACTCATGCTCAATAAAAAACCTTGTTTGGTTGAAGGAGCCTAAAGCTTTTAGGTTAGAGAAAAAGCTCTATATTGGAAAGCTACTGGTACCAGCGTTTAAAAAAAAACTAATACTAGCTATAAGCTTTTAATGAGTAAATGACACAATTACCCATTCTATTATAAAAAAACATACATACAAACTTTTACTTAATGCATATTTTAGTCATTTTATACATTTTATTAAAAGTTCCAGCTACTCTGCCAAACAGCAATATATTTAAAAGCTACAGTTACCAGCTTTCAGCTACAGCTACGAGCTACCAGCTTTCAGCCACCAGCCTCCAGCTTACAGCCAATAGTTACTTGCTATTTTACCAAACATACCCTAAATCTAATTCTAACATAAGAATTAAGAAATATGAAAAATAAAATACAAATTACTGCAACTAAGATTGTTGATCCAAACAATGCATAACTTTCATTGCATACGGTACAAATTATTATAGCATATCTCTTGTTGACAACATAACATGATCATAAGATACAAAATAAATAGTAAAAATTAGTAAAATGATGATACTTGTAAATCTTGACTTCATATATATTGTAATAAGAAACTTATGAGTGTCTATAGAAGTGATATAACTAAGCTTTAAAAGCAACTAAATTAAGAACATTGTTAAGGTTGTAAACGATGAGCAAAAAGTATATTATAACCGCTACAAAACCGGAGATTAAAGCTGCCGTAACATGGTGGCAAAATTTAGGAACTTGGCCACATATCGGTAGCCAACCGGCATGTGAATTCCCTTCCTTCCCTAATTGCCCGACTCCAACCGCGGCCGAAAAGCTCGATATCAAGAACGACAATACAATCTACAAAAATAATAATTAAAAAAAAAAATTATGCATGGCTATAAATAGTGACTTAAAACACATGAAAGTAAAGGTTTTGAAGTACCAAATCAAGTACGAGAACATGACGCCCCAACTTCTTTGGAGGAACAAAGAGTGCTCCAAAACTATAAAGTGTCGTGATAATGCTAACTACCACAAAGTACCTACAAGAGACCCAATACACTCAAGTCAACATTATACTATGGCATCAAGAACACATGGTAGCATTTGCGTGATGCATGTAAACAGTGACAGAACCGGGAAATTTTATATCAATATACGTTTTTACATATGTTTTAATTAATTAGAGAGTTTTAGATGTGTGTAAAATTTGATCGTTTGAAGGTCAAACATGCCCCTCGGCCTCGACCCTCTCTAGTTCCATCCATGCAAACGTTCTATATATAACATAATAAGTTAAAGATTTAAACTTAAAATGTTTAGGTTATTCTAAACAAGTTATCCAACTCATATGGGCTAAACTTTAATGACTTGCTTCTATCTTTTGCTTGATGCATGTAGGGAGTGACGGAAGCAAAAAAAATTATATCAATATACGTTTTTACATATGTTTAATTAATTAGAGAGTTTTAGATGTGTGTAAAATTTGATCGGTTAAAGGTCAACAAACTTGACCCTGGACCCTCTCTAGTTCCATCCATGCAAACGTTCAATATATAACATAATAAGTTAAAGATTTAAACTCAAAATGTTTATGCTATTCTAAACAATTTATCCGACTCATATGGGCTAAACTTTAATGACTTACTTCTATCTTTTGCTTGATGCATGTAAGAGTGACGGAAGCAGAAAATTTTATATCAATATAAGATTTTACATATGTTTAATTAATTAGACTTTTAGATGTGTGTAAAATTTGATTGGTTAAAGGTCAACAAACTTGACCCTGGACCCTCTCTAGTTCCATCCATGCAAACGTTCTATATATAACCTAATAAGTTAAAGATTTAAACTCATAATGTTTGTGTTATTCTAAGCAAGTTATCCAACTTATATGGGCTAAGCTTTAATGGCTTACTTCAATCTTTTGGCTTTTTTTAATCTTGAACAATTAAAATTTCAAAATGTGGATCCAAAAAACTTATCCAAGAATAAGTTTTTATGAACACCCCCTAAAAAGAATTATGTTAAATTAGAATTGACTTACTTGAGTGTGGGTGAGTTGTTATACTTGGCTTGAAAGGTCATGCCCAAGACTTTGGCTGAGTCATGGCTAGTGACCATAACAACAGTGGCTACAAAAGTTGAAACCATGGCTAGGACCCTTAGGCAAACAATTGGGATCCATTGACTCTTGTTCATGGAGAGATCAAAATTATATCAATAAGATTATGAGAAAGAGAGATATGGAAAGACCAGAGAGAGAAGATTAAAATTTGACAAAGATTTATAAAAATATGTATTACATTACATGTTTATTGATCTTTAAATAAACTTTGGTTAGTGCACTCTCTAGAGTTGAAAGTGCTAAATACAGAGTAATGTACAACTTTTGATGTTTCATGTACAAGTTCGTAAAACAATGTTATTCTGAGTGTTGGTGAACTTTCAACTTTATGATATTATGACCCGAACAAGGTAGATGACAAGTAGGCAAGGTTGGTACGTGTGTTGTTCATTGGTGACCTAATAATAAGTTTTTTAGTGCACACATATGATGCAATAATGCGGCTACCATGTGATTTTTTAAAGAGAATCTTAGGATATAAATATTGTTTAGTCTTTTTATTAGTGCAACTTTTGCATAAAATATATTAAATATATGAGTTTTAAATTTACGTCGGTAATGTTTTAGCCGATATTTTCTAAGATAGCCAACGTAAACAAAATATCAAACTTCCTTTGGACTGTTTTTTTATCTTATAATAAGTACAACTGTCTATTCCGGTACACAAGAAATGGAAATAAAAAATATAAAGGGTTTATATGTATTTTTTTATGCATGTCAAAGGCGGCGACAAACAAATAATGTCTATTCATCCTGTAAATTTTCAACTGGCATGACAGAAAGAAAAATATATAAAGAAAATATATTTTTGTAACAGAAAGAAAATATTATCTATTCATCCTGTAAATTTTCAACTGGCATGAAAGAAAGAAAAATATATAAAGAAAATATATTTTTGTAACGGTATGTAGAGTGTAGGGAAAACTAAAGAAAATAAGCGAAGCTTTTCTAGCTTAGTGGTGTTAAGGTGTGTTAACACTCTTTCCTTTATATCAATGGGGTAGTGGTTTATTGGCAAAGGCAGTGGAAGGTCTTGGGTTCAAGTCCCACAGACCAGAGGATTTAAAATAAATTAACCTTAAAAAAAAAACTATTTCCTTTATTACCAAATTAAGAGTTAATATGATTAGAGAGTATCTGATTTTGGCATTCTATACAAAAAAAATCTCAAAATTTTTATCTGATTAGTAGTAACCTTTAAAAGATTTACTTTTTTTTTTTTATGTAATCACATAATCTCAAACTACAAGATTGATTACATGACATTGATAGATTCATTAAAAATGTAGTAAATCTAACAATTAAGTATTGTTATATCTCATGTATTGACATTTTAATCATTCTTTGATTTACATGTCTTAGTTATTTTTTTTAATCCCTTAGAAAATAGTTAAAATATTAAATACACCAAATTCATTAAAAACAATTTAACACGTGACCATTTTACCCTTATTTATCTTATGCTCATCTTTAACTTCATGTTTTAAATCTACGGACATGTACGAACAAAATCAACGCATCATATGAGCTAAAACCCAACCACGAACACTATGATTAAACCCTCAAACACGAACAGATGGCCATTATCACCTTCTTTTATTATGTACGAACGACCATCTGACGGTAGCTTTAGCTAGTAGAGACACAGAGCATTACCCACCAAAACGATCATGACCTATTGTAAAACATTAACAAATAGTTGAAAATATAACATTTTCAATGTATACATCATGTTTAACAAAGAATTGTAGATTAAATTGAACAACTTTATATAACATCATTGTTGCAACAATAAGAACCGAACCCCCCACCACACCTAGCTTGTATCGACTTATATTTGTAGATTGAGTGATTGTTTGATTCTTCAAAGGGTTTGCAATTCTGAAGGAGTCCCGCCAAGAAAACCAGAGATCATTTTGTGGATGTCGATAAAATAGGTTAAACAACTCATATAATCAAAGGGGTATGTATATCAACGTTAGGCATATATGATATTTTTAGTTTTTTTGTTGGGTATATATTAAATTTACTAGTTTATAAGTGTGTATACGAATTTAATCCCACAAGCTATTATATTTTGATGTGATTAACCCTGAGAAATCGTTCTAATAACTAGTCTACTTGACACTTAGGGAATGTTTGGGAGAACTTCTCCTTTTCTATCTTTTTTTTTAAGCATAACCAACTAACTTCTTCTTATCTCATTTTTAAAGCACAAAAACTACTTTTTAAATCATTATTCAAACACTATTTTTAAAAGTTAATAAGTCAAAAATGAGGGGGGAAAAATTTAGCCCGACACCCACTCAAAAGGACCTATAGGATCATAAAGTTTACTAGTAATTACTTATTGAAAAACATCGGTTAAAATATGATTTTAAAATTTTAATATGTTTCGATAATTATTTATTTCATTTATTAGTTTAATTGGACTTTCTTACTCATGGATTGAGAAAGTTGCATAAGGCGGTATCTACTTTCATTACCTTCCCAATTGAGCAAACTATTTATATTTTACAAACAATAACAATTTATATGAAATACGTGGCACGATTTAAGAGCACTCATGGGATGTTATGTGCAAGCTATGTATCCTGGTGGGACGGTTAAATGTCAATTTGGAAGAAAAAAAATGTATATTTGGGTAATGGTTACTTTTACCTAATGCTCTGCTCAAATGTTTATTTTTCGTTTTATTAAAATAAAAGTGTTAATGTGCTTAGACTATAAGGAGTGGGAGGGGCGGGAAAGAGGGGGATGAAGCGTCATGTGGCACTTGTGGGACCCTTGTGGGGGGAAAATAATTGTGGGGAGTGGAAGGGGGGAAGAGGGGGGGAAGGAAATAATATTATATTGTGTTAAAGTTAAAAAAAAACAAAAAAAAAAAAAACTGACCAATCGCGTTGTCCCACGTGTCCCACACACTCCCCCCACGCCGGTGAAGCCCCTCCCGCCCTCCGCCCCACGCCAGCTTTCCCGCCCTACCGGCGGCGGTGTTCCCCCCCTTCCCGCCCCTCTCCCGCCCCCACTCCTGATAGTCTTAGAATGATACATTTTTGTATCTTAAAAAAAGAATTTTTCCTGATAATTAAAATCTATGGAATAATTCAGGTTCATATGGAATAAAAAGTTTTACTTGGATAATCTATATCTTATTTTTAATACTGTTTGATTTTTAGTTAAACTAGTAGGATTCTCCTTGCGTTCCGACAGGAGTTCGATTTCGATTAGTATCAGTTCGATTCGTTATGATACCAATACAATGTAGTTTACAATATCAAATTTGAATACAAATTTATTTTCATTATATATATACACACACTGACACGCATTTGCGTTTTTAGAAATAAATACGTAGTGATGTTTGTATTAAAGGTCATGTTTATAAAATCCAATAAAACAAAAGTTTCAAACACGAACAGCTCTTCAAATAAAAGGTTTTTGAATATCCATCTAAACATAAAAATCTATGATCATAATAATTTCAATATATAAATCAAACGTTATTGTGCATGTGCTAATGGAACAATTTTGGGTTCAATGACAAAAACATAGTTATATGATCCAACGTGTATCTTCATAATCCAAGTCTATTTATGTTAAGGCCATAGTTACCAAAGGCGCTAGGCGCACTCAACGCGCATAGGCCTTGCCCCGAGGCGCAAAAAAAGCGAGGGCCTGAGATAAAAAAGCTAACAAAGAAAATAAAGTAAAAATATATTAAAATAATACTATTTTTTATCTACTTAGTATCAAAAGTTTTAAAATATTGATGTATTCGTGTAAAGAAGTAGTTTTCCTTATATAAAAGTAGAAATCTGGTTAGAATCTAGCCATAATTTAACGAATTTGGTCGGAAACTCTCCAGAATTTGGGAATCTAGCTGAAATCTGCGCCTAAACCATCACCTAGATAATTAAAGCGCAATTTCCTCAACTCAAAGCGCAAATGCATTGCCTCGCCTAAAAAATGGGCCTAGGCGCAAGAGGCGATGGCTTTTGACAACTACGGTTAAGGCAATGTGTTATCCATGGTTCAAACCCTTAAGGAGTAAGGAGTTGGCTATTAAGGACAATAAACCACTTTTGAGATAAGTTGTCTTGTTTAGAGTCTCATGATCGATTATAAGTTCACAATTTATACTTGCTAGATGCCTAATTACATATAACTTGTTGGACTGGGTTTTTTTATTTGCTAGTGTAATATGCCTTCAAGATGTTCGTGGTATCTTCACTAACTATAATTTATGAATAATTAACCATATAAACTGAATTAATGTTTTATTGGATCTATTACACATATCCTAAACATGTGAAATTGTGAATTAAGAAGTTGGTTACCTTTTCTACAACAAAATAAGTTAATAACTATTAAAGGAAATGATTTATAATTGTATTATTTGTATTTATTTATCGGATCTCTTGAGGATTGGTGCATATATTTATAATAATTGGGTATAAGTTTACAAGGAAAGTAAATAAATACAAATAATACAATTATAAATCATTTCCTTTAATAATAACTCATCGAAAATTATATTTTGTACTTAAAATTGAACGAGTTGAACACTAGAAAACAAGACTGAACAACTAATTGTGACTTTCAGTTTTAACAGTTTTCACAAACAATGTGTTGCCATCATCAAACATGTATGTAACACTAGATAAGCATGGTACATAACAATACCCAAGCGTATGATAATGGTCAGTTTCAAAAATCTATTATATAATTGAAATCAATAAATTCTACATGACATTCGAATAGGGCATCATTTTCTTTGGGTGTGACATGTGGCATTAATTGATTTTAGGAAAAAAAAAATTAAAAACAAAATTGAATTTTTCTCTCTCATGTTTCCTCTCATAATTTTTAAAAATTAATATCTTTTGTATACGAAAGTTTTTAAAGAAAAAATTTACACCAAATTCATGAGCGTTTTATTATCTTTCCGACGAGTACCATAGTGATATATAAAAAACGGAGAAAAAAAAATGACTATTTTTTGTGAGGTTTTGTTTATACAGGAAAAAAAAACAAAAAGTGTTCAGGTAATTCATTAATCATGTATAGGCCATTCACTAATTATGTTCAAATCAATAAATATGAATTCTATTTTCAATATGCGTTAGCATTGGAGTTATACATTGTTTTAGGTTAGGTATTAATATTAGAGTTATACATTGTTTAACGTTAGGCGTTAACAATGGAGATACATTGTTAATTTTTTCATGTTTGATGCTACCCGAAGCTTTCCTGCATTTAACTGTAAAGCGCATCATTATCATTATATTTCATATGTAAAATTGATAATTTCTCAACCCCGGGATGTTCCCGGGGTATAATCTAGTTAACACCATATAACAACACATAATGAAACTCATTTATTCGAAAAAGATTAACACAATGTTACAATTTTGATATTCTCACCTTTTTCTCATATAAAAAACACTTGTTGCTTTAAATAATTTCAAATCTATCATCAAAAATCACCCTAATAATATTCTTGATAAACATATCAAATTAAATAGGTCCACCTTACAAGATATGTGACTAATTTTCAACTTATTCCCAAAAGAGAACAATAAAAGTATTCAACATCTGTTAAAATATCACATTTAAGTTAGCTAAAAGAATGGATTGACCTTTTTTTAAATAGCCCAAAACTTAAATGAATTGACAGACGTGTGGATTGGTCTTGAATGCATGAGCTCCAAATGGGCTTTGATTACTTTGGCCCATCAGCAACCAAATGGCCTGCCTCGCTTTCCATCTAGCCCAGTTCGCCCTACTTTCCGAACCAAACCGTAACCGGTTATTAACCGAAACCGTAATCAGTCAATAACTAATCAAGGAGTTACCGATAAGTGGTTATTTTTAACCGTATGTTTGTAACCAGTTAAGGACTTTAGAAATAACCGGTTATTAACTGATGTACCGTGAAAAAAACAAAAAATAAAAAATAAAAAATGAAAAACAATTGAAAATAATTGGTTAAAAGTGAACAACCAACCTGGTTAAAGTGAGCAACCAACCCGGTTAAAGCAATAACACGTTAAAACAAAAAATGAGAAAAATAACCAAGCTCGTTGAATGCTATTTGAGTATTTCCTCATCATAAAATTTTGAAACCATAAAATCGTTCTTTTACATACGTGAAAGTGCTTTAAAGCATGATTATTTTATCTCTATATTTACTATATAATAGGTTTTGAACGGGTAAATAGTCACTCGACATTCATTTACTCTGGTAGTTTAATCAATGGGTGGTCATCGACTTGGGAAAATGAGAGAGATAAAGAGACTAAGAGAGGCATAGATAGCAAAGAGACTGAGTAAAAAGGGGCGATGTCCATGGGTTGGGGTAATATTAAGGAATGTTGTCATGTAGTAAGGTGTTTTATGGTAGTCGAGGGTAAATGTGAGTTTACAATGCAAGATCTGTAAAATACATGGTAAGGTTATTGCGTAGCCCTTCCTCTTTATTTGGGGGGGGGGGGGGGGCACTCCGCTTGGTTTTTTTTTTTTTTTTTTTTTTTTTGCCACAATACTTCATTAAAACTGTTTTTTTAGGCAACACTTTACTGATTCACTTTACAAAAATAATTTTTAAATTAAACAAAACTATTAAACAAAACAATGGACTCATAATCTAAAAAAAAAAAAACAATTGTCCATCGTCATATAAAACCTAAGCTGAAGTTCATTGTCTTATCCTCCAAAACCTTTTAATTAAACTCTTCTCATCTCTATCATTCTTCATCTCTACCGGTGACAATTGGAAGGTTCAAGGTATAAACAGAGGTTAGGGGTATCTGTGAGGAAATGAACATCGTGAACTAAGTCACGTAAATCCTTCATGGATTCACCACCAACACCACCGACAGCCCTATTATCATGCTGATAGTGGGATACCCGTAAGATTTGCGGTAAGCATCCTTCACCCTAATAATACACCTATCAAACAAAAAGACATTTGTGTCTTTTCAACATTAATTAAACGAAAATTGTAGTTTTCTTTAAAGCATAGGGTGTTTAGGTAACTAAAAATTCGAAAATGGGTGTAACCTGATGTTGTCATTAAAAAGCAAGGGTATAAACTGCACTTTCATCTATATTTACATTTTCTAATGTGAGTTTACGAATATGACCTCACACCGCCATACTCATTAACTCTTTTAATATAAACAAAATTACACTTTGTGTTATTAATGTATCACTGAAATTATGAAATATGCCTTTTTTTTTTTTTTTTTTTTGCATTTTATGTCCAAATTTTGCTATTTTATTGCATTTTATGTCCTTTCTGACTAACTGGGTTAAATTTCTCAGTTAACCTCAAAACCATCAGGGGTATTATTGTCAATTTACCACATTAAGGACACAAAGTGTAATTTTGTCCCTTTTTATTATACTTTTATTTGTGGGACCCACTCACCACCACTCCATCTTCAACCTCCACCCACCACTTCATCTTTAACCTCGACCCACTCGTTGCCGCCAACATCACCACCACCATACCAGACAACCCACCCACACCATATCAGACCACCCACCCATACCAGACCACCCATCCACCATAGCTTAAACCACCACGAGCGTGCACTACTACCAACCTACCACCCACCCACCCCTTTTTTCTCTCATCTGAAACCCCACCGCACCTGGAAACACCCATCGCAGTTCACCTGCCACCACCCGATAACCACTCATCATCTTTCTAAACCCACCTCTTATCTCCCCCCTCTCTCTACCTGCAACCCCAACCCCAACCTGCCACAACCCAAATTCGTAAAAATAATCTCATTAGCAATCACTCCGATCCTCAACAACGACGCTGAATTCAGTTTAACTTTCATCAACAATCCCTTTTTAGGGTTTTCAGTTCAAGTTAGGGTTTTTTTGTACTTTAAAATTAATTGGCTACACTCCATATTTCAACTATAATCTCCAAGTATATTCGACCACTTATACGTAACCTTGGTGGCCTAGGTTTAAAGATGGAGTCTTTGCTGAGTCTAATGGTGGAAGTTGAAGGTTGGTTACACGCTGCCAGTGACGGTGGTGGAAGTTGTGGTTGATCGTGGCGTTGGAGAATTAACAGGGAGAGTAAGGTGAGAGAGAGAGAGAGAGAGAGAGAGGTGTATTTATATTATTATATTAATTTATCTTTGATTGAAGGGTTTATAATCAGTGATTTTGGGGGTGGGTTGAGGTTGAAGATGAAATGGTGGTGAGTGGGTCTCACAAATAAAAGTATAATAAAAAAAAACAAAATTACGCTTTGTGTCCTTAACTAGATTATTGCCGTAGGCCGCGCGTTGAGGCGGCGACGCTTTAAACAGTGTCACGTTATGTGATGCGTTAACCATAAGAAAACACGTGTTATCTGATTTAAAGATTGCGGTTACCGAAGAAATGGAATCGAATTCGGGTTGGTCCGTTTAGTGATGGGTCCACCTAACACTACACCACCCGTACCTTTGCATCAAAACTTAGCGGGATCAAAATGTACAATAACTCGAATTTATGCCGTCGAATTATGTCAGAAACGTAGGTAACACGAATTTACATCGTCGAATGAAAACGTTTTATATTTGAGTTGACTCATTTCCGAACACATTTTATGTCAAAGACGTAGACCAACCGAAATCGCACTAAAAAAATAAGCATGAAAACGTATTATATTTGACCAGTCTCGTTTCCGAAAAAAAACGTGAATTTATATAGTTTACGTCGAAACATGAATTTATAACAGCACGTATAGCCAAACGTAAACCAACTGAAAACGTAAATAAAAATAAGCATGAAAACGCGTTATGTTTGACCAGACTGTTTATAAAGTTTTTAGAAAGTCTAGGGGTTTAAATGTCTTTCAAAATGTTGAAGGGTTGTTTATGTCTTTTCGTTGTTTTTGTTTTGTTGTGGGTTTTGTCTTTTTGTCGGTGGCATATGACATCAACGTTTAGATTTAGGTATACACTACTTATTTTACCCGTCACGGGTTGCGACGACGTTGTATGCGAAATTATAACATATAGACTACAGTCGATGATACTCGTTTCGGAATTAAATTTAGTTCGGAATGTTTGGTTATAACTCAAATATATACCGTCGAATCAAAACGTATTACGTTTCACCTGATTTGTTTCCAAACAAAATTTACATCAAAACGTAACATTTTATAATTGACCTAGGTCGTTGAGAAAAAAGTTAAAGCGTAGACGAACTCGAATTTATACCGACGCATCCAAAAAAAATAAAAACATAAGAAAATAGTTCTACGATAAGGCCGAAACCTTAGAAACCTAAAGGGGTCAAAGTGACATTTACAAAGTTAGAGAGTTACCTTTGAAATTTAAGGGTGAGATTTGTCAATTTATAAAAGTTAGAAACTTAGTTTATGTTAAGTTAGAAACTTAAGGTGAGAATTGTCAAGTTACAAAAGTTATGGGTTGTATCTTAAAATGCATGGTCCACCGACATGCATTTTAATTTATATATAATGTGGTGAATGGACAATAATACTCCTCATGGTTTTGAGGTTAACTGAGAAATCTAACCTAGCAGAAATGACATAAAGTGCAATAATTTTTTTTTTTGGACATAAATTGCAAAACAAAAATAAAAAAGAGCATGGTTTATAATTTCAGTAATACATTAAGGACATAAAATGTAATTTTGTTTTTAATATATATCAAGCCGTCGACACATATACTGACAACAGAACGAGGTCGAGACCCTAAAAAACCTTCTCCTTGATAACTATTTGATCGCAGTTAGGGTTTCACGTAACAATGGATTTGGAAGAAGAGTATGATCAAGGATACGACGATGATGAAGAAGACATAACCCAAGAGGATGCTTGGGCTGTTATCAGCTCTTATTTCGAAGAAAAAGGTCTCGTTCGTCAACAACTCGATTCGTTTGATGAGTTTATACAAAACACTATGCAGGAAATTGTTGATGAGTCTGCAGATATCGAGATTCGTCCTGAATCTCAGCATAATCCCGGTCACCAGTCTGATTTTGCAGAGGTCCGATTTTGATCCTCTAATTAGGGTTTTGAGTTCAGTTTTGATTCAACATTATTATTATTATTATTAATTTATCCTTTTAGTTTATTGTATTGTTTGTTTCAACAAAAGAAGGAATTGTAATTGAACAACGCTATAATGAAGAGAATATGCATTCCAATTACATACTGAAAATTCATTGCGTTAGGAAATAAAATAGGAAAAGTGCATATGTTAATGTTTATGTGTTTGATGTATTTATCTTCATTCACTTGTAGACTATCTATAAAATCAGCTTCGGTCAGATTTATCTGAGTAAACCGATGATGACTGAGTCGGATGGAGAAACCGCCACATTGTTTCCAAAGGCAGCAAGGCTGAGAAATCTAACATATTCCGCACCGTTATATGTCGATGTATCAAAAAGTGCTATAAAGAAAGGGCATGATGGTGAAGAAGTCACAGAAACTCAGGATTTTGCTAAAGTTTTCATCGGGAAGGTACTTATAGTGAAGTATTTGGTATTTTAAAGTGTAAATTTGGACTAAGCTAACCATCTTTTCACACATTTTAGGTTCCTATAATGCTACGGTCAAGTTACTGTACGTTATTTCAGAATTCTGAAAAGGATTTGACCGAGCTTGGAGAGTGCCCTTACGATCAAGGTGGATATTTCATTATAAACGGAAGTGAAAAGGTTCTAATTGCTCAAGAGAAAATGAGCACCAATCATGTTTACGTGTTTAAAAAGAGACAACCCAACAAATATGCTTATGTGGCGGAAGTTCGTTCAATGGCAGAATCTCAGAACAGGCCACCCAGTACCATGTTTGTTCGGATGCTTGCTCGGACTAGTGCCAAAGGGGTATGTTATATCAAGTACCAGTAGCTTTAATTAGTGTGTATATTTTTGTTTGTAGCATCTTGTTTATTCTATATATTCTGCAATTGCAGGGTTCTTCAGGTCAATATATTCGGGCTACACTTCCATACATTCGAACTGAGATTCCTATAATTATTGTGTTTCGAGCACTGGGATTTGTGGCTGATAAAGATATATTAGAACACATATGTTATGATTTTGCTGATACTCAAATGATGGAGTTGCTACGGCCTTCATTAGAAGAAGCATTTGTTATACAAAATCAACAAGTATGCTTTTGGCTCTTCTTATAATCGTAAATAGTTTCCAGATTGGCATGTACATCGTTGATTGTTATGATGTGCTTCATTTTTTATTTTGCGAGTGATTATCGCAACTTGAAGAATCAGAATTGGGTAATCATTTCCTTTAGGCTAGGATTTGCAAAACACTTTTGCAATTATCTTAGTAGACAGTTTTATTATTAGTTTTTTTAATCACAAGTCTTCACCTGATTACCCAGATTTTATGGTTTTGACCTAATTATCAGAAAATTAGAAACCCTATATGGCTATATGTTTTCCCAACCAATCGAAGTTGATTATTACAGCCTAAAACTGGAGTATTGTATTTCAATGAACATCTAAAGTCCAAACGCCCTCTAAAATTATGGAGGAAATTTGAAATCAGGAGCTGTAGTTTGCAGTTATAAATTTTGATTGGTTATTATAAAGCTTTTAGGGAACGGCCTCTTCATTTTTTAATTATTTAGTAAATCTTTTGAGATCTCTCTCTTTGCAGGTGGCCTTAGATTACATTGGTAAAAGAGGGGCTACTGTTGGTGTCACAAAAGAGAAGAGAATTAAGTATGTGTGTTCATAGTTTCTTTAGGTAATGAAGTGCTTACAAGTATTACATTGTTTGGGTTTCTAATATTTTTTTAATTCACAGGTATGCTCGTGATATTCTTCAAAAAGAAATGCTTCCTCATGTGGGGGTTGAAGAACACTGTGAAACAAAAAAAGCTTACTACTTTGGGTAATCTTATAGGTTTCATGCGTGTTGGCCTTTGCTATCATCTATTTTTTTAGCTTAAAACAAACGTTTCTCTATCCTCATCAGATATATCATCCACCGTCTATTGCTATGTGCTCTTGGTCGGAGGGCTGAAGATGATAGGGATCATTATGGCAACAAAAGGCTTGATCTTGCTGGTCCTTTGCTAGGTGGCTTATTTAGAATGGTAGGTTTTTTATTTTTAATTTTAATCCTTTTCTTTTTTGGAGATTGGATTATTGTATTAATAGGTATTAGAATTTATGGAGTTGTTGCCTCTTGCATAAATGCAGCTCTTTCGAAAGTTAACAAGAGATGTAAGAGGATATGTACAGAAGGTAATTACAAATTCAGGTTTCTAATTTCTCAAGTGCATATCACTTCATTTTTTAATCATAATCGTGTTACGTCAATTTGCAGTGCGTTGACAATGGGAAGGATGTTAATCTGCAATTTGCAATTAAAGCAAAAACGATTACTAGTGGCCTTAAATATTCCCTTGCTACTGGGAATTGGGGGCAGGCGAATGCAGCTGGAACAAGGGCTGGTGTTTCACAGGTCTAGTTGTTTGGTCATGTCTTTTGTTATTGTTACTTTAAAATGCTATTTAAGGAAATGTAGGTTAATTCTTTTTACCAAATATGTTATTTATGAAACTTGCAGGTGCTGAATCGTTTGACATATGCATCTACGTTGTCACATTTAAGAAGACTAAACTCTCCTATTGGGCGTGAAGGTAACTTTTCTTTTTGGAGTTTGATTATCTGGAATATCATAGATTACCACTTATTTTTCTCTTTCTTTCTCGATATTTAGCTCCATTTAGCTGGCATATTAATCTACTTTTGATACATATAAACAGGAAAATTGGCAAAACCAAGACAGTTACACAACTCACAATGGGGAATGATGTGTCCTGCAGAAACCCCTGAAGGACAGGTCAGTTTTTTTTTACACTGCTGCATATAGATTTAGTGAAAATCAATATTATGAATATTCATATAAATGCACCATCTACACAGCTTTCAGTTACGTATTTCATAGATTTTTGATAAACTTTTAAGAATTAAGAATAAAAGAAAAAAATGAAGGGATATTTCGACAGATTAAGCAAGCGAGTCTGTTCTTAATTTGGCCTGATGGCAATCGTATCCGGCTGTTATTATAGGCTTGTGGGCTGGTGAAAAACCTTGCTTTGATGGTCTACATTACTGTTGGGTCAGCCGCATACCCAATTCTGGAATTTTTGGAAGAATGGGGTACAGAAAATTTTGAGGTATACATCTTTTGTTTTTTCAAACTGTTATATATGTTAATGTCATCGTTTTCTTTTCTTGCTTTATAATGTTTGTTATACTTCTACTTCTGCTTTAGGAAATATCTCCTGCTGTCATCCCGCAAGCTACAAAAATCTTTGTCAATGGTCTGTGGGTGGGAATCCATCGTGATCCCGACATGTTGGTTAGGACTTTGAGGAGATTAAGAAGACGAGTGAGTATTAGTACTAATAATGTTATCACTCTTTGGTCAATGGTTTGTGCACATTAGGTCAAAGTTGAATCTCTTATATGAATCGCTTGTACATTTTTTAGGTTGATGTGAACACCGAAGTTGGAGTTGTTAGAGATATTCGTTTGAAAGAACTTCGAATCTATACCGATTATGGCCGTTGCAGTCGTCCACTTTTCATTGTTGAGAAGCAAAGACTTTTAATAAAAAAGAAAGATATCCAAAAGCTGCAACTAAGGGTATGCTGATTTTTGCAGTTTACGAAATTATACATTCCTGGCTTATAAATTAGAATATTTTTTTTAATAATTAGTACCTTCTTGATTGTTCTATTTTTTTTACAGGAAACCCCAGAAGATGGTGGATGGCATGATCTTGTGTCAAACGGATTCATCGAGTATATTGATACAGAAGAAGAAGAGACCACTATGATTTCCATGACTATCAATGTAAGTTGAGGGGCAGTGTTGACTAATACTATAAAAGAAATGGGTTGAACGGTTTAGGAGTCCCCCAAAGTTCACTAAAGTTTATGCAACCTCCTAACTGGATTGTACTTTTATACATGACTACAATACTAGAGGCAGTGTTACTAATACTAGAGGGACGTTCAATACGGAATCTAGTTTAAGTAGAGAACTGCTAGAACAACATAAACACTTGTACCCTTTATTGCTTTGGCTACCGATTAGTTTTATATGTTTAAAATGTATTTTTTAATGTGTGAAGGATCTTGTAAGTGCGAGGCTAAATCCGGATGAGTCTTATTCGGACACTTATACACATTGTGAAATTCACCCATCATTGATCTTGGGTGTTTGTGCCTCCATTATACCATTTCCTGACCACAATCAGGTAATATTTCACGCCAAAACTATTCTTTATTTTGCACAATGACATTTATTATGTTGGATGACTATAATTTATTATGTTCTGTGTAAACAGTCCCCACGTAATACGTATCAGTCAGCCATGGGTAAACAAGCTATGGGGATTTATGTCACCAACTTCCAGTTTCGTATGGTATGTATACTATGCAACAAGTTTTCTTTTCTTTTTTTCACAAAAAGTATGTGTTGCGGCTCTCACTGTTTTGTTGTGAATATGTTTTGTTTTAGGATACACTGGCCTATGTTCTTTACTATCCTCAAAAACCACTTGTGACTACTCGAGCAATGGAGCACTTGCATTTCAGACAACTTCCAGCTGGCATTGTAAATATTTTAAATTTATATTAGATGCTCTATGTATTTTCATCCAAATATCGTTCCTAAGTTTCTATTTTTTGATTTCCTCAGAATGCAATAGTGGCGATTTCCTGTTATTCTGGATATAACCAAGAAGATTCGGTTATTATGAACCAATCATCAATTGATCGTGGTTTCTTCAGATCACTCTTCTTCCGTTCATACAGGTGCTCTCATACGATCTATCTGTCTTTTCTGTTTTGTAAATGTTTTTGGTATCTTGATATATAATGTATGTAATATGTATTTATTGTACAGGGATGAAGAAAAGAAGATGGGGACGCTTGTGAAAGAAGATTTTGGCCGCCCTGATAGAGCTAATACCATGGTAAGCATTGTATATATTGTACAGCGTATATTAAAATATTAAAGACCAATAGAGGGGCCAATTTCCTTGGTTCTTGCATTAAAGAGAACCGTTACCTGACGTGCCCATTTTGCCACCTATGAAGACTATTGTTATGTATTTAAATTCCCCTCTTCTTTTCCAGGGCATGAGGCATGGTTCATATGATAAATTGGATGACGACGGTCTAGCTCCTCCTGTGAGTGCTCTTGTTTATTTACAGTAGATATAAAATTGTTCATAGATTCATTTTCCTAAACACATGATCATTGTAACTTTAGGGAACACGAGTTGGAGGTGAAGATGTGATAATTGGAAAAACAACACCTATTGCCCAGGACGATGCTCAGGGGCAAGCCTCACGTTACACTCGTCGCGATCACAGCACAAGCTTACGTCACAGTGAAAATGGAATGGTTGATCAGGTATGTGTCGTTCGGTCATCTTTCAGAGTCAAAACCTGACCACTATCTCATTTCACCCTGTTACGTGACCCACCCTTTTTGCCACCTACAGGTATTGCTGACTACCAATGCCGACGGGTTAAGGTTTGTGAAAGTGCGGGTCAGATCTGTAAGAATACCCCAAATCGGAGATAAGTTTAGTAGTAGACACGGTCAAAAAGGAACTGTGGGTATGACTTACACGCAAGAAGATATGCCATGGACCGTTGAAGGCATCACCCCTGATATTATAGTCAACCCACACGCTATCCCCTCCCGTATGACCATTGGTCAACTTATCGAGTGTATCATGGGGAAAGTTGCTGCTCATATGGGCAAAGAAGGAGATGCCACTCCCTTCACAGATGTAACGGTAAGTAGCTGTATTTAAAAAAAGATAAATAGCTGATTTATCTTATTCTAATTCAAAAATTGATGACGACATGGCAGGTGGATAATATTAGTAGGGCGCTACACAAGTGTGGCTACCAGATGCGTGGGTTTGAGACCATGTACAACGGTCATACTGGCCGGCGGCTTCCAGCTATGATATTCCTGGGGCCAACATACTACCAAAGATTAAAACATATGGTGGATGACAAGATCCATTCACGTGGAAGGGGTCCGGTTCAGATCTTGACTAGACAGCCGGCTGAGGGACGGTCACGTGATGGTGGGCTTAGGTTTGGTGAGATGGAACGGGACTGCATGATTGCTCATGGCGCTGCTCATTTTCTTAAAGAGAGACTGTTTGACCAGAGCGATGCGTACAGGGTTCATGTTTGTGAGCGTTGTGGGTTGATTGCGATTGCTAATCTTAAAAAGAATTCTTTCGAGTGCAGGGGGTGCAAGAACAAGACTGATATTGTTCAGGTGCATATTCCGTACGCATGTAAGCTGTTGTTCCAGGAGCTTATGTCCATGGCAATTGCGCCTAGAATGCTGACTAAAGACATCAAACAAGTGAAAGACAGCAAGAAGAAAGGCGCTTAGCTTGGCTTAGATCACACTATTTTTTCTAGTCATGGGATTTAATTGAGTTTTTAAACTTGAATGTTTTCTCTTGGTTGGCTATTGTATTAATAATTATATAAATATTTATGCTAAAATGGCATGCTATTATGTTGTTACGCTTGCTATTGCTAATATGGGTCCGGCTTTCTTGTACTGAACCGATGACTAAATTTTGAATTGGGTTTTGGTTATAAAGTGCGTAAAAAACGAATTTTAACAAGCTAAGTGTTGATAATATAACCTTTAGTGGTTTTTACAAGTTACTATTGTAGATGGAGAAAGGGCTGTTTGGTAAGCCTTTTAATGAGTATCTGAACCATTTAGCGCTGAATGATTCAGCATTTAGACCGTGGAGTGTAGTATCGACGGTGAGGGTGCCACCTCCCCACCTTTGGCCACCTCATCAGTGAGAGAGAGAGAGGAAGAGAACGAGGAGGACCGGGACCCGTTTGGGGGGGGGGGGGGGGGGGGTTGGGGGTTCCTGAGGGGAGGCTTGTCACCTGAATGGAATAATTAAGGCTGAATTATTAAGACGTGAGATGTTACTTAATTATTAATCACTGAACCACTCAGACTTTTTAACCATTCAGACCTGTTATGACAGTTCACAAGTTTTCTTTTTCATAAAAAAAAAACACAAATAATTTTCTAGTGTTCTAATAAATTTGAAATCTGTAATTGGAGTGTGTGAGACGGACGATCGATTGGTGTAGTGAAAATGGGTGAAGAAGAAGAAGACGGCGGAGCTTCACCTAAAAAGTTAAAGATGGAAACGGAAGAAGAAGCATTGAAAGAAAAAGATGATGATGATGATCCTGGAGAAGAAGAAGAATTAAAAGGGAGGTTTAAGATGGAGACGGAAGAAGAATCAAGGAATCTTTCTAAAGATGATGAGGAGGAAGAGGATCATTCTTCTTTTTCTTCTTCGTCTTCATCTTCTGATGATGAAGAAGAAGAATCTAAAGAAGAAATAGATTCGGATGGAGCATTGCTGCTGCCGTTACTAGAAGACATGATTGAGTTTCCGCCGCCGTCATCAACATTGCCTCCCACTCCGCCCCTTCCTTCTTCTTCCCCTACTACTGGTACCTCTCTCTCTAGCTTCTGATTTCCTCTTAATAATAATAATAATTATTATTATTATTATTATTATTATTATTATTATTATTATTATTATTATTATTATTAATAATATGCTTGCTTAGGGCAACTACCATCTTTATTTCTCTATAACTTATTCCCTGCCAAAGTATTACAGCAATCACTGAATTAGTTATGCATTTTGCACACATCGCTCAAATTTCCCAAAACCTACTAGTTGCAATTTCTTATGCTTTTCACATGGTGTCAGTATAATATATATCTGGCTTAGCTCTCTCTTGTTTGGAGGGAAGAACACTTACAGCTCTTCACCTTTCAATCTCAGATTTAGATATGGAACACCAACACTCGGATGATGATGATGATGACGATGATGATGGACCTCCGCCTGGATGGGATAACAAGTATCAGCTGCGAGAACAAGCCCAACAGCTTGCAGTCACCTCGGCAGTTTCTTCACGTAAATTTTGCAGCAGCCCTTTTTCACTTTTCATTACTATTATTCCATTATGCATATTGCATTTAGAGGGTGTTTGGGATTGCGTTTTGAATCTGATTTTTAGATTATTGCGTTTCGAAAACGCACATAATCAGTTTTTAGTGTTTGGGATTGCGTTTGCGTTTTGAAAACACAGATAATCAGTTTTTTAGGCTACCAAAACGCAATAATCTATAAGCAGCTCCACCCCTGCTTTTCCAAAACGCATAATCTGTTTTGGATAATCAATCCCAAACACCCCCTTAGTTATGCATTAAAATGTTACTTCGATCCACAGCTCTACAACATATTATTTTTCAGAAGTTTATTGTTTCTGATTTCATCTTCAAAGATGGATTCAAGTGTAATTCTGTTATTTGCAATTATAGTGTGTGAATTTTGTTTTTAGTTACTGGTAGAACTTGAATTGGAACCTTTATTTTTGTGCCAGATATACAGACAGAGGACGAACCGCAAGATGCACACAATGAAGAAGGTGAACCACGATCACAGGCACATCCTTGTCTACCACCAGAAGTAGCTCCAACAGGTAAATCATATTGTCATCAACTTAGTACTTCAGGTTCATTTCATGATTTGCAATAGAAGTGACAATTTCAGCACATTCACATGTAGATGCGTTGATTTTTGGATTCAGTCAGATGGGGCAGAATGTGTTGAAAGTCTCTCTAAGTGTGTATTAAATGCATACAATCTTCAAAAATGCTTTACCCACAAGATTTAGTATTATACTAATATAGTTTTCGTAATTACATTCTAACTTCTAAGCAGTACTTATTTTGTAATCATTTTCAAAAAGGGCTAGCGGCGGCACAACTTGTTGCCCTTTTCTTTCTATTTCGATGTATTTGTTTGCAAGTGAAAAATGAAAGATGGACAAAAGGTGTCTTTGGTTGATACGGTCGAGCAAAAAAAATGGACAAAAGGTTCTTTGGGTCAACCGAACCATCCCATTTTGACCCATTACCCAACTTTCCTCACCCACCCATCTTGCTATCTTCAATATGCAATGCAAGAACTAATAATGTCTATAAAAATATATACAAGTGGAAGAGCAAGACTCCGAAGATGACGGACCTCCACCAGGATGGGATTCCAAATGTCAGCCCGAATCCAAGCTACAAGAAACCCCTCAATCAGGTCATATCGAGAACTCTTCTTTTTGACTGGTTTCATTTTTTATTCGGTTTAATTTTGAGGTCTTTTTTTTTGTTGCGTTCAGCAACATTATTCTGCTGAGTTGTATGGGCACATGGAAAGTCATGCAGGGTTCCATGCTCAACGTGAAGTTTTCAACTAAATAGTAAAATATTCTTTTGCTTTGTCGCTACAAAGAATTTTACATTTCAATAGCAAACCCATTGCTTACATATGTACAGAAGTTGCCGAAACTGGAAAATGCATCACTGCAAGCTCTTTGTATATAAACCCATAAAATACACCAATGACTTATGAAGTGATAAATTTAGTTTTTAAGTTACCGTCTGTTCTTAAAGATTGTCTTGAGTGTAGTTTTGTTACTTGTGTGAAATTGTTGGAAAACATTGTTTTAAGTTCCTTCTAGAAAATAACGTGGGATCCTTTTATTTGTAAGAGAGTTTTATGTAAATGAGGTAAAGCATGCGTCCTAACACGTAATAATATCAGATATGAATATGGAGGATGTACTACAAGATGCTATTGCCCATAACAAAGAAAGCCAATCAATACCAGAAGTTCCATCAGGTGAATCTTTATTGTCAATAGCCTTTTATTTCAAATTGTTAGGATCTTGAATATGTTAATTATTATAACCCTAATAATTTCATGGTATTTAAAAACTAATGTGTGAAAACACAGATATAATAGTGGATCCAGAAGATTCCGAAGATGAAGGACCTCCGCCGGGATGGGATTCCAAATGTCAGCCTGAACCCAAGTTACAAGAAATCTCTCAATCAGGTCATAATGTCATATAAAACTCTTGTTTTTGACTGGTTTCATTTTATATTCGGTTCAATATTGGGCTCTTTTTTGTTGTTGCGTTCAGCAACAATATTCTGCTGAGGTGTACGGGCACATGGAAACCAATGCAGGGTTCCATTTCACATCCAAAATTTTCAATTCAATAGTAAATATTATTTGGCTTTGTCGCTACAAAGAATTTTCATTTCAATAGCAAACCCATTGTTTACATATGCACAGAAGTTGCCGAAATTGGAAAATGTATCACTGCAAGCTCTTTGTATATAAACCCATAAAATACACCAATGACTATCAATAAAGGTTATGAAGAGATAAATTTATTTTTTAAATTACCGTTTGTTCTTAAAGGGTGTCTTGAGTGTAGCTTTGTTAACATGTGTGAAATTGTTGGAAAACATTGTCTTAAGTTCCTTCTAGAAAATAATGTGGGATCCTTTTATTAATATAAGGAGTTTGATGTAAATGAGGTAATGCATGTGTCCTAACACGTAATAATATCAGATATGAAAATGGAGGATGTACTACAAGATGTCCATAATGAAGATGGTCAACCGACACCAGAAGTTCCATCAGGTGAATTTTTTTTGTTAATACCATGGCAGCATAGCCTTTTAGTGCTAATTGTTAGGATCTTGAATATGTTAATTATTATAGCCTAATAATTCATGGTATTCAAAAAGTAATGTGTGAAAGCACAGATATAGTAGTGGATCATGAAAATTCTGAAGATGAAGGACCTCCGCCTGGATGGGATGCCAAATGTCAGCCTGAACCCAAATTACAAATAACTCTTCAATCAGGTCAGTCAGATAAATCTTTTATTTAATTAATTTCAACCTATTGGGATTGATTTCCCTTTCCCTACGATGTTTATTTAAGACAATCTATCCTAATGACTAGATTCATCAGATATAAAGACGAATCATGTAGAACAAGATGCCCAGAATGAAAATGGTCCTCAATCACAATCATGTTCTAGCCCAGCACCAGAACTAGTTCCCTCGGGTAAATGTTTTTGTTATTATTCTTGATTTCTAATGTTTGACTTTCTTTTTGTTATTATTATTTTAGTAATTGAGATTTATATGTGACAACTCCGGTATAAAAGTGGAAAAACAAGACTTGGAAGATGATGGGCCTCCACCTGGATGGAATTCAAAAAGTCAGCTCGAACCGAATTTACAAATGGCATGTCCAACAACTCCTCCATCAGGTCAGTCAATCGGTTCTAGAACTTTTCAATTGATTATTTTTCTTCTTATTTTCTGATATTTACCAATGTGTTTGCTTATTAGACTTTAAGATTGAGGAAGTTAAAGAACATGCACTGGATAAAGAAGGCTCCCCTCTAGGTTGGGGATCCACTCCTCAACAGCAATCACATGTTCATTCGAGTCTGCCATCACCAATAGTCCAATCAGGCAAGCCTTTTGATTTTACTTTATATTTTTACATTCTGCTTAGGGCCTGGGGATTGTTTGTTTTTTTATTAAATGTGAAAAACCTATACGAATGCTGAATCATTAAATCAGTTTAAAAAGTGAGTTGTGAAGCGTATTTATTTGCCCATTTTTAACTTATGGACAATTAATATGAATTAATATTTAATAATCTAGTGATTTTGTTATCAACAATGTTTTTTTTTGTTGTTGAACTTAAAAAAAAATCTTAAAAGTGATATTCAGATTATATTCTTTAGTTTAGACTTTTCTTCTTCTCGATGAGCCAGATACTTTTAGACCCATTTAGATCATAAAAAACAAACACACTTAATTCGATTATGTCTTCCCCGAATCGGACTTATAGGTCATTAAGTGGAATTAGGTGATTTTATGAAAAAACAAGCGACCCCTTACTCTCATTTCTGTTTACACCATCACTTGAAATTAGTTTTATGGAGGGGGCTTTTGAGTTCCTTCCAAATAGTATCTAATCTAAAATTTCATCTCATTGTTTTTGGTTGCATAGACATTCACATTTGCTTGTTGGTATAGGGATTGATCATGAGTAATAGTTCTTTGTAAACCATGCCATGTGGCAGGGCAAATTTTGGCTACTTCGAACTTGGTATTGTACTATTGTTTGTTAGTATTGGACTATTGGTGGTGATTTCAATCCCTTATGAGAAAATTGGTCAATTTGGCCATTTGGGTAATATTCTACTGATAACAGGTCAATTGGATAAAACAAAAAATCTAGCTGAGATAAAACGGGTTAAACGGTTTAAAAAGTTGGTGTTCACAACCTCAAATAAACCATTACTCCTTAATTGGATAATTTTTTTTAATAATAGTCTTCGTAATTGTATTCTATATATAAGTTACATCCGAAATTCAGAAGTGTTGGCTGGCCAACCCTGCCTGGCTCAAACCATTTACTTTCGACTCAACCTCTGTTACCAGGCCACCATAATATGAGGAATTTAGTTGGGCATACTATTACTAGAGGCTCCAATTATAATCAATGTATCAAGATGATATGTCTGTTCTCTTTTTTGATCATTTCATTATTTACCTAACAAGTTTTATGTCATTCTTCATTTAAATATGTTTTGGTTGATGCATTAAACTCATTAGAGGTGACATGTGGGCATGTTAAGGTGCAGGAACGGGTCATGAACCAAATAATGTCAAAACTATTGAAGAAAGTCCTCAGCCACCTTCAAGGCAGCAGTCCATTCATCCAATGAAAGCACAAATAACAGTTCCAAAACCACCAATGATAATGAATAATCCTGGTTAGTGTAACATAATTAGTTTTATTGGTATTTTGGGTGTCAAATGACCTTTTTTAAATAGGTTTACAATTTATAAGAGCGGTTTTAATTTGTGGAGTAACATGATTATTTCATGTAGCACTTGAATTTATTTTCTCACTAAAATACTTTTCGCATGATCATTGGTCTAAATAAGCGGGAAGTAGATGCTTTTGACAAAAAAAATTATGGGAAGAACAGAAGTATAAATGTTCACGTAATATGAAAATTATGGAAATATTCGAATTTTGAATCAATGAAATGAAAAGGCCCTTTAAATATACATGTATGTTTTAATGCAGAAATGGGGCAAATGGTGTGTGGTTCTTGCCGCCATTTGCTAACCTATCCAAGAGGTGCTCGATATGTTGAGTGTGCCTGTTGTTTGGAAGAGAATTACGTTCTAGAAGGTCTGTTATCCGCTTTCTACATAATAAACCGATTTTTTCTCATTTTGGGTTCTATTGTTTAGTACCTTTTTAAGCAGAATTTATGACTCTGCAGGTCCTTAATATTTATTTTGACACTAGTGCTGTTTTGCAGAACACGAAGTTGGACAAGTTGTATGTGGTAATTGTAATGTCTTGCTTATGTATCCATACGGGGCACCAAAAGTAAGATGTGCGAATTGCAGAGCCGAAACAGAAATCGGAGTATGTTCTTACATTATTAGTTAGTTTTAGAGGTGGCAAAGTTAGTGGGCCGGGTAATGGGTCAAAATGAGTACAGTCAGGTGGGAGTCCAAAGTTTTTTGTAGATAGTGTCAAGTATGATTTCAAAAGTTATATCACTTCAACAATAATCAAGTTTTTTTTTTTTTTTTTTTTTGTCAAGTAAAATGTTCCATGCATTGAAAATATGGATGTTTGCGCGAAATTTAAGTACTACATGTATCAACTCTGTATAATAAAAGGGCATCTTTTTATCATACATATATAAAGAGGTAAGTTTTGCCCTTTTATTATGTATGTATTGACTGTACGAGAACAAATAGGTCGAAATTGACAATTCTAGTTATTTGCCGTGATCCTTGCATTCAACTACTCTTCGCTGCAACTAAAAAACGTTACGTTCCATGTATGTGTGTAGGACCAAAATAGACGGCCACCACTTTCTGAACACAAAAGGCGGGCCAGGCAGCATTTGAAGCGTGTGCAAGCGGGCTGAGATATATGACTAATGTTAGTTTTAACTCATAGTTCAAAAGCTTTATCATTACAAGAAAAAAACTTGTATATTGGTACATGCTATAACACCTTATAGGTCTTGTGCTTGGTCATTTTTTTCGGTCATTTGCTTATTCTAGATTAATATAAACGGTGGACGTTTTAGATCAACCGAGTGTTGTATTTAATTTCAATTGATCTATTATTATTATTATTAGTCTAAGGCTGCTAGAAAGGTTGTTTGAACTCTGGTTGTTTCCTAATCTTACCAACTGAAAATGTGTCAAATAATGTATATAGTGAAATATGTTTCTAGTGTGTCACATATTTTGACTGAAATAAGAGACGCGTTATTCTACTAGATCTAGAAGCCCAAAAACATGCAACTATTCCTAATTCCCCATTACTATTTTAACACTCAATATTTCTATCTTTATATAAAATGGAACATAGAGGTATTCAAGGGGTGCAAACGAGCCGAGCTGAGTCCGAGCTTGACCAGGCTTGAGTTCGAGCTCGATTAACTTATAAGAGCTCGGGCTCGAGCTCGGCTCGTTAGTAATTTCTCAAGCTCGAGCTCGGCTCGTGAGCTCAATAAGTGAAGCTCGAGCTCGGGCTCGTTAACTTAACAACTTTAAATGAGGGGTAAATATGATTAAATATTAAAAAAAACTAATATTATACATAGGCTCGATAAGGCTCGACGAGCCTAACGAGTTTCATACGTCAGGCTCGAGCTCGGGCTCGATAAATAAACGAGCTTTATTTTAGGCTCAAGCTCGGCTCGAGCTCGATAAGGCTCGGCTCGTTTCAAGCTTTTTACCGAGCCGAGTTCGAGTAGCTCGCGAGCGGCTCGGCTCGTTTGCACCCCTATTCATACCCAATCATCTTAGACATAAGTAGGGGTGAACATGGTTCAATTTAGTTATTGTCTAAAACCGAAACCATAACTGCACACTATGGTTATAAAAAAATCATAACAGTTTGGTTTTGGGTAATATCATTGATCAGTCACACACGTCTTATGTCCATTGTATTTAGCAGTTTCAGTGGTGTCAAGTTTACGGGTTAAGTTTAAAATTTACAAGTTGAGTTAAACAAGTAAACACAAGATTTCAAGTTTAATAAATTACATATATTTGTTATCAAACTAGAACTGTAAAAAATTCATAATATAGAACTTTTATATTAATAAAACATTGTCATTTGTGTGGGCCTAATTTGTGCAAACTTTATATTAATAAAACAGTAATAAAGATTTATATAATTTGTAAAACGATATCTTGAGATAAAATATGCTTGAAATTAAAATTTTAAGATTAAAAAAAAATAAAATACTCATAATTTCACAAACTTAAAACATACGGCACCAGTTACTCCGTATTTATTTATTAGATATAAATAGATGCAAAGATCCAATATAATACGTGCATAGTAGTTATAATTTCGTTATAGCCGCCTATTTATAGATATATTATATAAAGTGGAACTCGTTGTGTTCACAATAGGAAGGTGTGTCGACCTTCTTGAGATGGACGTGGGGAAGCTTCCAAGTATTATGTCATTCAACACCTACCGATACACATCATTTGATTATACATTAAAAAAATATATTGATATCATAAAAATAATGACTTATACTATTAACACCCACACTCTCTCCATATGTGCATAGATAGGTTCAATGGTTCTTAATTTAACTTCTTATTATATATGCTATGCAGATGTGTAACATCCACTAAAAATGGATTTTGTATAAAAAGGATAATAAAGAATCACAATTATCACTTACTTATGTGTTATAGTTCTACGAGCGAGAGAATGATTAATCTGAGTAAAGTACACAAATAGTCACCGTTGAAAATAATCTCAAAGTATAAGAAATTATACATGTAGTCTAAACTTTTGTAATATGTAACAGATTTAGTTCAATTTTTTGCAATTTATAACACCTTTAGTCCGTATATGTCATCTAATTTCAGGGATTAATAAATTGCAAAAGTTTGAACTATTCGTTTAATTTCTCATACTTGGAGACTATTTTTAAAATTTCAAAAAATCGCAAGAACCATCCATGTGCTTTACTCAAACAAGTACTAGTATTTGCATTTATTCTCATTGTTTTCTACGGTTCTTAGCAATATTTTCAGGACCGGAACGGACATCGATTCGGACACCCCGACGATTCCCGGTTCAACCGATTCGATGAACCGGTCAAAAAAGTCAACAAAGATCTTGAAAATTCTATAAAATTCGGTTCAACCTTGCCGAATTCCGGTCCAACCAGGCCGAATCCCGGTTCCACCGGCCGGTTCGCACAAACAAACCCGTTTCAGCTGCAGCCTATCGAACCATGTGACTCGGATCAGCGGAGGTCCGATTCCCGATTCAACGGGTCGGACCGGTCGGTCCAATCCGGTCTCAAAAACATTGGTTCTTAGACAAAACCTGCATTTTAAGGAATCATTCTCCTACATATATAATATAATAATAATATATAATAATAATATATATATGATCTCCATTATAAAATATACAAGTCTAATGTGTATATATATATATATATATATATATATATATATATATATATATATATTTTGGGTCCTCGAGAGACCGGACTCAAAACACACCCACCATGAACCCTACCCTCGAGTCGGGGCTGCAAGTGATTCAAGCACATACTACCGGGTATTATAAGAGTCAGTGCTAACAAGCTAATTTAAGAAGACTTCTTAAGGCCTCATCTATTCCCACCCCTATTTGTCTATTTTCACCCCTCAAAGCACCGAGCTATGGCCATAGCTCGGTGCTTTGAAGTACGATGCTGACACAATTATTGCAGGTCTTGGGATTGGGGTTGGATTATTTGGAGTTTTGGAATAACAAATTTTACATTTCTAATCAATATTCTGAACTTCCGGAATAATAGTCAATACCACAATCCCTACGTTATTATTATTGTTATTATTTTCAACTTCAACAGCGACGTTTCGTTTAACATTTTATAAAACTTCAATTTATTATTTATTAGTCTATTTATTTAAAACTTCAATTTTTATAAAATAACACAAACATGTTCAATAAATTTTTTTTAATCAATTAAAACAAATTATTATTTTTTTTAAAAAAAAAAATTCCAAAGCACCATGCGATGGCCATAGATTAGTGCTTTAATGGGGTGAAAATAAGTTTAGGGGGTTTAAATATTAAGACCCTTCTTTGCCACCGGGGGTCGCTCGGTAGGTTTATTCAGTAAAAAAAAGGCTTGCTATTTAAAATCTAGGCTTTATTAATTTTTCCAACGAATTAAATATTGACGCGTTACCCACTAACTAATCGTGTGATAAGACTGTAAGGAGTGGGGGCGGGAGAGAGGGCGGGAGGGGCTGGAACACCGCCGCCATAGGGGCGGGAAAGAAGGCGTGGGGCTGGGGGCGGGGTCTGGTTCACCGGCGTGGGGGAGTTGGGGGGGGGGACACGTGTCATGTGGTTATTGGGCCATGCAATTTGAACGTTAACATTTAAAAAAAAATAAAATAAAATAAAATAAAATACCAACGGCTACTAAAAGCAACGGTCAAAAAAAAAAAATTATAAATTACCCCCATTTCACTACAAAACACCCACTTTAACCAATTTTTATACACCTTTCAACCAAATTTTATACAATTTTCATCCAAATTTTATACACTTCCTCAACCAAAAATGAACCCTTACAACCGAGGCTTCGACCCGAACAACCCATACGCGTTTGTCCCAAACCCGAATACACCACCGGTTCGCCCGATCCCAAACCGTCCACCCATTCCTTCACCTTGTCCCGACTACGCGGGTTATGCGGGTTTCATTAGTGGGCAAATTTATCCGAATTTCCCATTCAATGATTCTCTCGTTCCTTCACAACCTCCTTCACAACTTCCTTCACAACTTCCTTTAACCCAAACCGTACCCGAAACACAACCCCAAAATGTCGCGGGATCATCTTCGGGTAAAACCCCCCCTCCAAGAAGAAGTCACAGGAGGAAGACCCCGGAGGAGAAAGCAATAGCCGCCGCTAACCGCCAACCACTTAAGTGGACACCCGATGAAGAGCTCGCTATAACGAAAGCGTGGATAAGCGAGTCGGAAAAACAAGAAGGTATTTGTAATTATTTTTTTAACATGATTTTTATTTGTAAGGTATTGCTAATGTATATATATATATATATATTTTTTGTAGGAACTAGTCGCCATAAAGTCGAGTTTTGGAACGACATAAACGCCGCGTTCCATGGGTTGATGGGACGAGAGTTCTATCGAGCAAACGATAGTCTCTCGTCCAAGTGGACAGAGATAAACAGGGCAATGAACACGTTTCAACCGCATTATTATTACGCAAGAAACAATCCAAGAAGCGGTGAAACGGACACCGACAGCCTAACCTGCTCGCTGTTAGCGTTTCGTAACGAAACCGGTCTCGAATTCAAGTTTCTTCATTGTTGGGAAATCGCCAAGAACCACTCAAAATGGGCGTACGTCCCCACTGCAAGCAACTTCGCAAAAAGGTCGAAAACAAATTCGTCAAGAAACCGTCAAACTGATCCTGAAAACGTAGAAGCCGTTAATTTGGATGATGACGAGTTTGAAGAGGAATTGAGTCGCCCACCCGGCCGAGATAAGTCAAAAAAGAGGGCGCAAAAATCTACTGCCTCGGGTTCGGGTTCTGGATCAACCGGCGCCTACAGCGCTGACTTGCAAGATTTAAATGCGACCATGATTCAGTTCAATACGATTCAAGAAAAAATGCTCGAGGAGAAAAAAAATATTCGCGAGGCGTTTGAAAAAAAATTGACTATGAAAGAGCGCAAATTGTCTATCAAAGAGCAGCGCGAAAAACGCGAGGATTTGAAATTTCTCGCCATGAACACCGACCATATGCAAGGGCCGGAGTTAGAGATGACGCTTCAAATGAAGCCTGATATTATGGAAAAATATAATCTGAACTAATTTGTTAGTCTTTAATTTTTTTCGATTTTATTGTATTTTTTTTAATTTTCTAGGTTTTTTTTTTTGTATTTTTGTAGGTTTTTATTAATTAAAAGTATTTATTATTATTATTGTTTTATATAAAAAGTTAAAAAAAAAAAGAAAAATAAAATGCCACATGGCACTTCCCCCCCTTTCACTCCCCACAATTATTTTCCCTCCCAAAAGGGCCCCACAAGTGCCACATGGCACTTCCCCCCACCTCTTCCCCCCACCACTCCTTATAGTCACTCTTATCTTATAGTTCACTGTTATCCAAAAAAAAAAAAAAAAAAAAAAAAAAAAAAAAAAAAAAAAAAAAGGAAAGAGAAAAAAAAGTGTTGTTGAAGGTAACCGTCCCCACAATAATAATAATAATAATAAAAATAAAAAAAAGCAGAAGAAGAAGGTGACTGGAGAGGGAGCGTGTTTATAAAAACCCCCCAAATTCCCACCCATTCTCTCAAATCATCTCCGATCAACCCAACCGCACTTTCTTCTAATATTCCGGTAATTCTTCCTTCTTCTTTCCGATATCAATTATTAATATATCTGTATACTTTCAAATATTACTAATAATAATTGTTATTATTATTATTATTATTATTATTATTATTATTATTATTATTATTATTATTATTATTATATATTATATTCGATCCCCGTCGGTTACATAAACAAGCTGTCGGTGCCTACAAATTTAGCTTTTTTCTCTCCTTTGCTTGTAAATGTAAACTAGGTTAAGTCTATCTATTTCAATATGTACTTGTTTTGGATTATAATTTTAATAATAATAATAATAATAATATAAGAAACTGTTAGGAGTATTGATCGCAATAGTTACTGATGATAGTTTCCTTCCAGTCTATAAACACTGATACTCACCAAATTTAGGCTTCTAGAAACTATGCTGTCATCCATGTCTGCTTTTGTTTAGTTTACAGGCTCATTATCCGTAATCTCTATCTTAAGTTCTGATTGTTTTGCCATTCAGAAAGGGATGGCGGCTGCTGTCTGCTATCTTGATGTAATTTTCTTAGTCATGGAGTGAAAATTAGGTTTAAAATTTATGCAAAAAAAAAAAAAGCTATTTGTGTGAAGAACAGATAAACGCGTGTTGCCTACATGGACATTTATCAAGTTTTATTGTTCTTTAGTAGAAGAGAAAACTAGGAAAGAAATTACGGCTGCTTGTTTTTGTCTTCGAACGTTGACTAAAAGAAGTCTAAGGTTTGGTTGATTAAGTGCTGAATCATTAAGATGGTCTGAATGGTTAAGAGTTGAATCATTCAACATCCCTTATTAGCTTAATGGTTCAGCACTTAATCATTCCATTCAGATGCTAAAACAAACAGTCTGAAAGTCTGAATGCTGAATGATTCAGACCTGAATGGTTAAGAGGCTGCCAAACAGCCCCTAGCCCCTAACTGGTTACAGACCTTGTTTCAAGCACACGGGATTTTTTTTTTTTTTTTTTTTTTTGGAGATATGTGGTTGTTTGTGTAGGGTTTGCTGGTTTTCTTTTGCTGTTTTCTCTTTTTTGTTAAAAAAAAGACTAATGAAATGATGATATAAATGGCTTTTCTGAGTTTGAAAAGTTGTCCTGAAATTAAGGTAATATTAATAATATGGAAAATATCCAGGTTACATCTAGATAATGATATTTTAAGGACCTTATAAATTACTCTATGACATGCCACTAAACGCGACACTAGACATACTATCTTTATTTGTTATTGTAAGGAGAAAGCATACCTACCGCCTTCCCACGACTAAATACCAAAAAAAGTAGGTCTTTTTATCACTTAGAAGACGAGTTGTAGGAGACTAGGTGATTAAATAAACCCTTTTTGTTTATGGTGATACATTGCTCAATAAAAACGTATATAAAGCGTAACTACATTTTAAATGTGGTAGCTGGATCTAGACACGAACGGCCCCATGTAATTCAATGAAAACATTTGACAGTTGGAATGTGGATCCACTTAATTACTGTGTTAGTTTGGTGCCGCCTTAAGTATGCTTTATGCAACATGTGCTTTTCGGCGCATTGATTTTAATCTCTTCAAATATGTTCCACTATGGCATTTTCTTATCAACTCCTATCATTTTCGCAGGAATAAACAGGCGTTCAGGCAACAGTATCGCATCATCGACAATGGAATTCGAAAACTGTTTTTCAGCCGACTTAAATCCCATTTCATCACCTGAAAAATCTTTACCCTGCTTTGACTGCAGTATCTGCCTCGACTTTGCTAAAGAACCTGTGGTTACTCTTTGTGGTCATCTATATTGCTGGCCTTGTATCTACAAATGGTTATCTTTTCAGTCCGATTCAGATAATAATCCGTTATGTCCTGTATGTAAATCTGAAATATCTCACACTTCAGTGGTCCCACTTTACGGACGAGGCAAAACATTACCCGAAAGCGAACCCGACACTAAAATGTCAAATACAGTTATCCCACCTAGACCTCACGCGTGTCTCTTAACCACACCCAATCCCGCCCAGCAATTTGCTTATGATAACTCTCAGTACAGAAGATACAATTCTACCACTGGAGTTTACAGTCATGGTGTTGAAGATTATAACGATTATAACTCGAACGTATGGATGTATGGAGAAATGATTTATGCTCGGGTTTTCGGGAACTCACAGAGGTTATACGCGTTTCCGAACTCATATCATCTAGCTGGGAGTAATACTCCCAGATTAAGAAGGCAAGAGATGCAGGTTCACAGATCTTTAAACAGATTAACTAATTTTCTGTTCTGTTGCTTGTTTTTGTGTCTTCTGCTGTTTTAATCTTAAGGCAGGTTAGTTTTTTGACATATTATAGTGTGCAGTTTTGTATGCTTGCTTATAGCATCATGTGTACATTTCTGATTTAATAATTATGTATATGGTTTTGTATAAATGTTAGGTATTATCATTTTAAATATAGTATTCATCTTTTATTTTGTCACGAGGTTTGACCAAGTTATCTCGTATAATCATGCCATTTTTAATATAGTATTCATTTTTTATTTGATACGAGTATCTCGGTTGCAAACGGTAGGGTTTGAGGTGGGTGGAATGTAGGTTAGCCTTATCTTTATCTGACTATCTTGGTTGCAAATGGTAGGGTCAGGGGCGGATCTATTACTATAGTATGGGGTGCGGACGTTGCGGCTCAACTTCGCGCGCGTAGTGGAAAATTAGTGGAAAATTTGGTTTTATTTTACGAAATTTGAAAAACGTTGCTACTAAAATGAAAAAAATGAAAAACGTTACTACTGAAAAATGTTTCTAGATCCGCCACTAGGTAGGGTTTGAGCAGGTTGGAATGTTGGTTAGCATTATTCCTATCTTAGCGGCTAAGGATGTATATATTTTGTATATGTTTTTTTAAGGTTAACTTCATTAGAAACACAACGGACATGCTCACAAGCCGGGCGGCCACAACATGCACACGATTACATAATTACAAAATTACAACCGGCTTCTCGTCCATCTACATGTGCTTAGTAGGTCAAGTTTGACCTTTTTAATTTTCGAGGTGACTTGTTGTTGGTATATTATCGATTAGACTTATCTAGACACGATTCTCCTATATTATATTAATTATGTCATCGGTTGTCTACCCTTAAATGACGTACATACCCTCGTAATATAGTCACCTGACACTATTTTTCTATTTGTTTTGAAAGATTTATGGATAACCACTACAAAAACACCCATCTTGTGATAATGGGTGTGTGTCATCTTCCATTTGGACCATTTCCATCATGTTTTGGATAATATCTATATCTATACTGCATTATAAAAAAACAAAAAATTGCTAGGATAGATAATTTTATGTCATGAAAATTCTTTTAATACTATCTCTGTTTATAAAATTAACTTGTACATTTTTACAAACACGGTATTTGATCATGTGTCTCACTTAAAATACGACGTGCACTTGTTATCAAGTAAACCTTTTGCATATGAACTATCCTCTACACACAATATTATAACGTCATTTTATAGAAAATCATACGCAGTAGCGGACTCAGAAGTCAGGAATCATTTTTAATTTTAAGGGGTACGATCGAGGGTGTAACCGAACTTTAAAGTGTACGGTCGAAATTTTTGCCTTCCAATTACGCTAATTTTTTTTTCAAGAGGGGCACCCGTCCCCTTAAACATAACCTAAGTCCGCCAATAATTACATTTACTTGTATTTTATTATAACAAAACATAAGAGTCTATTAAATTTTTTATGATTATGTTTTAAATCATTCTTAGAAAAGTAATATACTTCTCTATTTTGTTCTCTATAAATTACGTGATTGGTGAATTCTCAAGTCTCATATGCAATTAACGCAGGATCAATTTTGCGTATAATCCTCAACTATATATATTAAAAAATAATAACCCAATTTCATTAACTTATGGTAGCATACCAACCAAATATAGTTTAAACTTTAAAGTTGATGAATACATATTTCGTTCGAGATAGAATATTTATAAAAAAGAAATAATTTTTTCTTCAGCAACTGGTTTTGACTTTTGAGGTTAGAGGTAGACTTCCACACATTTCACGCAATATGGTTGGGAATGTGGGATGTCATATCTATTTTAAAAAGGCCCACCCAAGCCCTCACACCATGCTTCGGTTATGTTGACACTTTTCACACATAAAAATATTGTTTTTGCATTTATTACAAGTGTTAATGCATAAATAATTTCTTATTTACATTTTTGTCTCTCTACATTTTAGGATTTAATAATATAGTGTAATAAATGATAAACAATAATGTAGTGTTATTAAATCTAGCATTTATACTTACAATGTAATAGTATTTTATAAAAGCTTGTAACAAACTTATTAACTTATACTAAAAATAATACATAAAAATTTGACTAGCATATTCAAACTCAAATAAAAGAGATAGGCGTCGTCTCATTCGTGACTGAGTAGGTCATTAGGAAAACAAAAATAATTGTCAAACAATAATACATGATGACTTTTAGTTTAAAAGTACAACAATTAAATAACTTATTAACTTATACTAAAAATAATACATAAAAATTTGAATAACATATTCAAACTTAAATAAAATAGATAGGCATCGTTCCATTCGTGACTGACTCGGTCATTAGCAAAACCAAAATAATTGTCAAACAAGAATACATGATGACTTTTAGTTTAAAAGTTATTGTATATGTAATAAAAGTTTACGGTTAAAAATTACAATCAGACAGATGTAGTGTTAATCAAGAGCAACATCATGGCTATTGTGTTAATCAAGAGCAACCTCATGGTTTCTTTGATCAAATGTCATGGTTTCTTTGATCCGCGCATACAACACAAACTTCTCCTTCACACATATGGGTGTCTCATTAGACGAAACAATTGCTAATATGAGAAATGACATATATACGTTCAGAACATATTCGGGAATATACCACAAAATCAACCAGTTAGTACTACGGGATGACAAACCCATCCCACACGCCATTCTTTATTTTTTTTATGGCTTCATTTAGAGTATTTAGCTACTTTTTTTTTCCGAGACTGAAATCTTGTCTTCTGATTCAAGTTTTCAGTATTCTCCCGCATCAATTTTTATTTTTTATTCGTGCTTTCAATAATAAAGAACTTCCACCAAAATAATTGTCACACAAGAATAAATGATGACTTTTAGTTTAAAATTATTATATATGTAATAAAAGTTTACCGGTGCAGCCCCGCCGCAACGCGTGGGTTCCTGCTAGTATTACTAGTATTTGGTGTGGTGTGCTACCACACAAACCCATTCCGATCGGAAACAACCTTTTGTGGTTTTCGCTTTTTCGATCTTGGGCGTATTACAACTTTATTTTTTAGCTTTTGTCTTTCGGTTGCTTTTCTAGAGTGTCGAACTGCCAATATATTGTAACAAACCAAACCTATACCGATTGCATTCCTGTCGCAACATGCACAAAACTCTACTACTTTATATATGTCTTATCTTTTCAAAGGCGGGATCTATAAGGGTTTGTTGAAATATTATGTCAGGTCATACATATATCAATCAATTCGTTTGTTTGGTTTCTTATGAGTTGATATCAAGAAGAATAGACATGTTAGGTAAAAATGTCCAAAACGTCAACCAACACTTTCTGCGTTTCCATAATGATTATGACTATGAAATGATAATATATCTTAAGTTAATATAATATGCCATTTAAGAAATGCTTAAATAACACGGATATTCTAACTTTCATGATTATAAAAGTATCGTGATAAAGATGTGCACAAATTGATGTCTATAGATATACTTTTTTATATAAGTGTGTCAAGTTGAGTTATTTTGTTGATAAAATTTGTCATTCCTATTTATACTTTATATATTAGATATAATTATAAAATATATATTTGATCACTTAAAACCGATCGTAGCAACCGTTGTGTCACAAAGTGGTGCAAGTGGATCCCTATAAAATGTAACTTTTTCGTTTGGAGGGCGGAAATGAACAGGATTTCTCATGTAGTAGCATTAAGTAAGGATGAGCATCCAGCACCGAATACCGAACCGATACCGATACCGATCCCGCTCCCGTACCGAACCGAGGGTGTTCGGTATCGGTACTTACATTTAGAGATTTTCGGTTTTGGTATTTTCGGTATCGGTACGGGATCAGTATCTGTATTGGGAGTTTTTGGGATCGATATCGGTTGGTACCGATACCGTCCCAAGCTCATCCCTTCGCGGTGTGGGTTCCAAACCTTATTGCTTTCTCATTTAGAGATCCGATGAAACTTCACAATCATTTCGGTTTTTGGAGCTGGTCAAAGAGGTTTTTCATGGCAACGTTATTATCGAGTGTTGGAGTATTTGGAAAGCTATGAATGAGCTCAAGTTTAATAACAAGGCGGTCGGGATCGAAGATATCTTTAGCAAGATCAAATTGATTGGTTTTCTGTGGTTGAACAGATCTAAAGTTAAAACAAGCTCCACCATAAGCAACTTCAAGTACAAAATACACACACACTAGTCACAGACACCGCATCAAGATTCAACAATCTTGTCAATCTTTAAAAAAAAAAAATACTCAAACTTTCACTACAAAAATAAAAACTGATTAATCATACCTTTTACTCTGATAATGTAGATGCAAGCTCACCATTGCTTTTAAGCTCCAAAATGATATCACATCCTCCAATCAGCTCACCTTTATAATAAAGCTGTGGGAAAGTAGGCCAATTCGCGAACGTTTTCAAACCTTGTCGAACTTCCTCATCGCTCAAAATGTCAAAAGATCCAAACTTTACACCTTCCTCCTTAAGGGCATTTACGACTTTTGAGCTAAAGCCGCATCTTGGGGCATCTGGGCTACCCTTCATAAACAGCATAACAGGTTTGGAGCTAACTAATTTCTTCAAACGATCTTCGAGAGACATGATACCTTTCTCAACCAAGACTTTTTCAAGTTCTCCACTCTTTTGCATTTCCAAAACGATATCTGATCCGCCAATGAGTTCGCCTTTTATGTAGAGTTGAGGGTAACTTGACCAGTTTGAGTGTACTTTTAGGCCTTGCCTTACTTCATCATCCGAGAGTATATCAAACGTCTTGAAATCAACGTTTTCTTCTCTGAGAATATCGACTACCTGATAGATTATAAAGATTGATGAATCATCTTTTTGCAGCCAGTTATAGCAACAAAATAAAAAATAAAAAAAAACAAGAATGAATCACCTTTCGACTGAAACCACATCTAGGTTCATCTGGATTTCCCTTCATGAAAAGCATAACAGGAGCCGAATTTATGAGACTTTCAAGGCGTGAAGTCAAAGCTAAACTCAACCCAGTTGCATTGGTGACTCCAGCCTGCTGACCATCGGCTCCCGCCACAGTTGACTTGCTGACGTCATCATTTCCGACCCCATGATCAGCAAAAGCTTGTTTCAATTCACCCCCCTCGTGCATTGCGATTAAAATATCGGACCCTCCAAGAAGCTCTCCGTTACAATAGAGTTGAGGATAGGTAGGCCAGTTTGAGAACTTTTTTAATCCTTCGCGAACCTCGTTGTCACTAAGGATATCAAAAGTACCAAACTTAACATTTTCAGCCTTCAATATTTCAACAGCCTTTTCACTAAATCCACATTGTGGTTGTTCTGCGTTTCCTTTCATAAATAGCATAATGGGGTGAGAACGGGTGAGTTTTTCAAGGCGAGTCTTCAGTGAGTCGTTAATGCCAGCTGATGCTTGTGGGTGAGTTTTCCCACTTGCTGAGTTGTCGATTTTAGCGAGATCTTGAACTGCTTCAAGAACCGAGGGTCCAGCTGCCATCCCTAAGCTCGCGGGTGCAGCCGGTTCGCCAGCATGGATTGTCCCCACAATTTTCGAAACTTTGTTTGCCAGTTCAGATGGATATGCGCCTTCCAATGTATCAACCGTCTTGCCATCCTACAAAAGAAATTTACTAAGTTTAATAAAACCAGTAAATGTAATGCAGGCTCAAAATTCAGTAAATAAATACACCATTTAATTATATTTTCCAATATATAGAAATGTAACAATTTATTCTTCCATTTCTATATGTCCGAAAAATGCTACAGTTTTGCACGTTGATAATCATTGCAAATTTTGTGAAAAAAAGAATCGAATAGTGTTCACCACTTCACCTACCTTAAGAAAAACGAAATAAGGCACAGCGGACACTGAATATGCCTCAGAAATTTCTGGTTGTTCTTCAGCTTCAACCTACAATATTTTGAAACAAATAAATAAATAAATAATCAATAGGAAGCATGATATGATCGAGGTGACACAACGTAATAAACGAAATTGTAAAACAAAGAGAATAGCATTCTTAGTTAATTGTGTCACTGACTCACTATGATTAAATATTCTTTTTCACGCGAAACTGATGCTAGAACTTTCACTAAGCTACAAGTTCATAATCAATCAAGCGAAAAATAAAGTCTAAGCAATACTAGAGAAGAAACTTTTCATACACGAAAATTGTACAAAATTAGCCATAACGTAGGTTACTGAAGCCAAACATACTCTACATGGAAAATATAATTAGGAATGAAAATATAGGCACACCCAACCCAACACTCCAACAGTAGATTGAAAAGAATTAACATAACATGCTCAAAAACTACGTGCACTGGGAGTGTAAGAAAAACCGAGTTGTGCATGCGTAAGCATAAAGCGAGCCTTGGTCTCCTCACCATAGCACAGACCCAAGCTCCACTATCAAAGTAGCAATTAATGTCTTTCTGTATTTTCTACCATCAAGATAAAAGAAAGGCTTTTATCGCTTGTCTTACGGTGAAGTACCAAAACCTGACAAGAGAACCTGGTTCATCGGTTTTGTGCTACTATGAGGTGTTTTTTCAAATGATTATCTAGCAGGTGGTTTTTCAACATCAGTGTTAGTTACCCTGCCTTCCTTGTTAGTTATTATTTCAAACAACTTGTCACAATGTGTAACATATTAGTAACTACTTCGTCCTTTTTTAATTTCAGAGAAGTTGTAACTACTTAGTGTTTCTATTAGTTGAATTCGTATCATAGTTCTGCCTGTGTAATAGCAGCATTTTAACAAATTTATAAATATAAAGCATGTAAAGGTTATATAATTATAAACAAATTGAATTTCTATATCCTGAAAACTGATGGCAACACTTTACTATCATACAAAATAATAAAAGTGATCATCTACTTCTAACATCTTAATATCCTACTATGAGATTTAAAGTCTCTTTAACATGATTAAGCACAACCAAAAACTAGATTAAAAAAAAAAAACTTAAAAATATAGTCAGTGTAGTAAAAGGTGGGCTACACGGTCGCCTAGTCGAGGGTGTATATCGGGATAAGAGGCTAGTCGGAGATCTAGGCGTTTTTTTTTTTTTTTTTTTTAAATTTCTTAGTCATCATCATCATCATACTCAGTTAATCCCACCAATAGCAAAAGCTAAGGTAGGGTCTGAGGAGGGTAAGATGTAGACAACCTTACCTCTACCCCGTGGGAATAGAGAGGCTGCTTCCGGTGAAACCCCCGGCTCGATAGTGGTTTTGTATCAAGCCTTGGACATAAGGCACATAATGCTTAGCAATCGGGACAATCCCGATTTGTGCATGTACCCCCTTGTCCTTTGGCTATCAACACCACCACATGATGCATGATTAACCGTCCGTCATTTTTAACATTATTTTTTTAGTATTATGTGTATATTTCTAAGTATTATGTGTATATATCTTAACATATTTTCAAAAAACACCTAAATTTGTGTGTGTATATATATATATAAAAAATACGTATAAAAATACCAAAACGCTAATTCCGCCTAGTCCCGACTAGTCCCTAGCTAGACCTCACCGCCCTAGCGCCTTCCGCAACATTGAATATAGTCTTGAACCACTAGTTTTAGCTATCTTTTCAAACCCAAAAATAAATCCCAACAAAACACAAACAGAACTAATCACAAAGCTTATGTAAAATATAACAACAAGCAAAACAAAATCCAACAAATCAAGTAAAGAAAACCACTAAAAAACAGTAGCTTGAAAGATAAGTTATGAAATTGGATAAAACAGAACATACCCTTAGGAAATGGGCAAGAGGGAAATCACCAGAAAGATGATTAAAAACTTGATCCATGTGCTTTGAAGCATCACACCATGAAGCCCAGAAGTGAACCATAACAGGCGACCCTTCTTTCACAATATTATCAAGTTCTTGCTTTGACTTCACGTCTTTCACTGTCATCTTTGCTTTATTGAATTGCAGACGATGAATGGATGAATTAATGAGTGTGTACACGTTTTTGATGTCTTGGGGAAGAAAGAAAACCTACCAGGTTATACGCTGATTTTTGGCATATAGAATCAAGATCATTGCTTTTATTCTCGGCCGTTGATTATGGGGCTCCGAATTTTCAAAGCACCTAATTTACGGGTCGGGCTGCCTCTACCCAAACATTGGTTTACTTTTGTTATCTCAATAATAACTAGGGCGGACAATTTAGACACGAACACGACACGAACCTACACGATTTTAAAAGGTTTCGTGTTTGGCCTTAACAGGTTTCGTGTCTATAACAGGTCGACACGTTAAGACCTGTTTATTTTCGTGTCGTGTTCGTGTTTACCTGTTTCGTATTCGTGTCTTAACAGGTCTTATCGTGTTTCTTATCATGTCTTTTCGTGTCTTATCGTGTCTTTTCGTGTCTTGTCGTGTTAACTTATTTTACCAGGTGTTTCTTATCGTGTCGTATTGTGTCTTATCGTGTTAACCTGTTATACACAGGTTCGTGTTCGTGTTTGAAAAAATGACACGATTAGATTTCGTGTCGTGTTCATGTTTACAGATTTCGTGTTCGTGCCTTAACAGGTTCGTGTCTTAACAGGTTCGTGTAACCTGTTATGCCAGCTCTAATAATAACTAGTGTTTTACTTACCCGCGCTTCGCTACAGGGCGGCGCTTCGCTGCCGGACATTAAATTAACATTATTAGCGATAATAAGTATCGTACCGCTATCTAGCAATTTTCGTCAATTACGTGGGCTAATAATCTTTAATTACGTTAGCAATTCTCTTCAAATAGGTGGGCCAATAATCTTCAATTACGTGAGCTTAATAGATATGAAAAAATAGAAGGGAAAAAAAAGGTAGGGCGACAACATTCAAACTTTGGACCATTGACATGGAAAGCATGGTCAAAACCAACTGGGTTGTCTTCCTTTATTGTCCATCTTTATCTCAAATAGTATAAATCAGGAAAAGTAGATCACAAAACAATAATAAAAAAAAAAGCAAACATTGTGAATGCACGTGGCATCCACCTATTGCTACCGCCGCTCTTCCAAACAAATCACAATTTGGAACTTTAGATGTGTTTCTTTAGAGAATATGTGGAATCTAATTCCATATGATGAATCATATGAATATTATTTTTTTCTTTTTTATATATATAATTTGTGGATATATGTTTCATTAACTAGATTTTATAAAAGCGATAGGCTTTTTGATAGTAATAAATACTTTGTCCTATATGATATAAGAAGTGGTGTTGCCGAAGCAAGCATGAGAGTTATCTCAGCGTCACGTCAACAACTTGGCATTGCACAGTGCACATCGCAAGAGTTTGGGCGTGAAAGGGCGCTGGCCTTGGGGTGTGGCAAGCTTCACGAATGCAAGTGTATCATAGACCAATTTTCATAGTATTATTTTACATGTTTGCACACATGGTGTTGTACCTTATGGTTAGTGGGTGTTTTATTCTGTTACGACAAAATGTAAAGAAGACAGAACAGATAGGGAAAGCTCAATTCATTTCATCGATAAGCTAACAATACAGACCCTCAACGTATTTAACTGCCATTAACGGCCAGTTAGTTACAACTTTGACTTTGACACAATTAACCCTCTATCTTTCGACTTATTACAATTATGACCCAAACTAAAACAACAGACTTATTAACTATCTAATTTGACATAACAAGTCCCTCAACATTTATAAATGTAACATATTCAAGAGAAAAATAACTAATCATTTTACATGTTTGCACATCAACACCGTATCACTTAATTCTGATAGTTATTTATGAGCTAGGATATCATACACATCTCTTGATGTTAGGACTTAGAACGTATTTGTTTGACTAGGAAAAGTCAAATTTAAGAAAGTCATATTTTTCTTTGCATCAGTTTACAGTTAAAAGCTTATATTGCAGATGCCAACTGAGTTGATTATTAAAAGTAATATTCTTAAAACTCCAAATATTGAAGGTGAAATAACATCTTCTCTTATGAGATTTATTACACAGTAACAGATAACATAACAACCATTATTTAGTCACCTTCGCCGACACTAACGCTTGCCCAGTTTGCATCACTACCTTTACGCGGAATGCTATAGCGTCGAGTGTACAAATCCACCTGAAATATCACAGCAGAGCTGCATCCTTCATCTTCCTCTCTCACAATTCCTCGTACTTTGTTAAGCGGATAATCAAAACTGATCAACCCTTCTTCACTCTCGAATAAACAACCTAAAATCGGAATTTAATCTATGATTATCATAACTGATACACCAAAGAACAACAGATCAAGAATTAAAACTTGAATTTTTTTTATTTTTTTATTTTTTTATTATTTTTTTTACATAAGGATGTTAGGCAGGCGGGCAACAATCAACAATGGTTAACCTGGTGGGAAAGGAGTATATCGATCTCCGCAACTTTTTCGCACAATTTCAGCATCATCACAACATACTAAACATCCATCGGCCGACACGCCCCAGTGAAGTTCTGCAGACCCATCACGATCCTGCAACAACGCTATTTAACCTTTAATCCTACTTTTTGCATAATATTAACATGAATGAGTTATGTAGAAACGGATTAATTACGCGAGCTAGAAACAGTTTTGTTGCTTTAGAATCAAACAAGATGAAAGAAAACTTCCCATCAAGCTCTTTAATGACTTGATCAGCAGGATAAGGCGCTCGATCCCTCAACACTTTATAAGCTTCAACAACAACCATGGCTTCTGTTGCTTGTCTTGACAGCCCATACGTTCGACGTAAGTCGCAGGTGTTGTGTAGATAGCCATTGAAGATGCAGAATATGTCATCAATAACAACACTTGATCTGCTTAATTGGTTAACATCAAAACAGATAACTATATATTACAGTATCAAGAAAGCAGAAACATATAAGATGGTAGTTTACCTTGGACATGTTGCATGCTCATCCTGATGAGACAAAGCCATGAAATCCCCATTCCAAAACGCGAAACGGGTCAAGTCAGCCCGACCTGAACTGACTAAAGCTGCAATTTGTTCTCTTGTTTTCAGGTTTCCACTTCCCTTGAAAGGTAGACTTAGCTCCTCAGGTGGATTAGCAATCTTGTTCTCAAACACAGCCAACATTTTGTTGTGCAGATATTCAGCTATGACAACATAGTATTCACATGTTCATGTTTATCTACAGAAGGAGATATGTTGGGTGAGGTGGCACCATATTTAGCAAGTGGCAGCTTGTGCATGCAATTTGTAGCATTACATAGGCTACATCGATAAAACAAACTTGTCTTACCTGCTGGTCTGATTGATGTTAACATAAGTTATATATATATATATATTTTTTCATTTGATGTATAGAATGATCTTCAATCAAGATTAAGGAATCTCTTAAACAAGTATGAATAACATGCACAATTCATTTGCAGATGTGACACAAATTAATGCCAATCAGCATTTCGTCCAAATTTTAATATCGTGTTAAGGGGCTGTTTGGTTGATTAAGTGTTGAATCATTAAGAAGTCTGAATGGTTAAGAGACTCGGAATGATTAAGTGCTGAATGGTTCAGCTTGTACGTTGGGCAACAATGGATGGAGCTATAATGGATTAATACTAGTCTGTTAGGTTATCACTAAAAAGTCCGAGAAACCCAAACGCCAAACAGATGCACCCATCTTGTTAAAATTTTGGTTTCGGTGGAAACCAAAACCCGAACTGATCAACTTTCCAGATTCTTCAAAAAGTAAACGAAAACGTAAAATCTAAACCACTATTTAATGTTATTTATGTTGAACTGTTGATGGGAACACTAAACATTCAATCATAACATATATTTGCATTTGAAATTATGAATTCCATAAATCTTGGGATTACACCCTTAGATGTTCCCTCTAGTACAACTGCAGAGGCCGAAATTGTCAGGCAGAAAAGTCGCTTGTATGCAGCATGAACGGGGTCGCTATGGGCTAGACTGGTTACTGTTTCATCGTTGATCATGCTAGGATGGTTGTACCACATGCATCTGGAGCGTGTTTCCCGTCCTCAAAAACCAGGTTTCCATTAACAAAAGTCGCCACAACTTTTCCAGCAAGTCTTGAACCCATGTAAGCTGATATGCTCTACATAAGGAATGTGGTTAGTTTGAGTTGACTTTTATGGTCAAACCTGTTACTTCAAGAATGTAGAATACATAGTTATCAAAGGCGCTAGGCGCAAAAAAAGCGAGGGCCTGAGATAAAAAAAAAAAAAGCGAACAAAGAAAATAAAGTAAAAATATATTAAAATAATCCTATTTTTCATCTACTTAGTATCAAAAGTTTTAAAATATTGATGTATTAGTGTATAGAAGTAGTTTTCCCAGATAAAAGTAGAATTCTGGTTGGAATCTAGCCATAGTTTAACGAACTTGGCTGGAAACTTTCCAGAATCTGGGAACCTAGCCGAAATCTGCGCCTAAACCATCACCTAGAGAATTAAAGCGCAATTTCCTCGACTCAAAGCGCAAATGCATCGCCTCGCCTAAAAAATGGGCCTAGGCGCAAGATGCGATGGCTTTTGACAACTATGGTAGAATACATGTTTTATAACATAACTAGTGGTTTGTATTAACTCGAAACCTATAAGAGATTTTTCTCAAAAGGTTAAGAATTTAGAGTAATGCTGGTTAATAGTGGTACTGGTCTTGCAAGTCAAAGTGTACTGAAGAAAGTCAAGAACCAGACAATCATACCGGATGCTTAAGGTGTACGGTATGGTTTTCGTCAAGATCAAACTCCTTTTCTGGTTCCCAAACAACAATATCTGCATGCTTTCCGATTTCAATAGCTCCCTGCAAATATATAACATATTCATTCAGGAATCTTTAAGCCAGAGAACCATTTATACTCCCATTAACATTTTACCTTAAGATCTTGGCTAGCAAGTTTAGCAGGCTTCTCACTCCACCATGAAACTAATTTCTCCAATGTCATACCATGTTTATGCCCGTATGACCATGTCACCGGAAGAACAAACTGGAAACCAATATGCATTTTGTTCATTATCCCTTACAAACACAATTAAAACTTAATGCCAAACGACCAAAAAATAACGAACCTGTAACGAAGATATACCACCCCATGCCCTCAAAAAATCACCTTCAGCAAATAGTTTGAGCCCTGGTTCTGATGGCGAATGATCAGAACTTAGCATGTCAATATCCCCATCCTAAATTTTTGTAGCATACAGATAATAACATTTTTATTTATATTTTTTCTTATTACAAGTAAAAATACATGTGTACGGAGTATATAGACTATGGAAGTTGAATTAACCATTAAGGCCTCCCAGAGTTTTTGTCTGTTTGCTGCATCGCGAATAGGTGGCGCACACTTAAAACGAGTATCGCCATCTGGGATCTCTTCTGCTGAAAAGGCAAGATAATGGGGGCAGGTTTCAACAGTTATGCTATCACCGTTACTTTTTGCTTCCTACAAACAAAAAAAGGTTAAAATCTTCGCCATTTATTAATTTATTAGCTTTATGGTAAGCACTACCAAGTGTTTACCTTGATCAATTCCAACGAAGATCTTGAATCCGAGAGATGAACAATGTGAAGATGAGCTCCTTCAGCAGGACCACCAATTCTAGTGTCTTTTGCTACCGTTAGCAATTCTCTAACGGCAGTTTCTTCCCTACATGAAAAACATGTGTTTCTATGAATTATAATTGCTTTCAAGATGATGACTTAATAGGTCAACAATACTAAAAAAACTAAAACAGAGCTGCTGAATTTAGAAAAACATTGAAAGCGTCACGTAATAGGTCAACAGCCTCCACGAGATTTTTTTTTTTATATTCACCTGTTATAAAATCGGAGATATTACATATACGTGGTGTTAGATTAAGAAAATTATGCATACCATGAGGGGGGCCTGGTTTTCAGATAAGTAGAATAGGACCGGGGATCATCTACACCGTCTTTCAGTTCAATTTCTTGCTGTTTTTCAGCATGTACAAGCAAAGGTCTCTTGTACTTGGCCAATACGGACAGCCCTTCCTTAAAAAATGAACCGGGTACCCACAAAACATTCAAAGACACATCTTGAGCAGAAAATATGAAGGCCAACGTGTTTAGTATTTAAGTACCTTAATATGGCTAGCATCTGTCATGGGAAAGTCGTTGATTCCTGAAGGACACATGAAAGACTGAAATAGAACATATTCAAGAAAAAAAAAAATTAAGTTATGTTGATAATAAAGTGAGACTGGAGTCTAAACGTGTGCGTCTTAGGTAAGTGGTTGTTTTTGTACCTTTAGACCAAGAGCACCCGCATTTAGGAGATTTTCTAGGATAGTTGCATTGAATGCATTTTCGGGTACTAGACCTCCCCAAAACCCTGTGTAAAATAAGTAAAGACTCACCTACTTGATGATAAAAGGGGTCACCGGAACAAATAGTGGTGCAAAATAGGCGAGTGGATTACGGGTCAAAACATGCACTTGGCGTGTCAAATATGGATACCAAAGTTAAATGGTCATTAGTACTATGACTTATGCATTAAAAAAAATACTTTAGTAGACTTTTGACCCGTTTCATTTTAGGCTAATTTCTTTCAGTTTTACCCAGTTGATTAATTAGAGATAAAAGACAAGCCATATTGACTAGTCATAGCAAACAGGTAGGAGCCATGGTGCACCGAACCGATTCAGCTTTTTTATTAGATTCAGGAGCTTACCAACATTTACAAAGATCCTCCCTTTAGCAGCCTCTATCTGTCATCCAGATTGTCATGATCATAAAAAAAAAAAAATTTAGCATTTCACTCGGTGAGATAAATTTATCTTTTGGAACAAATAATAAAATGTAAAAATGATTGAAGTGTAGATTATCCTTCTTCACCTTGAGTTGTAAAGTTTCCTCGGAAACAGTAGACGGATCACTATTAAGAGGCATATCTATTAACGTTGTTATCCCCCCTGGTATAAACGAAGATAACATATAAGGCTCTAGTTGCAGCAGAAGTATATGAATTAGGGGTGGATTACCCCCCCCCCCCCCCCCCCCTTTTTTTACATTTTATAAGATATTAAGTATTCAACATACCAGCAGCCGCCGCCTTTGTTCCTGAAGGAAATCCTTCCCATTCTTCCCTCCCAGGATCATCAAGATGTGCATGCCTGCGGTCAACACATGGTGAATCATGTTTTACATGTACGTCAATAAGACGCAAGCTATTTTTGAAGGAAATTATAAGAATTTTCTTACACATCAATTAAACCGGGCATCACAACAGCTTCTCCATAATCAATCACTGGTTCATTCTTAACCCTTTCCAGCCAATCCTTTTCTTTGACCAACGATATGATACTCCCGCCATTTATCTCAACTGTCCATTTGCAAATTCAATAAAATAACCCGTTAGACACGAAAAATACTTGACTTTTAAAGTCTTATATGCTACTACTTTCCCAAATCCGAAATTTATTACAATTTTGTTACAGACTGTTATCAAGTTTCTTATTTTACAGAAAAAGAAAAATCATGACAGTTACCTGCACCGGAAAATATCTCATGAGGTGTCACAATGCGTTTGCTCGCGATCCAGTAATGGTGATGAGGAAGAAGGCTGCACGCACTTGTCGTTGGCTGTTGCAACAAGCCAACAATATATGACAAGTTATATATGTCAGAACAAGTGTCTCATTGCCATGTTCCGGACTGCTACCAAGTGCATGTGACACAGAAAGACATATTAGACTTCCCACCCCCACCCCTCATATACTGTTAGTTGGTATTCTCTGTTTTAGGTGCTTATTAGCGTAAAGGTTGCCTAAAAATCATATTTTTAGGAGAAATTTTTTATATATTTGATTAAAAGAGTTGAAAACTCGGCTGCTCCTGAAGAGATATGATGAGAATAGAGGATGGGTAACAATAAAGCCATCATCTTTACCACTTAATACGTCGAGTTTGGATGCAATCAAACTAAAAGATTAACGGGTTCTTTGTTCTGTTTCGAACTAAAAGGTTTAAGAGTGGCAAGTTTGAGTCTTGAAAACAGTCAAAGCTGCAACCAAACACAAGACTTTCATATACTAAATCAATGGACCTAGCAACCTTTGATCAACTATACCGACCCAACAACGGTTACAACATGCTAAAAACTGACAAAGGGTCAATCACTAAAGACGTAAAACATCCATAAAAGATGTAACATCTTGCCCCTCATACCAATCAATATTGTCAACCTCACAAATTTACAAAGAGGAAGGTCACCCATGCATGCAGGGGCGAAGTATTTAAAGGGCCAAGGGTGGCCCTGCCCCCCACAAGGGAAGGTTCCGCCTCAAATACCATTAACGCGTTAGTTTTAGTGTTAACATGCATGCAGGGGCGAAGCTTGGTTCTCGAATCAGGGGCCCGGACTAAATTTTTTTCCATCGTTAGTGGCAAATCGGCGGGGGTAAATTGAGTCCGGGTTGAGTCCGGCCCCCGCCGATTTACCACTAACGATCGGAAAAAAATGAGTCCAGCCCCAATTCGAGAACCAAGCTTCGCCCCTGCATGCATGTTAACACTAAAACTAACGCGTTAATGGTATTTGAGGCGGAACCTTCCCTTGTGACAATCATATAATATCAAAATCATCACATATATTATATAACAATAAAAATAAAAATAAATCAAACTAGCATCAAACTATTCACATATATTACCCAATCCTCATTATAGCATAGTTTCCAACACCCCATAAAGATTATTGACATAGATTAAACAATAATAAATTCAATAAATTAAAAAGGGAATAAACAAACAAACAAACAAACAAACCTGTGGAGAGGGAGAGGTATAACCGGAGTAAAATACATAGAGCAAATACATAACCAATGGCAAAAAAGACACAAGAAACCTCCATGTTCTTGATTCCATCTTAGCCTTTGGCTGGAGACAGTGATCTTGACCGGAAAAAACTAAGGAATCTACAGGATGAAAGAAGGAGATTCCGGGAATCTGGATGTGTGGGGTAAGGGTTTGTTTGTTTTTTTATGGAGCAAGTGAAGTGACCAATGGTTGATGAGTATAAAGGGTGTATGATGCACAAGTGGTCTAATGGTGGGACCAGATTTTGTATCTTAAAACCAAATGACAAAAATACTATGCATGCTAGTTAATATTATCCTCTCTTTGTTTTTTTTGTCTTTTGCCAGCAATTAATTTTTAACTTTTTATAGAAAAAGGATATGTATATAAAAGGTAAGTAAGGTTTTATGCATATCTTGAATCATGTGAAACTATTTCAACTTTCAAGTGGATGGTACACTCAGCAGTCACCAGTATGGTGCATTATATATAACGCGGGGACTGGGCATAACCAGAAATGCTCATGGGTGGTGCTGGTAGTGAATCTGTGAAGGGTTTCCGTGAGATTGTTAACAGATGGGTACCTATGAGTTTGTCTCTACCGTTTTCTCTATTTATTTCCATTGAAGTGTTGCCTTCAAAAACTTTTTAAGTGAAGTGATGTGACAGTGTAGGATTGGTAGAAATCAGTGAAGTTGAAAAAAACCAAGTGGAGCGCCCTGTCCCCCCTTATGCAAGTCTGGACTGTCTATTATTTAAATCAAGTTATTTTTTTGTTAACGGCCAAATTAATCTAAACTACACTCTTGCTCATGTTTGAACCTAAGACCCAACTCTATTAGTATGTTTAAATTGAGTTATTTGAATTTGGAATTGTTGAAAGTGAATTGGAGTTTAGTTCGAAATCCAATTTGAATTGTTGGCGGCGCAGCTTGTTGCCCGTCTACCTTCTATTGTGATGTAACTTTCGTATTTTGTTTTAAAAAAATAAAAAATAAAAAAACAATTAATTCTCCAGTAAAAAAAAATTGAATTAGGTTTATAAAATATTTGTATGTATTATATAAAACATAAAAGTCATATGATTCAAATATTCGAGTTGGACTGGTTTAAAAATCACAAATTCGAAAACCGAATTTGATACGGATGGTAACTTGATTCGAAAATTCGAATATACAAACCCAAAACCTTTTATCGTATTCCAATTATTGAAATACAATCCTAAACAACCTCTACACTACAATGGTTCAATGAGCGAATACGAGTCGCATCAATGTCAACTCGAACTCGGACCAATAAGAATGGACTCAAGCTGATTCAAGTAAGTATTTCCAACTGAGTTGACAACATAGCTCGTATTCAACTTAGCCTTTCACTATGAGGTCATCTTTGACAAAAATGGTCCCAACTACTTCATTTTGTTAGGGCCGACGGGGCGCTATCAGAATTGGGCACAGGTACCTCACTACCAGCACGGTAACACCGCCGCCACCCATGCTGGTAGTGGTCCCGTAAGCCAAATTCTGGTTCTGGTTAACGGGCCGGTACCCGTGATTTTTCTCTTTCTCTCTGCTCTTTGTCTCTATCTTTCTCTAATTGATTGTTGGTAAATAATCAGTGAAGCATTGCCTTCAAAAAAAATGTTTCAGTGAAGGAAATCAGTGAAGTGACGTGAAAGTGTAGGATTAATTAAAATCAGTGAAGTTGAAAAAACTCACGGGTAATGCTCCGTCCACCCTTATGGTCAGTGACCCCATATGCCCATATTATTATGGTCGTTCATTGTTTCTGATATATTATTGTTATTGAGTTAATAGCCATTTTCGTCCCTGAGGTTTGGACCAGTTTGCCACTCCACTATAAAAGTTTATTTTTTTGCAATTCCTTCCCTGAGGTTTGGATTTTGTTGCCAAATTCGTCCTTTTCATTAACCCAGTTAAAAAAGGTCGTTAATGTCAGGGGTAGGGTTGTCTTTTTACCTCAAGGACGAATTTGGCATTTAAAAATCTCGTTAATGCACCAAACGCTCCCAAATCTGTTGTTATACCCGCTGCCAAACGCATTGTGTACGGTTCTATTCTCGCATCCAAACACCCTATGTCCAGCTACTATCTGTGTAGCCAAACACCCCATTTAATTTATTAACTTTATAAACCTTGCTTCTCCTTTCATTTGGTTCATGCACATTAAAAACAGCAGACACAATCACACAACTGGGTTAGTGAAAAGGACGAATTTGGCAACAAAATCCAAACCTCAGGGAAGGAATTGCAAAAAAATAAACTTTTGTACTGGAGTGGCAAACTGACCCAAACCTCAGGGACGAAAATGGCTATTAACTCTATTGTTATTACTTGCTATAAAAATTCAAACAACAAAGTATTTAATTGCTATCATGGTTCTTCAAAGATTACCTCAAAAAAACATTATCTTGAAACCTACCTTTTAGGTTTGCTTATAACTGGTGTTCACTCATTTATGTTCATTTATATGTGTCAGTTACTTTTGTTTATGAGTGTTTGTGTTTGTTAGTGTCCGTTCACGCTTCTTTATGCTATTAATTAACAGACATAAACGAAAAGCCTATTCATTTGATGGTTCGTGTTCGATTATTAGAAGGGTTAGGTTAATTAACGAACATCAACATGTCACGTTCATGTTAACGTTCGTTTACAAGCCTATATGAAGGCTTAAAAATACACCTAGATTCAAAATCATATACAAAAAACACACAATCACACCTATGCTAATACAAAATGTGTATTACAATAGTACAAATAGTTGTTTTAACCAATTTGATACTAAGATGACTTGTAATACCATTTTTATACTCTGTAAACAAAATCCCTAAAATGGTTATTCCAAGTATATATAGTGTTCTCTATTATATTTTGTATATTCAAATCTTAAATATAGAATGAAAATATACATTCAAACTCCACAAATAAACAAAGTAAACAAGCTCACTACAAATGCACATACATATCCGTTACAAATTTGTTTGCAAGACCACTTTTTAGCAAGTGATCTGCATCGGCTACAAAACCGCCTGGTCCGTTCACCTAACAAGAAACACGAGCAAGTCGTCTCAGGTGAACGAGAACGAGCAAACCCACAACGACCACCAATGTTCGTGCATATAGAATATTGGTGGCGGTCACAAATTCACTTTTATAAACTCGAAGAAATGAACCTGGACTTTATATAATTTCTTTATGCTAATATCTACCTCAATAGGCATCAAGGGGCGAGTTCGGGGCAACAAAAGGGAGCTTATCGATGTACGTGAAGAATCTTTTAAGATTTCCCCATGTTATCGTGGCCATATCCGTCACTTCTTTTCTGTTAACATACACCCATAGCTCACCCGGGTCGGTTTTTTTAAGGCTGATACGACAGAACGGACAAGACAGTGATCTTGTTCGCCTGCAAATTGTTCCACAACAATGTACAGATAATAGATTAATGCTTGGGATGCTTGTACCGGTCAATTACGAATGCACTACAGCAAAGTATCAAGAATCATACCAGTCATTATAGCAATTGGAGCACATGGCATGGGTACATTTTGGTAGTACAAGTTTGTCATTAGCTTCCATGCAAATACCACATTCTTCTTCTGATTCGATATCAAGATCCGAACTTCGACTTTCATCATCAGCATTGTCGTCATCTTGTTTTGAATATCTTTCATGGCATATCTTCTTCTGCTTTCTACCTTCGGAATTCGTCACTCCGCTTTGAAATTGCATTAGAGATGGATATATGATACCTGTTTTTGACTTCAGTAAGGTAAATGGTTTTTTATAATTTTTTAACAAAATAAAGTAGAACACAATGACCAAAACCAAGGGCGAAGCTTGGTTCTCGAATCGGGGAGGGGGGGGGGGGGGGCTCAATTTTTTTCGATTGGTAGTGGCAAATCGGCGGGGGCCGGATTCAACCCGTACTCGATTTACCTACGAGAAACCAGCCCAGACTGACCCCACCCGCATCAACCCACCTCTGGTCTGGTTCTCGAACCGCGTTTCTGAGCCTAATCGGCCTTGGTCCTGGGCTGGTCAGGTCTAGGCCGGGTTTGACCTATTGCTCAGCCCTACTAAAAACAGATTGGTTTACCCGAACACCAAGAACTGATATCAGTTCCAAAACACAAATCCAGACCACCCCCTAAGAAAGTGAAAAACAAAAAGTAATAAAATTTCACATGGATCATACCATAAAATTCTCTAATGCTTGCTTTCCTTTCATGTGTCGACATCGTTGTGGTGCCATCAACATAAACCTGTAGCGCATTAAACCAAGAAAGCCTTCAAATCACCAATAAAAAACAATATTCGATCGATAAATGATAATTAATTATAAGTTTGTATCAACTGTGGAGAAAGCACGGATTTTTAACCTTGTAAATTAGGATCCTCAACAATCCAAGCGCACCTGCCAGGTGACAATCCGACCATTGAACAAAGAAAAGCAAAAACTGTGCGACTGCACTGTAAGACATTCGCATCTGCACACATGCACCATCATACTCCCTTCGTAAATCAGATGCTCTGCAAAACATAAAGAATATTAATGTATCTGTGAACAGATAAGTGAAACTTCCAAATACACAAACTTGTACTCCTTATTTGGAAACGAAGGTCAAAACAAAAATATATGCCATGTTACTGATTTATATGAACACTTCTTACTACTAAGAAACTTTTGATTATTGTATTATATGATACTAAATATAATACAAATACATAGCATATCATAACCAAATGTCAAATTAAATCGTAACCGATTTGACCAGTCAAAATGTATAGCTGCTGCCCCTTTATATGCCAAAGAAGTTGTAATCAAACAGCAACCTATGCATTTTCCAAACAACATAGGTATATGTGGCAAAATGGACACTTCTTTTCTCTATCTTTTTATTTTTTTAAATAAAAAGGCAATTTCATTCCATAAAGCGAAAACTACATCAAGATAGCAGGCAGACGGGCAACAAGTTGCACCGCCACCCCTTTCTGTATGGCGAACCCTAGTCTACTAAAACAAACCCTCCCCCCCCCCCCCCCCCCCCCCCCCCCGAGTCGAGACATTACTATGTATAACCCGTTGGACCCTGGTCAAAAAACGGATAGCTTCCTGTGCCAGAGACCCAAAGATATCAAAAGCCAGGACATCTCTCGTGTTTAACGGCCCACATAGATGCAACAATCTCATTGTTGGGAATCACAGGGACCATATATAACAATCATGTGCTAGAAAATTACTATAAACACTTATCACTATAAGTTTCTTTCTACCCCACAAAAAGGCAGCACCTTTATCCAATTAAAAACAACCAATCAACCAAAAACTTACATTAAACAACAGATTAAAACAAACCCATATCATGAATTAATCTAAACCATCTAAAATCAAATACCCACAAAAAGATATACACAAAATACATCAAAACACCAAAAACACAGACAGATAATCATAGGGAAGTGATTGGGTTCTTACAGGGTATTAGCATGTTGAATATCTGCTTCAAGAACTTTAAGAGAGTCCTTAAAAGATGTTCTCATTGAACCTAAAAATTGAGTGATTTATCAAACCATCTACTGGTTCTTGATTGGAATATATAAAATTATAAAGTAAAGAAATAAATGTAATAACTTTATCGGTGTAGAAACATGAGTTGAAAGGGGAGTGTGGTTTGTTCACGGAAGCATGGAATAAGGGTAAGAAGAAGACGTGTGTCACTGTCAAGATGCCACGTGGAGATGGGTATGGTGTAAGTGTAATACCTAGTGTACAGCCTTTGAAAGGGTCGTTATTTGTAGTTATTCAAAGGAGTATGTGTAGTCATTAGTGTGGCAAAGTGTGGCTTAATCCTCATCTTAATTTTTGTTTTTAGTATTGACTCATATGAATATGACAGGTAACAAGGAAATATATTTGAAGTCGATGTTTATAACTAGTGAGAATTATCCCGCACGTTACGACAAGAATTCAGACGGTATCAGTTTTGTTTGTTACGTTATGATGACACGGTACCAACACTTGTTAGGATCAAAGAACATACACGCACGCACACGGACACAAAATTTTTACGTGGTTTAGTCTAAGCTGACCTACGTCCACGAGGGTAACTGGGTTTTTTTTTAATTATTGAGTGATACAAAATATAAGTACAAGAGATATATTTATAGGCACTAATTAGGGTTTAACCCTTTGCTAATTTTGCACAACAAGCTTAAACAAACTGGGTTGGGCATATATATGGGCTAAAGAAGACAACATCTCCAACAACACTAACACTTGATATGGAAACTAAATGAGAAAACCTATAAAAAATCATGATATGACCAAAAGGATAACGACACATGTTTTATGATCGAAAACCATAAAAATGTGTATTGATAAATTGTTCTAATAGTACGTTACCACCAATACAGATGTTGTTCAGTCGGAATCAGTTGTTCACGACATCAATAAGTTACCAAGACACGTTATATCTTATGATATAAAAACACTTAATTTGAATACATCACCATTCATTGTTCGACCAGATTGGAACGAAATTTATACCATAAACCATCAAAAAAGCATTGGTACCTGAAGAAAGACTAGTCTAACATCCGGTTAAGGATAGTGAAACTGATGACTCCACAGGATTTATAATGTCTAGGTTGTGATGGTGATTGTGACCAGAAATGAAAGTATTCGGAGTAGGGAGCTGACTGCTAAGCATTGCTTCTTGTAAAGAGACACAAAAATGGTGGTTGCGCACTAAGCATGTGTATTGGACATTATTCCAAATTGTCCATTTAAGGAGAAGAAGTTCTCCTTAAATAAGACTCACATGGGAAGTTATCATCAACCCATAACCTGAAGTAGGCCTAAGCCCTCTTAGGGGGTCCACTACCCAAACTCAATTTAGTATAAGACAAATAATGATGTTAACCAATAAGAAAATAGGAACGTGATACCGCATTAACCTGCGCCATGTGGCGTAGTTTTGTTGGTGAACCTTCTGCTGCGGACAAGTGACACTACGAGAGTGGCCACACGTCTGAAGCTTATGATTGGTTGGTTGTCCTTTTCCTTTGTACTATTGTCTTAGCGCTGCCCGTTTGTGGAGGTTGTTGATAACATGGCTCCTTGCAATCTGATTCGTTGAGCAATGATGGCACTGTACTTGTTGTCCCCTCTGTGCCCAGCACGATCGTGGGACGTTAACCGTCTCCAGTGATGGTGTGCTCTGATTGGCGACACGTCATTGAGTCGTTGGAATCTTCTTGCTAGAGCATGCTGATTAGCTGGAAGTGTACTATTTGTCTCCCAGGTCTTGCGCATGTGTATTAATGTGCGTCCTGACTTCGGAGTTTTCTCAGAGCTAACGTCAGGAGCTACTGGTGTGACATCCCATATTTTCAGGTTAATAATTAAACATAACTCTAGTAAACTTGTACATATGTACATGCCATTACTCTTGATTAGGGTTAGCTAAGTGAGTCTTACCAAAACACACACGAGTCCTGTACCCCGAACGTTGGTGATACGTCAAGTAAATATTTAGATATGTAATTGGAAGATTATTTATTTGAAATATTATGTTACATGACTTCATGCTTAATTGTTAATTGCTATGCGAATTTTGTGAAATATGCGCAATTATGTAAACGTTACGTCAAATATTATTTTACACGAATGTCGATTCTATCGTTTTATTTAATCTTAGTGGGTTAAATATTACTAGAATAATTAACGAGCCAAAATCCATTTAACGGGTGTATTTAGTGGTGAAATCCCACACAAAACCCACCAAATGGGCCAAGACACATCTAAACGACTTCTATATGAAAGTCCTTACGTTTTATATTGAATCAGTTTCTGGGGGCAAACGGGGTATTAGTTGATAGCGCTATTAGGTTGTGACAAATCTCACACCGTGCTAGGAGCCGGGAACGAACTTTTGACCTTTTCTTATCGCCGTTGATGATAGACAATGGTGGAAGGCACAAACGTAATTCAGTCAATTTCCGGTACCTCATATGTATTAACTAACAAAATTAGCTTTATGTCGTAAGATACCAAAATGAGGTGCTAAGAAATAAGAATCAGTGTTATACTTGCATGTCATAAAAGTCAAATTTGAGTGCCAAGAACCAAAGTCAATGGTAAGATACCAAAAATTCCTTTCAAGTATTCCATAAGTTCATGTTACAAACTTACTATAATTATGTTTCAAACAACCATGATATCAAAGTACAACAAACAATACTAAATCTTAGAAAAATGTTACAACTTTTGCTACAAAATCATATTATTATTATGATGGGTACCCACGATACTTCGAAATTGCTTCAAAATCTCTGCATACGTTACAATCCCTACCAAAGTATAATCCTGCTGCACCACCCAGGCATAACTAACACGAAGCGCGATCATTTGAACCATAACCGCGATCAGTGAGTTCCAAGGATGGCAAACAATCGCCTCAGACCGCCTCCCAGGATAAAACCGCCCCACACAACCATTTTTAAAAGGCCCGGATTCCTCATCTGATGAGCAACACGAAGACGATGATGATAATGGGTTATAGTAGTCATCCATAAGATCCAACATTGCGGTCAAGTTTCTTTCATGTAACCTCATTTTAACCAAGTTGACCAAATCATCCGACGGGCCAGAGTAGTCGATGTAAGCCATTAGATCACCGGCTGAGAGGGTAGCGATTGCTGCTGCAACGGTTTCGTCACAACAAGCAAGGGTAAAAGGGGATATTTCACCTATTAAACGGTTATCTTTATTAACTACTCCTATAGAGGTTTGGTCTAGAAGTGAGCATGAAACTAGTGGTAATGTACTAGTTGCAGGGTCATTGTAGTTGACCGTGAGCGTTGACTTTTCGATTATGTCTAAAGATTCGATAGTGAATGTGGGTATAGGAGAGAAGACACCAATGGAGTTCAGGAGGTACCGAACCACGTCTTCTTGGGTTAGCCAACAATATTGTTGGCCTTTTCTTGAGTTAGTGCATATTGGTATAACCAAGTTTTGAGCCCCTTCAAGTATACAATCTATTGCCTCCAACAAACTAGAAAAAGAAAAAAGAAAAACAAACAAAAGATATTACTTTATGAGTTTTACTATAATTAAAAGATAGACAAAAGATTAAATACAAACAACTTTTACGAACTGTACGAATCGAAGGAAAAACACAGAAAAACACGCGGGCCGTTTATAACTAGAGTAATTATATAATTACTCTAGTTATATAGCTAGATTAATTACTCTAGTTATATACGGGTCCGCGTGTTTTTTCCTTTGATTCGTACAGTTCGTACGAAAAAGCTGTTTGTACTTGAACCTAACCCTTAAAAGATATAACTTTAGTTAGGTTCTTTTACTTATCCTTTTGTATTTATATACATATGTATTAATATATAGTGAACTAGTGAAGTGATGTTTTAAGAGGTTTTTATCAATCTATATAAAGTTAAATCCAAATGAAATGACATAGTGGAATCTGCTTTATTAATCTCAGGCTAATCACAAGTGAACAACACAAATATTTTATTTACACTTTAGGAGCTTTAAAGTAAAAAGAATGAATTCTTTGACAAGTTGATGGAATTTGTAAGAATTTACTAAGGTGTGGTTACATCAAGATAATATAAAGTAGAGATTAGTTGTTGTGGGTGAAAACAAGTGTGAGAAGATAAATATTACAATAAACCATTAGTGTTTTAAGTTTTAACGAGTTGAGTGTGAGTTTGACAGCTGGTTTAAACTTGAGTTCGACTTGTTAACTAATAAATTGAAAAAACAAAAAAGTTTGACTAGTTTAAAATTTACAAGCTAGGGCTTAAAATACTATTTGCTAATTATTTTTACATATATACGTATATAAACACCATATGTTATTGCAGTTACTTATATACGTTTTTAGTAGAATAGAGTTTGTCATTCAGAAAGGGGTGGCAGCGCAACTTGTTGTCCGCCTACCTAAAAAGACAAAAATATCCCCAGAGTTAACAACAATAGTTAACTGGGTTTAGTGTCAGAGACGAATTTAGCAACAAAATGTAAAACAGAAAGACCCAAATGTAAAAATTTTCGATTTTAGACTGATATAGCAAAACTGTCAAACCAAGGACCTTTTTGGCCATTAACTCTATTAAATTTAATGAGATTTGAACATTTATTAAACCCCACCCACACGGCAACAACTACCTAACCCCACCTTGTCCCCTTCACTTTTTTCTTGTTTTTGGAAAATTACTTCACAATTCAACATATTAACCCTTTGCTTTGACTTTGACTTTGAATATTCATCCTAACATTTTTATTTTATTTTTTGTAATATAAGAATCACGATAATCACCTCATTTCTTACCAACCTAACATATTCATCGTGTCTTAGGGGTGTTTGGAATTGATTATTCAAAACAGATTATGCGTTTTAGAAAAGCAGTGGTGAAGCTGCTTATAGATTATTGCGTTTTGGTAGCCTAAAAAACTGATTATCTGCGTTTTTAAAACGCAATCTCAAACACCAAAAACTGATTATCTGCGTTTTCAAAACGCAATAATCTAAAAATCATATTCAAAACGCAATCCCAAACACCCTCTTAATCTATTTTAAATCTGTAAATCTAAATCTTTCATTGATTAGCAACACAACTTGTCGTAACTTTTTATTTCCATTTCAACCTAATTTAATAGTAAAACGTAACACATTTAAAATCTAACAAATTTCAACCTAATTTAATAGTAAAACGTAACACATTTCAACCTAATTACTTCACATTCAACATATTAATTAACCCTTTGCTTTGACTTTGAATATACATCTAACATTTTTATTTTATTTTGTGTATTATAAGAATCACGGTAATCACCTCATTTCTCACCAACCTAACATATTCATCATGTCTTAATCTATTTTGTAACTTCCGTATTTTGTTTTAATGAGAAACGATCATTTAATTTGATTCAAAAAAAAAAAAATCTATTTTAAATCTGTAAATCTAAATCACTCATTTACATTTTTAAATAAAGGATTAGCAACGCAGCTTGTCATACTTTTTTCTTTCCATTTCAACGTAATTTAATAGTAAAAAATAACACATTTAAAACAAATTTCAAAACATGTAACCAAAAACATAAAAACCAACCTAGAATCCGGTTCGAGATGTCTAATCTGCCCGTTCGAAACCTTCGGAACCAAAACCATAACATTTAACTGAAGCGCATTTAACGGATTCAACAGATTGTCCTCTTTACAAAGATAAACAATGACATCAACCATACATATCTTCCCAACACACCGACAACAACAACCGGTGTCGTCACAGCTCCAGACACTTACATAGATGTCTCCTGATTGTTTGAGTGAGATGACGGCGTCAGCGACGGTAGCGGTGGTTGGTAACGGCCTTAACGGTGGCTTTCCAAGGCACAGATCGGATATTTGGGTTGCAAAAAAGCTAATTGCCATACAATGGGGTTTGATTTGTAGGATACGGAATATTCGTTGTGTTGGTTAAATGGATTGAAAGTTGTGGTATTTATAAGTGGAGGGAGAATCGGAGGATATTATGGGTGATCCGTGAATTTCGGTCCTTTGTCTTTAGATTTGTGCACTTTCTACCTTTAACTTTGTTTATGGTAGTTTTGTAATTAATTTAAGTGATGTAATCAGGGATGTCATGGTCCGATCAGGTCAATTTTTTTTTAAAATAGTTAGTCCAATCACTAATTACGATTTTGGGAAACGACAAATCAAACTTATTAATAAGGCTTGGTGGCTTGGATAGGGTATGTTAGGACTCGGCTCGCTTATGAATCGAGCTGAAAATCTAAGCTTGAGTTTGGCTTTGTGTTTTAACCGAGCTTGTTTGGCTCGGCTTGGTCATGCTCGAATTTGAAAGAAAATTCAATACATGTTTTACAAAATTCAATAGTTTAAAATATTATTTAATGGTTGAAAAGAACATATCCAAAATATGTTCTGATTAACCCCAAAATATGCATTAAATTTCTAACCACACTCCTAAGTACTTGCAAATAGGGTCAGGATCCTGTACAAAGTACATTTTTCGTGAGAAGTAAATTGATACTTAGGCATCATTTTTTAAACTTAGTCGTGATGTTTTGGATTGTTTTGCCTATAAAAACACCAAACATAACAATTAAAAACCGAAAACAATGTATTTTAGGCTTAAAACTTAAAACACCATGCTAAGAACATTAGCAGTGTGTTTTAAGCGTTAAGTAGTGTGTTTTAGCTGTTTTTTAAATTTAATGACTATAATACATTGTATTGTGTTTTAGATTGTTGTGTTTGGTGTTTTTCAAGTTAAAACAACCTAAAACATCATTCCTAAATCCAAAACATGATGTCTACATGTCAATTCTTAGTCCTTCTCACACTTCTCACGAAAAAATGTACTTTGTACAGGATCCTAACCCTTGCAAATAATAACAAATTGTCAATAATTATAAAACTAAAGTATATTACAAGTAAAATAATCCAAGTTAAATTGAGGGGAGCTAACGAGCGAGTCCAACTAAGCCAATCTGGCTCGTTACAAGTCGAACTAGGCTTGCTTTCTAATTGAATCAAGTTGACTTTGCTCAATTTCAATCTAAGCCATATCGAACTAGCTTTTTCCGAACGAGCCACTAGCTTTTTGAAGAGCCCTAGGGCTCGGCAATGACTTACAGCTTTTATCCTGCTTTTGATCTTTCGAACCATTTTTGTATTATAACTTTACATTGAAAAGGATTGAAATGATAAATATGGTTATTATGTGTACAAAGAGGTGCAATGGTACTCCATAGTCCATACATAAACAAGCAATCTTACAGTCCCTAAAGCCCAACGGACCAATACCAAAATGGCGAAACCTGTCTATAGTCTATACTATTTTCAGTTGATTCACATTACAAAATACAAACTAAGGAGGTGAAACGACAATGGCATGGTCTTTCTAAGTTATCCAAGTTGGTTTTTTTCTAAATTGGTGGTACATGAGAGAGGACTAGAGGAGGTAGGTACCAACAACCAACGTGTCATATCAGATTTGAATCTTGGATGAGGGTCTTTCTTTGGTTAGTTAAATCGTGGAGGTGTTTGGTATCACGTGATTGATTCAATAGTTTGGACCCCTATGTTTATTTTGAGTGAACTACATAAAAGACCCCTCATAATTATTAATTGTTTAAATCACTACCTAAATCTATAATCTATATATATAACTCGTGATAAACAAAACTCATTGGGTGAAATGTGTCACCCAATAAAGGTATTATTAATTTTTCTCCTCCTCATATTAGGGTTGGTGGCCCAATGGTACAAGCAAAGCTTCTAGGAACACTTAAAGGGAAGGTCATGGGTTCAAGTCCCACAAGGAGAAGAAATTTGCCGTTCAAAAAAAAAAATTTCTCCTCCTCTTTTCCCTCTCATTTAAGTTTTTATATGAATTTAAACTTAGATTATTAACAAAAATTAAAGTCTTAAGTAAATGTTTAGGATTATAATTTCAAATAAATGTTTTCATAAAATAAATTTATTTAATTAGATCACATTAACGAAGGCAACAAAAACTTAAATGATCAATTAATTTATAACCATTACATCCATTTAGGTAATTTTAAATTCAGTATATATGTTAACGTATAATTGTCTTTGTGCAACATACAAAAGAATTATAGTTTATATTTATACTTTGTATTTTTTAAATTGTGTATTATTACTTTAGTGATATTATATCTTTAGAGGATAAACAATAAAGTACTATTCAATCATTAGTAGAATTGCAAGTGTATGATACAATATAATCGGTCAAAGTTTTGTTTGTACAATAGTTATTGGTAGAAATAACTCAACAACTACTTTGAGTTGGGACATAAACATTTTTTTACTTATTTAAGTATCACATTTTATTTTTCATAGTCAAATTGCATTCATTAGTATTGATGAATGTTTATGATTTCATCGCATAATAGTCTATTTATGAATTTATTTTGGTATTTAACTATTTTTGTGAGATTTATCAGGATATGCCTAAGCGATCAAAAGGTAAGCTTTATCTTCATGTAAACTTCCTATGATTATTGACAATTAAAAATTGTAATCTCTCTCTCTCTCTCTCTCTCTCTCTCATATATAAATATATTAAGTTTTTCATTATTTACGTTATTAATTATACTTTAAAGCTTTATAGAAATTTCATTTGTTACACTATATGCGGGGCGTCGTGCCCAATAATCGACTGCTCGACCTTCAGCAGCCCCCGCCTTTTCCCGATGCGCGGAAACCCGAGCCCCACCCGCCCGAAGGCACGACAGTGTTATAAACCTCGGTAAAACCTCGTCGCCCGTCAGATTCGAATCGGCGTCACCCGTATTCGATCTTCACCCAGATACCAAACCATAAATGATGGAAGTGGGGATTGAACCTTTGATCACATAGGTGAAACAAAAGCCACTCCACCACGGTGGTTGCCACACAGTTGCTCGCGGATAAAAAAAAATATATGTTACATGTGCTATAACCTTGTAGAGTTATAAATATAGAGCATGTCAACTTGACCCCTAAATAAATTTTGAGTGAGCTACAAAAAATACTCCTCATGATTACTTGATGTTTAAACGAATACCTAAGCAAACATAGATCATGTCAACTTGACAATCATTTGAGAACGAGTCTTGAATGTTCTTTATAAAGAATCAAGGTTTTTTTTTTTTTTTTTTATAAAACTGATTAAACAAAAAATAAAACATAAAATGCAGGAAGTAAATACATAAAAAATTTTAAAACAATTTTAACACACTAGCTAGCTATTACAAAGTCATAATATATGCGTGTGAAGTTTTATATAAAGATTTGATTGCATACAATTTTACATAGCGGTAGACCCATGATTTATATTTTGGAGGACAGTCAGGGATTTAACCGAACTTTTAAGGGGAGCGATAGGGATTTTTACCTACAAATTACATTGATTTTATTAAGAGGGCGTATGTAAGGGTGCCACCGATTTCACAGCGCAATGCCTCAAACCGTGAAAGCATAAAGCAAACTTTCATGACTTGTGGCGATAGATAACGATGTTTGTTAAACACTTCTAAAATTTTTTGACGATTGATCAACAGTTATAAATTTGATCATAAATGAGCTAATTTCAAGCAAGTTTCTTTCGAGCTTCCTATGAGGTACGAACCTTTTGCCCACCGTAAGTATAATAAATACCCTGCTCTGTTGCGCGAGTTTCGACCACTACTTTGAAATAATCGTTGTAGAGAAACTACAATTAAATTCAAAAAATAGACTGCTAACTAGAATTGCAAAAGCCAATGAATGACCCCACCTCAATTGGTGGGGTAAAGCTAAAAGCGAGTACGATTTCTAAGTCATGTGGGATTTGAACTTGGGGACACGCTATTCGGTGGCCACGAGAACAGTGGCGGATCTAGAATAAAAGTTTAGGGGTAACGCTCACTTTTTTTAATAGTACATTAAATGAACACACTAAGAGGGTGTTTGGGATTGAGTTTCAAAACAACTTATTGACTTATTGGTTTTTTCAAAAAGCTAATAAGTCAATAAGTTGTTTGTGTAACCCAAAAGCACTTTCTGTTTTGACTTTTGGCTTTTGGCTTTTAAGGGTGAAAAAGTTGTTTTTGAAAAGTTAGAAATCCTGGCTTTTGGCTTTTGACTTTTGGAAAAAAATTACAAATCTACCACCCATACAACCAATATTCACAATAAGTTAAGCGAAACACTTAAAAAAACAACAATTTATTGACTTTTTGACGGTTCTCATCCGAAAAGCTAATTCAAAAAGTCATAAGCCAATAAGCACTTTTGACCAAAAGCACTTTTGCGTCTCCAAACTCAACCCCAAACACCCTCTAAAATAAGTTCAACTTTATACATTAGAGACCAAAATCAAACTCAGTTAAGTATAAAGTAAGCTTCAAATTTCACCCAAAACGATATACGTTATATGTATTAAAAAAGGAGTAGCGGCGCAACTTGTTGTCTGTTTACCTGTCGTCCACTTGTAAAACTTGTTGGTTTTTTATATAGAAAATATATTATAAGCAAAATTATCCGAGCTAAACCGAGCTTAGTTAACGAGCGAGCCAAAGCGAGCTAATTTGGCTTGTACAAATCAAGTTGAGTCACCTCAAATCTGTTTTAAACTGAGCCATATCGAGCGAGCTTTTTTCGAGCTAAATTTGAGTGAACTTCGAGCTAGTTCCGAGCCACAAACTTTTTAAACAACCCTAGGCATGGGTGTGTTTTCTTTTTTTTTTTTTTTCTTTCAAAAGTTGGGCTTTAACTTACATTGGATGGTTTATGGTGTTGAGTTTTTAAAATAGTTAAAGGGGTAGCATAAAAAAATTTGAGGGGTAACCTAAAAGAATTTCAAGGGTAACGTAATACGTAAAACGTTAAAAACAAAAAAAAATTTCACTACGCCGTAAAAGTTGAGAGGTAACCGGTATTACCGCTCCTCCTTTAATCCTTTATTATGTACGCCTGTCCATAAGGATAAACACTTAACCACAACTTAAAAAAAAAAACTATAATTGCAAAAGAAAGAGGATACGTCATGTGCCACTTTTGTTCGGTTGTTAGCTTAAGAAATGTGGGCGAATAAAAAAAGAAAAATAAACGTTACTTGAGGTCCTACCGGGAGTCGAACCCAGGTCGCTGGATTCAAAGTCCAGAGTGCTAACCACTACACCATAGAACCAGATGTTTATCTAACTCTCCATATATCTATTTAAATAAACAATTTCATGCAGCATTAAATGTAGTGTGATCTAAATTATTGCTTGCAGTTTTATTTTAACAGCAAAAATCTTTTATTCATCTCTCAAAATGTACAATATGTTGTAAATCCCAAAATATACATTATGTTGTAAAAGTAAGACACTAACATAATATAACACACCCGAAAAACACCATGTTACTACTATTACAGTTTATGTAGGAGTGTTTTGGATTATTATTTAATATAATAAAATCAACCATAAAAGTTTTGCGACCAACATAACGATATTTAAGTATGGTTAAAAAAATTATTTTTATAATATCTAACAAATTTTAAAAGATGTATAAATTATCTATAAGTTGAGACAGTCTTAGGTGTTGTTTGTTTTTTCTGCAGGAAAAGGTCTGCAGTCTGCGGACCACATCTGCAAACATCTGTAAGAGAAGAGGTGGACCAAAGGTCTGCAAAAAGAAGATTGTTTGTTTGTTAACGTCTGTAGACTACTGAAATAAACTGAAATTTAAATAAACTGATTTTTTACAGCAGTCTAGTCTGGTGGTGGACCGTGGTGGTGGACGATGGACGGTGGTGGTGGTGGACGGTGGTGGTGGTGGACCGTAGTGGTAGTGGACCATCGTGGTGGTGGTGGACCATCGTGGTGGTGGTGCGTGGTTGTTGTGGTGGGTGGTGGTGGTGGTGGACAACGGTGGTGGTGGATGGTGGATGGTGGTGATAGACGGTGGTGGTGGTGGATCGTGGTGGTGGTGGTGATAGACGGTGGTGGTGGTGGACGGTGGTGGATCGTGGTGGTGGTGGCGGACGGTGGTGGTGAACGGTGGTTGTGGTGGTGGGTGGTGGACGGTGGTGGTGGGTAGTGGTGGGTGAGGAGAAGAGAAGATGAGAAGACATTTGAGGACCTTAGAAGACTTTGGAACAAGTGTGCACCAAGAAGAGGTCAGGAAGACCTTTTTGAGTGAAAGGTCTTCCAAAAAACAAACAATCTGCAGACCCCAAATGTCTACACGCGTCTGCGCGGCGCAGACAAAAGAGATAAGAAGTGCTTCCGAGCAAAAAACAAACAACGCCTTACGGTTAATGCCCTATCAAAAAGACTCAAATTGTTGTAATATTAATAGTAAATTTAATAATCGTTATAAAACTAAATAAACAACAGAAAAAGTATACTAGCCCATTTAAATATGCCATCTATCACATTATCACACGCTGCTCAATTTGCTACCTCATAGGATCACTGAATGTAGCTAAGCATAAACATGTTTATTAGCCTTTGTACAAACAATCAATGAATAAGATTAATGTGAAAACATAGCTGTAATCGTTCATTGCCTTAAACCAATCTTTAGTTAATCTTCGTAGCTTTAATCGTTATCAGAAACACTATATATTTTGGTAGCTTACAGATCCGTATCCACGAATATCTGCAGTTACACAAAAGGGTGCAATGAGAACAATATCAATGGTTTGGAAGGATAAAAATGATGTATGACAAGTTTAAAAATTAAAGAACATGAAACCGACTTCTAGATCAGGTAACGGGTCATAGGTTTTTTTCTCCATCGTATCGAACACTGTAATTCCTGTGATTTTCTGCAGTCCAAGTTTGGTAGAGATCAGATTCTGCAAAAAAAAAAAAAAAAAAAAAAAAAAAAAAAAAAAAAAAAAAACAGATAACAAATGATTGTGGTTAGAAACACATATGATATTTAAGATATAAAAAGGTTAAAACTTATTAATATTGTCTTATAAAAAGATTATGTTATAAACAAGGTATTATGTACCAGTTGAAACTCCAAGGATGCAAATGCCTCCACCACAGGTAAATCCTGCATACACGCGATATATATGATTTTTTGTGGGTCGGGTCTCATTTATATCATACGGATGGCGGAATGGAAATCAGGATGTGATTGTGATTTGTGAATGCAGAGAATATAACCTTAGGTTATGAGTCATCAAGATCATGAACCAATGCACATGGATCTAGTATGAAACTATTAAAGTTGAATTAATAAAAAAATGCAATGAAGAGCATACATTTGAATACTTACTGTCTTACTGACTTACCATCCTTTGAAGTCCGCTAATCATAACAGCCTTTTCCTCTTTTGAATCGCTGAGCGATAACCAAACTTCAAAAGGCCCCAGCTTCTTTCCGGTCAAGTTTGTGAGGCTCAAGTGCACCTATGGAAGCATTAGATAGAATTAGAGGTGCCCATATTGACCCGTTTGTAGTTAAAAGGGTCAACGTCCGTTGTACATTGACTCTTACCAAGCTAAAAATCTCATATTTCAAAAAAAAAAAAAAAAAAAAAAAAAAAAAGAGTAGAAGGGAAAAGCCGAAAAGGGTTGAACGGATTGAGCAAGTGGGTTGAAACTAGAGAGTCACCCAAATGTATTCAAAATCATAGTTGTCAAAGCGTCTAGGCGCACTTAAGGCGCACAGGCCGAGCCCGGAGCCTAGGCACAAGGCGCATAAAAAACGAGGGCTTTTTATAATTAGGCGCATAGTATAAAATACATTTTATAGGGATTTTAGAGATGTTTTAAGCTTGTTTAGGGCCACTTTAGGATGTTTTAAGGTTGTTTATGACTTGTTCATGACTCCTTTAGGATGTTTTAGAGGTTTATGCAACTTTTAGCCTGAATTTGGCCAGAAATTAGCCTGAAAACAGCCCTGATAGTGCGCCTCAGTGCCTAGGCGCACGCCTCACAGGACGAAGCGCACTTGGTGAGCCTCGAGCCTAGGCGCACGCCTAGGCGTGCTTTTGACAACTATGTTCAAAATGGGTATGCTGTATGCGCCAGCCAATCCAGATCCACTTGTTTACCAACCCGCCATCTCATCCGTTATGTCATGTTCAATCATAAGAAAAAAAAAACATATGTCATTATCTATATCTCTATAGGGAATAGCAAATTAACAATTAGTAGTTATAAAGTTATTCTGCAAACTCAATAGTTAGAAGTGCACACTGCACACACATAACCTTAGAAATATAACACTTACCATAAAGGGTTTTTCTAAGATGATAACAGATGGCACTTCAACTGCTTTCAAATCGATCTCTTTCCACGTGACGGGCTACACAAATGACGAAAATAGTAATCAAATGCCCAACAGAACGCATTAGTCACCAGCACATAAACTTCATTTAAAAAAAAAATTATAATTGGCATTGAAGATTATGTAAAGTCAGTTGACTTACTGTGCCAGTTATATGTTGTGTTTGCAGGCGCCCGGGTTCACCCAAATTTGTACGCCATGTTATCTGAAGTTTACCAAGAACATTACTCCCCTCGCCTTTTGTAGGCGCAGATGACATTTTCAATGCATAAAGATAATTGTAAATTCCTCCTCCTGCTCTAATAAGAATAGGCGGTTTGAATTTTTCTCTGTTACACCGAACAATAATATTAGACGTTACTTCAAAATGATTTTAAATAATGCCACACGCAATCCCTTCAAAACTTTCGAAACTGAAACTTGTATTCAAATAATATTTTGGCACATCACCTATTAAAAGCACCCTTTTCTGAATGGTGCACGTCGGCTTTAAGTCTTGTCACACTCCACCGTGGAGCTGGCTCGAATTCAACTTGGTCCATGAATAGGTTTGATTTGGTATTATTTTCTAGGCAAGTCTCCAGATAAGTAGTGTCCTGAGGTGTATATCATACAATATATACATTTACAAATATTATTATCATTATCTCATGTGCAGGCATCTTAAATAAAGATAAATTTCATGTTCCAACTTATACATATGATGACTTAAGTTAGGTATCTTGTCTGAATCACATTATATAAAGGATTATAAGTTAAAAATGCCATTTATAGAAGTGTTTGCATAGTATAATGAGAGATGCAGATCATGTTTGTTCAGTCAATGTTAGCACACCTTCACAACACGGACCTGCACAAGAAAGAGCATAAATGATCAATATGTTTCAATATCAGATAAATCACTTTCGGATTGAAAATGTTAATTAACAGTGGTACCTTTGTCCTAACAGAAAGGGGATTTGAAACCATGAACTTGAAATACTGTGGAAGATACTTGCGTTCAGCATCGCCGTCATTATACAGTGCGGTACAGACCAGTCTGTAGAATGTGAAACATAAATAGGCGGCGAAACTAAACATGAAACTATCATTGGAATACATCATGTATGACGTACGTGTGCGCACCAAGTTCCTTCACATCATGTTCAACGATGAAGTCGTAGCGTCCTCCTGCTCTTATGCTTTCAACAGGTGATTTTGATGTGTCTAAAAGCATTATTCTCTGCCTTTCTGTTTGTATTTCAGACTGCACTCAATCGATCAATTAGATCATTCAATTTCATTTCTTCAAGTAAATTTTTTGTATAAATTAAAAGATCAAATACAAAACTACCATTTTGTTTGAATATAAATAGATTTAATCAAAATAGAAGTAAATGAACTGTCACCTTGATTATTATATCCCTAGCATCAGAATTGGAGCTATTGTTGATGCTTATATAACTAAAAAATGTCTCCCCAAGATATATTGCCCTACACATAAAACCATATCTCACTATCTGAGCAAAATCTATATCAATTTCACACTGGTTTTATAATGCGCGCATCAGGAGCGCATAATGCGCACATCACATGATACGGTGATGAGATCGCATGTGCCACCTTAGTTGACCATTATTTGAACAAATTGGATCGTGATGATTGAACAAATCTGACCATTGATTCAACAATTAGTTTGAGTATATTTGAACAAATTAGACCATCGATTAAAAATCTTACTAGAGATGATGAAAATGTGTTTAAAAGTTAACAAGATTGTTAGAATATAATCTTTATTCATCATATCATAAGTTAGTATTATGTTTATTAATAAGTGTGACAATGTATAGATAAAATAAAGTCACACATGGGTCAATAGGTTGGTAGTTATAATCGGTTATGTTCCCACCGATTCAAGTGTCAGTTATGGGCAGTTAAGATGTCAACGGTTGTGATGGTTCAAACACACACCGTTTAGTATGTATATATAGGATGTTTATGTATCAATGTCATTATCGATTTCTGTCCAAATTCTCTCTATCACTCTCAAACATTTCTGCATATAATATTATTTTTGTTTCATTTGTTGTTAACTGCCAATTCGAACATGGCATCAGAGCCACAAGATCGTGGAACCAGTGAAGGAAGAAGCCAAGTGATATGGTTACACAAGAATCCATTCTCAGAAGTAAAGGAAGAAGATTTCAGCGACGGTTACAAGGCCTATGGGTGCAGTGATTCACACGTATTCCAAGGCATCTCTCAAAGGCAGAAAGGCAAGGAGAAGATGCATGATCATGTGGATCATCAGTGGAATTTTGGCATTAAAGGTAACCAAAATCGTTATCCTTTTATGGATTCACCCAGAAAGTTTTTATTAAACAAAGAAAGGGGGTATAAGGCAAACTACAACAACAAAGGTTATGGAAGAAAGGAGATCGATTGGAAGTATCCAAGGGTCATGTGTTGTTCATACTGCAGCCAACCGTTTCATTACAGGAAGGATTGTCCAGAAAGAATAGGCAAGATTGAATTCATGATCAAAGGGACAAATGAGAAGACATGGAACGATATTTGGTTTGCAAGCCTTAATAGGCAACAACATGCCACCGGATATAAACATTTGTTCAAGAATTTGGAATAAACTTTCGGTATAGAGGGCAATTATGAAGGGTTCAAGAGGGATCTCTACAAAGGCAAAGGTTGTGTAGAGATACATAGTCAAGGGCAGATCCACACAATTAGGAATGTTTATTACATTCCAACACTTAGAAGAAATGCGTTAAGTGTGGAGAAACTGATCTCAGAAGGATTCAAGATTAAATACGATGTGATGTGTGTTACATCTCAAAGGAGTATGAGAGACCATCCTCTATTCAACCGAATGTTCATTGTTGGAATTGTAATGAAGTTCATGAACCATACTCATGTCCAAACATAGAAGAATATGAAAGGGAACACAAGAGGAAACAGAAAGGAAAGGGAAAATGGAAGATTTCTTCAAGATGGACAAGGATTATGAGAGAAGGGCATTAAAGGAACATCAACAACAATTCTACATCAACAAAGACATAAGTGCACCGGGTTCAAGTCAACAAAAGGGTTCAAGTCTCTATCCGAAGAACTCAATCTTAGAAGACTGCAATACACTTATGGATATGATCCATATTGCAACACAAATTGACAGGCACATGATCAAGTTTAAGGCAAAATTCAAAAGATCATTATCATGGTGAAGAGATAGGGAACCGCGCAAGCGCACGGGCCCACATCTCCACATATGCCAACACAGCAAGCCTACGTGGGCTTCTAGAAAGCGGCGCGGGGTACCTCGTAGTGTGACAGCTAATAACCGACAGGAAAAGGACGTCTAGCCAATAAGAGACGTCCATTCCCTGCTCCACGATCGCCTGCAGGTACGAGGTACAGAATAGTACAAGAAAGGACAGACAAGGACACGTGGACCAATAGCGAAGGAACAGCGCAACGAATGACAACGGCCTAATCGTACAGCCAGCTGTCATTCTCCCCTCGACCAATCACAGAAGACCTCAGGTGGCCTATAAATACCCTATGAGGTCAGACGAAGAAAAGGATGAACAATCAGAGAGAGGGAGAATCATAGTTATGAGAATTAGATTATAGTCGAAGCGCTGTAACAGTAGCAATCATAGTCCTGTAATAATCATTGAATCATTAATGAGAACAACGTCCTTACTTGTGCTATCATTTTAATATACTGTTATATTGGTGTTTCTTCATTGGCGCCATCCGTCTATTTGAGCATACAAGAACGTTAAAAACTTCTATTTCTCAAAAACAGTAACTATGTCTCTCATACCACCGTTACCAAGCTTCACGAACGCTAACCCCGACACCGACGTTGCCCAGGGAGGCACCGGCCAGTCGGGAAACACAGCAGATGTTCAGCAACAAACAACAAACACGGGTCCAGCCGTCACCCCATCTTCAGGGACAAGGCAGACCCCCTCCTTCCAGTTTATTACCGAAACGAATCAGGCTTCCCCAGCTGAGAATACCGCGCCGATGGTTAGTCCGGAGGTATGGTATACTCAGCAAAAGGAAGCCCTGAAACGTGTATACCTCCAAAAACTGAGGGACCAACAACTCAGAGAGGCTGCCCGCGCGCTTTCCTACAGCGAGGGACCGTCCAACACAGCAAGAAACAACGGCGGGAGCAACCATGAAACTGACCCCACATGGAGAGAAGACTCAGACGAGTCCCAAAGTCGTTTCACGCGTGACATAAGCCAGCCCTTAAGCAACACCGCTGCGCGAGGGCACTTTATGACTGGTGATGACGACCTAACCAAACCATATTATCCTCCATCGTTCATGGAAAAGTCAAAATTCACCCCGCGCATTGCGCTGGCACCCCTGCCACCCAAAACAAAAATCCCGAGTACGCTGGGTAAATTTGATGGAACAGGGGACCCAGACGACCACCTGAGAACATTCGAGGTCGCAGGAAAATGTGCGCAATGGAGTTTGCCAGCATGGTGTCACATGTTCGCGCAGACGCTCACGGGAGCTGCGCGAGTATGGTTTGACAGCCTACCAAATGGGAAAATTGATAACATCAAAGAGCTGACAGACAAGTTTGCAGACCACTTCAGTCAAAACAAACGAATTGAGCGCGACTCAACTGACATCCTGCAAGTCAAGCGACGAGACAATGAGTCAATCGAAGACTACATCACCCGTTTCAATAGGGAAGCTCTGCAGATCGGGCCCATCGGTTTCGAGCTTATGAAAGCAGCCTTCACTCAGGGAGTGCGATGCGACTCCCTCATCCGCACACTAGCAGGCTGTACCGGAATGCCCAACACATGGGATGAAATCATGAAGGGGGCTAAAACGTATGCAAAAACAGAAAGAGAACTGTCTGTCTGGAACCGAGTACAAGCACCTCAATACACGGACGTGCAAGCGCAGGCTGCGCGCTCAAGGCATGGTCGACAGGACAGAAGGGGAAGAGGCTCTGTTTGGAACCGGCTCCAAGGGGGCGCCCAAACAGATACCAAACCCATTGAGGTCCAGGACCACAAGGGAAACACACAGAATGACCACAGGTCAGGAAGAAGGAGTCACAACAATTGGACCCCACTCACGAAAACCCCAGCGCAGGTGTTAGCGACGGAAAACGTAGCTTTCCCAGAACCCAGGGTGATCAAAAGACGGGATAACTTGGATCCAGGAAAGTTCTGCGCCTATCACCAAGACATCGGGCACGACACAGACAAATGCTATCAGCTGAAGCAAGCAATCGAAGAGGCTCTAAAATCCGGTAAACTTGGGCATTTGCTAAGAAATGTCGAACGCAAGCAGCAAGAGGGGCCACCGCAAAAGAAGATCAAAAATGTTAGCCTAATGATCCACTCTGACAAAAGAAAGCAAGCGAAAAGAAAGCCTGACCAAGTGGCAGAATGGAAAGAACAACAAGTACGTTTCCCAACAGTCAAGGGCGGACCTTCATCCACCCGAGCACTCGTCATCACAGCCATTTTCGATCACTATCGAACCACTCGCGCGCTGGTGGATACAGGGAGCAACTCTGACATAATGTACGAGCAATGCTTTAACCTCCTAGACGAGGAAGACAAGCAGCGCCTACGCCCAGTCAACTCCCCCATCATGGGTTTCTCAAATGAAGTCATATCACCTCTAGGGGAAATTTCCTTCCGTCTAACGATGGGGGACAAAGCGCATTCAAGAACAGAAGACGTCACCTTCCTCGTTGTGCCAACGAAGTCCACCTACGACATCATTTTGGGGCGGGAAGCAATGGCTGCCTACAACATGGTGCCATCAACGATACATGGAGCCATTGGGTTCCCAACACCAACGGGCGTAGCAATCATATGGGCCAACAGAGAGTGCGTTATGACGGAAGAACCACATCCCGCCAAAATGTTAAAGGCCACCCCGCGCACTGAGCCGGAGAAGTGGATCCTCAATACCAAGTTCCCAGAACAGACGGTAACACTGGGGGCCGCCATCTCGGAGAACACAAGGGAACGCCTGAAGCAGCTCCTGCGAAAAAACTTAGACGTTTTCGCGTGGCAACCATCAGACATGGTGGGGGTCCCGCGAGAGCTCGCCCAACATAAGCTTAACACATACCGTTCGGTTGAGCCAATCGCACAAAAGCGCAGGAGCATGGGCGCTGAAAAGGCAAAAGCAATGAACGAGCAAGTCAATGAGCTACTAAAGGCAGGGATCCTGCGTGAGACCAGATACCAGACCTGGGTCGCAAACCCGGTCATGGTCAAGAAAAGCAATGGAAGCTGGAGAATGTGTGTGGATTACACTGACCTCAACAAAGCTTGCCCAAAGGATTGCTACCCCTTGCCGGAAATAGACTTGAAAATCGACTCCCTCGCGCCATTCAGATTCAAATGCTTTTTGGACGCCTACAAAGGCTATCACCAAATCCAAATGGCGCCCGAGGACGAGGACAAAACTGCTTTTCGAACAGACAAAGGCGTTTTTTGCTACACGAAAATGCCATTTGGGCTAAAGAATGCCGGAGCCACCTACCAACGGCTGATGGACCGCGCATTCGCACTACAAATCGGCAGAAACCTCGAAGTCTATGTAGACGACTTAGTCATCAAAAGCAAGGAAGAGGATCAGATGTTGAAAGACATTGAAGAGACCTTCAAGCACTTGAAAGAGATCCACATGAAACTCAACCCGAGCAAGTGCGCATTCGGAATGGAGGAAGGAAAGTTTCTGGGGGTAATCGTCACCAAAGACGGCTTCCGACCAAACCCAGAAAAAATCCAAGCCATAGCTCAGATGCCATCTCCATCAACGCTGAAGGACGTCCAAACTCTGAACGGACGCTTGGTCGCCATCAACAGGTTCCTCTCCAACCACGCAACCAAATCCATCCCGTTCATTGAAACATTAAAAAGTTGCTTGAAAAAGAATCAATTCAAATGGACCAGCGAGGCGGAGAAGGCTTTTCAGGACATGAAAGCCTGCCTAATGGATCTCCCAACGCTTACTGCGCCCCTACCACGAGAACCTTTGACAATGTACCTATGCGCCACAGAAAAAGCGGTAAGCGCAGTGCTCATGGTGGATCGCAAACTAGTCCAAACCCCAATTTATTACATCAGCAGAGTCCTGACAGATGCAGAAACCAGGTACACAACGATGGAAAAACTGGTACTAGCCTTAGTGCATGCATCGCGCAGACTACGCCGATACTTCCAAGGACACCCAATCAATGTGCTCAGCGACTACAAGCTGAACAATGTGCTTTCCAAACCAGAACTGTCCGGGAGATTGGCAAAGTGGGCAATTGAGTTAGGCGAGCATACCATCTCCTACAAGTCCAGACCAGCAATCAAGGGACAAATCTTGGCAGATTTCATCGCCGAGGTACCACAAGAAAAAATAGAAGAGTGCAAGGCTGAGCAAGGCCCACAGCAACAATGCGAGGAAAAGGCAATTTGGAACTTGTACACGGACGGAGCCTCAAACGACGATGGCGCAGGTGCGGGAGTCAGACTCGTCCACCCTGACGGGGCCGAGTTCACCTACGCAATCCGCCTAGAATTCAAAACAACGAACAACGAGGCCGAGTACGAAGCTTTCCTCGCAGGCCTGCGCATCGCGCAAAAACTGGGCGCCAAGCACGTTTTCGCGCATGTAGACTCCATGTTGGTAGCAGGACAAATTACCGGGAAGTATGATGCCAAAGACCCATCCATGGCAACATACCTTCGGTACGCGAAGGAATTAATGGCCACTTTCTCAAGCTGCACCATCGACCACATCAGTCGCAGTCAAAATAAACCAGCGGACGCTCTAAGCAAAATGGCATCCACAAACTTTGGCCATTTAGCAAAAGAGGTCCGCGTAGAAGTGCTAGCCGAACCTTCAGTACCACCCAAGGAGGTCCACGTAATTCAAGTAGGTATTGACAGCTGGATGACCCCCATCGTCTCTTACCTCACTACAGGCACACTGCCAAGTCAGCGCGCAGAGGCAAGAAAAATACAACACAAAGCGTTGCAGTACCAAATGCAAGATGGAGTGTTGTATCGAAAATCTTACTTGGGGCCATTGCTGAAGTGTGTCGATGGAACAGACGCAGACTACCTTGTCAGGGAAATCCACGAAGGGATATGTGGTATACATGCGGGGCCGCGCATGGTGGTGGCAAAGATCATGAACGCCGGCTACTACTGGCCTGGCATGCATCTGGACGCGCTGGAAATCATACGACGATGCGACTCTTGCCAACGCCATGCGCCGAACACCATGCGCCCCAAAAACGACTTGATACCAGTAACATCCGCATGGCCATTTCAAAAATGGGCCATCGACCTGGTAGGGCCGTTCCCCATGACCACAGGCAAGCGGCGATACTTGATCGTTGCAATTGATTACTTCACGAAATGGATAGAAGCCAAACCGTTAGCAGAGATCAACGCAAACCAAGTAAAGAAATTCATTTGGGAATTCCTCATTTGCCGTTTCGGTCTACCCATGGAGATTGTCACAGACAACGGAACACAGTTCGCGGATAGAGGACTCCTAAAGTGGTACACAGAGCTGCACATCAAGCCCATCTTTACATCAGTCGCTCACCCACAGGGCAATGGCCAGGTTGAGCGCGCCAACAGGAGCATCGTCGAAGGCATCAAAGCACGCCTAGGGACGAAGGGGAAAGCCTGGGCGGAGGAATTGCCGAGCGTGCTATGGGCTAATCGAACCCTAACGAAAACGAGCACCGGCGAAACCCCGTTCAGCCTCACCTATGGCTCCGAAGCAGTCATCCCGGCCGAGATAGGGTGCCCCTCTACAAGAGTCCTGTCTGCACGCCACACCGACAACGAAAAAGAGCTGCGCACCAACTTGGATTTGCTAGAGGAACGTCGAGACTTGGCAGCGATAAAAGAAGCCAACTACAAAAAGCAGTTGGAAAAGTACTACAACGCCAAGGTCAAACTGAACACCTTCAAAGTCGGCGACTTTGTCCTAAGAAACAACGAAGCCAGCGGAGCGCTTCCAGCAGGCAAGCTCACCCCCACTTGGGAGGGTCCATACCGCATCACCGAAGTGCTAGGGAAAGGAGCATATAAGCTCTCAACACTAGAAGACAAGCTGATCCCACGCACGTGGAATGCAGCGCAACTAAGAAAATGTTATATGTAATCACCACTCGTATTGTAATTAAGGCTGTTTAGCCATTTAATATGACAGTCGTTTTTCTTTCCCTAATCCAAACTCCTATTCTGTTACCCATCATATCGTTACATATACCAACTCGTAAATTCTAAAACAGGCGCGCAATATGGCTAAGATATCGCGCGCCTCCTAAACATTGTATGGCTAAGATACAATGTCAAACTAAAAATTGCGAGATAACTTGCAAATTCTAAACAGGCGCGCCATATGGCTAAGATATCGCGCGCCATCTAAACATTGTATGGCTAAGATACAATGTCAAATTAAAAATTGCAAGACAACTTGCAAATTCTAAACAGGCGCGCCATATGGCTAAGATATCGCGCGCCATCTAAACATTGTATGGCTAAGATACAATGTCAAATTAAAAATTGCAAGACAACTTGCAAACTCTAAAACAAGCGCGCCATATGGCTAAGATATCGCGCGCCATCTAAACATTGTATGGCTAAGATACAATGTCAAATTAAAAATTGCAAGATAACTTGCAAACTCTAAAACAGGCACGCCATATGGCTAAGATATCGCGCGCCACTAAAATATTGCATGACTAAGATGCAATGTCTAAATTTAAAAGATGTACAAATCGCACAACCAAACAGTACAGAAAATTAAAATTCTTACTAACATTTAAACCCGCAAACACATCGTTCATTAAGTCATTACACATCGTTGAAACAGACCAAAAGTGGAGCTACAAACACAGCCAAGGTTTATACAAAGGTAAAATATTCAGCTTCATTTCTTGGACGAGGAGGATGTGTCACTAAGATCATCATCGTCTGAACCGGACAAGCTCAACCGTTCACCACCCTCCGCCTGAGTCTCAGCCGCTAAGTCACTCGCCTTGAGCTTCGCGTACTCATGACGCGTGTGCACCAAGCCAGCCTTGTCAAATGATTCCTTGAGTTCAAAGCAGCTGGGACGATCACGGTGGCTTACAACGAAGTCCACCAGCTCATACTTCAAATCATCAAACTCTGCGGCCTTCTTTGCAAACACAGCATCCAGGTCTTGTTTGTACAAGGGAAATTCCTCCAAAGGTCTCCCATCCTGCGCATGCTGGTACCCTTCAATGAAGCCGGCCTTGCGACCCACAAGCTTCGCAGCTGCGTTCACTGCGGCCACCGCTTGACGCGTCTGCGCGCAATTTTTCACATGATGGGCGACCTGCACGATATTCAAGATATATTGTTAGTGCAAACAAACACAAAATAGTGGGAAGATAAATGCAAAATAGCGAGGAACATACCTCAGGGACACAACATCCCAGGACCCAAGCGCGGTCCTCCTCTGCCACATCCTTATCACTTTGGGCCTCTAACAATTGCCCCTCAAGCTCAAGTACTTTTCGGTGAAGGGACAAGTTTTCCTTGTCCAACCCATCATGACCTTCACGCAGGTCAGCGATCAACTGATCCTTCTCCTTGAAAAGCTCGCGGGCCTCAATCAATTTGTCTTTATGCTGCTGCACCAGCCGTCGCTGCACTTCTAACTCTTTGCAGGTCTCATCCCTCTGAGCTTCAATCTCACTGAGGCGCTTCTTGGTTGCCTCCATCTTCGCGTTATCCTTCGCGCAAGCAACCCTCCATTGCTCTTCCCTCTCAGAGATGTGCTCGCGGAGCTTGTCACGCTCCTCGCGAAAAGTAACAGCGTCCCATTTAGCACGCTTAAGCTCCGCTTGCGCGCGGTCACGATCCTCTGTCACGCGCTGTAAGTCTTGATGAAACCTATGACGGTCATGCGCCATAGACCCCCACTCCCGCACTATCTCAGCGGAAGTGGACAACATGTTGGCCACACTCAAAATGTGGTCATCCATAAGGTCCCCGCGAGGACGTGTGGCCTGATGCTCGCGCTCACCAGGAGGGATAACATTCGCCAAAAATTGACGACATTCCTCCACATTCAAAAAACGAGCGGCCGGAGTCAACGTCCAGTTAGGCACAAAAATGCCACTAGACGACTCCTCGCCCTCAGCCGGGCGCGCACCTGAAGGACCAGGATTCGGCTCCGTGGTCACCTGTTTCTCGTTCTCCTCATCATCAACGGTCATATCAACTCCATGACCATACCCCTCACTAATGTCTGTGGGTGACACCCTTCCCTCATCACCTTCCGGGTCATTCCGCGGAGGAGTAGGGAGTCGCACAGGCGACGGCGATTGCGGCGGAGTTGGAAGACGCGGGGGAGTCGATCCTTGCACAGGAGAAGGCTGGCGATGGGGAGATGGCGGATCCGCCAACACAGAAGTAACCAGCACATTATCCTGCACGTCAGTACGCGCAGACTCCTCAACCCGCTTTTCAGGGGACGCCGGCCTGATGGGCCCAGTCTCAAACTCCCTGTTAATGGGAGCAACAGTCACATCCTCTGGCGCGGCCGTGCCCAACAACGAAGCTATAAAAAACACAAGGTCATTAGCCAATAAAAAAGAAAAGAAGGGAGAAACAGGTAACAAACTCACCTAACAAGTCTTCCTCCACAGACCGGACGAGTGTGTCCAGCTTCACTCTCTTCTCAGCGGGCGATGTCAACCCCCCGCTGATTCTCCTCTCCCTACTTGACCGCCTCGAACGCTTCTTTTTCTGCGGAGTCTGTTGGTCCACAGACTGACCCACTTCGGTCTCTACAGTCAACGGAGCCTGAAGAATCACCCCCTCCACCATGTCCTTCAACGCAGCTGTTCCCTCATCCGTGAACGCATCTGAAAGTTCAACGTAGCTTCGTTCAATAGGGTTGTAGTTTTGAAGATACCTGCTAACGACCTCATGGTCTAAAATAAAGGCAACACCTCCACTTTGACTACCACCATGCGCCACCCCGGCCCTTGGCCGCCTCACTCGACGGAGCACAAACTCTTCAGTCTCCGTCTCCTCTCCGCTGTCGTCCGCAACAAAGGTTGGCAGTACTTCTCTCTCGCTTCCGCCTGCGGACGACAAACGCGGAGAAGAGGATGCGCCAGAGTCAGACGACTCATCACTTGAAATAACAATAAAAGGACAACCCGTCCGCATGAACATGTTCACCGGAGAGGGGTTATCAAATTGTGAAAAAGGCTCACCTGTCTCAGTTATCTGCAAAGGCGCATTGACACCCTCCTGCGCCACAACCTCCAGTTGGGGACGAACAAGCGTGTCCCACGCCTTCTCCAATATATACAGCTCCCCATCCGCGAGCTCTCTGAAGGCGAAACCCATATTATCACCACCCAACAGCACGCTATGTAAACTCTCCACATCTGCAAAGGAACAAAACAAGTAAATACAAACGTAAAGCAAACACACCGAGGAACGTACCCCGAGAGACAAACCTTTGCCATCCTCAGTCAGATGAGGATTACGCCCCCGAATGTCATATTTCAGGCTCATCCCTGCCATCACCAGCGCCGTCTCAGGGATTTCACACAAATCCACTGGATGCGCAGTAAGAGTTTGGAACCAATCTTGGTCTTTGTAGTCAATCAACACCGCCTTTGGCGCACCATCATCCGGGTCCAACCGACCCATCACAACAGGGATAACACCCTTGTTGATCCAGAAAAACTTAGGTTTCCAATCACGAAAGCTCTTCACTCCTGCCTTAGCACAGGGAGCCACTCCTGCGCGTGGCCTGCAGGACAGCCAACTCTCTACAAAGCAGAGAGAATAGAAGACATAAAACATGTCAACTAACGGCTCGATCTTCTGAGAGTGACAGCAAAACTCAAAGAACATCAGCCGCGACATCAAACCGGGATGAATCTGGTTCACATGTACGCCTACAGTCTGAATGAACGTCTTCAAAAAACAGGTCACCGGAACCCTAAAATTACAATCCTTGAAGTACGTAGCGTACAACCCAATCTTGCCAACTGGAGGCTCCAAGATGGTTTTATCGGGGGCAGGAGCCTCAACACCATAGCTAGAAGGAAACGCATGTTCCCTCCTAAACTTACGGAACTCTCCTTTCGCCCACACTGCCGTAACTTCGCCGGCGTGTGGTGGCCCTTTTTTAGAACCGTCGTCTCTCCTTCTCGAGCCACCACGTTTCTTCTTGGGAATCTGAACAACGTTCTCCATTACAAAAAGATAAAGATTTTTCGAAAAAGGGAACTCAACTCTTGAAGAATGCAGAGAGAATTTTCTTTTGATAAGGTTCGAAATATGTAAATGTGAGAATAGAAGAGAAGGAGGAACGACCCCTTTTATATGCAAGTCACGTGCCACACAGACGGTTACAGTCGTGTGGCACGACCGACCGATAAGAACGTGACACGTCAGGAGAGAGAAGGACAGGGAGCATGCGAAGCGACAGGTCGGGCCCACCTGTCCCTGCAACAGTACAACTGTCAGAAACTTTTCGGCTACCAACCTGTCCCATCCGCCACGCGCCCTGACACATTTGATGTGTGCATTAATTACTGACGTGCGCAGGAAACCCACTTGGAATGTCGCTGCACAACGCGCAGCCGCATTTAAACAAAATAAACAACTTAACAAAAACACAACAATTTCCTTTTTCTTTTCTTTCCTTTTAGTGCAGCGCCCTGCATGCAACGCATACAGCACACTACACTGGGGGGACTTGAAGAGATAGGGAACCGCGCAAGCGCACGGGCCCACATCTCCACATATGCCAACACAGCAAGCCTACGTGGGCTTCTAGAAAGCGGCGCGGGGTACCTCGTAGTGTGACAGCTAATAACCGACAGGAAAAGGACGTCTAGCCAATAAGAGACGTCCATTCCCTGCTCCACGATCGCCTGCAGGTACGAGGTACAGAATAGTACAAGAAAGGACAGACAAGGACACGTGGACCAATAGCGAAGGAACAGCGCAACGAATGACAACGGCCTAATCGTACAGCCAGCTGTCATTCTCCCCTCGACCAATCACAGAAGACCTCAGGTGGCCTATAAATACCCTATGAGGTCAGACGAAGAAAAGGATGAACAATCAGAGAGAGGGAGAATCATAGTTATGAGAATTAGATTATAGTCGAAGCGCTGTAACAGTAGCAATCATAGTCCTGTAATAATCATTGAATCATTAATGAGAACAACGTCCTTACTTGTGCTATCATTTTAATATACTGTTATATTGGTGTTTCTTCACATGGTTTCTAAATGAATTTTGGTGATCAATTCATCCATGCCCAATATTTCGCATATGGATGTTTAAATTAATCTAAATAAAAAAAGGATGCATGCATGCATGTGTTATCCCTAAACATGAATATATCATTCTAACCCAAAGGACTGAGGGAGGACAAGGAGACCAGGGATGCCCATGGCATCCGACTCATCACCGAGAACAAAGCGGCTGCAGTAGTTGATATCAGCAGATGAGGATTCGTTAGAGGCGGAATGAGAGTGGTCAAGAAGGTGGCGAGGGGTGGCCGAAGGACAGTCGAAAAGATCCTCGCCAACGATAAGATCACAAGGATCGAATTGGAGAGGAGTTTCGACGTGGAATGTCGGCCGGCATAGCCGCATTACCCTGAAGGCCAGCGAGTGTAACGGCTGCGTGTTGCTCATGTTGAAGACGATGGTTGGGACGAGAGTGGAATGAAATGGGAAATGTAGGGGGTGAAGTTGGTAGTTTAAATACTAGAAAGATTGATTGTGTAAAATATTGGTTTTTTAAATTTTAACTGTCAAGTAACGACCTATTTGTGTTGTAAACAATGCGATGATTGCTCGATCTATACTTTCGGATCAGTGAAAATGTCAAACTTAAAAGTTAAAGATATTTGACCAAAAGTATAATAGTTCATCTAGTTAATTCAATATTGACGTAGGCTTCTTAACCTACAAAACGTAAGAAGTAATCTTAGCCAAGGATTAGAGTTAAATGGATGCAATGGCAGGATTGTAATTTTACGCGTCATTAAATAACCGTTTAACACAGAAAGAGTATTTTTGCCCAATCGCAAAATCAAAAAATATAACAGACACACATTATCAAACAGAATATACTACTTACAAACGCACGTATAAAAAAAACCCAGATCAAAGACGCACGTTTAAATAGATGTTTTTTGGTAAAGTAAAGATCTAACGCACGTATAATATAATTATTCCTGATATAATTAAACGCACCTTCTGATATAATTAAATGCACCTTCAAAACAAACTGATATAATTAAACGCACCTTCTGATATAATTAAACGCGTCTTATAAAAATCGATATATTTACTAAAACTAAGTTGCAGAGAGAGATAAAACTATATGTTGTGAGTAGAGGTGAGTGGTGGCTCTATCGAATAAAATTTTGCCGCGTCGACGCTTACATGTCACACTGGGTCGCGCCCGGTGGTTGTCGCTTGATGGTGTTGTGGGTCAAGGTGCGCAGGTGTTTTTTTACCAAATATATTTAAATATTTACCAAAAAAAATTTATAAAAAAAACATTCCACTAAAAAAATTACACTAAAATAAAAAAAAATTACATTAAAAAAATTACACTAAAATAAAAAAAAACGATTACATTAAAAAAAACCTAACGTAAGGATGAGCCCGAGCGTAACATTTGCCACGTCGAAACGTGGTGAAAGTTATGGCCAGCCTTCCGAAGGTACTCCACTTAGGTAAAGGCGAGGAGCACGTCTTCGGTTTCCCCGAGCATATCTCTCTTCACCTCTCTGTACGCGATTTCGAAGTTTTTACACTTCGATTTCAAGTCCGCGTACTTGTGCGAGAAGGAGTCATTTGTACGGTTGGTACCACTGACAAGAGTACCAAACTCAGCTAGGACCCTATGTCACTGTGGTCCGCGGCCCCGGCTTGAAGAAGCACCGTCACCGTGCACTGGTTGTACGCAATGACGAGTGCTAATTCTTCCTCCTCGGTCAACTGCACCATGATGAACTTGGATTTCAAAATTGAAGCTTTAGGGTTTGAGAATTTTGAAGAAGGAGTTTGTGTGAAGATGAAGAAGAAGAAGGTAAATAAATTGAGTGGGTAATAAATGAATTATGTGAAAAATTAAAGTTTTTTAAAATTTAAACCGTTGTCAGCCCGCTAAAGGACGCAAGCTGGCTCCCGTACGGTCGCTCGCGGGCCCGGTCACGTGGGGATGTCGTGGTGCTCGCTAGCCACGTGAATAAGGTTGTAGCTCGCGGCAGGTGGCTAGCAGGCCACAACGGATAGCCTAAGGTGAAGAGATATACATAGAGAGATGGCGAACGGTTCGTCTTGTTTTTTGAGATTAATGCGAGAGGTATAAGTGGTGATGCATAGGGTACAAGTGGCGGAAGTGGAAGTGGTGCTTTGATTCTTGTCCACTTGCACATTTTGATGGCAGAAGTAGTGCTTTGTTCCTGTCCACAAGTGGGATTAAATACGTGCATTTGTTTCTAACGGATCTTATATGGATTTTGTATGGGTTCCATGTTGATGGCAAATACACAAGGTTTTCAGAACCGGACCGGACGTCGAACCAGACCCTTGGGCGGTTCGCCGGTCCAACCGGTCCGACCGGTTCGACCGGTCCAACGAACCGGGCCAAAAATGCTTCAAAACCCAAAATATCAAAAAAATAATAAAAAAAACCGGTCCGACCACCGGTTTTCTGGTCCGATCGGCCGGTTTTCCAGTCCGACCGGCCGGTTTTCCGGTCCGAAGCCGGTTCGCTGCAGAAACGGTCCAACCACCCGAACCGGACCGGTCCAGGTCCCGAAGCCCGGTCCGATTGGCCGGTCCGGTCCGGTTTTCAAAACAATGCAAATACATGCGTTTGTTTCAAACGCACACATATTTGTGGAGTTCACTAAATAAAGCACACTTATTAAATATCAAAATGTGGGATATGAAGTGCAATTTAATAAATGCACATTTAATAGTAACACATATCAAAATGGCAATCTATAAATGTGGGGTTCACTTAAAAAACGCATGTGGGTTATTTGAAAGTGACGTCCTCTGTTTTGTACCATCAATGACGTCCTCTGTTTTAAAACTTAGATTTTTGAAGGCAAGAACAAGATTTGTGATCGGTTATAAATTTGGATTTGAATTCAGACAAATTCGTCGGTTATAAATTTGATTTGAATTTGAATCTAACTACGTAATTCTAGTATAAATTATAATCACCGAGATTTGAACGTGATTACAAGAGATGGATCAAATGTCTAATCTACCCCTGATAGAAATTAACAAACGTATTTTCTAAAAAAACGTCATTGCACGTGACACCCTCTTTAACCCTTTCTACACTTTGTAGGTTAAGGAGACTTTGTACAGTATAATTTCTCTAAGTAAAAGATTAACTTTAAATATAAATCGTTTGTATTAATATCAGATTTTCTTGATTTCCATATTCGTTAAAAAAAGGTATCAGTACTGATTTGGAATGTGAACATTTTTTTTTTTTTTGGAACTTTCCATGGTTTTGGTATTGTTGTTATTAATTATCCGTTAGCAGGATTAAACTAATATTAACTTTCTTGTTTGTGTTATTTTCTTCTTGGATGGCTCAGCCCCTGATTTCTTCTCATACAACGCAATCTTAATCAATTTTCATCGAGTTATTTCATCAATATCATTTTAATATAATTATATTTACTTAAGGTCGATTGGGTACGAATACGAGGGGCAGTGGTCCTCTAGTTAGGGTAGTGATTTTTTTATTTATTTTTTTGACCGGCCAAACACCTACTGAGCCCCCCAGTGGCCATAGACAATGGCTCAACTGACCCACTTCAGACCCAGAGGGCATTTTGGAAAATCCAAGTGCGGGAAACCCCAAGACTCGAACCCGAGACCTTGGGGGAAAACCCTCACACCTCCACCACTCCGTTGTGGCTTCATTGGCAGTTAGGGTAGTGATGATATGGTCAATGGTAAGTTCCTACCGAGCAATAGTAATTTTGCTATAAAAACTAACATCAATATTGATGATGCTTAGTAGCAACAAATGGTGGTAGTAACTTTTTTCACGAGGCATATGTTTTTTTCCTATCCTACTATTCATTTTGTATATACTCGAAATACGTTAAATTGAAAATGAGCTTTAATAGGATAATGAAAGCTATTATGGTTTCAGAGTATTCACATTCACATTAGGTTACCTATATTTTTGTGAGTAAATTCGTAATATTTTAGGATGCGGTTGTGACTGAAGGAGATGGGGAACCTACTATTTATCGGTATATTTGGGAGAATACAGTGATCCTGCATTTATTTTTTAATATTTTTTAATATGGATGGAGATGGAGATGGGGAACCTATTGTGAATGCTTTTAGTGAAATACGAAACTAGCACCACAAAGGTAGTGAGTTCCGGCCTGGTTTTTAAAACAACGCGTGTAAGCACTTCGATCAATAAAAAGAAAGATTGTGATGGTCTCTAGTTAATTTTAAAATTAAATGCGATGTTAACTCAATAACAATATGCTTTGTCATTTAGGATTCTGCATTGGGGAGCTTTCAAGCAAACTTGACTTTGAAGTTTGAATGGTCAACTGACATTTGTGGATCGAAGAACTTGCTTAAATTCTGAACCACACGTCAAATTCTAAGCCAAACATCTCGTCGTGTCCTCACAGAACATCTTTTTATGAACACGAGTAGGCTTACACATTTGGAAGTAGTTGGTAGTGCTATTATTTGGTCACAATTTAATGATTATACATCTATTTTATATTTTTATTTTAGGGGTTAGTTAAACTACCCACCTCTCCTCTAAATTTTCATCTTGCCGGCATTAGACAGGAGGGAGTGGGGCGGAAGAGGTGGGCGGGAGGAGGTTTCCCGGGCGGGAACACCGTCCCATGGGGGCATGGAGGAGGGGCGGGAGAGGTGAGGCGGGGAGGGAAGGGTGGGCAGGGGGGGAGGTGGAGGTGAGGTGGAGGCTTATCATTGGTCAGATTTTTTTTTTCTCACACGGGTCCCACAAGTGTCACATGACGCTTCACCTCCCTCTTTCCCCCCTTCCACTCCCTATAGTCTTATGGATAGAAATGGCTTGGTACATTAAGATGGAAAGTCAATTGTTATACTCTTTATTGACACAATTGAAAAGTATAGTAAAAGTAGAAACATGGCGGACATAATTGAAAAGTATATTGTCTTGAAACATGAGGGATTCGGTGGGTTCTTTAATTTTGGATTACTCGAAGTCTGTTTTTTTATGTTGTTCTGGGTGTAACTGGGATCTTGATGTCGCTTTGGGACAGGTTAATGTTCTTGGGCGTATTGTAGGTTTCCTCTTTCTGGTGTATTGTTGTATAATAAAAGTTCCGTTTGGTTGTTAAAAAAAATCATTAGTTTCACTTTTTTTTTAATTATGAAGATTAAGAATATTATTGATTTAGATGGAGAAGCGTAACAAGTTAAAACAGAAAGACATAGGATGCATTTAACATAACCCTTTAATATATAGTTACAAGTTTTCTCATACGGAGGGCAGGGTGCTACCAGCAAAGGGGGCTGGTACCCCACTACCCTCATGGGTTCACCGCCGTTGGTGATCCGGATAGTTGGTTCCGTGAAGGTTGGTACCCCATTGTCGGGTAGTGGGTTCCACGAGTTCAAATGTGGATATTAAAGAGGAGTGGAAGAGATTAAATGAAGGACTTGGCTTGGTCCAAATTTCTGATAGGAATGATCGTTGGAAGTGGTCTAGGGAATCAGATGGGATCTTCACAGTTAACTCGGTTAAAAAGATGTTAACAATGGTAAATAACTCTCCGGATCGGTTCAGACTAAAATGGGTTTCTTGGGTTCCTTAAAAGTGCAATATTCTAGTTTGGAGGGTGGAAATTGATAGAATTCCGCCGGTGGCAGCTCCTACTCGCAGAGGCGTGGTGCTAAATGACGACTCCTGTGTTTTCTGTAATTATGATACGGAAAGCACGGGCCATATTTTCACTGCTTGTTGGTTCACAACAGACGTATGGTACAGGATTGGAAGATGGTGTCGGTTGGATCCCATCTATGCTTTTGGCTTCAAAGATTTGATGACGATTTATAAACATGCTGGTGGTAGTAAAATCGAGAAGAAAATTATTCATGGTATCATTATGATTACGTGTTGGGAGATACAGAAGACGCGGAACAAGATGCGATTCAATGGAAGGAAAGTTAAAGCCATAGACATAGTAGCGAATTTCAAGTCTATGTCTTTTTTTTGGTTTAAAATTAGGTCGATGTACAACACTTTTCTTTGGAAGGAATTGATGGAGTTTCCTTTGTATATGTTGTAGTTCCGTTGGGCCTCGCCTAGAGGTTGCGCTTGTGTTAAAAAAAAACCCTCTTATTTTTTAGATTCGTTTTTTAAAACAATCCAACCCGTCCCCATCCTTGCAGTGGAGTGACATGGAAAATTGTCAAAATAGTCGGCACAGATTTCACTTTATTATCAAACCTCAAAAACACAGTTTGCAAATCTGTGACAGATAAAAGATACAAAGAAACCTCACTACAACTCTCAAAAATCACTCAATGATTATCACAAGATAATCAATCACAAACAATCAGAGATGCACTCGTTATCAGATCAAGATGATCTGAATAACACAAACCCTAAACTCGTGATAAAGAGAGAATATTACCAGAGAGTACAAACGAGAGAGAGATAGAGTCGAAACTGGCAACAATGCATGAGGAAGGCTTTAAATATGCAAGAGGATGGCTCGGGAAGAAACACACCCGAGCCAAGGAACATCGTAGATCAATCCCCAAAGAAACACAAATGCACCAGTTCTGAGCCCTCTAATTAGGTATGGGGATTGCCACACTGGCAATCCTCACGACATAAAACACCCGGACTGAGCCACCAACCATGGGCTCTCCTTATGGGCACAATCAAACCGGGCTCAACCTCGGGACTCAAACAAGCAGACCACAAACTGGGCTAGCACCCACAAAGCATTCCAAGCCCATCTGCAAATTCCAAGCCCACCTGCAAATACCTTATGCAAAATATTTTATAAATTGTAAAAATATAAAAATGTTATATTTTTAACAAAAATGATGGGTTGAGTCTAGCCTCCTTGAGGTGCCAGGTTCGATCCTTGATCCCCCGGGGTTTATTGATTCTCCACGGTCGTGTCTTTGAGCGGGTGGGGGTCGGGGGTCTGGTTTCCCCAGAACTGGTGGCTTAGTGGATTCTGGCTACCAGCGCTACATGTGAGCGGACAGTCGGACACATAAGACGTATCTTCACCCAGGAACGTATGAGGAGAACATGTGCTTGTTGAACGTATGAGGAGAACATGTGCATGGATAAATACGGGGAGCACGCAATTCATTGCAAAGAGCTCCCTGGGTTCAAATCCGGCATGACTGGGTGAGGGATGTTTTGTGGGACATCCTGAGAAGAGCTGGGATTTCTGCCAAAAAGGAGGCCCCTGTAAATTTTCTCACAGACCCTGCGGAAGGGAGATCCACCCTGTGACCAGCAGATCTGCTTGTCTTTGGCTAGGAGAGGGGGAAACATGCTTGCGTGGACCTCACAGGGGTTTCTCCTTTGGTTGGGTTAAGGGAAACAGGGTTTGTAGCTGCGCAAGCATCGAGAAAAGCGGAATCGAAGAAAGTAGATAAACATGCTAAAGCTTGTGCAGAGAACCAACATGTATTTGTCCCTTTGGCCTTTGATACCTTTGGCTCCCTAGCGCCAGAAGCTATTCGTTTCTTGACCAGGGTCCAACGGGTCGTCCACAACAATAGTTCATCTCTAGGGGGCAAGGATTTGTCTTTGGTAGGCTAGGTTTCGCTATTCAGAAAGGGGTGGCGGCGCAGCTTGTTGCACGTCTACCTTCTATTATGATGTAACTTTCGTATTTTGTTTTATTGTATTAAAAAATGATTTGAAAACTTATTAACTATATATATAAAAAAATAAAAAATAAAAAATCCAACCCAACAAATAAACTGGGTGAACAGATAGAGGACAAAAGACTTTTAAGTGTGGCACCGTATGACCGTTTCCATTAAACGTTACAATCATACTTCAATAATTACAGCATACATTCATTCATTCATTCATTCACGGAAATTATCATCCGTCAATCAGTCAATCAGTCAATCAATCGAAGCTGTATTCTGATGGAATGCAGCTACAACTGATTAACATCTTCCTTTCATTCTCCCTTCATAATTCCTGTATGTATGTTCTGATCAAAACTAATTTCTCATCTGTTTTATTATTCAACTTATAAATTGTTTGATTTTGCTTAGATCTGATATGATTAACTTCAAAAACCGTATTAACTGCTTCATTTCTGTTAATCAATTATGTATGCAATGGTTTTAGTCCGTAACATATTTAGCTGTTAGGTCACAGGATGACTTGAGTAAAGGAGAAAACTGTAGATGAGAAAGAGAGGCCAACAAGTTATTGGTTGTTTTTTATGAGTAATAAATAAATAAATAAATAAATAAATAAATAAATAAATAGGTGCTGTCAACTCTTAACTAAATGAAACAGAGGGTAATCTGGCTTTGCAACTAGCAATACATAAAGTGTACAAACTCCTACAATTTATAAACTCGTTATACTCCATACAATTAGTCATGCGTTTTATCCATACTTATATCTAAGGCCGTCCGTTGCGGAGGCGCCAGCGAACGGATTTTAGCACCGGTGGTCACCCCTAGCCACAACAGCCTGACGCGAACCCGGCGCGAGCGAGCACAAGCGATGGTGGTTGTGTGGGTTAATGAGAGAAAGTGTACTTTGGTCGCACCGATGTTCACCTCTAGCCACAATGGGGTCAAGTGATCGATGGCTCGCGTCCGGTCGCTCGCGACTCCACAACGGTTAGTCTAATAAAAATATATAAAATATGAGTGAGTTAATTGGTCCACATCTCAGTTTGTGAGCATCCTTGGGGACGGGCGGACGGACGAAATCGTGGTCATCCATGACAAACTGCTGCATCCGTTCCATAACTGGCCATTTGGCGTCCGTGGTCCTGATTGCGCGTGGAGCAAGTGACAGGATGAATTTTGGATTGTAGAGCAAGTGAAACCAACACATAAACAATCTTTTATTGGGAGTGATTAGTTATATGCATATCATTAGGACTTTTTGTTGCATAGTAATCTTATAGAAACCTGCAAAAATGAGTGATTCCGGAATAAAATGTGCCAGGCACCATGGTTCTCAAAAGTAAAGGTCAATGCCCATATATATTTTTGATCTTTCATGGAGCAATTGTATTGATTGTTTGTGTCTCTTGAAAGAAGGCTTAAGTTTAGATAAATCATGTTCTGTCTTATTGTACCAGGGTGAGCTTGGGATTGCAAATCAAACAGACATGAGTTGTGGCTGCTTTGGTTCGTCACATGTACAAAAGCAAGAGACAAGTACTCACAGGGAATTGGAAGGTAAAATTTTAATGATCAGAATTTTTTATATCTCATTTAGAAGACTCCAATCACATGCTTTTGTTTTGTCGGCTAAGGTTGGAATTTTGCTTCATTTATAGAGACTCTTATCAGAAAAGCGTTAAGCTAATATTAAGTTGTTGCGCAGGTTATTCTCTTGATAATATCAGGAATTTTCCATATAAAGAATTACGACTAGCGACATATAACTTTGATCAAAGTACCAAGATAGGGCGAGGAGGTTTTGGGGTGGTTTACAAGGTACTCAATCCTATTATATTTCTCAATTAGTTATTTCTTCATACTATGTGCGCAGGTTTATTGCCAAATACCAATGTACTTTCGATGGAAACTATGTGTGACAATCTCAACTTGTTTACTTATTTAAGAGTTGATTTAGGCTATTAGTTTTATCTCTAATAGGTAAAATAAAGTAAAAGAATAAGGCTGAAAAGGAAACGGGTCACAGGGGTCTTAAGTTGTCCAAAGCTTATTTTTAATGCATACAAGACCCTAAATCGCATTATTCAAATTAATAATGAATGTTGATCAACACTTTAGGGAATCCTCAAGGATGGCAAACAAGTAGCTGTAAAGACACTCTGTGCTGAATCAAAGCAAGGGGTTCGTGAATTTTTAGCAGAAATTAACGCGATATCAAGTGTGAGACATCAAAACCTCGTTGAGTTGATTGGATGTTGCGTTGAAGGAACTCATCGGATTTTAGTCTATGAATTTTTAGAAAATAACAGCCTTGACCATGCAGTATTAAGTAAGCTTAATATTATCCTTCTATACAAGGATTTGAGCTTTTAGTTTAGTGTTAAGTATGCTATAACTTTATTACAGGGAAAAAAAGCAATAGTGTAGAGCTCGATTGGAAACAAAGATCGAAGATAGTGATTGGTACAGCACAGGGACTTGCATATCTTCATGAAGAACTTGATCCACATATTGTGCATAGAGATATTAAAGCTAGTAATATACTTCTAGATAAGGATTTCACACCAAAAATTGGAGATTTTGGATTGGCTAGACTTTTCCCTGATAGCATCACTCATATAAGCACAAAATTAGCTGGAACAACGTGAGTTAGTATACCTAATATCATATTCTTTATGCATTTACATTTCTTCAAATTGTCCAAAGTTGCACATACGGCATACCAATCTTTTTATAAGCAGACCGAGCTGGTCAACTTACCAGTACGCTAGTCATACTTGCCGGAGTGGCTCATCCAGTTCTAGAAACATTAATTTATACTGAATGATGGATTGATGGTTAATTTCTAATGAAAAGTATAACATGACACTTTACAAAGTCAAACACTCTAAAATGTTAGCTTCTCTATTTTGTGATCACTAGAAATGGCTTTTTTCTTGTTTACTACATGAATTGTGTTTGATGAAATTCCTCTTTTACCCTTCAGCGGTTATTTGGCCCCTGAATATGTATTGGGTGGCCGGTTGACTTTGAAAGCCGATGTGTATAGCTTTGGGGTGCTCATGCTTGAGACGATAAGCGGCAGAAGAAATTCACAGGCAGGCTGGGTTACAACTCAAAAAGTTCTATTGGAATGGGTAAGTTGTCTTAAAATCGTTTGCTTTTGACACATTTGGATCCCTGGCCCCTGAGGCAGTACGGTTTCTGAAACGAGTGCAGAAGGTGGTCCACGGTGACTCGCAGAGCCCTAAGAACCAAGGGTTTGTGTTTAGCAGGATAGGCTTTGCGATTCAAAAGGGGGATAGCGGCGCAGCTTGTTGCCTGCTTACCCACCATCTAAATGTAACTTGTTTTTGAATTTAAATGCAAAAATTCATATATAAAAAAAAATATATATATTTAACTAGTTTTCGCGTTACACAGGCATGGGAGCTCTACGAAGAGGGGAGACTTCTAGAGCTCGTGGATCCCGACCTTAAAACATATCCTGAGGATGATGTTGTTAAGTACATAAAAGTGGCCTTTTTTTGTACTCAAGCAACTCCAAACCGAAGGCCAATGATGAGCCAAGTTGTCAACATGCTGTCAAGAAACATTAGACTTAATGAAAAGGAACTTACACGACCGGCGATTTTCCAAGATTCTAACAACATAAAAAAGGTGTCTGGTGCTTCCACAAGCCGCCAAATAAGTTCTTTTCCTAGCACCATTACTCAAGTAGATCCTAGATAAACTCTCTTTATAAGCTGAGTTCATATATAGAATAATATAAGTTAGTTAAGATGGGATAACTGTCTTAACCGTCGTTTGTAGCCAACGGCTGATGTGGCAATGGGACTCTGCTTCTACCGCAGCAGCCTTTTTACCGGCTATGGTCGAAATTCAGATGGTTGAATTTGTTTTTGTGCATAATCAATATCATAGGCATTGGGTACTTTTTTTTATATAATAATCATTGATGCTAATCCTGGATCTCGGTATAATATAGTTGGTCTTTGTTTTTCAAAATATAAAATTTGGGGATGTTAACCCAGGGTTCAATATTCTCTCCTAGCTTATATCCCATAGGGGTGGCAAACTCCGACACACGCGAAAATAATTAGGTGTTGAGTTGTCATGTAACCAGTTTAAAAAACGGGTCGTGTGTGGCTGATTGGTGTACCCGTTTAGTGAAGTAGCCTGTTAAACACATTTAGAGCATGTTTGGGATTGAGTTTGGAAATAACTTATTGACTTATTAACTTTTTAAAAAAGCCAATAAGTCAATAAGTCATTTTTCAACTCAATCCCAAACACCAAACAGATAAATTCATCAACCTGTTTTATTAAAAGTTGAACCTACTATCCTGTTAAGTGTTAATGCCCCCATTTAACCCTTTTTTATTTATAATTCACCAACCTCATTGATATGTTTACAACTTAATTATTACCCGCCAACCCACCCGTTCTTGTGACATCTTAGATAAATGAGTTAAATGGGTCACGCATACGTTACACAATTCAAAGGTGTGCAAGTAAAGGTTGTTTTTACATGAATAGAACTGTGGGTCGTGTTTGGGTTGTGCAATTTAACATGTAACCCGTTAACTTGGAAACCGTCAAGATTCTCAACCTATAGTCACATATATTTGAAGATAACATTTCATTTTTCGTTTTATTTGGTCATATAGTTTAATTCTCTAAAAATCTTTTACCTCATACCTTAGTTCGTATGTTTTAATTTAGTGATTTAACTATTACAAGATCGGATCAAAATACACCTTAGTATATCAAGATTTTTTTTTTTTAAATGGCTAACAAATGATATCGCGATTACCCGGGGTACCCACTAATTGGTTACAAAAGCACCCCATACGCCCCTGAGTGAAGACACGTCTTTAGGTGCCCGCCCACAGGTAGTGTTGGGTAGCCAGAACTCACCAAGCCACCAGTTCCGAGTAAAACCTAACCACCACCCACCTGAAGGCACGACAGTGGAAAATCAGTAAAACACAGTGGGATCAAGGATCAAATCTGACACCTCAAGAAGGCTAGGATCAAATCTGACAAATTATGGCAAGTTTATGTCATAAACATGACACGTGTCAGTGTGCTATTGTAATATTAGTTTTTTTTTTGAAAGGTAAATTTCTTGCTCCTTGTGAGGCTTGAACTCAAGACCTCACATTTTTTAGTGTATTAAAAGGCTTTGCCTTGCCATTGGACCACCAACCCCAATGGTATTGTAATATTAGTTAACAAGACTTTAAATCATCAATTTGGAATAAAGAGGCAAAGTTTTATCAATAAGATCTAGGCGTTTGGTATCAATTGGGTTGCCTATTATTTGGTGGCGAAATTGATAACTTGGAAAAAACGACAATGGCTATGTGAAACTAACAGCATACTAAACTTTACGTTGACTGACTTCCAAATATGATGATAATAATTAGTTTCGTACTGTTTGTCATTCTAATTATCATTTATTTAAAATAAAAATAATTTCAAAGCAGGGATGAAAATTAAACCATGTCTCAACACATTGACATCAAAAGCAAAACAAACACAGTAATAACAAAGTCGAAACGACACCCGGTTCTACCCAACACAGCAACATAGTACAGCCGATTAATCCTCTGCGTCCACACACATTGATGAAAATTATGACCAAAAACTATCTAAAAGCTTTTATATCAGGAAAAGACTTTGTATTTAGGCGGCAGCTTGTTCAACTGGGACAGCAGCCGGAGCTTCAGCAGTACCGTTTGAGGCGGTACCTGTCGCATCTTTTCCATCTTTAGCAACTGTTTTATCATCTTTTTCACCTTCTTTGCCTTCTTTGGTAGCGGCAGGTGGTGGTGGTGGTGGGACCATGTGGGCGGGTGGGGTGTGCTTCAGTTTCACCAAGATGTGACGCAACCTTGATAGATCAGTTGGCTTTCCAGGCTTTGGTCCTTGAATAACTGTGATTGACGGTTTCTTGTCTTTATCTTTCTTCCCTCTTTTTTCTATGTTGGGAACCTCACGAGGAATCAGCTCGGCTATTGCTTTCCAGTATTGTTTATCAGCTTCTTTGTGGAATGTTTCTTGCTTTGCTACATACATCTAATGAAATACAGAGATTGATTTCTACGTGTAAAACATTCATGCATTGATCGTTTGTACAGTACTACTCTTGAAATGCAATGACAGGGTTTGAAAAGAGTGAGTAGTTTCGCAATCTGGTTTCTATTTAGGTTTAAATGGTTCTCTATCCAGAAGGGGTGGCGGCGCAGCTTGTTGCCCGCCTACCTGCTATTCTTATGTAATTTGCCCCTTTTTGTTGAAATGAAATTTTAAAAAATATCACAGCAAAAAAAAAAAAAAAAAAAAAAAAAAATAGGTTTAAAGGGTAAAAATATTCTTTTTGCAAGTCTAGAGTGTGATAAATGAAATTCCCCCCAACTCTTTTTAAATCCCCAAACGATGATCAGTTTTGAAATAAGCAGTCTCAAATCCCCTATTAAATACAAATTATTTCACCCTAAAAAGCATATTAGCATAGGCACTTTTCTTCATCCATATACTCAAGAAGTACTTATCAGCCTATAAAAAGAGCACAATAAGCAGAAAAGCTGCTTATGTATACCTCAATCCTAAACGCACCCTAATAATAGCTTTCATAAGCATAGTTAATATGCTAGTCATTTAATAAATTGAAAAATGACAAGTGTTTTCTGGTCAACCATCCCAACCCGCCTATTTTGCCACCTACAGGCTCTTGAAGTTCAGTTTAACAATGCGATGTGGTAACTAATTATATCTTTGTTTATAAACAGAATTACCTTCTCGCCTTCTCTGTTTGTGAGTTTGTTTGTTTCAATGTTTTTCAGTCTCTTTTCATGGAAAGCTTTGATATACTCTTCACCTTCTTGAATGATCTGGCTTCTTAATTCCTTCTCTTTCATCTCCTTCTCCTCTAGTCGAATTGCATTCAGCCTGCACATAAAGATGACGCGTGCTAAAAATATATTTCTTGTCTAGTGAAAATCAAATCTTTAAAGCACAATATAGGGTTTAATATAAACGTTATACGCCTCACGTGTCTTTGCTTATCCTTCAGAAAAACGTGAAAATGCAATGGACTGAACTAATACCATCATGTTGAACTTATTATGTTGCCCAAAAAGAATGTGTTATGCTGCAATAGTTATCATACATTCAAGAATTTATATATTTATGATCTTCGTTGGACGCTTTAGTAGTGTTATGATTTATGAACTATTGTAAAACTTCTCATTTATTTCTGAATGACAAAACCATGTGAAATAAAATCCTTACTAACAAAATATTCAACAAGTGGCCAACTAAGGTTTAAACAACAATTAAATATTAAAGTAGCAGTACCTTCATGTATTAGGTCTACTTAGTTGTTTGATCCTTATGTTATAAATGCGATGATCTTCTTATAGTTTCTTGTCATATGACTAGTAGCAAGGTTTCTTCAATATTATTATACAAAGAGATCTGATCCCCAATCCGTTGCCAACGCAACCCGGTAACGTTGAGCAACTCGCAGGGCGACACAGTAAACATATAATTCCCTATGAACCACACATAGTTGCTACAAATCTAGTATTTGATATGATTGATTTGCCTAAACAGCAATAAGTTAGGATAAATCATGTTAGGCAACAGAGATGAGATCAGATCTAGGGCAATTTCAACTAATCAACTAACTAATCCACGATCTAGAAGAGTAGAGCAAAATAATAATAATAATAATAATAATAATAATAATAATAAAAAGACACAGATCGAAACAAATAAAACCTCACCGCCTCCATTCACGAAGAGCAAACCCTTCCTCACGCATCTCACTAGGCGGCGGGAGCACCGGTCCATCAGAACTAAAGATTCCATCAGCATCTTCACCTAAATCATAACTATTATTCTGATTCACACCGTTGGATATCGGTACCGAGGAAGAATCGAAGGGTGAGGGATCCGGATTGGATCCGAATCCGTACGGATCTGGACTGTCTAGGGATTCATGTTGGGCGTCGGTAGGGAACTGATACGACGGCGTATCGACAGTGGTGTTGTCGAAGTAAGATTCATCGAATTGGGTAGAGGGAGGGATAGTTGTGGAGTCTTCTCCGTCGACGCTGAACGTATCGAACGACATCGTTTTTCCTCTCTCTCTCTCTCTAGATATGAATTGTATGGTTTCTCTCTCTAGATTTTCTCCTACTCGATTAGTCTGTGTATGTATAAATCTCTATCTCTCTCTGGCTTCTTACTTGTTTTAATGGCTGCCCCCTTTTTATATTTGATTTTTATTTTTGTTTTGTGTCCGTAAATTATGAAAGATTGTGATGTGATATTTAGCAACCCCGCTGTAGTTTGACTATTGGCCAAATTACCAATTTCACATTTTTCTTTTTTCTTTTTTTCTTTTATTTGTATTGGTTATACTTTAGTAGCAAATAAGGCTGAAGGGTGCGGGGACGCGAGGAAGGGAGACGGGGTGGGGACGGGGGTGGGGACGGGGGTGGGGACGGGGCGAGACGGTGGGAGGTGATTGGTGCTTTAATTCGATTAGCCCGTCCTTTGTGTTATGGGAGAGATGAGGGACAGGGGTGGGGCGGTGGTTGGGACGAGGAACGGGGGCGAGACGATGGGACGGGGGTTGCCCCGTCTGCACACCGGAGAGCCTAACGGAATTAATATATCGTTAACCACTAACTAATTGGTTTGTACAATCACATATTTGCATAGTTGTCCTATACATTTCTTCAATAACTCAATCATAATGGACTTCCTTTAAAACTATCTCCTCATACCTAAATGTGTTGTAAATTAAATTATCGTTTGAAAAAAGTGCGTGTAATTTTTAAAAAGTTGAGTCAACACTGTAATATAACCTTACCACGTCAATTATTCAATGAATAACTTTTAAGATAATCACATAATCTTTGACTTGTCTATAAATTATCATCTAACATGTAGAAACAATTTCTTAGAAAATTCGTAGTGATATGAGTGTTTTTGAATAATTAGTGAAATTCGGATATAGTAGTTGACCTGACGTTTTTGTCGGTGTATATAGTCGTTGACCAATATGAATTGTCATATAGTTGACACGTATACATTTTCCACAACTAAAGTATTGTACACGAAATTAACATCCAACCAAACTTTAAATTTAGACAAACCACAGGACCACCCCATCCCATCTCTTCCTTTTCTAATTTGGGTGATAATTCTCTAGATTTGTATTACTATACTTAGTATTTCAATTAGTCAAGTTTCCATCATCAACAATTGAACGGTATTTGGGATTGCGTTTTGAATCTGATTTTTGTATAAGAGCACAGCTTGTATTTCTAAATAATATAATTATAAAAAAAAATTATCTACTTGATAACCAATATAATATTAATTTTCTTAAATACCTAAAAAGCTTATGTAAAGGATTCTAGCCATGTAAACTTCCTTGAATTTTTTGCCTGACTCTTGTATAAATGGAAAACAAATAATATTCTTCCCAAAAAAGGATTTACGTTGGGAAGCATGCCTTAAATAATCGAAAACAAAAAAAAAAAAAAAAAAAAAAAAGAAGAAGATCGTAAAAAAAAAAAAAAAAAAAAACAGTCGACCTACAATGGCAGGCAACTGCAAATTACAATGTTACAGTCATCAACTCAAATCATCTTCAGCATCACGGCTGCTTCAACATGTCAAGCAACACTATTCACCCCAAATCAAGACACCGCTTCGACTGCCAATCATAGGTCATTGACAGAGCCATTGGCAGTTTAGGCTCATCAGCCTGTAGCCAGAAAGAGCACACACAATTTGCTTTTCCCCACATCATCGTAACCATGTTATCCAGGTTCAAAACAAGCACATGGTCTTGGCTTGGCCCGAACGGTTTCATTCACACAGTATTTAACTACCGATCATGGTATAGCAGTTTGTTGTTAATTTGTACCAAGAAGAACATCTGTCAAGGAACGGGTGAAGCGTTCTTGGGGTATCTTGACGAGTTAGGCATCCTTTGCAAAACTCGTTGGTACTCTGGTCTATACCGTTTAGCTGGCATTCCTTGAAACGATCTGTGATCCATAAACAAAACCAGTGTTAAATTGTGTCATCACACAGCTACTTAAAATCAGATCACTACGAAGCTCGAATCAAACCAAGCTTGAGCTCTAAAGTTGGAGCTCATTTTTAGGGGTGTAAATGACACGTAGCGGCTCGGGATCGGCTCGGTAAAAAGCTCGAACGAGCCGAGCCTTAACGAGCCCGAGCCCGAGCCCGAAATATGGCTCGTTTAGTTATCGAGCCCGAGCTCGAGCCCTAAATACAAAGCTCGATTGGGCTCGCGAGCCTAATCGAGCCTTAACGAGCTAGAGCCCCAACCCGAGCCCGAGCCTAAGTTACAGCCGAGCCTAAGTTATAGCCTTAACGATTGGGCTCGCGAGCCTAAGTTATAGCCGAGTTTTTGCGAGCTCGAGCCGAGCTTTTGAGCTCGTTTGAGATTCTCAAATCACCTCGAGCCGAGCCGAGCCGAGCTCGAGCTTTGGATTTTGCTAGCGAGCCGAGCTCGAGCTCAAGATTGTAGGCTCGAACCGAGCCGAGCTCGAGCTCGAGCTTCACAAAACCTTAACGAGCCCGAGCCGAGCCCAGTCAGGCTCGGGCGCGGCTCGGCTAGTTTACACCCCTACTCATTTTATAAACAAGCTCGAGTACAATACTTTTCTTTTCATATGAACTAAAATATATTTTGTAAAGCTCAAGCTTAGGTGAGCTCGGACATGACTCGACTCGTTTACACCTTATCAAGATGGCAATTAATCTTGTCAAGAAAACCAGGTTTACATTTCTATATGAATGTAAATGGAAAAGGAACATTAAATGTTTTTAAGTGACCTGGGAGAAGGATGACGTTTTTGAGGATATTGCCCCCCGATTCTTGCTTTCAAGTTTACAAAAGCCGTTTCTGCAGCCTGAAAAGTAAATAAGACATGAAAATTGCTCAGGATTAAATAATAGAAAAGGATAAAGGGCAGGTGGCAATTTCCACCCGTTTGCTTAGGAATGGGTTGCTTCGAGCTATGTTTTATATTTAACAGGTCAAATAGTTCGAAGAAAATGCTTATATATATATATATATATATATATATATATATATATGTGTGTGTGTGTGTGTGTGTGTGTGTGTGTGTGTGTGTGTGTGTGTGTGTGTGTGTGTGCGCGCGCGTCAAAGTCACCCAAAGTGCATTTTTAATAACACGAAGGAGAGTACCTGCATCTTAGCTTCATCCCATGTTAACCCAACTCCCTTACCCCACACTTCCCCATCTATTTCAACCTGGAAACATGCCCAAAATACAAAATGAGTAAAGAAAAGATCCGTAAAGGTGTACAATGATCAAATGAACCATAATTCAGGTCATACCTGCGCATAGAGTTCATTGTTCTGGCCCATATTAGTTGAAACTTGAGGCTGAGGTTGAAAATTCATAATCAAACCTTCCATCATGCACTGAAATGAAGGAATAGGAACGTGGTTAATCAAACCCCAAAACCCTAAAAGTTGTGGATTATATATAGAACACAGTGACTAATGTTATCTAATGTATAAAATGAGATCTTACTAATTCATTAAGTGCAGCGATTGACCCTTTTCTGGGAATATCTAGCTTAGTTGGTCCAGATGCGGTTGGAAATGCCATAGATTCCTCCCTCAAGTGTCCAAAAGAATTTCCATCATTTATAAACCTTCCATCGTCTCCTGACTGTTGACGAGATAAATACTTATCTGCACCAACATTGCCTACAATGGTTAGAATCGTTGCTGACGCTTGTTAGTCAATGATCTGACTGTGATCAGATAAAACATCAAAACATACAAGATACAAATTGGAGGCCAAATTGGAGATCAGTACTTGGTCAATGATACGGACAAAAAAACAGCCAGCCGTTGGTGTGATCCGGTCAAGTTTGGTTCTGGTCAAGTCCAGTTCAAAAATAGATTTTTCCTAACCAATGAAATGGCCTTAATTAACTTTCAAATTTTAGTAACAAAACTTATACCTGCCAAATTCATAAGAGATGACTCAGCAGCTTGATGTTGAGCTTCCCTTCGGGTCCTTCCAGTTCCTTCACCAACCTTTTCTCCAGCAAACCAAACCTGTAAATGACGGTTAATTGTTTGACCCAAAATTAAGGACACAAAAATCGTCTCATAGCTACATGTTGAAGTCTAAAAGGGACTTCCAATACCTCAAAAGAAAACTGTAGTTCAATACTAGGGAGAAGAGCCGGCCTGAATTCCACCTGCATATGTAAGTAAATAATGAGTGAGAACAAGAAAGACTAAACTAATTAATTCTCAAGAGATGGTTGGTCAGGACTCAGGCGGTTTGGGTAACACGTCAAAATGGGTTCTGGTTAAAATGGATCACTTCTAGTACGTTCAAAACGGGTTCTGGTTAGAAGGGGTCACTTCTGGTACGTTCAAAACGGGCTGGGTCAGATTGGTTCACCTGTACTCTTTTTTGTCCGTGTTTGATATTTTTTAATTAATAATTAATGAGTTATTGCAATTACAGAAGCAATATTATTGAACAGCATAATCTAAATCAATAAATGAAATGCCCAAAGGAGGTTGTATGCACTAAAACAGAGTTTGGGAGACTTTCAGCCAATTGAAAATTATCGCATCAACGTAATGGATATTAAAACACATTTGGTAAGCAAGGATTCCCTATTCTTATATACCTTGGCTCCGCATTTGAAAGCAATAAAATGTAGATATTCAGCTGGAGATTCAGCAAAAGAATCATTGCCACCAGTTTCAATATCCATATCTCTGTTGCTGGATGATGATGATGGACCCAAGGAACTTCCCTCTCCTTCAAAATAATATTCAGGAAAAAAAAAACTTAATTCCAAGTCCTGATGCATCTATAATTAAATATGCAACGTTCATAGAATTAACAATATAGCAACTACAAGATTTATATTCTTTCCAAAATTAAAAAGAGTGCTAGAACTTTATTCAGAAACCATCAGAAAAATATTGTTAGGTTTTACAAAACAACATGATTAGAATCTTACGTGAAAACTGATAATTAAAAAAATATACATACATACTAGTGAACCATAAATCTAAACTAAACATCTCTGCAACATATATATGCTCACCTCTTACAAAGTTGACCTAATATGGGTCAAATAACCAACAATCAATTATGTACAGAACAAGTGCAGCCGGTTTTCAAGGGCAAGATGTTTCGGTAAGACCCTAACCATTTGAATTACTAGTCTTGAAGAACCTTATATGTTGCTAAACCTAAACTCGAATTAGAGGGAAGACTTTCATTTAGCTTACCTGGAAACGAGGGGTAAACAGGAGGAGAATGGCTTAACCTCAGGCTATCATCTCTTTGAAGAACCTGTAAATATACATATGTACATAATATATTTGTAGCAAAATAAACTAAATGAAGAAAAATAGTAGAAACATTAATTACCTCCTTAGGAAGCCTCTGATTTTCAAGAATTCTCTCAGGAGGTATAGAAGCTTCCACCTTAGAAGCGAAGGGTGTCGGTGGTGCCATAAGAGTGTGCTTTTTGTCAATATGCATAGCTTCAGAATGTAACGGAAATTCTTTAGTAGGTTGTGCTATTCGGTTCAACTGTCTAGGACCCATTTCTTCACCCACTGGGAACCACCCGCCATGTGGCTCAACCCGAGGAGCAGAAACTTGCATTGGAGGTGGTCTTACAGGAAATTGAGGAGGTTCAGTGGTGGGTGGATTTCTCATGTCCATACCATGTTGTAAAATGAGAAGTCTGCGTCTTGTGTCAGGGTCTAATTCAGATTCTGGCACCTCGCCTTCTTCCCGTGCAGGTGAACTGTGTAAGATTGTTTCTTGATGGTTCACTTGAATTAATGGCTCAAGTGCAGGTGCCAAATGCTTATTGGGGTATTGGACGACTGGTCCTGGAGGCACAATAGGCATCGATACAGGTGCAGGGTTGTACTGGAAGGCTGTCTTAAGTACCGAATCAAGATTAGGCATCACTGGAGCTATATTTGATGAAGCTACCGAATCAAGTTTAGGCATCACTGGAGCTATATTTGATGAAGCTATAGCCTCCTGAATGGATCACAACCATACATGTTAAACAAGTAATTTTTTACTTACGAAAAAAAAAAAAAAAAAAAAAAGTCACATCTATAGAAAAGAATGCCGTTTTGAAAAGATTAGTTACCTTTAACCTCCTTTCCACTTCAGCATCAGCCATTCCATCAAAACCAAGTGATTCTTTGCTTCCGTTTAAAGCCGAAGCAGCATCATCCTGGATAGTGAGCAGATTATACTATAACAGTTGCAAAATTGGACACCTTAACCAGAAAGACAAAAAAAAGAACAAAAACTTGACTAATCCGCGTTACTAACCTCGGAAATCAAATAGTTGCTCACATCTGGCGGCAATATATCTTTGATTTCATCTTCATGTGCAACTTCATTGATTCTTTGCAGAAGGACATCATCAAACTCTCTGTATAAAGATAGAACTTGTTATTCCAAAATAAGGAACAGAAAAAATCTTTATAGCAAATAGTGGATTAACAAAAAAACAATAACAGTATAGACAATGCAAAAACTCCAGTATATGTAAAGTTCTGAAAACAAATGCACACTTCTTACTTGAAAAAACCACCTCTGACATTGCAAGCAACATTCCTAGCAACACAAAGGATAGGAACAGCACTGTTTGCCTAAAAGCACAAAAATAACAAAGAATTTCATAGAATAAGGACACTATAAACACAGTTCTCATTATAAAGTAAGAAAATAAATAATAAGATTTATGGTGTAGTTAGTTTATACTTCAGCTTGAGGAGCATAATATGGAGCAAAGGCAGGAACAACATGAACCCGAGGCTGATCTCTCTCATCCCATACTTTCAATCGATCATCAATAACTAATGCCATCTTAGGATGGCAGTTTCCATCTTGGAAAACATTAAAAAGTGACTTCTTCAAACCTAGAATAAGTAACAAGTATAACCATAAATTGCTCAAATAGCAATTACATGATATACGTGAAGAAACACAAACTAACCAGATTTCACACACACAATACGGTTCAGCAACTCTTTTACGGTTATTAAATTTGAATCTGGATCAAGAAGCCTCCACATTTCCAAAGCATAATCTCTCTCAGCCATTGTACAAACATAAACCTCAAACCGTTTTCGTCCTCTTGCTATCAAGTAACTTCTAAGATCCTCCCATGCAGGTCTCAATCGCACAAGGACACTTGTATCACGGATCTTAAAGCACGAATATTCTATCAAGATATATAATAAATAAATAAACAAGATGATGCGCACATATTATAAATCCATACCATTGGGTTGATACGGGTAAGAATGATGTTTTTCTCCTGCAATCTTATAAGTGGGCGAACAATTGTTTGATGATTATCTGACAGAGCAGGGACAACCTCGGACTGTGCTTTAATTATCTTGCCATTTTCAACAACTTGATCACTTTCTGCGTATTGCTTTAAGATATTTCTATCATCCTGATAACGTTTAATCTCAGAAAGCATACCAGCAATCCGTTGTGGATCAATTTCACAGCTTAATTTCCTTTGTAAAGCTTCAATTCTATCCTCAAATGATCTCGAAGTATTGGCCACTATGAGAGTTTCATCAAGGTCAAAAACAATGCCAAGGCATCTTAGGTTTAGCATGACAAGACATGACTCATAAAGTCCGGGTGCAACACTAAATCCCCAAAAACATGGTAACGACTCGTTTCTTCTAGAACGCATGGCCACCAAGTGTAGTTCATCTCCACCAAGTGGAACAACAGCAGTCTGCATATGGGCACATAGTAAACAACACATCCAGAGGGAAATAGAATCGAATATAATGTCACTAAATGTTACAAAATCACTTAAATATGCACTTGCATAAATTTCAAGATATGCACAAGTCACTACTTATAACACGAGAACAAAAAAATCACACATTTACGCCGTAATAACTAATAAGATCACACACAATATGTGAAACATAAATGCAAAGAACGTATAAATGCTAATTAATTAATTATTACTCGTTATATAAGGAAGTCAATAAAACCCTGCTTGTGCTTCAAAATATATATATTTTTTATTGCCGTGTAGGGCAAAACCAATTCTTGACTGCGGACTACAGAAAAGACCAGTTTTTTTCAAGATTGTTCTGAAATTTCCTTGCTCAACCTGATTCAATGTCTCAATGAATAAACAAAACATAGCTAGACAATGTTTCTCCAGTAACCAATTAACAGTCTGCTTTAGACTCAGCATAATCCGAAGAGAAAACAGTTTATTCTTCAGGACCAAATTATTCCAAGAGGAATAAACCAGATTACAAGTGTATGTATGTATTCCAACAAAATATCCAATCAAGAGTTCTCTCTAGATAGATAGTTACATCCATTAGTCCAAATTTAAACTGCAAGTTACAAGTCAAAATCAGTCCTTTAACGGATCACAAACCGGTTCTTAATTCGTACTCGTCATTAGTTAATTCCCAAAACTGTATACTACTAGTCCCCTCAAAACATATAAACTAGTTTTTCATTTGCAAATTATAGCCAACATCAGTCTTTAGCCAAGAATTTAAAATACATATTCAAGAAAATTAAAGATCCTAACTTTACTATATGGGTTGTTCATCAAGTCAATCCAGAGTAAAAAGGAAGCAAGGAAAACTATTAAAAGTTCCAAATTATATGTTTTCTTTCCAATTATAAAATTTCTTGAAGAGTCTCATCTATGTCCACCAAAGTCCTCACAAATAAAAAGTTTCAATTACAAATTTCAATGTATAATGTATTGGTATCTTGTTTCTGTTAATCTGTTATATTATTAATCTGATCTGATGATGTCTGAGGTTTGTGCAAGCAAATATACCTTGTTCTCAGTGAGACATGTGGAGTGCAAAATACTGAGCTGTGAGATGTTGTTGGTGTTGGTGTTGGTGTTGATGGACTCCAGTTTCAAGCAAACACCAGTTGGTGGTGAGGTAATGGTATGAAGAACAGCAAGTGGTGAGCATCTGTCACTGGGTGTAGAATAATATGATATCCTGATTTTGTCCTTCAATTTCTCCCTCATGTTTAGATTCACCAGATGAGGGTTATAATATACCTCTACTTCACCCACTCCTCTTTCTCCGTCATACACTGCCACCACTGATTTATACATTTCTTTTCTTCAAAAACAATTTCTTTTTTAAAAATATCAATAAAAAATATTATAAAAATAATAAAAATTATATCTTTTTGTCTTCGTCTTCTTCGGTTTATTCTGTGTGTTGTTGTTGTTGTTCAGTGTACTACAGATTCATCTTATACATACATACAGATCGGTAATCAGTAATCAATCATCAAGTTTTTTTAACCGTTGGATTCATCTTTCTTTATCAATTAATGCATAAAAAAACATGATAAATTTGTTTAAAATAGAAAAAAGGGAAAAATTAGGGCGAGATATGTTAGATCTGTGAGGGAGATGATGACGATGGACGATCGGTAGTGTTATAGATTAGGAAATTAAGATGTAATTGAGGGAAATATAGAGTCGATGAAGAAGAAGAAACCCTAGATTAGATGCAGAGATTGTTTGTTTGATGATGGGTTGTTTGGGTTGTGGGTGATGTCATATATAATGTATGGACTGTGGAGGCGGAGGGGGTTTAGGGTTACCAATAATAATAATAAAATAATAATAATAATAATAATAATAATTAAGGCCACTTGTTGTATAACCGCCGTTAGTTTAGGTTACCTTATAGCTTTCTCACTTTGATGGACAAAATAAAAATTCCAATCAACTTTTTTTCACGTGTTACATTAGTACGTTCCTAGAACGTGGTCGAAGTGTCTAAATCGAAATGAGTCGGCTAGTTTTTGTGTTTATATTTAGGGGTGTAAATGACACGTAGCGGCTCGGGATCGGCTCGGTAAAAAGCTTGAACGAGCCGAGCCTTAACGAGCCCGAGCCCGAGCCCGAGCCTGAAATATGGCTCGTTTAGTTATCGAGCCCGAGCTCGAGCCCTAAATACAAAGCTCGATTGGGCTCGCGAGCCTTAACGAGCTAGAGCCCCAACCCGAGCCCGAGCCTAAGTTACAGCCGAGCCTAAGTTATAGCCTTAACGATTGGGCTCGCGAGCCTAAGTTATAGCCGAGTTTTTGCGAGCTCGGGCCGAGCTTTTGAGCTCGTTTGAGATTCTCAAATCACCTCGAGCCGAGTCGAGCCGAGCTCGAGCTTTGGATTTTGCTAGCGAGCCGAGCTCGAGCTCAAGATTGTAGGCTCGAACCGAGCCGAGCTCGAGCTCGAGCTTCACAAAACCTTAACGAGCCCGAGCCGAGCCCAGTCAGGCTCGAGCTCGGCTCGGCTCGTTTACACCCCTATTTATATTTGATGACATAGGTAGCCTAAAGCAAAATAAGTTAATAACGTTGCATAACCACACTTGAAAGGTTGAAAAATACAAAGGTTCAAGGGATCGTAAAGTGCTGATCAAAAGATGACTTGTATTGTCATCACTCTCCTCGGTCAACACAGGCAGTTGTCCATATCTGGCACATGGAGACGCTGCAATGCTCGGACCGCAAGTCCAAAGCCATCATCGGCTAAAAGTGGTATGTCCTTAGGTTGCATCATGGATCAAGATGATACTCCTACTCAAAGAAGAAGATACTCCTTCTATAAATCAGGTCACTCTCTTTCAGATCTGATTACACCTTTCTGATTATTCTCACTTACACATCTTCTATTCTCTTTGATCATGCACGTGTGGAGATTCTCCCTACCACACTAATACTTTACTTGAGTTTATAACAATATTTCTGGCTTTGAGTCATACTCAAACCAGAATCATAACACTCAAATCACAATAATCTTGAATCTCCTTCTACGTTTTGCAACGTAGGAGAACACCACGACTTGCGTTAGGCAGATCGGAACCCTTTTATTACCCTTCCTTGGATTCAGAACTAACGTTAGACCTATATTTGTTGTAGCAACAAGTTGGCGGCCACCGTGGGGCTGCACCATTGTTTCATTTCAAAAAAATCAATTGTGTAGCTCCAACCCTTCGATATGTCTGACCCTGAATCCCCGGAAGAAGTGAATCAGGTCTCTCCAAAATATTGCAAAAAAAAAAAAAAAAAAAAAAAAAAAAATTTGCCTTAGAGAAATGTGTGGCCCAGAATGGTTCTTTAGTTCTCAATTTGGGAAAAGGTTCTCATTTGAACCAAATCCAACCTATTAAAAGTAATTAATAATGGTATTAAAACCATTAAAGCATTTGAAAAGTTTAACATCATTTCATAAAAAGATCTTAGAAAATTCATAATATAAAATGACATCAAGAAGCATTGTTATGAAATTACACAAATATTACTTAAAACTATAAGTCAATTTTGTACTTTCTTTAAAATTAATGCTAGCAATTTGCTAAAAAATCGATAATAATAATAAGAAGAAAAAGAATAAGAATCCATATCTACGTGTATAAATATCTCTATATAAATATACCTCATATGGCTATCTCTATGATTTGCCAATAAAACAAGTCTTAAAGTTAAATGTAGAACATGTGCTTCACGCATCCACTCTCCCAACAGAGACGCATCTGTTTAAATTCTTTAAGATGCCATCGTACGTTTATAGATCCGAATCGATGATTCCAAGCATTAATGGTAGTGTTCTTAATTTCAATTATGGGATTAGTTAATCCATACATTATAAACCAACAGTTCTTGGAATACATGTGTATGTTCTTTTATCTCATGCTGGCCTATAAAAAAACTTCCAATCAAACCCTAATATGTTATAATTTAAGTTTGTCGATCATCTTTCATTCTACGATCGTCATTTCACCGGTGATTGTGGATAACTATTTCTAATTAGATTTTTATTCGTGGGTTTATACAAGAGTCTTTGATTGAATGAATCAAGAGTGTTTGATTGATGTTGGTTTGTCATTGTAGTGCTGCAGTCCAATTTCATCGAAAGACGTCATAATATCTTCCAAGTCCTTTTATTTTTTATGTTGTTGTGCATTTCAGCTCTGAAACTTACCATGAACTATTAATTTTCTTTGTCATTCCAAAGTTTAGGTCTACATGGGCACGATTCCAATTCATTTTATAAAGGTCAACTGTTGGAGCACAATCAGATGCGTATGTATTGGAGTCTATCCCTATTCAATTTTCATGGTTTGGTCATCACTTTATGAAATGTCGTAAGTCGAACACATCCTGTAGTCAATGATTCGTCTGACGTCATTAGTAAAAAAAACTTACCACAATATTATTTTAGACATTATTGTTTTGTTTTTGCATTTGATCTATGAAGCATACATAAAGTAATGCATGAGGTGATCATGCATGCAGTATGCACAGCAGGAAGCCAATTCTACATGCTTTTGTTGCCTGAACATTGTTAAATGCCCCTCACACCCCCTCATCATATGAATGCTTCTAAAACTTGCATCACCACCACCATTCCCATCCCACCACTATGTGTTTGTGTTTGTAATTTTACAATTAATTAATGGGAAGACGACCTCCGTGTTGTGATAAATCACATGTCAAGAAAGGCCCGTGAATGGTTGAATAAGATGTAATTAAACATATTGATTACATACATGCCAATTATATATAGCCAAACATCGTGCAGCCCCGCCGCAACGCGCGAGTTACTGCTAGTGTTAATAATTACAAAACCTACTCACACCTTAGACGCCCGATGACTAGCCTTATGCATAAGCTCTACTTGCACCTATGAGAGGCGGTGATTCATGCCCATTTTAGGTGATATAGCAAAGGCGTGAACCAATTACACGGTCTTACATAGTAAAAAGTTGATATGGTAGTAGGTGCCTAGGTGGTGCTTTAGGTGATGATAGAGTTTGTATGATAGAGTTCAACGTTCCATAAGATTTAGGTGTTGTTTGTTTTTTCTGCAGGAAAAGGTCTGCAGTCTGCAGACCACATCTGCAGAAGAGGAGGTGGACCAAAGGTTTGCAGTCTGCAAGAAGAAGACTGTTTGTTTGTTAACGTCTGCAGACTGCTGAAATAAACTAAAATTTAAATAAAATGATTTTTTATAGCAGTCTGGTGGTGGACCGTGGTGGTAGGTGGTGGTGGGTGTTGGACCATGGTGGTGGTGGGTGGTAGTGGATGGTTGACGGTGGTGGTGGTGGGTGGTGGAGTAAGAAAATGCACCACCTTTTGCGGGGCCATGTGGTGTGACCCTGTTGGAGAGAGACTCCGTTGCAGCCAGGTGTCAGTCCGGGAGTTGCCACTTATCCTAGGTTATTGATGGCCAAAGTGGTGTTGACTTCTAGAGACGACAGTGTGACATTTGGCATTTTACAGGATGACGTGTGTGTACAGTGCTCTGGCGGTACTGTACACAGTAAGGTCCAGGCATGGAAGCTGTCATGTCACTGTACTGGTCAGGGTGGTAGATCTAACCTTGCTAGGTGTCTCATTCTGATTGGTTGGGCATGGGCCCGTGTTTTGACCAAATATTCTGACTTTGATTGGATTGTACCAGGTGTCCTTGTGTACGACGTTGCATGTTTGTCCCGTGCATATGATGATGTGCGTTATCTGGTTTGAGCTGTTGATGTTGCTATGCGCAGCCGCGCAAATGCTTCTTCTTGCACATGGAGTACTCTTTGGGCGTTGTTAGGAGCCTTACGCTGTGTTCCCGAGTTTAATAAACGAAGGAAAAGAAGAGAAAACGAATTAAGGAGAGAAAAGAGAGGGAGTGAAAAGAAAACATTTAATTAACTAGCGCGTTCTAACTCGAAGGAATTGAAAAGAAAATAAAAGAAAAACGAGTCTTTGATGTTTAAAAAATCATTTCTTTTCAAATCTCTCCAATTTGAAAGGATGATAAATAAAGGAAATAAACCAAAATTTTCCTTCCATTTTCTTCCCCGTCCTCTGCTTAAAAAACTACGAAACACGATTTTTTCATGACATTCTTTCATATCCCTTCTTTTCCTTCCATATCCCTTCTTTTCCTTCATTAGGTCTAATCTTGTTTACCCAATAATTTAAGACCCTACCCCTTCAATTAGTAAAAAAAAAATAAGTTACATATGAAATCATACCTCAAACCCTAGAAAATTCAAAATTTAAACGGGTCAAAACCCAAACTCTGGCCCATACATATACGGACCATCAACGGTAACCAACAAAACACAAACATCATCCAATGGCCAAGATCCGACCCAACACTCCAAAAGACCCGACCTAACACCCCATGACCCGACCCGGAAACATCCTCCATCTAAATACCTTCGAACGTTCCCCAATTCAGAGTCTTTTCTTCAGCTCATATACCCATAGAAATAGAGAGATAGGGATCTTCTCTTCTTTCAAACAAATCTTCAACAATCCATCATCCAATCAAAAACCCCCAAAATTTTATAAAAAATAAAACAACCCAACATCTTTTTTTCCCCAATTTCTTCCTAATTTCACATGAGAGTTTTGAATTGAAAGAAAGAAATAAAGAAAATGATCGTTAGAACGTACGGTCGTCGGACCAGCAGCAACAGTCGAAGCAGTAACACCAACACTCTAAATTTCGACGACAACGACTCTTTATCTTTATCCCCACAAAGCCCTCCTCAAGAATTAGACCCAGATATCTTCAATTTCGATTTTTTAAAACCATCTCAAGAATCAGTCAAGAACCCCTTCACTTTCGATTCTTTCGATTCCGACCCCTACAGCTTCGATTCGTCCGAGGAATCGCGTAAATTGCCCCCAAGATCGAAGAAACATAAGCCCGAATTGAAGGATAATGATAAGAAGGGAAAGAAAGGGAAAGGGAAAGAGAATGAGAAGGAGAAGAAGCCTGTGGTGATGGTGAGTGAAACGACGACGTTGATGGAGACACAAGAGTTTGGGGAGATGATGGAGCATGCTGATGAGGTGGATTTTGCTTTGGATGGGTTGAGGAGAGGGCAGCCGGTCCGGATTCGACGCGCGAGTTTGTTGTCTTTGTTGATGGTTTGTGGGACTTTACAGCAGCGTAGACTCTTGAGGACACATGGGTAATTTGTTGTTTTTATCGTCAAGAAACATCCCTTTTCAAGAATTGTTTTAATTTGTAGAATTTAGATGTGTTTGTTTGATATTGTACACTATGATACATGGGTTCTTGATTCTGTCTGTCATGGGTAAAGTTGTTTAATATTGTACACTATGATACATGAGTAATTGGTTGTGTTTTCTCATCAAGAAACAAACATACCCTTTTCAAGAATTCATTCAATTAGTAGAATTTAGATGGGTTCTTGTTTCGGGCATTTGATGAGCTTGTTTACGTAACCAAGGACGGATCTTGGAGCCTACGGCTGCGTTAGTCTATTTAGGTTTAGGGAATTTGGAAATCTAGTTATAGTTTCTGTTGTGATGATGTAACTGATATATGTAAAAGTGAGTCTGTTGCGGGTTCTGTGTGTAAGGATCTTGAGAACACATGGGTAATCAAGAAACAACAAACCCTTTTCAAGAATTATTTCAATTACTAGAATTCAGATGTGTGTGTTTAATACTGTATGTTATGGTACATGGGTTCTTGTTTCTGGCATTTGATGATCTTGTTTACGTAACCAAGGCCGAAGCTTTGGGACATTAGTCCATTTAGGGTTAGGGAATTTGGAAATTAGCTATAGTTTCTGTTTAGGGGGAAAACTTTTATCAGAATGATATATGTAAAAATGGGTCCGTTTAGGGTTGGGGAATTTGGAAAACTTGTCTGTTTCTGGTAACACTTAGGTTTGCTTAAAGAAGGGTAATCTATGTAGTTGCATTTGTGTGGTTAAGTCCTGATGCAGTAGCTAAAGTGCAAAACCAGATACGTGTGTGTGCGTGTGAAGGGGATTGTTGTTTTTTTATTATTATTTTTTTTGGGGGGGGGGGGGGGGGGGGGGGGGTACAGGTTGATCATAAGATTCTTTTAACGTATGTTTTGTTCTTTGTATTTTCAAGCCTAATATTGATTCTTAAAGATTGTAGTGTGTAGTTAACAGTTACTCGTCTTATTTACAGGATGGCAAAAAGAATTACTGATGCTGTATTGGCGCTCAATCTTGATGACATACCTTGTAACCTGGCTGCTGCAGCTTTATTTTTTGTTTTGACAAATGATGTAAGCTGCTTACATTTTCTGTGAACATCTGACTTTTCAGTTTCTCAAAGTCTCAAACAGTAGCTTGTCGGTCAATTAGCGGCTAAAATTCAAAGTAGAAATTGCATTTTATGTAGGAAACAATTCAGTGCTTTATTAAGGTTGCATAAAGAAAGTTAAAGTAGAAGCAGGAGAAATCTACTGAATTAAGTCTTTATTATGAATTCTTTGTCTCATTTCAGGGGCATGAAGATTACATTTTGGATTCACCTAGTTCCATCCGGTTTTTGTTAAAACTATTGAAACCAGTGACTACAAGTGTTACGAAAAATAAAGTTTCAACCCTTGGTAGCAAACTTGTAGCCCTAAGCAAAGATGCTATCATTTTTAATGATGGAAAGGGAGATGAATCTGCTTCTACTGCTATTTTGCAAAAAGTTGAGGAAATTCTTGTGAGTTGCAAAGAATTAAAGCAAAGAGGTGCAGGTGGTAGTGACGCAAAAAGACCCGAACTGAATCCAAAATGGGTTGCTTTGCTAACAATGGAGAAGGCTTGCTTATCCACAGTTTCTCTCGAAGGTACTTGCATGATTTGGTTAGATTCTAGGCATGGCAAAATAGCTTGGTTGGGTTGTGTGATGAACAATGAATCTTGCTTATTCTTTGTGATTTGTTATTGCTTTTGAACTTTTGGATGATTCCAGTCGCTAATTCTATTAGTCTTTTTGTTATATTTTGTGGAATGCTATTAATATTCTTTTATTTATTTATTTCTATTATATATATTTTTATTTTACTATTATTGCACTTTTTTCTTGGTTTTGGGCATGCGCTTTTTTCTTGGGTTAGAATAGGTAATAGATTTTGTATGAGTTGAACAGGTCAGGTAGGGTTGACCGGGATCACTTTTTGTCCAAACACAAGTTTTGATATTTCAGTAATTATCTGTAATAACTAATAAAATGATTTTGGATGTTTTGTGCCTTAATACTGCACTTTTGGGCAGCTTTAGTCCCGTTTCCTTTTGAAGTAATTTTTTATTATGGACATTTGACCCGTTAGGGAGAAAATTAACCCGAAATAATCTATTTATAAGTAAATGACTATCAAAATAATTGATTTCATCTGTATTATTTTAGAGACAACTGGGACTGTTAAAAAGATGGGGGGAAATTTCAAGGAAAAGCTAAGAGAGCATGGGGGACTTGATGCTGTTATTGACATCATAAGGGAATGTCATGGCGTTATGGAGGTATGCGCTTTCTGAAAAATAACTTATATTTTTCAAAAGAATTAACAATTTGCCCATTGTTGAAAGTATCGTTTTCGTTTTTTATCTGCAGGGATGGTTACAACAGCATTCATCTCCGAACCCCGAGTCAAAAAATACTTTTAACCTAGAAAGCCCGATGCTTTTATTAAAGTGTTTGAAAATTTTGGAAAATGCTACATTTCTTAGTAATGATAACCAGGTAATGCTTATAAGTGCATTTCTTGTATGATTGTATCCGAAGTCCAATTATGCGAGTAAGTTGTAATTTGAACTTGTTTATAATGCAGAGCCATTTGCTTGGAGTAGAAGACGATGGCTTCGATTATCGGCATGTTTCTCAGTCATCAATGAAACTTATTCTCAATGTCATTAAAAATCTTTCAGGTATTTGAACTTTATTCACATCATCTTCTTATTTTGCTTATTATCGTTCTGAATATTTTTTTTTTCTGCCATTGGTTTCCAGGTGTTTCTCTACTTAAAAAATCTTCTTCCAGTCCTGAAATTCGGAATGGGAACACTCTTTCCAATGGGACTCTTCTCGCTGATGACAAAGGTAGCGGATACAATCTTGTTACAGAAACTGTTATCAAACAAACATTCCAATACCTGAAATACTTTATAATTTCTCGTGAATCTGATTTCATTAATTTCAAGTTTCAACAAAAAAATTTATTTTCTCAATGAGCCCAAAATTTGTGTTTTCTGTACTAAATTTATGGAGGTTGCAATTTCTATGTATTTTGCTAATTGTTTCATCTCAACGGGTCAAAACAATTCCATAGTTGCCTGAAATTTCTTTTTAATGGAAACCTCTCAAATCCCTTTATTAAAAAATAAAAAAAGTTACATTAAACTGTTTGAAGTGTTTACTCATTGATCTGTGAGCTGTCCCGTTTTGACATAAATGAGTTGAGATGCCTCCTCTATGTGTAATAGTTTCGATTTGAGTTGTTACCTGACCTGCTCATTTTCCATCTCTAGTATTCCTGATTAGTTTTTGATCGACTTTATTTTGTTTTATAATTTTAATAAGCAGTCGACGGCAATGACATCATATGTACTGGTTCCTCAATCGAGAATTGTAGTATGGACTGGCTTCCTTCTCAGAAGAGTTCTAATGCATCTAAAGAAAACCAAATTTCGCTTCAAAATCAACCGGGTTCGTCAAAATCCAATCCTATTTCTGGGTTCAATAATAGTTTGCTAAAGACGAAACCAAAATCTTCAACTTCTAAATCAAGCAGTGGTAAATCGAGTGGTTCATTAATAAAAGTAGGTAAAAAGTCTGGAACTAGTACTAAGTTTGACTTTGAGGATAGTCAAGATCCTTTTGGCAGCGATGACCCTTTTGCATTTGACGACGAAGAAGATGGAGGACCGACAAAGTGGGACGTACTGTCCGGGAAGAATAGCATGTCTCAAAGTCAAAAAAGCAATTCAGCAGTTGAAGAAGTTGAAGACCAAGAGTCACAGGTTGACTTAATGACGTTGAGTCAACAAGATTCAACCAATGTGGAACCCCATGACTCTTCTCAAGCTTCTTGTTCTTATGTCAATGATGATGAAAAGTTCAGTCTTTTGGCTGATTGCCTTCTCGCAGCAGTGAAGGTATGTTTTCAACAATAACTATTTGAGATTCTTAGTCAAAATGTAAGATTGGTCAAACTGTTTGAACTGAACAAAAAGCCTTGTTACAGGTTTTGATGAACTTAACAAACGACAATTCTGTGGGGTGTCAACAAATTGCCGCATGTGGAGGATTGGAGACAATATGCGGTTTGATAGTCGGCCACTATCCATCATTCAGTTTGCATTTGCCCCATTTTGGTGATAGAAAAGACAAATCAGTCCTTGAGGTTGATAATGATGACGATAAACGCCTTAATGATCAAGAATTGGATTTTCTTGTCGCAATACTTGGCTTACTTGTTAATTTGGTCGAGAAAGATGGGCATAACAGGTCATTTTATTTTCCTTTGTATAAGTTAAAATCTAGTTTATTTAATACAAGTTATTAAACAAGGTTTGGATGCTTTGATATTAAACTAGATTATCTTTTTCATTACGAATACAGTTGGATAAGTTTTGTAGATAATTGATATTAATATATATATCTGTATTGATTTTCCGCAGATCACGTCTAGCAGCTACCAGTATATCGATACCTAAGTCAGGTGGTTTGGATTATGAAATTACAGAAGTAATTCCTCTACTCTGTTCGATATTTTTGGCAAATCAAGGGGCCGGGGAAGCAGCTGAAGAAGAAAGACAATCGACTTGGGTGCGTAAACTTATATAGTCGGATTTCTTGTGTATGTTTTTGACCTACAGTGATGGTAGAAACTGTTGACTTTTAGCTAAATCACCAAAATGTTCTAGATTTTTTAGCTAGAAAGTGTTTAGATAAATGACCAAGATACCCTTGATGTGTTGTTTGTGCAGAACAATGAGGATCTTGTTTTGGAAGGAGAGAAAGAGGCAGAAAAAACAATTGTCGAAGCGTACTCGGCCCTTCTTCTTGCATTTTTATCTACAGAAAGGTTGGTTGACTCTTTAGTTTCGAAATTTCGGTTGACTTTTGGTCTAATGGGGGAACACTTGTTCTTTGACTTTTGACAGTAAAAGCATACGTAACGCAATTTCTGAATGTCTTCCAAACCGCAAGGTTTCTATTCTTGTGCCTGTCTTGGAGAGATTTGTGGTATGCATTTTCAACCCTTTAAAACTTGTGTCAAATCCAAAACCGGAAACACATTCTTTTTAATATTACGACATACCCTTTTGCCAGGACTTTCACATGTCGTTGAACATGATCTCGGAGGAGACTCATTCTATGGTGCTTGAGGTAATAGAATCATGTAGGATGCACTGAAAGTGGAAAAGTAATTGAATGATGTATGAAAAGCGGAATGATGGATGTTCGTTGACGGACGTCTTGTACAGCTTCAACTTCCTCTCCAAGGAGGAGTAAGATAGGATCATGTTATAGTCTCTTCTTATTAACCACATTGACCACCATTACATAATTTTCATATTTTCGGTCTAATATTCTTCATTTCATGTGAGGTTTTCTTTAGTAAGACGTGTTTTCACCATCTCGGTGGTGTTTTACGTGGCTATGGCTATGCACTTATGTTTGTATGAGTAGAGGTTAAGAGGAGTCTTTTTTAGTGTTCTGTAGCTTGTTAACCTTGCTTTCTTTTTTCCGACTTCTTCTGTGGTATTGTAAAGTAAGCCCTTTAAATAATTGCACTGGTGTTATGATGAAGATATCACTCACTATGATTCAAAGGTAAGATCCGATCACATTAGATTAGGCGCATAATGTTATGTTATTACCATGTAATTGAAATGTGTTATGTATGTTCCCACGAGTTTTGAGTATACTCGCAACTAAATTATGGTAATCACTACCGGCACAATTACACCACGAGGGTTGTGATGCCATGGGTACGCTTGAAACATAAGCGCAAGTGTAGATCACTAAGATACGCCTCTTAAGTTTCGTTACGGTTTTGAGCAAGGATAGTGACATTACTAAAAGCATCTAAGATAAAGTGTTTTTATAAATGTATCACATAGTATTGAAATGAAGCGGTTGTGGGTTGAATCGATGGGATTACGATAAGCTACAAGCTATGCTTATGGAGGAATGCGAGAATTAGCTGGTTTAGCTTGTCTGGAAACTGTTCTTGAACAAAATGGCTCCCTTCAGCCACATATTCGATTTCTAGGTCCGTCGCAAACTGTTTAACTGTTCCGCTCGTTATGAAACTCTCCACTCCAGGAAACTTCAAGAAATAATCCTTCTCCCCCATGATCACTAACATTGGACTCTTGATCACAGGATCTTCTATGCCATATTCTTCTTCGGATGACCTGTAACGACACAAAATGTACTCTCGTCAACCCAACCCAACCCAACCAAACTTAAATCGTGTCCATGTATATCGTGTTTTATCTACCTGTAAGGAACTTTGAGTGGTTCAAGAAAACCAGATTTCTCATACAGAGCTCCATAGGCTGAAAGATCATCGTCTGTGAACCACGATGGTAAAGGGGTAGACGGGCTCACCATATCCATAATTTCTTGGTTTTCATTAGCGATTGGGATTTCGCTTCTAGAAAACAAGATGTATATGTTTCGCAAGATTGTTTTTGTATCAAAACGGCTGAAATCAGCTTCTGCTCTTCCGGGTTCCTAGCAGAAACAAAATTCCAGTTAACTGTTTCATTTTTTGTAAACCAAATTGATATGTATGTTGTAAGTTGTAACTTGTACCTTCCATCTGTTGATATAGAAACCTTCAGGCAACTCTAGGTGGTACGTACGTGGTTTGAAGGGCCGATGTGGGACACCAAGCGATATAACTCCGCTTACCCTCTTGGGGTATCGTAGCGCAATGAGGAAAGCTGGTCTTACGCCGAAATCTTTTGCGATTATGAAAATCTAGATGCAAACAAATCAAAATTGTGATCAATATCTGTTATGATTACAAGTTAATAAACAACAATCACTTCAAGTCTATATGGAGTGGGATACTATACACACACCACTCCCAAAAGTGTACATCAGAGGCGTATCCAGGACGGATTTTCAAGGGGTTCCTTTCGTAGATTTTTACTGATTTTTACTAATTTTTCAAAATTTTCCACTAAAATTTTTCAATTTTTTTCCAAACCGAAAGGGTTCCTGGAACCCCCTGTATCCGCCCCTGCATGATGTGACAGACCAGACCATACGCCTACCATACTACCCATGTGCCCATTTTCTTCCGGTGTTCTTTAAATAGTGTGTCAATTGTGTTTGTTTACTATTCCTTGTGAAACAGGTAGGGGTGTAAATGAGTCGAGCCAAGCTCAACTAGGCCCCAGCTCGGCTTGTCATGCTTTAATGAGGCTTGAGCTTGGCTCGGTTCAAGCCTACCATTTTGAGCTCGAGCTCGGCTTGGCTCGATGTAATTTGAAAACAATTTTAAACGAGCTAAAAGCTTGGCTCGAGCTCTCTTCGATAGCTTAAACGAGCAAAAGCTCGGCTCAAACTCGACTCGATTAAATGTTATTAGTTAAAATCGAACATGTTCAAATGGACAAACTCGCATACATAAAAAAAACTTGCGAGCCTAAACGAGTCCTAATCCAGGTTCAAACTTGGGCTTAGGCTCGTAAAGGCTCGGCTCGCTCGAGCTTTTTACCGATCCAATCCCGAGAAGCTCTCGAGCCGCTAAACATCGTTCACACCCCTAGAAATATGTATGTATATCCAGGGTCGGACTAGGGCTGACAATTCAGACACGACCACGATAACTTGACACGGCCTACACGATTTTTACAGGTTTCGTGTTTATAACAGGTCGACACGTTAAAACATGTTTATTTTCGTGCCGTGTTCGTGTTTACTTGTTTCATGTTCGTGTCTTAATAGGTCTTATCGTGTTTCTTATCATGTCCTTTCATGTCTTTTCGTGTTAAATTATTTTACTAGGTGTTCCTTATCGTGTCTTATCGTGTTAACCAATTATACATAGGTAAAAATGACACGATTAGATTTCGTGTCGTGTTCGTGTTTACAGGTATCGTGTTCGTGTCTTAGCAGATTCGTGTAACCTTGTTATGCCAGCCTTAGGTCGGACCAAGACGGGTACTTAGTCATGGTCACAAAATTAACAAACAAACAGGAAGCAATCACAAGAAATAAAAGCATTAATAATAATAATAATAATAATAATAATCTATACTATATTATAATGTATGAGTGAGGGGTAGTTTAAGATACCCAAAAGTTAAGAACTTATTTTTTATTAATAACCCTGAAATGAGGGTAAAATAGTCATTCATACATTATTTACATTTTAATACCCTATCATAGTTACACTTTAATCCCTTAAACTTACTTAACTTTTGCTTATTTAACTTATAGTTAAACTTCTTTTCCTTATTTTAAACAACCATCTCCCATGACTTTTAAATAGTCATATTTTTTGCATATGTTTATACCTTTATAAAAAAACTAGATTATACCCCGAGAGCGTCCCGGGTTGAGAAATTTAATATGATACATCAATTTTACATATGAAATAGACTGATGTATAACTCTAATATTAATATCTAACCTAAAACAAATTAACAATGTACAACTCCAATACTAACACATAACCTAAAAGAATGTAGAACTTTAATGTAACTCTAATATTAACACCTATCCTAAAGACTAAATAAATGTACAACTCTAACATACTAATATTGATACCTAACTTAAAACAACGTATAACTCTATTAACCTATTCGGCTATGGTTGAAAAAAAAATCATATTTACTGATTTAAACATAATTAGTGAGTTGTCTATACATGATTAATGATTTACCTGAACACTTTGTGTTTTTTTTCCTGTATGAACAAAACCCCACAAAAAATTTCTTCGTTTTTTATATAGCACTATGGTACTCATTGGAAAGATAATAAAACGCTCGTTAATTTGGTGTAATTTTTTTCTTTAAAAAATCTCGTATATTAAATATATTAACGTTTAAAAATTATGGGAGGAAACATGAGGGTGAAAAATCCAATTTTGTTTTTAAATTATTTTTTCCTAAAATATCTCAATGTCACATGGGATGACACATGACACACTCAAGGAAGAGAATGCCTCTTTGAGTGTCATGTCATTAAAATGGCTTTGGTTTATTATATGTATAGATATAGATATTACATCATAATAAAGAACATTTTATTATCTTTAATTTGAGTATGTTCTACGTGATTAACGATTTTTAGGACTGACCAATAACTAAACCGTTCACTGAAGCGAAACTAAAAAAATTGACAAAGCTGAACCAAAATCTATTGAAAACTAAAAACATCCGATTTAACTTAAAACTGGTTATAGTTTTTTTTTTTTTTTTTTTTTTTTTGTACCCTTAGTTAACCCACATTAGTAAACTGAAACATACCCATTAATACATTCATAACAGTATGCCTGCACGATGTGGTAGGGAACACAGATACTTTTAATGGTTCATGGTTGGGTTGGGTTAGTTTCAGTTCAGTTATAAGCCTCAACCGAAACAAAAATAACATTATCGGTTTATCAATCTTGTTAACCAACCGGTTAATTGGTTCAGCCTATTTGGTTAGATTGTCGTTTTCGGTTTAGTTAATTTTGGTTAATAACCAAAACCAAACTTTTTGTTAAAATTTTGCTTAGAAGCACATGAAATGAAAGTATAAATACATGTAATGGATGTATAAAAGGTATAAAGGTGTGAATGGTTCAATTTTGGTTTGTTAATTTAGTTAACTTAGGGTATAAAAAAATCGATATTAGGTTAACTCGGTTTTGGTTAATTTTCAGTTCGGTTTTGTATATTTTTTTTATTTCGGTTTAGTTTCAATTATTGTTCACCTCTAGATATTGTTAATCACGTAAAAAATCAAATTTTTAATTAAAATTATATAGCAAATTATACTATAATATGGTTTGAAGCTGAGTAGATAGGTTTATGAATTGTAGTGTCGGTAATTAAAAGGGGTTTTGAAATTTTTAGCTTTTATACCTAGGCCTGTAAACGAACCAAATGTTCATTTAATTTTAACCGAACATGAACACATAATCAAACACATTTTTGTGTTCTCATGTTCTTGTTCGTTTATGTCCGTTCGTTTAAACCTAAACGAATAGTTCACCAACGAACATAAACGGACGTTCACGAACATAAATAAAAAAACTCAACGTTTGTTCATATTCATTCACTTAACCCAACGAACTTCCCACCGAACAAGTTCACGAACAGCTCATGAACATTCAGTTCGTTTACATGCCATTTTTTTTACCTCTATAGCATGTATTTATACTTCCATTTCATGTACTTCAAGGCAAAAAAACTTAGCCAAAGTTTGTTTTTGTTATTCACCAAAATTAACTAAACCGGACTAAAAACAGATAAGCTAACAATACCAACCGAACCAAGGAACCAATTGTTTAATAAGATTGATTTATTGATGACCTTTGATATTAGTTTCGGTTGAGGTTAATAATCGAACTTAACCAAACCATACACACCCTTATAAGTGTTTGTGTTCCTCGCTGCATCGCGCGGGCACTCTACTAGTAATAATAATAATAATAATAATAATAATAATAATAATAATAATAATAATAATAATAATGTACCTTATGAATGCCAAGGGAATCAAGGATTGCAATAACATCGTGAACAAGATCGGAAAATCCAAATCTTTGGGTGGCCGGAGAAGGATCGGAGAGTCCGTAGCCACGAAAGTCGGGAGCAATGGCTCTGTAACCGGCATTGGCGACGGCGATCATCTGGTGCCGCCAGCTGTACCATATCTCCGGGAAGCCGTGGAGAAACACCACCGTCGGTGATGATATGCTCCCGATCTCTGCTATGTGAAGCTTCAGCCCGTTGACTTTAATGAACTTGTGCACTATTCGGTCCATTGTGGCTTCAATTTTTTATTACGTAACACTCTCGTCTGACGTTTTCAACGTCGATTCAAACGGTGATGCGCCGTTACTAATAAACTAGATTGTTAAATTTAAGTTTTTTTTTTTTTTTTTTTTTTTTTGAAAATTAGAATTTCAATAAAACACCCGGCATCTTCAAGACGAAGAGACCACAAAACCAATTACATCATGTCCAAATTAAATTTACACCAAGACTTCCAATTAACGTTACCATCCTTGAATCTACTACGAAACCACAAAAAACCAAAGCTTTGATGTCCGCAACAACTTGAGAAAATATTATATGGGTAATGGGTTGAAAAGGAGATAAGTTAAAAGTTAGAATTTTTAACTTTTTGATTAAGTAGATAAGGATGTAGAAGCCATTGGGGTGGTGGCCCAATGGTAGAAGCAAAGCTTCTAGGAACACCTAAGGGGGAGGTCATGGGTTCAAGTCCCACAAGGAGTGAAATTTGCCGTTAAAAAAAGATAAGGATGTAGAAGAACGAGATAAGGAGATAAAGAGAAGGAGAGCCAAACATGGCCTTAACAAAAGCAAACACAAACAGGTATTACTAGGGGTGTAAACGAGCCGAGCCGAGCCCGAGCCTGACTGGGCTCGGCTCGGGCTCGTTAAGGTTTTGTGAAGCTCGAGCTCGAGCTCGGCTCGGTTCGAGCCTACAATCTTGAGCTCGAGCTCGGCTCGCTAGCAAAATCCAAAGCTCGAGCTCGGCTCGGCTCGAGGTGATTTGAGAATCTCAAACGAGCTCAAAAGCTCGGCTCGAGCTCGCAAAAGCTCGGCTATAACTTAGGCTCGCGAGCCCAATCGTTAAAGCTATAACTTAGGCTCAGCTGTAACTTAGGCTTGGGCTCTAGCTCGTTAAGGCTCGATTAGGCTCGCGAGCCCAATTGAGCTTTGTATCTAGGGCTCGAGCTCGGGCCCGATAACTAAACGAGCCATATTTCAGGCTCGGGCTCGTTAAGGCTCGGCTCGTTCGAGCTTTTTACCGAGCCGATCCCGAGCCGCTACGTGTCATTTACACCCCTAGGTATTACTGAACAAAATCGAGTACAAACTAACACATATTAAAATTTAAAAATTAACATTTTTCATTACTAGCATTATCCGCCCAGAATATATTACTCCAATTACCCAAATATACTTGGCATAATTTTAATCACATATTGTCTTCTACAAACACAAATCTATCATTTTAAACTTGAAATCCTCGTTTAATCTACCGAAAATAACAATTAACCAAAACAGTTAAAGTAATATTAATATGTGATATACTATATTAAAAAAAATTCTACTGGAAATTTTAAAGTACTTAAGATAAGAATAAAAATTAAAAATCCTAATGAACTATCGAACTAGAAAACAAACATAAACGAACACGTTACCATGTACTTCTAAAATATGTCAATTGAATGTAAGAACTACATATAATTTAGTCAAGTTATAACTATTATATATACAACCTTAGTCGATTGTCGAGTCATGTATCATAGGTCTTTGATATAACTACGACACCATAACTTAAGCTTATTAAAGTTGTCATTTATTTAATTGTTAATTTTAAGATTTAATTGACAACCGGTTACGGCAAGAATAATTTACACGAAAACGATTTAACCCAGTTCCGAACCGAACCTGTAGGTTTTTATGCGGTCCAGTTCTTATATTTAGCATTTAACGGTTTTAGTTCGGTTCGGTCAGTACGTTTTAAACTGTTGCACACCCCTATTTACTGTCAAATCATAAGGTGTCATCGATATATTACCATACCATTTTCATTCATTTTTTCACTACACACTATTGTGATTTCATAAGTTTTCACAACAACTCAATCATATTCTATTCTATATATATACATTTTACAAAGGTAAACAGTTGTAATTTTTGATTGGTTTTACCTTATGACACATTATCATTGAATATATTTTGTTTAGCTACAACATGCTTCTTAAGTTGGTCATGAACATCAATTTTTCTGAATGGACCATGTATGAATCGTTTATTGGATGGCATTTGGAGTTTTAATGTATTGAAATATACTACAAGAATTTTTTACCGACTATACCATTATTACGTACAGTGGCGTAGCTTGACCCAAAGGTTCGGGGGGTCGGAAGTCACTAGTTTCGGGGGGTCGAAACTCTATATTTTCAAAATTTTCTATACGAATACTATATAATCGGAACTTCTGCGCGAAAATTCGGGGGGGGGGGGGGCGCCCCTCCCCGCCCCAACTAAGCTACGCCCCTGATTACGTATAGTAAATAAATATTATTATTCTTCAACAACAAATAATTATTATGTTAACAAACAAATAAACAATATTGTTAGTTTCGAAATCCTATTTTTTCATGGTTCTTTTCGGCCACATCGTTACTACATAGAGTGTCGCTTTCAACCAAACCGGGCAAATACCGACCAAACGTCCGCTGCGAAGCGCTGGTAATCTCGCTAGTTTAATAAACACCTACTTTCATAAAATTTAAAATAAAAACAACCCTAAAAAATTACAATTAAGTGTTTCTTAGAAAGTAGAAGGTTTTAGAACTCATGTTGACATGGGTGAAATACAAAATTCTTGCTCACTGGGTTTTGGTTAATCTGATTTTGATACTTTTCCACAAAATAATGCATTTTCAATAGTATCAAACTGTCACCATCCTCTTTCACAAACGAAACAATGCATTGGACTCAATAACACCATAAGTAAAACAACTCACAATACATTAAGGTAGTCATGATATCAATCAACCATCCTACGTACATTATTCAAACGAAACGAACCCAAACGAACCTATAAGTTCTCCCATTGGATTACGGTCAACAATGCTTCTGGAGGAACGCGACTATTAGCGAGTTTACCTTATCCGGAAACTGTTCTTGAACGAAATGGCCACCTTCTGGCAGATATTCGATCTCCAAATCGGATGCAAACTGTTTAACCATTCCGCTCTTTATAAAATCTTCAGTTCCAGGGAACTTCAAGAAATAATCCTTCTCCCCTATGATCAGTAACATCGGGTTCTTGATTACAGGATCGTCAATGTTGTATTCTTCCTCAATCGACCTACAACCGCACAATTTCTTAAGAAACCAAATTCATTGCAGATATTTGATCATCTCTATACTGTAATTGTGTTTTAAGTTACCTGTAAGGAACTTTGAGCGAATTATGAAAACCGGATTTCTCGTATAGAGCTCCATAAGCCGAAAGATCCTCCTCCGTGAACCATGAAGGTAACGCGGTTGATGCATCGACAATATCCATAATCTCTTGGTTTTCGGACGCAATAGGAATTTCACTTCTGGAAAACAAGATGTAGATGTTGCGTACAACTGTTTTCGCATCTAGACGCCCAAAATCAGCTTCGGCTCTTCCAGGTTCCTACCGACAAATTGTGTTAGTAGGTACATAATAACTGGGACGGACCTATATACATCCCAAGGGGTAGGGCTGGCAATTTAGACACGAACACGATAACCTAACACGAATCTACACGATTTTAACAGGTTTCGTGTCTAGAACAGGTCGACACGTTAAGACCTGTTTACTTTCGTGTCGTATTCGTGTTTACATGTTTCGTGTTCGTGTCTTATCGTGTACGTGTCTTAACAGGTCTTATCGTGTTTCTTATCATGTCTTGTCGTGTCTTATCGTGCCTTGTCGTGTTAACTTATTTTACTAGGTGTTCCTTATCGTGTCTTATCGTGTTAACCTGTTATACACAGGTTCGTGTTCGTGTTTGAAAAAAATGACACGATTAGATTTCGTGTCGTGATCGTGTTTACAAGTTTCGTGTCCGTGTCTTAACAGGTTCGTGTAACCTGTTATGCCAGCCCTACCAAGGGGGACGGGCGCCCCCCTTACAAGAAAAAAAAATACTGTAATTTGTAGGTAAAAATTCTGATCACACCCTTTTAAAAATTCGGTTAAACCCCGATCACCCCCAAGAAAATAATTTTTAGGTCCGCCACTGCATAATAACCGATACAATAAGGATGATTACAAACGTACCCTCCATCTATTGATGTAGAAACCTTCGGGCAGCTCATGGAGGAACCTCTGGCGTCCAAAAGGCGTATGTGGTATTCCGAGTCCGACAACTCCGGCTACCCTCGTCGGATACCGGAGTGTAAACACATAAGCTGGTCTAACCCCAGCGTCTTTCGCTATTATAAATATCTACAATTCAAATTATTACATACAGTAAAGAAGTTTATATATATTTTATGACAAAAGATCAAATACAAATAAAATTATCGTGCGAACATACGAACTGAAGGGAACAAAAAAAAGTGGCGGTGGCATTTTCGTAAATAATGACCACCACTCTTTGTTGTATAATTACTCTAGTGTATATAATTACTCTAGAGTAAAAAAGTGGCGGTGACATTTTTCGTAAATAATGATCACCACTCTTGTTGTATAATTACTCTAGTGTATATAATTACTCTAGAGTAATTACCCTAAAGTAATTATATAATTACTCTAGTTATATAACTACGCTATATAATTACTTTAGAGTAATTTTATAATTACTCTAGTTATATAATTACGCTAGAGTAATTACGCTAGTTATATAACTAGAGTAATTATATAATTACTCTTAGGGGTGTTCAACGAATCGAATAACGAATTTTCGAATTATTCGAATCGAATTTTTCGAATTTTTAATATTTTTATCGGAATTCGTATTCGATTCGTATTCGCTTAAAATTCAAGTTATTCGATTCGTATTCGATTCGAATAAGAAACTCGAATTCGAATCGAATTCGAATAAATTCGATTTAGTTCAAATTCACCACAAATAATAAATTGTTTTACTTTTTTTTTAGTTTTAAAACTTATACAAACTCATTATTTTTAACAGATAAAATACAAATCTACAAAATTAATAAACAACAATTTGTAAAATACAGGAATAGTAAAAATAGTAGAGACTATATAGTTTGTTAGAGTTTTGTGATGTATAAGGTAAATATGTAAAATATGGTTATGGTATAAGTTGTAGAGACTATGGATTCTTAGAGTTTGACCAAAATTTAAAAATTCTTTTCTTCAATGTGTATATTTGTGTATGTAATAATGTGTATGTGTGTATATATAATTTAAAAAAATATACATTTATAGTTTTTATTCGAATTTCGAATCGAATTTAAAATCATAAATTCGTATTCGATTTACTGGACTCGAATTCGAATTGAATCGAATTCGAATTCTTAATAATCGAATCGAATTTTTGTTAATCGAATCGAACTAAGTCGAATTTCGAATTTTTCGAATCCGAATCGAATTCTGAACACCCCTAATTACTCTAGTTATATAAAGTTTCCAATATTTACAGAAATGTCACCGCGTGTTTTTTACTTCAGTTCGTACGATAAAACCTATTTGTACGTGAACTTTACTCTATATTTTATTATTAAAATTTAAAAGGATAAGTTAATAATGTACCTTATCAATGGCCAGTGAATCAATGATTGCAAGAATATCATTGACAATATCGTTGAACCCAAATGTGTCTAGGTTAGGGGGTGGGTCAGAGAGGCCGTAGCCTCGGCAATCGAGAGAGATGGCTCTGAAACCGGCACCGGCGACGGCGATCATCTGGTGGCGCCAACTGTACCATATTTCTGGGAAACCGTGCACGAACAACACTGTTGGTGATGACTCGTTGCCGATCTCGGCTAAGTGAATCTTTACTCCGTTGACTTCTACGAATTTGTGTGCAATTTGGTCCATTGTTGGTTTAGTTTTTCTGTGGATAATGGTGATTTTAACAAGAACGCACAGAATAAGTGAGTGAGATGTTGGGCGGATTCTAAAAGAGTAGATTTTGTCCTTATTTGATTGAATGATTATTATTATTATTATTATTTATTTTGGTCACGTTTTTTACTTTTTTTGTGATGTTGGAGTTATGGTATTTTTTTTTTTGTTCGTTGAAAACAAGAAAGAAAAGATATAAAGTAAAATAATAATGAAACCATTTGTTAAAGCAATACTAAGGTTAAGAGGTGTGGTTTTTCTATTCATCTTGTTCGTTTTAACGTCACGTCACAACACTCTTTCATTCCTCTTCCCTAAATAAGGGTGTGGTTTCCCTTCTTTCCCCTTCTCCATGCAATAATATAAGAGAGAGAGGACGGGGATTTGTCTCTGGTTACACCAAAGTTGGGGCATGGGGGGGGGGGGGGGGGGTTGGGTTTCTCGTAAGGGGTGGCTACCACATAGACTTCTTTGTTTAGTTTGCAACAACTCTTTTCTCCAAGCCAAACATATCCCTTGTGTTATTTGGGCCCTATTTAATCTACATAAAGCGTTTTATATGGGATCTAAATGCTATATATATCAATCAACCAACAATATGTATATTTTTTCGATTCATTTTAAAATATTTTCTTTGTAGTAATTTTGGCTTTTGGTTCACTTTTATTACAAAAATACATACATTTACTACTACAATTTCTTACATCTGGCAAAATAGAAAGCTATTCAATCATCCTAAGAAATTGGTTCAGTGGTTAAGAGACATGCCCTCCTTAGTAAGATGCAGGTCAATTCCTACTTGGGCCATTTTCGACGGACATCTGGGTGAAGGGACGAATCGGGCTTTAATCCCGGGTTCGAACCTGACGGGGGCGAGGGTTTACAGATTCTATCCGGTTCCCGCGAATTAAAGGGATACAGCCTCACGGCGGTTGAGGAGTTGACCTTGGACATAGCCCCGAAAAGGAGGATTTACACATTAGTTTCTTTGCCGTTAAAAAAACATCAAAAAAAAAAAAAAAAAAAAAAGCAAGAGAATAGGTGTGATTGTGAGCTATTATTGTAAGCTTTTACAAACACTCATTTGTACTTGTGATCATTAGTTTTGTAATGAGGTGCATTGATGACCATTACCATCTCATTGAGACATATTTGATGAAAGAACACATTGGACTAAATAACATTATAACTGAAACAACTCACAATACATTAAGGTAGCTTCGATATCAATCATACATTATTCAAACGAAACGAACACAAACTTCCCCCTAATCCCATCGGATTATGATCAACAATGCTTACGGAGGAACGCGATTATCAGCGGGTTTACCTTCTCCGGAAACTGTTCTTGAACGAAATGGCTCCCTTCTGGCACATATTCCATCTCCAAATCGGATGCAAAGTGTTTAACCATTCCACTCTTTATGAAATCTTCAATTCCTGGAAACTTCAAAAAATAATCCTTCTCCCCTATGATCAGTAACATCGGGTTCTTGATTACAGGATCTTCAATGTCGAATTCTTCTTCAATTGTCCTACAACAACAAAAGTTACGACTAACAACAAACCAATTCATTGTTTGATCGCTTCTAGTTGTGTTTTAAGTTACCTATAAGGAACTTTGAGCGAATTATGAAAACCGGATTTCTCATATAGAGCTCCATAGGCCGAAAGATCCTCCTCCGTGAACCATGAAGGTAACGCGGTTGATGCATCCACAATATCCATAATCTCTTGGTTTTCAGACGCAATAGGAATTTCACTTCTGGAAAACAAGATGTAGATGTTTCGTACAACGGTTTTCGCATCAAGACGCCCAAAATCAGCTTCAGCTCTTCCAGGTTCCTACTAACAAATTGCGTTAGTACCAAAATAATATAATAAGGATGATTACAATTTTTTTAAATCAAGGAATAATGGAAATAAATAATCCCAACTATTGACTATTGGCCAATAACAGTCCCAACTACGAAAATTACCAATAGTGGTCCCAACTTTCGACATATTGAAATATAATGGACCCAAACTAACGGCGTTAGTGTGGTGCTGACGTGGCATGCCACGTAGGATCATTTTGCCACCTAGGATGCCATGTCAGCATCACACTAACGGAGTTAGACCTCCGTTAGTTTGGGTCCATTATATTTCAATATGTCGAAAGTTGGGACCACTATTGGTAATTTTCGTAGTTGTGACTGTTATTAGCCAATAGTCAATAGTTGGGATTATTTATTTCCATTATTCCTTAAATAAATAAAACCCATTACGTCAGGATTACAGGTAAACGGGCAATAAGTAAATAAGTTGCGCCCCAACCCCCTTTTGGATTACAAAACCTGTTCGGCTAAACATAAACCCTTGGTTCTCGGAGCTCTGAAATTACAAATAGAGATGGAAAGAAACAAACATACCCTCCACCTATTGATGTAAAAACCTTCAGGCAGCTCTGTAAGGAACGTCGGGGCTCCGAAAGGCGTATGTGGTACTCCAAGTGATATAACTCCGGTCACCCTCGTCGGATACCGGAGCGTAAACACATTCGCCGGTCTAACCCCAGCGTCTTTCGCTATTATAAATATCTACAATTCAAATTATTACAGTCAAGGACAATAAACTGTTAAAAACTTATTATTAAAAGGATTTAGTTATCAATGTACTTTATCAATGGCCAGTGAATCAATGATTGCAAGAATATCATTGATAATATCGTTGAACCCAAATGTGTCTAGGTTAGGAGGCGGGTCAGAGAGGCCGTAGCCTCGGCAGTCGAGAGAGATGGCTCTGAAACCGGCACCGGCGACGGCGATCATCTGGTGGCGCCAACTGTACCAAATTTCTGGGAAACCGTGCACGAACAACACTGTTGGTGAGGACTCATTGCCTATCTCGGCTAAGTGAATTTTTACTCCGTTGACTTTAACGAATTTGTGCACAATTTGATCCATTGTTGTTTCAATTTCTGTGTCCAATGAGTGATATTTAAAGAGTAGATTTTGTAATTATTTTATTCATATTTATTGTTATTATTTAATTTGATCATATTTTTTTTTTGATTGTGATAGTTATGGCATCTTTTTTTTTTGTTGGTTTTTAAGGTAGAGTGGTGTCTCAATTTCGAAATATAAGTGAGAATTAAAGGTTAGTAATAACTTGGTTTATCTATTTTGTTACTTTCGTATGATAATTAATTATTTGAAATAATCAGTACCAACTTTTACAAATAGTTTGATCACCATTACATGTGGTAGTATGGTGTACTATTGGTAAAAACAATTATAAAATTAATTACATGGTTAGCAGTCTAGGGTTGTCTATAAAGCTTGTGGCCGGGAGCTCGCTCGAATTTAGCTCAAAAAAGCTCGCTTAATATAGCTTGGTTTGGCTCGGATAATTCTAATTTTTAATATATATATTTTTATATACATATAATATACTATAAAAATGTTAAAAAAGATGGAGAACATGTTTCAAATTTAATATTTGGTAATAGTAGCATGGAGATTGTGTGCTTGTGATTGAAGTTACAGCTAATCAAGTTATTTAAAAAACCCATAGCATAATGATAATTGTCCAAGTAATCAAGTTATCAAACTCGATACAGCTTTTGATTTCAAAGAGATCAGTATTTTAGGAGTTCAATTAAACACCTATTGCATATTTAGGGGGTTAATTCGTATGTTGATAAACTTATACTGTATCCCGTTGAAATTTGAGACTTACTTTGTTCTCTTACCATTAAATAGGTTATCGATAAACCGCTTACAACCCAACAACTCACTTATAATTTCCTCAAAATTTATGACTCAATTAAAAATATGGGTTAAACAGGTCGAGTTCGAGTTGACCAAAATTTATGTGTGTGCGGGTTATGATTGGAATCTTTGTCACGAATTATAATGTAGGTCAGGTTCGGGTTGAACATTTCAACTCACCAACCCGCAACTCGTCAATCCATCAACCAAACACGATTGACACCCCTACTTCAAGTGACACCCCAACTCCAAAGTCAAAATCACACATAGAAAGCTAAAAAAAGAAGATACGTATCATATAGACACAACGAGCAATCACATGCAAAAGCCCCAAAACACACTTAGAATCTAAGCGCATAAGCTACTAAGGTGTTGTTTGTTTTTGAAGAGGTAAAAGGTCTGCACTTTGCGAACTACATCTGCAGGAGAAGAGGTGGACCAAAGTAGGGATGTAAATGATGAGCAACGACTCAAGAGCTATCCGGGATCAGATTGGTAAAAAGCTAGAACGAGTCGAGTCTTAACGAGCCTGAGCCCGAACCTAAGCTTGAAACATAACTCATTTAGTTACCGAGTACGAGCTTGCGCTTTTCATACAAAGACCGTTTAGGTTCCCGAGCCAAAACGAGTCCAAACAAATCTTATATTATTATTATTTTATATATACTACAACTACCATTTAACATTGGCGAGTCGAGCTCGAGCCGGACTTTTAGCTCATTTTAAATTGTTCTATAATTATTTCGAGCCGAGTCGAACCAGCTCGAGCCTTGGGTTTTACTTTCGAGCCGAGTTCGAGTTCAAACTATTCGGCTCGAACCGAGCCGAGCTCGAGCTTCATAAAAGCATGACGAGCCGAGCTCAAGCCCAGTCAGGCTCGGGCCCGGCTCGGCTCGTTTCCACCCCTAGACCAAAGGTCTGCGGTTTGCAGTCTGCAAGAAGAATACTGTTTGTTTGTTAACGTCTGCAGCTTAACCTAACCATAACCATAACCATAATCATAACCAACCACAACCCACTGTAACCATAACCCCTCACAACCCACCATAACAACCGTGATCCCCCACAACCCACCATAACCATAACCCATCACAACCCACCATAACCCACCACAGCGGAAGGTGGAGGGAGGGAGGGAGGAGGAATGCCTGTTGTTATGTGTGAGGAGAAGAGAAAAGGAGAAGATCTTAGTCCAAGTCTGCACCAAAAAGATATCAGGAAGACATTTCTTAGTGAACGGTCTTCTTAAAAACAAACAAGCTACAGAACCCCGAATGTCTATCCGCGTCTGCACGACGCAGACATAAGTGGTGAAAAGCACTTCTAAGAAAAAACAAACACCCCCTAAAATAATATGTAAAAATACCAACAATGTAATTTCTATGGTATGAAAATTACAAAATGAATGAAACCACATATACTAACCATGTAATTATTTGTAAAACAAATAAACGGGACCAACCTACCACCGATGGATATGCACACATGTAGATATCATTGCCTTTCAAGTAATACGGATGGTGGGTTTAACAAGAACACACAAAATAAATGAGTGAAAGTTTAGGTCAAAAATGGAGCTCCGAATATAGATTTTGACTTTTTGTGGGTGTGGGTTACAATTCATATTTTATTCATCACATTATTGTTTGTTTGTTTCTACCGACCGGCCTGCCATTGGTAGGCATGCACTGATGCACACGTCACGATTTCATAGCCTTCGATGAATCCTAAATTCGATCACAATGGAATAGGGATGATAATGAACCAACCGGTAACGTATTGAAAAATACCAAAACCGAGAAAGAGTTCAAGTATAAACCAAGTAGTACGTCGAGTACTCTAGCGAACACGGATGGTTGGTACCTATATAATCGAAAATACTAAAAAATGCTTGAGAAACCGGAAACATGCAAAATGGATGCCTGCAGATGGTGTTCGGTCGAACTTTTATTTCAATTTGAGGGGCCTACGTGACCATGGACATTGCCTCTTCATGGGTGGCTTTGCTTAGGGAGCGTTTGTTTCAACTCTTAATGAGATATATGTCTGAATCAGTCAGACATAGTTTATTCAGACTGTTTGTTTTTGCGATTAGATGACTGAATCGGTCAGACATTTTCCTTTAAATGGGCAAGCATTATACTGCGTCTGACTAGTTCAGACCTCTTACTGGCTCAACACTTAATGGTTTAGATCTCTTACTAGTTTCGCACTAACCCATTCTAGCTGCCAAACCTCCAGTTGGGTATTTAACATTATTTGGTTGAAAACTTGAAATTTATGGGTCATGACTCATGAATTGAAATGGCTCGCATTTATTAAAATAAAAAGGGCCCTTCTATTTTTTTTTTTATTTTTGTAAGACTTTACTGCCTTTGGTTAATATATGGGCCATGTGCCCATCAAAAAATTTACTTCCTTCAAGTTCCTTTTGTTGATTTCAACAAACTTAAATTGTCTTGAGTACACAAAGTTTGAATATAGTTTAGATACAAGTTGGCTCTTTTGGATATTTTAGTGGTGAATTTATTACTCTTAAGACTATGGGAGTCAGGGTTTGGGTTGCCGGGTTGGGGGTATGAGGGTATGTGTAGTGGTAGAGGGTTATGTGGGGGTTATGGGATTAAAATATTAAAAAGTAATAGAAAGGGGGTTATGTGGAAGTTATGGAAAAAGAGGGTGTAGTGGGAAGGAGGGTTATGTGGGGGTTATAAATGATTGGTAATGATTGGTTAATTATTGTTTTTTATTTAAATAAGAATATTAAATAGTTAATAATATTTCATTAAATATAAAAATAATAATAAAAATAAAAATTTAAACTCAAAGTTTATTAAATTAATAAAATAATAAAAAAATATTTAATATTAAAAAATAATATTTAAAAAAAAAATCTTGGATTTCAAACACATTTTCAAAAAAGCACAAAACACAAACGTTACTTTCCCAAACCAACAATAACCATATCATACACCCTACATCCATTCCAACTTGTACAACATGCATCACAACTTGTACCCTAAACTTTTCCCCTCTCTAAAACCACTCCATCACCATCTTCTCCATTCACTCACTCATTCATCTCTGCAACTCTCATAAACCCTAACAATGCCTACCACAGACAAACCCTAATAATAATAATAATAATAATAATAATAATAATAATAATAATAATAATAATAATAATAATAATAATAATAAAAAACGGTTTCTCTCTCCTTCCAACACACAACGCTCGTTGTCTGCAAAACATTTCATCCCCAAAACGCTCCATAGCGCCGGAGGGGGCGGTGTTCCCGGCGCTATGGAGCCCCAAAACGCTCTATAACGATCCCCACTACACATACTCTGAGCAGTCATGTGGTATAAGTGGGGTCCAAAACTTAAGCCCTCAAAATTGTAAGAAGTAGAGGAGCTTGGGCCAATGATGCCATGGCAACATGGTTGAGGTGGGAGGGTTTAACACCATAGGTGGGTTCCCGCCCGGGTGAGGTCAAGGGTTCGACTCCCACTGAAGCAGGCCCGGTTAAGACAATGCATGAGGTGGGATGTCACGGGTGAGTTCTTAGCCGGCCAAAAAAAAAAAAAAAAAAAAAGTAGAGGAGCTTGGGTTTAGGGCTTGGGTATCAAATATTATAACAGTCATTTAAAAAAAACCCCAACCAATCAACACATCCCACAATCAAACCCGCCAATAACAAACTACCACATCAGCAACCCCCCCCCCCCCCCCCAACCCCCCTCAAAATCCCAAGGGGCCATGTGGCTCATCACGTCAGGCATAGGCAGGATCTTCATACGGGCCCGACCGGGCACAGGCCCACCCAACCTTCTCGCTTCATAGTGTAAGTTTTACCGAAAATTTTCAAAAATTAGTATAAGTATTGAGTCAAGCCCTACCAGATTGAGTCCGGTTCTACCAGTTTTACGTTCAAGATCCGCCATTGACGTCAAGAGGGGGTGGTGTTCCTGGCGTGGGTTGGCGCCATTCCCACGGGCCACGGCATCACCCCCTCACTCTTAAATGGGTTGGCTTGGTTAATTTTGGTTATAGTTTAATTGATTGATTTGGATCACTCAAATTATACAATAGATTAGAGCGGACCACTTCTATAGAAACTATAAATATTATGTTATCAATCTTACACTTAACACTTATAAAAATTTAGTATTTCATTCGATATAAAATTAACCCTTTAGACCTGAGCCCAACCAATATAACAATTTTCTATCGACCCATTTTAAACCCAATTCAATTGGGCTGACCCGACAATATATAAACATGGCACACAAGTATACATAAATACAGGAAACATCATCATAGGAAAGTAACCCAAGGCAAAAACTTCAGATGTATGTTTATTTAAAAATCTTAGCGCGACTCCAACACGCAAACATGAATTCAAACTCGAGATCTTTAGATTCTTTTACATCTCAATAACATTAATATTTGTTGCAACTGAGAAAACTGATTAAGAAGTTATTAACCTGGTCAGGGAATTGCTCATGAACAAAATGGCAACCTTCAGGCATGTAGATAATTTCTATATTTGGCACATATTTTTTCACCTCCCCACTCTTCACATATTGCTCCATTCCAGGGAACTTAAACGAATAATCTTTTCCACCCATGATCACCATTGTTGGAGCTTCTATTTTCACATCATCAAGATCATGTTTTGGTGATTTAAATTTCTCTCCGAGTGACCTACACCGATAAATGAAAGCTAAAGAGAATGCAAAATTGCAAATAGGGGTGCAGAAACTGCCATTAAAAACGGCGTAAATAATCAAAATTACTCCCTTTTTTTTTTTTTTTTTTTTTTTTTTTTTTGTAATTTTATTGCATACCATGTCATGATACCTGAGTAAATATGATCAGTGATCCTTTAAAGCTCAAAATACATGTAAATACCGTGTCATGACTCATGAGAAATAAGCAATCCGACATTGTTGAAACAAGTAATTATAAAATTAGTTAACAGTAAGCATTCTTTGTCAAACCAATGAATATTTGGTAAGATACTTGTCCTTATGGACACTATCCAATATTTTGTATAAAGTTGTTTATCTAGATCACACATTAGATGTTCAGTTGGAAAAATGGATACGCTTGTCAATGATAATTACAGTGACCGGTGATGGTTCATACCTCAACGAGAAAATTCTCTTAAATTTACACAATTGTAAGCAAAACAATGCATGTTGTTTAGAGGTGGTAATTTTGAAGCACCTACTCATGAAAGGATAGATTCATGTTATGTTTGATTCCTAACGGGTTAAACACAGAATGAAAAATATAACATAGAAGAAATGAAAGTCTCCCCGAATGTACTTTTAATGCAAAAAAAGTGAAAAAACCTATGCATTCAAAAACATATATTAACACTGGAATAAAATATTTTAAGTGGGCGTATTTGACACGCTAACTATTGATTAAAAAGACAAATATACACAAAGCGTTTAAGTAATTACCTGTAAGGAACTTGGAGTGGAGTTTGAAATCCAGACTTGTGATACAGTTCTCCATACACTGAAAGGTCCTCCTCCGTGAACCAAGAGGGTAAAGGAGTTGATGGATCCACCAAATCCATTATCTCCTGGTTTTCACTGGCTATCGGTATTTCACTTCTAGAGAACATAATGTAGATGTTTCTCACCACTGTTTTAGCATCAAACCGACCAAAGTCAGCTTCAGCTCTTCCCGGTTCCTACAAATAATTTCAGTTACATTGTTGGAAATATTATCCATTTCTAACATTTATCGGACAATTTTATATGGGAAATGCCATGGCCTATTAAAGGTGATGATATCATTATAACGCCACAAAGGTTCGAACTTCAAACAGGGGAAACACTCATTGGCTGCCTTAATTAAAGCAGCCTTTTTTCCTTTTAGTATCGTCCCAACTCCGAACTATTTGAACAATACGTCTTCCTCTATATGTATATTTATACTTTCAGTTGTTTGCTAGAAAGCAGCATGGTTTTAAAAATCGGTCGAGGCGCACGCCTTGAGGTGCGCCTCAAGGCGATTTGGGGAAAAACGAGTTTGAGGAGTTGCCTCAAGGGTTATGATTTTAGGTGCGCCTCACAGGCCTGAGGCGGTAAGAAAAGGCGCGCCTCAGGGGTTTTGAGGTATGCTTTTGATGTTTTAGACTTTTTGTGACATGTCATGTCTTCTTTTATATGTGTTTTTGATGTTTTCAATGAATTTGATGATGAAACTAGTTAGTATTTTATTTTTTATAAGATATATAATTTTTTACTTTATTTTTTAATTCCGCCTCAGTTCGCCTCGAGGCTTACGCCTTGTGAGGCGATGGGAAAACGCCTCGACGCTCGTTTCAGTACTTTTAAACCTTAGAAAGCAGAAAGATCTAGTACATGTCTAGTAAATAACTTTTGCACTTAGTTCATCAAGGCGCCAAAGGCGCACACATCAAAACCACTTAGTGTCCATCAAGGCGCATAAAAAAAAAAAAAAAAACAGAACCAGAGAGAGTGAACTGAAGGTGGGTGTCTACCTGCCATCGTCGAATGTAGAAACCTTCGGGGAGGGTTATCTTGAAAGGCGCATTAGGGTGTATAAATGGTACACCAAGTGTTACAATTCCTGCAACTTTCTCTGGATGAAAAAGAGCAAATGTGTAGCAAACTTTTGCTCCAAAATCTTTAGCAACAACAAACACCTAATCACGTCCACATCAACATAATTAACATAATTAATATTATAAGGTACCTACCATCAACTTCTACAACATTCCGTTTTTCACAGGCTTTCTAATTAATAAATGATAATCTAATTATATAACAATTACACACATATATATAACAGACCTTAGAAATGTTAAGGGAATCAAGGATGGAGGCGGTGTCGTTGACCAGATCAAGGAAGGAGGTCTTGTCGGGTTCTGTAGGAATGTCGGATAGTCCGTATCCTCTGTAATCGGGTGCAATTGCTCTGAAACCTGCGTTTGCTACAGCAATCATTTGGTGGCGCCACGTGTACCATATCTCCGGAAAGCCGTGAAGGAAGATGACCGCCGGAGATGAATCGGAGCCTATCTCGGCTACATGGAGCTTTAACCCGTTGACTCCAATGTGACTGTGCTTGATTTCATCCATATATGCGTTTTCTGTTTTAAAAAAAAGACGTCACTTTCTTTGAAGCATCGACAATGTTATAAATCTTTAAACCCTAAAAATTAATACTTTTATAAAAATTAAACCTTGTTTTTATTTTATTCTCTTTTAATGAGTATACTATATTAGTTTTATCCCGATAGCGTCTCGGGTTGAAATATCTAATATAACATAATAAAATATATTATTATTATTATTATTATTATTATTATTATTATTATTATTGTTTTAAACAAATCTCTGCCATAAGTTATCATATTCAAATATAAAAAAAACGAATCTCTGAGCCGGGGTATAAATCTGGTGCCATTACAAATTAATTCGAAAGTTTGTAATCGATCATTCTAAAAAGAACTAACATGAAATAAGAAAAAAAAAGTTAATTATTGAAATATCGAACGCATTAGTCTAAGGGTTATGTGATGCATTAAAAAATTTATGGGTATATGATCGGGTATGTAGTTCGGGTATTTAGGTATGTTGTTTCGGGTAATCGGGTCGGGTATCACCTAATCCCAGACCTGACCCAAACCCACAATTTTTTTAAACTAATCCCAAACCCGACACAATGCCTGTCGGGTTACAAAAAATAGTCATTTTTTCTCCGTTTTTTATATAGCACTATGGTACTCGTTGGAAAGATAATAAAACGCTCGTTAATTTGGTGTAATTTTTTTCTTTAAAAAATCTCATATATAAAAGATATTAACGTTTAAAAGTTATGGGAGGAAACACGAGAGAGAAAATAATAAAGGTTTAATATTTAGATTTAGTATATTAGGTATTTAATAGATTAGGTTAATATATATATATATATATATATATATATATATATATATATATATATATATATAGATTATCGTTCGGGTGCTTTCCGGGATAGATAAATCTAACATGAAGTGACAAAATGTGGTACCGTAAAAGGAATAGGTCATTTTTTTTCAGGATTTTTTAAAGGATCAACACTCGATAATTCATAAAACCTACTTCCAATTCTACGTGTGGACATCTTGCTCGAGTGAAGTCTCTGTACAACTTTGTCACTTTATCAAGACATTCTAAAGCTGTGATGTGAACCTGGAAACAAAAACAACCAAATTGTTATCAAATGATATGTCATGATAATGATTGATTTAAGAGTCGTGCATGGTGGGGTGATTAATTGCTACTTATGAGCTAGAGATTTACCTAGTGTCTAAGAAAAATATGCTATATTTAACCGGCTTAGCAGTCTTTGTAATCAATGTTCCTAGTAACACCATTCAAAATACAGAAAAAAAAATTCTTATCAAACTGACTACATCTATGAATATATATATATATATATATATGTAGTTAGCAGATTCTTACATGTAATAGTAGGTTCAAAAGTATATATATACTATGTTAACATCATTAGTGATTTGCCTAGACATAATTAATGAATTACTTAATTTTTCTTCATGAACAAAAACCCACTAAAAAGTCATTTTTTTCGTTTTTGTATAGAACAATGGTGCTCATTAGAAAGATAATAAAACGATTGTTAATTTAGTGTAATTTAAAAAATATGTTGTACATAAAATTTAATAACGTTTAAAAATTGTGTGTGGGGGTGGGGGTGGGGGGGGGGGGGGGGGATAAAGAAAAGATAAAGGTAAAAAATTAAAAATATTTAGGGGTTGTGGATTTTAATAATCCAAACTTTCACTCATTGGCTGACAATAATCTGTACTTCAAAAATTCCCAACAATGATCCCAACTTTCAATGTATTTGCCAACAATGAACCTTTGTTAAATGAGAACTAACTCAGTTAGTGGATGCTGAAGTGGACGCTGACGTGGCATTCTCACGCTGACGTGGATGATGACGGTATAAAAAATATACTGGTGCCAAGTTGTTGGGATTTTTGATATCAACACTTTCTATACGGTATCAGTATCGAGCTCATTCTTAGTTATGACATACTATATTTATTTAAAGTCATTTGCTAAATGTTGTAGATAATACTTTTCGCGTATACCGTAATCAACTATAATTATTAAAGTTTTTAAACATCTTACTTTTCAAAATAGTTAGGCTGTAGATATTACACTTTTCCGTATACAATAATCAACCCTTCTTGTACCAATTTAACCATTTCTCATCCAATCTTTATCATTCTACAACCATTCTACTACCTTTTTAACCATTTCTTAAACCAAAATTATCTATATGATTAATAATCTCTATAATGACTCATTGAACTGAATAAAAAGAAACTGTGTTAGTAATGGCTTGGATCAACATCCAATGATCAAGGAAACCTGGTTAGTCTTCCTAGTTATTTTCTAGATAATATTTTAACTCATGTATAAAGTATAATTCATATTTTTCAAATGCCCTCTCTCTTCTTCAACCCTACATACATGATACAATCATCATCCCAATTACTAGGATAAATACATACATTACCTTTTACATGTAAAATTGAAATCCCAATTTAAAGTCGTAAGTAGTTTATGGGTGAAGTTAGTGTACAAAGACCGTATTTCGTGAGAAGTGTGCATAATTTTCTAGACTTAGTTATGATGTTTTCAATAAAAAAAGACCAAACATAACAATTAAAAACACAAAGCAATGTATTTTAGGCTTAAAACTTAAAACACCATGAAAAAAGCTAAACAGTGTGTTTTAAGTGTCAATCAAGGTGTTTTATCTATGTTTTAAATTTCATGGTTATAATACATTACATTGTGTTTTAAATTGTTATGTTTTATCTAGTCAAAACAACCAAAACATCATGCTTAAATCTAAAACATGAAGTTTACATGTCAATTCTTAACTCTTTTCACACTTGTCACGAAATATGACATTTGCACAGAAAACTAAATCAGTAGTTTATGGCTCATAACTAAACAAAGAATCTGTTACAAACCGAAAGTCATTCACTTTGAATTCAAAATCCAACAGACATTAAAACCATTGACTGTGAAATCAAAATCCCATATTAAAGTCGTAGGTCGTTTATAGTTCATAAGTGAATTCAAGAAACCATTTCAAACCAAAAGTCAATTCACTTTGATTTCAAAAGCCAACACACATTAAGATCATACTTTAAGAAAAATAATTTAGAGTCAGCAAAATGTGTTGCGTTATGTTAAACAGAACATACTACAAATTTAACACGTCTATTGAACATGAACATGACATGTTTATCATAGTTTTAATGTAACGGTTCAATAGTTTAATGTAACGGTTCACAAATTTAACTTTCATGAAAGGAAATAAAAGTCTACCAAAATGTACTTTTAAGGCTGAAGCCTATTTATTTAACTATTTTTATTATTATTGAAATACTATTAATTTTGTGGCCGTTTATGACCGTATTTGACACACTAATTATTGATTAACAAAAACAAATTGAGACCAAAGTGTTTATTTTAAACCAAAATTACTAACTCGCCTAAACCACCCATTTGCGACATGGTAACTCTCAAGTTTATACTTTTTTTTTTTTACTCAAATCTATGAATTCTTCTCATTAATACAAAATACGAAAGTTACATCATAATAGCAGGTAGACGGGCAACAAGCTGCGCCGCCACCCCTTTTTGAATTGCAAACCCTAGTCTACTAAAGACAAAACCTTGCCCCCCTGGGGATGAAACATTGCTGTGGACGACCCGTTGGACCCTGGTCAAGAAACGAATAGCTTCTGGCGCCAGGGAGCCAAAAGTGTCGAAGGCTAGAGGGATAAAGACATGTTGGTTATCTGCACAAGCTTTAGCATGTTTATCTACTTTCTTTGATTCCGCCTTTCTTGATGCTTGCCCAGCTACGAACCCTGTTTCCCTTAACCCAACCAACGGAGATACCCCGGTGAGGTCCACACAGGCATGTTTCCCCCTCTCCCAACCAAAGACAAGCAGATCTGCGGGTCGCAGGGTGGATCTCCCTTCCGTGGGGTTTGTGAGGAAGTTTACAGGGGCCTCCTTTTTGGCAGAGATCCCAGCTCTTCTCAAGATATCCCACAAAACGTCCCTCACCCAGTCATGCCGATATTTAAAACCAGGGAGCTCCTTGCAATGAATTGCATGCTCCCCGTATTTATCCATGCAAGTTTTACGGCAGATGGGGCATGTTTCATCTTCCGGGTACATAGGGATCATCAATCGGTACTTGAGTATAGCCCTGTACTCTACTGCAGACATGCATTGACCCAAACCCCCAATTGGGATAACGGTCAAAAAATCCTGATCAGCATGAGGCCCTTTTAGGCATTCAATCACCGCCTTCTGGCGAGTGGACAACTCAAAAACTTCTCCCAGGCTCTGAGCAGTTTTGCTAAAAAGAGCATTCGCCAAAGTTTTTTGTGGCTTTGGGGGGCGGTGTCCTTGTTAGAAAGCCCCCCACAACCTATACACTTATTGATATAGGCCAACCTTCATACCACACCATTTTTTTATAATATATTTTATTTAAAAAATAAATGGATATGGGATGATTATCACTTAAGGATACGGATGGGACAACTTCGGGTTAGAACCACTTCTCGATTTGTTGCTTGAACCGCCTTTTGATCTTTACATAGTGTAGAATAAAACTTTCTTATTGGTAATATAAATGGTGAAAGGTATTTATATAGGTTTAAACGTTATTTTTTTATTAACGGTGCAACCCCCTCCCCTCAATCCAAAAAAAAAAAAAAAAAGTCAAAGTTTCCTCCTACCAGTTGCCTAGATCCGCACCCATATCCTCTACCCGAGTGATCGGAGACAGTGTAGCCCTCGTATTTTCTCACCACATTTACAAACACATAAACACTAATAATAGGCATCTGCCAATGATAATCATTCTCGAAACAAAGCAAACCAAAACAAAACAAAATAATATGCTAACGCATTTATTTGACACTCAAGGTTTATTTTCCATATCACGAATAAGGGTCTAAGCAGCACTAATTTTTGTTGCGGTTAAGATAACCAAGTATGAGTTGATTAACTTGATCCGGGAATTGTTCATGAACAAAATGACAACCTTTAGGCAGATACACGATTTCCAGATTTGGCACATACTTCTTGGCCTCCCCACTCTTCAAGTATGCCTCCATTCCAGGGAACTTAGAGAAGTAATCTTGTTCGCCTATGATCAGCAGTGCTGGAGCTTCGACTTTCAAATCATGTTGCGGATACGCGCTTTGATCCGATAGTGACCTGTAAGGAACTTGGAGTGGAGTTTGAAATCCAGACTTCTGATACAAATCTCCGTACACTGCAAGGTCATCCTCAGTGAACCATGTGGGTAGAGGAGTTGTTGGGTCGACTAAATCCATTATCTCTTGGTTTTCGTTGGCTATTGGTATTTCACCTTTAGAGAACAAAATGTAAATGTTCCTCACAACAGTTTTAGCATCAAACCGTGCAAAATCAGCTTCAGCTCTTCCCTCTTCCTGAGAACATTTAGTTATATCGTTATCAACACAATCTATATATGTAGACTCGTCCAATGCATAACCAATTTTAAGTAGAGAACTGCCAATATTTTGGCATAATTTGTGTATATACTACAAGATAAAAAAAAAGAATGGTACGTACCCGCCATCTACTCATGTAGAAACCTTCAGGGAGAGATAGATAACCATGGTGAGAGCCAGGGGGCATAAATGGCACCCCAAGTGTTACAATTCCTGCAACTTTTTCAGGGTGAAAAAGTGCAAACGTGTAGCCAACCATTGCTCCAAAATCTTTACCGATCACAAACACCTAACAATGTCCACATAAACATATATGATCAAAGATAATTTGGTGTCCATAATGATAAGATAAATGCAGCATTGTTAACTAGGACCCTAGTGAAAAATATTTTCTAGATGTGCATGGTACCTTGGAAATGTCTAGAGACTGAAGGATTGAAGCAGTATCAATGACCAGATCAGTGAATGAGGCCTTATGGGGTTCTACAGGGATGTCGGATAGTCCGTATCCTCTGTAATCGGGTGCAATTGCTCTGAAACCTGCTTTTGCGACCGCAATCATTTGATGGCGCCAAGTGTACCATATCTCCGGAAATCCGTGAAGAAAGATTACCGCTGGCGATGAATCGGAGCCTATCTCAGCTACGTGGAGTTTTAGTCCGTTCACTTGGACGTAAGTATGCTTGATTTGGTCCATTATTTTTATTTTTATTTTGAAAGCAGAGAGGGAAAGAACGTGTGGGTGTGTGTTTGAAGGTTTTGGTTTGTGGTTTTATAGGGTTCAGTTACAAAAAAAAGTATCTATAAAATGAAAAAAGACGAAATTGTAAATCTTGGAATGCTTCAACTTTTAATTATTGCTGGCCATAACTAAATATAATGCCAAATTACAGTTCAACTTTTGGCCATAGCTGAATATAATGCCAAATTACAGTTCAACTTTTGGATTACCGAATATAAGGCGTTGGCGTGTTATGTTAAATGGGACGTATCTGATATCTAATATATCAAAGAATATATTATTGCTGGTTGGAAGAATATAGTCCAAACTGATCAAAAGTATTTTATGACGCCTAACTGACCTCAAGAAACTATTCCAAACCAAAATTCATTCACTTTGATTTCAAAAGTCACCACACATTAATATCATATTATAAGATAAAGAATTTAGAGTCCTCAACGTGGCTTGTTACGTTAAATGGGACGTATTCGATATCAAAGAATTGATCATTTGCGGAGCTTTTTTTTGTGTGTGTGTGTGTGTGTGGGGGGGGGGGGGGGGGGGGGGGGGGGCTCTGGCCACCATTATCCTTTGCTCATTCGCCTATGGATTTGACACATCTATTAAACCTAAACACGACGTGTTTAACTAAGTGTGCCATTTTATATTACTAACACGAAAATGTTTAATAAACGGGTTACATGCACGTTTATCATAATGAATGTAATGGGTAAATGGTACGAATGAAACGACATTATTAACACGATTATTGATACAACTCACTTAACATGCCTAAGAAATAAGAAGACATAATTAACACGATAAAGTAAACATTACTAAAATTAGAATCCATGTTTAATTATTTATAAACATATGCTATTTTAAGAAATTGGTCGTATCAACATATTAAGATACATTACACGATAAGTTAAATGTGTTATGCGTGTTATAGACGAGTCAACTAAGTCGAACCCATTTTGATACATTTTGAATAATGTCGTTATTGTACCGACTTACTTATGACCTTAACCCATATACTATAAGCACTAACCCGTTTAACTTTGTGTCAAGTCACGTCAAACTAACATAAAGTTATAGAAAACTACAAGCTCTGTTTACAACGATACCCAACAAAAGCAATGTTGAAAAGAAATGCAGAAGTATTTATATAGTTTATGATTCTAAGGCTATTTATAGTAAATGGACGATGTTAATTTGAAATCAACTATGGGCCATAGGGTGTACCTTCACATCGAGAGTGTTAATGGTGACGTGGTATTTTAACTTTCATTGTACACCACTCCCTTCCATATTAAGGGGTATAAAGTGGCACTAAGTTAATATGTTAACATGATATAAAAGAGAGAAAGTTAAGGGGATGAGGTAGAGTTAAGAGGCCTTAAACCATTTTCTTAAAGTGAGCTAGTGTGAAAAGAGACAGTGGAGGATGTGAAATCTAGGTAGAGTTAAAGATGGTTAGAGTATACCCCATGGCCTTAGTTGATTAACCTTAATAGATGCCAATGATCTTCAGTCCAACTGGTTTGAGGTAGGGTGTGTTTTTCTTTAGGGGTTCTCATCTTGGAGGTAGGTCACAGGTTCGATCCATGCACACCACAAAAAAATTCCCCGTGACGGTTTGAGCTTAGGCAAGGAGGACACTGGTGTGTGGGTAGGGATTCGAACTTGAGACCGCCAGGTTAGGGTTGTACAAGGATTTCCACTGAACTAAGCCTTTCAAAAATAAATAAATAACCCTAATAGATGACTCAATACTTTTGTGGGCGAGTTCAAACGGAGTGAAAAAAATAATAATTGTGTGGCATGGGAAAAAGTGACTCTGCCTAGAAGAATATGAGGTTTGGGTATCAATAGTCTCACAGAAATAAATGATGCGCTTTTGATTAAGTGGTTTTGGAGATTCAAGGTCCAGAAAGATTGCCTTTGGAAGCAGGTTATTTTGGTGAGCCATAAGTCTAGATTATGTTGGAATATCGTTCCTTTTAATAAATATGCTTTAGGGGCGTGGGGATCAATTGTTAAATGTGGGGTATTGATTGAAGTTTAGAGATAAATATTTGATTAATATGTTAAAGGTGGGGTGGGAGATGGTAAGGATATTCGCTTTTGGCTGGATTTATGGTTAGGGGATATTACTTTTAAAGATAGGTGGCCGAATTTATTTAGATTGTAAAAGGAGAAAAATTGCCGTGTGTCGAGCAGGTTGGTATCTGCCACTGTTGATCAAGTAGGCGATTGGAACTGGATTCATTATCCCACTTCAGAAATAGAGATTAGGCAATAGGATGAGTGCATTGAGTTGATGAACACCATGGTTATTTCTATGCGTAAAGATAAATGGAGTTGGACCAGAGAATCGACTAGGGTGTTCACAGTTAGATTAGCAAAGACTCTGCTAAGACCAGATGTTACTGCAACGAATGAATTTTGTTTGGAGGAAACCGTAATTTATCAGTTGACAACTAAACTTGACAACAACTCGCTGTATGGCATAGAAAAACAAAGCGGGGCGCGCACAATTAATTAGGTTAGCAAAACTAATAATATGGGACGAGGCATTCATGGCGAGACGACAGTCAATAGAAGCCATTAACAGGACCTTCCCAGATATAACAGGAATCAGTATCCCATTCGGAGGGAAGATAATGGTAATGGGAGGTGATTTTAGACAAGTCCTACCATTAATTAAGTGAGGTACACGAACGCAAATCGTAGACGCTAGCCTATGCATGTCACCTATTTTGTTTGTAACTAAGAAAATACGATTGTCCATAAACATAAGAGCGCCTACTGATCCTTGCTTCTCCGAATTCCTATTACGAGTCGACAATGGGATGGAGGAAACCAGATTCGCATACCTGATGACATGACAATCCCATTCACCACAAAGGAAAACTCTATAAAACAACTCATTATATCCATATTCCCTTCCCTCAACTCAACTGCATAGTCATCCGATTACATAACCTCCCGAGCCATATTAACCAAATGATCGACATTTTTCAAGGAGAGGAAAGACACTACTACAGTTTCGACGAGGTTGATAATGACCAACACCACTTGTACTCGATCGAGTTCCTAAACTCCCTAAATGTCAGCGGTATCCCCCACACAAACTACGCCTAAAAGTTGGATGCCCAATTATATTGTTGCGAAACATCGACCCATCAAATGGCCTATGCAATGGCACCAAACTGATATGTAAATGGTTTGAACGCAAAGTTATTGATGGGTAAATAGCTGTTGGAGAACATAAAGGTAATTGGGTCTTCCTCCCAAGAATACCACTAACTCCATCCGAAGACGACGTGTTCCCATTCAAACTAAAAATAAAGCAATTCCCAATCCGATAGCTTCTACATGACAATAAACAAAGCACAAGGACAAACTATTTCGTATGTAGGTGCTTACCTCCCCGAACCTGTATTCTCACATGGCCAACTTTATGTGGCGCTGTCAAGGTGCACCACAAAGCACAACACAAAGGTATTGGCACACCCAAGCAACAGGGATAACGAAAGCGGGGTCTACACTATGTAGTGTACCGAGAGGTTTTACTAAACCAACTACCATTGCCTACATCAAAACAAAGGTACAACACTACAAGCTAGCATACACATTATTGTGTTCAAAAGTATTTATTATTATTCTTCACTTATGTTTTTTGTATTCATATAACTCTATGGTCCAGTTCTATTGTTTCACACTTTGTGTTACTTTCAGGTCGCATTGTATTTAATACAAACTTAACGTCTAACTCTACTACACTTTGTACTCCTATGCATAAAATATTTGTACTATAAGTCAATTTTATACTTTCTTTAACATTTATTCTACCACTTCGTCAGAAAATCTATAGTAATAGTTATAATAATAGTAGTAGTATTAGTAGTAGTGGTAATATAGTAATAATAATATATATCATCTCTATATAAATATATCCTCTATGGTTATCTCTATATTTTACCGATAAAACAAGTCTGAAATCTACACATACAAGTCTTAAAGCTAAACATATCAATTATACATATATACCAAATATATATAGCCAAACATCGTGTAGCCTCGCCGCAACGCGCGGGTTCCTGCTAGTTTAATATATATATATATATATATATATATATATATATATATATATTAGTGCATCACATATTAATACTACTTTACCTATTTTAATTAACTATTATTTTGGGTGGATTAAACGAAGATTTTAAGTTAATCATGGTAATTTTGTGTTTTATGAGACAATATGTGATCAAGATTATGTCAAGTATAATTGGGTAATTGGATTAATATATTTTGGGTGGACAATTTTGTGAAGAAAAATGCTGATTTTATTTATAATTTAATACGTGTTAGTTTGTGTTCGGTTCTGTTCATTTATGCTTGTTTGTGTTCGTTTATGTTCATTTTTGTTCGCTTTGTCTAACACCTAAATTTAACAAATAAACATATACGAACACAGACACGTTCATTTCGTTAACAAGTGAACACAAATAGAAATCTCGTTCGATAAACAGTTCATGAACACGACATTTCCTTAACAAACAAACACGAACATAAAATCTCGCTCGGTAAGTGTTCATGAATAGTTCGTGAACACATTGTTTCCTTAACAAACGAACACGAACAAGACCTTCCCCTTTTGAGCTCGAGGCCGCTTTTTTGGCGGGGTCCCTTTTAATCGGTTGCTCCTTTTCGGGAGTTTTAGCTTCGCCTTTCAACTCTGGGTCGTCGTTTATGTTGATAGCACAATGTGCATCTGACCCACCCGCACTATAACTTCCTGAAGTGCTCGTTTTCGATCTTTTAGCTTAAATTGTTTGTTACAGGTCTCTCTCATGATACGCATGATGAAGAAGAGATAGTTGGACATCTCACTCCAGAGCCGGGGACGTTAATAGACAATTCAGTCCCACCTCCGGTGCAATAAGAAGTGAATTACTACTGGAATTATGATAAGAGGGACATAGAGGATTTTGATGTGATGAGCCCCCCCCATACGAGCTAAGTATATTAAAGAGGAGGAAAAGACAAAGGTTGTCACTGAGGAAGATTTCCTCAGGTATTTCTGCCCGCCTCAGTCTATTGAGCCACTTGAGGAGGAAGAAGTAGTCATGGAAGAGGAGCATGTATTTGAAGTAGCTATTCAGTCTTAGCAGGATAATGATTGCCGACCCGTGCAAGCATTCTATGTTGTATTGCCATTACCACCACCACCACCACTATAACACCCCAACCGATGGCGAAGTAAATGGTAGAGATGGAAAAGATATACAACTAAAAAACAATCTATAAGCACAAGAGACAATCATATGTGAAGTCCAACAAAAGTGTGGGTGAAAATCGTATCTCCTGATCGACATCTACAAACACCTATGAACATATCCTAACAGTCCTCAACCTTAATCCTATGTCTCCACAAGCTCCTATCCTGGACCATGTACTCAGAGAGGTGTAATTCTAGTAAATCTTTCCTAATCTTCTCATCCCAAGTCAATATGGGTCTGCCTCTACACCTCCTCCCCAATACAATTAATTTCATTAAATGAATTACATACAATTGTTCTAAAAGAAATTCGTACATCAAATGAGAAACACTAAACATAAATCTTTGATGTGTTGCAAAACACATCTCTTTTCCTATGTATTTTACATATTATTTGGTTAGGTTTTTATTCGTTTCGTGTCATTGTTATTAGTTATTTATTTTATTCATTTTGTAGGTATTTGTGAAAAAAATGAGCTCAAAACGAAGGAAAATGATTGAGATGCGAACACCTGAGAGCGAGCATCTGAGTTCGAACAAGAAATTATTATAATAATAATAATAATAATAATAATAATAATAATAATAATAATAATAATAATAATAATAATAATAAAAGAATGAAACACAAGGTCTTGTGACCTTGTTAAAAAAAGTGTGTAGGCCCAACTCAAGAGAATCAAATGAAAAGAAGCCACATTACGAGAATTGAAAGGCGGCGGCACATTGTTAAAAAAAAAAGGAGCAGACATGTTATACGGGATATCATCACAGCCGCAAAAAGGGAACCATCCAAACAGCCGCCAAGAATAATATTATCGACAGCAGCCAACCTTGAAGAATATTGAGAGGAATTTTGAAGGAGAAGAAGGCCTGGTTTAAGATTGAAACTACGGGTTCGATTATCATAAGTTTTAGGTTTATATTTATATACTTCCTGTTTATGAATATTGGTACTATGACTTTTTTTTTTTTTTTTTATATAATTGAACCTTTGTTTTGATTGTTTTTCATTACTATGAGTAGTTAAATCTTGAATTACTACCTAGGTCTTATGTGATAACGGCATGTTAATTTTATACTTTCGGTTTATGGATTATTTTTGAATGGTTAATGTTTTGGTAAAAGTTTGGTTGGTGTTTATTATCAGGGCCGTCCCCGAGAACCCGAAAAAATTTTTGGGCCTCGGGTGAGATAAAAATTGGGCCCCCGAGAACCCGTCATTAGCCGTCGCGATCCCGGCCACCTGAGACACCGTCAATGTCTCTCCACCAGTGGCGGAACTAGACTTTTAAGATTGGAGAGGCACAATTGTATATTTATTCTCTCTTTCTTTTGGTTAGTGTACTACAACCACTATAATGCTTTTATGTTTCTAACTATTGACATTTTACCGATTAATATTTGTTTCATGTTTTTTATATGAAAGTTTATTGTAAAAGAGTCTCATTAGATTAAGTAACATTGTATGAAATAGAAACAACAATATAGTAATCAAAATTGCTAAAATAATATATTTTTATACTTAATCAAACAAAGAAACAAAAAAAGTTGAAATTTATATTAGATTTCCTATATGATTTCTTAAGCTCACATAAAAGAAAAAATAATGAATTGTTAATTTCTTTTTGTAAAGCTGTATTTGTTTGAATGTTGACTAGTTTCGTGGGCCGAAATAACTGTTTCCATAGTTATTCAATTAACTTATGTACACGGCCACAAAAAATTATAAAGCCCAGATATCTTACTTCATCTTCCTCGTTATTTAGACCTAATAAAACGCCACTACCACCGACTCTGCTCTCCACCAAGCTTCATCACCTGCTTCTTGAAAAACAATTTAGCTGCCGAAGCGCCAGAAATTGCAGTGATGGATGTACGGTGAATAAAGCTTCGGGCCCTTAGAGATTTGGGCCTCGGGCCGTCGCCCAGCTCGCCCTACCCCAAAACCGGGCTTGTTTATTATGATGTGTGTGCGTGCTTAAGTATAATTTATTATTTTTGAGAGTTCCATAAATGTCTTAGTGAATGTCTTTCATGTTTGGATGTTTATTAGGGTTACCTGATTGATGCTTAGTTTGTGTATTCTTCCGTTCTTGAGACCGGGAGGTGATGGAATGTTGAATTGTTTATAGCTTTAGATGTTAGGTTTTGGGTGAGACCGGGAGGTGATCCTATCCTAATTGTCTTTAGTTTCATGCAATTCTAAGTCATAGTTAACCCAATTAAAGTATTCATCTACATCTTCGGGTGTATTGTGATTAGAGAGACCGGAAGGTGATCAAGTCATTAGATTCTTTAGGGTGTGTGTTTTATTCCTTAGGATTCTTTGGGGTGTGTTAATGAGATCGGGAGGAGATCTAGCACGTCTTAGGGTTTCTTGACTTATCTTTAGAATTTGTTATCCATTCAGTTTTTCATTACCGAGATTTGTGAGTTTACATGTATGATTCTTGACTAGGGTTGTTGCCTTCCTATCCTGATATTCTCCTTAGTTATCCTTGCTGTCTATTTATCCTTATTTACTTTACTTTATATTATTTTAATTAATTATTTATAAAACAAAAAAAAATCAACTTTTAAACCATTTATTTTAAGTCTTAGTCGAGTCTAGTTTTGTTTTCTAGTTGTGTACTGTGGGTTCGATAATCGGACTTACTTAGTCTGTACTGCATTGATAGCACAATATGCATCCGACCCACTTGCACTATAACTTCCTGAGGCGCTCGTTTTCGATCTTTTAGCTTGTGATACCTCATTAGATACTACTTTCGATCTTTTAGTTTAAATTGTTTCTCGCAGGTCTCTCTCATGATACACATGATGAAGAAGAGATAGTTAGACATCTCACTCTGGAGCCGGAGACGTTAATGGATAATTCAGTCCCACCTCCGGTGCAACAAGAAGTGAATTACTACTGGAGTTATGACGAGGGGGACATAGAGGATTTTGATATGATAGAGGGCCCCTCGATACCGGCTAAGTATATTAAAGTGGAGGAAGAGATGGAGGCTCTCAGTGAGGAAGATTTCCTTAGGTATTTTTGCCTGCCTAAATCTATTGAGCCACTTGAGGAGGAAGAAGTGGCCATGAAAGTGGAGCAGGTATTTGAAGCAGCTATCCAGTCTCAGCGCGGTGATGATCTTCGACCCGTGTTGACATTCTATGTTGTATTGCCATTACCACCACCATCACAGGAGAAGGCCAATGATTACATAGGCCAACAATACACGCCACATTTGAGGTTTGGTCCAGGCAAGTGTTTAGATAAAGTGGCCCAAACCATTTGATTTTTTCAAACATCTTTCTAACTTCACCAATTGTTTCTTAATGAATAGTGGTGAAATAAAAGAACTAAACGGGTTGGATATATGATGAATAAAATATAAGCCACCTGATTGAAGTTGCGTGAAAACATAGCTGTAGAGTTTGCATTATTTTTGTTTTTATTTTTCCTTTGTTTTTCTTTTTTTGTTATTAATTTCTACTCTTACGTTAAGGTCAATGTGTCGTTCAAGTGTGAGGATGGAAACTTCGTTTTTATTTTTAGGTAGTTTGAGCCACCTAACATACATTAAAACGATAATATGTGAAATCAAAATCCCAAATTAAAGTCATAAGTAGTGTACTGTATAGCTCATAAGTGAGAAACAATTTCAAATTAAAAGTCAATTCACTTCATTTCAAAGTCAACTCACATACATTTATAATAAATTAATGTAACGATTCAGTAATAAGAAAAAATAACATAAAAAAACTAAGGAGAATTGGATTTTAATAATCTATACTTTGTCTAATTGGCCGACAATAATCTGTACTTAATAAATTCCTTACAACAGTCACAACTTTCAACATATTGGCTGACAATAAACTTTTTAACTTTCAAACTCTTTCAGTTTTGAAAATGGGTTAGTTTTCAATTAATAAAAGTTCATTAACGGCCAATACTTTAAAAGTTGGGACTGTTGTATGGAATTTCTTAAGTACAAATTATTGTCAGCCAACGAGATAAAGTTTGGATTATTAAAATTCAGTTCCAAAAAACTAACATGAAACGAAATAAAATCAACCGAAATGTATTTCTATACAAAAGCCTATTTATTCAACTATTTATATTATTATTTAAATACTATTAATTTTGTGGCCATATTTGAGCCACTAATTATTGATTAAAAAAATAAAAGAGACCAAGTGTTTCCCGTAAACCAAATTTACTTTTGTAAAGATAACTTTTATTAACAACCACACCGCCAACTCTGTCTTCAAGTAAGAGAGAACCAAACCCAATTACATCACATCGAATTTACGCCACAAATTCCAATCTATACTAACTTGCCCAAGCCACCCATTTGCGACATGGCAACTCTCATGTTTATACTGATATGGTATGTTCATAAATTACTTGTAACTTTAAGGAACTTAGAGTGGGGTTTGAAATTTAGAGCATTCACATTAGGTTTTTTTATCTCTATCCACTCACAACCACATAGTACACTAAAAATTACTACATATTTTCTCTCATTTTTAATTAAATAATATTTTTATACCATTATCATTACTTTTTGTCTTTCCTACACTCACAACTACTTTAAAAAAATATTAAAAAATATAGGAAAACTGTGCTCCCCCAAATATGTTCCCCATTTTCTCCATTCACATCCACTCATAACCCCATCCTAAACTATGGGGGATTCACCCACAAGACGGTAAAGGAGTTGACGGGTTACCAGATCCATTATCTCCTGGTTTTCACCAGCTATCGGTATTTCACTTCTATAGAGCGGAAGTCAGCTTCAGCTCTTTCCGGTTCCTACTAATAATTTCAGTTATATTGTTGGAAATATTATCTATTTAGGATACGGGATGAATTGATATTGAAATGGTGGTTGTGGGTGATATCAGTGGCGAGGCTTAGTTGGGGCGGGAGGGGGCGGCCGACCCCCCCCGAATTTTCGTGCAGAAGTTCCGATTATATAGTATTTGTATAGAAAATTTTGTAAATATAGGGTTTCAACCCCCCGAAACTAGTGACTTCCGACCCCCCGAACATTCGGGTCAAGCTTCGCCACTGGGTGATATGATTGTTGGGGTTGTGGTGGTTGAAACAGTTGCGTGGGACGGCTTTGTCTAGAACCGCCTTTTGATCTTTCCATAGTGTAGAATAAAACTTTCTCATTGGTATAGAATGTAAAAGGAACGTATTTTTTCTTGGTGTAGAAAATATATAAATGGTGAAAGGCATTTATATATGTTTAAAAGTTGTTTTTTAATTAACCCAGCCCAAAGTCACCCCCCAAAAAGAGAAGTTTTCTCCTTCCCGTTGCCTCAACCCACACCCGCACCCGATATCCTCTACCGAGTCATCGACGATAGTGTAGCCCTTGTATTTCCTCACCACATTTACAAACACATAAACAAAGGGAACCACTACACTTGGATAACATATATAAAATTAGACGTAATACGTGAAGTAATATGCTAACGCATTTATTTCACACTCAAGGTTTATTTTCTGTATCACGAATAAGGGTGTAAGCACTAATTTTTGTTGCGGTTGAGATAACCTAGTATGAGTTGATTAACTTGATCCGGGAATTGTTCATGAACAAAATGACAACCTTGAGGCAGATACACGATTTCCAGATTTGGCACATACTTCTTCGCCTTCCTACTCTTCAAGTATGCCTACATTCCAGGGAACTTAGAGAAGTAATTTTGTTCGCCTATGATAAGCAGTTCTTGAGCTTCAACTTTCAAATCATGTTGCGGATACGCACTTTTATCCGATAGTGACCTATAAGGAACTTGCAGTGGAGTTTGAAATCTAGACTTGTGATACAAATCTCCATACACTACAAGGTCATCCTCAGTGAACCATGTGGGTAGGGGAGTCGTTGGGTCGACTAAATCCATTATCTCTTGGTTTTCGTTAGTTATTGGTATTTCACTTTCATATTACAAAATGTAAATGTTCCTCACAACAGATTTAGCATCAAAACGTGCAAAATCAGCTTCAGCCCTTCCCATTTCTTGATAACATTTTAGTTATATCGTTATCAACACAATCTATAGGCACCAAGATATTACAGGAGTGAAGGATTTTCAGGTTCAGAGTGGAACGAAGTAACAATGAGATTGAGCACAAAATTTTGTATGTAAAAATATGTAAATGCATTCATTAGAAATTGTCATAGTTTTATTAATTCGCCCGTCTTTGTTGTTCGACCCTTAATTGTGTATTAGGGGTGAACATAAGTGTATTGTTATAATAAAGCTGAAACTTTATTGTTTTTATTACAAAAATCCATGTATTTTTTTTGGACCGACTAAACTCCCACAATCCAAGCCCCCCCCCCCCCCCCCCAGTACTTGGGCAAAAATCCATGTATTGATTATTCTCATTTGTTTTGAATACTTACAAAAAAGTTCTTACATTTATTGTCTTTTGGGAAAGGAAAATGATTGAAGCAGTTGTTTTATTTTGAAAGTCTGTCACACAAAGTCTACGATGGTCAAACAGAGTTATCATCTCAAATATATCTGTGGTTAATACTTAACAGTGGTTAATAATGGTTAACAGTGGTTAGTGATGCTTATCAGTAGTTACTGCTTGATAGTTGTTAAGGTGAAAACTGTTAGAAATTAGGTGAAAACACAGTTTGTTAACGATGGTCAAACAGAGTTCTCATCTCAAATATATTAGTGGTTAATACTCAACAGTGGTTGACAGTGGTTAGTGATGCATAACAGTGATTACAGCTTGACCGTGGTCAAGGTGAAAACACAAAGTCTGTCAACCATGGTAAAACAGAGTTATCATCTCAAATATATTAGTGGTTAGTACTTAACAGATGAGAGTGGTTAGTGATACTAAAAAGATTTTGCTTACAACAGATGATTGACTTCTTAATTTGTTGGGTAGTTAAAATTGCAGACTAATTTTATTAAAAAAAGTTATAGACTTCTCGTATTTTCACACGGGATTTCACCTAGTAGAATGTAAATGGAATGTATTTTTTAGAAAATATATAAATGGTGAAAAGTATTTATATAGGTTTAAAACTTATTATATTTTATTAACATTGCAACCCCCCCCCCCCCCCCCGAATGATCGACGACACTGTAGCCCTCTTATTATCCCATCACATTTACAAACACATAAACACTAATAATAGGCAACTGTCAATGATAATCATCCTCAAAACAAAGCAAACCATTACACTCGGATAACATAATATTAGACGTTATACATGAAGTAATATGCTAACGCATTTATTTGACACTCAAGGTTTATTTTCAATATCACGAATAAGGGTGTATGCATCACTAATTTTTGTTGCGGTTGAGATAACCAAGTATGAGTTGATTAACTTGATCCGGGAATTGTTCATGAACAAAATGACAACCTTTAGGCAGATACACGATTTCCAGATTTGGCACAAACTTCTTGGCCTCCCCACTCTTCAAGTATGCCTCCATTCCAGGGAACTTAGAGAAGTAATCTTCTTCGCCTACGATAAGAAGTGCTGGAGCTTCGACTTTCAAATCATGTTGTGGATACGCACTTTGATCTGATAATGACCTGTAAGGAACTTGGAGTGGAGTTTGAAATCCAGACTTCTGATACAAATCTCCATACACTGCAAGGTCATCCTCAGTGAACCATGTGGGTAGAGGAGTCGTTAGGTCGACTAAATCCATTATCTCTTGGTTTTCGTTGGCTATTGGTATTTCACCTTTAGAGAACAAAATGTAAATGTTCCTCACAACAGTTTTAGCATCAAACCGTGCAAAATCAGCTTCAGCTCTTCCCTCTTCCTGATAACATTTAGTTATATCGTTATCAACACAATCTAAATATGTAGACTCGTCCAATACATAACCAATTTTAAGTAGAGAACTGCCAATATTTTAGCATAATTTGTGTATATATTACAAGAAAACAGGAATGGTACGTACCCGCCATCTACTCATGTAGAAACCTTCAGGGAGAGATAGATAACCATGGTGAGAGCCAGGGGGCATAAATGGCACCCCAAGTGTTATAATTCCTGCAACTTTTTCAGGGTGAAAAAGTGCAAACGTGTAGCCAACCATTGCTCCAAAATCTTTACCGATCACGAACACCTAACAATGTCCACATAAACATATACGATCAAAGGTAATTTGGTGTCCATAATGATAAGATAAATGCAACATTGTTAACTAGGACCCTAGTGAAAAATAAAATATTTTCTAGATATGCATGGTACCTTGGAAATAGCTAGAGACTCAAGGATTGAAGCAGTATCAATGACCAGATCAGTGAATGAGGCCTTATGGGGTTCTGCAGGGATGTCGGATAGTCCGTATCCTCTGTAATCGGGTGCAATTACTCTGAAACCCGCGTTTGCAACCGCAATCATTTGATGGCGCCAAGTGTACCATATCTCCGGAAATCCGTGAAGAAAGATAACCGCTGGCGATGAATCGGAGCCTATCTCAGCTACGTGGAGTTTTAGTCCGTTCACTTGGACGTAAGTGTGTTTGATTTGGTCCATTATTTTGATTTTGATTTTGAAAGAGAGAGGGAAAGAAAGTGTGGGTGTGTGTTTGAAGGTTTTGGTTTGTGGTTTTATAGGGTTCAGTTACAAAAATATCTAATTGGTTGGAAGAATGTAGTCCATTATCTTAAAATGAACAAAGACTTGGAATATAACACTTTGGAATATTTCAACTTTTTATTGCTGGGTATATAACAATTCAACCTTTTCTTCTTAGCTATTTTTTCCGCATGTATGCCAAATTTGAATTCAACTTTTACTGATTGTTGGAAGTCAACAAAAGTCAGTTTCATTTGTTTTTACAGTTTAAGTCTAAATGTAATAAAGTTTAGAAACTCGGACTAATAGTGCAGAAGTGAATGACACAAGGGGTGAAAGTGTACTTAGTTAGTTAAGAGAGGTTAACGGCTGATTTGTGGATTATAGATAGGTGCGTAACACATTGGAGTTTAAGATAAATCTTCCCTTATTTGGACATTTCTGTAGAAATCAAGGTTCTATTATATCCTATTATAAGATAAAGAATTTAGAGTCGGCAACTTGGCGTGTTATGTTAAATGGGACACATTCGATATGAAAGAATTGACCATTTGCGGAGCTTTTTTTTTGTGTGTGTGTGTGTGTGGGGGGGGGGGGGGGGGGTCACGGAACCTTAAAACTGGGAGGCCGAACTCAATACGTATAAAGTTTTCGGATGAAAACGGAGAAATTACACTACTAAGCCAGGGGCACCCTCTGGCCTCCATTATCTTTTGCTCATTCGCCCATGGATTTGACACATCTATTAAACCTAAACACGACACGTTTAACCAAGTGTGCCATTTTATATTAAATACTAATACGAAAATGTTTAATAAACGGGTTACATGCACGTTTATCATAATGAATGTAATGGTTCAATAGTACGAATGAAACGACATCATTAATACGATTATTGACACAACTCACTTTACATGCCTAAGAAATAAGAAGACATATTTAATACGACAAAGTAAACATTACTAAAATTAGATTCCTTGTTTAATTATTTATAAAAATTAAGCTATAAAAAGAAATTGGTCATATCAACGTATTAAGATACATAACACGATAAGTTCAATGTGTTATGCGTGTTATAAACGAGTCAACTAAGTTAAACCCATTTTGATACAATTTGAATAATGTCGTTATCGTACCGACCTGCTTATGACCTTAACCCATATACTATAAACACTAACCCGTTTAACTTTGTGTCAAGTCACGTCAAATTAACATAAAGTTAGGGCTGCAAACGAACTGAACGAACACGAACAATGCCTTGTTGACTGAGGAAATAACATTAGAGATTAGGATATTAAATACTAACACGAAAATGTTGAGATTTGTTAAAATAATATAATTCAAATTCTGTTGATTGGGCTTAATATTACAAAGTCAGTTGGGCTCATATTTTTGGGCTTATCTCTTGGGCTTGTTGTGATCAGCTGTGGGCTGATTAATGTCAGCTGAGTTGTTATTATTACGTGGGTTATAAAAGCCCAGTTATTTTGTGTTTCTTATCAATGGTGCAGATCTATCTTTGGGATGTGTGGACGGCTGAGATCATTATCACACGGATCGTCACTCTGGATATAAAAGCTTTTTTATCTCAGTTTATCATTCATTCGTTCATTTTTTCTTATTGTGTCTCTGTATTTTCTTTCTAGGGTTTCCCCTCTGTATTGTCTTCTTGGTCTGTATTCTGTCTTAATCTTCTCTGTAAGTCTTTGTATTTGTATTATCAGTTGTTGCAACTGATCATTAAGATCAGTTGATTAACAACGAGACTTTGTATTGTTTCTGGGTTCATCTATTGTTGAATCCTTGGGTATATTGGGGGGTACTTTTGGGTTGGTTTAATAATAGATTTTGTCACCGTTTTTGTCGCTATTTCTTTGTCTATTGGTCTTTGGTTGTTTGTATATTGTTAGTCTTTATATTTTTGACATGGTATCAGAGCCTAAGGCTCTGGATCTGGGTGTCTTTTTGTCTTCCGCTGCTGTGTTTGTTTTTTAGGTCAAGAGATCTGATCTAAATAATAGATCTGGTCTCTGGTTGTTCTATATAGTAGATCTGATCTTCTTGATAGATCTGGTCTATTGTTATTGTGTATCTCTGGGTATTTGATTGAGCAGGAGAACTAGGTCAACTGCTGTTGGCTGAAGGATTCATTGGACTGCTGTTGGATTGGAATATTTTGCTTCAATTGCTCCCATAGCTCAACACCCTAAGTGAAGGTGTTGGCTGTGGGTTTGGCGAAACCCTAACTTGGGTTCCCCCTCATTGTGAGATCGTTCCTCTCTTGTTTTTTTGTTTCTGTTTGTGTCTAGTGGCACTGACCGGGTTAGGTGGACCGGTATTGGCCAAAACTACTTGGTGTCTTGTCTTATCTTGGTATTTCTTGTGTTTGCTTGTATTGTCTGGTTATATTCTTGGTATATTAGTAGTATATATAGCTAGTAAAAGAACTCCTGAGTTAAGAACTGGGTGGGCACCCTTGAGTGATGAACCCACTATCTTTACACTGACTCAGCTTCGTTCTTCTAGGTTGTTTCTTGTTTACTACTCTTGTCTGGTTTATTGTCTGTGTATACTTGTGATCTGTTTGTGTGTTCATCATGAATGATGATGTTGTGGATCAACCAACACCACCACGTAACACTGGTGGTGGTGATGGATCTGGAACCCTTATCAGTAAACTTGATATAGGAGACCCTTTGTATATTCACCCTAGTGACACTAGTTCATTAACTATTATCAGTTTAAAACTAAAAGGAACTGACAACTACAAAGTTTGGTCTAATGCTATGAAACTTGCTCTTGAAACTAAAAATAAGTTTGGGTTTATAGATGGTACAGTTGTTAGGCCAACTGATGATGAGGTCTTAGGCAAACAATGGGATAGGTGTAATTCAGTTGTTCTGTCCTGGTTGTTAAATTCTGTTAATGATGAATTATACCTTGGTCAAGTTTTCTCTAAATCTGCTAGGGATGTCTGGTTAGACTTAAGAGAAACTTATGATAAAGTTGATGGGTCTGTTGTCTTTAATCTACATCAACAAATTTGTTCTATGAGTCAAAATGGAAGTTCTGTTTCAGATTATTATCATAAACTAAATACCATGTGGAAACAATTTGACTCTATTGTTCAATTACCACCTTGTGTGTGTGAGGCTTCAAAAGAGTTTAATAATTTTAATGGTTTGATAAAACTTATGCAATTCTTAATGGGTTTAGATGAAATTTACCAACCAGTTAGAACAAATCTGTTGATGCAAGACCCATTGCCCACTGTCAAACATGCTTTCTCTATTGTGTCTAGGGAAGAGTCTCATAGAAGAACTAGTTCTGGTAATGTGAAGGATACAAATGTATCTTTTCTAACTAGGTCTAATAATGGGAACACTAATAAAAGGTTTAGTAACAGGGGATTTAATAGTAATCCCAATACTCCAACTAGTAACAGAGGACCTAATCCCAATCTCAAGTGTACCCACTGCAATATGCTAGGGCACACTGTGGATAGGTGCTATGAACTGGTTGGATATCCTCCTGGGGTAAGGAGAAAGGGGTTTAATCAAAATCCTAGGTCTAATATGTCTTCTAATAATTCAAATGAAAAACAATCTGTTTCTAGTTCTACTGGTTTGCCTTTTTCATCTGAACAGATATCAAAGTTAATGAATCTGATAAGTGAAAAGGGTGGAAGTGAGACTCAGTCTAGTAATGCAGGAGGTAAGAGTGTGTTTATAAATGGTTTCTCCTGCATGTCAAAAATTTCTAATCTGGAAAACATTTTCAAAAGGTTTTCAAACTGTTCTAGCTTTGTTAAAGCTGCTATCTGTTTTGGTTGGATCACTGATTCTGGTGCTAACCAACATATGACTAGCAGTGACAAAGAAATGTTTAACTGTATTGAAGTTTCTGAATATGACATTTTAGTAAAACACCCTAATGGTACTAGTGCTAAAGTAACTAAAATTGGAGATATAAAACTTGCAGAAGGGGTGATTTTATATGATGTTTTTCTAGTTCCAGATTACTGTGTAAATCTGCTATCTGTTCATAAGCTAGCTAGGGATAACAAGTTAAGTGTTTTATTTGATGAACAAAACTGTTTCATTCAGGATTCCAAGTCCAAGAGAATCCTGGTGACTGGTAAACAGACTGATGGTCTGTATTTTGTTGGAAGAAATGTAAGTGTTAACAGTAGTTGTTTTAACAGTGTTGATGATGCCAACTTATGGCATAATAGACTTGGTCATCCCTCTGACCAGGTTCTAGCTGTATTAAGGAAAGACTTGAATCTTGGACATAGGGACTCACAACAGCCTTGTGAGGTATGTCACAAGGCTAAACAAGTGAGGGTACCCTTTCCTATAAGTGATCATCAAACCAAACAAGTAGGTGACTTAGTTCACCTAGATGTTTGGGGTCCATATAGAATCACTAGTAGGGAAGGTTACAGATATTTTTTGACTGTTGTAGATGACTTTAGTAGAACTGTATGGTGTTACTTGTTGAAATCTAAAACTGAAGTGTATGAAAATTTAGTCATCTTTTATGAGTTAGTCAAAACTCAGTTTAGAAAACAAGTAAAAATATTCAGAAGTGATAACGGAACTGAGTTTGTGAACAAACAGTTTCAGTCTTTTTGTCTTAAAAATGGTATTATACATCAAACAACCTGTGCTTACACTCCTCAGCAAAATGGTATTGCTGAAAGAAAGCACATGCACCTTCTAAATACAGCTAGAGCCTTGCTGTTTCAGAGTGGTTTACCACTTAGATTTTGGAGTGATTGTGTGTTAACTGCTACCTATTTGATTAACAGGATTCCCTCGTCTGTTCTGTCTGGAAAAAGTCCATATGAAGTTGTCTTTGGGTTTCCCCCCAAACTCAGTCATGTTAAAACCTTTGGGTGTCTGTGTTTTAATACAGTCTTGAATAACTCAGATAAGTTGTCTAGTAGGGCTGAAAAGAGTGTTTTAATTGGTTATTCAAATGAGAAAAAGGGTTATAAGTTGTGGTGTTTAGAGTCTAAAGTTGTTGAGTATTCTAGGGATGTTAGATTTTATGAAGAGGTTTTTCCATTTAAACAAATTTCTGAAAAACAAAATGGTTTTGAACCCAAAGGTCTTTCTAGTCTCAACTTCTTTGATTTGTTTGAGACAAATGACACAAATGGTAATAATATGACTGAGACAGGAAAGCTTCCCGATGATGAAGGGGGAAACAATTTAGCTCAGGGGGAATCAACTAGTTTGCAACCAGGAAATCCTCCCAGGGCTGCTGGGGGGGGTAGACTTAAGTCAGCAGCCTGGCAGCCCAGGTTGTAGGACTTCTGGTATGGCAGACCAGGATGTTGAACCCCCAAATGATGAGTCTAACCCATCTGAGGGAACTGTTAGAAGGTCTGAGAGAGTGTCTAGTATACCTAGGAGGTTTAATGATTATGTGGTAGAAGGTAAGGTCAAGTTTGGTGTTGAAAGAGTAGTTAACTACTCAAATTTGTCTGCTGATAATTTTTGTTTTGCTTCTGGTTTGAATAAAACCTTTGAACCCACTTCCTATTCTGAGGCTTCAAAAGATCCTAAATGGGTTGAAGCCATGAATAATGAAATGGAAGCTCTCTATAGGAATAATACCTGGGAACTTACTGAGTTGCCAAAAGGTAGAAAACCTATAGGGTGCAAGTGGGTTTATAAGGTTAAATATAAAGCAAATGGTGAGGTTGAGAGGTATAAGGCAAGACTTGTTGCCAAAGGGTATAATCAGAGAGAGGGATTAGATTTTGGTGAGACTTTTTCACCTGTTGTTAAAATGGTTACCATTAGATGTGTGTTGTCTTTAGCTGTTCAGTATAAATGGTCTTTGTATCAGTTAGACATTAACAATGCCTTTCTATATGGGTCAATAACTGAAGATGTATATATGATACCACCTGAAGGTTATTGTTCTAAAACTGATAATAAAGTATGTAAGCTTGTCAAATCATTGTATGGGCTTAAACAAGCCCCTAGGAAATGGAATGAAAAGCTTACAAGTGTATTAGTGCAGTTTGGTTTTAAACAAAGTGTTTGTGATTTTTCTTTGTTTGTCAAATCTGAAAAAGATGTCTTTGTGATATTACTTGTCTATGTTGATGATATCATTGTCACTGGAAACAGTGAGAATGAAATAAAGAGAATTAAACAGTTTCTTAGTCAAAATTTTCAAATTAAAGATTTAGGGACTTTAAAGTATTTTCTTGGTATTGAAGTTCTCTATAATGAGTTTGGTCTATGTCTATCACAAAGGAAGTATTGTCTTGAATTGTTGTCTGAGTTTGGATATCTAGGATGTAAACCAGTCTCTACTCCTATAGAGTTGAGTTATATTGTTTCAAGTAAAACAGGGAAAAATGAGGTTTTGCTTGAAAACATTACTGGGTATCAAAAATTGATAGGCAAACTTATTTATCTCTCTTTAACTAGACCTGATATAAGCTACTCTGTTCAGTTCTTAAGCCAGTTCATGCATAAGCCTACCTTTGGGCATTTGCAAACTGCCTTAAGACTATTAAGATATTTAAAGGCCTCACCTGGAAAAGGCATACAGTTTAAAAGAACTACTGATTTTAAACTCAGTGCCTTTGTTGATGCTGATTGGGCAAAATGCCTAGTCACAAGGAAATCTGTGACTGGGTATTGCTTGTTTCTAGGTGAATCCTTAGTTTCATGGAAGAGTAAGAAGCAAAGCACTGTCTCAAGATCCTCAGCAGAGGCTGAGTATCGTGCTTTGTGTTCTGGTACTTGTGAAGTCATGTGGGTCTTAAATCTGTTAAAAGAGTTACATGTAATATGTGATCTACCAGTTAGTTTGCATAGTGATAGCAAAGCAGCTATCTCTATTGCTGCTAATCCGGTTTTTCATGAAAAAACTAAACACTTCGAAATTGATTTGCACTTTGTTAGAGAAAAAATTTCTGAAGGAATTGTTAAGACTGTTAAGATAAGCTCTGATAATCAAATTGCTGATATATTTACAAAAGGTTTACATACTGCACAACATGATGTGTTGTGTGTTAAACTTGGTATGGTTGATATGTTTAAGAGGGAAATTTGAATTAAGGGGGAATGTTAAAATAATATAATTCAAATTCTGTTGATTGGGCTTAATATTACAAAGTCAGTTGGGCTCATATTTTTGGGCTTATCTCTTGGGCTTGTTGTGATCAGCTGTGGGCTGATTAATGTCAGCTGAGTTGTTATTATTACGTGGGTTATAAAAGCCCAGTTATTTTGTGTTTCTTATCAATGGTGCAGATCTATCTTTGGGATGTGTGGACGGCTGAGATCATTATCACACGGATCGTCACTCTGGATATAAAAGCTTTTTTATCTCAGTTTATCATTCATTCGTTCATTTTTTCTTATTGTGTCTCTGTATTTTCTTTCTAGGGTTTCCCCTCTGTATTGTCTTCTTGGTCTGTATTCTGTCTTAATCTTCTCTGTAAGTCTTTGTATTTGTATTATCAGTTGTTGCAACTGATCATTAAGATCAGTTGATTAACAACGAGACTTTGTATTGTTTCTGGGTTCATCTATTGTTGAATCCTTGGGTATATTGGGGGGTACTTTTGGGTTGGTTTAATAATAGATTTTGTCACCGTTTTTGTCGCTATTTCTTTGTCTATTGGTCTTTGGTTGTTTGTATATTGTTAGTCTTTATATTTTTGACAAGATTGATGATGATGGTGGTGATGGTGACTTGATGTTGGTAATTTTAGTGTTATCAACGATTTTAGGATATTGGATTAACTTGTTGATCGAGGAAATAACATTAGAGATTAAACGAGTTAGGTGATGCGGGAGTGCGGGCTTGACTTAATTCTAATGTTATTTGGATTTTATATAAATATTTTACATGGGTTCATTACAAATAGATTTTAGGCTTTCTAATTAATTTTGTTTTGGGCTCATTTATAACCATGTTAATTAATAATTATGTGGCCTAATGTTTTGAGAAAAAATATATTTGTTCCATCAGTTTTATCATTTGGAAATTGATTTGTTTGGATGAATAATGAAGATATAAACAGGGATAAAGACTTTTACTTTTATTCACTCGATCAGATCTAATGTTCAAAAAGAAAAGAACGGTTACAAGGGACAAGGTATCTTATATAAAAACAAAGGTTTTGACTTTGTGGGAGGCTCTCGATCATTTTGCGATGTACAAAGAAAACTTGCGGTTACAACATATACGATCAAAATATACACACAAAATCCATCGAATCGAAATTCCATCAAGAGAAATCTCTGTCAACCTCAATAAATCATTATGTGTAACCCGCAATATGTTTATCTGGTAGTTCTCATACAATTCAGAGATTGATCCAGGTATACATTCTTGAATGGTGAATTGAATGAAGAGGAATACATGAAACAACCTTAGGGTTTTGTATTATCTGGACAAGAAAACAAGGTGTGTAAACTTATTAAATCATTATATGGTTTGAAACAAGCACCTAAGTAGTGGCATCAAAAATTTGATGAGGTGATCTTATCATATGGTTTTCTTCTAAACCAAGCTGATAAGTGTGTCTACACAGTAGATTTGATTCCTCTGGTAAAAGAGTGATTATTTGTCTATATGTGGATGATATGTTAATCTTTGGCACTGACCAAGATCAGGTTGATAAGACAAAAAAATTGTTGTCTTCTAATTTTGAAATGAAGGATACGAGGGAGGCGGGTGTGATCCTTGGAATAAGGATTAAAAGGGGGTAACATTGGTATAACCATGACACAGTCTCATTATATTGAGAAAGTGTTGAAGAAATTCAATCATTTTAATTGTTCTCCTGTTAGTACTTCCATAGATCCTAGCATCATGTTAATGTCTAATTCGGGTAACTCAGTTTCACAATTACAATATTCTAAGGTCATTGGTTGCTTGATGTATGCTATGATTAGCACAAGGCCGGACATAGCTTATGCTGCGGGTAAGTTGAGCATATATACTAGTAAGCCTAGTGCTCAACACTGACAAGCAGTGAACAAATTGCTTAAGTATCCGAAAGGAACCATGAACTATGGTTTATGTTATTTTGGTTTTCCTTCCGTCATAGAAGGGTACTCTGATGCAAGTTGGATAGCAAATATGGAAGATCACTCTTCTACAAGTGGTTGGGTATTCCTACTTGGTGGTAGAGCTATTAGTGGTTAATGATACTAAACAGGTTTTGCTTACAACAGTTGATTGACTTCTTGATTTGTTGTGTAGTTAAAATTGGAGACTAATTTTATTAAAGATATGCTATAGACTTCCCGTATTTTCACACGGGATTTCACCAAGTAGAATGTAAAAGGAATGTATTACTATATATATTAATTAGAAACGGTCGACGCAATAATTGTCTTCATTACTTTTTATTTGGGCCACCAAAGTTTTACTTCTTGCTTATTAATATTGCCACCTACTTCTTGCTTAAATATTAAAAGTTCTACCCGGTCTACCTCTTTTCCATTTTCCTAGGCTTTGCATTATTGCACCTCATCACTTTTCCAGCTTCTTTTTACTATCCTCATTTTGCTCGATTGTTGAAAGACTTAGGGTCTTTGGGTGGGTAGTTGTAGATCTCAGGTGTTGGACACGGTCGTAGTGCCTGTTGACCGGTGGGTTTCGGTGGCGTTCATTATTGGTTGTCTTTTACACTGTCACCTCTCCGAACCAAGTTCTCGGAAGCAGCTTTTCTGCCACCATGACAATACAACAAAGAGGAGGTTTAACCGAAATCGGTACTCCGATGAAGGCTCCCGTAAGCTCCGTTTCCTCTGTATGACCTGTTTTCAGTGACTTCGAATGCTCATGAACTCCGACTTAGTTAAAGCGTATTATTCGACGAGAAGTGGAGGCGGCAGTGGTGGTGTGGAACACGGGTACAGTGGTGGTGGAAACAAGGGAGGAGGTGGTATCGGTGTTCGGCACGGTGGTTGTTTATGAAGATGAGGATTTCGAAGCCTCGACCCGCACCCATATCCTCTACCCAAATGATCGACGACACTGTAGCCCTCGTATTATCCCATCACATTTACAAACACATAAACACTAATGATAAACACTAATAATAGGCAATTGTCAATGATAATCATCCTCAAAACAAAACAAAGCAAACCATTACACTCGGATAACATAATATTAGCCGTTATACATGAAGTAATATGCTAACGCATTTATTTGACACTCAAGGTTTATTTTCCATATCACGAATAAGGGTGTATGCATCACTAATTTTTGTTGCGGTTGAGATAACCAAGTATGAGTTCATTAACTTGATCCGGGAATTGTTCATGAACAAAATGACAACCTTTAGGCAGATACACAATTTCCAGATTTGGCACAAACTTCTTGGCCTCCCCACTCTTCAAGTATGCCTCCATTCCAGGGAACTTAGAGAAGTAATCTTCTTCGCCTACGATAAGAAGTGCTGGAGCTTCGACTTTCAAATCATGTTGCGGATACGCGCTTTGATCCGATAGTGACCTGTAAGGAACTTGGAGTGGAGTTTGAAATCCAGACTTCTGATACAAATCTCCATACACTGCAAGGTCATCCTCAGTGAACCATGTGGGTAGAGGAGTCGTTGGGTCGACTAAATCCATTATCTCTTGGTTTTCGTTGGCTATTGGTATTTCACCTTTAGAGAACAAAATGTAAATGTTCCTCACAACAGTTTTAGCATCAAACCGTGCAAAATCAGCTTCAGCTCTTCCCTCTTCCTGAGAACATTTAGTTATATTGTTATCAACACAATCTATATGTATAGACTCGTCCAATACATAACTAATTTTAAGTAGAGAACTACCAATATTTTGGCATAATTTGTGTGTATATATTACAAGATAAAAAAGAATAGTACGTACCCGCCATCTACTCATGTAGAAACCTTCAGGGAGAGATAGATAACCATGGTGAGAGCCAGGGGGCATAAATGGCACCCCAAGTGTTATAATTCCTGCAACTTTTTCAGGGTGAAAAAGTGCGAACGTGTAGCCAACCATTGCTCCAAAATCTTTACCGATCACGAACACCTAACAACGTCCACATAAACATATATGATCAAAGGTGATTTTGTGTCCATAATGATAAGATAAATGCAACATTGTTAACTAGGACCCTAGTGAAAAATATTTTCTAGATGTGCATGGTACCTTGGAAATGGATAGAGACTCAAGGATTGAAGCAGTATCAATGACTAGATCAGTGAATGAGGCCTTATGGGGTTCTGCAGGGATGTCGGATAGTCCGTATCCTCTGTAATCGGGTGCAATTACTCTGAAACCTGCGTTTGCAACCGCAATCATTTGATGGCGCCAAGTGTACCATATCTCCGGAAATCCGTGAAGAAAGATCACAGCTGGCAATGAATCGGAGCCTATCTCAGCTACGTGGAGTTTTAGTCCGTTCACTTGGACGTAAGTATGTTTGATTTGGTCCATTATTTTGATTTTGATTTTGAAAGAGAGTGGGAAAGAAAGTGTGGGTGTGTGTTTGAAGGTTTTGGTTTGTGGTTTTATAGGGTTCAGTTACAAAAATATCTTTTTTTAAGGCAACTTTCATTGAAATATCTAATTGGTTGGAAGAATGTAGTCCATTATCCTTAAAATGACCAAAGGCATGGAATGTAACACTTGGAATATTTCAACTTTTAATTATTGCTATCAGCTATTTTTTCCACATGTATGCCAAATTACAATTCAACTTTTGGATAACTGAATATTATGTCCACAATTCAACTTTTGGATAACTGATTGTTGGAAGGTGTGAAATAAGAGAGGTGCGTACACATCGTTTAATAAGATAAATCTTCCTTTATTTGGAAATGTCGGTAGAAATCATGGTTCTATTATTCTCGTGCATGACTCATAACATAAGTCACACCGTTACCGTACCATTACCATCTACTGATGTCGAAAGTAGTTTATGACGCCTAACTTACCTCAAGAAACTATTCCAAACCAAAAGTCCATCACTTTGATTTCAAAATACACCACATATTAATATCATATTATCATGTAAAGAATTTAGAGTCGGCAACGTGGCGTGTTATGTTAAATGGGACGTATTCGATATGAAAGAATTGATCATCTGCGGAGCCTTTATTTTGTGGGTGGGGGGGGGGGGGGGGGGGGGGGTCATGGAACCTTAAAATTGGGAGGCCAGACTTAATACGTATAAAGTTTTTGGATGAAAACGGAGAAACTAAACCAGGGGCACCGGGCACCCTCTGGTCTCCATTATCCTTTGCTTATTCGCCCATGGATTTGTCACGTCTATTGAACCTAAACACGAAATGTTTAACCAAGTGTGCCATTTTATATTAAATACTAACACGAAAATATTTAATAACCGCTTTACATGCACGTTTATCATAATGAATGTAATGGTTCAATAGCACGAATGAAATGACATTATTAACTCGATTATTGACACAAATCACTTCACATTCCTAAGAAATAAGAAGACACAATTAACACGATAAAGTAAGCATTTCTAAAATTAGAATCCATGTTTAATTATTTATAAAAATACGCTATTTTAAGAAATTGGTCGTATCAACATATTAAGATACATAACATGATAAGTTCAATGTCTTATGCGTTTTATAAATGAGTCAACTAATTTGAACCAATTTTGATACATTTTCAATAATGTCATTATCATACCGACCTGCTTATAACCTCAACCCATATACTGTAAACACTAACCCGTTTAACTTTGTGTCAAGTCACGTCAAAGTAACATAAAGTTATAGAAAACTACAAGCTCTGTTTACAACAATACCAAACAAAAGCAATGTTGATAAGGAATGCACAAGTGAGTACTCATATAGGAGAAAGTTTACTGTAAAAAGAAACTTAACATACAAAGTATAAGAAGAATTTTGGGCTTTTGATCAAAATAAATCATTGGATGAGATTAAAATGAGAAAAATATACGTTGAGTTTCTAAAATAGAAGGAGAATGGTAAAATAGGTATAACCTACAATTGTTGAGTTTCACCCCATTTTTTAAACGTTCATAACTTTTTCATACGACATTATTTTTCTAAAAAAATATACCATAAAAACAAATTTTTTATCCTCTTTCATTTGCATACCCAATTGCTATACTTTTTAAAAAAAAAAATGTTTTTGCTGGGTTGATAACTTGTGTTTTATCATGATACACCTTGCGTTTTTTGTCAGATATAACTTGCATTTAATCATATATAACTTGCAACTTTTTATCATATATAACAGACGTTTTATTATGTATAACTTGCGTTTTAGTATTTATAACTTGTGTTTTATCATGTTGTTTTATCAGGTCATCTTATCAAGTATAACTTGCGTTTCTAAAACGCAAGTATACTCTCAATAAAACGCAAGTTATCAACCCATCAATTTTTTTTTACTTTTTAAAGTATGACAATATGGTATGCAAATGAAAGACGATGAAAAACTTGTTTTTACGGTATAGTTTTTTTTTTTTTTTTAAATAATGTCGTATGAAAATGATATGGACATTTTAAAAATGGGGTGAAACTTTAATGACACAATGATTTTACCATCATACCCCTAATTATCTAGTTTAATCTATGGCTAATAATCCATCTTATACTTTTTATGCTAAACTCCGTTAGCCTCACCCTTTATATAGTTTACTAGATTTATACCCCGGGAGCGTCCCGGGGTTGAGAAATCTAATATGACATATCAATTTTACATACGAAATATACTAATGCGCTTTACAAACACATGCAGGAAAGCTTCAGGTAGCTCCTAACCTAAAAAATTAACAATGTATCTCCAATGTTTAAGTCTAACCTTAAACAATGTATAACTCTAATATTAAAATCTAACCTAAAATAATGTACAACTCTAATGCTAACACCTGTTGTAAATAGAATTAATATTTACTGGTTTGAACATAATTAATGACCTGCCTATACATGATTAATGAATAACCTGAACACTTTGTATTTTTTTATATAGAACCATGGTACTCGTTGGAAAGATAATAAAACGCTCGTTAATTTGGTGTAAATTTTTTATTTAAAAAATCTCGTATATAAAAGATATCAACGTTTAAAAATTATAAGAGGAAATATGAGAGAGAAAAATCTAATTTTGTTTTTAAATTTTTTTTTTTCTAAAATCACTCAATGCCACATGACATCTTACATGACACTCTCAATTAAGAGAATGGCTATATGAGTGTCATGTAGGATTTAGCCCTTTGAGATATATATATATATATATATATATATATATATATATATATATCAAATGAGAAGAAACTTAATGTGAGAACAAAAAGAAGAAATGACATAATGGTAACATTAAATATTTTAATTAATTAGTCATTAACACTTTATCCTACACATTACGCCCCACTTACGGTGTGCGCATATAATGTATATATGTGTGACCATTGGGGGGCAAAAGTAAAGCTGAACTAGTTTAACGTTATTTTACTAATTTTGTGAAAATAACGTTAAAAATGACGGACGGTTAATCATGCATCATGTGGTGGCGTGGATAGCCAAAAGACAAAGGGGTACATGGACTGATCGGGTTTGTCCCGATTGCTAAGTGTTTTGTGCCTTATGTCCAAGGCTTGATACCAAACCACATCGAGCCGGGGGTCTCACTAGAAGCAGCCTCTCTATTCTTAGGGGTAGAGGTAAGGTTGTCTACATCTTACCCTCCTCAGACCCTACCTTAGCTTTGCTATAGGTGGGATTAATTGAGTATGATGATGATAATGATGACTTTATCCTACACATTATCAAATTTTGTCCCACACATATCAAAATTCATCATACATATATCGAAATTATCACACGTCTATCCTACACATATCGAGATTATCATACGTTAATCCTACACATATAGAAATTCAACCAACATTCATCCTACACACATCGAAATCATTCGTCATTGTAAATTAGGATTGATTTGAAAGAATATATTTTGAAATTGAATTATGAGTTTCATTAATTTAACTAGTTTAGGGGGTTACAAAAAACTAATCATTTATTTAACATTAAATACAATATTTATGTGAAGAATTCCTATTGGTTTAAATTTTTTTTGAACGATCAACTAAAGTATTACCGGGTACTCTGTACGCGGCCCCCAATGGCCGAAAGGGGCCCCAGACGGCCTCTAGTCCATACGGACAGACCCCTTCGGCCCACCCGTCTCCTGTTCCAGGGAAAACCCGGCCTACAAACCCGCCCGAAGGCACGACGGTAGTGAACCGGTAAAACCTAGAGGGATCAAGAGTCGAACCCATGACCACAAGGGTCAAGGGTCTCTCCATCACTTCCCAACCACCTACCCCACCACAAGGGTGGGGGTATCCATCACATGCCTCTTGTGGAAATCGAACCCGGCTCCCCCAAGGAAAGAACTGACTCTTTTACTATACATTTTCTTCTTACAATACATTTTCTTCTCATTTAAACTCTCCACTATATAGAGAGAGAATATAGATATAGATGATTCTAAGGCTATTTATTGTCAATGTACGAAGTTAGTTAGAAATGAAATTTATGGGTATGGGTGCATTTTTAATGCTATTTATGGTCAATGGACGATGAGGTCTATTCTGCCATTTATTTCACACTCTAGAGACAATACTTGTTAGTTGATTAACCTTAATAGATGACTCGATACTTTTGTGGTCGGGTTCGTACGGAGTGAAAAAAATAATAATTGGGTGGCGTGGGAAAAGGTGACTCGGCCTAGAAGATTAGGAGGTTTGGGTATCAATAGTCTTACAGAAATAAATGACGCGCTTTTGATTAAGCGGTTTCGAAGATTCAAGGCCGAGAAAGATTTCCTTTGGAAGCGCGTTATTTTAATGAGCCATAAGTCTAGATTATGTTAGAATCTCGTTCCTTTTTATAAATATGCATCAGGTGCGTGGCGATCAATTGTTAAAGTGGGGTATCGATTGAAGTTTAGAGATAAATCTTTGATTAATATGTTAAAGGTGGGGTGGGAGATGGTAAGGATCTTCGCTTTTGGCAGGATTTGTGGTTAGGGGATATTACTTTTAAAGATAGGTGGCCTAATTTATTTAGATTAATTGGATTCATTATCCCACTTCAAAGATAGAGATTAGGCAATGGGAGGAGTGCATTGAGTTGATGAACACCGTGGTTAGTTCTACGCATAAAGATAAATGGAGTTAGATGGGAGACTCGACTGGGGTGTTCACAGTTAGATTAGCAAAGACTCTGCTGAGACCGGATGTTACTGCAACGAATGAATTTAAGTTCAAGTGGGTTTCTTGGGTTCCAACTAAATGCAATATATTGATGTGGCGGGTGGAAATGGAAAGAATACCTAGTCGGATTACGCTGGCTAGAAGACAGGTTGTTGTGGATAATGTTTCTTGTAGTTTTTGTAATTCGGAAGACTAGTCTGCCTTGCATCTCTTCACAGGCTGTAGAGGGTCGATGGAGGTTTGGGATGTGGTGGGTTCCTGGTGCAATATGGTGTCGTTCTTTGTGTTTGATGTTAGAGACCTAGTGCTAGTTCATAAAAAAGCTTTAGGCAATAAGCAAGGAAGCGCGATTATCCAGGGGATTATTATCACTACATGTTGTGTGATTTGGAAAGCTAGAAATGATAAAATCTTCAATGGTCGGGATCCAAAAGCAAGGGACATGGTGGGTAATGTGAAATCTATGGCGTTTCTTTGGTTCACAAGTGGGTCTAAAACTTCTAATATTGTTTGGAAAGATTGGATGAAGTATTCGTTGTAGTTGGTTGGTTGGGCGGTCCTCGCTTTGAGGGCGTGCTCTGTTTTAATGAAGTTTAAAGTTAAAAAAACCCTTAATAGATGACATAGGTAATAGGAGAAGCACCGAAAGCTAGATGACATAAGTAAAATGAGAAGCACATGTGGATGAATCCCATCCGTGCGCGTGGACGATGTGAACAGAAGTACTATTCATTCACTTGCAATATTAATAGATAGGAAAATTTGAGAATTGTTGATGAACAAAATGACAACCTTTAGGTAGGTAGCCAGGTTCCATAGTTGAAAAACACTCATGCAAACCCAATTATAAACAAGTAGCAGGTAAACGGGCAAAAAGTTGCGCTGGAATCCCCTTTTGAATAACAAAACCAATCCTACTAAAAAAAAAGTTATAGGTCTTAGGGGTTTCTACATAAGTAGATTGCGGGTACTCATTCTTTTTTGGTATCGACATTTTCGGTACGGTATCAGTGTCGTGTTCATCCTTAGTTGTGATATACTATATTTATTTAAAGTCCTTTGTTAAATGTTGTAGATATTACTTTTCGCATATACAGTAATCGGTTATAGTCATTATAGTTTTTAAAAATTGTTACCTTTTTAAATAGTTAGGCTGGGGATGTGGGATAAAGTCTATAGGGGTTTTGTAAGCGCCAAGTAGGCTTTAGGGCAAGAATAAGGCCGCCTTTTTAACATCAATAGGTAGGAAAAAATGGCTTGTTGAAAAAGCCAATTAGCCCTTTCTTTTCGGGCTTTAGCGCTTGTTAAGGGCTTGGCGGCAGGGGGGGTCTTTTGGCCATGCAGTGCGGTTGTCGTGGAGGGCTCGTAGGCTGGGCTGACCTTCGTGGCCACGAGCTATACACCGCCTTGGATGCTCGTCATCCTGAAGGCGTGGAAAGCTCTACGAACGGGAACCAACCGTTGAAGGGTTGGGAACCATAAAAAAGGCAACACTAACTTAAAAAAAAAAAAAAAAAAAAATCCTTTTTAACATTTATTCAACATTTTCTCTTGTTTAACCTTTTCAAAATACCAACATTTTAACCATTTCTCATCCAATCTTTATCATTCTACAACCCTTCTGCTATTATTTTAACCATTTCTCATCCAATATTTATCATTCTACTACCTTTTTAACCATTTCTTAAACTAAATTATCTATATAATCATCTCTATAATGACTCGTTTAACAGAAGAAGAAGAAGAAATTGCGTTAACGACGGCTTGGATCAACGTCCAAGAATCAAGGAAACTAGGTTGGTTTTCCTATTTATTTTCTAAATATTATTTTAATTAATGTATAAAGTATAATTCATATTTTTCAAATGTCCTCTCTTTTCTTCAACTTTACGTTCCAATTATTACTAGAATAAATACATACAATTACCATTGACCTGTAAAATTAAAATCCCAATTTAAAGTCGTAAGCAGTTTATGGGTGAAATTAGTGTACAAAGACCATATTTGGTGGAGAGTATAAGTATAAATAAGAATTGATACGTATGCATCATTTTCTAGACTTAGTTATGATGTTTTTGATAATTTTGGCTAGAAAACATATCAATTAAAAATACAAAGCAACGTATTTTAGGCTTAAAACACCACGAAAGAAAGCTAAGCAATGTGTGTTAAATGTTAATCAAGGAGTTTTAGCTATGTTTTAAATTCCAAGGTTATAATACATTACAATATGTTTTAAATTGTTGTGTTTGGTGTTTTTCTAGTCAAAACAATTCAAAACATCATGCCTAAATAAAAAAAACATGAAGTTTAAATGTCAATTTTTAATCATTCTCACAAAATATTGCTTTTGCACAGAAACCTAAATCAGTAGTTTATGGCTCATAACAGTATACAAGAACTGTTACAAATCGAAAGTCATTAACTTTGACTTCAAAATCTAACTGATAGAAACATTAGGATTTTTGGTTTTCATAATATTATATATATATGAGAAAATAAATAGATTCAAAGCCTGGTTGCTTAAGATGCTGTTTGCTTAAGATGTGTCGGTAGGCCTAGCTAGCTTTGAAAGATCCTAGGATTGTCTTTAATATACCTTATTAAATCATGATATCTTGTGGGTTCTCGTCTTAGGAGAAACGGTATAACTGAAACCGTTGATAGTATTTAAAGGTACCACTGTAGGTTGAAAGCCCATGTGTATTATTAATTAAATGGAACACTTGATCCTTTTTATGTGAATAAATTTGGTGAAAAGTGGCGCAAAAAAACATCCATATTTCCATCAGTTGAGCTAGATAACATAAATGAAAATAACTGAAGCCTATGGTGACTCTGATCGAAACTCCCTCTAGGTCAAGTTTAATATATATATATATATATATATATATATATATATATATATATATATATATATATATATAGGATCCTATAGGAAAATTGTTTTGTGTAGGAAGTGTTTTCAACCATTGGATCAAACCTCGAGATGAAGGGCATTCTAGACTTTTTGTCCATTTATTTAATTATCTCAAACCCACTAATTTAGCAACTTAATCTACTTAATTATGAAGATTTTATCAATGATCCATTCCATATAATCGTCAACAATTTATTGAAATCCACGAATCAACAGTGTTTTTTAACACATACGAATAAGTAGTGTTTTATATAAAATAACAAGCATTTTCACAACAAGAGTGTTTTTTAACAGATGCGAATCAGTTATGTTTTTAAACATATGCGAAGCAGTAGTGTTTTTAAACAGACGCGGATCAATAGTGTTTTTAAACAGATGCGAGTTAGTAGTGTTTTTAAACTGATGCGAATCAGTAGTGTTTTAAAACACTGCTAGTAGGAGGTTTAAAACACACGCAGAAGTTGGATTGAAGATGAATTATAGAAGATGAATACAAACCAGCGTAGAAGATGTTGTGGGTGTAGTTCCTTTTTCTTGTTGGAGGATGAATTGATTTTGAATGTAGGAGAGAAAGAGCATTGAATATTATTATCTATAATAATATTTAGATGAGAGAGAGAGAGAGAGAGAGAGACATAAATGTAGGAACATTAAAATAGTTTCCTAAACATTTTGATAGAAAATGACTTTGATACCCTAAATTAAACCACATATTGACGATCTTACCCTTAATTACTATAATATATTAATTAGATTTTAAACACATCCCATCTTTTAATCTCCGCCATCCATATTTAAATCTAATGGTTGAAAACACTTCCTACACTTCCTACACAAAACCATTTTCCTACAATAACCCTACCCTAGAAGCTCATGTTGTCACTCTCGGTATCCATCATCCAACATAAAGTTAATTTCTAATACATTAGGGAGTTTAGTTTGCACTGGTTGGTGAATCTATATTGTTTAGCCTTTGCTACGAAAGCTTGAGGTGTGATTAGGTGAAGCTCGATATTTTGAGCATGAGACTCACAGATTGATTCTGAACATGAACATGAACTTAATTCTTTACATGATTGGGACCTGATTAGCTGGTGGTTGAGTTTAGGTGGACAACAATACCGACAGTTTTAGTTGACGCATTAGTATGTTTTAACTAATGAACCTAAGAGTTTTTGAAACCGAGAGTCTTGATTATGATTCTATTGCAGTCTTTTTCGGGGACGAAAAAGGTTTCAGTGTGGGGATATTTGATGTGTTGCAAAACACATTTCTTTTCCTATATTGTATTTTGTATACTATTTGGTCAGGTTTTTATTCGTTTCGTGACGTTTTTATTATGTATTTATTTATTTTATTATTTTATAGGTGTTCGTGGAAAAGAAGCTCAAAAAAAAAAGAATTTTAATCGAGACACGAACACTTGAGAGCAGGTGCTCATAGACGTTGGAGCGTAAACGAGGAACCTTGATCGAGCCAAGAACACCCGAGTCGGGAACATGAAAGTGTAGTAGTAGTAGTAGTAGTAATAACAGTATTATTATTATTATTATTATTATTATTATTATTATTATTATTATTTTGAAAAAAAAAAGAAAGATAAAAAATAATTAAAAAATCACGTGAAGCATTAATTAGAAGAATCTTTATTTGTTAAAAAAACCCTATTGCAACATTATATATATATTTTTTTTGAACGAAGAGGATGATGAGTTTTCTGATGTGTATGCGATTTGTATATGCTTCAGGTTTGGTTTTGAAAGTTGGTTATACAAACACAATACATTCTTAAAACTATAAGCTACGTGTTTATATATATTGTTCTCTTCATTAATATTAATTAAATTTCATGAGTAAGCATAAATGTGTCAACCAAATAGGCCCTCCAACACATAAGATGCTTCCGAACACATGGCACTAAGATAACAATGGTAATCACAAAATCAACAAGTGTAATATAGGATTAAACGTGGCAACTTAATTTTTACATGACCTGTTAAACTCTATATCCTAAATAAAGATTTAAGATCACGATATATAATTTAGTATATAATACAAATATGGGGTATTGAATTTAAAAAATTAAAAGTTTGGCCAATTGGCCAGAATAATTCGAATTTTAACGTTGGATCAAGATGCTCTTAACTGAATATGTGAGTGTCAAAAATGAACCACCACGTTAAAGTTCAGATTATTATTGTGAGTGTCAAAAATGAACCGTCACGTAAAAGTCCATTATTTTTTGAATGAAGGCAACTGTCAATGATAATCATTTTCAAAACAAAGCAAACCATTACACTCGGATAACATAATATTAGATATTATACATGAAGTAATATGCTAACGCATTTATTTGACACTCAAGGTTTATTTTCCATATCACGAATAAGCGTGTAAGCAGCACTAATATTTGTTGCGGTTGAGATAACCAAGTATGAGTTGATTAACTTGATCCGGGAATTGTTCATGAACAAAATGACAACCTTTAGGCAAATACACGATTTCCAGATTTGGCACAAACTTCTTGGCCTCCCCGCTCTTCAAGTATGCCTCCATTCCAGGGAACTTAGAGAAGTAATCGTCTTCGCCTACGATAAGAAGTGCTGGAGCTTCGACTTTCAAATCATGTTGCGGATACGCGCTTTGATCCGATAGTGACCTGTAAGGAACTTGGAGTGGAGTTTGAAATCCAGACTTCTGATACAAATCTCCATACACTGCAAGGTCATCCTCAGTGAACCATGTGGGTAGAGGAGTCTTTGGGTCGACTAAATCCATTATCTCTTGGTTTTCGTTGGCTATTGGTATTTCACCTTTAGAGAACAAAATGTAAATGTTCCTCACAACAGTTTTAGCATCAAACCGTGCAAAATCAGCTTCAGCTCTTCCCTCTTCCTGATGACATTTAGTTATATCGTTATAAACACAATCTTTATATGTAGACTCGTCCAATACATAACCAATTTTAAGTAGAATACTGCCAATATTTTGGCATAATTTGTGTATATATTACAAGATAAAAAAGAATGGTACGTACCCGCCATCTACTCATGTAGAAACCTTCAGGGAGAGATAGATAACCATGGTGAGAGCCAGGGGGCATAAATGGCACCCCAAGTGTTATAATTCCTGCAACTTTTTCAGGGTGAAAAAGTGCGAACGTGTAGCCAACCATTGCTCCAAAATCTTTACCGATCACGAACACCTAACAATGTCCACATAAACATATACGATCAAAGGTGATTTGGTGTCCATAATGATAAGATAAATGCAACATTGTTAACTAGGACCCTAGATAAAAATATTTTCTAGATGTGCATGGTACCTTGGAAATGGATAGAGACTGAAGGATTGAAGCAGTATCAATGACCAGATCAGTGAATGAGGCCTTATGGGGTTCTGCAGGGACGTCGGATAGTCCGTATCCTCTGTAATCGGGTGCAATTACTCTGAAACCTGCGTTTGCGACCGCAATCATTTGATGGCGCCAAGTGTACCATATCTCCGGAAATCCGTGAAGAAAGATCACAGCTGGCGATGAATCGGAGCCTATCTCAGCTACGTGGAGTTTTAGTCCGTTCACTTGGACGTAAGTATGCTTGATTTGGTCCATTATTTTGATTTTTATTTTGAAAGAGAGAGGGAAAGAAAGTGTGGGTGTGTGTTTGAAGGTTTTGGTTTGTGGTTTTATAGGGCTCAGTTACAAAGACGAAATTGTAACGCTTGGAATATTTCAACTTTTAATTATTACTATCAGCTATTTTTTCCACATGTATGCCAAAATACAATTCAACTTTTGGATAACTGAATATAATGGCAAAAGTAGTTTATGACCTAACTGACCTCAAGAAACTATTCCAACCCAAAAGTCATTCTGTTTTATTTAAAAGGCACCGCACATTAATATTGGGTGTATGGTCCTAGTTACCTTAATATTACTAGTGGATTCATTGAATTTCCTGAACGGGTCGCTGTATTAGGTAAGACCATTAGGTGTGGTAGAGGCCCATCATCCATGCCTTGCCTCCACCTCACCTGCCACGTCAGCGTGGAGTAGGAGCATCCTTAGGATGATGCTCCTAGGGGTGTGGAGGAGGCCCAACATCCATTAATGCTATTTCATTTTTTTTTTCTTTTTTTTTAATTAAATAATATTATCATATTAATATAAAATGTGAAGATGTATTTAAATTAAAAACAAACACTTAAATTAAAAAAAAAATACACCTAAATAAAAAAAAGTACAATTTTCAAATAAAAACAAACACTTAAATAAAAAAAAAACATAAACTACTGATTATATTTTTTTGCGATGCTCTCCTTCATCTTCAACAAAACGGGACGGTCTTCTTCGGGGTAGTCGTTGATGTTTGCCGTCATTATTCGCCATTCTTCTATTTGCCTATCCTCGTTCTTTTGGCGAATGCTTTCCTCCACCCTCTTTTGCTTCAAACGAAGCTTTTCTTCGACTTCCCGTTCCTTCAATTTCTTCTTCTCCGCTTGACTTTCACTAAAAGTATTTTTGAAGGATGCCAATTCAGCGACCAAACCGTCCAACATTGACCCGCTCCCGCTCCCTGACGCGGCTTGTTTTTTTGCAGCCGCCGCTTGTTTTTTTGCTCTGTCCCTCCCTATGGGTCGTGGCTCCTCTTGAACCGGAGTATCCTCGAACTCTGGGTCTGGGTCATCGTTTATATTTATTTGACAATGACCGGTCGACCCGCCTCCCACGCTATAATCGCCCGACTCCGAAGTCTTGCTTCGTTTGGCGCTTGCAACCTCGTTTGGAACCGGTTGCCATTTGCTAGATGACTTCAACACCGTCCAAGCTCGAACATGAGGAAAAACATGGCCATACTTGTCTTCATATTTTCGCATCGCCTCCTTGAAAATCATTTCCTGGTTAAACCCGCTTGGAGGGTTCATATACAACGGATTATAAAAGGCGATGAACTTCCCGATTGTAGTACTCATTTTCCTCCATTTAGAACTTAAAGCCTCATGCCCCCGATACTCTCCTTGCTCCATCAATTCGTGAAATGTATCTCGCACTTGGTTGTATAAACTATGGCCCGTTTGATTAGTCCCTACATTTAAATAAAACATATATTAGAGAATAAAAAAAATAATTTTTTTTTATTGTATACTACAAAAAAATTAAATTTTTTTACCAACTATGGGATCTTTCGAACTAGCCAGATACGCCTTCGCTAACGCTTCTTCTTCCAATTTGGTCCAAAGGCTTCGTTCGGTTGGCTTTTTTTTCCCCTTCCCCTTCGCACTCGCACTCGCCTTCGCCTTCCCCTTCGAACGTTGGACTTGTGTTTCGGGGACAACCTCCACCTCATCATCTTCTTCATCTTCGAGTTCAAAATTGGGTTGTCGTTGTGGTGGTAGAGATTGACGGAATGGCGGAGTTTGTAAAAGTTGGGTAAAGGATTGAGGGTTATGATGCATTTGCAAATTATGGAATTGGTTAAAGGTAGACGGGCTTTGGTGCATTTGAGGATATTGGGTGAAAGGGTTGGGAGTTTGTTGAAAACCCGCAAAAGTAGCCCAAGATGGATCCATTGGCATCGTGAACGGGTTTGGATTCGGGTTGTTTTGGTTATATTGTGGTGGTTGATTCGGGTTTGGGTTGTTTTGGTTGGGATCCATTGAATAAAGTATAAAGTATTTTTTATATAAAATAAGGGTTGGTATAAAAAGTGGGGTTTGATTTGTGTTGAAAATGGTATAAAATGAGTGGGTTTAAATAGAGTTTTTGAAAAAAAATTCCTTTTTTTTTTTTTTTTTTTTTTAAACGGTCACAATCCAAACGGTCACAAGCACGTCCCCCCACTTTTCACGCGTCCCAAGGCTTGACCAAGGCCCGGCATAAACGGCCTTTGGATGCCGCCCAAGCCGTTGCCCAGCCAGGGGGGCGGTGTTCGCCGGCCCGGCTTGGCGTCGCCGGCCCAATGCCGCTCCCCACACCTTCTAGTCTAAGTAAAATAGATCTAATTTTTTGTTATTATTATTATTTTACAATTCTTTTAAACTAAATAAATTCATACTTATATGACTCGTTTCTTTGGAAGTATCGTTTCCAATCAAAACATATCTATCTTTTTTGGGTATATAGTGAGATACTTGCACTACGTGGCGGGATTTGGTTCGTATCGGTTAAGTTCGTTTCATTACAATATCATACTTAATATAGCAATCAAAAGAGAAAACAAAAAAAAATAGTCGTGATATACATAAAAAGATATAAAATAGATAAAAATATAACATATCGCATTAGTATAAAAAAAATATCACGATATTGAATAAGTTAGAGAAACGACTCAAATAGCTCATATAATAATAACTATTATAGTAATAAGTAGTAACTACTACTATAATGTGAGAAACAGTAGATTAAAAGGAAAACAAAGAAAAATGGGCGGGAATGAAGAAATGTAAAAGAATAAAGAAAGCAAGAATAACTAAAAATCATAGTGCTCAGATATAAGATCTTAAACTATACTACGTGTCCTTATGTTTAGAATTAATAGATACAATAATAAATGATTTTACATCTAAATAAATATTTATGTAAAAAATAACCATATAAGACTCAAATCACATTTATGGGTGGGGTAAGAGTTGCATTGATAAATCCATTGGAGTTTAGGTATTAATTCCGTTGAAATTAAAGTTAAAGCCTTGCTAAAGATTTACCGAATGACAAATTTAAAGTAATTTAAGTCGATAAAAAATTCGCATTGTTTCTATTGATTAATGGTACAAACACAAATAAAAATAAATCAACAATAAAAATATATATCTTAGGTTATTTAGGATTCTTTTTCATTAAAAGCTATATTATCACATTAACAATATAATATTCGTATTGTTAAAAAGATGGGTTTGGAAGATATGAATGAGTTAAGATGTAATTATTGTTAGAAACCTTTGGATGGTACTTTGAATATAATGAGGAAGGGAGTTATAAAGTGAAAAGTGGTGAGGGTTAAAATGGGAATCAAATGTTTAGTTTGTGAATAAAAGGATAAGTCAAATTACCTAAATATCCCTATAGGCATCTTAACTTTGCTTTAACATACAAATATACCCTCATAAATAAGCTTCACTACATTGTACATTTTTGCATTAAAAGTTGTTTGCGTGTCAAAATTACCATGTGATACATCTTTAGTACTTTATAATGTAGTATAGATAAGACAAAGAATTTAGAGTCCGCAACGTGGCGTGTTATGTTAAATGGGACATATTTTATATATTGACCAGTTGCGAAGATTTGTTTTTGTGGAGGGAGGGGGGTCACAGAACTTTAAAACTAGGAGGTTGGATTCAATTCAGATGAAAATGGATAAATTACACTACTGAGTTAAAGGGCCCTCTAGCTACCATTATCTTTTGCTCATTCGTCCATGGATTTGACAAATCTATTAAACCTAAACACGATATGTTTAATTAAATGTGCCATTTTATATTAAATACTAACACGAAAATGTTTAATAAATGGGTTACATGCACATTTATCATAATGAATGTAATGATTCAATAGTACGAATGAAACGACATTATTAACACGGTTATTGACACAAACTCACTTAGCATGCCTAAGAATTAAGAAGACATAATTAACACGATAAAGTAAACATTACTAAAATTAGAATCCATGTTTAATTATTTATAAAAATGCGCTATTTTAAGAAATTGGTCGTATCAACATATTAAGCAGTGACGGATCTAGAAACATTTTTCAGTAGTAACGTTTTTCATTTTTTTTTCATTTTAGTAGCAACGTTTTTCAAATTTCGTAAAAAAAAAAACAAATTTTCCACTACGCGCGCGAAGTTGAGCCGCAACGTCCGCACCCCCTCCTCATGAACTAGATCCGCCCCTGATATTAAGATACATTACACGATAAGTTCAATGTGTTATGCGTGTTATAAACGAGTCAACTAAGTTGAACCCATTTTGATACATTTTGGATAGCGTTGTTATCGTACCGACCTATTTATGACGTTAACCCATATACTATAAACACAAACCCGTTTAACTTTATGTTAAGTCAAGTCAAATTAACATAAAGTTATAGAAAATTACAAGCTCTGTTTACAATAATACCTAACAAAAGCCATGTTGAAAAGTAATGCACAAGTATTTACATAGTTTATGATTCTAAGGCTATTTATGGTCAATGGACGATGTTAGTTTGAAATCAATTATGGGTATGGTTGCAATTTTAATGCTATTTATGGTCAATGGACGATTAGGTCTATTGTGCCATTTATTTCACACTCTACATACAATACTTCTTAAGGCATATAGGGCGCTCCACTGAAAGTGTTTTCACTTCACTGATTTCTACCAATCCTGCACTGCCACTTCACTTCACTGAAACACTTTTTTGTATGCAGTATTACTCCACTTATTTTTTACCCAATAATCAATTATTTTCACACACACATAATAATAATAATAATAATAATAATAATAATTTTAGAGGTGCCTATTAATACTCTTACTAATATTAATAACTTACTAATATTAATTACGTAACCTAAAATCAAGCCAAATATCTTAGATAATTTTTCCAGCCTAAATGTATTTGTTCGATCATTTACAACTGTTGTTAAATAGCTTATGATCACCTTTATATGAACTAGCTCTTGTTGGCTACTTAAAATCAGACCCTCATAAACATTGAAAGCTATATTTGAATTAATAATGTATGTTTAAGTGATTGTGAGTTTGGTTTGTCTCACATTGGTGGGGAGGTGAAAAATTGATGAGTTTATAAGGTGAAACCAAATGGAAGAAATTAAATTCTTTGTGTTACATTATACTCTGGCACCTACCCGCGCGCGCAGGGGGGGGTGCAAAAATGGGTTCTGGTTCGGAAAAAATTCTTCAACCAACGCGACGCCGCATTTGCGGACACGAATGCAGCTCGAAAAACCCGTGTCCGCGTGAAAAGTTTGTGCCCACATCCGTGAACCAGCACGGTAACTGAAACCCGAATTTGGTTCACGGGACCACTACCAGCATGGGTGGCGGCGGTGTTACCGTGCTGGTAGTGGGGTACCCGTGACCAATTTTAGTAGCGCCCCGTCCCCCCCCCCCCCTTAGCTGATTAACCTTTATAGATGCCTCAATACTTTTGTGGTCGGGTTCGAACGGAGTGAAAAAAAATAATCGGTGTTGAAATCTCGTTCCTTTTAATAAATGTGCTTTAGATGCGTGGGGATCACATGTTAAAATGGGGTATCGATTGAAGTTTAGAGACAAATCTTTGATTAATATGTTAAAGGTCGGTGGGAGATGGCAAGGATATTCGCTTTTGGCTGGATTTATGGTTAGGAGATATTACTTTTAAAGATAGGTGGCCGAATTTATTTAGATTGGAAAAGAACAAAAATTGTCGCATGTCGAGCATGTTGGTATCGGCCACTGTATCAAGTAAGCGATAAATGGAGTTGGACAAGAGACTCGACTGGGTTGTTCACAGTTAGATCAGCAAAGACTCTGCTGAGACCGGATGTTACGTAGCGAATGAATTTAAGTTCAAGTGGGTTTCTTGGGTTCCAGTGAATGAATTTATTTAGATTGGAAAAGAACAAAAATTGTCGCGTGTCGAGCATGTTGGTATCGGCCATTGTATCAAGTAGGCGATTGGAATTTGATTCATTATCCCACTTCGGAAATAGAGATTAGGCAATGGGTGGAGTGCATTGAGTTGATGACACCGTGGTTATTTCTACACGTAAAGATAAATGGAGTTGGACAGGAAACTCGACTGGGTTGTTCACAGTTAGATCAGCAAAGACTCTGCTAAGACCGGATGTTACTGCAGCGAATGACGATTTTTTTTTTCACTCCGTTAAATGCCCAAGGTTGTTGAGTGACAGTAGCTGTTGAACTCTGTTGTACTCATAGAAGAACAAATTATTGAAAAGCCAGAACATGCTATCATTTGATCCTATAAAACAATACTTGAAGAAAGATCCTCCCAAAGACAAAGACCTAACAACTGCTACCCTAACAACTGTTGCTGTAAATATTGTTACACAAGGTCCGCTGAAGAACAACATCTTATGAAGAATGAAAGAACTGTTGGAGCCAAGGTCTGCTGAGAAGACAACAAGGTATGTTGACAAACAAGATCTGTTGGCGCCATATGTAAATGTAATAGAACAGTGTTTTAGCCTAGCAAATGTTAGAGTTAGCTAGTTTGTTGGATGTCATTGTCTAGGTGATGTCAGCTAGATTACAACAGATGTTTAGTTTGTACTATAAATAGAACAGTACATGTACTGTTCTATTCATCACTCTTCACCAACATTCTTTGTACGAACTAATTTGAGTGATCAGGCTGATGGGGAGTTGTAATTATTGTATTTATGAAAAGTGTTCGAAAAAAAACGTGTTTGAAAAAAAACGTGTTCGAAAAAAAAAATTGTTCGAAAAAAAAAACGTGTTAAAAAAAAACGTGTTCGAAAAAACGTTTTTGAATTTTATTTTTTTATAACTTTCCATTAATTGCCATTTTGGCCCCTGAGGACATAAATGACGAAATTTGCCCTGAGAGTTAACTGACTTTCATAACTCAGTTAAAAACTCAGTTAAAAAGTGACCATTTTGGCACTTTTCGATCTCTGAGGGGCTCCAGTGATAAAAATCAAGTTTGGTGACCAGACAAGCAATTTGGGGAAAACCTCAGGGGCCATTTTGGCAATTAACTCAAAAAAAAAAAACTATTATTACATTCCAAAAATGTTTAAACGCAAGTAATAATATCAAGTATTTATATTTAAACGCAAGTACTATCAACCCAACAAATATTTTTTTTAAAGTATAGCAATATGGTATGCAAATGAAAAAGGATAAAATGCTTGTTTTATGGTGTGTTTCTTTTTAAAATAATGTCGTATGAAAAAGTTATGGACGTTAAAAAATAGGGGTGGAACTCAACCATTGTGGGTTATACCTATTTTGACATTTTCCTTCTCTTTTAGAAACTCAACGAATACATTTTCTCTTTTAATCTCATCCATTAATTTATTTTGATCAAAAGCCCAAAATACTTTTTACATTTTGTACGCTATTAAACTTTATACAGTAAACTTTCTCCGTTAAATTTATAATAAAATTTCTCCTAACTTTTTAAAATTCTTTAATACACTTTTTAATATTGTCTGATAAATTATATAAAAAGAATATTTATTCCCTTGATTTCATTTTAAATGTTCTTAAGTTAGAAAATGATATTACAAAATAAAGTTTAATGTTTCTAACATTATGACAATTTTTAAATTGCATTCCTTTTTCTCTCAATCAAATCAATAATTAACTATATATCAAAACAAAATGGTCATTAATAGTATCTAACCCAGGTTAAACTTAACAATAGTTAGCTTCTTTTGTCTGGTTAGTTGGCCTTCCAAAGTTGACCGAGTCAACTTACTTGACTTGAGTCTTCAACTTTCATCCCCTCTCCAACATGTAATACCAACTAACATCACCATCATCATCCATCATAACACCATCAATCCGCATCGTTGTTGGTATAACAATTAACGCCGACACCCACAGTCCGTGATACCGTTGGTGGGTAGATTTGTGTACATCTAATCTCTCATTTGGGTTGACCTGTGTACGTCAAACATACATAACGGGTCACATTGTATATCTAACAACATCTACATCAGAACGGGTTAACGCAGAGGACCGGACGGGTGAAAACAGGTCAACGCCGGAGTTTGACGGTGTCGACGGGTCTGAATGGGCAGGCAAAAAAATATAAAAGAGTACAACACGAAACTTATAAAAATTTTGTACCGTAATTTCCTTGTAATCGCCATCGTCGATACCTTCGTTTACTATCATGGTCTTATTGATTGCTTCTCGTGCTTTTATTCTTGAGAGATGGGGAAGAAATTCAGATATCTCTTTGAAGCCAATGATGTTGTAGCCTAGTGGTTGCAATGGAGGTGGGAAGGTTTACCCACTTTGTGGGGTTCCTGCCCTGGGAGGTCACAGGTTCGAATCCCACTCAGAGTAGGGTTATTCTGAAATGAGGGGCTGGACCTTAGGGGGGGCCGGTGACCGGACCTGAAGGGTGCAGGGCTTCGTTATGGGTGGTACCGTTGGCCGTTCAAAAAAAATATATATATCTCTTTGAAGAATGCTTGAGTGGAGAGAGAAACAAGTGGGGCAAATACTGGAATCTTTAGTTTTTATATTATATTATTTTTAGTAAAGGTAAAATATATAATATGTTTGTGTAATATTTTTTTTAACGGCGATAATATATACAAAAACACTCAAGCAAGGAGCTCAAGCCAAAGTACAAAAACATATGTGATCAGATCAGACTATTACATACAAAGGCACAGACCACCAAATAACTCACAAAGGAAAATTTGAGAAGCTAAAACTACACTACTTTTAAGTTGAGTGCTCTTGACCAACCTTTAACAGATTTTTTCTTGCTCACCTTTGCCACCCTTGTAGCCTTCCCTACAACACATAAAACCATCATCACCACCACCATCGACGACCAGAACTCGATCGCAGAACAAAGGCGGTGTAGCCAACGGTTACAGGGACAAAGGTTGTCTTTCATGGTAACATTTTTCAAGCTTTCAAGCTGGATTAGATTTCTTCATAAACAGATCCAATTACCACCGTCGCCCCCGCAACACGCGGGAAATCACCTAGTTAGAATCATTTCTAAAGATAGCAATTTAATCATTAAATCATTACCATATATAACAAACTTGGAAATAATGTAAACCAAACACGACTCATTTAGCTCTCACCGATAAAGTGACAGTTTTCACATGTGTGTCAATTATCGTGGAAAAATATGATGACATAGACAAAAGAAGAAGATGACTATATTGTGAATTGGTATTTAGCAAAGTAATTAGAATTCATACACCCTCTATTTAGGATTCATACACCCTCACCCACATCATATACCAATAGGAGGCTGACATATACCCCAAAATATGATGTCACACCCCCAGAATGTGACGTCACAGGGTGTATGAATCCTAGAACCCTTTAGCAATCATACATCCCTTAATTAGGAAGCACACTCTCTAGCCTACATTACACACTAATAGGAGGCTGTCACATACCCCATAATATGATGTTATATGGTGTATGAAAACTAGAACCTACTTGGTAATTTCTTTTTTAAGTTAACTAATAAAATGATAAAGTTAATTATAAAAAATACATATTTTAGGAAATTGTAGAAAAAATTACTTTAGTAAATGACGTGTATGTGTTGTCAGACTCAAAATCAACTTCGTACCGCATAAATAATTTTAAATTTTTAATAATTAATACCAACTTTTGACTTTTAACTAATTTAAAATATTCTAGTTTCATAGTGAGTTAGTGACATCAGGTGTAAAGTATGCGGTTGTATGGCTATGGGGTGTGTTACTCTTCTCCTTCCTTTCCTCTTGTTCAAATTATCATCACATCATCTTCCTCCTTTTCCTCCCCCTTTTAGGGGAAATTGTTTCCCCTTCTCTTTTTTTATTAATTTCATTTTTTATTTATTTTATATATTATATTTCATTAAATATTTTTTCATTAAACTTAACACTAAATTACATAGAAAATTAAAAAAACGAAAATACATAAAAAAAACCGAAAATAAATTAAAAGAAAAAACTATCAACTAAACGCTCCTCCAAGTCATTTTTTTACGATTTTGTCTTTTATTTTCGTCGCCACGGCACGTTCCGTTTCGTCAAGGCTATCGAGAGGTTCTTTCATTAAGGCTAATTCGGTTGTTTCCTGTCTCGAAAGCTCCATTTCCAGGCGTTTCCTTTCCAATTCTAACCTCGCCAAATCTCTCGCCGCGGCGTCTTCCTTCTCCTTCTTTTCCATCTCTAGCCTCGCCAAATCCCTCACCGCCGCTTCTTCCTTCTTCTTCTTTCTTTCCAAGTACCTCTCTGTTTGCTCTTGTTTAAATTCGCTAAAGTTTTTTAGCAACTCTTCAATCTTTCAACCGCCTTATCTTTTGATGCGTGACCGATATCAACACCCTTGCCTTTTGAGCTCAAGACTGCTTTCTTGGCGTGGTCCCTTCCAATCGGCCTCTCACTCTCAGTTGGTGGAGCCTCGTCTTCAAACTCCGGGTCATCATTTATATTGATAGTACAACGAGCATCCGACCCACCACCACTATAACTCCCCGATGCCCTCGTTTTTGACCTTTTCGCTTGTTCCACCTCATTAGGAACCACTTTGAACTTGTCACACTTCGATAAAATCTCATACGCTTTCATGTACGCAAACGCCCCGTGCTTTTCATTGTATCTTTCAATAGCCAACTTCAACACATTCTCATCACTTTGTCCCGACGCACGATTATTCCAAGCTCTTTGATAATAACCCGCAAAAAGTTGGCATTTTCCCATCAAGTCCCAACACTTGGTACTAACGGAGTGAACCCGACGATATTCTTCACGTTGTAACAACTTGAAGAATTCCTTAACAACTTGGTTCCAAAAACCTTTTTTTTTTCGATTTGTAGCTACAATTATATAAAAAAAAAAAGTTAGTCACCAATAATACTTAAAAAAATATATAACCAAAATTTATATATATATGTATATATATATATCCGAAACTTATTTAAAAAAATTATAAAATTTATCTAGTATTGGGTCCGTAGAAACGATAACACAAGCTTTTGCTAACGCCTCCAACTCATTGGGAGTCCAAGGAACGAAATCGGCCTTCGTACAAGGACCTTCATCTTGGCCCCGTTTTTTCCCCTTTTTTGACGGTTTTTTTTTTGTTGGGGCCGGTTGGTTTTGTAGGGTGGGGACTTGGGTTTCGGGTATGTGATCATCGTGCGAGGCCAAAGAAACAAAATCGTGCTCGTGTTGTGTTTGTGTTTCGAGTATTGGTTGCCATTGATGTTGTTGCATTTGATGTTGATGCATTTGCCATTGTTGTTGTTGCAATTGCCATGGATTCATATGGGTGTTAAATGCGGCAAAAGAGAGTGGTTGTGATGCAGGAGTACCGGGTGTGGATGGAAATCCGAACGGGGCTTGGTTTGAGGGGTAAGAGGGTGTGCTATGGAAGAAAGGGCGCCTTGGATCCATGAATATTTATATAAAAAGTGTATAAAATGTGAGATAGTGTATAAAAAGTGTTGGTTTTTAAATTGGTGTGGGGTAAAATGTGTGGAAAACTTATTTAAATAAAGGGTAAAACATTTAATTTTTTTTTTTTAAATCTGAACGTTGCCAACGTCTTTTTCTCAAACGGTCACTTTTTTCATTGGATAATGGGACGGGGAGGGCGGTGGAAACTTACCGTTTGTGCCGATCTTACATGGGGGGGGGGGGGCGGTGTTTGCCTTCGGCAAAAGGCTCCAGCTCAGCCCACCGAGCGTCTTGCCGAGCCCACACCCCATGGTCTTAGTTAACTTAAAAAGGAACCAATCAAGTTTTTTTATTTTTTTAACGGCAAATTTTATACAATCTTATTTTCACATAACCTTGCATTTGTAAGGATTTAAACTCACAACCTCGCATTTATAAGGAGGATACCATATCATTAGACCAAGAGGTCATGGGTATCAAATTTTTTTATTGATTAATAATTAGTTGATTACACCGTTATACAGTCACGTATTTAGTTGATATTTATTATTACATTTATTGATTTTTTTAAATATATAATTTGAATTTTCTTTTCATGTGAAGATGTATTTTTAGAAAAATAAATTTAACTAAACATTAAAGCTTTATTATATACACCAATAATTGTAATACAAATTGATTTTTTTTCTAAATGTTCTCAAATTTATCCTATATTGCACACAATTTATAAAAGGATAGCAAGTAAACAATCAACAAGTTGTGTCGCAACCCCTTTTTAATTCGTAAAACCTATTCTGCTAAAAATAATATTATTAAGTAAGAATAATGTTACCATTTTAAGTGGATAAGTATGAACTCGCTTTACCCGAACCATTTTGACCCGACTTGTTTGGACGCTCTTTTTTTAACCTAACAGATTTGTGGCTTCTGTAAAAAAAATCTAGATCAGCCAGTGCTCTTATTTAAGCATTTCAAACAGGTTGAAAGGTAGTAATCAAGTTGTAAACGTGTTAACAGGGTTGTAAAAATTGAGCATGTGAATCCAAACACGACCCGTTAAATATATGGGTTAGATATGACAACCCAAAAACCAAATTATTTTCATGTCATGTTGAAAATTGTCGCCAGTTATGTCACACTAATCTAGAAAACCTTAATTATTATTTGATATGCAGAGTCAATAGTGGATGATAATCTTCATCCTAGGATGATTCATTGTATGTTTGACTAAATACAACATTCAAAGTACAGATCTTCCAAGAAAGCATCTTTCTCTATGATTTCCTAACATGTTACTACTTACTTTGATATTTAGTCAAAGCTCAAGATAACATAAATAATTCATTGTGATAGTCAATATTATCCCAAATTACCTATCAATACATATAATAAAACAACGTTAACATTTTGATAAGTTTATCTTATGTTTTGATGTTGAGTATAAAGTTATAAACTGTATAAACAACATACTACACAGTAATGCATCTAAACAACATTAACATTTTGATAAGTTTATCTTAAGTTTTGATTGGTGGATTATATATTATTTTATATTAGAATTTTATTATATATATATATATATTAACTTTACATTATTTTTATATTGGTAGTATATTATTTTATATTATACATATATATGAATTTTATATTATTTTATTATATATATATATATATATATATATATATTAACTTTACATTATTTTTATATTGGTAGTATATTATTTTATATTATACATATATATGAATTATAACTATAATAATAAGCCTTTGAATTTGAACAGTGATTTTCACTTTTCATTTTATATTATTAGCGTTACCCTTGAACGTGTTTATTTTTATTGACATTTCGATGTGAATTTTTTCCTTGTGGTTGATATTGGTGTACAGTTATGATTTGTTGAAATTACGAAAATTATGTCATTACGTTTCGGTGTTCAAAGCTGAGCTGAATTTACAACGATACGAACACATGTAGCTATTATTTTGGTTAATGTTACGACTTTGTTTTTTGGTTTTTTATCCTTTGTCATAGTGTGCGATACCGATCCAACTCTCACCGCGTCCCCACCGCAAGTTTGTTTAGATTAAAGCATGCATTGTCTATATTAACCATTCAATACACCATGTAACAAATTTAATTATCCTTTTTTATTCACCCTATTTTAGTCAAGGCTAACTTTTAGCTCTAGACATCGTGTTGCCTGCTTATTTTTATTATCGTTTAGATTATAACTTAAATAGTTTAATATTAATCTATCGATATACTAGATAACAAATACATCAATGCTAGCATCCTTTTACAATCTCGCCGCGAAGCGCGAGCTTAAATACTAGTTTTCAACATTCCTAAAACGTACAAAGACAAAAAAAGTCTTCCCAAAAATGAAATGAAAACCCACTTTTGATTTTAGAGCAAAAAATGTAAAATCAATCAAAGACAGATACATGTATATCTATAAAATAAAAGTTCGGGCTTTTAACATACCCGATTCTTGGATTCGTTAAAGCTTTTGTCTCAAATCAAAACCCTAAATTAGAAGATATGAATCGCCAATAAGCAAAACACAAAGATCGATACAAATCATTAATTATCTAAAATCAAAACCCTCAAGGAAAGAGCATACAAAACACGATCATGGATATAAACCAGCATTGAGCTGGATACAATCAATTCGATCAGCAGACAAGTAGAGAGGCAATAGACATGTAGGGTTTTTGGAAAGCGATGAGGCAAATAAAAAACGGTGAAATATGGAAAGAGCAAATAGGGAGGGAAAAAGGCAGGAGGATATCAATCGTGTGAAGTGGCAAATGGCCTGATGCTAAGATTTGGTCATTGATAAAAAAAAAAACAAGCTTTTCCAAGGGGCATTGATAAGAAAGTATGGAAGCAGAAGGCGTTGTTACCCTATTAGTGAATTGGAGGATACAAGGTGGTTAAAAAAATGTAATGCCATATGGTGTATTTCATAATAACGATTTTCGTTAAACGCCCAAGGTTGTTGAGTGAATGTAAGTGTTGAACTCTGTTGAACCCATAGAAGAACAGATAATTTGAAAGCCAGAACATGCTATCATCTGATCCTATAAAACAATACTTGAAGAAAGATCCTCCCAAAGACAAAGATCTAAAAACTATTGCCTTAACAACTGTTGATGTAAAGACTGTTACACAAGGTCTGCTGAAAAAATATTATGAAGAATGAAAGAATTGTTGGAGCCAAGGTCTGTTGAGAAGACAACAAGATTTGTTGACAAACAAGATCTGTTGGAGCCTTAGCATTGTTTAGGCTTCAACAGATGATGAAGACAGATGATGATCAATAGATGTAAATGTAATAGAATAGTGTTTTAGCCTAGAAGATGTTAAAGTTAGTTAGTTTGTTAGATGTTATTGCCTAGGTGACGTCAGCTAGAGTACAACAGATGTTTGGTTTGTACTATAAATATAACAGTGATACTGCCTACTGTTCTATTCATCACTCTTCACCAACATTCTTTGTGCGAACAAATCTGAGTGATCAGGCCGAGGGAGAGCTATAATCATTGTACTGATAATCTATGATAGTTTATGAAAAGTATTTTGATAAAAACATGTTTCTATTTGTCAAGAATTAAAGTTATTATTCCGCTGCACTTTCTATTTTTATCTATCTTCATTCACTATTTCATTTATCAACTTTCATACCAATCAAACTCAAATCCTAACGGTAAGGAGTGCATTGACCTTATAATAGGTGCAATGTAATCAATTAAAAGTTGCTACATCTTACATCTAAACTTGATATTTTTCTTACTATGCTTGAGTGTGCATCTCCAGGTTATTATTTCTATGCTTCAGTATTTAATTGCTATGTTGAGACTTATTATTTCTATGCTTGAGTGTGCATTGACCCACATAAACTGTATAAAAAAATGTTTATTTGTTATTTGAAATCTGCATATATCTTCTAACATTTAAATGAAATTTCCTAGACAACTAAATGATGTTTGATATTTTTATAAAATTAACTTTATATTTTCTAGATTATATTTACATCACATTAATTTTTTCGATCAAGCTTTCCTCCTCCCTAATCAACTATTAACTTTATTGAAATTTTACAAACTTAGTATTGAATTTCAAGTGAAAAAGTTTAATATTTAATTTCCATATTAATACTTATTATTACCATTACCTGTATTTTTGTTGATGTCCATTAATATCTAATTCTTTAATTACTTTAAGTTTTTAAAAGTATAAGATTCATATTAAATATATAATATCATCATCATCATACTTAGTTAATTCCACCTATATAACAAAGCTAAGGTAGGGTATGAGGAGGGTAAGATGTAGACAGCCTTACACCTCTACCCCTAAGAATAGAGAGGCTGCTTCTAGTGAGACCTCCGGCTCAATGTGGTTTGGTATCAAGCCTTGGACATAAGGCACATAACACTTAGCAATCGGGACAAACCCGATCGGTGCATGTACCACTTTGTCTTTTGGCTATCCACGCCACCACATGATGCATGATTAACCGTCCGTCGTTTTTAGCGTTATTTTCATGAAATTAGTAAAATAACGTTAAAACTAGTGCAACTTTACTTTTGCCCCCAAGGGACACACATATATACATTATATGCGCACACCGTAAGTGGGACGATTAAATATATAATACTAGATTATACCCTGGGAGCGTCCCGGATTGAGAAATTTAATATGATACATCAATTTTACATATGAAATAGACTGATGTATAACTCTAATATTAATATCTAACTTAAAACAAATTAACAATGTACAGCTCCAATTCTAACACCTAACCTAAAAGAATGTAGAACTTTAATGTAACTCTAATATTAACACCTATCATAAAGACTAAACAAATGTACAACTCTAACATACTAATATTGATACCTAACTTAAAACAACGTATAACTCTATTAACCTATTCAGCCCTGGTTGAATTTTTTTTTTCATATTTACTGATTTAAACATAATTAGTGACTTGTCTATACATTATTAATGATTTACCAGTTTCTCATAACTTTCTAAAATTCTTTGATACACTTTTTAATATCGTCTGATAAATTATATAAAAATAATATTTATTTCTTTGATTTCATCTTTAATTTTCTTAATTTGAAAAAGGTTATTACACCATCAGTTTTATTTTTCTAACATTATGCCCATTTTTAAATTGCATTCTTTTTTTTTTCTCAATCAAATGAATAATTTGAATCATTTATAAAGATAACAATTGTAACTATTAAATCATTACTATATATAACATTTTCTCAAATGAGGGTGGAGTCAGTCAAACATTGCAGCTTAATGAAAATAGGGGAAGTGCAACACAAGGAGGCGGGTAACGAGGAGGTAGGCGTGGGATCTTTTTCCAAGGTACCAATTTTTAATGAAGATAATTCAAATGGGGTTGGAGTCAGTCAAACATTGCAGCTTAATGAAAATAGGGGACTTGGAACATTATTACACGCACAGAGCCCAAGAGGTGAAAAGCACATGTCTCAAATTGGGTTTTTAAATTCTAGCATGGGCCCTTCAACTTTGAGCAGTGAGCTAGTTTCAAACACAGATTCTCAATTTAAGAATTCAAATGGTGGGGTCATGAAGGTGACTAATCTTTGTGAGGACAGTACAGTGGAGAATGATAAGAAGTGTAGGGAACAAGAAAATATAGTGGAGAGTAATGAAAATTATGTGGATCAAAAAAATTACGCAGAGGAGGTGGGACAGTTAGAGGTTTCTACTCCGGCTGGTTCTCCATTTCCGTTTAGCTTGTCCTTTGCGCCTAAGTCGCGGAAGAAGGCTCGACCTAAAATTGATCCTTTGGATTTGTCACTTGGCTTGGCCAGTGAAATTTATATCATGTCCAACTCTGGTGTTCCTTGGGATGAGACAATTGATGTGGTTGAAAAAGTGAATGGCAAGATCAAAGGGAGAAGCCGTCGGGTGAGAAAATGTGTTGAGGTGTCAAGGTTTAAGGTGATGCTTCCAGTCGAGATAATTGATCGGTTAGCATAGATTTGGGGGTCTATGGCGGTTTGCTTAGGTGTTTAGGCTTGGTAATGTATGTTTCGTGATTTTCGTTTTTTTGGTGTACCTCTAGCTTCTTGCTAGTTTGTTGGTGGAATATAAGTTTTCTTCTCCGTTAAAATATATATATATAACATTTTCTCCATTTTTATAATAAAAGGGCACTTTTATACTTCACGCCGATCTCAAGCATCAGCGTGGAGCATACAAACCATATTTATGTTTTCATCCATTAATTTAATTATTGTTCGCAATATTATGTTTGGGTCAAGTTAATACACAATGTAACAAAAATGATAAGAGTGCGAAGGATAAAAAAAATAGAATACGAAATATGACATAATGAGCCACAAAATATAACACAATGCTGGAAAATATAATACAATACTGAAGAAAAAGACATAATGTTAAATAAAAGAAACATGGATATAACGTAAATTTTAAAAATTACAAGTTAAAAATCTAAAAAAGTGAAAAGTTAAAACTAAGATCGTAGGGTTCGATCTTCGATGATACGGTTCCAATGTCGCTTGAATGAGTTCAACCCGAATTCGTCTGATACCATTCTTACAACTTCCTATGTTATAGGTGAGATTCTAAGAATAGAATTAGCAGGGCCGGCCCTGAGCATGGGCCGGGTGGTCACCGGCTCAGGGCCCGACTCACAAATGGGCCCGAACTTTTAAAAAAAATACATATATATATATATATATATATATATATATATTAAATTCTATATTTAAGATATATATTTGTGCTTTATAAATAAAAGTCTTGTTAGTGGAGTTGAAAAAACCATGCAAATTTAATGTAGAGGTCTCAAGTTCAAGCCTTGGCTCTAACACTATATTTAGTTTTTTTTTTTTTTTTTTTAAATTCATTCCTCTTTACAAAATTTTGGGCCCAATTTTTTTTCCGCCCGAGGCCCAAATTTTGTTTAGCATTCTCGAAGACGGCCCTGAGAATTAGCACCAACAACTTTGATAAAGTAGTTATATATTAATACGATTGACTAAACAATCAGAGTTGGAATTATAAGATTTTAGTCAAGACAATCCAAGAAGTGTCTATTGTTACGATATACTCATCTTTTTAGTTGCAACGATATTTACAACTTAGTGTTTATATATTATAGATTGTATAACTATTATTCATAAGAAATAATAGAAATAAATAATTCCAACTATTGACTATTGGCCAATAACAGTCCCAACTACAAAAATTATCAATAGTGGTCCAACTTTCGACATATTGGAATATAATGGATCCAAACTAACGGAGGTCTAACTCCGTTAGTGTGACTCTGACGTGGCATCCTAGGTGGCAAAATGATTCCACGTGGCATCCTAGGTGGCAAAATGATCCTACGTGACATGTCACGTCAGCACCACACTAATTAATGGAGTTAGACCTCCGTTAGTTTGGGTCCATTATCTTCCAATATGTTGGAAGTTGGGACAACTATTGGTAATTTTCGTAGTTGAGACTGTTATTGATCAATAGTCAATAGTTGGGATTATTTATTTCCATTATTCCAATTTATAACTTATTTGTATATATATATATATATATATTTTTTTTGAAAGGTATAGATCAATGGAAATCCTTATACAACCCTAACCTATTGGTCTCAAGTTCGAATCTCTACCCACGCACCGGTGTCCTCCTTGCCTAAGCTCAAACCGTCACGGGGAATTTTTTTGTGGTGTGCATGGATTGAACCTGTGACCTCCCCCAGGATGGGAACCTCTAAGAGAAAACCCACCCTACCTCAAACCAGCTGAGCTGGAGATCATTGGCACTTATTTGTATATTTGACCTTGTGTAATTTGTGTATCAATTTAAACTAGTTTATAAATATTCATAGCTAAAACATTTTTAAAAACCCACACATTAGGATCTTGTTTGATGGCATTCAAAGTTCAATAAATTGACTTCCATCTCTTTGTTGAAACGTAACCATCGCAACTTTATTGGATTCACGGTAATTTCAAAATAATAGTACATTTGCGACCAATCACGCATATTATTTTTGAAAATTCAACAAAATACAGTTAGGACTTTATCTCATTGATATTTTTCCACAGGGATGCCAAATTACTCATATACAATTGTCATATTCAACTTTTGGTTATCTTTTTGGTTCATATCTCAATTTATTTGTAAATGACGTAGAGTTGTACAAAGAAAAGCAAAAGATTTATGAACAAATAAAACATATGATTATGTACTCATACTTACAAGTGCCTATGTATCAAAAGAAAAACACATGACTATGTGATTTAAAACCACACAGGCATGTGATATGTAGTAAAACTAAGTTGCCCGGCCTTCGTGTTCATGCAAAACACAACCATGTCGTAAAACTAAGTTGCCTTGGCTCACAACATCTCGGCAACTATCTTCATTCGGCAAGGTGGGTTAAGTATTTGCCACTCTTGTTGTAGGTATACATTTTAGTTACGCTATTTATTATTTTTATAAATTATAAATTTAATTTAAAAATTGGTTGTACGTGGCATGTAAAGGCGTAAAGCGTTAGAGGCATATTGACATGGGAGGCAAGCACTCTCACCACCCTTATGTCCTTTGTTATCTCTCTTCTCACATTAAAATTTTTCAAAATATATTTCCCCTAAATTCAAGTAATTCAAGTTGTTTAGTTACTCGAACCTAAGTTATGTAATTTTGCTCTAGATATTAGGTTACTTGAACTAAATGTGAATTCAAAATTTTTAAATTCAATTTCAAATTATTTTTAATGTTTCCGTAAATTAACTAATTACTAATTTTATCTAAAAACGTCTTCTTGTCAACACAAGAATCATTTAAAAACACCTTTTAAAATAAATGATATTTATAGTGAGAATTTGACAACTTTTAATGTAATTTTTTCATGGAGGTATACATTGAGGGTACGTTTAGTCTACTCTGAAAGAAATTGATTTATTAGTTTACTATTTGGGAAGGATTCTCTAGTCCTCGGTCCTCCTATATATGTTTGCATTTTATATAGATGTTTTATTATTATTATTATAAGTTATAGAGAGATTAAGGTGTTGTTTGTTTTTTCTGCAGAAAAATGTCTGTACTCTGCGTACCGCATCTGCAGGAGAAGAGGTGACCAAAGGTCTGCAGTCTGCAAAAAGAAGACTGTTTGTTTGTTAATGTCTGCAGGCTGCTGAAATAAACTGCAATTTAAATAAACTGATTTTTTACAGCAGTTTGGTGGTAGATGGTGGTGGTGGTGGTGGACGGTGGTGGTGGTGGGTGGTGGTGGACGGTGGTGGTGGTGGACCGTGGTGGTGGTGGACCGTGGTGGTAGTGGACCGTGGTGGTGGACCGTGGTTGGTGTTGGTGGTGGTGGACCATGGTGGTGGTGGATGGTGGTGGTGGACGGTGGTGGTGGAGGTGGACCGTGGTGGTGGTAGGTGGTGGTGGTGGACGGTGGTGGTGGAGGTGGACCGTGGTGGTGGTGGTGGGTGGTGGTGGATGGTGGTGGGTGGTGGTGTTGGTGGACCGTGGTGGTGGTGGTGGTGGAGCGTGGTTGGTAGTGGTGGAGGTGGTGGGTGGTGGTGGACCGTGGTGGTGGTGGTGGTGGGTGGTGGTGGACCGTGGTGGTGGGTGGGGAGAAGAGAAGTGGATAAGACTTTTGAAGACCTTAGAAGACTTTAGAACAAGTCTGCACCAATCTGCAGTCCCCAAACGTCTGCGAGCGTCTGCGTGGCGCAGACAAAAAAGATCATAAGTGCTTCTGAGCAAAAAACAAACAGCACCTAAAAAGTTATGAATAAATCGCGCGAGTACACGACCAATAAATCATATTGATTTCATTTGCGACCCCTTTTTGGTTGGAACAGTTTGACCCAAACCCGTTATTTGACCCACCTGTTTACTCTTTTTTTTTTTTTTTGAATGGCAACCCACCTGTTTACTTAGCTTGGTCACCAATTGAATCATTTAGTAACAGAATGATGCAAGCTATAAATTAAGTAAAACATTAACATTTTTGCTGACATGGTCAACCAGCGAACATGTCATGTATTTCAGAGTTTAAACAAACAAACAATCACACCTGGTAAAATCCCACTTATAGCATAAACTATTGGGACGGTCCGGGGAAGGCGGGATAATGGCAAACCTTTCATGTATCTCATGGGATAGAAAGGTCGCTCTCACTGACACCCCCGGCTTATTTCAGACTCAAGATACATTTAGTAACAGGAACAAACACCTAAAATTTGTTGCGCTCGAGGAAATTGCATACGAGTTGATTAACCTGATCCGGAAATTGTTCATGAACATAATGACAACCTTCAGGCATGTACACGATTTCCAAATTTGGCACGTATTTCTTCACCTCCCCACTCGTCAAGTATTCCTCCGCTCCTGGGAACTTAGCCATGTAATCTTTCACACCCATGATCAAAAGCGCCGGAGCTTCGACTTTCAGATCATTTGGACCTTGTTGTGGAGATCCAATTTTCTCTGCAAATGACCTATAAGGAACTTGGAGTGCAGTTTGAAATCCAGACTTGTGATACAGTTCCCCATATACTGCAAGGTCATCTTCTGTGAACCAAGAGGGTAGCGGATCCGACGGGTCAACCAGATCCATTATCTCCTGGTCTTCACCGGCTATCGGTATTTCACTTCTAGAGAACATAATGTAAATGTTTCTCACCACTGTTTTCGCATCAAACCGCCCGAAATCAGCTTCAGCTCTACCTGGTTCCTGATGATTATTTTAGTTATAGATTATAGACTTTATGCGCGTATATAATATATGTTACAATATAAAAACGAGTACCTGCCATCTTCGCATGTAGAAACCTTGAGGGAGGGCTTGATGACTCTTGTGAAAACCAGGGGGCAGAAATGGCACCCCAAGTGTTACAATAGCTGCAACTTTTTGTGGGTGACAAAGCGCAAATATGTAACCAACCATTGCTCCAAAATCTTTACCGATCACAAACACCTAACAAGTTTCAGACACAGATGATAAATGTTACTATGACTCCTGTGTTGATAGACTATGTATAGTAAAGACAGCAAGAGACAGATTTAAACTGCGACTTATTACGAGCTGACTTGACTTGTAGCTCTAACACACATTCAATCTGTTTCAATAAAGCTATACTTACCGTTTAAGGTTATACAGTCCTAATAACGTTTGCTAACCACCTTAAACGATTTATAAAACGGCTGTTGTAAAACCTTATTTTGTTTTGTAAGGGCCTGTATAACCTTGTTGCATATCTTACACGCTGTAAAACCATATAGAAAAGGCTATACGTAGGGGTGTTCAAAAAAATCCAAATCTGAATTCGAATCCGAAAATATCCGATAACCCGTATCTGAAATATCTGAAATTTCGGATTCGGATGTGAATTTTGGAAATTTTCGGATATTCGAATTATCAGAATCAGAAATCTTAATACACACACACACACATTATATTACACCGTCCATTCCAATCCTAACCCTAAACATACGTCTCCTCCTTTAAGACTCTTCACAAGCCACCACCCTCTATCTTCAATCCATTCCACCTTCTCCAGCCACACTACCATCTCTCACAACGACCAGCAGCCACCTTGCCCTTGCCCTCGTCCATCCTTTTTCCTGCTCTACCGTCTCCAATCTCCACTCGTAAGTTTTTTTCTGCTACTTTGTTCCTCCGTTGACTATCCATTCTCCTATTTATTCTGTTATGTTATTTAATTTGATATGGTTCACACTTGTTGATTCGTATAGATCTTAATTATACTAACAGATTTTATTGTTTTCTAGTTTTTAGAGATTTTATTATTATAATTGTTGCTATATTCTTGAGTATAGATCTAGTTGAATTAAGCATGTTTTGTTTAAATAAAAGCAGAAAATGATTTTTTTTTTATTTTTTTTTAAGATTCGGATGTCAATATTCACCATCCAAAATTTTCGGAAATCCTAAAACTGGATAATCCAGTTTTGAACACCCCTAGTTATACGTGGCCTTATCTGGCATGTGAAAAGATAACCTCCTTAGACCAAATGATTTTTAATATACGAGTAATAATTAAATACATTATTTGAGATCATAATTTCCACAAATGCTGCAATTGTGAAAATATATAACCGGAAATGTACCTTAGAAATGGAGAGATAATCCAGTATGGAGGCAGTATCATTGACCAAATCAGCGAATAAGGTCTTCTCGGGCTCTGCAGGGATGTCGGATAGTCCATATCCTCTATAGTCGGGTGCAATGACTCTGAAACCAGCGTTTGCAACAGCAACCATTTGATGGCGCCATGTGTACCATATCTCCGGAAATCCGTGAAGAAAAACGACAGCCGGCGATGACTTGGATCCGATCTCAGCTACATGGAGCTTCAACCCGTTGACTTGGACGTAAGTATGCTTGATTTGATCCATTTGTTTGGCAGATAGAGGGTGAGTATGGGTGTGTTCTATATATCTGTTATATATCTGTTATTTTTTGTTTATAATATACAAGCTGAGTTGTAACCCGTTGACTTGGGCTAAATGATTTTATAGATAATGACTAAACTCTTATTTAATATTTTAAAAGATATGTTTGATTTTAGAGTTTTTAATGAATGCCCATTGTGCATAAAATTAAGTGTTACACAAACCACGTAAAATTAGAATCCCAAATCAAAGTAATGAGTAAAATGAAGGAACCCTTTAACATAACTCATCCACTTTGATTTCAAAAGCCAACCCACATCAAAATCATAGTTTAAGATACAAAATTTAGAGCCCGACAAACGTGTCGGATTGTGTCAAACATGGCATATTCGAAGTATGACTAGCAAATCGTGTCTTAACAGGTTTAACAGGTGACTGATGAGTGATGACGCGAACAACATAAGTTCTAAACTTGAACACAATTTTTTTAACTACATTATATCGCATATTTGTAACACAGTTATATATTTTATGTACCAACAAAGAGATATGATGAATCATATTTTTACTAGCCATAATTCGAAGTGACACGTTTAACACATCCATCGAACACAAATACGATACGTTTAACTAAATGTATCATCATGTTAAAGACTGACATGGACGAATTATTAGTGGGTTAGACAACACATTTATCGCGATTGAACGTAACAGTTTAATAACACGATTGTTGAGACGACTCGCTGAACATGCCTAGAAAACAATAACAAACAATTAACACGATAAATAAATGTTATCAATTATTACAATCCAAATTTAACTGTTAATAAAAGAATATAAGTATATAACCACATTGTTTGGACTTTGGATGAATGGGTTGTGTCGACAACTAAACATGTCATAAATGCATAAATGAGTTAAGTGGGTAGGACCCGTTTGGACACGTTTCGAATCATGTCATTAACATGTTGATTGTTGACCCGCTTATAACCTTAACCCATTTACTCCAAAGTCCAAACACTATCCCATCTAATTCCGTGTCGAGTCTTGTCGTGTTAACGGGTCTTGTAAAATAATTACAACAACAACCGTACCAACTCGGCCGACTGGTTGTAGAACTCGCTAGGCGCTACCAACTCGGCCGACTGGGGAGTTGTGAGTACTCGACCTAGTCGGGCGAGTACTCGAGGGTCGAATCGGCCTATGCGGGGAGTACTCGGAATATTCGGCCAACTTGGCTATACTCAGTGACCCACCCTGTAGCGAGTACTCGGTCAACTCGGACGACTTTTGCAACTATGCTGGGGAGGGTGGGATGTAGGCAGACCTTACCTCTGTCCATAGAGACCCCCCAACTCCAAAACAAAATATCAGACAGACAGCCAACAACAAAACTATAAAACAAGCAACTACCAATATTATAGACAAACAAAAAGAAGTGTAAAATAATTATTAGCATTATATAGAACAAAACCCAACAAAAGCAACCTTGAGAAGAAATGCACGAGTATTGAAGTCTATCGTGCCATTTATTTCACACTCAAGATATATACTTCCATAAGATGAACAGGCATACAGAATTACTCAGTTACAGCTTACAGCCACTAATCAATACTTGTTGCGAGTGAGAAAATCGAGGATGAGTTGATTAACCTGATCCGGGAATTGTTCATGAACAAAATGACAACCTTGAGGCAGGTATATGATTTCCAGATTAGGCACATACTTCTTGACCTCCCCACTCTTCAAATATTCTTCCATTCCTGGGAGCTTGAGCACATAGTCTTCTTCGCCCATGATCAACAGTGCTGTGACCTCAACTTTCGGATCATTTAGACCCTGTTGTGGAGATCCAGTTTTCTCTTCAAATGACCTACAATGGTTAATAAGAATAGATAAAGTCCTTGTATTCATTGATCTGGTCATGCCTTACAACTTTAGCATATGTTAAATAAAATTACCTGTAAGGTACTTTGAGTGCAGTTTGAAATCCAGATTTCTGATACAAGTCCCCATATGCTGAAAGGTCATCCTCTGTGAACCAAGAGGGTAGAGGAGCTGACGGGTCCACCAAATCCATTATCTCCTGGTCTTCACTAGCTATCGGTATTTCACTTCTAGAGAACATAATGTAGATGTTTCTCACCACCGTTTTCGCATCTAACCTGCCGAAATCAGCTTCAGCTCTTCCTGGTTCCTGATGATTATTTCAGATATACTTTCTTTTGGTAAAGGGGATAGAACACAGGTAAGTTTTATTGATAGCATAGTTGTTAAAAGCCATCGCCTCTTGCGCCTAGGCCCATTTTTTTGGCGAGGTGATGCATTTGCGCTTTTAGTCGAGGAACTTACGCTTAATTATCCAGGTGATGGTTTAAGCGCAAATTTCAGCTAGATTCCCAAATTCCAGAGAGTTTCCAGCCAAATTAGTTAAATTATGGTTAGATTTCAACCAGATTTCTACGTTTATCTAAGGAACGCTACTTCTATACACTAACAGATCAATATTTCAAAACTTTTGATACTAACTAGATGAAAAATAGTATTATTTTAATATATTTTTACTTTATTTTCTTGTTCGCTTTTTTTATCTCAAGCCCTCGCTTTTTTTGCGCCTAGGCCCTAGCGAGGCCTATGTGCCTTGAGTGTGCCTAGCGCCTTTGATAACTATGATTTATAGAACGAATAAATGTATAATATTACAATATAATTAATGACTAATGAATACCTTCCATCTTTTCATGTAGAAACCTTCAGGGAGGGCTTGATGGCTCTTGAAAAAACCAGGGGGCATAAATGGAACCCCAAGTGTTATAACTCCTGCAACTTTCTCAGGGTGAAGGAGTGAAAATGTGTAGGCAACCATTGCTCCAAAATCTTTACCAATAACAAACACCTAACAAAGTGCAGACACACATGATCAAGGTGATTTCATCTCCAATATTAGCATGACTAATAGAAAGACACAATATAGAGTAGAACAGCAAGAAGCAAATGTTAATTTTGACCATAGTTATCAAAGGCGCTAGGCTTACTCAAGGCGCAAATCCTTGGACAAAAGTAAAAGTTTGGCTGGGATCTAGCCATAGTTTAGAGAATTTGGCTGGAAACTCTACAGAGTTTGGAAATCTCGTCGGAATTTGCGCCTTAAACCATCACGGGCCATCACTTGGAGGATTAAAGCGCAACTGTCACGCCTGAAAAATGGGCCTAGATGCAAGAGGCGATGGCTTTTAATAACTATGATTTTGACTCCACAAATAATAACATCACAGTAAAAGCCGAAATTTTTGAACAAAACGATTTAAAAAGATTTTTTCGTAATAGATAACGACTTTAAAGACCTTTCAACCCGATTGATCCCTTCTAAATTTCCCTATTTTTTTTCTTTATTTGTGTCGTTTGAGATGAAAACAATAAAAATCAAATCTTTAATTAGATTTACCTCTTTTCAACATCGAACACCTAACATTCACCTAATGCCCACTTTGCGGGACTCAACGCCGCATTACTTGGGTGGGATAAACACCAAATGCTACTAGGCCAAGAGGCCAGTGGCAAATCTTTAATTATTTGCCTCCATCAACCGGAGAATTAAAGCGCAACTGCCTTAACTTGAAGCGCAAATGATAACGACTTTAGAAAACTTTTCTTAACAAAGCGATTTAAAAAGATTTTTTTTCGTAATAGATAACGACTTTATAAAACTTTCAACTCGATTGATCCGTTCAAAATTTCCCTATTTTTTTCTTTATTTGTGCCGTTTGAGATGAAAACAATAAAAATTAAATCTTTAATTTTTTTTTATTATTTTTTTTAACGGCCAATTGGAATCACTCACGAACACAATCTACTCGAATGCCTACTTTGTGGAACTCGAAGCCGCATTTCTTTGGTGGGATAAACACCGGATGTCACTAGGCCAAGAGACGGTTGGCAAATGTTTAATTACCAAAAATATAAACGACAGTACTAATATTCAGTCCCCAATAATAACAACAAACTGCTAATATACAACTAAATTAGCTGAGAGCAAAACTAGGGCAAAAGGCAACAGTAGAAAGAGGGTACGTCCGTCATTTTCTATGATTTCACCTATGTCTCTGCTCTGCACTGCAATACCTTAGAAATGGAGAGAGAATCCAGGATGGAGGCAGTATCGTTGACCAGATCAAGGAAGGAGGTCTTGTCGGGTTGTTGAGGGATGTCGGATAGTCCGTATCCTCTGTAATCGGGTGCAATTGCTCTGAAACCGGCTTTTGCTACAGCAATCATTTGATGGCGCCACGTGTACCATATCTCAGGAAAGCCGTGAAGGAAGATGACCGCCGGCGATGAGTCGGAGCCTATCTCGGCTACATGGAGCTTTAACCCGTTAACTTCGACGTAAGAATGCTTTATTTGCTCCATTATTCTCACACACAAGGACTGTCAGTATGTGTGTGTAGATATACATACAAGGGTGTTTTGGATTGACTTTCAAAACAAATGGACTTATCGCTTAATAAGTTTTTTTTGTATAACGCAAAAAAAACTTTCTGTTGTTTTGATTTTTGGCTTTTAGTTTTAAAGGTTGAAAAACTGTTTTTGAAAAGTTAGAAATCCTGTCTTTTGGTTTTTGAAAAAAAAAATATACAAATCTACCACCTATACAGGTAATATTCACAATAAGTTAAGCGAAACATTTAAAAAAAACAATCTATTGACTTTTTGACGTTTCTCATCCCAAAAGTTAATCCAAACACTTTTTTTAAAACTCCTTTTCGAAAAATCATAATAAGCACTTCTGACCAAAAGCACTTTTGCATTTCCAAACTCAATCCCAAACACCCTCATATTTTGGTATCACCTATGGGGTAGGGGTGCTTCATTAAAAAAATTTACTTCACTCATTTATACCAATTCCCCATATCACTGATTTACTTCACTGAAACAGTTTCTTAGAGCTAGCACTTCACTGATTCGTTACCCAATAATTAATTGTTTTCACACATAATAATAATAATAAAATAATAATATGCACGTCACTGTCACCACCCCTGCACCTTCTCCACCACAAGTGTATATATATATATATATATATATATATATATATATATATATATATATATATATATATATATATATATATATATATATATATATATTGAGAGAGAAACTCACAGGAAAGATCTCGTTAGATAGAACCAGAATTTGGTTCATGGATCCACTACCAGGCGGGGGCGGTGTTACCGTGCTGGTAGTGGGATACCCCTGACTAATTCTGGTGGTGCCCCGCCCCCCCCCCCCAATAAGACTATGGAGAGTTGGGACTCGGAAATAGGGGTGTACAAAAAGCTCGACTCGAAGAGGCTCGTTTTGTTTTCGAGCCGAGCTGGCTCGTTTTGTAATCGAGCCGAGCTCGAGCCAGGGGTGTTCAGCTCGTGGCTCGACTCGATGGCTCGACATATGACTCGACTCAGGCTTGTGTATGTGTAATTAATATATGGATGAAACTAATATATTTTGGCTCCAAACCTAATTCTAAAATTCAAAATTTGAAAATCCCGCTCATACTACCTATCTACCCCATCTTTTCATAATAAATAAACCATAACTTAGAAAAAGAAAAAAAAAATATACATGATTATGTGTAATTTTATTGTTTTTTATTTAATAAATATTTGTAAAAAAAATAATAAAAAAATATAACGAGCTGGCTCGAGCTCGACTTTTCAGCTTGACCATAAAAACGAACCGAGCCGAGCTGGCTCGGTTTAAGTTCGAGCTCGAGCTCGAGCTGGGCCTGGCTCGGCTCGACTCGGCTCGTGTACAGCCCTACTCGAAAAGGGGCTTGATTTTTGAAAAATTTGTGTGTGTAACTTAAAAAAAGGCAGCCAATCAGATTTAAGTAAGACCTACGCCCTTGAAGAATCTCCGCCCAAGGGCCAGTTTTCAAGCCCTTTGAGTGTGGTGTTTAGGGTTTGAAGGGAATTTTCACGCCATATTTACCGCTACACTCCCCACACTCTAAACAAATAAAAATTTTCTATGGATCGATTGTCTATTGGTATACAGTAATTAATATTTTTTCAATTCCTGTCAGACTGGGTTCGGTCATATTAGTAAGAAGATAATTAAATTATATATAGTCAACAAAACTGTGTCAAACGTTACATGTGAAAGCAATTTTTTTCTAAAGTTGTTATCTACAAATTTTTATTTTTTAGATATAACTATAAAATCATCATCTAAAACCAATGTCAAAACCAGAATATTTGACCGGGAAGTCCAAGATAAAATTTGTGTTTACACTATAATTCAACGAAATTTATCATTCACCACGCTATAAATTATGGAAATGTTCCAAAGTTAGGGGAAGGGGCGATCCACTGAACGTTTTTTTTTTTCACTTTACTGATTTCTACCAATCTTGCACTGTCACATAACTTCACCGAAACCGTTTTTTAAAGACAGCACTCCACTGATTCTTTACCAACAATCAATTATTTTTACAAATAATAATAATAATAATAATAATAATAATAATAATAATAATAATAATAAAATAATATCAGCGTACATATCTCCACACCATTTCAATCATCTTCTTCACTTTTCTATTCTATATTATTATTATTATTATTATTATTATTATTATTATTATTATTCCATTTCTCAACACAGACCACCACCACCAACAACCTTCAAGCAGATCGTTCCTCCTCATCTTCGGTGCATCCAGGTAACGGTAACAGATCCATCGTTTAGGTCTGATTCGATGTAATTGTGATGGTTGTTAATTAGAAAATCTTTGAATATTTATGTGATTTGACAGAGGGAGAGAGAAAATAAGGTGTTACCAGCACGGTAACTAGAACCCGAATTTAGTTCATGGGATCACTACCAGCATGGGTGGCGGCGGTGTTACCGTGTTGGTAGTGGGGTATCCGTGACCAAATCGGGTAGTGTCCCGTCCCCCTTATATATTTTTAAAGGAAAAATTAACTTATAGAAAAACAGAGTCATAAATGAATAAACTACAAGAATAAAATTTAAATACAACAAAAAAAACTTGGAACTTTTTTTATAATTAATTAAACAAGCAGGAAAATATTTTACCTCAATTATACGGTTTTAGACTTGAAGTCTCAAAATCAATATTAATTTTTGTATCATAAATATTTGAATATTAATAAAAAAAAAAAAACCATCTTAGTCACTATGATTTGTCTTGGTCAGTGTGATTCATCGATTTTTCTCTTTTAATTTTTGTATCATAAATATTTGAAGATCAATTTCAAAAGTTGAAGGGTATGATTGTAAAATTTTATGAGAACGCTCGGAATTTTAATCCGCATATAACACTAAATATTTTCTTCCTTAAGGTGGCCGGCCGCCCCTTGGGGAGGCTACAAATTCGCCCTTGTTTAAAGCGTTACGTCTGCGTTACCGTCGTGTAAACAGAACTCACCTTTAACACTCATCGTATGCAATAAAGCGTTTTAACTATTTTATTAAAAAACAAGAAATAAGAGAAAAAAAAACTCATTGGTTAAATGGGGTCCACCAAATCAAATCCTCTAGCACCTTATTGTGATGGATTGGCAACCCGCTTTAGAGTATCCGGAGTGGGGCGGGCACCTTATTGTGATGGATTGGCAACCCGCTTTAGAGTATCCGGAGTGGGGCGGGCACCTTATTGTGATGGATTGGCAACCCGCTTTAGAGTATCCGGAGTGGGGCGGGAAGGGGGGGCGGGGGGCAACTCACCGGCGTGGGGCACTTGGTGAGGACATGTGGCATTTTCTGATTGGTCAGTTTTTTTTTTTTTAACTTTAACACAATATAATATTATTTCCTTCCCCCCTTCCACTCCGCACAATTATCCCCCCCCCCCCCCCCCTCCCACACACACACACACACAAGGGTCACACAAAGTGCTACATGGCGCTTCATCCCTTCTTTCCCCCCACCACTCCGGATAGCCTTAATAAAAGAGGGGTGATGTTTAGGCGCCATCCAAATAAGGTGGCCGGAGGCGTTAACCTACACCTTCGCACATCAGTGGTCGTAGTATTTTAATATTTGAAGTAAAATAATTAAAGTAAATAGCCAACTTTCAAACGCACTTGAAGAGTTATGATTAAGAGATAAATTATTTTATGTATTTAAGTTTTAACCACAACCGAAAATCTGTGGTAATCAAAACTGTTTCATTATTACAACTTTTGATAAAGTGCTTCTTAGTTTTTTAAGGTGATTTACTATGTTATGGCAGAGTTCATCATAACTCCCTAGAAGGGGATCCTCTAGTCACTCTACAATGGTCAGACTATGTTGTCTTAACCGGGTCCACTCGGCCCACAAGTGAGTCGAGGCTGCGCATAAGTGCTTCTTAGTTAATTAGTTAATATTATAACAAAGCATACTATCTATACTATATTATAAAGCTTTTCTTAAAGACTTTTTAAATTTTAAGAGGTATAAGTTTAAATACTTATGATACAACACATAATGCATAAAATAACAACTTTTTAAGAGTAAATATGTCATTAGAACATCATATTTAATTAAAAAAAGTCAAGACTCATGAGATGTTTATGAAACCTCATGACATTCAATTTCATAATTACTTTAAACATATTAAATAGAAAACATATATAAAACAATTCATGATACTATATGTTTTGTTATAACCTTTTATATAAAGTTAGGTACTTTATAAAAGTTAAAGTTTATAAACTTGATTATACTATATAGAAATTAAAAAATCAGGAGTGAAAGTTATGTTTTTAATCAAGAGATAACGATTTAAATTCTGAAATTATTACATTATATTTATACACATAAACATGCATAATTTGATCTAAACTATATGATCATCGGATTCAACAACCGAAGAAGGCGGCCTCTGTTTATAATGAATTTCAAACAAAGGTATTAAGAAATATTCATGTAATAGTGGTTAGGATCATAGTAGCTATCTTAGGTTAGATTATGATCTACGAAAGAGTTTCGGTTACACCAGCTGCATCGCGCGGGCCAACCCACTTGTGACAACTCGGGTAAATCTCTCTCTTGGTATCTATCTTTTTGTTTTGCTTCCTTCGTTATTTCTTTTGTTCTTTTGGTACTTGAGCAATTTTCGGGACGAAAATTCTTTTAACGTGGGGATGATGTGACACCCGGCAAATTCTGGTTAACAACATGGTCTAGATTAAAGTCTACCTTAGCGAGTCACGCGTATATTATACTTAACGAGGGTTATCTAGATAGCTAGATAGGACATACGAGCATTATCTCGGGTTATGAGATGCTTTGACTCCTTGTGTGGGTCGGGTTCTGACTCCTTGTGTGAGTTAACATGTGATTTCATGATTAGTGAACCTCGGACGTTGGTGAATAACAAACTTATGTGTCTCGGTGATATTTGACAAACTTATGAGAAAACCATACGTGATTATGTGAACCTAGACCGAACACGTTAATAAAAATTATTAAAAGTGGAGCGTGAGGTTGATTAGGGTCTTAACGCATGGGGTTACACTTGTTACGGTTCGAAACAACGAAAACGTCGAAGGATAACGCGTCGGGAGGCGAAACGAGGCAAAAGCGCGCCACCCGGAGCTGTGAGCGGCCGCTCACAGGCTCCGAGCGGCCGCTCGAAGGACACTGACGGGTTTAAACCGCCTCAAACTCGTATTTAAACATCCTTAACTCCCATGCAGCCCTCATACTCAACCCTAATCGCCCCCTTACTGCCCCACACGAATATTTCACTCCAAAAACACCTGCTAAGGCTTAAGATCATCAATTGGGAGGCTCCAAGGCGCGCGATTGATTGATTTGAAGAGCTAAGGGTATAACTCATGATTTCTTATGCTTTTTACTTTATGTTTTATTGTAAAAATCCTATAACAAGTTTGTCCAGGTCTGATTGGATTTAATAAACATTAAAACATGAGTCTTTTTGAAGATTAAACGGATTAAACCTATTAATAAACGCGTAGTAACATCATAGGATGCTTGTTGCGCAAGTTATTGGTGTTTTGATCTTAAAAGCTTTGATCTTGACATGTTTGATAATAGGATCTGATGGGAATAGGTATTAGGAAAGTTGTATGATGATTATTAGGTATTATTGATTGATAATATGCAATTAGGGTTGATATAATTGATGATATTGTACGATCAGAATCTGGACAGATTCTGAAAGTCAACTTGTAGGGTCTGTTTCGTGGCTTGAAAACAATTGATTTGATCGATTCTTTGCATGATTGTAACGTACAAGGTCTTAGCTTTTCATAATGGGCAAAACCATCGAATTTGGACGTCGTTTGAGTCGTTTTTGGAATTTTAATTGATTAGGGGTCATATCAGATTTTCGGATTTGTAAATTGGGTTAACTTTAAATGGTCATAACTTGAGATTTACAAGGAATTAGATTATGAAATTTTTACAGTAGGTCAATACTGGAAAAATAGAGCTTTTCCAAGTGGATTCATCTCGTTTGGATGAATACACAATTTTTAAGAATTTTCCTACTAAACTGACCTGTTGAGGAGATTTTCTGGACCTAGCTGTGTTGTACGAATTTTCATAATTTTTGTGTTTGGAATTGAGACAAAACAAAAATAGGTATTGTCTAGTGAATCCCAAAGTAAATTCAGTAAAAATTTGGGAGGTTAACTCACTGGTTTACTATTTTAAATAAATTCGTTTTGATGGCGCACAATCTGTCCTGAAAACACAGATTGTGCATTATGTGCTTATGTGCTTAATTGAGGTCTTAGGTGGTATGGAATTGACATGTAACTGGAGTACACTTGTCTGAGACACATACGGAATGTAGAAACTAATTGTAACCAACGTATTCACCAACGGGTCCGTAGGGTTTACTATTGCATGTAGAATCACTAGGCGTCGCATACACACTTTTGAACATTTAAAACGCCTTGGACAAACGAGTTATATGGGTAATGATATTACGCCTATACTCACTGAGCGACACTGTTATTAGGGTGTCGGTAGCATATATTGCTTGCTGTTCGGATTCTTTGCGTGCACGTTAAGGTGAGTTTACGGCCCCTCTTTTAAACTGGTTTTATACTTTCGGGGGAGAAAACATGTGTTAAAACGATTGTTTGGTAAATTCTGTCATACTATGGGTTCTAACGTATACTACACGATCTTTGGAAGTCCCGGGGGGAACCATGAATGTGCGGGTTTGCACAACGGGGAAATGTGAATAGCGCTATTGGGAGTGACCAACCCCGCTCGTCGGCTTGGAGGGCCGGGCGAGTGCATATTGTCTCAAACAGGAACAACAGGAACATTTGGAACTATTCGGGCACAAAACTGGTATACGTGTTAGTAATGGTTTTCCAATCGTGGTAGTAGCAAAACGTACGCCTAGCTAGCGTATACTGGTTTTCTATTTGTTATAGTATGGACAGGTGAACTTGGTACTTGAACTGCAAACCTGTAAACTCACCAGCATTTTTGTGCTGACGTAAACTTTTACATGTTTTCTCAGGTCGCTAAGGTAGCACAGGGGAACTAGGGCGCACGCGTCTGCACGGCGTCTAGATAGAGTTGCATGATTTCACAAACATTGAACTTGGTTTATTTATGTTGAACTTTATTTTGAATAAGCTTCCGCTGTAAACGGGATTTTAAAACTATGTTTTGGTATTGCATTAATTACATTTAGACTTGTTTATTGTGATCGTTGGTTTGGATCCTGGTTTGTCATGCGCCTCGCGGTAAAACTCCGCAAGTGGATTTTGAGGGTGTGACAGATTGGTATCAGAGCCAATGGTTATAGTGAACTAGGACTGCATGTAGAGTCTAGTCTATAGCCGAGTCGCACACACTAGACGATCACATGGTACTAAACGTTATAGTGGTTTACGTATGGTCTTGTCGGGGTGTCTCTAAATCGTTGGTCTTTCTATGTTATATCATCCGTTCTATCTTAGGTTGGGTTACTTGTTTTCTAGGCAGTGTAGTCTATTGGAGTAACTCGTGTGCTCTCGAGATTTGTCCAAGGCTCGGACATCTCCCTTTCGCACTCCAATAGAAACACTTGTCATGAACTACCGTAGTATTACGGTGTGTAGCTAAGAGTCTATGTTCGGTGATTTGAACTTTGAACTAGGAGAACACTGGGAGGACCATGTAGAGCGTTTTATCATTTTGGGTGCACACAAAATCATAAAACGAAATGCATGGAAGCCCTAGTGAGCTCTGGGTTTGAGGGGATAGTCCTGGATTGGATCTGGCTTTGATCTTGTGAACATTAGTGGTTATCCTTATCTGCGAAACTAAATTTTCTCGCTCTTTCTGCCAGAATCATGTCTGGAGTACGAGGAGGACGTGGAGGTGGTCGCAATGGTGGACGTGGTGGTGGTCGCGGTGGTGCTGGTGGTCGTGGAGGTGTTAACCTATCGCAGGATGATCTGAACAACTTACTCCAAGCTGCCTTTCAGTTAGGGCACAACGGTGGTGGTAAGTTGTTTTATCCGTTTTCTTTGCCTCATTGGTGAACCTTGTTTACGTTATTCGTAGTTCTCATACGTTTCATTTCAGGTGGTCCTGTTGACCCACCCCCACCCATGTGCACCTACAAGATGTTCCGGGACTGCAAGCCCCAGGAATTCTCTGGCACTGAGGGTGCGGTCAGTCTGCTTAGGTGGTTGGAGAAAGTGGAGTCGGTATTCCTGATGTGTAACTGTCTCCCGGAAGACCGGGTGAAGTATTCGGCTGCGTTATTTCAGGACGTGGCATTGACTTGGTGGAATGGTATTACCCAGAATATGGGTATTGGGGAGGCATATGCTATGCCATGGGAGAACTTTGTGCAGTTGCTGAAGCGGGAGTATTGCCCGAGAGAAGAGGTACAGAAGCTGGAACATGAGGTGTGGAACCTCAAGATGAATGGGTCGGAAATCGAGAAGTATACGGTTAGGAGGAATGAGTTGGCGGTGCTGTGTCCCGATTTGCACGTGCCGGAGTATCGTAAGATTGAACATTATGTCTCAGGGTTAGTGCCGGAAATTGCAGGGTTAGTGGCTGCTGGGAATCATCCTACTTATGCGGAGGTAGTTCGATCTGCACATAGGATGACTAATTTAAAGGTGAATGAGGGGATTTTGCCGGCGAAGGGTTCGACTGCTAAGGCTCCAGAGAACAATAAGCGCAAGTGGGAAAACGACGGGAAAGGGTCTGGGTCTGCACAGCAGGGTAAAAAGTTTGATAATGGGGGTTCATCGTCTTCGGGTAATAAGCAGGGTGGTTATGCGGGAAAACTGCCCAAATGCAACAAATGTGGACGCCATCACCAAGGGAACTGCGACAGCAACCGTTGTCACCGCTGCCAGCGAACAGGCCACTATGCTAAAGATTGTCGGGTTACACTTCCATCGACTCAGGCTCCGACTAACAGCTCAGTTCTGACTACTCAGGGGACTACAGGGAAACAAGGGTGCTACAACTGCGGTGACACTGGGCACTACAAGAAGGATTGCCCAAAACTGAAACAGGGTGGAAACAACGGGAATGGTAACAACGGGGGCGGCGGCAGAAATGCACGTGCCTTCGTCATTGGAGCTGCTGAGGCTAGGCAGGACCCTGACACAGTCACCGGTACGTTCCTTCTCGATAATCGTTCTGTTAGTGTGTTATTTGATTCCGGTGCCGACAAGAGTTTTGTATCCATGGATGTTAGTCGACTGCTAGATGTAGTACCCGTACCATTAGAGACTAAGTATATTATTGAGTTGGCTGATGGTAAAAAGATTGAAGCTACTAGTATCCTTCGGGAGTGCCAATTAGAGTTGTCGGGTTTAACGTTCCCCATCGATCTTATGCCGGTACCTTTGGGTAGTTTTGACGTTGTGGTAGGAATGGATTGGTTATCTTTGTATCGCGCGGAGATTGTCTGTTACGATAAGGTTATTCGGATTCCTCTCCCGGATGGAGAATTCCTTTCTGTTTACGGTATCAAGGGTGGTGTCCCGCTAAACATCATCTCTAGCATGAAAGCCCTTAAGTGTCTTCGAAAGGGTTATCCAGCCGTATTGGCGCTTTTATCTGTTTCCTCTGGTGATGAGAAGAAGATCGACGATATTCCGGTTGTACGCGAGTTTCCTGATGTGTTTCCCGATGATTTACCTGGTCTTCCTCCCCATCGTCAGGTTGAGTTCGGTATCGACCTCGTACCGGGAGCTGCTCCTATTGCTCGGGCCCCCTATCGTCTTGCACCTCCCGAGATGCAGGAATTATCTAGTCAGTTACAGGAACTCTTGGACAAGGGTTTCATCAGGCCAAGTTCTTCCCCTTGGGGAGCCCCGATTTTATTTGTCAAGAAGAAGGATGGGAGTTTCCGATTGTGTGTTGACTACAGAGAGCTGAACAAATTGACCGTCAAGAACCGTTATCCTCTTCCACGTATCGATGATCTATTCGACCAGCTCCAGGGTTCTAGTTATTATTCCAAGATCGACTTGAGGTCCGGTTATCACCAGCTGCGCGTCAGGGAGGCTGACGTTGCAAAGACTGCTTTTCGAACACGTTATGGCCATTTTGAATTCTTGGTCATGCCTTTCGGTCTCACGAACGCACCGGCGGTTTTCATGGACTTGATGAACCGCGTCTGTAAACCGTATCTGGACAAGTTTGTCATTGTGTTTATTGATGACATTCTGATCTACTCAAAGAACGAGACCGAACACGGGGAACATCTGCGGTTAGTTTTGGAACTTTTACGACGGGAACAACTTTACGCCAAGTTCTCAAAGTGTGACTTTTGGTTACGCGAAGTTCAATTCCTAGGACATGTGGTTAATGAACTAGGAATTCATGTCGATCCCGCAAAAATCGAAGCGATCAAGGACTGGGGAGCACCAAAGACGCCAACTGAGGTGCGGCAATTCCTAGGCCTTGCGGGCTATTATCGTCGTTTCATTCAGGGGTTCTCGAAGATTGCTCAACCCCTCACCACTCTCACTCAGAAGGATAGGAAGTTCGACTGGGGTGAATCACAAGAGTCCGCGTTTGAGGAACTAAAGTCTAAACTGTGTTCTGCTCCTATTCTGTCCTTACCTGAGGGTCCTGATGATTTTGTCGTTTACTGTGATGCTTCCATTCATGGACTCGGTTGCGTGTTGATGCAGCGCGAGAAAGTGATTGCGTATGCTTCTCGTCAACTCAAAGTGCACGAGAAGAACTACACAACTCATGACTTGGAGTTGGGTGCCGTGGTATTCGCGTTGAAAATTTGGAGACATTACTTGTACGGTACCAAATGCACCATCTACACCGATCACAAGAGTCTCCAACACATTTTCGACCAACAACACTTGAACATACGGCAGCGTCGCTGGATTGAACTTTTGAACGATTATGATTGTGCTATTAAGTACCATCCTGGCAAGGCGAATGTTGTAGCAGACGCCTTGAGCAGGAAGGAATCTTCTAAACCTCGTCGCGTTCGGGCACTGCAGCTCACTATCCATTCATCGTTACCTGACCAACTCCGTTCTGCCCAATTAGAAGCTTTGAAGGAGGAAAACCTTAAAGCTGAAACTATGCACGGTGCCGACAAGCACCTAGAGCGAAGGCCTGATGGCCTGCACTATTTCGCAGAACGCATATGGGTTCCTTTATTCGGGGGACTACGGGAGCTTGTCCTTGATGAGGCTCATAAATCCCGGTATTCTATTCATCCTGGTTCGGATAAGATGTACCAAGATCTGAAGGTGCTTTACTGGTGGCCAAACATGAGGTCGGACATAGCCTCATACGTGAGCAAATGCTTGACCTGTGCTAAGGTCAAGGTGGAATACCAGAAACCGTCGGGTCTCTTGCAACAACCTGAAATTCCGGAATGGAAATGGGAACGGATTACTATGGATTTTGTCACACAACTTCCTAAGTCACCAAGCGGGAACGACAAGATATGGGTGATTGTCGATCGGTTGACGAAATCAGCTCATTTTCTTGCTATTAAGGAAACCGACACCATGGATCGTTTGGCTCGTCTTTATTTGAAGGAGGTCGTTTCTAAGCACGGGGTACCAGTTTCTATTATCTCGGATCGTGACTCCCATTTTACTTCTCACTTCTGGAAGTCTTTACACAAGGCTTTGGGTACCCAACTAGACATGAGTACGGCTTACCATCCACAGACTGACGGTCAGAGTGAGCGTACGATTCAAACTTTAGAAGACATGCTGCGGGCATGCGTGATCGATTTTGGGAAGGGTTGGGAAGCTCATCTGCCGTTGGTAGAATTCTCGTACAACAACAGTTATCACACGAGCATCAAGGCTGCTCCGTTCGAGGCACTGTACGGACGGAAATGCCGCTCTCCTCTTTGTTGGGCTGAGGTGGGTGAGAGTCAACTCACTGGGCCCGAACTAGTGTACGAAACTTCGGAAAAGATCGTACAGATTCGAAATCGGTTGGCGGCGGCACGGGACCGGCAAAAGAGTTATGCTGATCAGCGTCGCAAACCACTGGAGTTCCAAGTCAATGACAAGGTACTTCTAAAAGTCTCACCGTGGAAGGGCGTCATACGCTTTGGGAAGCGTGGCAAACTCAATCCGCGATATGTCGGCCCATTTACGATCCTGGAACGGATTGGGCCGGTGGCATATCGACTTGACCTACCGACGGAGCTCGGTAACGTACATAACGTCTTTCACGTGTCAAACTTGAAGAAGTGTCTGGCTGACGAGTCTCTCATCGTTCCACTAGAAGAGATCAAGGTTGATGATCGTCTTCGGATTGTGGAAGAACCTGTGGAGATCCTTGATTACAAGATTCGTAGCCTGCGTCACAGCAAGATTCGTATCGTTAAGGTTCGGTGGAACTCGAACCGGGGACCGGAATATACATGGGAACGGGAGGATCAGATGAAGTCTAAGTATCCTCATCTTTTTCCTAAGGAAGCGTTCGAGTCGAGGCATGTCTCTTCTGCAGCTGAATGAATCTCGGGGCGAGATTCCTTTTAACATGGGGATGATGTGACAACTCGGGTAAATCTCTCTCTTGGTATCTATCTTTTTGTTTTGCTTCCTTCGTTATTTCTTTTGTTCTTTTGGTACTTGAGCAATTTTCGGGACGAAAATTCTTTTAACGTGGGGATGATGTGACACCCGGCAAATTCTGGTTAACAACATGGTCTAGATTAAAGTCTACCTTAGCGAGTCACGCGTATATTATACTTAACGAGGGTTATCTAGATAGCTAGATAGGACATACGAGCATTATCTCGGGTTATGAGATGCTTTGACTCCTTGTGTGGGTCGGGTTCTGACTCCTTGTGTGAGTTAACATGTGATTTCATGATTAGTGAACCTCGGACGTTGGTGAATAACAAACTTATGTGTCTCGGTGATATTTGACAAACTTATGAGAAAACCATACGTGATTATGTGAACCTAGACCGAACACGTTAATAAAAATTATTAAAAGTGGAGCGTGAGGTTGATTAGGGTCTTAACGCATGGGGTTACACTTGTTACGGTTCGAAACAACGAAAACGTCGAAGGATAACGCGTCGGGAGGCGAAACGAGGCAAAAGCGCGCCACCCGGAGCTGTGAGCGGCCGCTCACAGGCTCCGAGCGGCCGCTCGAAGGACACTGACGGGTTTAAACCGCCTCAAACTCGTATTTAAACATCCTTAACTCCCATGCAGCCCTCATACTCAACCCTAATCGCCCCCTTACTGCCCCACACGAATATTTCACTCCAAAAACACCTGCTAAGGCTTAAGATCATCAATTGGGAGGCTCCAAGGCGCGCGATTGATTGATTTGAAGAGCTAAGGGTATAACTCATGATTTCTTATGCTTTTTACTTTATGTTTTATTGTAAAAATCCTATAACAAGTTTGTCCAGGTCTGATTGGATTTAATAAACATTAAAACATGAGTCTTTTTGAAGATTAAACGGATTAAACCTATTAATAAACGCGTAGTAACATCATAGGATGCTTGTTGCGCAAGTTATTGGTGTTTTGATCTTAAAAGCTTTGATCTTGACATGTTTGATAATAGGATCTGATGGGAATAGGTATTAGGAAAGTTGTATGATGATTATTAGGTATTATTGATTGATAATATGCAATTAGGGTTGATATAATTGATGATATTGTACGATCAGAATCTGGACAGATTCTGAAAGTCAACTTGTAGGGTCTGTTTCGTGGCTTGAAAACAATTGATTTGATCGATTCTTTGCATGATTGTAACGTACAAGGTCTTAGCTTTTCATAATGGGCAAAACCATCGAATTTGGACGTCGTTTGAGTCGTTTTTGGAATTTTAATTGATTAGGGGTCATATCAGATTTTCGGATTTGTAAATTGGGTTAACTTTAAATGGTCATAACTTGAGATTTACAAGGAATTAGATTATGAAATTTTTACAGTAGGTCAATACTGGAAAAATAGAGCTTTTCCAAGTGGATTCATCTCGTTTGGATGAATACACAATTTTTAAGAATTTTCCTACTAAACTGACCTGTTGAGGAGATTTTCTGGACCTAGCTGTGTTGTACGAATTTTCATAATTTTTGTGTTTGGAATTGAGACAAAACAAAAATAGGTATTGTCTAGTGAATCCCAAAGTAAATTCAGTAAAAATTTGGGAGGTTAACTCACTGGTTTACTATTTTAAATAAATTCGTTTTGATGGCGCACAATCTGTCCTGAAAACACAGATTGTGCATTATGTGCTTATGTGCTTAATTGAGGTCTTAGGTGGTATGGAATTGACATGTAACTGGAGTACACTTGTCTGAGACACATACGGAATGTAGAAACTAATTGTAACCAACGTATTCACCAACGGGTCCGTAGGGTTTACTATTGCATGTAGAATCACTAGGCGTCGCATACACACTTTTGAACATTTAAAACGCCTTGGACAAACGAGTTATATGGGTAATGATATTACGCCTATACTCACTGAGCGACACTGTTATTAGGGTGTCGGTAGCATATATTGCTTGCTGTTCGGATTCTTTGCGTGCACGTTAAGGTGAGTTTACGGCCCCTCTTTTAAACTGGTTTTATACTTTCGGGGGAGAAAACATGTGTTAAAACGATTGTTTGGTAAATTCTGTCATACTATGGGTTCTAACGTATACTACACGATCTTTGGAAGTCCCGGGGGGAACCATGAATGTGCGGGTTTGCACAACGGGGAAATGTGAATAGCGCTATTGGGAGTGACCAACCCCGCTCGTCGGCTTGGAGGGCCGGGCGAGTGCATATTGTCTCAAACAGGAACAACAGGAACATTTGGAACTATTCGGGCACAAAACTGGTATACGTGTTAGTAATGGTTTTCCAATCGTGGTAGTAGCAAAACGTACGCCTAGCTAGCGTATACTGGTTTTCTATTTGTTATAGTATGGACAGGTGAACTTGGTACTTGAACTGCAAACCTGTAAACTCACCAGCATTTTTGTGCTGACGTAAACTTTTACATGTTTTCTCAGGTCGCTAAGGTAGCACAGGGGAACTAGGGCGCACGCGTCTGCACGGCGTCTAGATAGAGTTGCATGATTTCACAAACATTGAACTTGGTTTATTTATGTTGAACTTTATTTTGAATAAGCTTCCGCTGTAAACGGGATTTTAAAACTATGTTTTGGTATTGCATTAATTACATTTAGACTTGTTTATTGTGATCGTTGGTTTGGATCCTGGTTTGTCATGCGCCTCGCGGTAAAACTCCGCAAGTGGATTTTGAGGGTGTGACACCACTAGTCATACTAAATAATAAAGATTAAACTATATTGTGACGGCATCAAGCCATCAAGGTCCGTGGAACGAATGCACTCTATGTTTATCAATGCCTAGTTATTTTTTGCATGTGAAGATATTTTTCTTATGTACTTGTTACCATGGGCCTGGCTGTATAGCCGTGTAGGTGGCCTTGTAGCAAACAAAGGGGTGGGCTACCCACCCACGAATGGCTCATTACTTAGCCATTGATTGTGGGTTTGCATCTGCAATAATGGATGGGAAGTTGGGGACAAGCATAGTGATCACGGGGTTGGGTTTTATTAATTGTCTTTCTTTTTTTTTTTCTTTTTTTTTTTTTTACGGCTAACGAATCAATTCCGAGCACTCTCGGGCACCCTTTTGGCGAATCAGGTACTCGAGAGTACCCGGGCCACCAATTGCCACCAATTCCCGGGAAAACCCGACCACTCACCCGCCCGAAGGCACGACGGTGAAATAGTCGGTAAAACCAGTCGGGATCAGGACTCGAACCCAAGCCAAATGGCCGGGTCATCCCTCATTTCCCATCCACCAATGTCCTCCAAATGTAGTTAGTGGGAATTGAACCCAAGCCTCCCATAGGAAACTTTAGGCTCTCAACCAACTGGACTACAAGTGTTGGACTATTAATTGTCTTTCTAACTTGAGGATTTTAACTTCAATGAAAAACAAATATTAATATATTTTTAAACTTTAATTTTATAAATTAGATATAAATGCATGAATAGTTTTGTGATTTGGTTAACTTTCACCGCTAGTCCTCATCTTTTTTAAAAGTACGCTCCTAGTATCTGATGATTGCTTAATCGTCATTCGAAGAGTCTCTAGAGTGGATAAAGGTTAGATCATCAAGTTAAGTGTTTGTGAATGACTAAACTAATCTTGTTATTGAAAAAGTATAATATAATAATTAAAAAGATAAAAAAAAATTAATAAATCCCGCCCACTTCGTTTCATCTTCCTCATCACCATCTCCACCATTCGGGACCACCGAGTGGTCATCATCATGCCATCACCGTTAGCCTTCCCGTCACCATGGCAACTCCTACACCAATCGCCATAAAAAAACACAGGTCATCTCCTCAAATCCTTCCACCTCCGTCCTCCAAGCCTCAACTCCCTCTGCCTCGTCTTCAATTTATTCGACTCAAAACCACGACTCCCTCATCACCCTCAACGAGATCACCCGCGCCTTAACTCTCCTGGGCTTGGACACTGACATATCCGATCTCAACCAGTGGCGAAGCTTGACCCGAAGGTTCGGGGGGTCGGAAGTCACTAGTTTCGGGGGGTCGAAAACCAGTTTTGGGGGGTCGAAACCATATATTTCCAAAATGTTTTATACGAATACTATATAATCGGCACTTCTACGCGAAAATTCGGGGGGGGGGGGGGGTCGGCCGCCCCCACCGGCCCCAACTAAGCTGCGCCAGTGATCTCAACTCCATCACTAAATCATATCACATAAATAAATCCCTAGTATTCATCAAAACTTAAGTGTCTTAAAGCAAAAACAAATAACCCAGCACAAAAGGAACAAAACCAGAGCATTCCACAATCTACATTATACAAAATCTTGAAACAGATTAAATTTCAAACTTTTGGTCAGCAGCATCTGTGTTGACCAAAACAATGGCATAAATGGAGGAGAAAACAGAATGGAAGGGTACCAGTAATGGAGGAGAAATTAGAAAACATGCTCAAAATCATTTTTTACATTTATCATGCACAACTGTGTACTAAACAAAAGCCTATTGAGCCAAACACAAAAATTCAAGGCCATGTGGTCAGTTAACCGAATCAAACCATTCTATATAATTAACCGAAAATAACTTAAACAATCGGTTTACATTCCCATAACTAAAGCTTTATTTAGATGTACATGTATACATGGTATGCACTAATATTTATTGTTATTGAGAAAATTAAGTATGAGCTGATTAACCTGATCCGGGAATTGTTCATGAACAAAGTGACTACCTTCAGGCAAGTATACGATTTCCAGATTTGGTACGTATTTCTTCACCTCCCCGCTCTTCAGGTATTCCTCCGTTCCTGGGAATTTGAAAACGTAATCTTTTTCGCCCATGATAAACAATGCTGGAGCTTCAACTTTCAGATCATTTGGACCTTGTTTTGGAAATTCAATTTTTTCTTTGAATGACCTGCAACAGTTAACAATATCAACTTATTAGTCCACGTGTTTATTCATCATAAAGGGGATGGCGGCGCAGTTTGTTGCCCGTCTACCTGCTATCCTTATGTAATTTGCCCTTTATTAATATAAGGCTGTCTGTTGTGAGCTGCAAGCGACCACCGGCGCGAGCAAGTTTTCAGTCCGGTGCTCACCTCCAGCCACAACAGCCCTGGCGCGAGCACACGTGAAGATCCCTGGCGCGAGCACCCGCGATGGTGCTCGCGTGTGTTAACAGGACAAATTGAGCACAGGTCGCGCCGGTGCTCACCCCTAGCCACAACGGGTCAAGTGAGCACAGGTGATGGGGTTGCTCGCGTCTGGTCGCTCGCCTCCCACAACGGATGGTCTAAGTTGAATTGTTAAATATTGCAACTTTATTAGATGTTGAATAAAATGACCTGTAAGGAACTTGAAGTGCAGTTTGAAATCCAGACTTGTGATACAGTTCCCCATATACTGCAAGGTCCTCCTCTGTGAACCAAGAGGGTAGCGGATCCGACGGGTCAACCAGATCCATTATCTCCTGGTCTTCACCGGCTATCGGTATTTCACTTCTAGAGAACATAATGTAAATGTTTCTCACAACTGTTTTCGCATCAAACCGTCCGAAATCAGCTTCAGCTCTTCCCGGTTCCTGATAATCATTTCAATCAAATTATAAGAAATATTATCCATTACTAACATGCATAATAAGAATTATATGAACGGATAAGGGCGCACCTGCCATCTTCGAATGTAGAAACCTTCGGGGAGGGCTTGATGACTCTTGTGAGAGCCGGGGGGCCTAAATGGCACCCCGAGTGTTATAACTCCTGCGACTTTTTCAGGGTGAAAAAGAGCAAATGTGTAGGCAACCATTGCTCCAAAATCTTTGCCAATCACAAACACCTAACAAAGTCCAGACAGACAAATTAATTAACAAGATCACAACTTTTTGAGTTCTTATAGATATAGTATGAGTCATGTATGTATCCAATGACACAGTGAAGTAAAAACGTCAACAGACAAATGCTAATTTTGACTGCACAAAACATATTATAACAATAATAATAATAATAAGGGTATGTTCACGTACAAGCAGCTTTTTCGTACGAACGGTACGAATTGAAGGAAAAAACACACAGGCCGTTTATAACTAGAGTAATTACTCTACTTATATAACTAGAGTAATTATATAATTACTCTAGTTATAAATGGCCCGCGTGTTTTTTCTTCAATTCGTACCGTTCGCACCGAAAAGTTGTTTGTATTTGATCTTTTGTCATAATGATAATAATAATAATAATAATAATAATAATAATAATAATAATAATAAAAAAAAAAAAAAAAACCAATCCTGATATTAAACGACTTAAAAGGTATGAAAGAAGCATAAAATCTATAGATATGCATCAATTTACCTTAGAAATATTAAGGGAATCTAGGATGGAGGCAGTATCGTTGACCAGATCAAGGAAGGAGGTGTTATGGGGTTGTTGGGGGATGTTGGATAGTCCGTATCCTCTGTAATCGGGTGCAATTGCTCTGAAGCCGGCGTTAGCGACAGCAATCATTTGATGGCGCCACGTGTACCATATCTCCGGGAAGCCGTGAAGGAAGATGACCGCCGGCGATGAGTCGGAGCCTATCTCGGCTACATGGAGCTTTAACCCGTTAACTTCTACGTATGTATGCTTTATTTGCTCCATTTTTTTAAGATAGACGGGGACGGTCTGTGAGATCAGAGAGACGAAGTGCGCAGTACAAAAAAAAAAAATAATAAAATAAAATAAAACTAAACTGGTGTGATAATGTTACTGTTTAAGTAGATGAGGATTATACACAGTCAAAACTCAAGAGCATAGTCAGGATTAGCTACTTTAATTGTTTACCGTGAATTCAATCGCGCATATCAGAATTGGGTACATTCGCGACCCATTCGCCTAGGGTTCGTGATCCGATTTATAGAATTTAGCGTACCTAATTGTGTAGAATTTCGAACCAAAGATCACGGATTCTCGTACCGGATTGTCGAATTCGTTGTTTAGATTCACTCCGATTCACGAATCGGAATTAAAAAGCTTCGAAATCTGCTACAATTATGGTGACTATTCGCTTACCATAGCAAATGAAGAGTCTAGTGTTTCCTTATAAATACCAAACAAGCATGGATCACAAAGTAGGGATGAGCAGTTCCCGAGTACATATACCCGTACTCATACCGTAGCTGTACCGGTACTCGTACCCGTACCGATTTTGAGTACTCGGTATGGGTATCGGTACCCACTTTTACTGATTTCGGTATTCGGTACTTTCGGGAGTACGGGTAAAAATGGTACGGGTATCGAATTCTATATACTATTGAATCTGATTATATGTTTTACTTCCTATTATGGTATTTATGTTATTCGTATCAATTTTACCTATTTGGTACATGTACCATATTGGTACCCGTACCAAATCTTTCAATTTGGTACCGGTAATAGTATTGATATTCGTAATTATTACCTATTTGGCACCCGTACGAGGGGTCAAAAAAGAAAAAAGAAAAAAATGGTACAAACGGGTACTGTACCGAAATACCGGTATCGATACCCGTACTCGTACCAGTACCGTACCTATATATTCGGTACGGTGCTCGGTACCCACTTTTGTTCAAATTCGGTACAGGTATTTTCGGTACGGGTACGGGTATAGATACGGGCACGGTACCGATCTCATCCCTATCACCGTATCGCGTACCGAACTGGCGAACCGAATGAACCTACCCCCATCGTACCGAATTTTAGAAATCCACGAACTGCGTACCCGTTTTCGTACCACGAATCGGAACGTACCGCGATTCATGTGACTATGGTCAAGAGTCACAAGTAAGATTCTAGAAAGTGGCTTAGTTGTTTTTAGAAAACTTGTGTATTCAAAATGTACACCAAAAGGATATATTTCTAAGAGTGCTAGGTGCAGGGAGCGTGGGAGGGGTGTTTATCGGGTTTGTTTTCGGTTATTAAGTGATTTGGGTTGGGTTCTTTAAGTTTTCAATGGTGAAAATATTACTCTATAACCGATTCAATCTAATTACATGGTTATCATTTTTGAGGTTAATCGGATTTAGGTACATTAGATAGGGTTAAATGATTATTAATTAATGGTTCCGATGTTTTAGCTGCAAATTACAATCCATTTGAGCCTGCAAATTTCAAGCCAAATAATGACATAAGAGTTTAAACAAATGTGTGAACAGCTAGTATAGTTAACACCCAATACATTAAAAAAAATACAAACCTAGAACACGCTATGAGAGTCTCAAAGAAAAAATCCATTCACAATGACCACATCATAGTGGCAGACCTACATATATTCTAAAGAGGTGGGCGCCCCTTCTTAAAAGAAAAATTTTAGTCTAATTTGTAGCCGATCGTACGCCTTAAAAGTTTGATTAAGCATCCCTATCACATCCCATGAAAACATTTTTTAAGTACGCCACTGCATGGTAATTGATAACCTGTTTGTTTTGTAACCACAAATAAAATAAAAAATTTAGTATAATTTGTAGCCGATCGTACCCCTTAAAAGTTTGATTAAACATTCTTATCACACCCAATAAAAACATTTTTTTGAGTACGCCACTGCATGATAATTGATAACTTGTTTGTTTTGTAACCACAAATAACGTTGTAATTGTAAAATGAGATTTTATTATCTTATGGATTTTAAAATCTATCTATATATATAAAAGAAAACGTATATGCTGACGTGGCGTGCAATGAAGACCTCAACCTTCCCTTGAGAGTGTCACGTGGCATCATAATGCAGAGTTTTTGGTGTTTTTAAATTGTTTCCTTTTTTAATTAAATTAAGTTATTTTAGGAAAATACAATTTAACGTTTATATCTTTTATATACGGGATTTTTTTAAAGAAAAAAAAAATACACCAAATTAACGAGCGTTTTATTATCTTTCCAACGAGTACCATAGTGCTATATAAAAAACGGAGAAAAAATCGACTATTTTTTGTGGGATTTCGTTCATACAGGAAAAAAACACACAAAGTGTTCATGTTATCACGTAAAATTAGATTTTGTGGGGAATATGAGTTATTACTAATTAGAATACTATGAAAATGCAATGATTGAGAGATTTTGTGGTTAGTTAACTTGAGCCATTTGCTATAGGTTATCACGTAAAATTATATTTTTCAACCTCGGGACCCTCCCGGGGTAATCAGCTAGTTTTTCATATGTCTAAATATGATTAAACAAAAATATAATTACTTGAGTGTTACAACCTACACATAACTTCAATGGAAAACCAGTTTATTGCACCTCACCTAACTCAAGTATGTGGCCCCTAGTCCATGGATCAACATGAATTAAAATTTCCTTTCAAATTTTGAAAAGCATCAACATGATTAATAATAAATGCAACCAATAAATATCCAATCTCTACCACTAAATTACAATCCAAACATCAATCCCTCCACTTTTCTTGATCAAACCACCATAATTAAATAATTTTAGTTCCAAAAATTTCAAAAACACACACATCACCAAAACACACACCCCCCAAAATATCTCACTGTTTGGCGCCATTAAACCATGTTTATCTACACTCTCCTACTATTCACCTTCCAAACAATCCCAAACCCATAAACACTAAACCATGAATCATACAAAACCATTATGCCTTCAGATAATAAACCAATGGACAATAACAAAAGATCCTTCTTTGCTGTCTTATCCCTTCTTTTAATTTTGTTAATTTCTTTCAATGGAGCTTCTATTTTCTCCATTAATATACCCTTACCGGAAAATGTCGCCGGAGATTCAAGAAACCTTGTTTCCATGACATCATCGTTGGCAAACTTCATGTATACAGTTGAAGAAGAAAACCCATCTCTAGTTTCAAATACCCAGTTCAAATCACATGAAAATACGGTCACCGGAGCAGTTGCCGGAGCAGTCGCCGGAGCAGTCGCCGGTGCCGGAGATGTTACAAGATTCATCGCCGGAGAAGCTCAGCCTATGATTTTAAATACCCATTTGCCCCTTTTGCGTAAATCACACAGTTTACCTCTTGAAACAGAAAATTTCCATGTAAAAAATAAAAAAATATTGGAAGTGTTGACTTTAATGGAGTCTTCCGACCAACTCCGGCGAGGGGTATTTCGGGCAAAAGTGAAGGAATTTTTCAACAAAAACGAATCTTTTTCATGTAAAGTTCGTTTCTTTATGACATGGATATCATCATTGAACACCTTTAGTGAAAAAGAGTTTCACTCAATTGAAACATTATTCAGTACACATCCAAAAGGGTGTCTATTAATTGTTTCCAACTCAATGGATTCAGATAAAGGAAGACAGATTCTAAAACCCTTTATGGAAAAAGGGTTTAGAGTGACAGCAATTTCACCTGATTTAAAGTATTTGTTCAAGAACACAATGGCTGAACCTTGGTTGTTGAGGTTAAGTAAAGGTGATCTTGATGTTGGTTATGTCCCATTAGGACAGAACTTATCGAATTTGCTTCGGCTTTGTTTGTTGTATAAATTTGGTGGTGTGTATATGGATACTGATGTTATGGTGTTGAAAAGCTTCTCCAAGCTAAGGAATTCGATCGGTGCGCAAACGTTGGATTCGGGTTCAAAGAATTGGAGCAGGTTGAATAATGCAGTCATGGTGTTTGATAAAATGCATCCATTAGTTTACAAGTTTATTGAAGAGTTTGCATTAACTTTCAATGGTAACAAATGGGGTCATAATGGACCTTATTTGGTTTCAAGGGTAGTTTCAAGGCTTGAGGGTAGGATGGGGTATAACTTTACTATTTTACCCCCAATGGCGTTTTATCCGGTGAATTGGAATAGGGTTAGGAATCTATTTCGTGGGGCGAAAAATGAGGCTGATGCGAAATGGTTAAGGGGTAAACTTAGGCAGATTCGGAGCCAGAGTTATGCGGTTCATCTTTGGAATAGGCAAAGTCGAAAGCTTCGTGTTGAAGAAGGAAGCATTGTGGGAAAGATCTTGTCAAACCATTGTGTTTTCTGCAATTCGTCGACGGATAGCATTGTACATATAGAATAGAGCTTGAAACGATTCAATCTTTTTTTTATACATGTGGCTATGAATCAACTCAATTCGTTCCACCACATGTAGATTACAATCTAAAAAAAGATGGAAAAATATCAAACAAAGATTCAAGTTATTAGAGTTGTGTTTGGGTTTGATTATGTTGGTATGGTCATATAATAGTTAGAAGCAAAGTTTACTAAAGCAGCATTGGTTTGTATCTATTTTTGAGTTTCGATTTGTTTGTGTGAAGCTTTTCTAACTTATTCTTTATGGATTGGAATACTTCTCATCTAGAGCATTGGTTTTTCTTACTTGTTTTTGTTTCTCATGTTACACCAATCGTTCTAGAAAAATCAACTTATAAGAAAGTATACGGTACAAAGAGAAGTTTTCCAATGGCCCACTATTTTTTTGCCAATTGGACATAAATAGCCACGTCAGCTGTCACGTGGCAGTCCACATCATTAATTAACAGACAGACTTAACCACCGTTAGTTTGGGTCCAACAAAATAAAAGCATTGACAAGTTGGGACTGTTAGTTTATAAATTTCAAGTTGGGATTATTCCCTTCTAACCTCCCAAAATTGAGATTATTTAATTCTATTTCTCCTTTTATTTATTTAGTTAGTTATATCTTTTGAGTATATTAACCAGATTAAGCATTGAGAAGTTGTGTCATGTGCGGTATGTTTCTCCTTTGGTGAAAGGCTGGACCCATTTCTCATTTCATATTCGTGTATGATATTGATTTGTGCTTTATGTTAAAGTTATACATTGTCATGGACTAATGGTGTTGGTAACACCTACGCTCTAATGATTTGTATATCCTGCATTTGAAGTTGTACATCAACCCACATGGGGACATGGGGTCATAAGTCATTGATGTTTAGTGGAAAACCTACCTACAAGTTCGAGTGCATATTAGTTTGATGATTCAACTACCGTTTATGGTTAAAACCTTGGTTACTTAACACTAGCGGGTATGATTCTTATGTCGGTATGAAGTGACAAAATATTCTTTTATATTCTTTTATATGAAACAATAATAATTTGTGGAATATATCATTTATATCATCATAAAGTTATCATTTATCTTCTCATCTATATACATTCAAATATGAAAATGAGCTCTTGTACCTTAATAAACCGAATCGATACCAATCAAACTCCCGCTTTAATGCCCAGGAGAAATCTACTAGCTTATATACATTAAAAGATATAAATGGTGTATAACTTTATAATTATTTTATACAAATAAATTTTTTTATATATAAAAAGGTACATGATAAGATGAAGATAATAATGGATGAAGTGAACCAAGGGCCCATGCTTGTGAGATACCTACTGAAATAGCTAAATGGGTCATATAGCTAAATGGGTCATATATTCCCCTGGCCCACCCTACGGCGCCCAATTGAAATGGGTCCATGTTGTATGGTACAATAGTTTTGGCACATTGTACAATTGAATTTTTTTCTTATTAGAATATTTTGGGTGGTGTCTATTCAATATTTTCCTTTGATTGAAATGAGTTCCTTTAATTCAAACTCTTATCTTATGATACAATCAACAATAATGTATTCCATGCAAGGCAACTTACTTGGTAGAAGTTTATGTTTTTTTATAGGGAATGTTTAGCATTCAAATATAAGTAAAGGTGTGTTTAGTGTAAAATATAGCGAGAATAAGTAGTCGTTAAAAAAACAAAAATATATCCATCTCTTTTTTTTTAAAGTTAATTAAGATATCTAACTTGAAGACCAAAAACAAAGTTAATTTATTTAAAAACTAACACATGTCTTAATATCACTTAACCTTCTCATTTGTCTCCTATTTATTAACTTTTAGGTCTCCTAGTTGTTTCTCTCTTCACTACTTTGTGTATGCAGTTGTTTTTCATATCCATATGTATGTTTCCAGTCAGGTGTATAAAAGGAAGATTATTCAGTTCATTAATGTAGCGATTGCTGTTTGGAGCATCTAGCGCGCTAGGTATAGGTGTATCTTTTCCAACGAGCCGGTTAGGATTAAGAGTATCATGGTAAAATTAAGGGGCTGTTTGGTAGCCTCTTAATGAGGCTCTTAACCATTCAGTGCTGAATGATTCAGCATTCAGCGCGTTTGTTTCAGCCTCTGAATGAAATGGTTAAGGCTGAATCATTAAGACTTGGGATGTTGCTGAACCATTAAGCACTGAATCATTAAGCACTGAACTAGGCTGAACCTTAATGAAACTCTCATATCAATGTGAGACAAGAAAACTAACCATTAAGAGGTCCAACTTAATGATTCAGCACTTAACCATACAGACCTCTTAACCATTCAGACCTCTTAATGATTCAGCACTTAATCAACCAAACAGCCCCTAAGTCGTTATGTTTCCTATGGATAAATAGTCGTTCAAAGTCCATTCGCTTGATTGGTCTAGATGGAAATGTTTTGATTTTGATTCTCGTGGGTTGTTTTGTTTTGCTAGTCCCTGGCTAGTTGTTTAATTAAAGTTGTTATTAAAAAAAAATTTGTGTATGCAATTATATTCAATTGCTATTTTTTAAAGGAAATTTATTTGAAGATATAACGACTCGGTACATAAATTATTAGTGTATGTAATCAACTTCAAACATGCAATGTTTTATCATTTGACGTAAATAATTCTCTATATCATGTAAATAAATATTTCTTCTTTCGTTTTTTTATGTGTCTCTCTTTATTTTCTGTCCACTATCACCATCTTCGTTGGACCATCAAAATCAAACATTCACCCACCACAAAATCCATCAACCATCCAGTATCTCCGTTAACCCTCCAACATCCCTCAACTAATTATGCAAAAAAACAAACATCATCTTTAATTCATTAACTAGAGATATTCCTCTGTACGTACAGAAATTCAGTCGGTATTGATTCGATTTATTAGGATACCAGCACTCGTATGACCCACATTACCAAAAAAAACCATTGCACTTGGACTCCATGTCCAAAATAAATTCTGAAAGTAAACTCAATTGTCATCAAAATTTATACAGGAATATCGGTAAACATAATTAAACACAATTAGGTATCATATTTTTTTTTTAACAAAGTTAAGGTACACAAGATCGATGTCGGTGGAAAATAATATTAAACCAAGTTAAATGCATTTATTATTTAAAGCATGAGGGATGAGATTAAATTTTTTTAGAAATGTTATAAAATATACTCATTGTTCATAAACTGTTCATAACTTCATAACATTAATTTCAAGATGTTTTAAGATGTTTTGACAGAGCATTTGATTCCCATATTTGTATACAAAACACAAATTCAAGTTTTTTAAAATATGATACAATACTTGTATGTTGAATTATCTATCCATCTTCTTTAATAAAATCAAGTACTTCAACAACTTAAAGAAATAATTTAAAACCAAAAGATCACCTTTAGAAGGAGATTTTTCCGATTCATGATCATGGTCACGAAATGGTAAAGAATTTTGTAACAATTCAGAACTACGAACATAACCCATTAATAGATACTGATTTGCAATCTTTTCTTCCTTACTATGCTTTGCGATTTACGCATGGCAAAATCTCTTTTGGGTCAAGAGATTGTCATATATTTGGGCCACCTTATTATGAAAATTATTTTGTAACCCAACATGATCTTTTAAGATAACCAGTTTAGTCCAATTACAAAAGCCTTCACTTGCAAAAGTATATATTCTACCTTGATTACCAACACCTTCATTAAACAAGCAACGGTATAAGCAATATGTTTTTTCTTGTTTAGTGCTATGCTCTAACCAATCATATCTATCAAACCATTTTACATTAAAACGTCTCCGGCCATTAGGATAGTTTGTACATTCAACTTGATGACCTAGTGTTTGAAAAGCCTTTTTAACAAGATATCATCTTCGTCATCTATTTAATTAGGGTGATAACTAATAATATAGGTGATCTATTAGAGGGATCCAAAGGAAGAACATTCACATGAATTGTATTTCGTGTTGAAGCCAACGAAATATAGTTAGATCAATATCATCATTCTCTTGCATATCATTATTAGTAATAATTGGACTTGGTGTTTAACCAATATTATCATTTTCTAGGGTTTTTCTTTTAAACAGATTGCTAATAAGAGCTTGTTTAGAACGTGGTTTCATCTTCCAAACAATTTTAAATAAACCCTAATATTATAAGTGAAATACATAAAACTAGAAACAAAGTTACAAAAGAGTTATAAAAAACCACTTTACATCAAACAATTAGATATGCATTTAAATCAGCTACATTACATAAACTACCCATCATCTGAAATGTCATTTCTTTTTAGCACCACACAAGAGGGAGAATATTAGACAACACTGTGTTTTCATGGTAGTGAAGGGGGCATGGAGTGACATGTGACAACTACGTCAATTTCTCTCCAACTCCGAAAAATCACAGGGTGGTAGTGGCGTGGGAGAGTGGCGTGGAGGTTTTTTTTTTATTAAGCAACCAATCACAATCATTAATAATCCAACAACCAACCACAACCATTCACATCATCCTCACCTTTTGCACACGGCAGTGGAAAACTCCATCCTACCACCTCACACCATCTTCCACACTACATAGGGGGTGGTGTTGGTAATGTAGAGGGGCTTCACATCTCCTTTCACGCCTCACAACGTATAGTCTGAGTGTGCATAAGTTTAATTTGGCCTTTCCCCTTCTTTTTTTTTTTTTTTTTTTGGTCTTTTAGCTTAACATATATTTCCTCTTAAAGTTGTCTCTTTTGACACCCCGCTTACATATATATATATATATCCTTCCCCTCAACTTTTAAAATTGTCCCCCTTTCTAAAACTTCCTAGGGTATTATTTTCACCTACTTGGTCGACTTGGTATTATAAATTTGTGTTAGTTTTATGTTGATTTCCCGTTTTTTGGTCATAACAAGACAGTTAGTAAAAAAAAAAAAAGAGTGGTATATTAACAACATAAATCAAGTCAAGTCTCTTAGTCAATCATTGACTCCATGATTTTAGCCATTGTATTATATTGTACACTAGTTTTTATCCCGGGAGCGTCTCGGGTTGAAATATCTAATATAACACAATAAAATATATTATTATTATTATTATTATTTTAAACAAATCTCTGCCATAAGTTATCATATTCAAATATAAAAAAAAAAAAAACGAATCTTTGCGCCGGGGTATAAATCTAGTGCCATTACAAATGAATTCGGAAGTTTGTAATCGATCATTCTAAAAATTCATTGGTATATAGTTCGGGTATTTGGGTATGTTGTTTCGGGTAATCGGGTTGGGTATTACCTAATCCCAGACCCGACCCAAACCCACAATTTTTTTTAAACTAATCCCAAACCCGACACAATACCTGTCGGGTTACAAACAAATAGTCATTTTTTTCTCCGTTTTTTATATAGCACTATGGTACTCGTTGGAAAGATAATAAAACGCTCGTTAATTTGGTGTAATTTTTTTCTTTAAAAAATCTCGTATATAAAAGATATTAACGTTTAAAAGTTATGGAGGAAACATGAGAGAGAAAATAATAAAGGTTTAATATTTAGATTTAGTAGATTAGGTATTTAATAAATTAGGTTAAAGATTATAATAGATTAGGTTAAATCATATTTATTTCTTTTTTTTAATTGGTTTAGAGTTGCCACGTCACATCCTATGTGGCATCTCTCAAAGGAGAGATTGACTAAAATTATGACATGTAGGATTATTAGCTTTGCAATATATATCTATAACTTATAATAAAAGAATTGAATTTCTATGAGGTGGCATTTAATAGAGGGTGCCATGTGGCACTTTGAGGTGATAGTATTGAATTTATTATTTTAAATAAAAGATAAATTTTTAAAATTTTTATTTTCTTTTTTTTTAAATAAAATCTATATCTATATTATCTTAAAATTTCAAATATGTTAATTAATATCTTTTTCTTATTTTCCTCTCACATTTTTAAATGTTAATTATTATTTTTAAATCTATATATATATATATATATTGCAAAGGGATTAATCCTACATGTCATACTCTTATACAATCTCTCATTTAAGAGATGCCACATAGGATGTGATGTGGCAACTCTAGACCAATTTAAAAAAAAAGATTAAATATGGTTTAACCTAATCTATTAAATACCTAATCTACTAAATGTAAATATTAAATCTTTATTATTTTCTCTCATATTTCCTCCCGTAACTTTTAAACGTTAATATCTTTTATATACGAATTTTTTTTTAAAAAAAAATTACACCAAATTAATGAGCGTTTTATTATCTTTCCAACGAGTACCATAGTGCTATATAAAAAACGGAGAAAAAAACTACTCCCTCCGTCCCATTTTAAATGTCCTCCTTTCCTTTTTTGTTTGTCCCAAATTAAATGTCCCTTTCCAAAAATGGAAATGTAATTTCCAGTTTTGCCCATAAAAGACAAAACACAATCACCACTTTTGAGGATATTATTGTCATTTTACCACATACAAACAAAAAATTTCTTAAAATGTGTGTTTTTGGAAGTGGGACATTTAAAATGGGACGGAGGGAGTACTATTTTTTGTAACCCGACAGGTATTGTGTCAGGTTTGGGATTAGTTTAAAAAAAATTGTGGGTTTGGGTCGGGCCTGAGATTAGGTGATACCCGACCCAATTACCCGAAACCACATACCCAAATACCCGAACTATATACCCGATCATATACCCATGAATTTTTTAACGCATCACATAACCCTTAGACTAATGCGGTCGATATTTCAACAAATAACTTTTTTTTTTCCTTATTTCATGTTAGTTCTTTTTAGAATGATCGATTACAAACTTCCGAATTTATTTGACATTATACCCGGCGCAGAGATTCGTTTTTTTTATATTAGAATATGATAACTTATGGTAGAGATTTGTTTAAAATAAATAATAATAATAATAATAATAATATTCATTAATCATGCAAGACATTAATTACGTTGTCATATTAGATATTTTATTATGTCTTATTAGATATTTCAACCCGGGACGCTCCCGGGATAAAAACTAGTATATATATATATAGATTATACTTAGTTAACCATTGACTCCATAATCTTAGCTAGAGTTAATCATATGTAAACCTATATAAAAGCCTTGATGTATTGTTGATAGACACACAAAAATATTACAGAATATAATTATTCAATACAAATCCTATTGTTTATATGGTACAGGTTGATAATTGTTAAAACTCCGATCATGATATTCATTGCTAAATAGCTATTGGATACGATATCAAACCTTATTAAGTTTGTATAAATAACAATTAAAAATATTTGGTAAATTATTATTTTTAACTAAGTGGGGTTTACCAGACCGACCAGATTGAATTCATGTACTCTCGTGTCGTTTTCGAAGAATTATTGTGTTAACACATGGAGAAATTTAAGATTTTTTTTTATCAAACTTGTCTTTCTGCAATTATTTACGTCTATATTCTTTGAATTTGTATTTATATATGTACTACTAGTTTTTATCCTGTGAACGTTCCGGGTTGAAATATATAATATAACATAATAAAATATATTATTATTATTATTATAAACAAATCTCTGCCATAAGTTATCATATTCAAATATAAAAAAAAACGAATCTCTGCGCCGGGGTATAAATCTAGTGCCATTACAAATAAATCGTAAGTTTGTAATCAATCATTCTAAAAAGAACTAACATGAAATAAGAAAAAAAAAGTTAATTATTGAAATATCGAACGCATTAGTCTAAGGGTTATGTGATGCGTTAAAAAATTCATGGGTATATGATCGGGTATGTAGTTCGGGTATTTGGGTATGTTGTTTTGGGTAATCAGGTGGGGTATCACCTAATCCCAGACCCGACCCAAACCCACAATTTTTTTAAACTAATCCCAAACCCGACACAATACCTGTCGGGTTACAAAAAATAGTCATTTTTTTTCCAATTTTTATATAGCACTATGGTACTCGTTGGAAAGATAATAAAACGCTCGTTAATTTGGTGTAACTTTTTTCTTTAAAAAATCTCGTATATAAAAGATATTAACGTTTAAAAGTTATAAAAGGAAACACGAGAGATAAAATAATAAAGGTTTAATATTTTGATTTAGTAGATTAGGTATTTAATAGATTAGATTAAAGATTTATAATAGATTAGGTTAAATCATATTTATTTCTTTTTTTTAATTGGTTTAAAGTTGCCACATCACATCTTATGTGACATCTCTTAAAGGAAAGATTACATAAGAGTATGACATGTAGGATTAATCCCTTTACAATATATATATAGATACTTCCAAGTAAAATAAAATGTGTAGTCGTGTAGATGTGTGTTTTTAAGAGTATAATTTTAAATTAAAATCTGTTAATTATTTATCTATACTATATTATAAAGCATTTTCTAAGGACTTCTTAAAAAATAAGAGGTATAAGTATATTTGCTTATCATACAATACATAATGCACATCTTAACTACTTTTTAGGGGCAATTTTGTCTTTTAAACTTGTCTTTAATTACACCACATTATATTTAATGAACCATAGTAATATCAAAGACTTTACATTAGTCTTATATAATCTATAATACATTATAAAGGAGGAGTGATGTACAAGATGGTAATTTACATTTCCGTACAACTTAAGAAGCAACATGTACAACATATTTAAGCAAAAAAATTTAAGGGTATTATGGGGATAGTTGTGACAATTAAGACACTTAGGAGGGTAATGTAGACATTTCACCCACATCATCCTTTACAATATCAAAAAACTTTTACAATACTACCCTCTTTTTCCATCCCTACCCTCACAAACATCAATTGCCTTATGGTTTTCCTTCATCATCATCAATGTTACCAATGAATGATTCATTCAAGAAGATGTTAGAAATTACAAAAATTTAATAATATGATGAATGTAATTTAATTGATTTTAGTGAAATTATTAAGGAGACTCTTGAGTAGAGTTCTTTATTTCACTTTATTAGAGTTTATGACTCTAATTAAGTTAGTCTCTACACTCATCCTTAGGTCTTGTATACATAGAAGGCTTTGTGCCTCATTTGAAAGACTAAAAAAAATACAAGAAAAATAAAGAAGAGGATCCATAAAAGAATTCTTGAAGAAGAAGGAAAACTTGACCCATATGTTCATATGTTGGGAACCTGTAGAGATAAGTTTTTCTATACTTGATTCCACCACATTTCTATTATTATTTGTTCCACAAGTTTTAACACGATAATTTTATCCGGTGCAACCTTGGGCGTGTGGCCTTCTCCGCCAGTACAGACTGCTTCGGCTGTTATACCCTGGGAAACAGACGCGTTATCTTGAGTAGAGGCACGGAATTTGTTTTAAGGGAAGCATGTTAAACACGTGCCTTAGTCACAACCGTCAACATTATTTTTTGTTAATTCTTGCAACCAAGAAGGATCATACAAAAGGACGCAGTTCAAGTCTTCGTTAAAGACGAAGAAGAAATAATATAAGAAGACGCGGTTCAAGCTCTTGATGAAATCTTCGGTTTGAATCATTTTATGTTGTATTTTATGTTATTTTCGTTTGGATTTGTACTCAGTACGGGTACTACAATTTCTCATAGTTGTATAAAGGTATCCTTTTAATTTTTATTAATATTATTTTAATAAAATTGTGACCCATGTAACACCTACAATATTACCCCCACCATTAAACCTATCTTAATAACCAAGTTTATTAGGACATGGAGTTATAGAATTGACTCAACAATATAATCACCCTTTTCAATCATCATCTTCTTCTTTAACCCATTGCCTATGGTTAACCCAAATTCTTTCTAATTTGTTTTGTTTTCGTTGATTTTTCTTTTAACACATGGAGGAGGTACTCGTTGCTCATAATCGTTGTATTTTGTTGTTTGTTTATGAATTTGTGACGGTGTAATAATTGATTATGATTCGTGCAGATATTTCCTTCATCCAATTGTTGATTAAGATGTCGTTTTTTTTTTTGCAATGCCAAGGTTTATGTATTCAAAGGTGCTGCTTCTTTATTTTATGAAATATCTCTATATCTATTCAATATTCGACTTTTATATTGCACTAATGTATTGTAAGTTGCATCCACATTATCTAACTTACTGTAAATTCTTGAACAATTGGATATGACCTCCTTGCATCACCAAGATGGTTGCTATTTGGAGTGAAGAAATACATAAGAATGAAGATGTGAAGGAGTACATAAGAAAGCTAGGAGTTTTATACACAGCTCTTGAAGAATTACATAACAATATCAAAGCATTTGAACTATGTCAAGTATTCCATTTTGGGTAGGTATGTATATGTTTATTTTATAATTATTGTGCATTTTGGGTATCTTCTTATGATTATCTATACTTCATTATAAAGGGGAAGCATAAGCAAATATATCCATATTGTCAAAGTTAAGATGGCATCCCAAGAATCTAAAGTGTAATCTCCAAATTTTTACACTATTTCTTCCATTTATACCCTTGTGTACCATCTTTGATAGCAATTGTACAAAATAATAATGCAAAACGGTTAAAACGGGTCAAAACGGTTTGGCCAGGACGGGTAATTTGTGTGTTAAATTCCTTTTTTCTTGAGTTTTAAAAATAATTAATGTATAAAATATAATTAGTCCGAATAAAGCGATTTAAGAGGTTATAAGTACTTCCAACACCATTTTCTTGTTATAAAACATATTATTTCATTTATAAACTAAAATAGATTATTTTTATGATAACATAATTTTTGTCATCATATTTTGACAATGACTATTTGTAAAAGTATGGGGGAGTCGACCGACATGAACCACTTTGCCCGCATTAAAGACAACCCGTTTTAACCCATTACCCAACACGTCCATTTGACCATTTCCACTTATGACACATGAAGTTTTATTTTTCCGCTTGTTATTTGACGTATCCTTTAATCAAATAGAGTTACGACACCTCTTGTTTTGCAGCCATTTTGGAGACTTTGGAATGTTGTATCATATGCAAACAATTTGAATTTTTCATGTTAATTAGTTTCATAGTTGACCATAAAAGTCAAATTATTTTAATCTTTTACCCGTCACAACACACGGTGGGAAAACTGCTACGTATTACAAGTTTTTTTGGATCCCGCCGCAACGCGCGGGTAAACCCACTAGATTAAATCATATTTATTTCTTTTTTTTAATTGGTTTAAAGTTGCCACATCACATCTTATGTGACATCTCTTAAAGGAAAGATTACATAAGAGTATGACATGTAGGATTAATCCCTTTACAATATATATATAGATACTTCCAAGTAAAATAAAATGTGTAGTCGTGTAGATGTGTGTTTTTAAGAGTATAATTTTAAATTAAAATCTGTTAATTATTTATCTATACTATATTATAAAGCATTTTCTAAGGACTTCTTAAAAAATAAGAGGTATAAGTATATTTGCTTATCATACAATACATAATGCACATCTTAACTACTTTTTAGGGGCAATTTTGTCTTTTAAACTTGTCTTTAATTACACCACATTATATTTAATGAACCATAGTAATATCAAAGACTTTACATTAGTCTTATATAATTAATCCATTAGTAATATTAAATGGTTGTACATGATAATATTAGTATATTTATAAGTAAATATTATTTAAATTTAGTATCATCTTATTTAGATATAGTAGTGGTGGAGGTGGTGATCGTACCGAAATATAATAAGTATTTAATACAGATCAAATAAGAAAACACTTTCTAAAAGAGACTCGACGACACCCGCCGCATCGCGCGGTTAACTCACCGCATGCGTGTGCGTGATTCAACGCTTTTTTCGTCATTTTTTGTCCTGTTTAACAGTCCCGCCGCAACGCGCGGGTTACCCACTAGTATAGCATATATTACTATTAGTGACGATTATGCAATTTGACATTTATATTTAAAAATAAGATTTGACCAATAATTTTTTTTTTTTAGGCATTCTGGTCTTATCATGAATTACATAATTCATGTTCTCAACTAGAGAATCCACACTCGAACGATAGCAAAATAACAAATTTTTTAACAAATGTACACTCTTGTCTAGATTTGAACCTATTACTACCTCTCTAAGTAGCATAAGCCTCTATCAAGTGGGCTACTCCGGCATTGACAATGCAGATAGCTGACATCTTCACTAAAGGCCTACCACGGGTATTATCCGACGATTTCAGATTCAGTCTCATCATTCGGCCACCATTCGCTTCGACTGCGGTGATATAATAGAATATTTGTAAATATTAATTGTAAATATCTCTACCGAAATAGCAGATTAGGAAATTCTATCCAGAAAGGGGTGACGACGCAGCTTGTTACCCACCTGCCTACCATCTTTATGTAATTTACCCTTTATGATATGAATTAAAAAAATTAACGAAAAAAAAGAGATTTAGTTTGTACTCTTTATATTGAGATTTCAGAGAATGCAAGGGAAAATAATATTCACACAAATACATCATTTATTTTTTTAGTTTTGGAAAATTTAAAGTATAAAGTATTGAAATGCAATATTTATTCATCTTTCTTGCATTAAAAGAAATACATGACAATTTTCATTTATTTATAGAATCCACACTTGTGTATGTGGGTAAACAATTGAAAGTTTTCAAAGCATATGAACAACTTGTTTATGTACATAACATATTCCATATAAAAAATTAAAAATATGTAAAAAAAATATGAAACATGAAAATCCTTATTTTACTACATATTTTAGACATGTATGTAAACATACAGACATACAGATCTCAAAAAAAAAAAAAAAAAAAAAAAAAAAAACTTATAAATCTGTGATTAAGCAAAAATTGTAGCTTAAAAATGATCGGTAGTTCTTAATTACTCAAGTCAAGTGATTTTTACACGATCCTAATCCTATATAAGGTGTGTTTGTGTGTGTTTGTATATATATGGTCATTTTTAATTAGTTCTTTTACTAGTATTATTTATGCACACACTTGGGCCGTGTGGATGGACTACAGATTTTGACATATTACACTTTACAGCCAACATCCGAGAAACACTATCAATGGTCTCAGTTCCACTTCCACCTTAGTCTTTAAGTAATCACACACAAATATACTCCGTATATATAATTTGTTATTATTCTTTTATTTTTTTAACATATGTAGTATATGTTATTACAGTTATTAATATAAATTTATAAAAAATATATACGCAAATGTTACACGTGTATAACAAAATGTTATTATTGTTTTGAAACCGTGTAACGTTTAAACAACCACATTTTGTTACACATATGTAACAAACGCTGACAATTTTTTTTAATAATTACATATAACAACATATACTACATGTGTTATAAAAATCGAAAAAAAAAAATTGATTGTTACATTGGGTTATCATAGGTTTTCTTAATTCGAGTGAGTTTTAAATTATAATTAATCTATATACGTATAGTGTATGAAGTAATAAAGTGAAGAGTGATGACACATCTACTTAAAGTGGAGGGCTAATTACGCTTGACAAATTATGTAGTACTTTTCAGCAAAAATATACATGTAACCTATGTTGTGCATATGGGTTAGACACGTTGTGCATGCATATGGAAAGTCCAGCTACCCTTGTAAAAACCGAGTGTATAAAAAAATACCTGAAATTTAGAAATTGACTTTAATTTATAAATTTGTATGAGTGTGTTTATAATCACTTTATTAACATAAAAAAATTGTAGTGTGACCAAATACGTCACTCCTTTCTTGATCACGTTAATGTCCAAATCTCTCGTTTCCTTGTTGACTTGGTCAGCGCATACATACAGAGATATACACGTCTCTTTGTTATTATTAGATTATTAAACATCAAATCTTTATGTTAATTACAATCTTTGAAAAACCAAAAGTTTCAAGTCTAATTTGCTTATATACATTTAATCTATCCATCATATGCATGCATGAGATTGTGATGAATAGACTAAATCGATGTCTACACCAGGGGCCGATCGACCTACATATATGCCTAGGAGTGCAAGCGTCCCCCTTGAAAAAAAATTAGTGTAATTTGTAGGCAAAAATCTTGATCTCTTCCCCCTCTTTAGAGTTTGATTAAACCCCCAATCACCTTCAAGTAAGGCTGCAAACGAACCGAACGAACACGAACAAAGCCTTGTTTGTGTTCATTTGCTAAGGAAATTATGTGTTCACGAACAGTTCATTACACTTATCGAACGAGATTTTTTGTTCGTGTTTGTTTGTTAAGAAAACACGCGTGTTCGTGTTCGTGTTCGTTTGTTAATTTTGTTCATGAACGAAAACAAACACAAATAGACATATATTAATTTCGGAATAAGATCGAATTCACATATATTAAGAAATTAAGTAGACAACCCAACATATAACCTAACTTACAAACATACTTAGTATATAACATAATGTTGGTAAGCATAATAAAGTAGTGTCTCAAAAAACTAAGTTCTCATCTTAAGCTTGAAGTCTTCATTTATTTAAACTTGAAATCTTATATACTTACTTCACATAAATTATTATTTATTTTAGTAAAATAAATATAATTTCAAGATTATAAAATAAAATTATTAAAATTAAAAACTCCATTCAACTATCAAACATAAACAAAAATGTTACCGAACGTTCATGGACATAAACGAACGAATGTGGCATCTGGTTATGTTCGTTCGTTTAACTAAACAAACAAATTTTTTTGTTCATGTTCGTTTATTTATTTAACGAACACACATTGGTCCGTCACTATTATATACACACACATATATATAAGAAAATTAAATTGCGGGTTACTGTATATACATCAATGACTAAACGGTGTGGGGGGTGGCATGGGCACGTCGACCGCGTCAAGGGCCAACCAACACTGCCCCCAACCCAACCAAAACGGCTAGAATCCAACGTTCAAGCCGGGCTATGTGTTTGGTGTATGGCTTTGGTGGGTCCCTCTCCAATCCCCCCTATTTTCCCTCTTAATTAAAAAATAAATAACCCGATGGTGAGGAAGAAGAAGAAGAACCAGAGGTGAGGAAGAAGAAGAACCAGGCGGCGGCGGTGGGGAGAAAAACAGAGGTCGAAGGTGAGGAGAAAAAACAGATGCTGGAGGTGAGGAAGAAAAACAGAGGTCGGCGGTTCTAGGGTAGGGAAGGAGAAGATGGTTCATGTTGGTGAAGTTGAAGTAGACTGATGTGTATGTGTGGTATGTAGAAGTATATAATGTATTTTTTTTAATGATTTATTTTAATTATTATTTATAATTTAGAATTAAAAAAATAAAAGGTTGAACCAATAGGAGTGTAAGACTACTTAAGGAAAACTACCCCCACACCCTTAGTTAGTCCTCAAGTTGTCTAAATACAAGGCGGCCCACTTTTTACTGAAATAACGGCAAATCCTTCCAAACCTTATCATGACTACACCCCATAGTCTAATAGAGCCAGTGATGGTAAATTGACTTGAAAACAAAACCACCTAAAAATGTAAATACCAACCACATCATATCAAAACAGGATATTAAACACCACTATTTTGACCTATATTATACAAATAGCAAGAGAGATTCTTCACACCACCTCACTTCTCTATTCTCACCGGCCACCTCCCTATACATTCCCTCTACCCCACCCTCACCCCCTTATATCCTCACATCTGACTTTGTTTTTTTCTCAAAACCAATTAAACCACCATTTTAATCTCTTCTTTACACTCTCTTTTTTTAGTTTTTTTTTTTATATAAAAATGGGACTGAGCAGCAAGCAAGTTTCTAGTGATCATCATGAGTTGAATTGGTCTCAAAACATGTTAACATCAGACAACATACAACAGCCATCAAACCAACGTTCAACACCGATGAAACGACCGCTACAAACACAACAACAATCCGATCCTGTAAAGTGTCCAAGATGTGACTCAACAAACACAAAGTTTTGTTACTACAACAACTACAACAAAACACAACCAAGACACTTTTGTAAAGCGTGCAAGAGGCATTGGACCAAAGGTGGCACTCTTCGCAATGTCCCCGTTGGTGGTGGCCGAAAAAACAAGCGAATTAAACGCGCTAACACGGCCACCACCACCACCACAGCCGCCACCAATCACGGCTTAGGGTTGAGTGATCAGAAATACATGTTCCCAGATAATAAAGGTTTGTTTTTTAAACCATCTGATCATAGCGAATTCGATCAAGTCTCTTGGGATTTCAATAGTGGTTTCACTGGTGCCATTACCACTATGCAACAATCACCTCATCAAAATTTAGGGTTTTCAATGCCTACAAACTTAAGCTTCATTGATACAAACCCTATTCCTATCATTCCAACTTCTTTTTCGCCTTTGTTATCCGGTTTTAAAGACGATTCAACGACACGAATGATGATGACTGATGCTTCGAATGTATCTCAACCATGGATGCAAGTTCCAACCACAAGCAATTTCTTGGAACCAAATTATTGGAGCTGGAATGAGACTGATTCAATGGTTCAAGCTGATCTGAACAAACCCTTTGATGGTCCACAAATGAAACATTAAATGGAGGTGAGATCAACATTAAAGTTAATTATTATTAACCAGTTAAATATAGGTGATGATTTTAATTGATTTGTTCTAGGTTTTTTTTGTGTGTGTGTGTTGGTAAGTAATTAATTATATTAATGGTGTTTGGATGTATACTGTTGGTGAAGCTGTGGTTTCTTTTAGTATTTCAGCTTCATGGTTTAATTATGTTCCTTTTTGTCATGAAAGAATATTATTTAATGTGAGTGGGGTTCCATATGAAGTTGTGAATAAAATAGGGAAGAAATTGGAGTGATGTGCATGTGAAGAGACCATTGGGGTCTTCTTACAGCTCAATGGGTATGAGTTGATGTCAAGATTATGAGAAAGAAAGATTCTTTTGTGTTTGCCCATCCTTCAAATGGAATTTGTGGGAACCCTTTTGTTTGTTATTGAGTTGTAAAGTTATTTCAATCTATAATAAATATATTAATGCAAATATCACTCGATTTTATGAACTCTTTTGTGTTATTATCATTTATCATGTTTTTCTTTTAACTTTGCTACAAATTAAGAGGAACTTGAGCAATGGAAAAATCGAATCATAGTTCCTCAATGAAGGTACAATCCGTTGATGGAGACCCGTGAGGGGAAGGGGGTGTAAAGACTTCAACGGCGGATGCTTAAAAATTTATTTTGCGTTTTCTTTTTAAATTTAATCAAAGTACTCTGTCGGTGATCTTTCAATAGTTGGAAGTTAATTTTCTAGTAGTGTGTGACAAGATGATACTTTGGTTGCTTAAACTAAAAGATATTGAAGACACAAACAAGACTATTTGTTCTATATTGACTCGTTAATTGTTATATCTATCTAGTTTTAATAACTTTGTTAAGTTTTTCTTTCAATTCGCACACCGTATAGCTTAGTGGAGGTTTCAATGTATTATGAAGCTTTTATCTGTTTTTAGATGATCTTCATGTTTGTAGTGAACAATGACCTTCATTATATGCCAATGTCACACTACTGATCCATGGGAATCAACAGTCCGTTTAAGGCCGGCCAGACCATGTTCTATTGGGCCCGGGCTGGCATCGGCCTTGGTGGCGTTCCCCCGAAAACCGTATTGCCTCCATATGAGTTACAAGCTAGATGATGTTTATTAAACCTAATTAAAATTTTGTATTAATGGATAGTTTTGAGTAAATTTGACTTCATTTATTTAGTCGGTATCACTCGTGTCTTATCATTTCAAGTGTCAATCAGCCATCCTTTTCTCTCATCTACTAGTTGCTTGAAAAAGAGAATCAATTACAACGAAAGCGATACCGCTAAATGGTGACATTTCACTAGTCTTAATTTCAGAATTTAAAAATGCGGAGTAAAAAGTATCGAATAGAAGAGATGATAATTGTATAAAAAAACAAAATAAAAAAGACTTAATAAGTTTAACTACAACATCATATTCATACAAGGAAAATTATATAATTTCACTACTAGAAAATATGCCTAATGCAACTTTTTAAAAGCAACCTTTTTTAAATGTGTTGCCTTTGACTCTAATGCAACTTTGTTGAACATAAAGGTTGCATTAGAGGATTTAATGCAACCTTTTTTATAAAAGGTTGCAAAACTATATTGAAATTGCAACCTTTTTCTTGAAATATAGTAAGGTTTTACTACAATTTGCAACCTTTATAACAAAAGGTTGCATTAAGAAATTTAACAAAGTTTACCAGGTGGCTCACGAGCCTAAACGAGTCTACTATATATATATAAAGTTTAATTATAATTTTAGCTATATATTTGAATAATAATCACTAATTATAAAATTATGAAAAAAAAGCTAAATTATATAAAAAATAATATTTATAATTAATAAAAAATAACAAATAAGTAATAAACGAGCCCAAGCTTTAAAAACGAAACTTAAATCGAGTTGAGCTTGAGCTTTCATAACTTAAACAAAGCTCGGGCTCGACTCGACTCGACTCGTTTGCACCCCTAGTATATTCTCATATTATCTATATTTGAATTATTAAATTATTTTTGACGTTATCGGGTTCTCAAATCCCGTCAAACCTGTCTAACTAGTGAACCAATAAAGCTTCCGATCCCATTCAGTTTAGAAAGCTAACTAGCGGCAATTACATTATGAAATTTTTAGGTTCCCTCCATTCACCCTAAAACCGCTTTCATTTAAGATTAGCAGCAATAGGACTTTCAAAAGTTTAGTTTCTCTCTTATCACTCTCAAACCCTATAACCAATTCACCCTCAAGCAATACATCAGAGTTAATTTTCGGTGATCGTATGTGGTTCAATCACCGGTACGATTCATATCCAGAAGTTGATGGGGTTCAATCGTTGTCACACCACGACAAAGGCGGAAACACGTGGCGCGACGGTTCAAAAGCATAAAGTCAAGGTTATTGCTAAACACAAGTAATTTAAGAAAATGGGTCATTTATTATGACGTCAAATTTGTTTCAAATATTACACAAAAGTTAATTGTCTTTGAAATAAACCTAGAGGTTTCTCATATATATCCCAAATGCCTTGGGAAATAAAGGTGAAACCCCACAAAAGTTCGACGTCGCATTGGAGATTCCCCGACCCTGCTTGCCTGATCTTTCATCTTCTAGTTACCTGAAAGATATGTTTTAAAAAGTTTCGTCAATATAAATATATTGGTGAGTTCACAGGTTTTCAGTTTCTAAAACTTGAATACTTGGGAATACCATGTTATGACAATATATAGGAGTTGCAAATTCCTATAAATCTACTTGAGACTATAATCAAACCAAGACGTATATAAATAAATGCCCCGCTCCAAGTCGTTACTCGGTTTCCCACGACTTAAGTTCAGAATATTTGCACCCCAGGCATAACCTAATGCATAATCGACGCTATCGATTAGGGGTGGGCCTTGTCAGGCACCAATAGTACTATTCGAATATTCCTCCGGTTTCAATTCCCTGAACAAATGATTATAGAGGCGAGGACTCAACCCCGAGTGGCGGTCACACCTCAAGTATTAAATCCGTCCAACACTATCCCTAACATATCTTTCCCCCGGAAAACGTAAAAATAGTTTAAAATGGGGCCGTGAAACTCACCTGAAACTGCGTCTGGCTCAATAGGGTGGATAGCAAAGGGGTGGTCTTGCACCTACAAACGTCCTAGACGTATAAGTCACTATACCTATAGTGCATGTGCCTTGGCAAGTTGTACACCCAACTCCCGACCACAAGTTGTTTCCAAATCCCATTTAATTAAGCGTGTATCCTAGGTTTCGTTGGCGTTACATTACCCCTTTGTGTTACAAGTTATATATTACTCTTGTTAATATTTCCATAACTTGTATCTTATTATCATCGACTCGACTTCACTTAACATATAATTATTTTCCCATTTAAATAATTATACTTAAGATCGCATCGCTCGATATAATATATCTTTCAACCCTCGACCCGACTCACTTTGCCACACGTTTGTTTTCCCATTTAAACAAATATGCTAAGATTTTGTCGTTCGATCGTATATTCTTAACGTCCGATTCAACTCACCACACCGTATATTTATTTTCCCATTCAAATAAATATACTAGGATTTCGTTGGTACGACGTACACATATATATATCCTTGTCTCCTCGTCGCGGCTTTCCTTCCCGCATATCTACTTTCCCATTAAGTAGATATACTAGAATTTTGCCGGGACGAGCGTACAAATATATATATAAATGTGTAATTTTTCTTGTTAAGTATATACGTTTGTTTTAACGTCTTATTCGTTTGTGTCACGTGTTTCTCCCACGAATTAATCCTCCAACACTTAGGAAAGTGTTCATTTGTTTTCACCCAAAGTATATATATATTTTAACTCTTAAAATATATATTTTCCTATCTTGCCGCAATGGCCTTTTTTTCTCATATTTTGTCCGGGTACGGTTCGTTAACGCGTTTTAGTTCGATATCTTAACTCGATTAGTTAATTTTTCCAAGTTTTTCCCAACATGTATTTTATAGAAATATTATCCATATTTCTTCCTATTTTCACATGTTACTTGGATGGTTAAAATACTTATGTATTTTTAACCCAACTTGTCAACTTAACTACAAAAATGTTTCCAACACTTTTATATTCCCATTTATATAAAAGTATTCATTTTTGTATAAGTTTCCCAAGTTTGTTTAATATTTTTATAAAATCTCTATTTTATAAAAATCCTTATGTTAAAACCCTTTATATTTTTATAACTTTCAAAAATACACTTTTATACAAAATACCCAAGTATTTTTACTAGTATTTACAAAAATTATCCTTAGACTTTATTACTTGCATTTTTGACACCAAACTTTCCATACTTGTATTTTTTGGACTAATAGTTTCTAAAATGTCCATTTCAGTCCCTTAACTTTCAAAGTTACAACTTTAGTCCCTTAACTTACAAAAGTTGCATTTTTCTACTCTAACTTCCAAAGTTAGCATTTTTCACTCAAATTAGTTAACTTTGAAGATTCAACTTTTTATAGGTAAGTTATTTTTGTATCAAAACACTTATGTTAGTCTTATATTCCATATGAAAGACTAATTATATGTGTGTTTTATGTATTTGTCTATTTCTTCAAAATATCATTCATCCAAGTGAGTTAACTTTAATTTTCCATCTTATTCATTTATGAACTTCTAACATGTTTTACCACATATTATAACTTAAATGATCATAATAAGATGAATTAAAGTTAGTTTTAACATATTCAAGTTCATCTCAAAAACCAAAACATCATCCTACTTAGTCTTACATGTAAACTTTATATATTTTCAAGACTAATACATCATCATCAACAAATCCATGGTTTATTTTCATATCTTTAATCTTCCATTTTACACATGAAAACCTATTAAAGATTATGTTCAAAACCATTTTTAAACCCTTCATGTACAACTTGCTACTAGGAACACATACATGAATAATAACAATCAAAAACAAGATTAGGAAGCTTACTACTAGCACAAGGCTAGGGAAGACAAAAACCTTGGATTTGAGAGGGGTTTAGTGTGTTCTTCCTAGTGGTTTAGCTCCAAGCTCTTGAAACACACAAAAGGGGTTTGGATGATGGATGATTTTAAGTATTTTGGAGATGTAAAAACTTGAAAGAACAATGTGTGTGGGCTTATGGAAACCCACGGCCAAGAGGGAAGGAAGAAAGAGATTTGTTTTGCTTGGTGATTCAATCTTCTAACATGTGTTATTATATAACTATCACATGTAATGATGCTAAAGATCCAAGAGATCTTATGGAAGATTATGTGGGTACTTGAGAGATTTTGAAAAAGATGATATGTGTGAGTGTATGTGAGCCGTGTATGTATGTAGGAGTGTAAGAGTTTTCTTGCAAATCTTGGTTAAATCCTTGTTAACTATCATGACCCCTATATACAAGACCCATCACAAGCATGCACCCACTAGTGTGATGATGGTTTGAAGTGTTGTCTTGGATTTCCTTGGCCCTTGGCCGAAAATTACACAAGGGGACAAGAGGGGGGCTTGCTTTTGTACTAATGTTTCTTACACTTTTGTCTTTTACATAAGCATGCTTTTAGCTAAGTATAGATTATTATTATTACTAATACCATGCATAGGTGTTTTGTGGCCATAAGGCCGGCCCTTTGATGGGTGTAAGTGGGGTCCACAACTTCAAATATTTACCCATTGTTTGTTATGTTTAATCCCCCGTCGTTCGGGTGTCGTTCGGGTATTTTTCGGGTTTTAATCACGCGTTATCCGGACATTAAAAATACCTTTAATAACCCTTAAATATAGTCTAATTTAAGCGTTGATTGGTTATTTAGGCCTTTACCGGGTGAAATTATGAGTTATACGCGTATCGGGTGCGATACGCGCACTTTATTCGTTACCGGGAGATTTGTACAAGACGTTTTCATTTATGGTTTTGGAGTTCCAAAACTCATTATATCTTATGAAAATACCCTTTATTTTATATCCTGGGTGTCCGGGATTCGTTTCGTTTATTTAATTATTACCGGGTAATTGCCAACATCCGTACCGGATAGCTTATTCGCACATGATCCAATCATGCTTTACCATTAAACGTATGCATTCCTATGCATTATTTGGAAATTGCTATTCCCTAAGGCCTTGATAATTAAATCACACATAATTGCATTTAATTACGTTAATCATATATTAATTAATTGTACGGAATTACCTTATTTTTGCCGGTTGTTACATTCTCCCCCCGTTAAGAGAATTCCGTCCCGGAATTCACTTCGAGTTCTCCGGTACAGGTGTCTTCTCGAATAGGGCGGGGTATTTTTGCTTCATCCGGTCCAGCCTTTCCCACGTGAACTCCGGTCCACGCTTGGCATTCCAGCGCACTTTGACCAATCTGATCTTGCTGCGCCTTAATTTTTGGACCTTCCAATCAGTTACTTCGATTGGTTCTTCCACAAAATGTAACTTGTCGTCAATCTGGATTTCGTCAGCAGGAATAATGAGAGTTTCGTCGGATAGGCACTTTTTCAAGTTCGACACATGAAACGTGTCGTGTATTCCACTAAGCTCTTGAGGCAACTCGAGCTTGTATGCCACTGTGCCTACCCTCGACAAGACTTTGAACGGTCCAATATATCGCGGGTTCAGCTTTCCGCGCTTCCCAAAGCGCGCGACACCTTTCCAAGGTGACACTTTCAATAGGACCCTGTCTCCGACTTGAAACTCTAAAGGCTTTCGCCTCATATCAGCATAGCTTTTCTGGCGGTCCCGGGCCGCTTTGAGGCGTTCCTTTATCAAAAAGACCTTATCCGTGGTCTCTTGAACAATTTCGGGCCCGGTGAGTTGCTTTTCCCCAACTTCCGCCCAACATAATGGCGATCGGCACTTGCGTCCATATAAAGCTTCAAACGGTGCGGCTTGAATGCTCGTATGATAACTGTTGTTATAAGAAAATCCTACCAATGGCAAGTGCGTATCCCAATTACCTCCGAAATCAATCGCGCATGCCCGTAACATATCTTCCAAGGTCTGGATGGTTCGTTCACTTTGACCATCCGTTTGGGGGTGATATGCGGTGCTCATGTCGAGGCGAGTACCGAGGGCTTCGTTCAAACTTTCCCAAAATCTGGAAGTGAAACGACTATCTCGATCGGAGATGATAGATACAGGTACACCGTGTTTAGATACCACTTCCTTAATATACAGACGGGTCAGTTTCTCCAACCTGTCCGTTTCGCGTATCGGGAGGAAGTGTGCAGATTTCGTCAATCGATCTACGATTACCCAGATCATGTCATGGCCGCTTGTCGTCTTAGGCAACTTGGTAATGAAATCCATGGTGATTCGTTCCCATTTCCATTCCGGTATTTCCGGTTGCTGGAGCAAACCGGAAGGTCTCTGGTGCTCAGCCTTGACCTTTGCGCAAGTCAAACATCGCGCAACATAGGCTGCTATATCCCTTTTGAAATTCGGCCACCAATAAAGTTCTTTCAAATCGTGGAACATCTTGTCTGCACCCGGGTGAACCGAATATCTAGAACTGTGAGCTTCGGCCAATACTAGCTCACGCAAACCACCATATACTGGAACCCAAATTCTATTCATGAAATACAGTGTCTGGTCCGCTTTTGGTTCCAGTGAATCAACCATTTTTCGTAACCTTTCACCTTTGACATTCTCGGGTTTGAGGGCGTTAACTTGAGCTTCACGAATTCGTTCAGTCATATTCGTGTGGATAGTCAATCCCAAAGCTCGAACACGCAATGGTTTAACCCGTTCCTTGCGACTCAAGGCATCGGCCACGACGTTCGCCTTACCGGGATGGTACTTTATCTCACAATCGTAATCGTTTAATAATTCAACCCATCGCCGTTGTCGCATATTCAAATCTTTCTGATCAAAGATGTGCTGCAAACTCTTGTGATCAGTGAAAATCGTGCACTTGGTTCCGTACAAATAGTGCCTCCATATCTTGAGAGCGAACACCACTGCACCTAATTCCAAATCGTGTGTAGTGTAGTTCTTCTCATGGATTTTCAGTTGCCTGGAAGCATATGCTATTACTTTTTCTCGCTGCATCAATACACAACCCAAACCTTGATGCGAGGCATCGCAGTAAACCACAAAATCTTCCGTACCATCAGGGAGTGATAGTATCGGAGCGCCACATAACTTGTCTTTTAACAATTGGAATGCTGCCTCTTGCTTTTCCGTCCACTCAAATTTCTTATCCTTTTGGGTTAACATGGTTAAAGCTTGCGCTATCTTTGAAAAGTTCTCGATGAACCTTCTGTAATAACCCGCGAGGCCTAGAAATTGTCGTACTTCGGTAGGAGTTCGAGGTGCTTCCCAATTTTTAATTGCCTCGATCTTGGCTGGATCAACGTGTATGCCCTTCTCGTTTACCACGTGGCCTAAAAAGTGAACTTCCCGAATCCAAAAGTCACATTTCGAGATTTTAGCATAGAGCTTCTCTTTGCGTAATACTTCAAGAATTAACCGAAGGTGATTCTCGTGGTCTTCTTTCGTGCGTGAATAGATCAAAATATCGTCAATGAAGACAATGACGAATTTGTCCAGGTATGGCTTACACACGCGGTTCATTAGGTCCATGAACACCGCTGGTGCGTTGGTCAAGCCGAACGGCATTACCAAAAATTCATAGTGTCCATACCGGGTTCTGAAGGCCGTTTTTGGTACATCTTCTTCTTGTATACGCAACTGGTGATAGCCTGACCTTAAATCGATCTTGGAGTAATAGCTGGAACCTTGGAGCTGATCAAATAAATCGTCGATCCTGGGGAGAGGATAGCGATTCTTGATGGTTAGCTTGTTCAGCTCTCGATAGTCGATGCACATGCGAAATGTGCCATCCTTCTTTTTCACAAATAAGACGGGAGCTCCCCAAGGTGAGAAACTCCGTCTTATAAAACCTTTGTCCAGTAATTCTTGTAGTTGGCTGGACAGTTCCTGCATCTCTGATGGAGCTAGGCGGTATGGCGATCGTGCCACAGGAGCTGCTCCAGGAACGAGGTCGATGCGGAACTCGACTTGTCGAGGTGGTGGCAACCCCGGCAAATCTTCTGGAAATACATCCGGAAAATCTCTGGCGACTGGAATGTCTTCCAACTTTCGCTCGTCGGCCTTCTTGTCCACTACGTGTGCCAAGAATGCGACAAGTCCTTTTCTCAGACACTTACGAGCCTTCATGCTCGAAATAATCCTTAGTGGCGTCCCGTGTCTTTCCCCTTGAATTGAGAGAGTTTCACCGCTTGCGAGGGGAACTTGAATAACCTTATCGTTGCAAACCACAATGGCACGGTGCGCGGACAACCAGTCCATGCCAACAACGATGTCAAAACTTCCCAATACAACCGGTAATAGATCAATCCCAAACTCGTGCCCACAGAGTTCTAACTTACAATCTTTAGCTACCTCTCTCGTTTCAATAGTTTTACCATTAGCCAGTTCTATAGAGTATGGTGTATCTAGTTTGCTAGTTTTTAAACCAAGTAGTCTTTTAAACTCAATGGATACGAAGCTAAAGTCAGCACCGGTATCAAATAATACAGAGGCATAATGACCATTTAGAGGAAACGTACCAGTGACCACATTGGGGTCTTGCCGTGCGTCACCGGCTCCAATCACAAATGCCCGGCCGCGGGCCTGATTGTTGACTTTGGGGCAATCTTTCTTCCAATGGTCCAATGACCCGCATGCAAAACAGGGTCTGGCCCCTCCATTCTTTGGTGCTCCAGATCGGCACTCTTCAGTCTTGTGCCCGGTGCGGTGGCACTTCCCGCAAGTTAATCCATTGTTTCTCCCCTGGTTTCCCTGTTTGTTATTGTTACTGTGACACCTGGCAAATTCGGGTTAACAACGTTGTCTAGATGAAAGTCTACCTTAGCGAGTCACGCGTATATTGTACTTAACTGGGTTAGTTAAGTCGGGTTATGGTTCGGGAACTATTGGTTAGTCTAGAAGATCATTGGATGTTGGTCTAGAGGTTCGTTAGATGTCAGTCCTTAACCAAGTGTACAAACGGTGACGATCGGTAGGATCGTCAGGGCATACGGAACATACGAGTCTCGAGTCCCGGGAATTGGTGAACGAGTGTGAATATGTGTATTTACTTGTGTTATGTGTTTACAATCATTATGTGACTTGTCGGTACATTAATATGTGTTAACATATGTTAAAACGGGGTTCATGTGGTGTGACTGGGAATCATGTGGTGTGACTGGGAATCATGTGGTGTGACTGGGGTTCATATGGTGTGACTGGGATTCATATGGTGCGACTGGGGCTAATCGCATGACTGTTCATGCGATTAGGCCCAATCGCGTTACTGTTCACGCGATTAGGATTCCTAATCGCGTATAAACCTGCACAATCGCATGGAACGGGCTGGACGACTAGAAACGCCTATAAATACCATACTTAACCTCCTAAACTCAATTAGACAAACCCTAGTCGTCCCATAACCGCCCCAAACACTTAAACAACCTCTGGAAGGCGATTTTGATCAAAAACACAAGGTTTCAAGGTCTAACCATCATCCTTTTACAATTCCAAGGTTTGATTCTCATCCATAACACTTTGTAAACGTTTTTAATAAATCCCTAATGGTCCAGACCTGTTCATAAACGAAAAAGCTTTCTGAAAATCGTCAATAATGGTTGTTAATCGGATTATAACTAATATACATGCGTTATGGGTGTGTATGATTAGAAAGATAGGATTTTTATGATTCTTGATGATGATTTGATGTGTTATCATGCTAGGTCAGAATAAATATTGTTAGTATGATGATAGAAATCTCAGTAATTGGATAATAGGGTTATGATTACATGCGTTAATTGAATGTTGCATGCTATGTGTATGTGTTTGGATTGCTTTGGTTGCATGCAGGACTGATTTTACGAGGATGAACGAAGGGTTTTGGGTTAAACATGTTTAGGATAGTGTTTGGGATGATATTGGGTAGTTACACACGCTCTGGATCTGATTTGGAGCGTTAAACGCGCGAAAAACCGGAACAGCATGGTTACAGGCGAGTAGCAATGCTAATCGCCTGTAACTCATGCGATTGGGGTGCTAATCGCCAATAATATCATGTGATTAGCCCCAATCGCCTATAACTTCATGTGATTAGCCCCAATTGCTAGTAAGTTCATGTGATTAGCCCCAATTGCTAGTAAGTTCATGTGATTAGCCCTAAATGCTAGTTTTACATGTGGTATAGCCCTAATTGCTAGTAGTTACATGTGGTATAGCCCTAAATGCTAGTAGTTACATGTGGTATAGCCCTAAATGCTAGTAATTCATGCGATTAGGATTCCTAATTGCTAGTTGACCAACCTAAATGCTAGTTGACTTTTCCTAATCACGTGTACTGCTGCTGTAAGTGTAAATTAGCATTCCGAGACCCGATTTGACATGTAGTAACATGCTAGGAACCTTGTAACATGTCTAATAACTTGGTAACATATATTTGGATGTATTTCGGTGATACGTGAACTATGTGCTATAACTTGTTGTGTGTTAACGTATGTTAAGTATACTTGCGTTATGGTATGTTTTGGAGCGTAAACATAACACGGGGAGTCTCGGGTCACCAATGGGATGTCGAGTCTTGTACTTTGGGTCAGTTAAACAGTCACGGTGTTTTTCAAACGAACTTGGTTATGGTCTGGACATCTAGGGACTAATTAACCTGCGGGTTATTAGTCTAAGTACTTGTAACTGTCGTATGTTAGGTCGCCACTGTACGGGACTAACATAGCAGCTGAGTTTACTCGGGATTAGGAGTAAAGCAACTTAAGGTGAGTTTACGGCCCCTCTTTTAAACTGGTTTTATACTTTCGGGGGAGAAAACATGTGTTAAAACGATTGTTTGGTAAATTCTGTCATACTATGGGTTCTAACGTATACTACACGATCTTTGGAAGTCCCGGGGGGAACCATGAATGTGCGGGTTTGCACAACGGGGAAATGTGAATAGCGCTATTGGGAGTGACCAACCCCGCTCGTCGGCTTGGAGGGCCGGGCGAGTGCATATTGTCTCAAACAGGAACAACAGGAACATTTGGAACTATTCGGGCACAAAACTGGTATTCGAGTTAGTAATGGTTTTCCAATCGTGGTAGTAGCAAAACGTACGCCTAGCTAGCGTATACTGGTTTTCTATTTGTTATAGTATGGACAGGTGGACTTGGTATTTGAACTGCAAACCTGTAAACTCACCAGCATTTTTGTGCTGACGTAAACTTTTACATGTTTTCTCAGGTCGCTAAGGTAGCACATGGAACTAGGGCGCACGCGTCTGCACGGCGTCTAGATAGAGTTGCATGATTTCATAAACATTGAACTTTGGTTAATTATGTTGAACTTTATTTTGAATAAGCTTCCGCTGTAAACGGGATTTTAAAACTATGTTTTGGTATTGCATTAATTACATTTAGACTTGTTTATTGTGATCGTTGGTTTGGATCCTGGTTTGTCATGCGTCTCGCGGTAAAACTCCGCAAGTGGATTTTGAGGGTGTGACAGTTACCACGCCCCGTGGCGGCATATCCCTTTCCCTTCTTGTTCGAGCTACCTGACGCCCGATCCCTTTTTCCCTCATCCCTCTTTCTTTTCCCAAACCTCTGCCCGTTACCCTGATCATTAGTTGCAACCGCTGAACTTGATCCCTGTTTCTTGGCCTCAACACTACTTGCCTCAGAAATTTTTAACCCTGAAACTTGGCGGATTAGGGTACCCATGCGGATAGCATCCTCAGTCAGACTTAGTGCCAGATCAATTGCCTCGCGCATGGTCGTGGGTTTGGAAGAGGTGACCATGCTGCGAATCTGTGGTGCTAACCCGAATAAGTAACGTTCCACCTTGTTCTTTTCCGGTGTAACCAGACGAGGTACTAGTCGAGCGAGATCATGAAATCTTGACGTATACCCAGTGACGTCTGCCCCTACCATGGTGAGGTTCCAGAACTCGGTTTCCAACTTCTGCACTTCGCTTGCCGGGCGGTATTCGGCAGTCATAAGTTCCTTCAGTGCCGCCCATGATAGAGAGTATGCAACATCATCTCCTAAAGACTGCACTTGGCCGTTCCACCAAGTTAGCGCTTGATCTAGGAACAGATTGGTGGCGTACATGACAGACTGTCGAGGGGTACACCCGCTGATGCGGATAACTGCCTCGGTCTTTTCGAACCATTTGACCAGGCCTATGGAACCCTCAGTGCCGCTGAAGTTTATTGGTTTGCAGTCCAAGAAAGCCTTGAAAGTGCAGCCGCGCTCTCCCGAGGCTGTCCCTGTAATAGTAACATAGTATGTTATTATGGGATAGGAGTTTGTGAAATATTCTCCCATCGCTTTTTCATTTATTTTTAAACCTCTTACCACTGGGGGAGGTCTCTCGTCGCTCGCTCCCTGTCCTGTCATGGGAGTGTTCAGAGCGTGCGGCTTCGTGTTCAGCGATGGCACGAGCTATGCGTTCAGATATCATGGTTTCGAGCTCGGCCGGTGTTGTGGGCAGTCCGTCTGCTCCACTATTGCTTCGGGTGGCAGGTGCCATTTTTCTTCAATAATAATTATCAAAGGTTAATTTGGCAAACATTTATACAATACAAAGCATAAATAACAAACCAAAGCATGAACACAATAATCAACACCATGTCATCACACAACATACCAACACGTCATACATAAATAAATAGTAATCAACACAACATCACCACACAAATATACAAACCACAACACATGGAGTAAGCAATAATAACCATAGACAACAACATATTTCACCATAATAATAAGATTTTTCATTAATTTCAATAATATCAGTACAATGCTTGTTCATAATACAAAATGGAGAATACATTTCTCATACAATACATTGCTTTTGAAATAATAAAACATCATATCATACGCCGTAATACCCGTACGGCTAGGCAAAATGCAGACGAGTGTCATAACCCGTGCTGTACCACCATACTGCTGCTAATATGTACATAAGCTGGTGTGTCTTCAGTGCATCCCCGATACATCCTACTGTGGCGGTGGCGGTGGATACTGGTACTGTGGCGCATACATGCTAATCGTCATGCTGATCTCTGAGATGCGCTCGTACAAAAACTGTCGATGTGCCCAGTGTGCATCCCCAGTAATCCCGCTCTGCGCATCCATGCGCAAGAGCTCCTCTGCGTAATGCGCCAAGGCATCACGAGTGTCAATCATCCTCGCCCACATCAATCTCGTCTGATGCTCAACCTGATTCACGGTGCGCTGCACCGTGTTGACTAGAGTCTGAAAATCCTGCTCTAAAGTGATGGTCGAGGTCTGGGCGGGTCCAGAGGGGGGTGTCATCCTGGGAAGGTGGGATGGTCCGGGTACATCAGGGTGTGTGGATGGGAAGGGCCCGAAGGGGAATGGTACTGGTATGTGTGGCAGTAATGGAGTGAAACCGGGTGGCCTGATGGAAAAGTAGGGTGGCATCAGATAAGGGTCCCCTGCACCTAGAGGGTATGGTGCAGGTGTCATGCTGGGAATGGTGGGGATGGGTATAGTCATGGCAATGGTGGGTGGTGGCATGGGCTCAGCTAGTGGGGCTACCAACGGCTCAGAGACAGTGGCCCACTCTGGAGTGGACACCACTACAGGGGGTGTGGGAGGGCTCGCAGTGGCGAAGGCCTCCATGCCTGCCCTATGTAGCTCAGAGCTACGGGCGGGACTACCCTCATGTATAAGTGCTGCGGGGGCTGGCTCCTCCTGAGGTATGGGCTCGAGAGGTGCTGGTGGGGCTATGGGGTCGGCTGGGGCATCCTCTAGCATTGGAGCCACTGGCTCCTCCTGATCAGCCTGAATCTCTGGCACCAACATGTGTCCTACCGAACCCACAGACTCGTCATCGGAGTCGTCGGATATCCATCCGTTCCTCCCATGGGGAATAGGCAGGAGTCTCATGCCTGCTGGGATGTGGATATGAGGTAAGGGTGCTGGCTCGTGCTCCACGTGAGCCTGCTGGTCGAATGAAGACTCTACTGTCTCCGAATGGGCTGGGATCGGCCGGGATGGTCCGGCACAGCCCTCGGGAAAATCCCTAACAGCTCGAATGGGGCGTGGGGCTAACGGTGCTGCCGGTACAACGGGTAGCGGCGCGTCCACCACAGCGGGTGCCCAATCAGGATCCTCGCTAGGATCCGTCTCATCCGAGTCGTCGTCCGAGCCTCCGTCGGCGTTCATCTCTACATCTTCGTCCTCTGCGTCAAGTACTACTAGCTCTACTGGCTCAGGCGGTGGCGCAGGAATGATCTGGATACTGCTATCGATACTGGGCGCTATACTTCCAGCGTCGGACATCCTGGCAAAAGAACCGTACATGTATATATGATTTATTTAAATTAGATAGTTATGGCGTACTCTATAGTAACCTTCCTAACTTCTAATTTTCACGTTACAGTATAACAATACTCATGGCTGGCTTGGTCGGAATCTCCTCATGCCCAATGCTTCTTGAAAATTACTTTTATTTAAAACCATGTACATTTTCTTTTGAAAACTTTATCTTTAGAACCAAATCCGGTTATAGTCTAGTTTTTAAAGAAAATACTCTAGTTCGCTATAACCTTGGCTCTGATACCACGTTCTGTCACACCACGACAAAGGCGGAAACACGTGGCGCGACGGTTCAAAAGCATAAAGTCAAGGTTATTGCTAAACACAAGTAATTTAAGAAAATGGGTCATTTATTATGACGTCAAATTTGTTTCAAATATTACACAAAAGTTAATTGTCTTTGAAATAAACCTAGAGGTTTCTCATATATATCCCAAATGCCTTGGGAAATAAAGGTGAAACCCCACAAAAGTTCGACGTCGCATTGGAGATTCCCCGACCCTGCTTGCCTGATCTTTCATCTTCTAGTTACCTGAAAGATATGTTTTAAAAAGTTTCGTCAATATAAATATATTGGTGAGTTCACAGGTTTTCAGTTTCTAAAACTTGAATACTTGGGAATACCATGTTATGACAATATATAGGAGTTGCAAATTCCTATAAATCTACTTGAGACTATAATCAAACCAAGACGTATATAAATAAATGCCCCGCTCCAAGTCGTTACTCGGTTTCCCACGACTTAAGTTCAGAATATTTGCACCCCAGGCATAACCTAATGCATAATCGACGCTATCGATTAGGGGTGGGCCTTGTCAGGCACCAATAGTACTATTCGAATATTCCTCCGGTTTCAATTCCCTGAACAAATGATTATAGAGGCGAGGACTCAACCCCGAGTGGCGGTCACACCTCAAGTATTAAATCCGTCCAACACTATCCCTAACATATCTTTCCCCCGGAAAACGTAAAAATAGTTTAAAATGGGGCCGTGAAACTCACCTGAAACTGTGTCTGGCTCAATAGGGTGGATAGCAAAGGGGTGGTCTTGCACCTACAAACGTCCTAGACGTATAAGTCACTATACCTATAGTGCATGTGCCTTGGCAAGTTGTACACCCAACTCCCGACCACAAGTTGTTTCCAAATCCCATTTAATTAAGCGTGTATCCTAGGTTTCGTTGGCGTTACATTACCCCTTTGTGTTACAAGTTATATATTACTCTTGTTAATATTTCCATAACTTGTATCTTATTATCATCGACTCGACTTCACTTAACATATAATTATTTTCCCATTTAAATAATTATACTTAAGATCGCATCGCTCGATATAATATATCTTTCAACCCTCGACCCGACTCACTTTGCCACACGTTTGTTTTCCCATTTAAACAAATATGCTAAGATTTTGTCGTTCGATCGTATATTCTTAACGTCCGATTCAACTCACCACACCGTATATTTATTTTCCCATTCAAATAAATATACTAGGATTTCGTTGGTACGACGTACACATATATATATCCTTGTCTCCTCGTCGCGGCTTTCCTTCCCGCATATCTACTTTCCCATTAAGTAGATATACTAGAATTTTGCCGGGACGAGCGTACAAATATATATATAAATGTGTAATTTTTCTTGTTAAGTATATACGTTTGTTTTAACGTCTTATTCGTTTGTGTCACGTGTTTCTCCCACGAATTAATCCTCCAACACTTAGGAAAGTGTTCATTTGTTTTCACCCAAAGTATATATATATTTTAACTCTTAAAATATATATTTTCCTATCTTGCCGCAATGGCCTTTTTTTCTCATATTTTGTCCGGGTACGGTTCGTTAACGCGTTTTAGTTCGATATCTTAACTCGATTAGTTAATTTTTCCAAGTTTTTCCCAACATGTATTTTATAGAAATATTATCCATATTTCTTCCTATTTTCACATGTTACTTGGATGGTTAAAATACTTATGTATTTTTAACCCAACTTGTCAACTTAACTACAAAAATGTTTCCAACACTTTTATATTCCCATTTATATAAAAGTATTCATTTTTGTATAAGTTTCCCAAGTTTGTTTAATATTTTTATAAAATCTCTATTTTATAAAAATCCTTATGTTAAAACCCTTTATATTTTTATAACTTTCAAAAATACACTTTTATACAAAATACCCAAGTATTTTTACTAGTATTTACAAAAATTATCCTTAGACTTTATTACTTGCATTTTTGACACCAAACTTTCCATACTTGTATTTTTTGGACTAATAGTTTCTAAAATGTCCATTTCAGTCCCTTAACTTTCAAAGTTACAACTTTAGTCCCTTAACTTACAAAAGTTGCATTTTTCTACTCTAACTTCCAAAGTTAGCATTTTTCACTCAAATTAGTTAACTTTGAAGATTCAACTTTTTATAGGTAAGTTATTTTTGTATCAAAACACTTATGTTAGTCTTATATTCCATATGAAAGACTAATTATATGTGTGTTTTATGTATTTGTCTATTTCTTCAAAATATCATTCATCCAAGTGAGTTAACTTTAATTTTCCATCTTATTCATTTATGAACTTCTAACATGTTTTACCACATATTATAACTTAAATGATCATAATAAGATGAATTAAAGTTAGTTTTAACATATTCAAGTTCATCTCAAAAACCAAAACATCATCCTACTTAGTCTTACATGTAAACTTTATATATTTTCAAGACTAATACATCATCATCAACAAATCCATGGTTTATTTTCATATCTTTAATCTTCCATTTTACACATGAAAACCTATTAAAGATTATGTTCAAAACCATTTTTAAACCCTTCATGTACAACTTGCTACTAGGAACACATACATGAATAATAACAATCAAAAACAAGATTAGGAAGCTTACTACTAGCACAAGGCTAGGGAAGACAAAAACCTTGGATTTGAGAGGGGTTTAGTGTGTTCTTCCTAGTGGTTTAGCTCCAAGCTCTTGAAACACACAAAAGGGGTTTGGATGATGGATGATTTTAAGTATTTTGGAGATGTAAAAACTTGAAAGAACAATGTGTGTGGGCTTATGGAAACCCACGGCCAAGAGGGAAGGAAGAAAGAGATTTGTTTTGCTTGGTGATTCAATCTTCTAACATGTGTTATTATATAACTATCACATGTAATGATGCTAAAGATCCAAGAGATCTTATGGAAGATTATGTGGGTACTTGAGAGATTTTGAAAAAGATGATATGTGTGAGTGTATGTGAGCCGTGTATGTATGTAGGAGTGTAAGAGTTTTCTTGCAAATCTTGGTTAAATCCTTGTTAACTATCATGACCCCTATATACAAGACCCATCACAAGCATGCACCCACTAGTGTGATGATGGTTTGAAGTGTTGTCTTGGATTTCCTTGGCCCTTGGCCGAAAATTACACAAGGGGACAAGAGGGGGGCTTGCTTTTGTACTAATGTTTCTTACACTTTTGTCTTTTACATAAGCATGCTTTTAGCTAAGTATAGATTATTATTATTACTAATACCATGCATAGGTGTTTTGTGGCCATAAGGCCGGCCCTTTGATGGGTGTAAGTGGGGTCCACAACTTCAAATATTTACCCATTGTTTGTTATGTTTAATCCCCCGTCGTTCGGGTGTCGTTCGGGTATTTTTCGGGTTTTAATCACGCGTTATCCGGACATTAAAAATACCTTTAATAACCCTTAAATATAGTCTAATTTAAGCGTTGATTGGTTATTTAGGCCTTTACCGGGTGAAATTATGAGTTATACGCGTATCGGGTGCGATACGCGCACTTTATTCGTTACCGGGAGATTTGTACAAGACGTTTTCATTTATGGTTTTGGAGTTCCAAAACTCATTATATCTTATGAAATACCCTTTATTTTATATCCTGGGTGTCCGGGATTCGTTTCGTTTATTTAATTATTACCGGGTAATTGCCAACATCCGTACCGGATAGCTTATTCGCACATGATCCAATCATGCTTTACCATTAAACGTATGCATTCCTATGCATTATTTGGAAATTGCTATTCCCTAAGGCCTTGATAATTAAATCACACATAATTGCATTTAATTACGTTAATCATATATTAATTAATTGTACGGAATTACCTTATTTTTGCCGGTTGTTACAATCGTCGATTAAGAGTCGTTCAATCGGTGCTTTAACCCACCTTCAATCCTAGGTCAGTAAACAGAAAGTGAACGATTATCTTCAATTGACTAATAATGTGCCACGCTAATTTGTTTTTGTGCAGCTATGCAAAGATGCGCGTTTATTTTTTTCCCATATTGAATTGAACCTTTGTGTGTTAATGCGATCTGTGGGGAGTCGAAATCGATCTGAACAATAAGCTTTTCTCTTTCATTATCCTTTCTTATGGTTTTGGCGATTATTTTCTTTGATAATTTAAGTTTTCTATTAGATAATCGAAGCTTGGTTGATGTCCATGTTTTCTTGCCCTAACTTAGTTGTGAACTTAGTTCTTGTTTCAAGATTTTTAAATTGGATTTTGTATATATATATATATTTTTGTATCTGGAGATCTGATAATGAATCAAGCACAACAAAAGAACTGATTCCGTCTAGTGGATTTTGTCAAAAGGAAAGAGGCATAATACGTTGGACCTCCACCGAATCGATCGTCTTGTTAAGTTCTTGATTCATTTAAATCAATTTTTTTATGACAGGTGACTCTATTTAAATTAAAGTTCTTGAGTATTATTAATAGGTTATTAGTAACGTACTGAATCTACCTTGTTCTTGACCTTTCTGATGCAATTATATTTAATTGAATATAATTGTTGTTTTAGTAAGCATCTAAATCTTTAAATTTAGGTGATAGTGCTTATGTGCATAAACATCTAAATCTATAAATTTTAGTTGATTGTTGGAACTCCTGAATGGGCATAGACATCCTTAGCTGATAGTGCCTGTGTGAATTTGATTTAAGTTTTCATCAAAATTGAGTTTCATCCTATAATGACATGAGCTAAATTAATTTGAGGTTCTAATGTTTGTTGACTTTGGTAATTGCATGAACTAAGAAGAATATATTGTGGGGCTATCTTGTTGGTAAAACGTCATTACGGGAATCGGATTTCTGCCTTATGAAATACCGGAAAATACACCTGTACGTGGATCATGGTTTGGTTGGGCCATTATATATTGTAAACCTATTATTTTGCCATCTCTATTGCTACATGTAATTCTACATGTCAATCTTGACTGATTGTTAATTTGTTAGATAAATTGAACTTTAAATAAAATCCCATGGGCTGTTGTGGGTTAAATAATATTCTTGGCGGGTCAAGTATGGGACGATTTTAAAAATATAATGAACACAAAGCGGGTCAGACTGGGAAAACTTTGTTTTCACGCGGGTTACATTGGCAAACGATTCACACGGGTCGTCTTCATCTGCTTGTCGCTATCGTCCGCTATTCGCTATTGACAACTAAGTGTACACATGTCCTTCTTGAGCGTCACTTTCCATGAGGCTGCGACTGCAAACTATTTCAATCGCGCTCACATGGGTCATTTTCCTTGTATCAGAATAAGTTAAAGTAACTTGCTTAGCACATTTTTGTTTTAGTTTACCAGGTTTTGATGCACAATACTAGGTTACTAGCCTTATATGCATTAAATGTGTACTATGTTTATGATATATAAAAAAACAGATATATGTTTATTTCATTATTGTCTATTCATTTGATCATGGAGTTGAAACATTTTCATTTATTTATAGAAAAATAAGAAAAGTCTTGATCATAGGTAGTATGCAATGTCCATGAAAGAATGTTGCTCAGGACATTGTAAGCTCACTCAATTAAAATGCAGATATTCCATAGCATATTTTAATGTATTGATGAGTAATTCAATGTTAGTCATCACTACATACAACTTTTATTTGTTCTTTTAACATAACAAAAACATATTGTAAACATAATGAGCAGATCATATTCAAGCTTTATAAGTGGTTGGAGGGTAACATGTCAAAAATAGGTAGTTATTTTTAGTTCAAGTAGGGCGGGGCTGATATATCACTTTTTTGTTTGTTTTTTTTATATATGATTACAATAATAATCTACAACCTTGTTCTAAGTGCGATGGTAGTCATTTAATTAAAAAAACATTAGATTTGCTTTGCTTTACTTGTGACCTACCTTGGTTGTGATTTATAAACATTTAGGATGGTTAGTTTAGACTTATTCACAAACTTTACTGCAAATATTTGATTGTCCTCCAAATCTGATTATACTTTTTAATTTCTGAATATTATAAATACCTTTTTGGTTAGGAGTTTGACTATAATCATATCGATCTGCATGCTCTAATTATGTTACTTTAGGCTGGTATTGGAAAACTTTATGTTGCTGCTGCAAATGAGAGAATAGTTTATTCCTATCTATATGTTAGTCTTATACCAGGAAAAAAAAAGGCATCCTCATTCCTGCTTATTTATATGTGTTTTCAGCTATTATATGCCTGTGTAAGTTATATAACTATTTTCATTTTACCAAGTCATAGTTAAAATGAGGTAAAATAGTTGAGTTCCTTACATCCATTTGGATTACACAGGTTAGATCAAACCTGAATACCGAACCACAAGTAATATGAATCGGGTTTTGAGTTCCAGGTTTATTTTTGTCAGTATTTTGGCTGATGTTTTCAACAGTTAACTTGTATTGTTAATGATATATATTTTCAACAAGCAACTTGTATCACTTGTTTATTGGTCTTTGTTTTTTTAAATACCGTCTTATTCTCTTTTGAAGGAACAAATGAGGAACTACAAATTACTAGAAGATGGAAGTGCTTTGGCTGGTCCTTTTACAGTGGTAATTAGCATGGAGCATGATAGCTATCGTTCCGGATGGCCTTAGGGCTTATGGGATTATTTAACGTGAGCCTTAATGTTGAAGTTGCTTGAAATGCGAAAACAAATTGAGAGGACCATCCAAGGAAAAAATGAAAGCTAAGCTAGAAGCTATGCATAAAGTTTTTGTCAGCCAACAAACAAACCTAGAAGCCGCAAAGCGTAGTCTTACTGAAAAACTTACTTATCTAAGTACTTCAGGATCTTAAAGACGAGTAGGAGGTTTTCTTTATTTTTTTATTGTTGTAATTGACAACCTTATTTTAATTACAATATTATTTTAAATTTTGAGATATTTCGTATCATGAGATAAGATAATCTATTATATTTATGTTATTATTGTGTTGGTGTCGTTGAGATACTATTGCATATCAATATAAATTCTTCATACAATGTTCCTATAAAGCTACATTTGCATTTGAAAAAGGTTGTATTTGTTGAAACTAAAACCTTTAAAAAATGTTGCATTTGATGTAAGAAAAGGTTGCATTTAAGTGTAACAAAGGTTGCATTTGAGGTAACAAAGGTTGTATTTGAGTGTTAAAAAAGTTGCATTAGCATAAAAAAAGTTGCATCATAAAAAGGTTGCATTTGTGTAGTAAATGCAACTCTTTTAAAAAAGGTTGCATTATCTAAATAAAAGGTTGCATTAGGTCTAATGCAACTTCACCTAATGCAGCCTTTGATAAAAGGTTGCATTAGGCCTAATGCAACATTTTACCGGGGTTGCATTAGCTTCATTTTCTTGTAGTGTTTTTTACTTTTTTTTCTAGTTATAAATATCATTTCATAAGTTCGTAAAAATTACATTAAGATAGTAGACAGGCGGGCAATAAGCTACACCACTACCCTTTTCTGAATACGAACTCTAATCTACTAAATCCTTCTAATGCATCCTGGTTGATATGTTTTTTAAAGTATAATTAAGAAACAATATCTGTGTAACTATCACTAAATAAAACAAAAGGTAAATTAACAATTTGTAAAATTAATGATAAACATATACAAACAAATATTGGTCGGATATTTTGTCATTGGTTGCTCATGTGTACTTATGTAGAGAAGATCATTGTTTTATTGTTAACTTAAAATTAAAATAGTAGATCAGTAGGGTACAATTGCCAATGATCTCCAGCCCAGCTGGTTTGAGGTAGGGTGGGTTTTCCCTTAGGGGTTCCCATCCTGGGGGTAGGTCACAAGTTCGATTCATGCGCACCACAAAAAAATTCCCCGTGATGGTTTGAGCTTAGGCAAGGAGGACACCAGTGTGTGGGTAGGGATTCGAACTTGAGATCGCTAGGTTAGGGTTGTATAAGGATTTCCACTGAACTAAGCCTTTCAAACAAAAGTAGGGCACAATTAATTAATGGCTGTCATGTAATGAGTAGCCGCACCATTATTGTACGTAAATCTCGCTAAGTTAATAGCGTTTTTATTTTCTTATTCCTGATGATTTGAATTAGAAAATTCAAAATTAAGTTAGAATAGAAATGCCAATGAGGAATGCTGGACTAATTATTAGGGAAAAAGTTTGCTATTTTTTGTGATCCAGGTTTGATTTTCACTCTCCCTATTATTTTATGTGGCATTTAAGTGGAGAGCGAATACGGGTGACACTGATTCGACTTGGATGAGAGGTGAGGTTTTACCAATTAATCCATTGTCGTGTCTTTGGGCCGGTGGAAGTTGGGTTTCCGTGCATCTGGGAGAGCCAAGAGGTTGGCCGCGGTCGAGTAGTCGACCTTGGCCACAACGCCTGATGTCACGGTGGTAGACACGTCGTTCCTTGCCGTTAAAGAAAAACTTTAAAAAGTTAGAATAAAAATGCTAGCTAATGTGAGGCTATCACATTTGATAGAAGTATATGCCTTTTAAAGGGAAGGACCAAGGTTCAATTCTTGGTAAGGGTATGTAATTTAGAATTATTGTTGTAATAGTATAGGAGATATAATGTTTGTTGATAAAAAAATATAAATGCGAAACTAGTTACAGTTTAAAGGGAAAATATATGAAACTAATACTAACCAAGTTTTATCAGTACTTCACTTAAGTGATTAGTTTTTTTTTTTTTTTTTTCTAATTAAAAAATAGCACTTCACTTTTAATATTGTTACATTGTTATGCAACTCTTTACAAATGGTAAAATTGAATATGTAATCTAAATAATACATATATGAAACTTGATTAGTATCTAAATAATACATATATGAAACTAAAAAATAGCTTTGAAGGTTTTTAACTATAAAACCACTTCATGTAGTTTATATATGCAAGTTATACAACTATGAAAATTTTGACAACAGTGAAACGGTATTGAAGTGGTTTTATAGTTAAAAAAAGATAATATATAGGATAAAATATAACCAAGTTTCAATACTGTAACAGCAAAGTTATTTATATTTTTTAGTTCTAGCTTCAAGTATTGTGAACTTTTGTAACAATAGTTTAATTTTGATCTTACCATGCGTTATAAAAATTAATTAATTTCTAACAAAACCTCTTACTAATTACGTGACATCAATTAAAAACTTTGAGGTTCAAAGATCCATAACTAAGGATTAACAAAACAATAAAATATAAATTAAAGGTTGATAATTCTAAGCATAATGGAATGATTAGGATTGGGTTTAGCCTCCTTAATGGAATTTTATGAACATGTGCAACACATATTCCCCACTACAAAAAGGAAAAGGGCATGTGGGTGGTTGTGAGCCCACAAGATTATTAGTGGTAGTCAAATCTTTGTTCTCAAGTTCGTCAAATCTTCCTTAAGATTAAACATGTTTTTAATAAGATATTATTTCTGTTTGTTTAAACTTTATTAAACAGGGTTGATTAAGGGGGTGTTTGGGATTGCGTTTTGAATCTGATTTTTAGATTATTGCGTTTTGAAAACGCGGATAATCAGTTTTTAGTGTTTGGATTGCGTTTTGAAAACGCAGATAATCAGTTTTTTAGGCTACCAAAACGCAATAATCTATAAGCAGCTCCACTCTTGCTTTTCCAAAACGCATAATCTGTTTTGAATAATCAACACTGACACAACACTTGGGTAACAATAATTATGAAGACAAAACTACAAAAAAAGGTCATTATGTACCACATCACATTCTATTTTATTTGGTATATTTGGTGTCATGTTTTATGTTTATAAAAGAATCACTTATACCAGCATATATATGTCTATAGTACATTTTTCCAAATTGTTACTTGTTAAAGGTTACAATTGATTTAGTAATTCTATTGGACATCTGACTTTGTGTATTCTTAATTTCAAATTCAAATCAATATATAAGCTATTAGATTATACCATGGGAACGTTTCAGGGTTGACAGTTCTAATAATAAAATGTTTTATAAGACACAAATTGAAAAGGCCCCGTAAAAAGTACCAAAAACACCTTTTATTGCGTGAAGATTTTCTTAAATTTTGAAATAAACAATGATACAACACTTGGGTAGCAAGAATCACGAAGACAAAACTAGAAAAAAGCCAGTCATTATGTATCACATCACATTCTGTTTTATTTGGTATATTTGGTATCCTTTTTTATGTTTATAAAAGAATCAGCTATACCAGCATACATATTTCTATAGTACATTTTTCCTAGTTGTTAATTGTTAAAGGTTACGCTTGATTATTAATAGTAATTTACTAGTAAATCCTATTGGACATCTGAATTCGTGTATTTTTAAATTAAAATTAAAATTCAAATCAATATATAAGCCATGTTGATTTAAACCAAATAATATATCTATCGCATATCGTTACTGTGATAAAGATTATAGTTCGAATAGGAAAAGAAATCATAAAGGACTAAAAAGCTATGTCTTATATCAGTATGTAGCCTATAACATTATTCTTAGATTACACACTGTGTCATTGAAGAAACACCTATCTAAACAATACTCGGAATATAAGGAGAATGAAAAGATTTCATTAGTAAGTATTGTGATGATTACAAGGACTAACAATAATTCCAACGTTTCTTTTCGCCTTAGTCGATTCTGGGTTTTTCGCCTTGCTGCCTTATTCAGTCCTATGCACCTTGTCAACTTTGTAATCAGTTTCTTAATTACCACCCTCTTTATCGGTTTCTTTATTACCACCCGCTTCTTCTTGTTTTATATTATCTTGTGATTTTCGAACACTACTGGCCTGCAAAAACTGAATGGGTTATGCGATTCCTAGTTTATGCAAAGCTTCAAAGCTGACAACAGAATTTTGTGAATAAAAAGAATCAACGCATTCCTTTTGAGCAACGGCAAACACGCTAAGGGTCCAATGAACTCCAGCACGAACTAATCCAAGAACTTGCCCTTCTATCTCCATTGATCATCGATTGGAAAAACGACCCTTCAACAGCCACACCGGTCGCACCACCGTCCACTTCTTGTAGTGATAGCTGCAATGAGCTCCCGAATGCTGATACATTCATAGGGACAGTAATCCCTCTAGCAACCCCACGGACCCTAGCATTAGCACGTGCAACGTACGCCGGTGTGTACAACTGTCCCCCTTCAAGCCTACCTTTTATCAAAAATCCAAGCCGAGGCTCCAACATTGTCACAAGCAACTCTGAACCAACTTGATACTGAGTCGCAATCTCCGCAAGCGCAATCTGACTGCACTCTTGAAGTCGATCATTAACCTCCTCACAAACATTACTCCAATACCAATCCGATATAACTTCACCGTTAACCAACATCAATGACGAATCATCAACCACAACAATCTGCCATAATTGATCCCTCTTGATACCATCAGTGTAGTAATATTCCTTCATGGTCACAATAAGAAGCAATGGTTTAACTTCCCATTTATGCCATAAACGCCTCACCATCAACATCAATTGAACTTAATTATTTGGGTTATCCATAAGAACTTCATCCAATATCACTGCCTTCACCTTTTGTGGCTTCTCAAAATTGATATTCAGTTGTACTTCATGACCTATTTCTGTTACACCATGAACCAACTTAAGAATTGGTTCTATTATTTCCTGCTGAACCACTCTGAATTCAGTACTAAAATCATCATCATCATCATCATCATCATCATACTCAGTTAATCCCACCTATAGCAAAGCTAAGGTAGAATCTAAGGAGGGTAAGATGTAGACAGCCTTACATCTACCCTTAACAATAGAGAGGCTGCTTCCAATCATCAAGAATGCATGGGCTCCATAATGAATCATCCACCTTCTGACCTGTGTCTGCGATCCAAGGTTGCAGCCCATGGAAATCATGCACCACTTGACCCGTGTCTACCGTCCAAGGTTGCAGCCCATGTGGATCATGCACCACTTGACCCGTGTCTACCATCCAGCGTTGCAGCCCCTTTGTATGCCCCCATGCCCTTCTTCCTTGAATAATATAATCCACATCTTCTTTGAACAACACCTCTATTGCTACAGAATCTGAAACTTTGAGTAATTTTTCACAACTTTCATCCGTCTCTGTTACATAAATCTGAGTCTCGTTCATCTCCCAATTCTTATCAAACTTTTCAACTTGCCTATTGGCCAGCACATCCACTTCCTCCTCAGGCAACACAACACCCTCAAACACTTCTTGAATCATTACAATCTCATTTTCCATCTTCTTCATTGAATCATCACCCAATTCTTCACCTATAATTCTCCTATACATACCATTTTCATATTCTTTAATTTCTTTTCCTGATTCACTATTATCATCATTCTTTTCATCTTGGATTTCCAATTCTAATTTTCCCCCATCAATGATTTCCTGAGTCTCACTTTCAACCCTACTAGGCATTTCATCAAACACCTCAACATTAGATGCTTGTTGTTGCCTACTCACGGATTGTTTATCCCCTAATTCTTGAATCACATCCCTGGCCCTTTGAGGCATTTCCTCAAACAGTTGGTGGGCAGATTCTAATTTGGTAAATTGAGAACGATAAGGTGATTCGATTTGATGTTTGAGTTTTATGACAAACTTACTTCCCTCAGAATCAGATGATGTCATTTGATTTGAAGAACGAGAACCTTCTGTTGATTGTTCCTGCTCTATATAGTTCACATATTGCTTCTTTTGTATCATCATATTGTTTAATAGCCTTTTTCACTTCATTTGCTAATGCATTAAATTTGTCCAGGGAAAACAATTGTTCTTGTTCTTTATTCAAACGCAAAAGCGCCTCGTCAATTGTTTCTGTAAGAGTTATTCTTATTTTGTTCCAGAAGATGGTTTCCTATTGCCATGGTGATGGTTTTATTGAATGTATGGTTATTATTATTATTATTATTATTATTATTATTATTATTATTATTATTATTATTATTATTATTATTATTATTATTATTATTATTATTATTATTATTATTATTATTGTTATTGTTGTTGGTTTTTTTGTGAATTGTGAATCTAGTTGTTAATGGTGGAGACGGTGGTTTATGGGTTTTGCAAGTGATAGATATGGTGCTTAATGATGGATGATTATGGTTATTAATGGTGGCTATTGAAAGTAATGGTTATGGCTGAAAGAAACTATTATGGTGGTTATGGCGGTTATGAGCAGTTAGTTATGGTGGTTGGTGACGGATAATGGTGATCGGAGGCTGAGAACCGGTAGCTTTTATACCAATTGTTAGCTATCAAAAGAGAGAAAAGAACAGAGAGGGATTATCAATCAATTCATAGCTAACTATTATTATTGTTCACCACATTATCCTTTTATACAAGACTATGAACTATCAAGTATCAACTAACTTCAAACTACAACTTCATGACACTATTAACCCTTTTAAGTTCTAACTATTACATGTCAATAAAACTAATTTCATAACTGGTAACATTGTAAATCATAAATCTGGATGATAAACTTAAATCGCTGTAAAAAAAAAGAGTTGCAGATGACTTTACGTTGATACCCAACTTTTGTAAGATGATACTTATCTTTCGCGAAATTTCAGTCACACACACTTTCTCTATACGTTCAGCAACAAATTAAACATAACACTTTTTAAGGGTTTTGGAAGCCTAAAGCGATTTCCATCGCAAAAGGCAATGTCATCACGTTTCAGAGTAAAATACACTACAAAGCATCCAAGCACACACAATATATGCTTCTCCAACAGTAAATTGTAAATTTACACACCCTCCAAAACAAAAATTAAGAATACATCCCCCTATTTTTCCCTCCTTTTTATAACCCTAGTGTGGCAAGAATGTGACTTCACTATCATCATGGTTCAAAACCCTTCAATAACCCTAAAGGTTATCTATGTGATTTTATTTATAGAGAGTCCATTGATCCGCTTTTTAGCCTCTCCATACGCGCTTGAAGTCCGGATAGTGCCTTTTCATCCATGGGAAGAACACCACTATGAACAGGATTGGGATTCACTGTACTAACATCATCTGTCGGTTGACTAGACTCATGGTCATCGTTACTAACATTCATTTGCATCATGGGTCGGTTCACGGGTTCAGGGTTCCCAGCAGAAGCTAATTGGATGCTCTTCATCCTTTCTCTTATTGCATCTAGAGTCCCACTACTAACTGCAAATCAGTAAACCAAATAAACAAATAAATAAGCATGGTAAAGATAAAAAGTAAATACAAAGAGTGCATTGGAATTTTGGTAGAGATAAACCTCCAGATGGGAATCTGTCATCTTCTGAATGAACAGGGACTGGACCTCTTGAGGCCATAACGTTAGCCGATGATGACATGTCATCTTCAGCATATGATGGTGGTAGACTGAAATTGGTGGGGTCGGTTTTAGTATTAACAGATTTTCCATCATTTAAAGAATTAGTATGTACAGGTGAAAGAGGTGCAAATTTTGGAGATGAAAGATTTAACGCAGATGGCGGAGGTGTTGGCATAGGCACGCTGGATGGAGTTCTTCCAGCTGCAGCATTTTTTTCCATCTGATATTTTACACAAACAAGTAACAAATTAAAAATGGAGAAAATTAATGGAATATCTTAAAAGTCATTCAGAAGAAAGTTATCGAGACCTGAGCTAAACCATCTCGAATGTATGTTCTGAAAGCTTCACTTGCATTTTGAAGTTGAGAAAATATGTCAACCTTTGGGTACAACTGAGTTATTCGGTATAGTTCAAATAGACCAATACTGCATGTTTGTTTATCTCCAATTTTCTTGAATATTGCAGCCAGTTCTTGCTGTGAACACAAACAAAAAAAAAAAAAAAAAAAAAAAAAAAAAAAACTTAGAAGCATGAAAAAGCGTACTAAAGGTAGCAATTTCGACCCATTTACTTTTGAATTAGTATACTTTTACGTAAAAAAACCTTCTATATCAGCCATTGAAGAAAATTGGACGGTTGATTAATACATAGAATATTTTTAATCCTCATTGACATAAATTTTTAGAAAAATTCTGCAATTTTTCAACAAAAGTGCTTCTAATGAACCCATCACTTGTTAACACATGAAGATTAATAAACCAAAAATAAATATATAAATAAACTCACCTTCAACTGAGCATCTGCAGAATGTGTAGCAGGCATAGGATTATTGGCCATGGAGTCACCCCAATGGGTTTGGCCTGCAGGGCCTGTCGGTGTCAACATTCTTGCAGCCGCCAACGTCTGATAAATGAACAAAATAGATATAATACCCGAAGATTGAGATCAAGTTATATATAAACAAAATACCTGAAGATTGAGATCAATGTAGGCAAGTATTATAGGTTGGGGTTCCATGTCTATTGGAACCATAGAAAGATGACCCTTTATCGCAGTCCCGCGAAGCTTTACAAGCTCATGCAGAACTGTTTTCACCATGCGCAAAGGCTTGTCGTCTGCTCCAGCTCTGTAAACCGATTCATCGTAGCAAAAAATAAAAGGAAAATTAGTAATACTACAAATCAGCAACTCCAATAATTAGCAATTAAAATGTCACAAAAGTGCTGCAAACCTCCTCCGGATTTCTTCCATCCCAAGTTCTTGCAGATAAATATGAACGCTCTGGAGAATGCGATCAAGGTCAACCTCATATATTGTACTTTGAAGAACCTGCAAGAAATTGAAGCATGAAGGTTGAATATTTAAGAAAGACCAATGTGTGGAAGTTGATTAATATATCTTAAAACTAACCTTTGTAAGTTTGATCAAGCATTTGACAACCAAATCTGAAAACTTCATATTTCTTGTAGCAAATGACTCATTGGATGGTGGATATGGCCATCTAGAAGGGTCCAGTGGTTTTAAGAGATTGATCAGGACCACAAATGATGATGTACGCTCAGCATTATCCTGAATTAATGCAAAAACAAGTCAATACATTATTTATAACATACATAAACAAAAACAAAAAAAAACATAGGTGCATGAGTTTAGGTAAAGGGCAAAGGTTCACCAATATCTTAAGCATCAAAACATTTAAAGCTTTTAACAGCTGACTGCCATCATCCATCCTTGGAACTCTTTCATCTAAAAGCCAGAGTAAAAGCTCTGTAATCAGATTGTCAAGTGTTCTCTGGTTGACAGCATGAGCAAGCCTTTTATTTTGAAATGTCTGCAAACAAAGGGAAAATCTAGCAACATAAGATACTGTACAAGTATAATTCAATAAAATAGAAATGCAGAATTGCACGTGACAAATCACCTGCATTAGTGTGTTGAGAACATATTTACAAGACCTTGAAGATGCCCCCGTTAGACTAAAGTCGAAAGTCTTTGCGACCTGGTATGTAAAAAAACCTAAATGTAGTGGAGAATGGGGAAGAAAAAAATAGTAAATCCAAGTGGAGCAACAAGTACCTTTGCTGCTAAACAAGAAACAAGTCGGTCAGCATCTTTTATTAAATCATCCATTAAACTGCCTTCAGGGTCATTGGTCGCAGCTGCCAATTCATGGCACACAACTTTCATGCCTTCAACCGACTGCAACGTAACAGTTTATACATTCAGTACAAATTTCACCGAATAGAGAAAACTTAGTTGAAGAAAAAAATATGTCAAACCTGCTCAGGAGAGCCATATGTAATGATATCTAGAGCCTCATTCCAGTCTGTAGGGCCAATTAAACCTCCAGATGGTCGTGCCATTGGATGTCTTTCCATTTGAGCTTCTGGGGGCGTATAAATATCCCTAAAGACACAACAAATGAAGCAGCCCCATAAATCAGAAAAAGACGTACCAAATGATGTAGTTTTTTTGGAATCAGTAGGAGGAAAAAAAAAAGTAAAAAAAGAACAGAAGTAAAAAAAAAAAAAAAAAATAGCAGAAGAATGTAACTACCTGGTAAAAGCTGGTCCAGGTATGGATCGTGATAATTCACCACTTTGCTCGGCAATGTCAGAACTACATATATAACAAAACAAATAATTAATGACAATCAAAACATATATCCCAAGGAACTATGATGGTAATGGTATATTTGCCATTGCATAAAGTATAAAATGATAAAGAAGGCATAAACAAGAAGCAGAAAATAGTAAGGTGAAACAAAAAGCTTATGCTAATGTTTACCCATTTTCCCTAACAGAACGCCTTAATGCAGCTCTTGCTTCACCTGGCTTGCCCTCCTTTCTTTTTTCCATTTCTCGAGCCTAGAAAAACATAGAACATTTTTTAAAAAAAAGGACAAACAAGGTTACAATAATAGATTAGAATGCAATGAAAAATAAATATTGCTTCTGCATTACAGAAACACATTTTTACATGTATTAGAGAGCAATTATTTTTTTGTTTGTTCCCCAAATAGTACATATACTTATGAATATAGCTCAGAGGGTAGTACGGTGCGAAAAACTTCAGAAAGAACAACAAAACTAATAATAAGAATAAATATGAAAGTAATACTAATAATCATAATAATGACAATTACATGTATTAGAGAGCAATTATTTTTTTTGTTTACTCCCCAAATGGTACATGTACTTATGAATATAGCTCAGATGGTAGTATGGTGCGATAAACTTCAGAAAGAACAGCAAAACTAATAATAAGAATAAATATGATAGTAATGAAAACAAGAATTATGGCAAAAAAAAAAAAAGAGTAATAAACAAAACAAGAATTATACCTTCCATTTAAATCTATCATCTAGCATGCTTCTTTGTGCTTCAGTCAGCTTCCCAACATATTTCCAGATGTCATCACCTTACAATAAAAAGCTAATCAGACACCAAGCAATAATAAGTTCAAAAATTTTCCAATAAAGGTTTAGTAGTCCCGTTTCATATGCATATTGCAGGTTTTTATATTAATACGAACATTTTCATTTGACAGCGTCCAGACACGAGTAAACCATAACTCACCAAATATCTTATAACCAGTGGCTAGACAATTTAACGCAGCTTTTCTAAGTTCACCATCTCGTTCTGCAGTCAAACTTGCAACAATTTGCAAAGACTTTAGCTGTCCACCTATCTGCAGCGATGTAAAAGACATGAGCAACCTTCATCTGTAAGTTCAACCATTAAGTTTAAGAGGCATGTACCTCAGAGCCATTGTTATCCAGCAAAAATCCAACAAGATCAGCACACTCAATTCTTGTCCTGTTATTTCTAGAACGCAGGCCTTCCAAAATGTAAGGGAAAGTTTTTGCAGCAGAATAACTATGTATGATCTGCTTCATTAGTTCCCGAATTTTTTCTCTCAGTTTCTCAATGTTGTGACCAGTCTGCACAAATAAGAAAGTTGTAAGTAGGCATTAAAACTCTGTCAAGTAAAACTGGTAACTATTTTAGATGGCGTGATTGTTTCTAATATGCCACATAAGTTATGACTATATGCTTCAGAAAAGGATCAGGGATCATTCTAACATTAACATCTAAAATAATGAAACGTAAAGAAAAGATAAACAAGAACATCCATAAGAATATATCCAATAAAGTCTAAGGTTGAGAAAACCTTCTCCACCAAGCAAGGTAAAAAGATGGAAGCTTCAGATTCATTCATAGTGTAACTCTCATTTTTCAATGTTTCAAAGAACTCAGGGAGAAAATCCAACACCTATAATCATATTTAACAATGGATATAAGTTTATACATAAAATATCAAACATAAATGATACAATATATCTCACGAAACAAGATGATAACAAAAAGTTCACCTTTAGTAAGCAAGATGTGTTGGATTCACAGAATCGCAAAACAAACCACTTTAAAAGTATATCAATAACTTCAATTAAATCTTTGGCAATTGTTGGAAGTGCCCTCTGAAGCATCTCGATCCCATCAACTTGTTTTTTGAAATCTGTGCTTAAAAGCCGCCTGTGCAAATCCTCCCTGAAGTACTTCATCAAATCATTCTGTTTCAAGAAGGAACGCTTGACTTTAAAAACTGTATCACGGCCACAACATAACGTCATTGATTTTGTTAATTACCTCTAGATCCTGAATCTGCTCCAAACGCAATTCTTCAAACTTAAACCTACGAACCACAATTCTCTCTCTTTCATCCTGCAAGGCAGATAAGAATACGATTTGCTTAGATATTCTTAATATTGATAAATACATTAAAGTATATGCAACTTAAAAGGATACCTTGTTAGAGTCCCTGACATTTAGTAAAGCTTGTGACTGTATGTTCATATCTTGAACCGACATTATAGGCTCTGGTTTTGAGCCCTTTGCTGAAACCGCTCTCTAGAACACAATATTGAGACAATAATTCAGTATCTGTTTCACATACCAATATGAAAAGATATAGCAGATAATATATCATACCGAAGATACAGATCGGCTTCCATGCTTTGATGCATGACCATTTGATTTGCCAATCTTTGAACCTGTTTTCATTGTTTGTCCAGTTGGGGCTGCTCTTGTGTTGTCATGTACTTCTGGAAATGCACCATGTGTCTTCAATCGTTCAAGAACAATTGCCAACGCAGGACCTTGAATATCTCTTACATTTTTCATGACCTACAGTGAAGGAAAAAACTGGTTCAAAAAGATTACAAAATGGTAAAACAGATGAAGAGAAAAAATAAGCAGTTTTACACACCATTTCTGGTCCACAAACTCTAACAATATCTCCAAAGCACACTTCAGCTGCTTTACGAACATCTGCTGATTTATCCTGATAAACAAAATTTCTTAGTCTGCTGAATGAAATTGTAAACTGACAAATGAAACAATAAACATAGTATTTTATAAATATTAAATACCGTCATAGCAACAGCAACTGGTCTGAGTAACTGAATGGCATCAGGGAACTCTGCTAATCCTGTAAGTTGCCTGGACAACCAATCAAAAAGGTCCTTGCGCCCTTCCGCGCCAAGTTTAGCATCAGTCAAAGAAGTAGTAATATATGGTACCTACAAAGAACCAAAGAATTGCAAATCAGATATAATTGGACTGAACATAATTAGATATAAAAACAGCTGTAGTTAGAGATTTTAACTTAAATCCATTTACTTTACTATCCTGGATTAGAAATTAGCTTCCACAGTTTATTCACTTATTATCTTTGTCAATGCACATAAAAATAACGATAAAATGCAGTACATAAAATAGAAAAACAAAAAAAATATATATATACAACAAATAAGACACGGACCATCTTATCAAGATGAGTAACAGCAACCCAAGAATCTAAAGTTGTCAAGGTACATTCTCTCATGTGCTTTTTATTGTCACCAAGGCATTTCACAACATCTGATAAAATTCCCTGCAAAACAGTCAAGGCATAATTATAAATGTTAGAATCCATTGGTTTATGACCAAACTCAGTTGCAAATAGATGGAGATAGTCGTATCTACTCGACCTTGCTGGACTTCTCTATTGCAGGTCCCATAGCAGATGCAAGGCCACTTATAGAGGTCAGAGTAGCCATGATTAAGTTTTTGTTGCTGTCATATAATCGAGCTCTAAGAGCTCCAAACAATTCCACTGAAAAAATTGACAAAAGAATGTGTAAATATAAAAAGTTTGACCTCCATCTGCATATAAATAATGCAGAACAATCAAACTCAAAGATGAAAATTAAAAACCTGTTCCAGTAGGCTGAATACGCTTGTTAGCTTCTTCCACAATTTTATTTACTGCTTCAATTGATTCCAAACGAACCTGACCAAAACCAAAAAAGGTCAAGTACTCCATGTTTTGTTATTAAATAAATAGTATTAAAAGCATAATAACCTTCCAATCAGAACTCTCCAATCCTTTAAGAAGAGCTGGTGTAATCTTTCCACTAATATCCTCACGTGGCAAGCCATCTGAACCACCACCAGACACAGAAGATACAGAATCCGTCGCTTTAACAGTCTTTTTTGGTGCAGCAGCAGCACCCTGCAAAAGAACACTTGAATTTTAAACACCTAAAACGTAGCAAGTAACTAATAGGATCTATAACTCAACCATACCTCAAAAGGATTTTTTTCACACTCTGCTTCCACCGCACTAAGAAGAGCAGGCTTGACATCTGACAGAAACCCTTTGATATCGGGGCCCACATATTTGTGTAAAGCACCAATAAGTTTAATGGTAGCATTCCTAGTAGCAGCAGCACTTGATTGTAAACCAGTATCTTTGCAAAACTCAATTACATCCTTCAATTTTAGATGTCCAACACCAAAATCTTCAACTGCTGAAACCATCCACAACAGGCCCTCACTAAGAACTTTGGGATTCTTGTGCTCTTTCATGATCTTGAACATCTGCAAATTTGAGTGAAAGGACATGGAATACTTCAGTGTAAAGACTAAAAGATGAAAGAAAAAAATGTTCTTAAAAAGATTATTGAACACAAAGAACACTCATCAGGACAACTGACAACACTTACTCTTTCAAAAATGAAACCTGGGCCCACCGCTTCAGAAAAAGTGGTTAGACATTTCATAGCTTGGGCACGAGTCTTGATATCAGCCACCCTTTCACAAATACCTGTCAGCATGCAAAAAAAAAATAATAAACAACAGATGCAAAACAATTTAGAAAGACATGCTCTTTCACAGTAACTGATTTAGTGCAAATGACAAGTTTATAGTATAACTTTACTATGCAAATAATTACTAATCACAATCTATGCAAACTTTTTTTTACCTGCTATGCAAAGCACAACACATTTTTTTGGGAATTTTGATGCAGTAGAGGCTATATGGCTGACTACTTCAATAACCTGTTGCTGGACCTGCACATTTTTCTCACTCCAACCAGGAACGGCACATAATAGACGGATTAAAATCTCAACCGACTGGTCAAGTTCTTGGAGTGCTTGAACTTGTTCTTTGAATGAGGTAATTGCTGCAGAAAGGAACATAATTTCAGAAAACATATTGGTCAATGTCGCCCATTAGTGAATACGGAAAAAAAAAACCATCTTTGAACCAACTTTATCACTATAAATCAAAAAAGTTAAGTCCCTACGTGACTATTTATTTAGACAGATATTGACAATACTAAATATGCATAATTCTTGTTCCAATCTGATTTAATTTATCCTTATTATGAAATAAAAAAACCTTCAAGTCGCTCTTTCCATGCAGCACTTTTCAACTGGGTAATAGTATCTGCTTGAATAAGAGACCCTATTCTACTTTCGATCTCTTCAAGACCCATTTCAGCCGGCTGCAAGCAACAAACAAGATATGACAATTGATTAAAGAACTATATAAACATGTGTGTGCTTGCGCAACAAACTCACCTCAACATCTTCAGGTTCAACTTTCTTTGTTTGACTTGGTCCATCTGCTTTCTTGCCTACAGCTGTCTTCGCAGGACCAGCCTTCTTAGCAGCAGGCTTATATATCAAAAATTAATATCAGCACCAAGAAGAAAATTAAGATATTTAAAAAAATAATAAATAAAAAGAAAAAAAAAACATGACAGATTTAAAATGAAAAATCTCACAGCAGCCGGAATAGGTTTCTTCCCACTAAGCATGCTTGCCGCAGACCTTCTAACAAATCCTCCATCAGAAGCCTGCAAAACTATGCCATGAAATGTTATCTTATATACTAAAGAAAACAATGGAAGATATTAACTTCATGAACATGCTACTATACAAATAAAACTAAATAGTATTAACATTAACACACTAATTAAAAAGCGATAAAATCACACCTCCACAGATGATACAGTTCCACCAGATGATGGGACACCTGCAAAAATTTTAGGAAAAAGGGTAACCCTCACAAGTAGATGAGGGACTAGTTTGAATCAAGAAAACTTATATAGCATCTTAAAACCTGTGCCTGCCCCAGTTGGAGCACCACCTCCAGAAACACCAATCATTTCTGACAGCTTCTTTCGTCTGACATCATCAAGTTTCTCCAATGATTTTTCCAAAGGCCTCATGCCAACAGACTAAAAAAAACTGTTTATTAGCAGCAAAAAGAAATTAAAAAATTACTACAGGCCTGTAGCCAATATGTAACAGGATGGAACACCTTCGCTATTGCTGCCAAGACTGAAAATGCAGCATCCCTGACATCAGGCGTTCCGTCATTGAGACACTACAATAATCAAAAAGTTTTATTAACTGTTCAATATTCTGTATTGAGACAAGAAGTTAACCAAACACTTTCTAGAAAATAAAGCTATATCAATTGTCCAACAAACTGTATTATAGCAGCAACAAATACACTAACCTCCATGCAAATAGGGACATAGTCCTTATGCACTTTAAGAATGACTGCCTTGTTGCTCGTTTCAATGCAATGTGTTATCCAATTTAATGTTAGTGAACGCACAAGTGGAACTTTATTTTTGACAGCTACTTTAACATCTGTTATAAACCATTTCAGCCAAATATTAGGGCATTAATAAAACTATTAAACAGGTCACTGAGGAGAGAGCAACGACATACTGCTATAAATGCATAAACATACCTTCAACAATATCAGCAAGAGTCACACATCCTGCCTTGTGAATTGCTTGAAGAGTATTAGTCAATGCTTCTGTCATAGTAGGCTTTTTCTCTTTCAATTTTTCCTAGAAAAAATAATATTTTTTGTATTAATTGGAAGTCCTAATTTCGGATTGCACAGAACACTAAAAAAAATGCGGCCATCATTAGAAATGATATAAATATATTCACAAAAATACCAAGTTAGTAATTTATAACTTACATGAGATATGTTTTTTATTCAACCCATGTAACACACGGGTCTATAACCTAATGTCCAAGTGTGTGTGTGTGTGTGTGTGTGTGTGTAATTCAAAGCAGAAAAACTTAGCAAGCAATATATAGTATGAAATTGATGCAAGATAATGTTATCTGCCACCACTAGTAGCTGCAAAGATCTAACAGCATAATAAAATGTACTCTTACAAGTAGAACAGGCAGCATAAAGCGTGAACTTGCAGAAAAGTTAGTTCTTAATCCCAGTGCAAGATTGCCTATGGCTTGAACTGCTTCTACAGCAACAGCAATATTTACATCTGTAATAAGCTGCAAACAGAAGCAATTAAACAAAACAGATTTATAAACTCACTTCCCACTATAGACTAAAAGATTCAAGGTTTTAATACTTAAAGACACAATTTCGGAATACCTTCTTAAGTGTACGGCAAATTTCTGTGAAGTCTCCAGGAGCGATCCTCTTTGTTGATGCAAGCTTAGTCAATTCGGCAACAGCCTCTTTCCTCTCAGACCACTTGGTAGCTTTCTGAAAAGAGGAGATACCAAAAATATGGTATTTTTGTGAACATATAAATTAACAGAAATAAAAGCAAAATTACTAATTTTCACAAAACAAAGATAAGAAACACCGACCACTCCGTTCCAGAACCCTGACTTCTCTAAAGGTGTTAAAATATCAACGGGGTCAACGAGCTCGTATTCATCTATGTCTTGAGGAACTGCCACACAAATATCGTGAGTATAATTGTACAAGCATAAAACATAAGTAAAAAATCAAACATACACATCATACATCCACTATTACACTTCAACATTAGTAAAAAAATGTGTTGTGTAATTGTGGTTTTAACATCACATCCCTTTTAACCATATACTATAAGCCCGCCTCGAAATTCATTAGATGCAAGAGTGATTGTGCTCATCATTGTGAAATTGCACGAGCATAGTTCTAATCCGTCACAAAAATTCCATTAGGTTCAAAAATGACTAGCCAACAAGATTACACAAAAATTACATTGCTCATCATTGTGGTTTTAACATCACATCCCTTTTAACCATACACTCTTAACCAACATTAGTTAATGACATACCCTCAGCAGCAGATTCTTCGGAGGGACCAGAGCCCGAAGCCTCCACAGCAACTTCCTGTTCTGGTTCCTTGTCTTGCTCAGATCTGAAATGAGTTCAAAAATATAATTATAGCTACTGTCTATACATTACTATAAAACATATATACTAATTACTGACTAATCATAAAATTAAGAAACATATGGGCACGGTGAAACATGATGCCTGACTAGATATAGGACTGAGACATCTAAAGAAGACAAACCTTATTTTGCGAGTAGGCTTAGCAGTCCCTGTGACATTGACAAGCTCAGCTTCCAGTTCTTTTTTCTTCAAGAATGGAATTAAAAAAAAAAAATTTAAAAAGAAGAGCGTAAACCAGAAGTGAATGTAACTAAAAAAAACACCCTACCATTGTATCCCGCATTTTCTCGAAAAGTATAGACTTAACAGGGTCTCTACCAATCCAACGACAAAGCTCAAGAGTTAGCCCTTTAGATGAAGCACGAACATTTTGATCTTGATGATCAAAAAGTTCTGGAAGCATCTTTAATATTCTCTTGGGTGGCACGATCTTTGAACCAAATTCACTGATTATTAGCAGAAAAAAATTCAATGTTACACTTACATATGACAAATGAGGAATATAAGATAAGAACCTTCTAAAATTAAAACCGAGATAAATCGAATGCAAACCTTAAGGCTTGAAACATGACATCTATGGCAGGAACAACAGCTTTCGCAACTTTGTTTTTTATTGCTTTTTCCATAGAATCCTATCAGCAAACGATTCCAAAGAAAAAAACGATATCATTCAGAGAAGTCATGACTGTAAAGAAATAAATGGCACCAGAAAACTATGCCTATTGTAATGAGTTAAAACCTAACTGTCTTGGAAGCCATAAAGCAGCAATCCTGAATAAAATACTCTCTCGACATTTTCCCACACTTTATCATTGGCACAAAATTTATATGACCCGGAAAAAGATAAAAAAATTTATTCATAAAACAACGTGCTATACACGTAAAGACATGTCCCTTAACCATTTCTGCAAAAAATACGTTGTAGCTACTACTAGCTGGTCAAACAAACTAATAATATAAGTAGAAAGTGTGCTATACTAAATAATAGCAAGTCGATAAAAATTGCTCACAAGTACACGTAGTCACTAAAGAATGATGACACAGAAACGATAAATGACAACATCGATATGCTGGTGGTATTGTGAAAAGTAGTATTTGAGATGACACCCAAACACTAAATTAAGCTTATTGTTGTACAAGTAACATTTAGAAGTATACTTAAAAAAAGTCTAGTTTCATTTGGCAGTCGATTAATTTCAAAACAAAGAAAACACCCTTTTGATGATTTTAAAGTCATAATTAGTCACTGCATTGTTAACAACAATCACAGTGAGTTATGAGATTAAATTGTTCTCCATTCTGGTATCAGGTGCCTAGTGTTTTTAGTGGAGTTCCAAACCAGACAAAATAAAGTCACGAAATTGGGAAAAGATGTGGACAAGTGAAAATCTAGGGAAATAGAAAATGTGGGTTTAGTTTATAGAATTATTGTATTCATGAAAACATGCAAAATGAAACAGTAGGTAGTTGAAATTAAGAGAAAAAAACAAATAAGTAGTTTCTCGATGCCATTAGTGCACATGCCCTGATGCCCCTCACTAAGCTTGAGTGAATCCATAGAGATTAATGGTAAAACATAGAAATGGACGTTTAAGGCGTCCTAATTAGCAAGAAGCTATTTGTACAAGTGCTGTTATTGATCATATAGGCACACAGATGGTCTTTTGAAAAATTAAGAGAGACTTTTGTATATGGCAACAAGATACAGAGAGAATAAATCTTGAAGTTTATAAATAGGCTATAAAATGTTGGATGTAAACACTTCCTTTAAAGCTATCATTATCACCTAATAACATTTAATAGCAGACAAAGACATGGTTTCAATGAAGCATATTTTGTGAAATCAACCCATGTGAGCGAGAGACGATACAGCATTTGAATCTATAAGAAGGGACGGACCATAACGCATCACACATGAAACAACCTCTACCCAAATAACCTAAACTTCAAATTCAAAATATGCAACTCCAATATCTCAACACAACACAACACAAAACATACCAAAAATACATCCACAGCTTCCAACTCTACCCAAAGCATAAACACAATTTGCGCCTTCTCCACCGTCTTTGGCCGCCCCGTAAGACATTTAGCCACAATCGCATCACAAACTTCCTTGGCAAACCTACACCAACACACAATGCGTTTCAATAACATTAGTTTCTGAAATTGTAACTGAAATTCACATTCAGATCCAGTCTGCTTGTAACACAGTCACATAACTTACTTATAAACAAACAAGTTGAACAGAAACATAAGACCACAAAACCCTAGTTCTAATTATATAATTAATTAGTTTCAATAGAATACCTTCCAGCATCAGCATCAGCGGCTTTTAAGTAAGCAATTAAAGCATCAAGCGCCTTATCTTGTACAGGCGCATTAGAATCAGCAACCGTCTTCTTAAAAAAATGTCCTGATAAAACACACATTACACAGATCGAGGTTAAAACCGTCAGAACTTAGATCTACGACAATCAACAAGTAGAAAACAAAAACCCTAACAATAATAATAGTAACAATAAAGCAAACCTAATTCACGGATGCGAGGATCTTTAGGATCCGTGATGGAGTCACAGAGGGAGGCAAGGTCAATGTTGGCATCGTTACGAACCTTCCAGTTCTTATGCAACAATCGATCTTCCCATGGTAACTTCTTCGCCTCCTTCAACAACTTCTCGTCTTCCGTCGACATTATTATTATTATTATTGTTTATTATTGTTATAGGGATGGATGATGATAATAATAATAATAATTAGATGTGTATATAGTATATACAGACAAAGGTGAAGAAGGAGAAGAAGAAGAAAAGGAACGTTTTAGGGTTGTTGTTGTTGTTGAACCTTAATAATAATAATAATTTGAAAATGAAGAGATTATAGAGAGAGAGAGAGAGATTTTGGGGGAATGTTGGGGAGGGGTGAAATTTAATTTAAGTTTTAGAAATTGAAATGAAATGAAATGAAATGAAATGAGGGATGGTGAGTGACGGTGTGTGTGTGTATGTATGTGTGTGTAGGGTCACGTACCAAGTTTGTGCCTGCCGTCCCTCGGTCTAGATTTGGAAATCCCAACATAAAAATTGCTTCAATTATTTTATGTTAGTTAAACGTTAATAAATTGATAAAGTCTACCAATCTATATCTTAATCGAAGCAAGTCGTCTTGTCTGATTGGTTTGAGATCTAAACGGTTCACTTCATTTTCTAGTTTTGAGAGTTTGGTGATTTTAAAGGTTCGTCTATTTTGGAACTAGGCATGGGGAAACTTCTTTCGGGTTGGGTCCCAGCCCCGGGTATTTTTGCTTCCTGGTGTAAATTTTACCGAAAATGTTCGAAAAATTTATATGTATTGAGTCTGATCCCGTATTTTTTTCTTTAAAACTTTTGGCTCTTTACTTAAAAGTTCAAGATCCGTCACTAGAACTAAGAACAGGTCGTTTAACATTTATCATTTATATTTTTTTTTATTTGTGAAATCCGCAGTTATGTGTATACGTCATATGTGATGCATCAAATATGATGTAGGACGAGGTGGAGAGAAAGGAGATTGGATTGAGGTGGAGATTATGTGACAATAATGCAGGATGTAGAGGAAGATGACGCAAGAGACGTATCATGTAATGGAGAAGCAACAAAGAAATGAGACGGAGAGGGAAGAAACAATGAGGCGGAAACCAACAAGAAGCATTCCGTCCACTTCGGATTTAACGGTTTCAACAGATAAAACATACTCAAATTTGTCCACCCTTGTGATCATTAGTTCCTTAATAGTGTTTATGATCATATAACCTTTTGAACTTTGAAGCTTTTGAATTCATGTACTGTAAGTACCTTTAAAGTAAATCGAAAGGTGTGATCAAACATATATATATATATACACACACACACTAAATTAACTAAATGCATCAAAAGTAACTAAAATTATACAACGTTTTGTAAAGTGATTAAGATTAAGACCCTCACCTTTTAAAGAATGCGAGGAGAGATGTGATCCATACGCTCAAAATGGAGGTAATTTTCGAGCGTAGCCTTTAGCATGTATGGTTCTCCTCATGCTCCACGTGACACCATTATTGTTCATTGTAAAAGATCACTTTTTTTTAACAGCGAAAAATAATCATTTATTTCCCCAAATTCTTACAACATATGCTAGCAATATGCTCGACTGTTAAAATCGACACCCAAATATAGTTACATAACTCAGTAAATTAGAATCAAAACGTATTAAATGTGTGTTTGTTGGATGTTGTTGTGTACAAAAAGGTTATCGTTGTTGGAAGTACTTGTTTTGTGCATGAAACACATCTGAACTCCAATAAATTAGAACCAAAATATGTTGAATGTGTGTTTGCTGGATATTGTCGTGTACGAAAAGGTTATCGTTGTTTTTCTCCTACCTTTCACCGGTACTTTGTCTCTCGAGATGTTACTTTTCATGAAAATGTCCCCTTCTTTCCTATATCTCATACTAAACCATTTGTGGACGATGATGAGTTTCTTACCTACCCAGTAACCATAACAACACCAGCACCTCAGCCTCCTACTAACCATGATCAACCAGAATCTGAGTAGTTCTCAGTCCTTGGCCGACCGACTCAACAGCCTTCCCTAGTCCATGACCAACTAACTCAACAACATTCCAAAGCCCTTAAGCAACCGACTCAACAACCTCCCTTCATTTCTCAACAAACTTCTATCTCTGGTTGACACCTTTAAGGCATCTATTTCCACTAAGAACAAGTACATCAACTATTCAACTTCAATCCATATGTTTGAAGTTTGAAGATTATTTATTAACAAATTATATATTTTTAAGTTGATTAATAGATTTTATAATTTTAGTGGTTCAAATTATTCATAAACGTTGGCTATTTATGAGCTATGGAATTCAGACCACTTGTTTAATTATTAATAGTCGCATTTAGTTACATTGTATAGTTCTTATGTACTGACTATGGAAAGGCATCTAAAGAAAAAAAAAGAATTTTTGAATAATCATCATGATCAAAGATATGATATATGAAGAAAGTGTTGGGTTACTCGATCTTGCTAACATGTAGTTAGGACTTACGAAAAAGAATGATAGGGAAGATAGGTATATTTTAACACAATTTTTTTGACAAAAGCTACATCAATGAAAAAGTCCCATAGACTAAAGACTGAGGTACAATACTATCGATCAACGTTACAAATTTGATTGTTTGCGTCTATTTTTTGCATCCCTTGGGTAAAAATCCTGGATCCGCCACAGGATATGGGAACATTGAAGTACTTATTGGGAATTGAAGTTTCTCAGTGTAAAAATGGGATTTTTTGAATCAAAGAAAATATTGTTTGGATGTGCTAAAAGATTATGGGATGATTGAAGCTAGGAATTGTGATGATCCAATGCTATCGAACGTGAAGCTAAAAGTTGATGAGGGTGACATTCTCGAAGACCTAGAAAAATATAGAAGAGTCATTGATAGAACAGAAACAGAGAATAAGATGTGACAACCCGTAATTTTCAGATTTTAATCCGTACTGTAATCAAATATATTAATAAGTTAAGCTTGAGTAAGATTTAATTTTGATAAATTAAAGTCTCTTTATAGTCTAGCAAAGTCCCTAAATACATGGATTTGTATTTGTTTAATTTTAGAAAAAATACGACGTCGCATTGCGACAAAGTAACCAAATTAAGCGTTGGTGACGACCCGGTAAGCTTTTAAAATCCAGAAATGGTCCTATATGCTTGGAATAGCATAAAATGATATTTTATAAGTGGAAGTTTAGTTAAAACGAATAAAAACGCTGATTTAAAGTTTTTGTCGCGCAGTGTCCGGTACAGCGCGTACGCACGCTTTTAGCCGACAAATTCGATCTAATTAAGCGTCCAGCACCTAAAATATTTATTATACAGTAAAAATTATAAGATTTAGTGGGTATTAATGATTCATAATTTATTGGGTTAAAAGAAATTATTTTAGGGTGTATTTTTATCATTTTTATACCCCTAAATCACCTAAAATACCCCCTAATTATAAAAATTAACCCAACCCATCTAATACCCACCCCTACCCACGATTTTATTTCAAAAAATGCAGATTTTATTTGATCTTATGCCACTAATGCTATCCCTTGTGTAAACAAGTGTCTATCCTATGCCTACTATAATCATTGAAAGAAGCTTCATAAGTACATGCATTCAACATCCCAAGACACTCAATCTCCTCCTTTCTTCTTCCTTTTGGCCGATCACCACCCTCACAACCCCTTCACATTCTTTTTTTTTATTTTAAACAACTACATCTAGTGCTTCCATCCTCATTTAAAATTATGTGGTGATTTTTGTGGAGTCTTGGAGCATTATTAAGCCTTGTAAGAAGCTTGAACAAGAAAAATCTATCCTTCTTTTCTCTCAAAAACTCAAGATCATCAAGGGTATGAGCCTTATTTAGTTTCATTTTCTTGAATTTTGAATCTAATTCTAAGTGAGTTTTTGTAAGAATGTTCACCAACACCTTGAACTTTTCTAAATGGAGACTTAAAAACTAACCCTTGTTAATTAAATGAATGGATCAAAATGGTGTAATATGTATGTGTATGTGTGTCGTATGTATGTATGAGTATGTATGGGTATTTGATTTTCTTGAAAACTTGATATTTATAAGTAACTATTTGATAAAAATTTATGTTTTTATAAGGGTTTTTCCATGTTAAAAGCATAAAAACAAGGCTGATGTAAAATGTAAATGTTGGTTAAAAACTTATAACAAAAGGCATGATATGATTCTAGACTTGAAAATGGATTTATCTTATGACACTATGTTCAAAAATTCAAGTTTTGATAATAAAAATATAAGTTTATGCATGCATTTTTAGATCTGATGTGGATTCTTAAAAGATGTTATATGATGGTGTAAATATTGTATTTTTGAACAAAAACATAAAAATCTAACATAGGGTCATGTTAGCATAGCTCAAAATGCTTAAAAATGACTTAAAATGGTAGTTATGGCATTTGAATAAGAGATTTTGGAAATGTTATTTTTGATCAGTAATATTCAAGTTATTTTGGCCTTATAATGACCAAAATAATCTATGATAAAGATTAGAACTAAAACAATGTGTTTAAAACCGACTTCTATGCGTAAAAAGCTCGGTTTTCGCAATTTTTCGGTACTTGAAACCTTACAATTTCAAAACTGATCTTAATCAGCTTATAAAAATACATTTCAAGTGTAAAAATTATATTTTTAAGTAAATAATAAGTTTGGTATTTTTCTATATGTTTAAACATAACTTAAACGCAAAACTAGGCGTTAAAACGGTAATTTTAACGCTTAAATCGTAAGTTTTTGAAACTGATTTAGATCAGCAAGTTTGGACCTAAAATATGTTTAAAATAAGTGTCTTAGAGTGTTAATAAGTATTTTAATGTTTATACTTGAGAAAATGTGTAAATTGACGCGTAGGGAACTACGGTTCGGCTAGAAACCGCGCCGTTACGCCATTTCTAGCCAAACTAATAAAATTATGAATTTTTACTTCATAATCATTATGATAAGTGTTAATATGTATATTTTGATAATATATATATATTGGTTATTTAGAAATATAATAATTAAGCATTATTATGCAAAAATGGTAAACTTGGATATGTTACAAGTATAAGTATTTTATAACTAAAGTGTTATGTGATATACTTGTACTACAAATATGAATTATATGTATAAATACATATATCTTGAATTATATTTTGGTGCTAAGAAAATTTACTAAAATATACAAGGTCGCTTATAATTGCAAAGCATAAAACCGAGGGTTCGGATCACCAACGTGTCAAATAAGGTTAAACGTCTTTTCTTTGAAAAATAAACATTTTAAAGTCTAACAAGTTGAGGTGAATAACTTGCGGAAATAGACTTGATAATCAAGTGAGTTAGGTGATAACTCACGGGAATGACTTATTAATTGACCATAAAAGTGTCCCATTTGTATAGGGAACGGTTAGGTCAGAAATAAACTTGGACTTAAATTTTGCTAGCTACAGTATCAAGCTTTGAGGTGAGTTTTCACGGCCCCTTTCATTAGTTTTAATGTATTTAAACATTGGGGGATTAACATGCTATTGTAATTATGGTAAGTATACTAGTACATTTCGTAACCAAATGATGGCCAGAGTAAGTGCTATTTTCCTGTGCATTTTGTGCACGGTGTCTCCCATGGCAGTCATAATCATTAGTTCTTGGAGGGAACCGCAGGGTATATTGGTAGATCTATCGGGTTTGACCACCCACCTCGTGATCAGTCGCGCTGGTCGTCTAGACGGGGAAATATATTTTGAAAGGCATTAGTAGGGGGACCACTTATTTGTTTTGGGTTGATTATGGGCTCTGGTTGCTATCATGTCGGGAGATCTAGCTAATCTACGAACGGTTCATATGTTTAGTATTATCATAATTTTGTTTTATAAGAAAAGGTTATTTCTTATGTATAAAAACCTGTGAAACTCACTAGCTTTAAGCTAACTATACTTTTCAAATCTATGCATGTTTTTCAGGTACATAGACGGTATGGGGACGTTAGTAGCTTTTGGGGCAAGCATGGAAATGTCTTTGGGTATCGACGATCAAGGGGACCGTGTGTTGCAAGCTTGCTTTTGTTAAGCAAGTTTAAAATAAAATATGTTTTAAAGACTACTTTGTGTACTTAACTACTATCTTTTAATAATTTGATATCCAAATGACTATCTATGTTTGCTTATATCATTACTGTCACCGACTTTTGTACCACTACCCACGCTTAATTTCCGCTGCGATTTTCGGGGTGTGACATAAGAGTTCACAACAAATCGGTAGTTTATTCAGTTGAGTTCCCGCCCTTATATAGACAGTTAAGACGGTTACAAGTATTACATAATTATAACTATAGTCCCTCAATTATCAATTAACTACAATATCAATCCTTATTCTAATAACACTTGCATCAATAATTCCCCCTCTAACAACAGTCGTGTCCTCAAGACTGAAAATGAAATGAAGGAAATCTAAGCTTGAATTCTGAAAGATCTTCCCAGGTGGCATCAGCAGGGGACAAACCAGACCAGTGAACCAATACTTGAACAACACCTTTATTACCTTTCTTCACCCACCTTTTGTCAATGATGGCAGCAGGTTGATATTGAAACCTTGGCTCTTTAGGCAATGGGATAACAGTTGTGGGTGGGCCTTGAATAATTGTGCAGTGAAATGTGGAATGTATGGTGGATTAAGGCATCATCAGGGAGATCAAGTTTGTAAGCTACTGACCCAATCTTCTCCACAACTTAGAAGGGTCCATAGTATTTGGGTGAGAGTTTTAAGTGTTTAGTGGTTTTGAGAGTGTTCTGACAGTATAGGTGAAGCTTAACAAATGCCCAAGAGCCCAATTCTAAAACCCTTTAAGTTATATGTTGATCTGCTTGTTGCTTCATTCGATTGATGGCCCTTTACAATGAGTGTCTAAGAACATGAATCATCTCTTCCCTATCCCTACACAATCCATCAACAATAGCTACCTTAATGTCACCAGGGATATAGGAAATAAAAATGGGGGGTGGATAACCAAAGAGAGCTTCAAAAGGTGGCATCTTTATGGTGGTATGACAACTGGAATTGTACCACCACTCAGTAAAGGATAACCACTTTTTCCAGTCTTTTGGTTTCTTCATACACATACATCTGAGGTATGTTTCCAAGCATCTATTCACAACTTTAGTCTGCCCATCAGACTGGGATGATAGGCAGTTGACATGGCTAGAGAAACTCCATGTAATCTTATGAATTCTTTCCAGAAATTGGGATCTCTATCTGAGACTATTGTGAGGGGGCGACCATGCAGTTTAAAAACAGTATCCAGGAATGCTTGTGCCACAACAGTTGCAGAGAATAAATGGGTCAGGGGTATAAAATAAGCAAACTTGGTTAACCTGTCAACAACTACAAAAATAGTATCCTTCCCACCTGATTTAGGAAGCCCACTAATAAAATCCATTGTGATGTCAGTAAAGATGTAGATAGGTGTTAGTAAGGGTTGTAACAGGCCAGGGGTGGTTATAGGTTCATATTTCCCTCTTTGACAATTGTCATAATTCCAGATAAACTGTCTAACATTTTTTGTGGCACCTTTCCAAATAAAAAACTGTTTCAGCCTTTGGAGAGTAACATGAACTCCTGAGTGGTCTGAACCAGGAATGCCATGACATAAGTGAGTAATGTCATGCCTCAAAGTAGAAACTTGGCCCACCACCAGTCTATTCTTCTTAGTCAAGAGTTGCCTATCCTATTTATAATTTTTTTTACCATTTTGCCCTCAACTAGTTGAGACAAAATTTTCTGCAACTTCTCATCAGTCTGCCAGGATTCTTTAATTCTGTTTAGTAGGGTGGGATCATAAGTGGATAAGATGAGGGGTAATAAGGTGGGGCCATGAACTCTTGATAAAGCATCTGCCACTAAATTGTCACTGCCCTTCTTATAAACTATCTCATAGTCTAATCCCAACATCTTAGAGAGCCAAACATGTTGAAAAGGGGTGTTAACCTTTTGTTCCAGCAAAAATTTAAGGCATTTTTGGTCGGTTCTTATAAGAAACTTCTTCTGCGACAAATAATGTTTCCAATATTGGACGCAAACATTATTGCCATTAACTCCTTTTCATACACAGATAAGGTTTGTTGCTTTTGTTGCTTTGGTGACAAAGCTTTGCTAATGAAAGCTATTGGGTGCCCCTCTTGCATTAAGACTGCCCTATTCCCATGGCAGATGCATTAGTTTTAAGGGTAAATGGTAGGGATAGGTCGGGTAAGGCTAACATAGGTGGGGAACTGATGGCTTGTTTCAAGTTTTCAAAGGCTATAGTAGCATTATTAATCCACTTGAAGCCATCATTTTCTAACAAATCAGTCAAGGGCCTTGCCATTATCCCAAAAGATTTCACAAACCTCCTATAATATCCGGCTAACCCAAGGAACCCCCTTAGTTGTTTGATATTAGCTAGAACTGGCCAAGTTACAATTGCTTCAATTTTTTTAGGATAAGTAGCCACACCCTTTTTTGAAATTAAATGACCCAAGTATTCCACAATTTTACCCTCAAAACTACACTTAGACTTTTTTAGCAAATAACTGATGTTTGAAAAGTTTAAAGGTTACCTCTAGGTGCACCAAATGTTCTTCTAAAGAGCTGATGTAGATAAGTATGTCATCAAATAAGACCAAAATAAATTTTTTTGAGATGGTGCTGAAAAATAAAGTTCATAAAGGATTGGAAAGTTGCCGGTGCATTAGTAAGCCCAAAGGGCATAACTAGAAACTCAAAGAGGCCTTAGTGAGTCCTGAATGCTGTTTTTGCAATGTCACCTTCATTCATCCTGACCTGGGGATCAAGCTTAGAGAAAATACATGAGCCCTGCAGTTCCTCAAACAATTCTTCAACTAAGGTACGAACAACCGAGAATCGAACTGCTCTGATACCAATGATAGAACAGAAACAGAGAAGAAGAGTTCACAACAAATCGGTAGTCTATTCAGTTGAGTTCCCACCCTTAGACTATTTGGTGTGCCCCCTTTTCCCCCAACCCCCCAACTACCACATCAGCGTCATGTCATTTCCCCCATTTTTTCCCCCAAACTTTGGAAATGGTTTCCCCCAACTTCCCCATTCCCCCTTCCTTTTTTTATTCTTTTTTCTTTTTATTTAATTATATAATTTATATTTCATAATTATTTTTTTTATTAAAATAAAATAAAAAACGTAAAAATAAAAAAAAACCGTCAAAATTTATAAAAAACGAAATTTCATAAAATTAAAAAAAAAATACAAACTAAAGTTCACAAAATAATAAAAATTACAAAGTAAACTTCATTAAAAAAAACCAAAAAAACTACTCGTCATTGTTGTCGACACGAAAATTATTCCAAATGTGATCGACGAGATCCGAAACAAGGTTTCCATTCATAGTAGTATCGCGTAACGCCCACGTGTTTGATTCTTGTTGTCCCTCGTCAACTGGCTCGAGCACTTCTTCAACCTCATTCGGATCGTAAACGCATATCGCACGACCTTCGTCTTCAATTATCATGTTATGAAGTATCAAACACGCGTACATAATGTATCTCAATCTTTGTGGATGGAATGCACGTGCTGGTCGTTCTATTATATGCCACTTCGCCTTGATCACACCATATAATCGTTTGACGTCTTTCCTTGCTGCTTCTTGGCACTTCGCAAACTTTTTCCTTTTGTCATCTGAAGAATTCAATATTGTCTTTACAATAGACGTCCAGCCTGGGTATATGCCGTCACATAAATAATACCCATGCTTATATTTTACGCCATTGAGCCAAAAAGAATCATCAGGACCAGTGCCTTTAATCATGGGGTCAAAAATATGAGATCTTGCAAGAACACTTAAGTCGTTACACGAACCTGCAACGCCAAAAAAAGCATGCCAAATCCAAAGATCTCGTGAGCAAGCGGTTTCAAGAATAAGTGATGGTTCTCCTACGTCACCCCGAGTAAATTGACCTTTCCATGCGGTGGGGCAATTACGCCATGGCCAATGCGTACAATCAAGACTTCCTAGCATGCGAGGAAAGCCGTGTTTCTCTGCATGGTGCGCGTAGAGCTTTTCGATGTCGCTTTTTCTTGGCGTACGCATATAAACCTTGCTATATAACTTCACGACATCTTCGCAAAACTGGTACAAACATTCCCGACTCATTCTATCAGACATCCCTAAATACTCATCCCATGAATCACTAGCAGTGCCGTATGCTAATTGACGAATTGCAGACGTGCATTTTTGTAGGGTCGTAAAACCCCGTTTCCCTCTACCATCGTATCTTAGTGTAAAAAATCATCGTAATTAGCTAAATCATCGGCAATTCGTTCGAACAATCTTCTACTCATTCGGAAACGACGCTTAAACTGTTCGTCAATGTAAACACAGTCTTCATCAAAATAGTCGGCCACCAAACGTTCATGTGCACCTTTAAAAAATATAAAAGTTAATTTATAATTTTTTTTTTCAAAGATGTTATAAAAAATATAAAACATTTAAAAAAAATAAAACATTTTAACAAAAAAATTAAAGATACCCTCACGATCTCTATCAAGCGCCGCGCTCCGTGTCAATGGTACCGAAGACGCTTCACTATCGCTTTCGTCTTCCACCTCGGCTAGAATTTTTGCCGTTTCCATCATCGAACCAACATAAAAGTTTATCACGTTTTGTTCCTCCTCTTCCGACGAACTCATGGTATAACAAATTGGATTTTTATAAATTTGGTGGATGAAAATATGGTTGTTTGTAAAAAATATGGTTGTGTTTAAAAAATAATGTGTGAAAATGTAGGGTATGGAAGAATATGTTATATAGGTAAATGGTTGATTTTTTTTTAATTTAAATGGCTATATTTTAATTGGTGGGGCCACCTCCAACGTTCAAAAATTCAAGCCAATAGCTGGCCTCGGTACCAACGGGCAAAAATCCCCGTTTTCCCCGAAAAAAATCAGGGGGGGGGGGGGGGCGGTGTTCAAAGTCGGGGCCGAAGCCACATCACCTCCTGTCACACCCCGACTTAGGTGGGCCTAGACGGAATTCCAGATTGTTACCAAACATCTCGTAATGCAAGCAAACAACGGAAGTAATATAAATGACTAATCTTTTATAAACATCTAGTTACATATATAGTGATATACAATCTCTAACACAAGTATTCTAGGTAATAACTAAGGTTCTCGCTTGCCTTCTGGTTCGTCCGTCGGGATACTCTGAGTTGCAGCTGCATAATCCTCGAAACTCCAGAACAGGTACCTGAACACATGCTTAAAAGAGTTTTGGGTCAACAATAATGTTGGTGAGTCCGTGCGTGTGTTTAATTAGTTCTAAAATAAGGTTTATCATCTCAAAACAAGTTATCATTCAAAAGCAAGTTTAATAAGTTAAAACAGGTTTACACGTGGTGATGTACAAGCCACACCTCAATCCTAACACTGGATCCATCTGCTCCCATTATGGACTCCCTTGGCAAAATACATGACACATACCTCAGTGGAGGGTTTCCCGGGCTTCCGGGTCCACTGCGTGCGGGGGATTCCCCAAGTAGCGCTACCCACATATTAGGCGGCCCAATCTCCCATTAGGTTAATGAGTGTGACGGTTCGGTTATCGGGAGCACATCTTGTCACATCACTGGTTCATCACATTCTACTGGTTCTTCCCTGGTAGCATGTATTCACCCTAAAACAGTTTAAAATACAAAAATAGGGGGATGGTTCACGGAACTCACCTGGATGAAATTCGTAGTATAATATAAGAATAAGTGTCTGTCATCGCGTCCTGGTATCATCCCTGTGCGAATCCTAAGTTAATAATATTATTAGTGTCGGCTTTATTTATAATGGTTACGCATGGGGACGAGCTCGAGCGTATGGTTTCTAGCCATTACCGTTCCATGTCTACGTTCGGGTTCCACCTATCCGTTTGTACTTAACAAGTAATAGTTATAACTTATCTTCCGCATTCATGGTTTAAGTGTTGTATTCTATTATCATTATATCACGCCTCATGTCTCTAAGTCCTAAGTCCAATATCGCCTCCATGATCTATGTTAAGACGCATACCATACACCTTGTCGTGATTTTGTTCTAGTTAGGTCCGAGTCTTATTTGTCGTACTATATCCGAATTAGTAGTCCAAGTCTTAAGGTTTCAATAATTAGTTTTATGTGTATAATTTTATATCTAGTACACGTCGCTTATGTTTCGATCCTATTATTATGTTCAAGTCAAGTGTCCAAGTTGGTCTACTCAAGGTTTAGGTATACTCTAGTCGCTAAAGGATATGTGCCGATATTATATTCTCCAAGTCCATGTCTAAGTAACGCCTATCATGGATTGAATATAACCCATTTGCATAGGTACACCTGAAGACGTACGTCGCTTTTACCAATTCCTAATCTAAGTCTTCAAGGTTCAAGTGTCTTATAATGTCCTTTCCGATCCTTACGCTTGCTCTTCATGTCTTAGTATAGATTGGTCGTAACCGTATCGCAATATATATATTTCTATATCCGACGTTTCAAGTCCCATGTGTCCACACTAATAGCTTCGGTACTCAATCCACTATATACAAGGTTGTTGATACGCTCGTCAAGTCCCACACATCAAGTTATAAATATATAGTTTATAAATAAATATAATTATCGAGTCCTCGAGTTCGGTTATACCTCACGTCTCGGGCTATGGTTCGTGTTGACCGGGTTTGACCCGGTTGACTACAGTTGACTGACGTTAACCATGTTGACTCATGTTGACCAAGGTTTGACTGTTGACCCGTCTCTTTGACCCGAACCCGTGACCGACTCCTTGACCGACCCAGTTGACCCAGCATCACCACCTTCACTACCTCGGTTCATCACCTATAATCCATCACAGCCAACTCCATCTTCACCACCGAGCTAAGCAGTCAATATCGGTGATATCTCGGTGATATATCGGTGATATCTCGGTTATCGGCCATAAGGGCCTATCTCGGTCACAAATATCGGTCCCTATCTCGGTTCCGATAATCTCGGCCGATATCGGTGATATATCGGCCGATACTGCCTTCAAAATATCGGTTGTATCGGTGAGAATATCGGTTATATCGGTGAGAATATCGGTTTGGTGTATTTTTTGCCCATTTTGATACCATTTAGGTTACAACAGAGATGTAATAGGGTTGAAGAGATGTAAAAGGGATGAACATGACTATGAAAGTTTGTAAAAGAAAAGGAGATGTAGATGAACCTATGCTAGAAATGGGAGGAAGAAACCTGCAATGGAGAAGAAGAGAAGACAATGTGACGGTTGCTTTGTTTTTAGGGTTTATCAACATATACCATATTATTTCCTTTAATTCTTTTTATCTAAATAATATTTTAATTCTTAATATTACGGTTTTTGTCAGATTTGACCCTAAAAATTTTTTAGTTTGTTACAAAATGTATTAAGTTTTATATATTGATCTTACTATCATTATAATATATATATTCCGTAATTACCGATATCCCACCGATATCTCACCGCAATAAACGATATCCTGAATATTGGTCCTTGACCGATAACCAATATTTTACAGCATTAACTGCTTAGCCACCGAGTCAACTACCTGGACCCAATCCAAACCATTGACGTCACTATAACCACCCCCGGTAAACCCTTGTGACCAATCATTCAGCACCACCACTACCGTCAAGCTGGGGATACATCTGAGCCGATCTGAACCCCCATCCCCGTCGTCATCTTCATCGGAAACAACCACCAAGACTAGTCATCATCATCACACGGTCATCAACAAGAATCCATCACCGATTATTATGAAGAAAGGGGGGTTTTACCTTCGATTGAACGTAGACCCGCTGAGGAAGGCGGCACCGCTGCCGGAACCACCATCCGGCTCCTCGTCGTCTTCCTTCTCTCTCTCTTTCTTCTGCGTCCCTCTCTTCCTCTCTGTTCTTTCTCTGATCTATGCTCGTTTCCCTCTCTTTCTCTCTAGTCTGATAAGGTAGGTGAAAAGGGGGTTGTGGTTGTGTTGTTGGGGGTCGGCTCCGCCGGAGCTCCGCCTTGGCCGGCGGTGGAAGCCCTCCGGCTCCTCCTCTCTCTCTCTCTCTTGAAAAGACAGCAAAATGTGTGTGTTATGTAAGAGAGTGTGTGGATGAGGTTTATATAATGGTGTGGTGTATGTGGTGTTTTAATTATAAAGTGCCATGGGGCACATGGCATGGGTACCATGTGTCCCATATGGTGACTAATTTCATTTGGTCACAGGTCGGATTCGGTTCCTCAACGTGTATCCTAATAATATATTACATATGTAATGGTTCGATTCTTGATTCCGAACATAACCGTCTCGCTCAATATTTGTTGTGGTCATTTGTTTATTACACGACAACAATAATTATACACGAAAATTTTTTAGGGTCCGTTCTAGGTTGTTACACCTCCCCGATCCTTCTCCCTGCGTGCACACCAAATAGTCTTATATAGACAGTGAAGATGGTTACAAGTATTACACAATTACAACTATAGTCCCTCCATTATCAATTAACTATAATATCATATCCTTATTCTAATAACACTTGAATTAGTCATTGGTAATTAAACTATCTGACCATTACTAGACCAGATATTACTTTTTCGGTTAGTGTGGTAAGTCAATTTATACCATCCCCTAAAACTACACATTGGGATGTTGTTTGCCACATCCTTAAGTATTTAAAGGGTTCTCCCGGTCATGGTTCCTTGTAGCATAAATATAAATATATGTATATATTATATAGACCCACTTGTTGTGGCATGTATAAAAGATTAAAAGTTAAACTTGCATATTAGAATATTAGTTTCTCTTCCTGAAAATAGGAAGCTTAGTAATTTGGAGTCATCCCTTCTGTTCAGTTTTGTTTCAGCCTTTCACACCTCCCATTTCTCTAAGATGCACTTGCCAATTTCCTGTTCGAAAACCAAAAAAAAAAAAAAAAAAAATCAGTCAAATATGATCATGTCTCTATCCACAAAGCAACTTGTATCATAAAGTCATAAACTGATAGATTTATAAGTTATTGAATTCAGAACTTAAATATATATGTTATCTAACTTTTGATGACGCTTAGGCCAAAAATGCACTGATGCTGAATTGCTGATGATAGATACAACTCTTGGTTAATTGCCAAAAACCTACTAAAAAGGCAACTAAAACCTGTATAATTAAACCATATTATTATATAATAACAGTATATGTATTAGTTTTTCTTGCACATATGACCAGGGAAAATCGGATTACTTAGATTGTCATAGATCCATACATGGCATACAATGAAGTAAAAGAGTTTTTTGACTGTTGAGGTCACTTCAACCCCATTTACTTTATAATGGGTCGATTTGGGTTGTATTTTATTTCTAATGCGTCAGATGGGGGCAAACATGTGATACATGTAAAATAATCCAAAATATATTCAAATACATAAAATAGCTAAAATTGCTTTACTGAAAAAGGTTCAAGTTATTTATTTTAACAAGACTGAATTACAAGTTTTGTCCTTTAAGTTTATACCGTTTTTCAACGACTGTCCTTTAACTTTAAAATTGATTGGTTTTGTCCTTTATGTTTCAAAATCTTGCACGTTTTGTCCTTTGGTGCTAACCCAATTAATTTTTTTCGTTAAGTGGAGGGTAAAATTGTCTTTTTACCCATTTATTAAGAAAAAATAATTTCTTGTAAAGATCAGATCACCAACTTCCCTCTCTCTCTCTCTCTCTCTCTCTCTCTCTTAAAGATCAGATCACCAACCTATCCATCTTACACGATAGTACCTGCCACCACCACAAGTTGAAACCACTCCGCCGACCAACACCACCACCACCTCTGCCGACCAACACCACCACCACCTCTGCCGACCAACACCACCTGCGCCGACCAAAACCACCTGTGCCGACCAAACCACCACCACCCCTTCCATTCCAGCAAACCTCCATCGGACCACCTTCTTCCCTAATTATCCAAGTCAAGAACCCTAACCTTAGATCAATGTAATTAACCTTAGTCAAGAACCCTAACTGTAGATCAATCTAATTAAACCCTAACCTTCTTCCCTAATTATTAGGATGTTTAAAAGGAACTGAAGTACTGAACCCAGATCGATGGGTTGTTACCGGCGATTTTTGGGTGGGTTTGGGCTTTCGGTAATAAACAGATGACAGAGAAGGGACTTTTGGGGGTGAAGGGGTCGACTTTAATTCAAGAAAAAATGACGACGGTGGTAGTTGGGTGCTTGTGTTGACAAGAGAAAGGGAGAGGAATGAGAGGGGTTACGGCAGTGGGGTGGAGAGGCGAGGTGGTGGCTGCAGGTGGGTGTTTGGCTAGATTTTGAAGAGTGGTGGGCGGTGGTTGGTGTGGGGTGGGTGAAATTTGATGCAGGAGGATGCTGCGTGGTTGTGTTGACAAGAAAGGGAGCGGAAGAAGAAGGGAGGTGAGGTGGTGGCTGCAGGTGGGCGGTGGTTGGTGTGGGATGGGTGGTGGCGGTGGGATGGGTGGTGGCGGTGGCAAGTAGTGTGGAGGTGGAGGATGATAGTATGGATGGAGGTGGGTGGTGATAGTGTGGATGGAGGTGGGTGGTGCTGGTAAATAGCAGAGAAAGAGAGGAGAGAGAGAGAGAGAGAGAGAGAGAGAGAGAGAGAGAGAGAGGGGTATTAATATATAAAATTCTTTTGTTTTAATTTTGTTTTTTTAAATAAATGGGTAAAAAGACAATTTTACCCTCCACTTAACGAAAAAAAATTAACTAGGTTAGCACCAAAGGACAAAACGTGCAAGATTTTGGAACATAAAGGACAAAACCAATCAATTTTAAAGTTAAAGGACAATCGTTGAAAAATGGTATAAACTTAAAGGACAAAACTTGTAATTCAGCCTTTTAACAATTTTTTTAATTATATGCAAAGTTCAGTAGTTGTAAAATAAACCAGATCAATCCTGAAAATGAAGCTTAATCAACTTAACCTCAAAAGAAACATCCTCTACTTTTTTTTGAATAATGTGTTAAAAAGACATTTGACAGAATTACCTTTAGTGCCAATTCCAAACAGCTTGAGGAAACATCCACCATCAGTTCTTTGATTCTGGTAAGTAGAGCAAAATTAAAATGGATCTTCTGACTCTTAGATTTCTTGATTTCTTCATCCTTCGTTCGATCTAATGTGTCCAATTCTCCTTTGATCTTGAAGTGAAATTGCTTATCTGTTAATGATGAAAAAAGAGAATGGTCTTAGAGTATGATAATTAGAGAGGATGTTAATTTATTGAAATTGAAGCACAAAGGTTGAATATTTAGGAAAAATCAATGTGTGGAAGTTGATTAATATATCTTAAAACTGACCTTTGTAAGTTTGATCAAGCATTTGACAACCAAATCCGAAAACTTCATATTCCTTGTAGCAAATGACTCGTTGGATGGTGGATATGGCCATCTAGAAGGGCCCAGTTTTTTTAAGAGATTGATCAGGACCACAAATGATGATGTATGCTCAGCATTATCCTGAATTAATGCAAAAACAAGTCAATACATTATAACATACAAAAACAAAAACAAAAAAAAATATATTTGTGCATGAGTATACGTAAAGGGCGAAGGTTCACCAATATCTTAAGCATCAAAACATTTAAAGCATTTAACAGCTGACTGCCATCATCCATCCTTGGAACTCTTTCATCTAAAAGCAAGAGTAAAAGCTCTGTAATCAGATTGCCAAGTGTTCTCTGGTTGACAGCATGAGCAAGCCTTTTATTTTGAAATGTCTGCAAACAAAGGGAAAATCTAGCAACATAAGATACTGTATAAATCAATAAAATAGAATTGAAGAATTGCATGAGACAAGTCACCTGCATGAGTGTGTTGAGAACATATTTACAAGACCTTGACGATTCCCCCATTAGACTAAAGTCGAAAGTCTTTGCAACCTAGTATGTAAAAAAACCTAAATGTAGTGTGGAATGAGGAAGAAAAATAGTAAATCTAAGTGGAGCAACAAGTACCTTAGCTGCTAAACAAGAAACAAGTCGGTCAGCATCTTTTATTAAATCATCCATTAAACTGCCTTCAGGGTCATTGGTTGCAGCTGCCAATTCATGGCACACAACTTTCATGCCTTCAACCGACTGCGACGTAACAGTTTATACATTCATTAAAAACTTCACTGGATATAGAAAATTTAGTTGAAGAAAATAATAACTCAAACCTGCTCAGGAGAGCCATATGTAATGATATCTAGAGCCTCATTCCAGTTTGTAGGGCCAATTAAACCTCCAGATGGCTGTGCCATTGGATGTCTTGCCATTTGAGGTTCTGGGGGCGTATAAATGTCCCTAAAGCCAGAACAAATTAAGCAGCCCCATAAGTCAGAAAAAGACAATACCAAATGGTGTAGTTTTTTCAAATCCGTAAGCGGACAACAAAAAAGTACCCAAATAACAGAAGAAGTAAAAAAATAGCAGAAGAATGTGAATACCTTGTAAAAGCTGGTCCAGATATGGATCGTGATACTTCACCACTTTGCTCGGCAATGTCAGAACTGCACAAACACAACATATAATTACTGGCAATCAAAACTTATGTTCCAAGAGAACTGTGATAGTAATAGTATATTTGTCATTGCATAAAGTTAAAAATGATAAAAAAAAGGCATAAACAAGAAGCGGAGAATATTAAGGTGAAACAAAAGGCTAATACTAATGTTTACCCATTTTCCCTAACAGAACGCCTTAACGCAGCTCTTGCTTCACCTGGCTTGCCCTCCTTTCTTTTTCCCATTTCTCGAGCCTAGAAAAACATAAAGCAAAAAAATTAAAAGAAAAAAAGACGAACAGGGTTACAATAATAGATGAAAATGCAACTAAAAATTAACAATGTTTCTGCATTACAGAAACACGTTTTTACATGTATTAGAGAGCAATTATTTTTTTGTTTATTCCCCAAATAGTACACGTACTTATGAATATAGCTCAGAAAGTAGTATGGTGAGAAAAACTTCATAAAGAAAAATAAAAGTAATAATAACAATAAATACGATAGTAATACTAATAACCATAATGACGACGATGAAAATAAAAGTAATAGCAAACAAATAAGAGTAATAAACAAATAAATAATATACCTTCCATTTAAATCTGTCATCTAACATGCTTCTTTGTGCTTCAGTCAGCTTCCCAACATATTTCCAGATGTCATCACCTTACATAAAAAACTAATCAGCCACCAAGCAATAATAAGTTCAAAATTTTCCAACAAAGGTTTAGTGGTCCTGTCTAATATGCATACTGCTGTTGTTCTATTAATACAAACATTTTCATTTGACAGCGTCCAAACACACAAGTAAACCATAACTCACCATATATCTTATAACCAGTGGCAAGACAATTTAATGCAGCTTTTCTAAGTTCACCATCTCGTTCTGCAGTTAAACTTGCAACAATTTGCAAAGATTTTAGCTGTCCACTTATCTGCACGGATACAAAAGACATGAGCAACCCTCATCTGTAAGTACAACCATTAATTATACGAGGCATGTACCTCAGAGCCATTGTTATCCAGCAAAAATCCAACAAGATCAACACACTCAATTCTTGTCCTGTTATTTCTAGAACGCAGGCCTTCCAAAATGTAAGGGAAAGTTTTTGCAGCAGAATAGCTATGTATGGTCTGCTTCATTAGTTCCCGAATTTTTCCTCTCAGTTTTTCAATGTTGTGACCAGTCTGCACAATTAAGAAAGCCAGTAGTAAGTAGGCATTCAAACTCTGTCAAGTAAAACCTGTAACTATTTTAGATGGCTTGATTAATTTAAAATGTCACATAAGCTATGACTATGTGCTTCAGAAAAGGAAGGATCATTCATCATTCTAACATTAACATCTAAAATCCTTAGAATGAATCATGAAAAAAGAAAAACAAGAACATCCATAAGAATATATATCCTATAAAGTCTAGACTTGAGAAAACCTTCTCCACCAAGCAAGGTAAAAAGATGGAAGCTTCAGATTCATTCATAGTGTAATTCTCATTTCTCAATGTGTCAAAGAACTCCGGGAGAAATTCCAGCACCTATAATCATAATTAACAAAGGATATAAGTTTAGACATAAAATATCAAACATAAATGATACAAAGTATTTGACGAAACAAGATGATAAAAAAAAAATCACCTTTAGTAAGCAAGATGTGTTGGATTCACAGAATCGCAAAACAAACCACTTTAAAAGTATATCAATAACTTCAATTAAATCTTTGGCAATTGATGGAAGTGCACTTTGAAGCATCTCGATCCCATCAACTTGTTTTTTGAAATCTGTGCTCAAAAGCCGCCTGTGCAAATCCTCCCTGAAGTACTTCATCAAATCATTCTGTTTCAAGAAGAAAGTGTTGACTTTAAAATCTGTATAACAACCACAACAATAATGTCATTGATTTTTTTTAATAATTACCTCTAGATCCTGAATCTGCTCCAAACGCAGTTCTTCAAACTTAAACCTACGAACCACAATTCTCTCTCTTTCATCCTGCAAGAAGATATGAATACGATTTACTTAGATATTCTTAATATTGATAAATACATTAAAGTATATGCAACTTAAAATACCTTGTTAGAGTCCCTGACATTTAGTAAAGCTTGTGACTGTATGTTCATATCTTGAACCGACATTATAGGCTCTGGTTTTGAGCTCTTTGCTGAAACCGCTCTCTAGAACACAATATTGAGACAGTAATTCAATATCTACTGCACATACCAATATGAACAAAGTATAGCAGATAATATATCATACCGAAGATGCAGATCGGCTTCCATGCTTTGATGCATGACCATTTGATTTGCCAATCTTTGAACCTGTTTTCATTGTTTGTCCAGTTGGGGTTGATCTTGTGTTGTCATATACGTCTGGAAATGCACCATGTGTTTTCAATCGTTCAAGAACAATTGTCAATGCAGGACCTTGAATATCTCTTACATTTTTCATGACCTACAGTGAATGAAAAAACTGGTTCAAAAAGATTACAAAAGTAAAATAAACGAAGATTAAAAGTAAGCAGTTTTACACACCCTTTCTGGTCCACAAACTCTAACAATATCTCCAAAGCACACTTCAGCTGCTTTACGAACATCTGCTGATTTATCCTGATAAACAAAATTTCTTGATCTGCTGAATGAAAATTGTAAACCGACAAACGCAACGATAAATGTAGTATTTTATAAATATCAAAGACAAATACCGTCATAGTGACAGCAACTGGTCTGAGTAACTGAATGGCATCAGGGAACTCTGCTAATCTTGTAAGTTGCCTGGACAACCAATCAAAAAGGTCCTTGCGCCCTTCCGCACCAAGTTTAGCATCAGTCAAAGAAGCAGTAATATATGGTACCTACAAAGAATCAAGAATTGTGGGTAACAAAATTAGATATAATTAGACTGAACATAATTAGATATAAAAACAGCCGTGATTAATATTTTTAACTTAAATCCATTTGCCTTACCAACCAAGATTAGAACTTCGCTTCTATAGATTATTCACTTACTATCTTTGTCGATACACATAAAAATAAACAATACAATGCAGTACATAAAACATAAAATAGAAAAACAAATAAGACGCGGACCATCTTATCAAGATGAGTAACAGCAACCCAAGAATCCAAAGTTGTCAAGGTACATTCTCTCATATGCTTTTTATTATCACCAAGGCATTTCACAACATCAGATAAAATTCCCTGCAAATCAGTCACAGCATAATTATAAATGTCAGAATCCATTGGTTTATAAAGACCGAACTTAGTTAAAAATAGATGCAAGGCATATCTACTTGACCTTGCTGGATTTCTCTATTGCAGGTCCCATAGCATATGCAAGGCCACTTAGAGAGGTCAGAGTAGCCATGATTAAGTTTTTGTTGCTGTCATATAATCGAGCTCTAAGAGCTCCAAGCAATTCCACTGAAAAAATTAAGTGTAAAAGATAAAAAATAGGCCTCCATCTGCATATAAATACTACAGAACAATCAAACTCAAAGATGCAAATTAAAAACCTGTTCCAGTAGGCTGAATACGCTTGTTAGCTTCTTCCACAATTTTATTTACTGCTTCAATTGATTCCAAACGAACCTGACCAAAACCAAAAACAATGTCAAGTACTCCATGTTTTGTTAGTAAATAAATAGTATTAAAAGCATAATCACCTTCCAATCAGAACTCTCCAATCCTTTAAGAAGAGCTGGTGTAATCTTTCCACTAATATCCTCACGTGGCAAGCCATCCGAACCACCACCAGACACAGAAGATACAGAATCTGTTGCTTTAACAGTCTTTTTTGGTGCAGCAGCACCCTGCAAGAGAACACTTGAATTTTAAACACCTAAAACGTAGCAAGTAACTAAAAGGATCTATAACTCAACCATACCTCAAAAGGATTTTTTTCACACTCTGCTTCCACTGCACTAAGAAGAGCAGGCTTGACATCTGACAGAAACCCTTTGATATCGGGGCCCACATATTTGTGTAAAGCACCAATAAGTTTAATGGTAGCATTCCTAGTAGCAGCAGCACTTGAATGTAAACCAGTATCTTTGCAAAAATCAATTACATCCTTCAATTTCAGATGTCCAACACCAAAATCTTCAACTGCTGAAACCATCCACAACAGGCCCTCACTAAGAACTTTTGGATTCTTGTGCTCTTTCATGATCTTGAACATCTGCAAATTCGAGTGAAAGGACATGCAATACTTCAGTGTAAGACTAAAAGATAGAAAGAAAATCATTTTCTTAAGAAGATTACTGAACACAAAGAACACTCAATAGGACAACTGACAACACTTACTCTTTCGAAAATGAAACCTGGGCCCACCGCTTCAGAGAGAGTGGTTAGACATTTCATAGCTTGGGCACGAGTCTTGATATCAGCAACCCTCTCACAAATACCTGTCAGCATGCAAAAAAACTATAAACAGATGCGAAACAATTTAGAAAGACATGCTCTTTCATAGCAACTGTTTTAATGCAAATGACAAGTTTATAGTATAACTTTACTATTGCAAGTACTTACTAATCAGAATCTATGTAACTTTTTTACCTGATATGGAAAGCACAACACATTTTTTTGGGAATTTTGATGCAGTAAAGGCTATATGGCTCACTACTTCAATAACCTGTTGCTGGACCTGCACATTTTTCTCAGTCCAACCAGGAACGGCGCATAACAGACGGATTAATATCTCAACCGACTGGTCAAGCTCTTGGAGTGCTTCAACTTGTTTTTTGAATGAGGTAATTGCTGCAGAAAGGAAAATTATTGTGGAAAACATATTGGTCAATGTCGCACATTGGTAAATATGAGAAAAAAGCATCTTTGACTCAACTTTATCACTATAAAAACAATAAACTTAATTCCTTACGTCCCTATGAATTTAGACATATTGACAACACTAAATATGCATAATTCTTGTTCCAATCTAAGTTATCCTTATTGTGAAATAAAAAACCTTCAAGTCGCTCTTTCCATGCAGCACTTTTCAACTGGGTAATAGTATCTGCTTGAATGAGAGACCCAATTCTACTTTCGATCTCTTCAAGAGCCACTTCAGCCGGCTGTGAGCAACAAACAAGATATGACAATTGATTAAAGAACCATATAGACATGTCTGTGCTTGCGCAAGTAACTCACCTCAACATCTTCTGGTTCAACTTTCTTTGTTTGACTTGGTCCATCTGCTTTCTTGCCAACAGCTGTCTTCTCCGGACCAGCCTTCTTAGCATCTGCTTTCTTGCCAACAGCTGTCTTCCCACTAAGCATGCTTGCTGCAGACCTTGTAACAAATCCTCTATCGGAAGCCTGCAAATTATGTCATGAAATGCTATCTTATAATATAATGAAAACATTAGAATAATAACTTCATGAACATGTTTCTTTACAAATAAAACTAAATTGTATTACACACGATAATTAAAAAGCGATAAAAAAACATACCTCCGCAGATGATACAGTTCCGCCAGATGATGGGATACCTGCAAAAATTTAGAAAAAAAGGTAACCCTCACAAGTAAATGAGTGACTAATTTGAATTAAGAGAACTTATATAGCATCTTAAAACCTGTGCCTGCCACAGTTGGAGCACCACCTCCAGATACACCAATCATTTCTGACAGCTTCTTTCGTCTGACATCATCAAGTTTCTCCAATGATTTTTCCAAAGGCCTCATGCCAACAGACTAAAAATAAAAAACAGTTTATTAGCAGCAAAAAGAAATTAAAAAATTACTACAGGCCTGTAGCCAATAGGTAATAGGATGGAAGACCTTTACTATTGCTGTCAAGACTGAAAATGCAGCATCCCTGACTTCAGGCGTCCCGTCATTGAGACACTACAATAACCAAAAACGTTTTATTAACTGTTCAATATCCTACATTGAGACAAGAAGTTAACCAAACCTTTTCTAGAAAATACAGCCGTATCAATTGTCCAACAAACTGTATTATAACATCAGCAAATACACTAACCTCCATGCAAATAGGGACATAGTTCTTATGCACTTTAAGAAGGACTGCCTTGTTGCTCGTTTCGATGCAATGTGTTATCCAATTTAATGTCAGTGAACGCACAAGTGGAACTTTATTTTTGACAGCCACTTTAACATCTGTTATAAACCATTTCAGACAAATAATAGGGCATTAAGAAAACTATTACACAGGTCACCGAGGAGAGAGCAATGACATACTGCTATAAATGCATAAACATACCTTCAACAATATCAGCAAGAGTCACACATCCTGCCTTGTAAATTGCTTGAAGAGAATTAGTCAATGCTTCTGTCATAGTAGGCTTTTTCTCTTTCAATTTTTCCTAGAAAAAATAATACTTTTTGTATTAATTGGAAGTCTTATTTTTTTATTGCACAGAACACTAAAGTAAAAGAATATGGCCATCATTATAAATGATTCAAATATATTCACAAAAATACCATATATATATTCAAAGCAGAAAAAACTTAGCAAGCAATATATAATATAACGTTGATGCAAGATAATGTCATCTCCTACAACTAGTAGCTGCAAAGATCATATATATATTCAAAGCAGAAAAAACTTAGCAAGCAATATATAATATAACGTTGATGCGAGATAATGTCATCTCCTACAACTAGTAGCTGCAAAGATCTAAAAACATAATAAAATGCACACTTACAAGTAGAACAGGCAGCATAAAGCGTGAACTTGCAGAAAAGTTAGTTCTTAATCCCAGTGCAAGATTGCCCGTGGCTTGAACTGCTTCTACAGCAACAGCAATATTTACATCTGTAATAAGCTGCAAAGAGGAGCAATCAAACAAAACAGATTTATAAACTCACTACCCTTTAAAGACTAAAAGATTCAAGGTTTTAGATAGACTTAAGACACAAATTCTGAATACCTTCTTAAGTGTACGGCAAATTTCTGTGAAGTCTCCAGGAGCAATCCTCTTTGTTGATGCAAGCTTAGTCAATTCGGCAACAGCCTCTTTCCTCTCAGACCACTTAGTAGCTTTCTGAAAAGAGAAGATACCAAAAATATGGTATTTATGTGAACATATAAATTAACAGAAATAAAAGCAAAATTACAAAGTATCACAAAACAGAGATAAGAAGCACCAACCACTCCGTTCCAAAACCCTGACTTCTCTAAAGGTGTTAAGATATCAACTGGGTCAACAAGCTCATATTCATCTATTTCTTGAGGAACTGCCACACAAACATCATAAGTATAAATATATAAGCATAAAACATAAGTAAAAATCATACACATCATACATCCACTATTATCACTTAACATTAGCAAAAGAAAATGTGTTATGTAAGTGTGGTTTTAACATCATATCCCTTTTAACCATATATTATAAGCCCGCCTCAGAATTCATTAGATGCAAGAATGACTGTGTTCATATTGTGTAATTGCAAGAGCATAGTTCAAAAAACATTACATAGGTTCAAAAATGACTAGCCAACAAGGTTACACATCCATAATTATAAAAAGAATAACAGATAGTATATTGGAAAATACATTGTTAACCAACATTAGTAAAAAAATAGCAATTCAATCAGGTTGATGACATACTCCCAGCAGCAGATTCTTCAGAAGGACCAGAGCCCGAAGCCTCCGCTGCAACTTCCTGTTCTGGTTCCTTGTCTTGCTCAGATCTGGAATGAGTTTGAAAATATAATTATACCTGTTGTCTATATTACTATAGAACATATATATTAATTACTGACTAATCATTCTAAAATTTAGAAAAATATGGGCACGGTGCAACACGAAGCCCAACTAGATATAAGACTGATACATCTAAAGGAGTCAAACCTTATTTTGCGAGTAGGCTTAGCAGTCCTTGTGACATTGACAAGCTCAGCCTCCAGTTCTTTTTTCTTCAAGAATAGAATAAAAGAAAAAATAAAAAGATGAGCGTAAACCAGAAATGGATGCAACTAAAAAAATACCCTACCATTGTATCCCGCATTTTCTCGAAAAGTATGGACTTAACAGGGTCTCTACCAATCCAACAACAAAGCTCAAGAGTTAGCCCTTTAGATGAAGCACGAACATTTTGATCTTGATGATCAAAAAGTTCTGGAAGCATCTTTAATATTCTCTTGGGTGGCACAATCTTTGAACCAAATTCACTGATTATTAGCAAAAAAAAAAAAAAAAAAAAAAAAAAAAAAAAAAAAAAAAAAAAAAAAAAATCAATGTTATAAATGGCAAATGAAGAATATAAGATAAGAACCTTCTAAAATTAAAACCAAGATAAATCGAATGGAAACCTTAAGGCTTGAAACATGACATCTATGGCAGGAACAACAGCTTTCGCAACTTTGTTTTTTATGGCTTTTTCCATAGAATCCTATCAACAAGCAATTCCACAGAAAAAACTATATCATTCAGAAAAGAGTCATGACTGTAAAAGATATAAATGGCACTAGAAAACTATGCATATTGTAATGAGTTAAAACCCAGCTGTTTTGGAAGTCGTAACGCAGCAACCTTAAATAAAAATACCCTCTTGACATTTTCCCACAGTTCTATCATGGGCACAAAACTCATATGACACGGAAAAAGGTAAATTCTGTATTCATAAAACTACGCACTATACACGCAAAGACATGTTCGTTAACCATTTCTGCAAAACTAAGTTGTATCTAGTCAAACGAAATAATAACATAAGTAGAAGGTGCAGCTATACTACATAATAGCATGATGAATACCCCTACTATACAATACAAACAATGTTGATAAAAAATTCTCATAAGTACACGTAGATACTAAAGAACGATACCACAGAAGTGATAAATGCCAACATCCTGAGAACTTCGATATGCTTGTATTGTGAAAAGTAGTATTTGAGATGACACCCAAACACTAAATTAAGTTTAATGTTGTATGAGTAACATTTGGAGGTGGACATGTGAAAATCTCGAGAAATAGAGAATGTAGGTTTAGGTTATAAAAAAAACAAGTAGTTTATCGATGCCATTAGTACATGCCCTGATGCCCCTCACTAAGCTTGAGTGAATCCATAGTGATAATTGGGAAAACATAGAAATGGGAGTTTAAGGCATACTAATTAGCCAGAAGCTATTTGCACAACTGATCTTAGTGATCATATGGATACACATATAGCCTTTCGAAAAATTTGTGTCAGACTTGTGTGTATGGCAACAAGAAACAGAGAGAATAAAATGTAAACATATCCTTTAGAAGTATCATTGTCACTTAATAACATTTGATAGTGGACAAAGACCTAGTTTCAATGAACTTTGCCCTTGCTAGAAGTCAAAGCGGAATGACATGCATATTTGGCGAAATCATCCCATGGGAGCATGTGACAATACAGCATTTGAATACACAAACAAGGATTGTAACGCATGCAAGGAGCTCTAACCTAATAACCTAAACTTCACATTCAAAATATGCAATTCCAATATCTCAATTACACAAAACATACCAAGAATACATCCACAGCTTCCAACTCCACCCAAAGCATAAGCACAATTTGCGCCTTCTCCACCGTCTTAGGCCGCCCCGTAAGACATTTAGCCACAACTGCATCACAAACTTCCTTGGCATACCTACACGAATACACAATGCGTTTCAATACCGTAAAAAATATTATTAGTTCATGAAAATGTAACTGAAATTCACATTCAGATCCAGGCCGGTTGAACAAAAACATAAGACCACAAAACCCTAGTTAATTAGTTTCAATAGAATACCTTCCAGCATCAGCATCAGCGGCTTTTAAGTAAGCAATTAAAGCATCGAGCGCCTTATCCTGTACAGGCGCATTAGAATCAGCAACCGTCTTCTTAAAAAAACGTCCTGATAAAACATACATTACACAAATCGAGGTTAAAACCGTCCGAACTTAGATCTACAATAATAATAATAATAATAATAATAATAATAATAAAGGAAACCTAATTCACGGATGCGAAGATCTTTAGGATCCGTGATGGAGTCACAGAGGGAGGCAAGGTCAATGTTGGCATCGTTACGGACCTTCCAGTTCTTATGCAACAATCGATCTTCCCATGGTAACTTCTTCGCCTCCTTTAACAACTTCTCGTCTTCCGTCGACATTATTATTATTATTATTGTTTATGGTTATACGGATGGATAATAATATTAATTAGATAGATGTATATAGTATATACGGACAAAGGAGGATAATGGAATCGAAGTCTGTATAGTTGGTTGTAGAGCATGTTTGGCTCTCCTTATTTCCACCTCCTTATAACTTATAACTTTTCTAAAAAGTTAATAAGTTACAAAAAGTGTTTGGCAAAAGGAAAAGGACTTTTTGTTTTAACTTTTTGTAAGCCTATGATAAGTTGTTTTGGAAAAGTAAGGGAGGAGTGACTTTTTGAAACTCCTTATAACTTATTGATGGTTATTTACCTACATGCCCTTATTATATCCTTACACATTCCCTCCTTATACCCTTTTTGGTCATTTTACCTAAATAAGTTAAACCAAACACTTTTTTACAAACTAAATTATCAACTTATTGTTTTTCCCCACCACATAAGCTAATCCAAACAATTTTTTAAAAACTCCTTTTTAAAAAGTCATAAGTTAATAAGTCCTTTTAACAAAAAGCCCTTTTTGCCTCAAATAAGTTTATCCAAACATGCCCTGTGTGGGGAAGAAGAAGAAGAGCAAAAGGAACGTTTGTTAGGTTTTATTCCTATGTTTTATTTGTAGCGCGGAATAAGCTAAATTCCAAGATTTGCATGGCATTTGAATTTTATATTTTATTATGGTTTTTTATTTTATTGATAACTTGTGATCTTGAATCGCTTCGAACCTTAAAGAGTCACGTAAGCATCTTCTACTCTTGATCATCATGTTTCGTTATAAGAGTCTAACCAATGGAGGTGCGTGAAAAACAAACGTGAAGGATTTGTCAAAGATGGTGGCTTTGGATTTTGTTCGTTTAGCGGGTTAAAGAAAACGATAAAAACGGTAGCTTGTTTTCTTGTTTGGTGGGATAGAGCTCTTGGAACGGGTTAGATCGGAAAAAGGGGTTGAAGTTGTCATAAGGAAGAAAAAATGGCGGTGGTACCTGCTAAAGAAGGTGGTTCGATGTATTATCAAGATCCTGTTTTGACCGCCATGAACTATCTTGTGTGGGCAGTTAAAGTAAAGGTGATCATGGATGCTCACGGTATATGGGAGACCGTCGAACCGAGGAATTTAAGAGAAAAACCCTATCAGAAAAAATCAAACCAAGCGTTTGCTATCTTGTTTCAAGCGATACCCGTGCAGATGGTCTTGCAAATGGCTAGCTACACCGATCCCATACAAGTATGGGACGGACTAAAGATGTCACACCCTCAAATGTCCACTGTGGGGTTTATACCGCGATGCGCGTGACATACAAGGACCCCATAGCCATAACGTTTAACCAAAACGTTTAGATAAGTTGCGAAAGCGTAAACCAAACATAGCCATTTTAAAACCATGCGCAAAACAATGCGCCCAAGATAAAACCAAATGAATGAAAAGCAATATAAAAGTTAACGATGTTCAATTATCCCATGACACAATGATGCATGCCTTAACGTGCTCCGTACCTAGAGACCTGCAAAAGCATGCTAGCGTGTGTCAACATAAAGTTGGTGAGTTCACTAAGTAAAGTAAATGAGTAAGTAAGTGTGTTGGTTTCCAAAACCATGTAGCCACTAGTTCAACGTATGCCAGGGGCAGCTAACTCACTCATGATAACTAAACACAGGTAATGCTGAACTGCTATGTAACTCACAACAGTGAGCAAAAGTGACTCGCATCATTGCCTATCAACGATGATAATGTGTAAAGTCACAGTTCAATCCCGGTTCCCAGCACGGTGTGAGGTTTGTCAAACCTAATACCACTGTCAACTAGTAACCCGCTTGCGAACCCGACAACTCATTCGGTATAATGTAGGACTTCAATGATAGTGTGTGGTTTAGTTCATCAAGGACAAAAAAGATGTGAAACTAGTAAAATCCGATTCACCCTGTGAATCAATGTATCCCAAAACCCGGGATATAATGTAGTCCCAACTGGACTAGAAAAGTAAGTAATTCCCAACCATGAATTAATGTGTGTCTCCAAACCCGAGTAATAGCATTTATATTTATATTTAGTAAATTGTATCACAATTAATATTGACATCATTGTAATTATCAATATCCAAAAATAGTGGAACCGAATTGTATTATTTATAGCAATGAATAATGGAGAGAGGGCAAGGACCCTAGACTTTCATGGTATCACAGACCAGGCTCCTCACCACCTCCTCCAAACCCTAATCGGCTCCTTCCTCTGATCGCCGATCTTCTTGCTTCCTCTGTTACTTCCATTTTTTTTTCGCTGCTCTCATTCCTCATCCTATCACCATGGCCGATGAACTCACAGCCACACCACAACCCATCACAATTCACTCCAAAATCCATCCTGCCACCACAGTTTCCAATATCAAAAACTATATCCCCATCGTCCTAGACATCAATTCTGCGCAATACAGTTCGTGGGCAACCCTCTTTAACATTCATTGCAAAGCCAACCTTGTGCACAATCACCTCTCTCCCAAACCCGAAACCCAATCCTCCTCTGAAGCCGAAGAATGGGATCGCCTTGATGCCATCGTCCTACAATGGCTTTATACCACAATTTCTAATGACCTACTTCACACCATTATCAACAAAACCTCCAATGCCCACGAAGCTTGGACCGCTATCGAAGACTTATTCCAAGATAACAAAGCCGCCCGCGCCATTCATCTAATGACGAAGTTTTCAAACACGCGTCTAGACGGGTTCCCAAACGTCTCCGCGTATTGTCAAGAACTCAAGACCCTTGCGGATCAACTCGCCAATGTCGACGCACCCGTTGACAATGACCGTCTTATTCTTCAATTGCTTGCCGGGCTCAACGAGCAATATGAGGCCATCCGCACAATCTTACAAAACACCAAACCTTTACCGAACTTCTACACGGCCAGGTCACAAATCATGCAGGTTGAGACGCAAAAGGCTGAATCGGCTCTTCATGCGTCCAAATCTGCCTCTTCTGCCTTGTCAGCCACAACAACCAACCGCACCAACAACACACCCGATCCCAACCTACACCGGCCCGACGATAGAACCTCCTTTGGACGTGGTCGCGGACGCCAAGGCCGCCGAGGCAGAGGCCGTACCAGCTACGGACGAGGAAGGTTTCAACAGCCATCTTGGTCTACTCCTAATTACCCATCGTGGCCTTCCTCTTGGCCCACACAACAGAATCCTCTGTCTTCCCCTTGGCCCAACTATAATCCTTCCTGGCCCAACAGTGCTTATCCAAACTACCATTGGCCCATCCCACCCTGTCCATTTCCCAACTCTTCTCGGCCTCATAGCTCCAGCCCACAACATATGTCTCAGTCACAGCAGGGTCTTCTTGGGCCTAAACCACAGCAGGCCCACACGGCATATACCCCAACCGATATCGAGCAGGCACTTTATACCATGTCTCTACAGCAACCGGACCCGACTCAGTACATGGACACGGGCGCTTCATCCACCATGACACATGAGCAAGGTGACTTTCATACCTTTTCTAATTCTAGCATGTCTCAAAATATTATTGTAGGTAGTGGCCATACTATACCCGTACTCGGTCAAGGCACCAAATACCTACCCAAACCATTCCCACCCTTTATCCTCAAAAATGTCCTTTACTCACCCAGACTCGTTAAAAACTTAATTTCTGTTCGTAGATTTACAATAGATAATTCTGTTTCAGTTGAGTTTGACCCTTTTGGTTTTCTTGTGAAGGATTACAAGACCAAGGCCCCCCTCCTGCGGTGTAATAGCAGCGGTGATCTTTACCCTCTCGTGCTTGGATCACCCACCTCTCAACCCACCGCCCTTGCTGCTGTTACTGCACAACTCTGGCATCACCGTCTTGGCCACCCAGGACGTCCTTCTTTGAATAAATTAAAAACTTCTAGTTTTATTGATTTTGATGTTTCTTTAAATAATGTATGCCAGTCTTGTGTGTTTGGAAAAAGTATTCGTTTACCTTTTTTCGCATCGCATTCAGTTACATCTCAACCATTTGACATTGTGCATAGTGATGTGTGGACATCACCAATAATTAGCTCCACAGGCCACAAATATTATGTCCTCTTTTTGGATGACTACTCTAATTTTTTGTGGACTTTTCCCATAGCAAATAAATCCCAAGTATTCACATCCTTTACCACATTTGCCTCACAAATTAAAACACAGTTTGAACGTACAATTAAAAATTTTCAGTGTGACAATGGTCGTGAGTATGTCAACCATGCCTTTAACAACTTTTTCACCACAAATGGCATCCTTTACCGATTATCTTGCCCTTACACCTCATCCCAAAATGGCAAAGCCGAACGACAAATCCGAACCATAAACAACATGATCCGCACCCTACTTGCCCACGCCTCTTTACCCACCTACTTGTGGCATTTTGCACTTGAAACCGCCACTTACCTACTCAACATTTTACCCACCAAAGCCAACCACCACAAAACCCCCACCGAACTACTTTACCTCACAAACCCAACCTATGACCATCTACGGGTGTTTGGTTGCTTATGCTACCCCCTTACACCCTCCACCACCATTCATAAACTAGAATACCGATCTCACCCATGTGTTTTCCTAGGATATCCAACCTCTCACCGAGGCTACCGATGCCTCGACCTCACCACTAGACAAATTTACATCTCACGCCATGTCACATTCGATGAGACCACTTTTCCGTTCAAACAAACCATTGGTCCCACACCCTCCTATCAATTTTTGACAGACTCTTTTCCTTATCAAATTTGTCCACACATCACAAAGCCATCACTAATTAATCCTACTGCTCCCCAGCCTACCACTGTTACACAGCCCGCTCCACCATCTACATCTCGGCCCAATCACACGTCCGGCCCAATCCACCCACAACCAACCAACCTTACTTCACCTTCCCTCCACTGCCCTACCTCAGGCCCACAAACAACAACCTCACCCAGCCCTATTCCGGCCCAACAACCTCAACAGAACTCGCACAGCCCTGCCAGCCCAACTTCCAACCCTCTCGCTCAACAACCACCCACCCGCACCATCCATACCCGCTCTATGAGCGGTATTTTTAAACCGAAACAGCCGCTAAATCTAAACACCACCACCACACATTCCGTACAACCGGTTCCTAAAAACCCCCTTGATGCCTTGGCTATACCGGAATGGTATTCCGCCATGCTTACTGAGTACAATGCTTTAATTAGAAACGGTACTTGGGAGTTAGTTCCTCGCAAACCTAACATGAATATTGTGCGTAGTATGTGGTTGTTTAAACATAAATACAGGTCGGATGGCACTTTAGAAAGATACAAAGCTCGTTTGGTTTGTGATGGGCGGTCACAACAGGTTGGGGTTGATTGTGGAGAGACATTCAGTCCGGTTGTTAAACCGGCTACTATACGGACGGTTCTTTCCATTGCACTTTCTAAAAATTGGCCGGTACATCAGTTGGACGTGACTAATGCATTCTTACACGGGGACCTTCACGAAACCGTCTACATGTACCAGCCAATGGGCTTTCGTCACAAACAGTTACCGGATCACGTTTGTCTTCTTAAAAAGTCATTATATGGGTTGAAACAGGCACCACGGGCATGGTACCAGCGGTTCACAGAATACGTTCTTACTTTGGGTTTTCTTAATAGCCGATGTGACGCATCTCTGTTCACTCTTCATCACGGGCAAGATACCGCATATCTACTTCTTTATGTGGATGGCATTCTCCTAGTCACTTCCTCTGCAGATCTCAGATCACGTCTTCTCCATAGTCTGTCAACCGAATTTGCAATGAAGGATCTCGGCCCTCTTAGCTATTTTTTGGGGATCTCCGTTACCCGCACTGGTAACTCCATGTTTCTTTCTCAGCAGTCCTATGCTAATGATATTATCGCCCGCGCACGCATGCAAACATGCAACCCCGTCTCCACACCTGTTGATACAAATGGTAAACTAGGTGCTACCTCTGGCGATCTTTTTCATGACCCGACACTGTATCGCAGTCTGGCGGGCGCACTTCAGTACCTGACCTTCACCCGCCCGGACATCACCTACGCTGTCCAACAAATCTGCATGCACATGCACGCTCCACGGATTGATCATTGGAATGCTCTTAAGCGCATTATCAGATACATTAAAGGCACCTACACACTTGGCCTCACTTTGTGCGCTTCTTCAGCTACACCTTCGTTAGTCTCATACACCGATGCAGATTGGGCAGGCTGCCCTGACACGAGACGTTCTACCAGTGGCTATTGTGTTTACTTTGGCGATAATCTTATATCATGGTCCTCCAAACGCCAAAGCACCGTTTCCCGCTCCAGTGCCGAAGCGGAATATCGGGGAGTCGCGAATGTCGTTGCAGAAATTTGTTGGCTACGCAACCTCCTTTTAGAGTTATCGGTTCCTCTTTCTCGCGCCACATTGGTGTATTGTGACAACGTCAGTGCTATCTACCTCGCAGGTAATCCGGTACAGCACCAGCGCACGAAGCATATTGAGTTAGACATCCATTTTGTCCGGGAACAGGTCCAACGCGGTCGGGTACGCGTTCTTCATATGCCATCTCGTCACCAGATTGCTGATATTTTCACCAAAGGTCTTCCTCGCGTACTCTTTGAAGATTTTCGCTCCAGTCTCAGCATCCGGTCTCCTCCCGCTTCGACTGCGGGGGTGTAATAGCATTTATATTTATATTTAGTAAATTGTATCACAATTAATATTGACATCATTGTAATTATCGGTATCCAAAAATAGTGGAACCGAATTGTATTATTTATAGCAATGAATAATGGAGAGAGGGCAAGGACCCTAGACTTTCACCGAGACACATGCTTTTGAGAAAAAGTAGTGAAACTCACCTTAGGTTAAGATTCTTTACGACAGGATGGCAGACAAACGTGCAACAAACTGCGCTACAACCCCCTTTTGAATAGCAAAACCTATCATACCGAAAAAAAAAACTTAGTTCCTAGGATCTAGAAATTGTTGTGTACGGCCTTTTGCATTATGTACAGAAACCCAATAGCTTTGGGAGCTAGAGAGCCAAATGTATCGAAAGCGAAAGGGACAAAACCATGTTGATTCTCAGCACAAGTTTTTTTTCATTCTTTGCAACTTTCTTTGATTCCGCTTTCAACACCACCTGGACAGCCACGAACCCTTTTTCCCTAAGGCCAACAAGGGGGGGGGGACTTCGGTAAGGTCCTCGCAAACGTGTTTCCCCCTCGCCCAACCGAAGACAAGAACATCCGTTGGGCAAAGCGTAAACCTCCCTTCCAGCGGGTTTGTTAGGAAGGTCACGGGGGCCTCTTTTTTAGCGGAGAAGCTTTCCCGCTTGAGCACATCCCATAAATGTGCACTTCTAACGTCACCTTTGATTGACTAAATCGGGGTCGGAAACAATTACATGAACCCAGATAGTGATGCTGAAAGTTCAGATTTATAAAAGATGTCCAAAATTTTATTTACATTGAGGACGCAATATATATAAGCCTAGTGTAACACATTAGTTGATCACAAAACTCTTATGGTGAATGCGGTCAGGCGCTTTAAATGGCTCGTTGATCTGCAGGCATTTGTTACCTATGTATATACATGTCAAGTATAGTTCTTGTATTTTTTATAAATTAATAGATACTACTGCATGTTTTCGGCTTGTATTTGGTGTGCGATCTCTCTTGTTAAATTTTCAGCGCGATCATCTTGCCCCCCAGCAAATGAATAGACACGAAATGCAAACTGGAATGCCTTCCAAAGGGTTCTCCCTGAACTACTCTTCCTCCCATTTCTCTTAGATGCACTTGCCAATTTCTTTTCCTGTTCGAAACCCAGAAAAAAAAATCAGTCAAATATGATCATGTCTCCATCCGCAAAGCTGATAGACTTATAAGTTTTTATTGTGTTTGAATTCGGAACTTAAATCTCAATGTTATCTAAACTTTTGATGATGCTTAGGCCAAAAATGCACTGATGCTGAATTGCTGATGACAAATACAACTTTTGGTTAATTGCCAAAAACCTACTAAAAAGGTAACTAAAACTTGTATAATTAAACCATATTATTATATAATAACAGAATATGTATTAGCTTTTTCTTGCACATATGACCAGAGAAATTTGGATTACTTAGATTGTCATAGATCCATACATGGGCATACGACGAAGTGAAAGAATGTTTTGACTGTTGAGGTCACTTCAACCCCATTTACCTTTTAATGGGTCGATTTGGGTTATATTTTATTTCTAACAGGTCGGGGGCAAACACATGAGACAGGTAAAAAAAATACAAAATATTTTCAAGTACATAAAATAGCTGTCAAATAAATTAGATCAATCATGAAAATGAAGCTTAATTAAAGACATTGGACAGAATTACCTTTAGTGCCAATTCCATACAGCTTGAGGAAACATCCACCATCAGTTCTTTGATTCTGGTAAGTATAGCAAAATCAAAATGGATCTTCTGGCTCTTAAATTTCTTGATTTCTTCATCCTTCGTTCGCTCTAACGTGTCCAGTTCTCCTTTGATCTTGAAGTGAAATCGCTTATCTGTTAATGATGAAAAAAGAGAATGGTCTAAAAGTATGATAATAATAAGAGATGTTACCTTATTGAAATAATTCTCAATTCTATCAAGAAGTTGGTTCACTGGTGGCTCTATATTCCAGTTTTGCAAAGTACTAGCTATCGCATCTAACTTGGAGTATAATGCTGCAGCCATTCTTAATCCTTCCAACTTCTTACTAGGAAAATCTTCAAATCTTGATAGAACCTAGTCGCAAATAAAGTCAAATTTAAAATTGTTTTCAAATTACTTTTGTATAACTAAATACAGTCATTGTATCGTAAAGAGCGTAGACCTGTGTTTCATCGCTTAGTTTCTCAAGATGGGATTCCACATATTTGTGGAAGTTGATGAGCTCATCCATGTCTGTTGTTTGGAAAGATATCAAGGCATCTTTTACCTCTTTGATGGAATTTGAATAATTTATAACATCTTCTTCGATTTGCTGAAAGTAGGATGATCTGAAAACGAAAAAGTTATGATATACAGGGAACAAATGAAGTTAATAAATATATGTATGCTTAATGTTTGGTTAAACTCACCGTCGTGTCATCTCTGCAAGTGCATCAGCCATACCCTTTTTTTCGTTACTACCAGAAGCCGCTACAACTTTACTGTCTTTCTTTTGCACTGTTTTATTTTTGGTACCTGATCCTTCAACCTTCGCTTTGAGTTGGCGGTACAGGCATCCCATATGAGATGATCTTCTTAATTTGCTAACTGATTTACGCAACAATTTTCCGCCATTACCAACACTAGGGGGTGGTGGTGGAGCACCCCCTTTGACCTCTTGCACTGGTTGTGGTGTTGGGACTGATCCAACCGATGATGCTATAGATGGTGGTGGTGGAATGCTTCCACATGCTGTGGGAGCTGGTGGTGGTAGTGGTGGAATGCTTTCATGTGCTGTGGGAGCTGGTGGTGGAATGCTTTCACGTGCTGTGGGAGCTGGTGGTGGTGGAGGAAGAGGTAATTCTAGTGACACTGGCATTCCATTTCCTGACGAAAAAGGTGGTGCTGGCGGCGGTGGTGGCAGTGGTGTCGGCACATTACTTGCGATGAATGAGGGTGGTGGAGGTGCCAGTGATTTTTTGTTGCTTTTCACCGTTGAGGATGGTGGTGGTGGCGGTGGCGGTGGTGCCAGTGATTTTGTGTTGCTTTTCACCGTTGAGGATGTTGGCGATGGTAGTGGTGCTAGTGATTTTGCTTTGCTTTTTAACGTTGAGGATGATGGTGGTGGCGGCGGTGGCAGTGGTGGAGGTGACATTGATGTATTACTTATCACCATTGAGGGTGGAGGTGGAGGTGGAATTGGTATTTTGGTATCACCTTCTCCAACCGAGGGAAGTGGAGGCGGTGGCAATGGTGGCGGTGGTGGTGGGGGACGAAGATTTTTTATTGTTGTGGCGGATGATTCTGCTGCATGGTTGGTGGCCATCTTTAGTGAAGGAATATCTTCCGTTTCCTTAGGAAGTGGTGAAATCTTCAGCTCCCCACACGGCTGCGTTGGTGACTGCGATTGACTGGCTTCTGAACCCAATATCTGCGTTGACGACGACACTATTGTTGCTGAAATGGATGGCTTCTCAGAAGATGTTGATGGCGACCCTCCTCCTGGAATCAACTGTACATTCTCCGAATCTATAATTGATTTTAAAGATGATGATGGTAGTGAAATCTCCATTTGCACCGTCACATTGCCATCAGGATTCCCATTTTTGTTCTTCCCTTCATCGCCTTCAGCTACATGAGGGTCCATCTGGAATCACAATTCTTAATATCAATGACATTTAACTAACGATCGTGCCACATATGATCAAAAAAAAAATCATAAGCAAACGGGTCAAAACTGCCACATTGGGTAACAGGTGTCTAGTTACGAAAACAGGTGGAGAGAATGTAACTTATGAGCATGCCTTTGCAGATTTATTATTTGAAAACTCGTCGAGAACTGAAGTTGGTGAAGGTACTTTGTCTGTATGAGACCTTGAAGACGATTTCCCATTTGAACTAGAAGGTGAGTCTACATCGTCCTTCGTTTCTTTCTCATTATCCGTATCCCTTTTATTATTCCTTTTCTCTCGTGCCACAATAATTATGTCATCAAGCAAAGCCAACACTATAATAAACCACAAAAACCATATTACAAGGATCATATACACTGTAATGAAACAAGATCACTTGCTAATTGTATCGATAGAAAACATAACGAACCATGTTTTTCCAAATCACAATTCGCTTCGTCATCTGTTTTGGATTTGACCATCCATTCATCATTATGCATCCAATGATTCCCAAGAGACTTGATAGAAGCGCAAAGCTCATGTATCGCCTACTTGCAGAACACATTAATTACTAAATAACAAAACTTTGAAGTCCATAAAATCCACAACTATATTTTTACATAATTACATCTAAAAAACCTTATCCAAAGCTCCCTCTGAATCTGATACTGAAATACAATGCACATCGTCCGGGTGTAATTTACGCAGTTCTCTGACAGTGTGTTTCACCAACTGCAAATAAACCAAGAAACATATTGCATATTTGCATAAACGTTTTATAACAAATTTTTTGAAAAATCTTTTTCGAGGAAATATACCTCAATAACAGCTGAAGAACCGATACAGGGAGGCAAATCAACCAACTCTCGAAAGCTCATGATCTTCTTTCGAAGCTCAGTCATTCTATCAAAATTGTCAGCACCATGTGACTTCTGCACAACCACAGGTTCGGTTTCTCGACCCCTTTTTGATGATAGTGACCTTTTATTAATCGCCGAAAGGTGTTTACTTGTCCCCGGATTACTCTTACTCGACCCCGAAGTATTCTTTCCTTTCTTTCACATCAATAACAAGTCAATCAGTGTGCATAATACACAAAAGAATAGGCGTAATCTATGTCTAGCATTCGGTTTTTTCATGCTTATGGGTCATACTAAATCATATATTAATTCTGGAAAAACATAAACAAAAGAATACCCGAAACCGAGAAGCCTTCTTTTGGAAAAGACAGCCAAAACATGCCATTGCAGAGGGCTTAGATGAATCTTTATGCCGCATAGGAACAAGAATTGATGATATGGGTCAAATCATTGGGTTCAGTAGTACTTGGGTTGAACAAGAACCCTAATGATTGACAATTGAACAAATTAATCCAAAAAAAAAAACCCTAAATAAATTGGAAAAAAATGTATTTTTTTCCTGATTTGTATATGAATTGTTATTCAATTGATACACGGATTATCGTGCGACCCATTTTCTGGACTCTCGTCGTTGTTGAATCGAAAGAGTCCAGAAATTGAGAAGAATTTTGGTGTTTTTATAAATTTTTAATAATAAAAATGTATAATGAAATGCATAAAGTTCGCGCGTTTTGTGTTCTTGAGTTCCAAATCCAATCTCCCTGAAGAGAAAGGATGGATGCTTAATTGGTATTTATATGTTATGAAAGTATTTACATAAATAGTCCCTAAACTAGACCTCTGTTTGGAAAATCGGCCACTTAAAACTTTCACTTTTGGCCTCTAACTTGGGAACCAATTAATATTAATCCCTTGCTTCCTGGTCTTGCATTTAGGGGCTGTTTGGTAGTGTGGTGATATGTGGCAGTAGCGGCGGTGCGGTGGTGACGACGGTGGAACGTGGAGGTGGATGGCGGTGATGGTGGGTGGCTGACGATGGTGAGTATTTACATAAATAGTCCCTAAACTAGACCTCGATTCAACAACGACGAGAGTCCAGAAAATGGTTCGACCTCAGATTTAAACATTGTAATCTTTCCAAGAAACAGTTTAAAATGCTAACTCATCAAAGATTATGATGACAAATTTAAACCAACAAACTTAAAAATAACAATAATTTCATAATGTGCCACAACCACCACCATGTTTATTACAAATTAACATAAACATACATTATACATACACAAAAATTATTCCAAAAAAAAAAAGTATAAATACCCGTATCATCGTCGTATTTAACAAAAACCACCCAGTATTCTACACCAACTCACAACTACCAGGGCAAAACACTGGACAACACAAATCAACAACTCCATAATAACAATCGTCTTCGTGCCGCTAGGATGTGTGTGAATTCTCCTTTATGTGTATAAACTTTTTTTTTCCAGCAGTTTACTTACCTGTTGCCTTTGCAGTTGTTTTCTTAGGTGTAGTACCAGAACTGCCCTTTTGGATAACAGGCTTCTTAGCAGAACCAGAACCACTCGCTGCGGTTCTTTCAGCAATTCTCCTTTGTCGTTCGGCCGCTAGTTCTTCTACCCTCTTTCGTATCTCATCTTCCTGTTTCAATAAAAAGATTAATTATATAAATACCTAAAAGATTGAAGATCCGGAAGAAAAACAATAAAACATGTAAATTATTGTTTGTGTAACGCTTTCGTACCTGTTCCCTTTTGCTCTTTGGAACCACTGACCGACTAACAAAAGGTAACCGCTTGTCAGTTGGGAGAGATCTTGACAAAGGTCGAGGCTTTGCCACCTTCTTTGTTTTAGCTTTGACTGGAGACTCTTCGGTTTGATCTTTTGTCTCAACAGGAGCCGGCTTTGGTTCAGATTTTGTGAACTGAGCCTCGGTCCCGTAGTCTATTTCTGGGGTCCACGAGGACCTAACCGATGGCTCGACCCCAGAATCTCGTGAGACCATCAAATAGAGGTCATCTGGCTCATGAAACCCGGATTTTGCCGCCTGGCTAGACTCATTGGGGTCGGGTTTATTAATGCTTTCAACAATGCTGACATCAGTTGACCGCCATTCTGAATCGTATGGAACTGTTGTTTGTGGTTGTACCATGAAAGAATCATCGATGGGTTCGTTCTTTTTGTTTGTTTCAGATGAAAAAACGTCGCCTCTCATTGAAGAATAGTCATCACTAAATGTCGACCTTTCGACCGGACTTCCAGAATTCTTGACCACAAACCAATCTCCATCTCTTTTGTTTCTAATCATTGACGATTCGGATCCAAGATCCCGCACATTCGTCGTTCCATCAGTTCCTCCACCAAATCTGTGCGAAACGACCAGATCAGCATCCGAAAGATCTCTACCCTTCATCCTAAAAGTCTCACCATTTTCAAAATCATGAGAGTTGACTTTTCTTGATTCATCGAATCCGTTTCTATCAGGAACCACGAACGAGTCGTTGGCTCTCGCTTTTGGTTGATTTTTCACATAACTTTCAGAACCTACGTCCATAGCATCGTTTCTGTTTGTGAAATGTTCATCTTGATCATCATCTTTCAAGAGCAGGTTTTGGAATGCATCCCAATTTTGATTTCGTTTTCCCGAATCAGCATCTAAATCCACGTCTTTTTTCTTCTTCTCGTGTGATTTTGACGACTTGCTATGGTGTTTCACCAAAGATTCAAGAACACCGTCAACTTCATCTTCAGCCGAATCATCACTACCATCAGAATTCTTCCTATTGGAAGTAATATAATTAATGTTTCGGATAACAACTGTTTTCGAAGACTTCTTTTTGCTCTTTTTAGTTGACTTTTCATGCTTCGAGACAGTGCCCGAATCACTAACCGAATCAGATTCACCTTCTTCATTGCTATCCTCGTCTTCTTCCTCGGAGGAATCAGGTAATAGAGATTTTGACTTCTTTTTTGACGATGATCTATGATGTCGACCATAGCCATCATCTGTGTTTGCGGGCCAGTTCATATGAGCTGGATAATATGGAGGCATACCGGGATATGGATACGGGTAACGTGGACCTTGTGGGCCCGGAAAATTGTACATATATTGAGGCATCTGGTTTGGCCATGGCATCTGCATTGGGACATTTGGAGTAGATGGTACCTGATCTGAATTATCTGCAGTAAAAATATCTATGAGATACCTTGTGCTTGGTCAAATAAGTAAATAATAAAACCTAAAATTCAAATGAACAATCCAAAATAGGTTGTCTAAAAGCTAGTATTCCATAATATTTTGTTTAGTTCAACATGGGACCATTGTTTTTTCCTTTTAAGTCTGAAAGGATCTATAAGAATCAAGTCTCTTGCATTTACTTGTTTGACTATAAAAGTCAAAACAGAAAAAGAGAAGGAATTTTGTTAATAAACTTCATAATGTGTTGTTAAATTTATCATGATACCCTTCTTTTCTCTCTTAATTCTAGGCAAAACTACTTGAATCAAGTTTCATGAATTGTCACATTTGACTACAGAAGTCAAACTACTTATTAAGAGGCTTTATGATTTATCTAATTTAACATTTCTGAAGTAAATAAGATAACCGCCAACACTCATGAATGAATCATAACTGGTCAAAACATACGGGGTTAGCCTGCCAACACCTTTCTTGTCATTTCATCAAGGTTGTAGAAGGCGCTAGGCAGGCGAAGAGGTCTAGCCTAGGGACTGAATTAGGCGTTTTGATATTTTTATACGTATTTTATATATATACACAATTTTAGGTGTTTTTTGAAAATATGTTAAGATATATATACACATAATACTTAGATATATATACACATAATACTAAGAAATACTTAGAAATTTGTGGATTTTAAAAAATAAATAAATAAAATAAATAAAAAAACCACCGCCTGGACCGCCTAATGCCCAAAACGCAGGGCCGTCTCCGAAAATGTCAAAAAAAATTTGGGCCTTGGGCGAAAAAGAATTTGGGCCCAAAATTTTGTAAAGATGAATGAATTATAAAAAAAAAAAAAAATTGAGTATAGTGCTAGAGCCAAGGATTGAACTTGAGACCTCTACATTAAATTAACATGGTTTTTCCAACTCCACTAACAAGACTTTAATGTATAAAACACAAATATATATCCTAAATATAGAATTTAATATATATACGCATATTTTAAAAAACGTTCGGGCCCATTTAAGGGTCGGGCCCGGAGCCGGTGACCACCCGGCTCACCCTCATAGCCGGCTCTGCCAAAACGCCTAGGATTCCGACTAGGTCCTTATTAGACTATTTACCTCCGCCTGGCGCCTAGGCCGATTTTTACAACACTGCATTTCATAAATAGTTAATATACTAAATAATATTCTAGTAATCATCCACTTTTCTTTTGTAAAGCAATTTAAGAGGTTGTAAACATTTTAATATGGCATGCGAGACTGTTAAACATTATAACTGTTATCCATTCAAGCTTAAGTTCATAATTTAGCCGTCATACACGCACACATAGCCGTTTTTCACATAAACAAGTAAATGTACGTACTTTTGTCACCTTCCTGCTCGAAATTGAGCTCGTTATTTAGAGTTGAAGCATTACTTTCAGTTGCAATTAGTATTCCTGAGGTACCAGTGTAAGCTAGTTCTGAAGGGGGATATGCAGCCATTGCTGCTAACTCATCCATCCATAGACCATCATTGTGCTTCTTTTTGCATAAATCTCTAAATTCTATGCACGCTTCCCTGTATCAAACAAAGAATTATGATTCTAAGATCTAAACATTATGCCCGGTGCAAAACATCCAGATCCGCCACCACACAAACCATATAGAACTACGCCCGTCTTAACAATAAATTTTCCGACTTTGCAAAGCTTATTGAAATCAAAATGTAAAAGAAATAAAAGTAATAAAGATATTTCATATTTATGAAAATAGTAAGCTTAAATCTAGTCTTTTTGATGCCAAAAGTCAAAATGTAGCTCTTTCGTTTGAACCCATATTGCATACCTTAAACGTGATGCTCCAAAATGATCAGCAAACAATATGAGATCATTCATGTTTTCTGTTTCAAATCCAGCCACAAGAGCACGATGATAAGCCATTGCTTGTTCTTTCCGAAGCATTGCTTTTCGGGTCTCCAATAACCGTTGAAGTTGAACCCTAGTGAAATGCAAAAAAAGTCAACCTTAGTTATAAACTTATATGGATACAAAAAAAAAATAATAATAATAATAAAATCGTAATTATATATTTCATAAGCAAGCTCAATTTACTTGGAATTTTCTTCTTGTGCATTATCACCAGCTTCTCCAGCTTTGATCTGTACACAAGATATAAATTAGATCCAAACATATTTGAATCCCGCTGTTTCAAGAAAAGAGATATAGTTGACTTTTAAGGTCAAACAAGTCATGTTACGATATTACAAGGAACAGTAGCATTAAGATCTAGTTTGCCAAACATAATTAACTTTTTATTTGTTATTTAAGATTGTTACTTTTACTTTTACTTTTTGTTTCTATATAATTATCTAAAGTTTACATTTTTCTGTTTTGACCACCAATTTTTCGACATGATTTGTGTAAAAAGTACCTTGGAGGGTTCAGTAGACTTCTTAGTGCTTCCATCAGATGATAAACTCCCAACTAACAAAACAATATCAAGGTGAGGCAACAAATAAACACCAAAATAACGCACCACAAAGTTTCAAGAGTTGACTTTTTGACATTTGGGCAATACCTTCGCCAGCCTGTTCTTCGCTGTCATTGTTGGAATTCTCGATTTGTAAAATTTCTCGTTCTAGTCTTATAAACCTCTCAAGAACTTCAGGCGAGTTTATGAAGCGCACAAGCCTACAAAAATTAATCAATTGTCATCGTCATGCCTTATCGACGCCAAGATTCCTTACTTTGCTATGACTCATGAGTAGAAAAGAAATCTAGTTAACTTTGCTTTCCAATCAAGCAAGCAATTGAAAAGGCGTCAATCAATAAAGCATATCTTGTAATCAAGGTCTATTGGGGCTCATGGACCACTTGATTCTTACTTTTAAACACTCAATCCATTGAACATTTTATACATATAACATATTGAAATAGATGGACCATGATGCACCCAGGTTGTTATAGAAAGTTTACATAGTAATGCATCCCAAGTTAAATCAATTTATTAAAGCTCATGGCCCATGGGGCCACAAGATTCTTACTTTCGTCTCACTCGGGCGACGCAGCATATTATTCCCATACCAAACTGATATCTAAATGTTAAAGCCGTAAATTTTGAACCCTGGTTGCAGATTTTCCGGTTCTGTTGCTATAAAGAAAGTCTTTTTACTGAATAGTTTCACCTTGATTTTGGAAAGAGGTTGTTTTGTGACATGAACCTTTTACAGTTTTACTTAATAAAAAAACATGTCTTGTTAACATTGTTATTTATCTTATTTATTGATTGATGTGATATTCTATCTATATATGATGAATGGAAGGAAACAAAGTCAAGACTAAATTATATACCTTTGGAAAGTGGATTTGGTGAACCAAAAAGCATTAGTGGTTGGTGGACGAAGAGTGATCGAATAACCTCCTTTTGAAATTTGATCTTTAAACAATTTCAAGTGAGATATGAAAGGCTCCACTAATCCAGATGCTAATTTCTCTTTGTTTTTCCCATAGCATAGCAAAAGATCACATCTACAAGACAGTCCCAACAAGAACAAAGTAACACAAATTAAGTTAAATCAACACAGAAAAGATGCAATCTTTAGAATATGTAAATGATGGATATAAAATCCCAAATTAGCAAAATTTGAAATCAGACACAAAAAGGTCAAATCTTTATACAGTTTTACCGCAAAAAATAAGAACTCAAATCAGCAATTAATCAGACACACAAAAACAGACCATTCAGAAATCAAATCATAAGGAAAGAAAAGAACCCTAATTTATAACAATGAGTATGAAACCAGACCAAAAGATCAATCTTTTTAAGACCTTAAACAAGAACAAATAAAACCATATTCAGCATAACTGAAATCAAATCAAAACATCAAACTTTATCAAGAATCTTGACAACAGGGAAAAAACCCAACTCATAACAACTGAAAACAGACCAAATTATCAATTATTTAACAATTTCAACAAGAACAAAGAAAACCCAATTCAGCATAACTGAAATCAAATCAAAACATCAAACTTTATCAAGAATATTGACAACAGAGAAAAACCCAACTCATAACAACTGAAATCAGACCAAATTATCAATCTTTTAACAATTTCAACAAGAACAAAGAAACCCCTATTCATAATAATTGAAATCAAATCAAAAGATCAAACTAATCAAGACAATTGACAACAGAGAAAAACCCAACTCATAACAGCTGAAAATAGACCAAATTATCAATCTTTTAACAATTTCAACAAGAAAAAAGAACACCCAATTCATAATAACTGAAATCAAACCAAAAGATCAAACTTTATCAAGAATCTTGAAAACAGAGAAAACCCCCAAGTCATAACAAGTAAAAATCAGACCAAAAGAACAATCTTTTTAACAAATTCAACAAGAACAAAGAGACCCCAACTTAATGTAACTGACATCAGTACCTTGTTCTAGTTGGGGTAAGTTGAAACAGAGCATATTCAAGAGGGATAAAGAGATCCATACTACAAAAAACAAACACAGATAGACAGATGTGGAAGAAAGGGTGGAAATTAAGGAGAATGAATGTTATTGTTGTGGTGGAAGAACATGAACATAGGGATTGGGATGGGGATGATGAACAGATCTGTGAATAATAATAATAATATTATTATTGCAATTGCAGTGTTTTATTTAGGAAGAAGTAAGCCAGACAGCAGGAAATGATGAGGTAGAGCACATGCATCAGAGATGGGGAAGAAAGAGAGTGTGATATTGAAGATTGTCACATGTGGGATCACACTCAACCACAATGTCCCCACCACAACCCTTGATGCTCTCTCTCTACTTGTTCAATGTTCATTACATTACAATTCACATTACAGATGTGGAATTATATAAAAAACAAATATTTTGGATTCTTTGCACTGCTTCAGGATTATTGTACCGTTGGATACACGATTGATTAGTTAATTAATTAATTAACAGATGATTATTATATGGTAAGAGAGTTAAGTGCACCGTTGTGAATGATTTAATTATAGTATAGATAGTTTGTACGTAGTGATGATTTATAGAGGGTAGTTAGGTAATAAAATATATTATTAAATAATAATACTACATAGGGTAAAATTAATTTGAGAATGAATATATTTCGTGCGAACTGCGAGAACGTTATCTAAAGCCATTCAGATTAAAAAAAAATTATATTTGTCTTTATTATTAAAATACAATCTCAAAAACACAATTTACGCGTAAAAATTTAAACGTATACGAAAATAAATTGTTTTTACACATGTGTAAATCTGTTGTTTATACATGTATTTCATTTACACATGTGTAAAAAGTTAATTTTATAGTGTTTTTGCAATAAAAGATGAATTATTTAGAAAGAAAATTCATTTTTTAATATTATATTTTAATTATAATTAGGTTTGTATTGAAAAAAATTGATGTTGATTGGTTTTCTCATTTGTTCTCACGATTCTCGCGATATTTAGCGTTTTCAATATAACTATCTCGTATGTAATAATACAATAATGTATTAGGTAAAAAAGTGAATTATATTATATATGTATATGATCAGACATTGGTGATTTGTATATTTAGGTTATCGGGTATGGAGACGAGCCCCGGGGGGTGCTCCATCCCATACGAGGCAAGACGTGTCGAGGACGAGCCCCACACCCCGGCCTTATAATTAGTATTAAGCCCGCACGTTGCTGCGAAGGGCATAAAACCGTACTGAAACACGGAGGGCATAAAAGTCGTACCAAGTAGCATCAGTGCACATTGTTGCAAACGACTAACAACATTGAAAATACTCATATATATATATATATATATATATATATGGTGGGGTTCCTTTACAAAGTGCATTTTTCGTACAAAGTGTGAGAAGTCTATATAGGCATTGTGTTTTAAATTTTAGGCATGATGTTTTATGTTCCTTTGGCATAGTATTATATAGAAAAACACAAAAAGTAACAATTTAAAACACTAATTAATGTATTCTCGACATGCAATCTAAAACACCATACGAAGAAAATAATCAGTGTGTTTTAAATTTAACGTCTAGAATACATTTGATTGTGTTTTAAATTGTAACGTTTGGTGCTTTTCTATATAAATCAATGCAAAAGGAACATAAAACATCATGCCTAAAATTTAAAACACAATGACTATATAAACTTCTCACACTTTGTACGAAAAATGTACTTTGTACAGGAACCTATACATATACCTATACCTATATATATATATATATAAAGAGATATGAAAACAAAAAAATGAGTGAAATGTAGACGTAAAAATGGTGAATCATGCACACCCGTTGCGATGAGATAATGCGCAAAAATTAAACCGAAACTTAAAACACAGTGTGACTGTTCGACGGGAAAAATAGAGGTAAAAACGTTGAACTACATACGTAGGTAGTGGCATGTCAACACAGAAAAAAAATTAGATTGAAATGTAAAACTATAAATTTATTTAAGATACATGGGATAAATTTCAAAGTAAAAAAAGTGCAAGGCTTTAATGTAAATGATAAAAACTATTAAGGTTAAAAGTAAAAAATAAAAAATTAATAAAATTTGGTTTCGTTTATTGCAAAAATAAAACTTGTGAGATCGAATCGTCGGATATCATCCATTTTCAATGCATATTTAGACTATGACATCGACGGTCTAGGGTCTAACAGTTTTGTAAGATCTCCCTTTAAGACTTTCTCCATCGCGTCTGTAATCACTCTGTCCAAGATGACATAGAAAACATCCTTAGTCTCAGGCGCGTTGAAGCCCATCCTAATTTAGGAGATCCACACAAGAAATCCGACTACAAGGCAAACTTTATTTGAGTTCTTGTGCCAACTTTTGGGCCATTGCTTTTCATTTTCCATTTTTATTTTTATTTTTCCAACGGTGATGGTCATTAAATTTGTATACATACTTTATTTAATAGCCACTATTATGTAATTAAATTTTTTTACTTCAACATTTTTTATTAAAATAAAATAAGAAATTTACAGCACAATAGAAACTAAACGGGCAACAAGCTGCAAGAGCAATATATTATTTTGCAAAATTATCCTACTTATCATTCTAAATACAACATCAAGAAAATATAAGAATGTTGAAATGTAACCTGTTGATAATTAATGAGATGAATAATGATTGTTTAATGTCATAATTGCTTACTTATTTAACATTATTTAGACTATAAGGAGTGTGGGGGGGCGGGAAAGAGGGGGATGAAGCGCCATGTGGCACTTGTGAGACCCTTGTGGGGGGGGGGGGGGGGGGAATAATTGTGGGGAGTGGAAGAGGGGGAAGAGGGGGAGAATGAAATAATATTATATTGTGTTAAAGTTAAAAAAAAAAAAAAAAAAAAAAAAAAAAAAAACCTGACCAATAGATCGCTGCCACCTCACCCCCACCCCAAGCCCCACGCCGGTGAAGCCCTCCCCGCCCCCAGCCCCACGCCAGCCTTCCCGCCCCTGTGGCGGCGGTGTTCCAGCCCCTCCCGCCCTCTCTCCCGCCCCCACTCCTTACAGTCTTAACAGTTACTTAAAACTCTAAGACCATAATTACTCATAATAAAACGCACCTTTCTATATCATAACTAGGTCGCTATAGATATTAATATTAGATGGTGAATGATGAATACAACCGTGATCCAGCTAGTTTTTCACTCGATCTTAATTTGCCTTAGCTGGAAAATGGACCTCCCACCAACTTTTTATTAGCCATTTTTTATATTAAAATATAATCTAAAGGGGTTTACTGTGACGTTTGATAGCTACACATTTGTCATTTAGCATCAAGATCTTCTTACCAAAAAGATATTTAAAAAACACTACCCTAAGTTTGCCAATGGCCCAGTCATGAATACAACCTTTGAGATTGTTAAGTATATTACAATAACAATTTGGTCACGCCCTTCACACCCAAAAAAAGATCCACGTAAAAAAAGGTATTTTTTTAATTAATACTTTTTTTTTAATTACGAAACTCAAATTGTTTACTTTTTTTGGCAAAATTTTATGTTGTTATTTTTTTTCCTTTTTCATTGTGAGATTTTAATTAAAAATAAGATTTTACTTATTAAAACAATTTTTTTTTTTGTTTAGGCTATGTATTCACATGAAATATTAAAAATAATACTTTTTTTTGTTTTAATGAAAATACCTCCAACTTCATTTCTTGGATTATTGGTTACTATAGAAAGTGACTAAAGAAAGTGATACAAAACAATAGAAATTTAGTTAAAGTAAATTGACTTTAAAACTTAACTTATGAAAATATTGACGATTGAAAATAATATTGCCACCAATCCACCATGCAAGATTGCAAGACATTAACCAGCAAATAACAGTGCCGATGGCCCAGGATAAAAGCCCAATAATCGAATTTTTTTTTTTAATATTCGGATGAAAAGGTTTCATAATAGAAAATAGAACTCCCACTCTTTTGGTGAAATTACTAACTAGATTTATATAACTTAGGGGCTGTTTGGTAGTCTCTTAATCAGCCTCTTAACCATTCAGGTCTGAATCATTCAGCATTCAGACTGTTTGTTTCAGCATCTGAATGGAATGATTAAGTGCTGAACCATTAAGCTAATAAGGGATGCTGAATGATTCAGCTCTTAACAATTCAGAGCCTCTTAACCATTCAGACCATCTTAATAATTCAGCACTTAATGAACCAAACAGCCCCTTAGGGGCTGAACCAAACAGCCCCTTACGGGCTGTTTGGTAGCCTCTTAATCAGTCTCTTAACCATTCAGGTCTGAATCATTAAGCATTCAGACTGTTTGTTTCAGCATCTGAATGGAATGATTAAGCGCTGAACCATTAAGCTAATAAGAGATGCTGAATGATTCAGCTCTTAACCATTCAGGGCCTCTTAACCATTCAGACCATCTTAATGATTCAGTACTTAATCAACCAAACAGCCCTAGCTTAAAGCATTTCTCTAAAGTCCCACATGGATTTCTTAAAAATCTAGGATTAATTCAACCTTAGAAGCTATTTTCTATTATGGAATATAAAGCTATATATTATGATTTTGAAGACGTTAGTTGAGGGGTAACATCAAATTATTGGTGAGATTAACATAGACCATTCAAAGAAATGACAATATATTGTAAATAAAAAAAAATAAAAAAACCCCAACATATTTCATATCCCTTAATGTAGACTTAAAATAATAACTACACTAGCATGTGTTTGAAAAACGACATTTCAAACGTGTGCATGCCATATCCTTTAACATATGGTTGAGAAATGACATTTCAAACAATAATTACTTAGATCGAATGATGAAATTATGGTTTACAACGATACAACATTGCAACATATTTTAATATTATTAATTTTGTATTTATTTCTATGGTTTCAAATTTCAAAGTTTAATCTTACATCCATAGCATGGATCCAAAACTACATCGTGTTGTAAAAATGGATTTAATTTGTTAGAGCATTTCCAAAGAAATGAAAGCATATGTGTCCAAAAATCTAGATCAGTAAAGCAGATGATTGCAAGCATTGTAGGAGATGGGATGGATGCGTGCGGTCCGATGCAACGGATCTACTATCACAATCCTCCCTGGTTAGCTACTTGCTCACACACACAACTTCTTACTCTATCCTCCACATCAAAAGACACCCTCCACAGACATGCCCCTTTGGTGCCCTTAAGATGATGTTGGAGGATATAAAAGCTGATATGGCTGGACATGAATCCACACCTCCTAAACTTAGTGTTCCTGAGTTAACTTAACAGGGGAAAAGAAAGGAAAGAAGAAGCTGATGGGTGTTCCTAAGTTTTTATCAAAGGAAAGGAAATGGAGGTTAAGAAGAAAATTGTGTTCCAGAGTTCATTTGTAATTGTAGGAGGAAAGGAAAGAAAAAAAGAGAGAAAAACACAGCAATTATCATCCTCCCAAATTGGGGGAAATAAAAGGAAAAGAAAGAAAGAAGAAGAAGAGTAGAAGAAGAAAATAAAAGAAAAGAAAACCCTCCCTTTCTTTTCGTTTCCATTCTTTACTGAACTCGGGAACACAGCGAACATGAAAAAAGAGGTAAAATAACAAATTCGAAAGACCGAGTACAAAAACTGTAAATAACAATAACCTCATGGGCCATTTTCACACAATCATCTTGATCTTGATCCTTCGATATACACACACGCAAAAACCACTGTTCATCTTCGATCTACAAAATTCAAAAACCTAACAAAATTAAAGAAACTGATCAAAGACTTTAGGTAGATGGGTTTGAAGGTCAGAGGACCAAACTAATGTCATTATTTTGGAGTGTCATCAATCAACTAGCAGAGATTGAAACCATGGTATTATTAATCATATTATTTACCCCCTTTTCTTTCTTCTTCTTCAAGAAAATTATAATATGTTGGAACCCCTGTTCCAATTTACTATATACAACACACAACCTTATCTAATTATGCATATGTTTTTTTTAATTTTTATTTTTTTTTTAATTTTACAGGTCTTGTTGTGAGTTTCTTGAATTTTGAGTCTAGGGTTTTTATTTTACATAACCTTAACATAGTTTAGCAGTCAATTTATTGCAAATTAATATGCTTTATGCCTTTTAATGCTTCTATGTGTGTGTGTGGTGGTTGGATTAAAGTATTGGTATGGGCATCAAATGAGATATTATCTTTTCATTCTAAAAGATTATTATGGACATGTAAATGATCATTCAATAATTTTTGCAAGTTTCAATCTTTATAGTAAGAAAATTGTTCATGTTAAGGTTGAGTGAGTTATTATGCAATACTGTTGTGGGGTTATAAGAATACGAGGTATCGACTCGAAAAGATGAATCTTTATGGTTAAATTTAACAAATTTGGTCCCTGTGTTTTAAGGGTCACTTGGAATGCCATGATTTCTGAAGTAAAAAAGAAGAAACAAAGCTTGTTACTTGCAAAATATACTTAGGGGGTGTTTGTTAGCCTCTTAATAAACCTCTTAATCATTCAACTGTTAATCATTCAACGTTAAGAGTGTTTGTTTCAACTAAAAAAAGCATCTGAATGGTTCCATTAAGCTCTTAACCATTCAGCTAATAAGGGTCGCTGAACCATTCAGACCATCTTAATGATTCAACACTTAATCAGACAGATCCTACCAAACAGCCCCTTAGCATCATGTGTAGTTTAATAAGTCTTTTAAGGAAAACAGAAGGCAAAAGTGGATTCTTTTTCTCGTCACGCATGAGGTATGATAAGAAGAAAAGATTTAATTTCTATTATATGTAGGCTACTTCAAAGAAGCTCATAACAAGGGAAGAGTGGGAGAAAAAGCTTAATGATGTTAAAATTCAAAAAGAAGACATGAACAAGCTGGTTATGAATTTTCTTGTCACTGAGGGATATGTTGATGCAGCAGAAAAGTTTCGAATGGAATCTGGCACGGAACGTATCCTTGTTATCTCTTAGATAAGTTGTTTGTAATGTTATTATGTTCAGTGAGAGATGTGTTTCCCCTTTGAATTTCCTTATAGATTATTAGCAGATATAGACCTTGCAACCATTACAGATCGTATGGCTGTTAAGAAAGCTGTACAGTCGGGGAACGTTGAAGATGCGATTGAAAAAGTTAATGATTTGAATCCTGAGGTTAGTTGCTTCTTTTGATTTATCATTGATTTTAGTAGTCTTGCTTTCTAAAAAACTGCATTAGCTATTTTTTAGCATTATTAAGATTTAAGGTAAAATTACTTGTTTGCCTTTTATCATCGTGACAATTTTTGACGAGGCTGGTTTTGGTTCAAAAGATTTTCCCACTTTCCTCATTATTGAACGGCAGTCTAGACATTAGGGATGAGCATCTAGTACCGAATACCGATCCCGAACCGAAAAAATACCGATCCCGTATTGGTTTAGACTTCATCTGATCCTCCCGTTCCCACGTATAATCGGTATCGGTATCGGTATTGGTTTTTTGGACTTTTCGGTATCGGTTTTTTCGGGATCGGTATCGGTTCGGTACCGATACCGTCCCGAGCTCATCCCTACTAGACATTATACCATTATCTTTCAGATTGTTAAAGAAAGAGGGGGGGGGGGGGGGGGGGGGGGGGGTCCAACCCATAGATTTAAAAATGGATCAATTTTGGGTCACATCTCATTTCAGTGGGTAATTGATACTTGATAGGTACTAAAATCGACTTGCTTGATTGAAATAAGAAAAGTACAGATAGAGCCCTGTTCGAGAAGGGTGATCTCCAATTACAAGGTGTAGAAACCCGAGTTTTTGATAAATATTGACTACCTAATCTACAACAATACAGATATTAAATAGATCGAATTCTAACTGATTACCCCACTAACCCTCTCACTAACTCGGTTTTCCCATACATACGTAACTTCTAAATGATTGGGTCAACTGGTATTTACTATTTAGGATTCAGTTTATGGACTCACCTAATTTGGCCCCAACTGATTCAGCCCATAAAGCTTTGAATCAGCAATTCAGCAGGTTTGTATCAGTAAGTTAAAAAAAAGATGGCCATAAAGAAACGGGCCAAACAAACTAAACGGTCTAGATTGCTTTATTAACGTTAAAATTGGATAACTGTTTTGATACTAGTTTTTATAATGTTATGTTATATTATCTACAATATTTTAAGAATTTGACTAAGATAGGGTTGATGGGTCAACTTGAGTACTTGACCCTACCAGTTTGACTTTTCCCAGCCCGGATCCCACCAATTTGCCATCTAAAGACATGTCCTAAGAATTCTTGCGACGCAAGCATGTTTTCTTTTTCTGCCGTTTAAAGTATCTGATTACACAATCTTTAGACTTTACTGATATGACTTTTTTCACTGTTTCATTTATCCCATTGCCTGTTTTTGTCTTGTGGGGTTTCATTTTTATAATGCAACTTCAAATGTAATGGGGCAAACCAAGTGAAGGAAGATGCTTTAGCTAATGAAGTCTACTTTTTCTTCATCATGAGCTGTTATAGGATTCTTTATATTTATAAATGTTGACGTTACATATTTTATGCAGATCCTAGATACAAATCCCCAACTATTTTTCCATCTGCAGCAGCAAAGGTTGATAGAATTGATTAGGAATGGAAAGGTCGAAGAGGCTTTAGAATTTGCTCAGGAGGAGCTCGCCCCAAGGGGAGAGGAAAATGTAACTTCTAAGTTTATTTCTGTTTTTTTTTTCTCATTTAAATTCTCATTGCTTCCTAAGTTCCCATGAAAAATGAATCATTTATCTTCCATGTTTTAAGTTAATATGACATATTTGCTTGTTATTACTAAAAAACTTGATGATATTGATTTTAATTCACTATACATCCTTTTCTTTTAAGATATGTGATTTATTGGACAAATAGGAACACTTTCCCAAACATCACATTATCGTGTTGAGGGATATTTGTAGCCTAGATGATCGAAAAATAATTTTTGAAGTCTACAGGTTGTCTCATTTTTTAGGGAAGGAAACCTCGAGAACATATTAAGTAGTGGTTTCATTCGTTCATATCTTTCTCATGTCGGCTCCCATGTTCATTTTTCTTAAGCAAGTAATTGGGACCCTATGTCACAGTATATAAATCTAACCAACAAAACAGAAATGTCAAGTAATTATTGCTAAAGATAAGATCTCATCATTGCAGCCAGGCTTTCTAGAAGAGTTGGAGAGAACGGTTGCACTGCTGGCTTTTGAAGATGTAAAGAATAGTCCTGTTGGGGATCTTTTAGACATATCACAACGTCTAAAAACCGCAAGTGAGGTCAATGCAGCAATCCTTACTAGTCAAAGCCATGAAAAAGGTTTGTTTTATCCAATTTTTAGTAAATTGACTTTTAGCAGTTGATATAAAGTTAGCATTTGCATTTTTTTGGCTTGTTTGATCCGGCACGATGTTTCTTATGTCATGCATACTATGATGGCTAATGGATAATAGAATGGTCGGGAACTTGGGATGGGTAGCCAATCAGAATATGTAAATTCTTGGTCCGTGATAAAATGAGTGTTTTGACCCGTCAACATTTTTTTCCTAAATCTCGTAACTGTTATATTAACTATTAAATAGAGTAAACTACACATTCTCTCTCTATGGTATTTCAGAAATTAGGAAATTAGTCCCCAAGCGATATCAGTTGCATACTAGTCTTTGAAGATTTTTTTTTTCCACGCTTTTGGTCCCTGAAGTATATGATGTGGGGTTGGACCTATGAAGCAGGGTCAAGTTTCTCTTTTTTCATCATATTTTTGAATGATATGAAGAATACGATTTAAAAGAAATTTAATAAAACTCAAGGTTTGTTAAAAATCAAAACCTTGAAACCTTTAACTAAGCAAAACAAAAGGATCCTTCTAGGCGTATGTAATTAAAATTGTTTAGCGGCGAATTTTATAACTTCTGCAGTACCACCAGCCACCAGGATAATAGGTAGTTTATATTTTTGTATATGAATACAAAAACTACTCTTATTCAATTCTTTTAATAGAACAGTTTAGGATGTCATAAACGAGTGTATTTTGGGCAACTTTTATATCATTCAACCAATATCTTTGTAACCAAGTAATTTGAGACCCAAATTTCCCCTTTACCAGTATTCAATAACATCCCATTTGTGACCTAAATGGGTTGAATTGCCACCTCCAGGAAGGCAAGAATACAAATCCGATTTTTTTGCAGCTAGGATATCTCAGTCTCTTGAATCTAGATACTAAACAATCCATGTTTAACAGCCAACATTATGTTAAACAGTAATCATTAATATACAAAAGGATATACATATAATTTGGAAATGGGTTCCACTTGTTGAATTTATTTTTATTGAGTTCAGTTTCTTCATATTGTGGTTGGTCAACATAAGCGTTCGTTGTAAAATCTCAATTTGGAAGGTAAACGGTGCTGCTCAAACTATGTTTTTGCGCTTAAAATTATTATACATGTAGCTAAAAAGGTTGTATATTTTAGTTAAATCATATATATATATCTTATTTGTATCTATATTTTGAGTAACTAATGCTAAAAACCTATAACATATATATAAAAAATTATATAATTGTCTTGCGCCTCGCGTACGAAAAGCCCACTGCTTTTGCGCTCTGCGCCTCGGTTTTAGACCTCGTCGCTTTTGCGCGCTTCGCACTTTTTAAAACCAAGAGTTCAAATGATCTTCCTGTCTTGTAAAAGAAGTACAACATTTGACTTAAAGATCAATAGATCAACTTATAACGTTGTTTTGATTTTTTTTTTTTAATCAATATAACACTCTTGGGATTGTTTTGTTGGCTAAGATCACTACATGGGTGCCAGACGTATGACAAAAACAATATTTTTAAACAATAAAAATCTGATTTTTATAATTTAGGAGGTTGTATGCATTAAAAAATGCTTACGTGAATTTTGACTCGTCTAACTCATTTCTTTGTTAGCTTTAATTATTTCATCTTGTCCATTTGACCCATTGAAACTGGCATAGTATGGTTTTGATACATATGATTAGTATTAACAGTGAGAAGATGATATTTTAACAGACCCGAAGCTCCCAAGTTTGTTAAGAATGCTTTTGTGGGCTCAAAATCAGCTTGATGAGAAGGCAACTTATCCACGAATCAACGATCTTTTCACTGCTACTCTTGAAGACCCGTCTATCTGACATTCGTTACAAACAAAGTAATGAAACAGCAACCAACCCAGGTACGCATAGTTGTCATGTTTGTCATGTTTTTAGCATTAAGCACTGAGCAATTAGCTCAACATTTCTTGCTTTTTTCTGGCAGGTAATCGGTAGCTCAATCACAAATCTTTTCTTGTGGCAAGTAATCGGGGTTGATTACTGCTCTGTGACGAAATCTACTAAAGAGTTGGAAGCTATGCATTAGACTTCATTTTCTTTTATTTCGTTAAGCTTTAAACCTTAAAGTTGGTAATTATTCTGGTGAATGAATTTGGACTTTGTAAGCAGACACTTTGTTTTGCATTGACCCCTGGTGACTTGTGTAAATTACAGGATTACAAAGTTTGGTATGATCCATGCTTCTTTGTATTTTAGTGAACTAGTCTTTCCTTGTTATACAGAATTGAAAAATAGAACTGGTATAGAAAAACAAGAGTTACAACATATGACTTTTAGGAAATGGAAATGGGAGATCCAAGGTTTAATCCTTAGCAAAGATATAATTTAGATGTAACACGAATATTTTTTTTTATTTTTTTTTTTGGTTTAGTTCGGTTCATTTTTTGGTGTAGATGTAACATGAAAAATGTTTTTTCTTTCTTTTGCAAAATATCAACAAGACTCATAATGTTGTTAAAAATATTGTCAAAATTCATACGTTATTTACCGATATCATCATACTCAGTTAATCCCACCAATAGCAAAAACTAAGGTAGGGTCTGAGGAGGGTAAGATGTAGAGAGCCTTACCTTTACCCCTAAAAAAACTAAGATTAGAGCTGTTGCTTCCAGTTAGACCTCCGGTTCAATAGTGGTTTTGTATCAAGCCTTGAAAAAACTTATTGTTTTTAGATACAGAGATTCTAAAGTTAAACACAACTATATAAGAAAACATTTAATGTTCGGATTTTTTCGGGTTGAGTTATTCGGATTTTTGGCTAAGAAAAAGTGATCGGGTTTGGGTTTTCGGGTAATCTCTAATTCGGATTCGAGTGGCTTTGGGTTCAGGTCGAGTTTTGGGCTTCGGTAAAAAATGAAGAGCCCCTAAGAGTAATAGCATACGAGATGTAACGTTTCTCATTAAAAAAAAAAAAAAAAGATCTTGTGTCCTTAATCACTGAACTCGCATGTTTGCATTTATTGAGAATCTTTCTTCAATAAGTGTCATGCTTTGAGTATGATTATAATAACTCACTGTCTCAATCCACATCATATGCACACATCATTTTCTAGCAATATTAAATCCAATTAGCAAAGTTAATCAAGGCTAAAAACACACATTAACAAACATCCTTGTGAAAACTAAATCCCATCCCATTAGAAGATCCTAATTAAACAAGAAACATCCGAATAGTACTATAAAGATCCGACCCAACCTACCTACCTAACCACCTAACCTTGGTCTTTGTAGAAAGATCTATTACCAAACAAACAAAGACACTAGAAAGATCCGACCCATATAACATAGACCCTTGTAAGATCCACCACCAAATGTGACCCTTGTTGCTCTAGCAATGGTATTAGGTTGGTGATATTATGCTGCTCCACCACATCATGATGATGATGATGATGATGATAGTCATGATGATGGAATGTGCCATCATCAAAGTTGAGAGCATAGCTTGAGGGATCATATTTAAAATTAAATGTTTTCTTATGACCTCCATATAAAGCAACAATAATTGACTGTTTCTTGACTGCCTTTTTCATGGCTGCTCTCATTCTCCATAACAAGCTTCTACATTGTTTCTTTGAGCATGTGTTCATCCACATCAATCTCTCAATAACTCCCATTTCTTCAATCCAAAAAAAAAAAAAAAAAAAAAAACTTTTTTTTTTGTTTTTTATGAATCTTGATCACTACCCACTTCAAGAAACTTCAAGTTTAACAAATGCTTAGAGATATATTATTATTTTGACAAATGTAATATATTCCCACTTCAAGGTGTGGTCATAGAAAGAAAAAAAACACTAAATGCTTAGATGCCCACTTCAAAAGACCAATACAGATAAGTGGGGTATCCCATTTCAAGATTCTTTAAAAGCTTTAAAAAAGATTCAAAATTCTATCTTTCCCACTTCAAATTTTGCACACAGAAAGAAGAAACATGAGTGTGCCTAAATACCCAATTCAAAACATGAAAAAGAGAAAGAAAAGAAGGGAGATTAGTGTGTTAGAATACACATTTTAAACTGAAGTATGCATATAGATTCAAGGTTCAATACACTTGATGAAGTTTGAAAGTTTAAGATAGGGAAAGTGTGAGGGGGTGAAAGATGGTTTGTAGTTGTGTTGGATTGGAGTTGATGAGTAGAATCGTATAAAAGCAGCAAGAAATCAATGCTTTCTTGTTTTTTTTAAGAAAGAAAGCTGTGTAGGTGTTTTATAGAGGGATGGATCACACGTTGAGCTACAGTGTATTTTACACACACTCACCCTCTCTCTAACGCTAAGTTTTTTTATTTTTATTTTTGTTTGAATTTCTGCTCTACTTTATTCGCTAAGAACATTTACAATAGTATTTTTATTTACATAATTACGTAAAAAAATATTTTTAAAAAATAAAGAAGGTAATACAGAGATGATGACAGTAATATTTTCTCTATCAGCATTCAGAGTGCATATCCGTATTTATGTGAGTAGGTTCTCTATATTATATAAAGCTGTTGTAAATGGTTGTGAGTGGGAAAAAGAGAAAAGTTATTGTTTATCAGGAAATTTGGAGGAGTAGGGGCGAAGCTTGGTTTTTGAATTGGGAGGGGCCAGGCTAATTTTTTTTCGATCGTGGCAAATTGGCGGGAAGCAGACTCAAATTACCCACGAAAATCGTAAATTTATACCACTGCGCCAAAAAACAGAGGGGGCCAGGGCCACCCCTGGCCCAACATATCATTCGCCCCTGTGGAGTACTGTTCATTCCCTGTAATTTTTAACCTTGTTCACGATGACAAAGAAAGCCTAAGAAAGTAGTGTTTTATATTTTTTTTTTAACGGCCAACGAATCAATTCCGAGCACTCTCGGTCACCCTTTTGGCTTACTTTACGTGTCATAACAAAAATTAAAGTTAAAAAATGAAGTCAAAACCAACAGGTAAAAAGCAAAAACAACTAAGTGTGAGACATCTTCATTTCATTTTCTTCATCCTCCCTAGTCCTACACTCATTAATAAACATAATTTTTTTTTCTCAAACCATTTCATTTTCTTCTTTAATTCTTAACATCTCTCAATATTTCTTTACCTTTTTTTTATATAAACTACCCTTCACTTTCATTAATACTTGATTAACAATTTTGGAGCTCAAACATACAAAAATCCATCGAATTAAAGACATCACTGCTAAGAAAACTTGAATTGCCGGAAGGTCAATGTGCCCCCCGAAAAATTGAGCCCGGGCAGGGAGTCCTCCCCGCACCACTTAAGGGCCGGCCTTGCCCCTTTCTAACAAATGTATATTTAATGGATTCAGATACAAGGCTTAGGCAATGGTGTGTGGAGGGGTAGTCTTCCGAGGATGTCATGTAAGCATCACGTCATTGTGGAGTAGGCTAGCCAAGATGAAGATGGAACAACGGGATGGGAGATAGACTTCCCTCCCTTAAAAAAAACCAAATCACCAATAAGCAGGCTCGACTTGAACGACATGATGAAGACGAACACGTCAATGACGGGGCATGGCGCGGTATAGCCGCCCCAAGCTACAACCCTATTGTCACACCCTCAAAATCCACTTGCGGAGTTTTACCGCGAGGCGCATGACAAACCAGGATCCAAACCAACGATCACAATAAACAAGTCTAAATGTATATAAATGCAATTTCAAAACAAAGTTTAAAAATCCCCGTTTACAGCGGAAGCTTATGCAAAACAATTATTCAGTAATAAACCAATGTTCAACGTTTGTAAAATCATGCAACTCTAGCTAGACGCCGTGCAGACGCGTGCGCCCTAGATCCCCTGTGCTACCTTAGCGACCTGAGAAAACATGTAAAAGTTTACGTCAGCACAAAAATGCTGGTGAGTTTACAGGTTTTGTAATCCAAGTACCAAGTCCACCTGTCCATACTATAACAAATCGAAAACCAGTATACGCTAGCTAGGCGTACGTTTTGTTACTACCACGATTGGAAACCATTACTAACACGCATACCAGTTGTTGTGCCCGTAAAGTAACCCTGTTGTTCCTGTTGTTCCTGTTTGAGACAATATGCACTCGCCCGGCCCTCCAAGCCGACGAGCGGGGTTGGTCATTCCCAATAGCGCTATTCACATTTCCCCGTTGTGCAAACCCGCACATTCATGGTTCCCCCCGGGACTTCCAAAGATCGTGTAGTACACAATAGAAACCCATAGTATGACAGTAGTTACCAAATAATCGTTTTAACACATGTTTTCTCCCCCGAAAGAATAAAACCAGTTTAAAAGAGGGGCCGTAAACTCACCTTAAGTTGCGTTACTCCTTAACCCGAGTAAACTCAGCTGCTATGCTAGTCCCGTAAAGCGGCGACCTAACATATGACAGTTACAAGTACTTAGACTAATAACCCGCAGGTTAATTAGTCCCTAGATGTCCAGACCATAACCAAGTTCGTTTGAAAACACCGTGACTGTTTAACTGACCCAAAGTACAAGACTCAACATCCCATTGGTGACCCGAGACCTCCCGTGTTATGTTTACGCTCTTAAACAGACAATCATGCAATCACACTTAACATACGTTAACGCACAACAAGTTATAGCACATAGTTCACGTATCACCGAATTACATCCAAACATATGTTACCAAGTTATTAGATATGTTACGAGGTTCCTAGCATGTTACTACATGTCAAATCGGGTCTCGGAATGCTAATTTACACTTACAGCAGCAGTACACGCGATTAGGAAAAGTAAACTAGCATTTAGGACTGATTGCATATAAAAACTAGCAATCAGGGCTGATTGCATATAAAAACTAGCAATCAGGGCTGATTGCATATAAGTTCATGTGATTAGGGCTGATTGCATATAAGTTCATGTGATTAGGGCTGATTGCATATAAGTTCATGTGATTAGGGCTGATTGCATATAAGTTCATGTGATTAGGGCTGATGGCATATAAGTTCATGCGATTAGGGCTGATCGCATGTAAGTTCATGCGATTGGGCCCTGATTGCATGTAAAACTGGCGATTAGCAATCCTAATCGCCTGTAACCTTGCTGTTCCAGTTTTTCGCGCGTTTAACGCTCCAAATCAGATCCAGAACGTGTGTAACTACCCAATATCATCCCAAACACTATCCTAAACATGTTTCAACCAAAACCTTTCGTTTTGCCTCGTATTATCAGCCCTGCATGCAATCACGTAATCCAAACACCATTCACATAGCATGCAATCATCATACTAACATGCATAACAATAACCCTAATAATCAATTACTCAGATATCATCATCATAACATTAATATTATTCTGATTTAACCTAATAACATGTTAATCCATCATTATGAATCATAAAAACCCTAGCTTTCTAATCATAAACACCCATAACACATGTATACTAGTTAGAATCCGATTAACAACCCTTATTAACGATTATCAGAAAGCTTTTTTGTTTTAGAACAGGTCTGGACCATTAGGGATTGATTAAAAACGTTTATAAAGATTCATGGATGGAAACCAAACCTTAGAATTGTGAAAGAATGAAGGATTATGCTTGAATCCTTGTGTTTTGATCAAAAATCGCGTTCCAGAGGTTGTGTGTGTGTTGGGGCAGGTTATGGGACGACTAGGGTTTGTATAATGAAGTTTATGAGGTCAAGTATGGTATTTATAGTCGTTTTTAGTCGTCCAGCACGTAACATGCGATTATGCAGCTTTACACGCGATCAGGAAGCCTAATCGCATGTAAGTTCATGCGATTGGGGCCTAATCGCATGAACAGTCATGCGATCAGTCCCCTGATCGCCTCACATGATGCCTACTCGCCTCCCTTATGGGCGATTAGGCTTGCCTAATCGCCTATAGGGGCTGGTTTCTTGCGTTTTGTGCGTTAAACCCCGTTTTAACATATGTTAACACATATTCACATACCGACAAGTCACATAATGATTGTAAACACATAACACATGTAAATACACATATTCACCCTCGTTCACCAATTCCCGGGACTCGAGACTCGTATGTTCCGTATGCCCTGACGATCCTACAAATCGTCACCGTTTGTACACTTGGTTAAGGACCGACATCTAATGAACCTCTAGACCAACATCCAATGATCCTCTAGACTAAACCGATAGTTCCCGAACCATAACCCGACTTAACTAACCCAGTTAAGTACAATATACGCGTGACTCGCTAAGGTAGACTTTCATCTAGACAACGTTGTTAACCAGAATTTGCCGGGTGTCACACCTATGCCGCCCCCCACACCCAAGTGCCTTACTACTCGCAAGTCAGTCTGTCAAACCTTGTTCAGGTATCGGATCAAACGGGTTTGATAATAATTTTAGGCTTACTAAGAAAGTCCATTTCAAAACTTATCGTTTCCGCTTGTCACAAACGAACAATTGATTTAGCATAATTTGAGTTTTGTAAACCGTTTGGAACGCGTAAGGAAAAGATAAAATAATGAAATTATCTAAGACAACAAAAGTGAAAGTTATGACTATCGTTTATTATATTGTCCGATATCAATTCTTATAAGCCAATTGGTAATACTTTTGACTATTAAAAAGTTGATTTGTGTTTTTAGTTTTTATTGTAAGTGAGATTACGCGTGCTAAGGAAAAAAACTGTTCACTATCTGTTTTTATGACCGTTGGTGGCAACGAATGTTGACGGCTGTGGACACGCGGGAGAAATTGAGTTTCGTTCAAGTGAGTCATATAAAAAAAATCAAAATTGGTTCACCAATACGTATGTTTTTATAACAGCTAGTGACATCGGTTGGCAAAGAATGTGACAATGGCAGCAACGATTTATTGCAAGACTTAGTTTGGTTTTAAATCATCGAACTAAAAAGTAAAAACCACAACATAACTTAAATCAAATAGTTAACCAAATAGTATACGTTATTTTATTATATAAAAAATAAAATACATACTTAAACATAAAAAGCAAGAATGTTTAACAAAGCTAAGCATATACAAGCCTAAACGAGTAAATGGGGATAATATATACCTTTTTGTCATTATTCTCCCTCATTGTTCTTTAATCCCATTTTGTCGCAGTCACAAGCCCCTTTCACCTTTTTTATTCTGAGCCCCACCACATGGTGGTCCATGTTTTTCTTTTTACTTTTTTTTAATACATTTTGTGCTCTTTTTATTTTTATTGGGTTCTTTTTCTTTTGTTGGAAATTAATAAGGTTGTTAACGTGATAGAGATGGATCAATCTCACTCACCAAATTCTTTATGGCCTATCCAACTTGCCCATGACAATAAATATTAGTTATACTATATGAAACACCGATATTTTTTTATTTTTCATAATAAGACATTGTTCAAATATATACTTTAACAACCAAAACAAACTACTTGAAAATGATAGGTAGATCAGTAGATGGGCAACAAGTTATGTTGCTATCGCCTTTTAGATTAACCATATCCAGCTATAGACAAACTCTTGATTTTTGGAGGTTGAAGAACTGTTATGAACCACCTTTGCACTCGATTCAGAAACTGGACAACCTAGGGGCGAAGGATACAAATGTATCAAAAGCAAATGGCACAAATACATGTTAGCTTTCAGAACATGTTATTTCGTATTTTGCAACCCTCTTGAACTCCGCCTTCAAAACCGTTTGCCTTGGCACAAACCTGGTGTCCCGAAGTCCTACCAGGGGCACCCCTCATAGCAAATAATAAATTTAATCTAACGAGATAAAAATGATGTACTATGAGAATCAGAATCGATTACCATTGGGGTTGGTTGCTCAGTAGAAAAGCTTCTAAGAGCACTTAAATTGGGGAGGTCATAAGTTCAAGTCCCACAATAAGTAAAAAATTGCCGTTCAAAAAAAAAAAAAGAATCAGAATTGATTATATATGATTAAGAAAAAAGTAATTCGTACCAAATAAAAGTTTCTTTTTTTAGCGGCCAACAGATCAAACCCGAGCATTCCCGGGGAACCCATTCCACAAATCGAGTACTCAAAAAGTAACCCGAGTTGTCAAACACCAATTCCGGAAAAAACCTAGTAACCCACTCGCTTGTAGGCACAACAGTTAAATTACTGGTAAAACACGTCTAGCTCAAGAATCGAACCCAGGATCTCTCGGGTCTTCTATCATTGCCCACCAATGCCTCTACTACTAAAAGCTCGGCTCGAGCTCGACTTGACAATGTTAGATAGTAGGTATACCATATAATAATAACAATATAAAATTTGTTTGGGTTCTTTTAGGCTCGCGAGCCTAAACGGTCTTTGTATGAAAAGCTCGAGCTCGGGCTCGATAACTAAACGAGTCATGTTTCAAGCTCGAGCTTGGGCTCGGGCTCGTTAAGGTTTGTCAATGAAAAATGTGATCCCAAATAGCTCTCAAGCCGTTAGGCATCATTTACACCCTAGAAATTTCTACCGATTATAATTTGGGAGAGGTGTTGGGTTCAACCTTAATAAAAAGATGTATGGTTTATTTGTAAATATTGGTGTTGCAAGAGTAACATTTAGCCGTCAAAACAAAAAACTATTAAAGTATACTTTTTCCTTCCTTTTTACCGAGAAAGTAAAAGACAACGTTATTATTTATCACATGCAAGGTACTTTCATGATCTATAATTGATTCATGAACATGAATGGGCTTAATTGTTTAGTAGGTCTTCTGATCCGGAGATTAGTTTGTTCAATCTTGGCTGGTTGGCTACGAGAAGTCGAGAAGCAATAAAAAGATTTGATTGGTTTGTGTTGGTTGTCTCTTAATTTATTTAATATATTTCCTATTATTTTGTCATGATTTAGAATTTAGATGGTGTGCCTCACCCTTAACAATTTTTCCTTTTCCTGTCTTTAGTTTTTTCAAGAGAATGCAACTACAGGTTAATTCAATTTCTTTAAACTTGAATAAATCCTATGTTGGTTGGATGATAACTTTGTGTACCACCGATGCATGTTGATAAAAAAAAATAACAAAACAAAGCAAAGAGATCATAAATGTAGGAATCAAACAATAATAGCCATATTTTTTCAAAAGTGTGTTTATTGCAAGTAATTAAGCCTCTGGTTTTTTTTATACCATCGTTGCAAGATGGGGCTACAAAAAGAGGTTGCAAGTGGAGTACTCAATTGGCGTCCTCCGATTTTTCCAAGCCAAGTTGTGGAGAATGTGACGGCCGATTTTAAGTCAGATGACGTTCAGGCGCCACAACCCTTGTCAATCAATATCAACAACATTAGAAAGTCTAGGTTCTTAAACATATCACGCATTAATGACTAGTACCATATGCTTCAAAAAAAAAGGGTATGTGGAGGAGACCCTTTGCCTCCTGGCATCCATATTGGATACCGATCATCCCACCCCACAAGGGTTATGATCCCGGTAAAATACCTCAAAGTGAGGCTCACAAAATTCGAACTTGTCTCCTCTGATACTCAACACTTATCATTGGTAGTGGGTACCACTATATAAATGAACATTCGGTCTGCCTAAGTCGCGTTTTCCATTATGTCTATGATGGTCTCCTATGATCATAATTTAACATGTCTTTGGGTATACGAATTATTTTTTAAGACTATTGCGTATAACATATATTATTATTATAACAATGATCATCGTTTTATTAATAAAATTATTTAGGTGCCTGGATAATTTTAACATGTACTTTATAGTCATATTGAAAATTGTTCATTTAAGATGGTCACATCCATAGTTATGATATACGTAACTAGTGCAGAAAAGGTTCATTGTTGCCATTGTCTTCTTCAACTTTCACTTTCACTTTAACTTGTTTCCTCCATGATATCTGTACAAATATTCTCTGAATCATTTAGGCTATGGGGTGTGGTCACCCTTCCCCCTTCCTTCCCCCTTGTCCACGTCAGCGCCATGTCATTTCCCCCTTCCCCTCCCCCTTCTAGGGGAAATGGTTCCCCCTTCCCCCTTCCCTTTTTTATTAATTTCATTTTTATTTATTTTATAAATTAGATTTTCACTAAAATATTTTTTTCATTAAACATAAAATAAACTACATAGACATTTAAAAAAAAAAACCGAACAATACAATAAAAACCGGAAATAAATAAAAAAAAAACCATCAACTAAACGCTCCTCCAAACGCTCCTCCAAGCCATTTTCTTGCGATTTTGTCTTTTATTTTCGCCGCCACCGCACGTTCCGTTTCATCAAGTTTATCGAGCGGTTCTCTCATCAACGCCAATTCGGTTGTTTCCTGTCTCGCCATTTCCATTTTGAGGCGTTCCCTTTCCAACTCTATCCTCGCCAAGTCTCTCGCCGCGGCGTCTTCTTTGTCCTTCCTTTCCATCTCTAGTCTCGCCAACTCTCTCGCCGCCGTTTCTTCCTTCTCCTTCTTTCTCTCCAAGTAGCGATCCGTTTGCTCTTGTTTAAAATCGTTAAAATTTTTTAGCAACTCTTCAATTTTTTCCACCGCCTTGTCTCTCGATCCGTGGCCGGTATCAACACCCTTGCCTTTTGAGGCCGCCGCTTTCTTGGCGCGGTCCCGACCAATCGGCCTCTCACTCTCACTTGGTGGAGCCTCGTCTTCAAACTCCGGATCGTCGTTTATGTTGATAGTACAACGAGCATCCGACCCACCACCACTATAACTCCCCGTTGCGCTCGTTTTAGACCGCTTCGCTTGTTCCACCTCATTAGGCACCGGTTTGAACTTTTCACACTTCGCCAAAATCTCATACGCCTTCATGTACCCAAACGCCCCATGCTTTTTGGTGTACGCGTCAAGAGCAACCTTCAACACATGCTCATCGCTTTGCCCCGACGCACGATTATTCCAAGCTCTTTGATAAAAACCCCCAAAAGCTTGACATTTTGTCATCAAGTCCCGACACTTGGTACTCACGGAGTGAACCCGACGGTATTCTTCACGTTGCAACAACTTGAAAAATTCCTTAACAACTTGGTTCCAAAACCCCTCTTTTTTCCGATTAGTTGCTACAATTATATAAAAAAAAAGTTAGTTTTTATAAAATATTAAAAACGAAATTTAAAAAAAATATATATACATATATATATATATACGAAATTTAAAAAAAAAATATATACCTAGTATTGGGTCCGTAGAAGCGATAACCCAAGCTTGTGCTAGCGCCTCCAACTCGATGGGATTCCAAGGAATGGAATCGGCCTTGGTACTAGGACCGTCATCTTTGGCCCGTTTTTTCCCCTTTTTGACGGTTTTTTTGCTTGGGGCCGGTTCGGTTTCGGGTTGGGTTTCGGGTATGTGATCATCGTGCGAGGCCAAAGAAACAAAATCGTGCTCGTGTTGTGTTTGTGTTTCGGGCATTGGTTGCCATTGAGGTGGTTGCATTTGAGGTGGATGCATTTGCCATGGTTGTTGTTGAAATTGCCATGGATTCAAAGGGGCGTTAAACGTGCCAAAAGATAGTGGTTGAGTCGCGGGAGTACCGGGTGTGTTAGGAAATCCGAACGGGGGTTGGTTTGAGGGGTTACCGGGTGTGTTAGGGAAGAAAGGACGCCTTGGATCCATGAAGATTTTTATAAAATCTTGTATAAAAGAGTAAAAAGTTTATAAAAAGTGTGGAAAGGTGTATAAAATTGTGGGGTATTGTGGGGTAAAATGTGGGGTTGGGTTGTTATTTAAATAGGTTTGAAAAATAATTTTTTTTTTTTTTTACTTCAAACGGTCAAAATTTAATTTACAACGTTCATATTTTGAATTTTGTCCTTGGAAAACGCGTCGGGGAGCTCGGGGATATCTTGCCGTTTGTGCCGTCGGGGAGGTCGGGGGGGGCGGTGTTCCCTTCGGCAAATTCAGCCAGCTCGGATGCCGAGCTCCTTCCCCGAGCCCACACCCCATGGCCTTACTCAAAACTTCTATTACTTTTTGCAAATGCTTCATTAGATATAATATTGCATATTGTCCTGTCACAGTGCGTTTGCTTGGTATGGTTTACGCAAGGCTTGGGAAGCCTTGTCGCCACGTCAGCAAAAAGTGAGTCATCTTATGTTTTAGACAAGTTGAGGACTACCCAAGGGTGTGGCATAGTCCTCCACTCCTATTGGTCCACCCTCTTATTTATTTAAATCTATATTATAAATAATTAAAATATAAATGAATTACACTCAAGGGGCTAATTGAAAATATCAATAGTTGGGTGTAGGGATGAACATTTTTCCCCAGTACTTATACCCGTACCCATACCTTAACAAAATAACAATATTAGCTAAAATTAAATGACTTGCTCGTAAAGTTCTGAATAGGTGATTACAACAACCAAATATTTTTCTATACATTAGTATGTAAAATAACATTAGTATAGTTTTGAGTCGAGATAAAGCTTAATATTTTATTTATACCAAAAAAAATTTAATAATAATTTTTTTTTTACTTCTCAAACTTCGTATAAATAGATCTAGAATTACAATACTTGAGATATGATACAATTCATTTGCACAAACTATCATTTTAAACAATTTGTTAATATATGAATATATGGTTCGTTTAACAAAAGTGCAAATACTTTTACTAAACAACTAGCAAAGTTATAAATATTTTAGGTGGCTCTTCCGAAGTCGCCGTCTTTGTGTATTGGTTTAGTCACCAAAGAAGACGACTTAAAACGGAACCACATTTATTTTGCAACAATAAAAAAACATATTACCTTACTAACGACGAGTAACAATTATGCAATAAAGAAAATCTTAAGCTTGTACAAAGTTTAATGAACATCTTCAACCCAAGCGAGAAAAAATGACCAAGATTCAAAGCGATTGTTGGACTTTCTAATATGGTGATTCAAAGTCAAATGAATTGAAGCTTGGTAATGTAAAGAAGGATTTATATTTTTTTGAATGACTACACAAAATATAGGAGGTCTTTTATAGGGTATATATTTGCATAAAAGATGTTTCAATCATCCTCAATTTATTTCATTTCTTTAACTCTTTTTCATTAATATCATTCATGTTTTCATTAAATATATTAGCATTCACAATATATTAGCATTCGTAAACCTAGGTGGGGCTGTTAGCCGAGATCCTATCTTTATTGGGGAGTTGGCAGGGCGGCGGGCTACGGTTGCGGTTGACCTTATGAAACTCATGCCCCGTCTTAGGGATCCCCAAAGTGAACTTCTGCTGCTCAGGTCATGCATGGGGGTCGCTAAGTTACTTTTTGGGTTGCGAACTTGTCAACCCCACTTGATGTTGGATGCGGTATCCCTTTTCGATGATGGCATCAGGGAGGTTATTGAAGATATAGTGGTGTGTGGTGGCCCTTTCTTCGGGGACCTCCAGTGGCGCCTGGCATCCTTGCCAATGCGTTTAGGTGGTTTGGGCCTCCTTTCAGCTCGAGATGTTGGGGTTTATGCCTTTGTGGCGTCTAGAGCTCAGTCCTGGGAACTTAAAGATCATATCCTTCAAAACAGTGGGGTCATTGGGCTAGACCCGGACTATCAACAGGCGCTCAAACGCTTAAATGTCTATCTCCCGGACTTTGATATTGGCGGTTTTTCTAATAAGGACACCGCCCCCTCAAAGCCACAAAAAACTTTGGCGAATGCTCTGTTTAGCAAAACTGCTCAGAGCCTGGGAGAAGTTTTTGAGTTATCCTCCCGCCAAAAGGCGGTGATTGAATGCATAAAGGGTCCTCATGCTCAGGATTTTTTGACCGTTATCCCTGAAGAAACAACGAGTATTAGGAAGGAGTAGGATGGGATAATGTGGGGTATAATGACTCGTGTTCGCTGCAGGGTATAATCCTTGGCTCACAACGATGGTTAATCTATGGTTATGTGCACAAACGACAAGCAGAGTGATGCAATAGGCAAGGGTATAAGTGGTTCGGTCTCGTAAGACCTACGTCCGCTGGAAAAGGACAGTCTTTATTGATAAGAAATATAAGTAATCATACAAGTGTGTTGGTTCTAATTGGTTGATTCAACGTGTGAAGAAAGGAGGCCAAGTCCTCCTTTTATAGGAGGTGTGTGGGCCCGAGGCTATCGGGCCTACTTTGATCGTTAATGGGCTTGGGTTCGAGGCCCGGGCCGGTTACTTGCGAGCCCATCTAGTTGGATCTCAATCCTTAGTTAGATAAAGTGATCCAAGTTGGGGAAGGCTGCTCTTGATTGGCCCACGTGGCGCCTCGTGGTTGGCCGGCCGGGCGGTGCCCTGTCTTTAATACACGTGGCGCGTTGTGGTTGGTTCTGCAGAAGGGACTCCTTTTCTTCTGATGTCAGGAGGCGTCAGGCGGCTGACCAGTTGTCAGCTGACACCTGACGGGAGGTAGCAAGTTGGGCTCCAAGGGGGATGTTCCCGGGTGTTGCCAACTGGTGCTCCCGTGCAGAGTGGCAGCTGCGCCCTTGGCGCTGCTGTGTCTTCAGATGTGTTATCTTAGGCGGAGGCTCTGGATAGTGGGTAGGGTGCGGCTGAAAGCGCTGGAGAATAGTACCCTACCCCTTCAATCCCGATTGAGGGTTTGGGTCAATGCATGTCTGCAGTGGAGTACAGAGCTATACTCAAGTACCGGTTGATGATCCCTATGTACCCAGAAGATGAAACATGCCCTATCTGCCGTAAAGCTTGCATGGATAAATATGGGGAGCACGCAATTCATTGCAAAGAGCTCCCTGGGTTCAAATACCGGCATGACTGGGTGAGGGACGTTTTGTGGGATATCCTGAGAAGAGCTGGGATTTCTGCCAAAAAGAATGCCCCTGTAAATTTTCTCACCGACCCTGCGGAAAGGGAGATCCACCATACGACCAGCAGATCTGCTTATCTTTGGTTGGGAGAGGGGGGAACATGCTTGCGTGGACCTCACAGGGTTATCTCCTTTGGTTGGTTTAAGGGAAACAGGGTTTGTAGCTGGGCAAGCATCGCGAAAGGCGGAATCGAAGAAAGTAGATAAGCATGCTAAAGCTTGTGCAGAGAACCAACATGTCTTTATCCCTTTGGCCTTTGATACCTTTGGCTCCCTAGCGCCAGAAGCTATTCGTTTCTTGACCAGGGTCCATCGGGTCGTCCATAGCAATAGTTCATCTCCAGGGGGCAAGGATTTGCCTTTGGTAGATTAGGTTTCGCAATTCAGAAAGGGGGTGGCAGCGCAGCTTGTTGCCCGTCTACCTTCTATTGTGATGTAAATTTCGTATTTTGTTTTAATGGGAAAAACACCAAAGATATATATACACACTAACAAAAAGATTAGTATGGTTTTATTGTTATTATTGTTTTTTTTGTCACATTAGGTCTTAAAGTTGTAATTAAAATAAAAAAAAATCATGAATGTTACAGAATACAAGACGATAAATGTAGATGTAAAAAAAAAGGGGGACTAAAGTTGTAAAATGATAAAAGTGAAAGTGAAAGGGGGTGGATGTCAGAGAGAGAGAGAGGGAGAGAGAGAGAGGGAGAGAGAGAGAGAGAGAGAGAGAGAGAGAGAGAGAGAATAGGCTCAGGTAGTGTTTTGTGTTTGATGGTCTAAAAGATGAAAGAAATCAGGCATGTAGAGAGAGAGAGAGAGAGAGAGAGAGAGAGAGAGAGCGAGAGAGAGAGAGAGAGAGAGGGAGAGGGAGAGAGAGAGGGAGAGAGAGAGGGAGAGAAAGAGATGAGAAGTGGGTTTTGGATGTGAAAAGGAAAGTATTAGAGAGGTATAGGGGTCAACACCTTGGGTACTTGTGTGGGGAGTAAATGTCTATAATACCCCTCTTTAAATAATCAGAAAGTTGGATGTAGAAGAAGCATGGCTGCATAATTGAGGTTTTTTTGGTTTGCAGAAATGACGATGGTTTTCATTTTAGAATTCCCATATATATATAAATATATGTATAAAATAGTAATTTATATGTTTGTTTATATAGGTTTCTAGAAAAATGTAAATATTGGAAATAGCAAAATAAAAATTAAAAGTCTAATGTGCTTTTGTCATATAGAGGTGTAAGCTTCTGGCAAGAGCTTACAGTCACTGTTTTTATAGGAGGTTGACTTTCAGATCAAACACTTAGCTTTATTGCTGTTGTTGTTATTCGATTTTTGTTTGTTTCATCGAAAATACAATACTAGCCAAGGACTTTCAGAATTATACAATTTATCGTGCTCAGTCTGCGGACAACGTCCAGAAATGACTGATCATCTTTTGTTCTATTACGTAATGGCTAGGCTAGTGGGTGTAGAGATGTGCCTTTTACCATAGGACTATCCGTCACCTTAGCTGCCACATCATTCAGGAAGGTAGTCCTGCGTAAGAGAATGAGCCAAGAGTGTGATGAAGAAGGTTGGTGGTGGTGATGAGGATGGTTGGTGGTGAAGAAATGGCCCGTTTCAAACGTCCATATTGGGACGGATGGGACGTACGAGGCAGGCTTGTCGGGGTGGTGTCGGCCGTCCCGGCGGACCCAAGACAGGCCTGAGACGAGCACACACCCCTCAGCCTAAGGACGTTTGGCGACAAATCTATTTATGGTGTAAAGAATTGTTGGTGTTTCCGTACACTAGGGATGCAAAAAACCCGACCCTAACGGGTATACCCAAAACCAGAAACATTTTGGACGGGTATACCAGAAACCTGAAGAGTATGGGACGGGCTTGGATTTGGAAAAAAATATTTCACGGGTATGGGACGGTATGGTATTTGGGGATACCCGCCCCGATTACCCGAAACTAAATACCCGTTTACCCGAAACATATACTCGCAGATTTTTAATTTTTATATAATTTTTTTCTTAGCTATTTTTTTAATATTGTTTCGTTTTAATAGATTCATTATTTGAAAAATAAGTTTTTTATTTTGAAATGACATTATTATTTATATTTATATGATATAAACTAACAAAAATATTTTCTGAGATACATATTATAATATATCTTTACATTTTAAATATTACAAAGATTATTACGGTGATGATGATATGTATATTATTTATTACAGTTTAATATATTGTAAATTTCTAAAATATAAAACCATAAAAGAAAGTGTATATATATATATACACACACACATGCAAATCCCAACGGGTAATGGGACGATTATGGTATTAGATTTTATAACCGGGTATAAACATGGTATTAACCAAACCCGACCCGTTGTCATGCCTACCATACACGGTTTTCTCAAAGAAGTATCATCGGAAGATACTGAAAGCAATTTTTAGCAACTTTGTGGGGGTATTTGGAAGGCAATAAATGATTAAAGTGTTCCAAAGCAAGTTCATGTGCTTCGAAGGGGAGGCTTATTGAGTGCCGGGGTGCTTCGATTTCCACTGATTTTTGGCTTTGTAGTGTAAAATTGTAAATTTCCCTAGTTTTGTCTGAAAATTTTGTATATTTCAAGTCCGACCCCATTGTTTTAAAAAAAAAAAATGGGTCTCTTGATTGGAGTGATTTAAAAAGTCAAGCTCCACCACCGAGCTTCGACAAGATTATAGAAGAAATTACTGTTATGTCAGTCTAAGTTGGTTGGAGTGATCCATATGGTCTAAGTTTAATGTATATGTGATAAGCAAACGCTGTTAAAAGAGAAAGAACAGTGTCTCAATATTAATTTTTGGTATCCCAATAAAAATACCCTAATCGAAGATGTAATAGTGGTATTTAGCACTACCAAAGTTAAAGCAAGTTAAATCATTGCGGACACACATAGTAGCCAAGGTAGTGGCGTCCCCTTAAAATAAAATAAAAATAGTGGAGTTTGTAGTCAAAAATCTCGACCGCCCTTCGTAAGTTTTGTTAAACTAACCCACCGGAGGCGGCGCCCCCCTCCGCAACTATGTTGAATGGCGCTACAGTGCCGAGTCCATGACTTTTTAATTTTTTTTCCCGTTAAAAAAAAAAGTTACACTAGTTCATTGACTGGTTTTGATAGGTTAATGATTGAAGACATGCATCTAGTTTGTAGACTATGGTTCGGTACATGCAACTGCATGTCTGAATACTGACGGTACAGTTTCTATCAACATTGTTTGACCCAGAGAATGGGCCTAATGTACGGCTAAATATGATTGATATTGATTAATCATGCATGTCCTTCCCGTTTATCAACCAAAATATGTAATGAAAAATCGGATTTTACTTTTATATTTATATTTTTATGTTTAATTGTTTTATTTAGATTTTTGAGTTATTTATTTCTATACATGAAGTTAGGGCTGCAAACAAACCGAACGAACACGAACAAGGCCTTGTTCGTGTTCGTTTGTTAAGGAAATCATGTATTCACGAACAGTTCATGAACACTTGCCAAACGAGATTTTTTGTTTGTGTTCGTTCGTTAAGAAAACACTTGTGTTCGTGTTCGTTTGTTAATTTTGTTCATGAACGCATAAGAACACAAACAAACATTAATGAACACAAACAAGTGTTCATGAACACAAACGAACACAAAGAAATGTTCATTAACATAAACAAACACAAACGAACATATATTAACTTTGGAATAAAATATAATTCTTAAGATATCAGCTAGATCCACCCAAAATATAGCTAAATTATCCAAACATATTTACCTCACATATATTATTAATTTGGGTAAATAAAAGAAAATAAAAAATTATAAAAATTATAAACCCCATTAAACTATCGAACATAAACGAACACGTTACCGAACGTTCACGAACATAAACGAACGAACACGGCCCCTGTTCTTGTTCGTTCATTTATTAAACGAACGAACACAAACGAACTTCCTGCCAAACGGTTCATGAACTGTTCGCTGAAAGTTCAGTTCGTTTGCAGCCCTACGTGAAGTATCTAAGTATCATAAGTGCTTAAAAAATGTCATCCAATTTTGAACAAAAGAATTTGAGGTAAAATTATTAAAATTACTTGGTAACTCAAATTTAATTTTTTTAGAAATCCTAAAATAAAAGAGCATATACAATTTAATTTATAAAAGCCCAAAGTAAAAAAAGCAAGTGCTGGGGTTTGACCCATTCTTATTGTTTGGGCTTTGTTTTAGTATATATAAAGTTGAATCTATATAAAAACAAATGACCCATATTTTATGCGGTTATGAGTCATCCACGCAAAGGAATGGCCCATATCTTATATTTATTTTCTTGCGAACAACTATTTTTATTAAGCATAGAACAAACGGGCCAGCAACAAACTAGGGGTCCCAAAACAAGGAGCGTTACATAACAACATCTGCACGTTAAGTTCACACCATCTCTCGCAAACTAGCTAGGTTACCTGAGGTGATCTATACTTTAACCATAAAAACAAGTCTTCTTTAACCCTGTCTACTATCTACCACCTTCAAAACGGAGAATTGGACACACTCAAACACCAAGTCATTTCTCGCTTTCCATATTCTCCAAAGGGTAACATAGAAAATAACTTCCATCACCTTCTTCCACGTTTTGAATCCCTTGTGATTATACAAAGCGTCCAACAACTCTATGGCTTAGGCAGCTTGCACATTAGCAGGGAGTTTAACCCAGCTAAGAATATGCCACCACACCATTGTCACCAAGACACACGTAGCTGCCAGTTGAACAATAGACTCCATCTTTGTGACACCCGGCAAATTCTGGTTAACAACGTTGTCTAGATGAAAGTCTACCTTAGCGAGTCACGCGTATATTGTACTTAACTGGGTTAGTTAAGTCGTGTTATGGTTCGGGAACTGTTAGTTCAGTATAGAGGATCATCGGATGTGAGTCTAGAGGTTCATTAGATGTCAGTCCTTAACCAAGTGTACAAGTGGTGACGATTCGTAGAATCGTCAGAGCATAGGGAACATACAAGTCTCGAGTCCCGGGAATTGGTGAACGAGTGTGAATATGTTTGTTTGCAAGTGTTATGTGTTTACAATCATTATGTGACTTGTCGGTATGTGAAAATGTGTTAACATATGTTAAAACGGGGTTTAACGCGCAAAATACATGGAACCAACCCCTATAGGCGATTAGGGGAGCCCAATCGCCTATAGGGTATGCGATTGGGCAACATCAGGGGCGAGTAGCATGCTAAATGCATGCTACAGGGGGCGATTAGCCCCTAAATGCATGAATGTCATGCGATTAGCAATGCTAATCGCGTATAGCTGCTGCACAATCGCGTGTTACGTGCTGGACGACTAAAAACGACTATAAATACAATACTTGACCTCCTAAACTTCATAATATCAACCCTAGTCGTCCCATAAACCGCCCCAACACACACACAACCTCTGGAACACGATTTTGGATCAAAACACAAGGTTTCAAGCCTATTTCATCATCCTATCACAAATCTAAGGTGTGGTTTTCATCCATGAAATCTTTATAAACATTTTTATTAAATCCCTAACGGTCCAGACCTGTTTTAAAACGTATGAGTCTTCTGAAAATCGTTAATAATCATTGTTAATCGGATTCTAAGTAGCATGCATGATGTATGTGGGTTTTCAATCAAAAGCTAGGGTTTTTATGATTCAAGATGGATGATTACATGTTGTTAGGTTAGTTTCAGATTAATAATGATGGCATGATGATAGGATCTGAGTAATTGTTCATTAGGGTTATAGTTATGCATGTTAATGTGATGTTTCATGCTATGTGTATTATGTTTGGATTACATAGTTGCATGCAGGGCTGATAATACGAGGCTAAACGAAGGATTTTGGTTTAAACATGTTTGGTATAGTTGTTGGATTGATATTGGATGATTACACGCGTTCTGGATCTGATTTGGAGTGTTAAACGCGCGAAAAACCGGAACAGCTGGGTTATTGGCGATTAGCAACCCTAATCGCCTATGTTATAGGCGATTAGGAGGCCAATCGCCTATAGAGATGCCCTAATCGCCTATATACCATGCAATTGGGGGCTAATTGCCTCGGTTACATGCAATTGTGATCCTAAATGCTAGTTAAGTCCTGAAATACATGTCTTATAGCCCTAATCGCCTATAAACTCAATATTTACATGTCTTATGACCCTAATCGCCTATATTATATGCGATTAGCCTTCCTAAATGCCTGTTGACCAACCTAAATGCTATTTGACTTTTCCTAATCGCGTGTACTGCTACTGTAAGTGTAAATTAGCATTCTGAGACCCGATTTGACGCCTAGGAACATGCTAGGAACCCCGTAACATATCTAATAACTTGGTAACATGTGTTTGGATGTAACTATGTGATACGTGAACTACGTGCTATAACTTGTTGGACGTTAACGTATGTTAAATGTGATTGCATGATTGTATGTTTGAGAGCGTAAACATAACACGGGGAGTCTCGGGTCACCAATGGGATGTCGAGTCTTGTACATTGGGTCAGTTAAACAGTCACGGTGTTTTCAAACGAACTTGGTTATGGTCTGGACATCTAGGGACTAACTAACCTGCGGTTTATTAGTCTAAGTACTTGTAACTGTCATATGTTAGGTCGCCGCTTTACGGGACTAGCATAGCTGCTGAGTTTATTCGTGTTACGGAGTAACGCAACTTAAGGTGAGTTTACGGCCCCTCTTTTAACTGGTTTCACTTTTCGGGGGAGAAAACATGTGTTAAAACTTATGTTTGGTAACTACTGTCATACTATGGGTTTCTATGGTTTACTATACGATCTTTGGAAGTCCCGGGGGGAACCATGAATGTGCGGGTTAGCACAACGGGGAAATGTGAATAGCGCTATTGAGAGTGACCAACCCCGCTCGTCGGCTTGAGGGTCGGGCGAGTGCATATTGTCTCAAACAGGAACAACAGGTTTACTACATCGGGCACGACATCTGGTTTGCGAGTTAGTAATGGTTTTCCAATCGTGATAGTAACAAAACATACGCCTAGCTAGCGTACTTGGGTTTTCGATTTGTTATAGTATGGACAGGTTGAACTTGGTACTTGGATTACAAAACCTGTAAACTCACCAGCAATTTTGTGCTGACGTAAACTTTTACATGTTTTCTCAGGTCGCTAAGGTTAAGCACAATGGAACTAGGGCGCACGCGTCTGCACGGCGTCTAGTTAGGATTACATGGTTTTCAAACGTTGAACACTTGGTTTATTTTGAATTATGATTTGAATAAGCTTCCGCTGTAATTGGGGATCTTAAACATTGTTTTTGAAATTGCATTATGTTCATTTAGACTTGTTTATTGTGATCGTTGGTTTGGATCCTGGTTTGTCATACGCCTCGCGGTAAAACTCCGTAAGTGGATTTTGAGGGTGTGACAGATTGGTATCAGAGCCAATGGTTATAGTGAACTAGGACTGCATGTAGAGTCTAGTCTATAGCCGAGTCGCACACACTAGACGATCACATAGTACTAAACGTTATGGTGGTTTACGTATGGTCTTGTCGGGGTGTCTCTAAATCATTTGATCTTCCTATGTTACATCATCCGTTCTATCTTAAGTCGGGTTACTTGCTTTCTAGGCAGTGTGGTGTATTGGGGTAAATCGTGTACTCTTGAGATTTGTCCAAAGCTCGGGCATCTCCCTTTCATACTCCAATAGAAACACTTGCCATAAACTACCGTAGCATTACGGTGTATAGCTAAGAGTCCATGTTCGGTGATTTGAACTTTGAACTAGGAGAACACTTGGAGGACCATGTAGAGCGGTTTATCATTTTGGGTGCACACAAAATCATAAACCGAAATGCATGAAAGCCCTGGTGAGCTCTGGGTTCGAATGGATAGTCATGGATTGGATCTAGCTTTGATCTTGTAAACATTAGTGGTTATCTTTAGCTGCGAAACTAAATTTTCTCGTTCTTTCTGCCAGAATCATGTCTGGGGTACGAGGAGGTCGCAATGGTGGACGTGGTGGTGGTCGCGGTGGTGCTGGTGGTCGTGGAGGTGTTAACCTATCACAGGATGATCTGAACAACTTGCTACAATTTGCCTTCCAGTTAGGGCACAATGGTGGTGGTAAGTTGATTTATCCATTTTCCTTGCCTCATTGGTGAACCTTGTTTACATTCTTCGTGGTTTCTTATGCGTTTCATTTCAGGTGGTCCTGTTAACCCACCCCCACCCATGTGTACCTACAAGATGTTTCGGGACTGTAAGCCCCAGGAATTCTCTGGCACTGAGGGTGCGGTGAGCTTACTCAGGTGGTTGGAAAAGGTGGAGTCAGTGTTTCTGATGTGTAACTGTCTCCCAGAGGATCGAGTTAAGTATGCTGCTGCGTTATTCCAGGATGTTGCTTTGACCTGGTGGAATAACATCACCCAGAATATGGGTATAGGGGAGGCGTATGCTATGCCTTGGGAAAACTTTGTTCAACTGTTGAAGCGTGAGTACTGTCCAAGGGAAGAGGTGCAGAAGTTAGAGCACGAAGTGTGGAACCTCAAGATGTCTGGGTCCGAAATTGAGAAGTATACTGTGAGGCGTAATGAGTTGGCAGTGCTGTGTCCCGATCTGCATGTGCCAGAATACAGGAGGATTGAGCATTATATCTCGGGGCTAGTACCAGAGATCGCAGGGTTGGTGGCTGCGGGAAATCATCCTACATACTCAGAGGTGGTCCGATCAGCTCACAGGATGACAAACTTAAAGGTGAATGAGGGTATTTTGCCTGCTAAGGGTTCGACTGTCAAGGCCCCAGAGAACAACAAGCGCAAGTGGGATAATGAAGGGAAAGGATCTGCACCAGCACAACAGGGTAAGAGATTCGATAGCGGGGGTTCTTCTTCTTCTGGTAACAAACAGGGTGGTTATGCGGGGAAACTGCCTAAATGCAACAAGTGTGGGCGTCATCATCAGGGGAACTGCGACAGTAATCGTTGCCATCGCTGCCAGCGATTTGGGCATTTTGCTAAAGATTGTCGGGCTACATTTCCATCAACCCAGGCTCCAACTACTAACTCGGCTCCTACTACTCAAGGGACTACGGGAAGACAGGGATGTTACCACTGTGGAGAGACCGGTCATTACAAATTTATGTGTATTTCGTTCGAAAATGTTATACGTATTAAGTCCGGCCCTATCTGAATTGGGTCCTATGCCTAAGAACCGCCTTAGCTATCGATATTCTCCCACCCATCAACAACATATTTGCTTTCTAGCTTGACAACTTCTTGGTGAAATTTTCAATGACCGACCTCCAAGGTTTGATTCGTTTCATGTCCTCCCTTATAGGCAATCCAAGGAAGCTAAAAGGAACCCGCATTACGCCATTACATTTACATCTCAGAATTCTAGCCATGTTTTCTACCTTCGAAACATTCACCCCAACACCCATATGTTATATATCTTATTCTGTAAATTGAGATATTCATTTGCAGACATCGTTAGGGTATGTGTAGTGGTGGATAGTTATGTTGGGGTTATAGGATTAAAATATTAAAAAGTAATAGAAAAGGGGTTATGTTGGGGTTATGGAAAAAGAGGTGTAGTGGGAAGGAAGGTTATGTTGGGGTTATAAATGATTGGTAATGATTGGTTAATTATTGTTTTTTATTTAAATAAGAATATTTAATACTTAATAATATTTCATTAAAAATAAAAATAATACAAATACTAAAACAAAAAAAAATACAAATACTAAAAAAAAAATTACAAACCATAAATAAAAGATAAAAATAGTAAAAAACAACAAATACTTAAATAAAGTTACAAATACTTAAAAAAACTAGTCGTCGTCGTCGTCTCCTTCTTGGTTTTCTCCTTCTTCTTCTTCTCCTTGTTCTTCATAAAATTCATCATCATCATCATCATCATCTTCTTCTTCTTCTTCTTCCTGGCTCTGATGAATCGGGCGAATCGACCATGCTTCCTCCACCAAATCAGCCTTCAACGCGTTATGTAACTCCTTGGAACGCAACATGGCACTGTTTTGGAATCTCTCCTGCTGTGTCGCTTGCGTCCCTGGAACATCTTCTCCTGCTACATAATTTGGGCATATTGCCTTTCCTTCGTCTTCAAGTATCATATTATGCATTATGATACAAGCATACATCACCATTCTAATCCTTTCTTTTTCCCACATACGACAAGGATTTCTTACAAAATGCCATCGTGCTTGAAGACAGGCAAAACACCTCTCAACGTCCTTTCTTGCAGACTCATGAACTCTTTTAAAATATTGCCTTTTTTCATCTTGAGTCTGACTAAACGTTTTGACAAGCATTGAATACTCCGGATATATACCATCCGCCAAGTAGTATCCATGCTCGTAGTAATTATTATTTGCATAAAACCCACATTTCGGTATTGTTCCGCCAATGTAAGACTCTAGCAATGGCGAATGCTGGAAAGTATTTATGTCATTCATACACCCGGCTAGACCAAAGAAGGCTGACCAAATCCACATGTCTTGTGAGGCAACTGCTTGTAAAACCAACGTTGGTCCCTTTTGGTCACCGCGTGTATGTTGACCTCGCCATGCGGTTGGACAAGCATACCATCGCCACTGACGACAATCTATACTACCAATCATACCGGGTAATCCATGTTTTTGAACATGCGCTTCATATAGTTGTTGAAGGTCGCTCCATGTCGGGTTTCTCAAGTATCTTTTTCCATATAATTGGCATATACCTAAAAAAATCAAATGTATATATAAAAAATATGTACGTACTATATATATATATATAAAAAAAATCAAATGTATATTTGTAAATACCGTAGCAGAAATACTCCAAAGTATCGCGTGTGGTTTTCTCCGCCATCTTCAAATACTCATCATTGATATCGTACGTGTTCCCGTAGGCGAGCACACGTATTGCGGAAGTCACCTTTTGAATTGCGGTGAATCCTAAACACCCTCTAGCGTCGGGTTTTTGCTTAAAGTAGTCATAGTTGTTCTCTAAGTCTCCGGTGATGCGCAAAAATAAGTTTTTACGCATCCGAAATCTTCGTCTAAACAAATCAGGGGGGTAAACCGGATCGGCATTGAAGTAGTCATTCATCAAACGCTCATTGGCGGCTACACGGTCTCGCTCTATATATTGCCTAGACAATATCGGCCGTGGGACGGAAGTACCTATAGCTTCAACCGCGCTACACGCTAGTTGAACCGCACTCGTAACGGCCGCCTCCTCTTCAGCGTCGTCTTCTTTAAAAAACCGATTATATAGATCCATAAACGAGTCATCGGAGTGAGGAGGGGACGACATTTTAATGATTTGTTTGTGTGTCGAATTTGTTTGAGGGTTATAGTTTGTATGTGTGTATTGTATGTGTGCTTCATATGTGTGTAGTATATGGATATCATGTATATATATAGAGATGAGATTTTTTTTTTTAAATTCATATGACCGTTCAACGGTCAATTGCATTTTCCAACAATCCAAAACGCTCGTTATGTACAAAGCTGGATGAGGCTAAAACGCCCCCATAGCGCCTGGGGGGGCGGTGTTCCCGGCGCTATGAGAGGCTAAAACGCCCCCACAACGGGCCACTACACATACTCTTATTTGATTTACTAGGGATCATAGATTAATGTGTAATTATTTCACAAGAACTAGAATATATGGGATGTGGCCCACTACTTTACATTGATTTGTTTTCAAAAGTCAAAACACACTATTGTTTTCATTGATTGTTTCGTTTGAATCTTATTATATATTTTTAAGTCATTATACAATTCCAATCAATATTTCACTATTGATGTTTAACCAATTAAACTTATATGAATTTGTGTTACTTAACAATCTTCAATATTTAACCAATTAAGTTTATCGAGTAGCTTGGTGGTTAATTTTTTTTTTGAATACCCATTTTTTACACATTTTACACTTTTATTACACACCTTTAAAGTTGAACTCCCAACCTCACCCAAGAGAGGATTTCATCTCTACCACTAGGCTATAACCTAAGTCGCCGCTTTGAGGTTACTTGTCATATACCTTTTTCATCCCTATTCAATTTTTTCACCCATAAAGTATGATGTCTATTTGTTACTTTATCAAGTATAAAAATATACCTTTTTTTTTTGTTTCAATAGATGTTTCACCCCGCTCTACCTATCACTTAGTTAATAATTTATTAACATCATTTCATATATTTAAGGTTTTTACCAATTCACTTTTTCAATTGCCAAGTTTCGGGGGGCAATCCGGTTCTGGTCGGGTCAAACACTAAAAACTTTAAATATCTATTTATCTTCGACCAACTAACAAACAAAAACCTAAAATAAACATGAAGAAGCGAGAGAAATTATGAGTATCTGAATTAACCTAATCAACTAATCAAAGTCCATAAATCGTCCATAGTCACTAAAGAAAAGTCCACATTCAACTAACCTGGTATTGCTCCTTGTTGAAATTGAAATTACCCCTGCCTTGATACTGGCTGCTGCTCGATTTTAACGGTCTTTCAAGTGCTAATCTTCAATCACTGCCCAAATTGATCTCAAACCTCGCCTAATCGGCCTCGTCCTAATCTTCAATCCTGCCCATTTTCATGTAACATATTATTTTCCTCGTATATACAAGTTATTCTCACAAATTTATTTTCCTTTAAGTCATTACCGTTCCATTGAAATATACGTATTATAGGTATCATATTGACGATTTAGTATCCCAAATGTTATATTTCTTGGATTTCAACATGTTGAACCGTATTAACCCATTTTCATCATAAATTGATCGTAGGAAAACATAATCCAATTAACGTATAAACATGTTTCAGTATGTATTTTAGATTAATTAGAACAATAACTAATCTAGTTGACTTTCTAAGTTGGTCAAATATACCTAGTCACCATTAGACAAAATTAACCATTTCACCAATTTATCCATCTTTCCAAATCACAAAACCAAGACTTGATTTCATCTTTCATACCACTTTCAAAATAGCACACCTGATTGGACAAAAGGTACCTTGTAAGATGATTGTATTTTATCCTCGTGGTTCATATGAGTGATGGCTTTCAATGCGTGGTCGAGTTCAGCTCAGCTCAGATATAACTCAAGCCACCTAAGTTGGCTCGATTTTGGATATTTACACAAGGCTGTTTACAATACCTCGATTAACTTAGCTTATATAACTTAAATCACCGCATGGCAAACATGGTGGATGCCATGGAGATTGGAGAAGCAGATCGGAGACATAGACATGGGCGACGAAGGAGTCTCTAATTACATTTTTTTTTTTTTTTTTGGAACATGACTTTCATTAAAAAACAGGAGAGCGCGCCCTCAAAGCAAGGACCGCCAACCTACAAACTATACACAGTACATAGAAAACTTACACCATTCCTCCCATAGGAAGTTTATAAACCTAGACCTATGTTTTAACCACAAAAACGAGACTGACTTAACACTACCAATCACCTTAGACACCTTGGCTTCGGTACCTCTAAACGTTCTTTCATTTCTCGCCTTCCAAATGACCCATATAGTAATCACAACTATACCATGAAGAATCCTCTTGGCCCATTTATTATTCCCATTGTGTTTGTAATGCAGCAACAGATTACTAATAGATGGAGACATCAATGGAGGAAACACGCACACAACGGGTTTCGAACCCGGCTCCCTTGCTTCCCAAACGTTGCCCACAACCACTCCACCACTAACATAAGATTAATTACATTTTATTATCCAAATTTATATCTAAAAAAATTATAAACACTAAAGTTTTATTATATTTCTTATCAATGCATTTACTTGTTGGCATTTAGTTGTATATTCCAATTCCCTTATTAATGGGTAACATGTAGCTTGACCATCCATAAATGTGATCTCACTTGAATTCATCTACCAACCATTCCATTGATCAATACACTCTGATAACAACTTCTTATCTTATTAGTAATCATGTACACCATTTAATGCATAATATACAAGCAATAATCATTCATTATATGGAAATGTCATTCTCGTCCTAATAACTCTTCGAACCGCATTATTGCTATGGGACTAGATCATTTTTGGTTGTATACAAAATCTAACTGCACCCAGACTAGTACATCTAAGACTATTCATTGTGGCACGCGAGCGAACTGGCGTGAGCCACCCAACTAGCCATGTGGCTCGCGAGAACCACAACACCCACTCGTTACTGTGCCCATGAGCGAGCCCAAGCTCGCTGGCTCGCGTGGGCTAGCGAAAATAATTTGGTACCGATAACCAGTACCATTTTTCTCTTCTATACACAACCATAATATTTAGGGTTCAGGTTCATAATTGCATGTGTGGCTCCTAGTATGGTGCGTGCTAGAAGTGTTTACGCTTCTTGCTACCACAACTTTCGGCTTTCGCCACGAGGTCGACTCTTCTAACTAGCTTAAATCATAAGCATGATGCGATATCTCAAGGACTAGTCCATAAGATAACGACAACTTAGGCTTATGAAAGTTGACCTATGTTGTTGTGTTGCTTCTAATTCACATACTCGAAATCTAAACAATTCCACAAGTAAATGGTAATGTATTTGCCTTTCAAAAAAAAAAAAAAAAAAAAAAAAATGGTAATGTATTTAACGACTGTCTCAATAAAAAAGACGTAAGTTATTAAAATAGGAAACAGTTCAATACAAAACTAAGAGTAAGATACATATAAAATAAAATTTACTTTTATTAATTTAACTGTTAAACTAATATTAAGTATTAACAATTTTAATAATTTCAAAATACAAGACCGATAGAATAATAGATAGACTAGTTGGACTAACTTAAACTACCAATGCTTTAAAAACCGACTCAAACTGCCAATACAATCGGTTAAACCGTTTCTAAGCCCAACCCGAAACAGTATACAAACCGGTTTTTAAAACATTCTAAATTAGATATTTGCCCATAAATATTAAACAAAATTACAATTCTAAACTTAATATTCCTAAAGAAAAATAAAACACTCCAATGACACAAGTGGGTTGTCAAGTGATTCATCCTTGTTTGCAACACTCGTAAATCTATTACTCCCCCGACCCGATCGCAACTCGGGTCTCCGGACCCTCTCATGCAAATCGGACCCAACCCGACCCGGTGACTTCCCTGTTCTCCTACCCGACAAACTCCGTCCAAACTCACCACTACCCCCACCACCACCACCACACACCGTCGTACGCTTCGCCGGAGACCTCGACCGAGCCGCCGATACATTCCGGGAACCCGGACTCCGGCGACCACTAGACCCAAACCCGGTTTCACGCCCATTAACCCGACCCGGAGACTGTTCTTTCCCTCTAACCGGCGACTTTCGAACCGGGTTTAGCTCTCCGGATAATTGACTCCGGTTCCTTGACTTCGACGGCGATTTATTAATAACAACTTTCCGACGATACACGTCATTATCGTCATCTTCAAATGTTGTCGTGGAGATGTTTTCGCTCATGTTACTACCGATCTCTGAAATGTATGGGTCTTGATCAGGAGTGTGATATTCTGGTCGGAATTTAAAAGAGTTGTGTTTGGATAATATTTTTTGTGGGTCATCATCTGTCTTCAAGAGTGTGATATTATGGTTAGGGGTTTCGGTAAGAACTTCTTTTACTGTTTCTACGTCGACAGGAGGTGGAGCTCTGGGTGATGGTGATGGTGATGAATGTTTGTGGTGTTTGGAAGATGGAAGGTGTTTTTTGGTGCTTAGACAGCTCCCCATTATATGGGAACTGAAAAGAATTGGAGGTTTGGAAGAGTTTGTTTGTGTTTGAGGTGGTGGTTGGCGGTGGAGTTGGGTTGAGGTCACGGTGGTTGGATGGTGGTGGTGGTGGTGATTTTGAGGAGGGAACAGAAAGGTAGGTGGAGAGATTTAGAAATGGGGAATGATGTATTTATGGGATGGAGGTGACAAATAATTAGCAAAAGAGAAAAAATGGAAAAAGAATCAAAGTTGACCAAAAAAAGTCCATTGACTTTAAAGCGCGAGTTTAGCCTACGTTTTTTTTATTCATGATCATAAGTTTAGCCGGCGCTTTTTGCTAAAAACATGTAGGTTTAGCGGACGCTTTTGGTAAAAGTACGGACTAAATCTTATTTGTCTCAGTAGTGGAAGCTTATGTGACGGTTTTTGATTGAAGAAATGAGGGTGGTGAGTATGGAGTTGATAAGCGCCACTACATTAAATTATTGGTCTGTTTTTTAGGGAGACCCACCCCGATGTCCATATTCACTTCGACAAGGCAGGGGTTTAAACCCGGTTGTCGCTACTGGACGTACCCATGGTGTGGTAATGCTTTGCTTGCTACATTGCTTTCTTCATGCCATAATCAACTTGTCATAAACATAGTGTGTAGTCTAAACTCTAAAGAGTGATTAATTTAGTGAAGGACAAGTTCCATGTCTATCATTAAATATTGTTGAACAACTCTGTTTATTTAAATAATTACCCACTATGTTTGTATTTAGTTTTTATTTGTTTTTTTTTAACGAGTAGAAAAGTAAAATTAGTATATTAGAGCTTAAGTGCATATATTGATATAGAGTTTTACATATCTTCTTATTACTCCCTTGTCCAGTTTGTGTAAGTTTGGATCACTAAATGAGTTGATAGGACACGATAGGTAAAGGGTCGCCATGGAAGATGGATTAGGTACCAATACTAGTACCTTTATTTTTCTGTTTTTATATATGATTAATATCTTAGTATAAGTAAAAAAGTTATATCATTAAAGATATAAATTCTATATTTGAGATTGTAATTTCTTTTTTTTTAAAAGGTTAATTTCTTTTAAATCATGTAGTCTGTGGGACTTGAACCCAAGACCTTCCACAACCTATGTGTTTTAAAGGCTTTGCCTTTGTCAATGGACCACCACCCCATTGGTGAGATTGTAATTTCTTAAACTTAAATTATCTGTGTTAGATTTGGTTAAGCCGTGTTGTCTCTTTAATTAGAATTTACTCTTTACATGCTTGAAATAAAACACAAGGCACACGTTTCTGAATTAAAGTAGGAATTGTTAGCTTCAGTTATTCTACACTTCACCTTCGGAACCAATATGTCAACAAAGATTCATATGATACTATGATAGTATAAAAATATGAAGCCGTAAATGTTATGCATGGCTTCACTAAGGCGAAATCATACACATATAACCATAATATATATATATATATATATATATATAGAGAGAGAGTTAGTTTAGCAAATTAACATGGTCGATTTCTTGTCATCGTGTGTGGACTGCTATAGAGAACCAATTTTTGGTGCTTTACACTATCATTTGTTCTTTTCCTTGACTCTTAACTGAAAATGAATTACATTTCAAAAAAAAAAAAAAAAAAAAAAAAAAAAAAAACTGAAAATGAATTGCTATGTGCTTTTAATAGTCAATTTGAAGGTTTGATGGGAGTTGGCTTCTTAATGGTGGGTGATGTGGTTATCACGGTAGGTTATATCACACCCAATTAGATTGTGTCATCTCAATTTTTACAATTTCATCACACTCATCACTAAATACATTGGGTGGTGTGTCACCCCATCACATCTCATCCCCAAGCAAACAAGCCCCTTTAATCCTTTAGTACTTCTCTCACTACCGTGATACACATCACGAAAATGTGGCATCACACCCATCACATTTCGTGAGGGGTTGTGTTAGCGGGCTTCACATCCATCACGGAGGTCCCTTTACGGACCCCCTACCCACCCTAAATGGCACAATCTCTCTTTGCATAGGCTTACTAAATGTTCATTTATCACATTTGCTTCTTTAAAATCATTTATAGATTTATTTTTTTCTGAATTGATAAGTCTAAAAGCTTAAATTCAGTTTATAAAAACTTAATTACTAGTTTGAGTCCCAAGGCCTTTGATCTACCAATTTTATACAATCACTCTATATATTTTTGAGATGGATCCCTTCCAAAACAACCCAAACCCAAACCCGAATCAAACCCCACAACGTAACCCAAACCCAAACCCGAATCCAAACACGTTCACGACACCGGGTTACACGATGCCAATAGATCCAAGTTGGGGTACATTCTCGGGTTTCCAACAAAGTCCCAACCCTTTCACCCAATTTTCCCAAATGCATCAAAGCCCCACTTCCTTTAACCAATTTAGCCATATGCAAATGCACCATAACCCTCAATCTTTCACCCAACTTTTGCAAACTCCACCATTCCATCCATCTCTCCAAACACAACCGTCACAACAACCACAACGACAACCCATTTTTGAACCCGAAGAAGAAGAAGATGAGGTGGAGGAGGTTGTGCCCGAAACACAAGTCGAACGTTCGAAGGGGAAGGGGGAAAAAAGAAAACTCAAGCTAAAGACAATGAAACGACCTCGTCGAAAAGGCCATGGTCGAAAATAGAGGAAGAAGCGTTAGCAAAGGCGTATTTGTCTACTTCAAAAGATCCCATAGTTGATAAAAAAAAAAATCTTACTAGTTTTTACTATTTTTTTTTAGCGATCTAGTATACTTGTTACTTTTTTTTTTAGCGCTCTAATATATTTGTTACTTTTTTTTAGCACTCTAATATATTTGTTACTTTTTTTTAGCGATCTAGTATACTTGATACATTTTTTTGTGCTATAATATACGTTTTATTTAAAAATGTAGGGACTAATCAAACGGGAGATAGTTTATACATTGAAGTTGGAAAGAAATTCCACAAGCTAATGGAGCAACCAGAATATCAGAACTTCGAGTCCATAAGTTCCAAGTGGAGGAAAATGAATACTATAATCGGGAAGTTCATCAAGTTTTATAATCCGTTGTTTATGAATCCTCCTAGTGGAGGAAAGCGTTCGCCAAAAGAATGAAGATAGACAACTAGAGGAATGGCGAATAATGACAGCGAACATCAACGACTATCCCGAAGAAGACCGTCCCGTGTTGCTCAACATGAAGGAGAGTATTGCAAAAAAATATAATTCGTAGTTTTTTTTTTTAATTTAAGTGTTCGTTTTGTTTTTTATTTTTATTTAAATGTTTGTTTTTTTTAATTTTAAGTGTGTTTTTTTTAATTATTTGTAATGTTTTTAATGTAGTATTAAATTTTTAATATTAATATTAGAATATTAACTTTTTTATTTAATGTTAATGTTATAATATTATTTAATTAAAAAAACAAAAAAAAAATGCATTAAATGGTGATGGACCTCCTCCACACCCCTTGGACAATCATCCCCATGATTGTCCTACCCCACGCTGACGTGGCAGGTAAGGTGGAGGCAAGGCATGGAAGATGGGCCTCCTCCACACCCAAGGGTCTAAGATGTTACAAAACTTGTTTTATGTTTATATTTATATTAATATAACTACTTTTGTATATATTGAAATTAAACGAACATAAATGAACTAACATAAACAGACGTTCGTGAACATAAATAAACGAACAAATGGTGTGTATATTTTGTAAAATGTCTATATACATATGTTGTGTGTGTGTGTTTAATAGAAAATAATTTTAAAGTTAAAAATTGGACCCATTAAAAACTCATTTAAAATTCAAAAACTTATTAGCCAATTTATAATGACTCGGATATGACACCTAAATCTTCAGAGAAACCTCTACTTGTGGACGTAGTCGAACTCAATTCTGAAGCCCCGACTTGTTTAAATTCATTTTAGTTCAAGCTTTTTAGCAAAGTTTTGTTTAGTAAATTTGATAGCTTGACTTGTTTATACCCTTTATACCTTTGTTATTGCATCCAAACTAGTGTTCCTGAATTATGATTTGGTCCTAAAAGGTCACGGAACTAATTGGATGGTCACTGAACATCCATATTATACAATATATAATTAAGGTCTTGAAAAAATTAAACAGCCTGTCACATTCATAACGTTGATAAACATCTTTGATTGGGTGACAATGTTAAAATATGCATAGGAATAGGATATACATAAAATGATACTCTCTTTGTTGGGTCTAAGCCCAAAGACGATGACACAATGAAAAATGATATTTATTGGGCCTCAACCCAAACTTTTGATCAATAAGAGTATAAGACTATAAGGCTATGGGATAGAGATAAACAAAAGAAGACGTTCGAAACCGAAACTAGTAAAACCGACTTGAACCAAAACCGGTACAAACCGGTTTCACCTAAAATCGTTAGTAAAAAATCCCAAACCGAAACCGGGCAAAAAACCGGGCTAAGACCGCCACTAAAACCGGGCAAACGAACCGGAATCGACACACTAACAGGAACAAAATCAAAACTGGTACCGTTAAAAAACAGTTGGAACCGAGAAAAATCAAAACCGAACCGAAGCCAGTTTAGGGAAAAAACGAATTTGGCCATAAACGCAAATAAAATTATGTTTTCTTTGTATTGATTTTCAATTTTATTGTTTCAACAAATTGAAAAAAGTAAAAAAAAAAACCGATTTCGATTTTTGTAAAACCGATTTGTTCACCTCTACTATGGGTGTGTGGTCACCCATTTCTCCCTAGCATTCACGTCAGCACCACGTTGACATCCCTTTTCATTATCCCCATTTCTCCCCCATCAAGGGATGTGGTCCCCCTCCACTTCCATTTTCTTAAAATTCAATTCATTTAATTTATTTTATCAAATTCAAAACTAAAATTAAACTTTTCATTAATATTACGAGGGTACATATTAAAGGACATAAAAACGAACACAACTTAAATAATAAACTAGATAATTGTAAAACTTTAATTCTCAACCAACCAACCACCGAGTTTGTAGAAATCGAAAATGGAATCGCGTCTTAGAACTGGAACCGCACGCCAAGTTGGAACAATTCTTAACACTTGTCATGACGGAGTGTGCCTTCCTTTGGTACACTTTACGGGCCTCGCTCGTACCCTACTCCTCGGTTACATGTCTTCATGATTTATGGCGCGCATGAGGAGTTGCTTAAACATCGTAACACGTCGGTGAACCTCCCTCCACTTACAAATGAGTTTCTGTTTGTTACAATCAGTTTCACTCATTTGTAGACTAAATAAGCTAAACAAAGCACTCAACCATAACTCAAACCCTTACCGACATGTGGTTGACATATTTGCCCAAGCCATGACCAAGCATATCTCTTCGTCGCCAGTCCAAACATGTGTTGCCATTTGGGTAAAAAATGGCAGGGTTTTTTTGAATGTTTAAAGATATTTGGTAAAGAGAATAATTGTGTTAAAATAAAATGTGAATGAGATGGTCTCAATAGATTTTAATTAATAAGGTTTTTTTATAGTTTATTAAAAGAGTTAAATGTCAATTTCGTCCCTGAGGTTTTGTCCAGTTTACTGCTTCAGTCCAAAAAAGTTTTTTTTTTTTTTTTTTTTTTTTTTGCAATGAAACCCCTAAGGTTTGGATTTTCTTGCTATTTTCATCCATTTCAATAACTGGGTTTATTTTTTCTGTTAAGTCAGGGTCATTGTATTCATTTTACCTATTTATTTTTGTTTTTCTATTTTTTTAATAAATTTCTTTTAAAACATAATATATTTATTTATTTAAAACTTAAATAAATACCATTAAAACACATTAAGAGAAACCATTTCCTAAACATGGTTCTACAAAACCATCAACCCAACACCCCCACTTATATAAACCCCTGACCACCATTCCAATTCTCATTTTAATCAAACAAACACACACACACACACATACAGTTGTAGACAGATAGAACTGAGAGAGAGAAGGGGAAACCCAAGGGGTTCCGACCACCGCCAACGGTGGAGCTCCCGGAGGAGGAGGCGTGTACATCACTTGAATATATTAACCAATGGATAAGGAGTCCGATGGAGATAAAGGTTTACAAGTCGGAGTAATAGTAAAGGCACATCTGAGTCATCACCTACCACCTGCAAACAAACCCTAAACCACTTGCAAACAACCCTTAAACCCTCGCCGTCACCTACCACCTGCAAACAAACCCTAAACCACCTTCGACAGTGGTTGCGATGGAGGGTTCGATCGATTGCCCAAGTTGTCTACAGCTTTGTCATCAAGAAAGAGTGAATTGAAGAAACAGGTTGATTTTTTAGGGTTTTTATTATCTGAGCATTTGTGGGTTTTGTGTTTGATGGCAGAATAAAAGGGTGGAGGCAGAGGAGGTAGTGGTGAAAAGTGGTTGATGAGGAGGTGGTGAACGGTGGTTGATGAGAGAGAGGGAGGGGGAGACTTAACTGTTGTTGATGAGAGAGAGGGGGGGGGGGGGAGTGAGAGAGGTGGGGAGACTTAACTGTGAAAAGAAGAATGAAAAAAAAAATAAAAAACATAAAAAAGTGGTAAAATGTCAAAATTGCCCCTCAGTTAACATTAACTTTTAACGGAGTCAGTGAAATGGATGAAAATAACAAGAAAATCCAAACCTCATAGGTTCCATTCCAAAAAAAAAAAAAAAAAGGACTAAAGTAGCAAACTGGATCAAACCTCAAGGACAAAATTGATATTTAATTCTTATTAAAATAAGCCAACCTTTTGTTTTTAAATTAAAGGGGATCAGTGAGGTGGGTGAGACAATTTGGTAAGGTGGTGTTTGCCGGCCAAACTGAGGCCAAATCATCTCACCGAACCCATACACCTTTAGCCTAACTGAAAGCTAACTGAAGCACGAGTTAATAGGGGCGGAGGATTTAAAGGGCTAGGGAGTGCCCGGCCCCTCCTGTTTTTTGGCGCAGTTGTAGAAATTTGCGATTTTTCGTAGGTAAATTGAGTCCGGCCCCCGCCGATTTGATCTTCCCGCCACTACCGATCGAAAAAAAATTGAATTCGGCCCCCTCCGATTCGAGAACCAAGATTCGCCACTACGAATTAAAATGGATTTTGATCAAAACATAATGATTTTCAATTTTTTTTTTTATATATAAAAGGTAGACCAGGGTTAGTGAAAGATAAAGAAAAATTCAAAAGCCTTTTGTGAATTATTGAACTTTCTTTATAAAAAGCTAGAATATGTCTGTTTATTAATGGATAATGTTCACATTTAGATATACTCTTATTTGCCGATGATCTTCAGCCCAGCTGGTTTGAGGTGGGAGAATTTACCTCTTTAGAGAGTTCCCGCCCAGGGATGCTCACATGTTCGATTCTTGTCCATCGAAAAATCATACCCATTAAGGTTGAAATGGTCCGGCGTGTGGGAGGACTCGAACTTATGACCCAGTGGTTGTTATGGCTATAATTTCACCAATGAACTAATCTTAAAAAAGAAAAGAAAAAATAAACGCTTTTATTCACTATATTTTAATAATTATGATAGATAATTTATATTAAAGCTTTATGTAAATAGTTAGAAGTCCAGTCAGAATTATTGTCGTGTAGTTTATGTTGTGGAGAATAATTGTTTATAGAATTAGGCAAGACTTAATGATGAAGCGTTTGCTTGAAGAGATCAGTAAGAGAGTTGGTTGATACCATCATCAATCCCAGCATTTCACTCTCCACCTTTCTTTTTGCCTTTTCTTATGGGATTTTGTCAATCCAATTTATTATCTAATTTTTAAGATGGTGTTAAAAAAGGTTTGGAAAACACTTCTAGAAAACGACAAGTTTAAACTAAGATGAGTTGAGTGGCTGAGCCATCCGTGAGCTCAATCTGTAAAAGAGTTATAGCATGAGCTTAACTTTTATTTATCAAGTTTGACTACGTTCACAAGCATGGATAGCTATGCCTATGAGCCAGCCAAGGAGGTCTGACCCGGGCCTATTTTTCCCGGGGCACTTTTTTTTTTTTTTTTAATTCCTATATATGTGTATTTTTTTTAAATAGAAAATCCATTTAACACATAAAAGTTACGCCAAATAATAATTAATTTATAACTTAAAAATTATTAACTCATAAGGCCCCACACCTTTTATAAGCCCGGCATCCATTTAACTTATTAAATAAAGAAATTATAATAAACATCGCTACAGAAACTTGTCCATCGGCCGACCAGTTGATCCACCAATTTATTAGCAAGATTGCTAGGAAGGCTTCACGAATAGTTGGTTAGATGTTAGCTTATTACGGTATGTCATTTCACTCGTTCTAATAATTTGATTTTGCAAATTATTATGTTTATTGTTATATCATTGACCGACAGAAAATTCAGTTTAAATTATATAATTTGATAAAACCTATGTGGTATATTTTTTGATGGCTCGGATATAGCACGTAAATCTTTAAAGACACTTATATACGCCGCGCACACACATTCTTATAATACGTATTATTATCACAAAAATATATTCTAATAAAAAAAAACTTTTTTGCCACTTGTCTATTTTTATGCTATTTCTGCCCCATGTCATATTGCGATCATCCTCTTATTTTACTTTTTTTTTGAACGGCTAAATTATTTTGTCACTCACGGGATTTGATCCCTCACTATTTGGAAAGACAAGCCTTATCCAACACCTTGATACCACTAGACTAAAGGCCCTTTGGTTCCTCTCATTTTACTAACAAATTTATATACTTTTCACACATTTAGGGAATTTTTAAAAGCTCTCAACATTTAATTTAATTAATACATTTATTATAAGTTTGTAATTAATTTCCTAATTTTTAAATACCAGAAACAAAATTTAATATGTATTATTTGAAATTTTGTTATTTATAACGTTATACTAAATTCAAAGTTAAAAACAATGTTGATAAATTCTTTTTTAATTTTATCGTTTTTAATGTACAACCCGTGTAATACACATGTTTCTAACCTATATATGGATTCCAAGAACTCGTGAAAATTATTAAAAATCAATATTTTTATATGAATTTATATATGTAAATTTACAGTCATTCACATAATATGAAAGTTAAGCATGTCTTAGTTTACCATTTACATATATGCAAGTTTTTACGAGTTATATAAATGCACAAAAAGTGTTAAAAATATACGGGAGATAAGAGAAAAAAGATAAATTAATTAATTGGAGAGATACATCATTTAATATCTTACATTTAAACAGTTTTTCGTAATGAGTAATAACTTTGGCCGGTTTATTGAGAGTTGTCACAATATTTAGACTATATGGTGTGCTCCCCTTTTCCCCCAACTCCCCCAAATGCCACGTAAGCGCCACATCATTTTCCCCCTTCTCTCCCTCAAACCAAGGAAATGGTTCCCCCTCCTTCCCCCTTCCTCCTTCCTTTACAAAAAATAATAATATAAAAACAATAACCAATCGAATCAAACGGTGTGATCGGTGATAATTCCCCGTTTTTCCCGAAATCAAATCGGGGGGGGCGGTGTTTCGTTCGGCCCCCAACGCCACATCACATCCCCGAGCTATCTCCCCGAAGGCACACCTCCCAGTCTTAGACTTTTTATCCGATCCCTCTAACCCCTGTCTCTATTGATCATACGAGAATGACTATTTACTTGCGAAGTGTATAAATGATGTGGAGCCTTTATCTTCTAATTCAATTGATATTTAACTTTATAGCGCCCATAGTATTTTCATACATCAATATTCAGTATGGAATTGATAAAAAGAACCAATATTAAAAAAATTACATAATGAGAGTGAACATTTTATTCCTTTGATTTGAGTATGATATTGTTATATATTTTTATATATATATATATATATATATATATTTATATACATAACATTACTTAATTGCGTAATATGCCCAAAATTCAAAACAATTTTCATGTTATGTGATTTTGAATAAACTGCATAATTACGTACTCCCGCTACGTGATTATGTATGGACAATTATATCTCTAGCTTAAAATGGTGTGTCGTAACAATACATTGGATTTGGCTTGAAGTACATATATCATAGAGTGTTCATATCTACACACCCTGACACTATCATATAGGGCGTATGGACCCATACCCCCCCCCCCCCCCACACACTTTATTGACTTTTGTGCCAGCAATCATTGGGTGTCAGGTCAGTCACCATATATGCCTCATATGACACCATACACGACATATGTGTTTTTTTTTTTTTTTGGATAAACTATGGTTTTCCTTGGTTGGCACGTTTATTTTTAAAAAATTTTATACGTTCGGTATAGACACGCGACATAGGTTTTTTTTTTTTTTTTTTTGCATAGACATGTTACAAGCTATACTTTGTAAAAAATGTTACGAATTATTTTTTATTGACATACATATGATTTTATTTTGAACATTTTACAAACAATTTATACGAATTATTTTTTCTCAACACTTTTAACAAAACTTTAAGCAACAAACCAAATCACACCAAACCAAACATACTAAAAAATAACAATGTCTTCACGATCCTTGCTGCCTCCCCTTCACCGTTTGTCTTTGATCGCCCAATCATAATCACGTAACCATTCTCATATGCTCTTTCATAAGCCGAACTCTTCAATTCCTCAATAGACATAAAATCTTAAAATAACAGTAAGTTATACACCTCTCTCTACACGCATATATACATACACATACACACACACACACATATATATATATATGTAAATGTACGTGACGAAATGTCATACCCGATCAGTTTCAAACATATTATTTTGTTGTGCATTTTCATCATTTGCAATCGCTCTCTTCCTTAACGTACCCCGAATTATTTTGACGCACGTTTTCCTCATCCGAATTGCTCTGTCCCCCAACGTATGAGTGGTAAACCCCGTATGTGTACCGTGGATTGGGTTGTGTGAAGTAATACGATTCACCTCCTTCACCGAACCCCTTAACAACCAAATACGTTTGCGTGAATGATACTTTGTTAAAAACAACTAAATTAAATATGTAGTTTGTTACTTCATTCAAATCGGACATCACTTTCCCATCAACAGTACGAACAAACGAAGACATATCCTCTTGCTTAGTACCATCAATGGAATGCCCGAAGTAGCTTTCGGAGACGTAAGAATCGTTGTGAAAATGTTCCAAGACATCATACTACATTAAATTGGGTGATCAAATGGCGAGTTTTGGATGAGATTGGTTGGATTTGGTTAAAACTTTGAAGAATAGACGGGGTGTTCATGCAATCAAATAGTACAACCATACGCTGTGTATGGCTACATACTCCACATATGGGTACGATATCACCTCCTAAGAAGCACAAGTTTTTTGTCGTCGAAACAATCCAAAAAGGGTCAAGGCGTATAGAAGTACGAGGTCACATCTTCCTATGTCTGACATTGAAACTTGTGCCTTGTACTTATATATGTCTCCTATGGCATCATATGAGGCATATAGAGGTATTTTGACCACAGAATACAAGGTTTGACTGCAATTAATATCGTATTTTAAACTATACGCCCCATATAAGAGAGTGTAATTTTTATTTTTTATTTTTTGAACGATCAACAAATTATTTTATTCAATCCAAACTCGCAAACGGGAAACTAGCGAGCCACCAAGGAATTAATTTAGTAGATATGTGTAGTTAACCACCACCCATGTCATGTTCCTTTTTGCTTCCTACATTCACACGAAATATAAAAAAGATAACTAAAAATATACATAAACAAATAATAAAAGAAGTCGAACTTAAGACTATAAGGAGTGGTGGGGGGAAGAGGTGGGGGGAAGCGCCATGTGGCACTTGTGGGACCCTTTTGGGGGGGAAAATAATTGTGGGGAGTGGGAGGGGGGGGGGGGGGAAGAGGTGGGGGGAAGTGCCATGTGGCATTTTATTTTTCTTTTTTTTTTTAACTTTTTATATAAAACAATAATAATAATAAATACTTTTAATTAATAAAAACCTAGAAAAATACAAAAAAAAACCTAGAAAATTAAAAAAAATACAATAAAATCGAAAAAAATTAAAGACTAACAAATTAGTTCAGATTATATTTTTTCATAATATCACGCTTCATTTGAAGCGTCATCTCTAACTCCGGCCCTTGCATATGGTCGGTGTTCATGGCGAGAAATTTCAAATCCTCGCGTTTTTCGCGCTGCTCTTTGATAGACAATTTGCGCTCTTTCATAGTCAATTTTTTTTCAAACGCTTCGCGAATATTTTTTTTCTCCTCCAGCATTTTTTCTTGAATCGTCTTGAACTGAATCATGGTCGCATTTAAATCTTGCAAGTCAGCGCTGTAGGCGCCGGTTGATCCAGAACCCGAACCCGAGGCAGTAGATTTTTGCGCCCTCTTTTTTGACTTATCTCGGCCGGGTGGGCGACTCAATTCCTCTTCAAACTCGTCATCATCCAAATTAACGGCTTCTACGTTTTCAGGATCAGTTTGACGGTTTCTTGACGAATTTGTTTTCGACCTTTTTGCGGAGTTGCTTGCAGTGGGGACGTACGCCCATTTTGAGTGGTTCTTGGCGATTTCCCAACAATGAAGAAACTTGAATTCGAGACCGGTTTCGTTACGAAACGCTAACAACGAGCGGGTTAGGCTGTCGGTGTCCGTTTCACCGCTTTTTGAATTATTTCTTGCGTAATAATAATGCGGTTGAAACGTGTTCATTGCCCTGTTTATCTCTGTCCACTTGGACGAGAGACTATCGTTTGCTCGATAGAAATCTCGTCCCATTAACCCATGGAACGCGACGTTTATGTCGTTCCAAAAGTCGACTTTATGGCGACTAGTTCCTACAATATATATATATATATATATATATATATAGGGTGAGGATCCTGTACAAAGGGTGTTTTTTGTGAGAAGGGTAAGAAGAGTTTTGAGCCGTTGGATTATTTAATGAATGGTTAAGATTGATCAATGTCAAAATTGTAATAATTGTTTTAATGTCATTTGACTTATTTGACTAACTAGGGATATAAATGTAATTGTGTGTCTTTAAAATGGAAATCCATTAAATGACATTTAATATCAAATTAGAATCATGGATCCACCCTTTAATTTTATACGAAAATAAAATTAGATGTGTAGGCAAAATTAGATGGGTTTCAACTTACAACAAGTATTATGATTCATGTTGTTGAAATCAGGTATTTTCATATCAGTGTGTTTTATTTTCAAAGTCATAGTGTCTTAACATACGTTATGATTGTATTGCGATTCAAGTCATGGTGTTATGTCGTTTGGTCAAACAAATTGTTTGAATATGGTATTTTCATTCAGTGTATTTTATCTTCATCTAGAAGCATTTTTATTATATTCAGATCAGTGTGTTTTATTTTCACGGTGATTGTATCAGTGTGTTATATTTTATACACCTTAGAATTTGTGATTTATAAAACACCATGTTTGACTAACACACACCATTCACTTGAATATAACAAAACACATGTCATGTAAAAAACAAATCTAGCTTATATATAAAACACAACACTTTGATTATTAAACACAATGTTTGCATAGATTTAGATTTTTGACTGAATTGTTTATGAGTGTTTATTCCTAAACATGTAATCATAAAAATGTCACAAAAACTGGAAAAAAACTCCCGAATTAATTAATGCATGATAACTTCCATAATTGACTAATATTGACTAATGATAAAATTACACTAATGCCCTCTATGATAGATTTTAATTAGTGCCACATGTCACCTTATTAGTTCTTCTTATCCTTCTCACAAAAAACACACTTTGTATAGGAACCTCTACATATATATATATATATATATATATATATATTAGCAATACCTTACAAATAAAAATCATGTTAAAAAAATAATTACAAATACCTTCTTGTTTTTCCGACTCGCTTATCCACGCTTTCGTTATAGCGAGCTCTTCATCGGGTGTCCACTTAAGTGGTTGGCGGTTAGCGGCTGCTATTGCTTTCTCCTCCGGGGTCTTCCTTCTGTGACTTCTTCTTGCAGGGGGGGGGGGTTTACCCGAAGATGATCCCGCGACATTTTGGGGTTGTGTTTCGGGTACGGTTTGGGTTAAAGGAAGTTGTGAAGGAAGTTGTGAAGGAACGAGAGAATCATTGAATGGGAAATTCGGATAAATTTGCCCACTAATGAAACCCGCATAACCCGCGTAGTCAGGACAAGGTGAAGGAATGGGTGGACGGTTTGGGATCGGGCGAACCGGTGGTGTATTCGGGTTTGGGACAAACGCGTATGGGTTGTTCGGGTCGAAGCCTCGGTTATAAGGGTTCATTTTTGGTTGAGGAAGTGTATAAAATTTGGATGAAAATTGTATAAAATTTGGTTGAAAGGTGTATAAAAATTGGTTAAAGTGGGTGTTTTGTAGTGAAACGGGGGTAATTTATAATTTTTTTTTTTGACCGTTGCTTAGTAGCCGTTGGTATTTAATTTTTTTTTTTAAATGTTAACGTTCAAATTGCTGGCCCAATAACCACATGACACGTGTCCCCCTGCAACTCCCCCACGCCGGTGAACCTCTCCCCGCCCCCAGCCCCACGCCTTCTTTCCCGCCCCTGTGGCGGCGGTGTTCCAGCCCCTCCCGCCCTCTCTCCCGCCCCCACTCCTTACAGTCTAAGTTAAAACCATTCACACCCATGCTTTTAGTACCAAGAATAATAATATTCCAGAAGTAGAAAATTGGAGCGCACTAGACCTTCCACCACTTGAACCACCCCAACGGTCTAATGTTGGAAAACACTTTAAAACACTATATTTATTTAATTTAAATCCAATAAAATTATATAAACCTCTGTTTCTCAAACATATGATATAATCAAAATCCTAGAAAAACAAGATAAACACTCCACCGTCTCCTTTCTTCCAATCATCATTACCTCTCTCTCTCTCTCTCTCTCTCTCTCTCTCTCTCTCTGCATCTTGTATTCATCCACAAAAACAAAGGCTCTGTTCTGTTCTGTCATCTGTGTGTGTATCCCGTGTCCGTACAGTCACTCATAATCCAAGCTTAACTGGCCTTTTGATTTTTCTGTCATACTTTTTGACTCAATTTTCGGGGAATGTGTCCAGACCCCTTCAAGATTTGCTTTTTATGAGTGCGTTTTTTTCTGCTTTTTTTCCTTCATCTTTTTACAGCTTTACTTTCTTTTCTGTTCCCATTTTCTACATTTATTTCTTGGGTTTTAATCACTTCACTCATTCAGTGTGTGTAGTGTGTGTTTTTGCTGAATTTATCTGAATATTATCAAACTAGTTTTTGTTAGGCTTTTTTTTAGTGTTAAATAAATAAATTAGGGAAAACATGGTGATGGATGATTCAAGATGGAAGCTTTCTGTGTTGAAAGTTCTGGGTTTGATGATAATATTATTTTCTGCTCAAATTTGCTTTGGAGACACTGATCAACGAGATAGTAAGCCTCTTGATTTTCATAACTCCTTTTTAATTAATTTTGTGATTTATTGCATTTAAATCTGTTTGACCTTTGACTTGATTTATATTGATTTAGTTGCAACTTTTGTAACTCCATAATTTGTGTTTAAGACGTATATAAAATTTATAAATTTATAATTATATGGTTTTTGGGTGGAAGTTATATAAATTATTGTTTCATATCAAAACTTTTAAATACCTCCAATAATTGCAAAAATAATAATAATAATAATAATTAATTAAAAAATTGTAAAAAAAATTGTTATGGTAGTGCATATTTTCTTAATGTTTTTTTTAAGAACTATAATGCTAATAATGTAAAGAGGTTGTCTGGGATTGTGTTTTGTAAGTGATTATGCAATATTGGTTAAATTTTTTTCAGTAAATCCAGTAATAGGATTTCCATTATATAATAACCAAGTTACATCTGGATAATGGGTAAGCGAGCAACAAGCTGTGCCGCTATCCCCTTTGAATCGCAAAGCCTATTCTACTAAATACAAACATTCGAAAACAAATTCGAAAACAAATTGGTTAATCGAAAACAAATATTCAGATGTAACAAAAATGGCTGCAGGGCAGCAGGAGATATTGTTTTGATGTGCTGTTTGTGGCAAATTTTGATTATTTAACGACTGAATAATTTAGCGAAGCACTCGAAAACGGTTATCTGCAATTTGACCTTAAAATTATCAGAATCAGATTGCCTCCATCCAAACACTCGAAAACGGATATCTGCAATTTGACAACGCAATAATTAGACAATTTGTTTGCAACCGAAATCCGAAAATACCCCCTAAGATTAGATGAAGTTATAGAACTCTTGTTAATTATTGATACTTTAAACCTTTTAGTAGTTTTAAAGTTCATATAGTTTTTTATTTATTTCAGTTTTGGCAATAAATAGTCTATATGCGGCGCTTGGCTATCCGCCTCTTCCTGGGTGGTTAGTGTCGGGGGGAGACCCGTGTGCGGAAGGTTGGCAAGGCGTTCAATGTGTTAACTCAAACATTACTGGAATGTATGACTCAGTCTTGAAACCTCAAATGTTCTTAATTAATATTTGTCACATCTTTTATTGGAACATTGTCTAAGTTCTAATTTTATGAATGCATATAGAATTCTTAATGGTGCTAATTTGGGAGGCGAATTGGGTGAGAATTTGGGAGCCTTCGTTTCCATCATACAAATGTAAGTTATCAAAGTACTTCAAAGTTTTTTTGCGTCAAATGTGTTTTAGTCGTTCTTGTTAGTTGCTTGAATTTTTTGTTATAATTTTTGCGTGCAGAGATCTCAGCAATAATCATATTGGAGGCCATATACCATCAAGCCTTCCACTTACCATTAACAGTTTGTATGTTTATTAGTCCCTCATTACATCATAGTTGCAACTCTTTCTATTTGAAATTTTAAATGATTAACTCTTTCTATAATTAAGCGTTTGTTAGTTTTAGACGTGTATAATACATGTTTTTCTTGATGAAATAACATCTTTTAGTTCTTTTTCCATATAGAATGCTTTCAGGAAACCAGCTTACAGGGAGCATTCCTGACTCTCTTTCCTTGTTAGGCCAAATGACAGACTTGTAAGTATCTTGTTGAAATATCATGTACATGCAGAGTTTTATTTTCTAACAATTTTTTTTTTTTTTTTTTTTTTTTTTTTTTTTTTTTTTTTTTTCAGACACTTGAACAACAACCATTTGACAGGAGTAATACCAGATTCTTTTCAACAACTTGCACCCTTAGTAAATTTGTACGCCATCATTTCTTTTGTAACGTTTATGCTTATGTGCATGCTTATGGTTCTTTATGTGTATTATACGTCTTGTTGCAGGGATTTGTCTGCTAACAATTTAAGTGGTCCACTGCCTCCTTCCATGGCAAGCTTGTCATCATTAACAACATTGTGAGCACATTTATGTTCGGGTTTCACATAAATACTATATTCGTCTCAGAAAAAGTCTACGTTTGACTTTTTAGTCCGTGGAAACTAACTAGAGTTGATTATATTTTCTAGAATATATAAAATGCTATTTCTGAATATTTAAGGAGTTTTCCGATGACATTTTGTGAATGTCCGAAAAAAATTAATGTCAAATCTTCATTCGGAAAGTGCTTGGTTTGACTATTTAAAAGGTCAAGTCTCGGTCTTTTGGAACACAAGGTAAAATGGTTTGGATATGATCAATATTTGCAGGCACTTACAAGACAATCATCTTACTGGGGTTCTTGATGTGCTGCAAGATCTTCCACTTATAGCTCTGTAAATATTCTTGCCTTTTTTCCATATGAATTATTTTTTTTAGATTATCTTTCATTTTTTTAAACTGCGTGTTTTATGCATTTAAATAAGTAGCTTCTTGTGATGCAGGGATGTGGAAAATAATCTTTTCTCAGGGCCCATACCTCCCAAATTATTGACCATTCCAAATTTTAGGTCAAGTAAAAAACGACTCTTGATTCGTTCTACCAAATTTTGTCAGAAAGTGTTGCAAAATTTTATATTCTCTACGACCTTAATTTGTGCTCTTAACATTTAAGTTATGCAATGCAGAAGCACCGGAAATCCCTTTAATACAACGGTTATCCCTTCTCCGCCGGTCTCATCCCCATCACCGGCATCATTTGGACCACTGCCACCGGAAATAGGCCCAGGAATTCAAGTATTCGGACAACCACCGCCAGATCAACCAGTTTCTTCTGGAAAACTTAAGTCTTTTATGAATAAAAAAGTAGTGTGGGTTGCAATCGGTGGATTCTTGATTCTTGTTGTACTAGCATTTGCAATTTGCTTTTATATGTCAAAATGCCGTAGAGAAAAGTCAACAGTCAAAGTTTCAAAGGATGGGCTAGCTAAGAACTCTACCCTTAACGTCTTAAAATCATCCGAACATGGAGGTAAGCCCACACTTATCCATTCGCTTATGCTTTTCAGTTTTGTAACTCCAATGATTGAAAGAGAAACAAAAGTTTCACTTTGACTTCAGTGGTCCATAATCCACTTTAGATTTACAAACACAATATAAAACATAGAATGTTTGACCTTAAAAGTTACGTTATACTTTTTCCCCGACAGAGCTGTTATTTTACTTATCTCGTCTGTTTATCTTTCTTGATATCCCATTGTCAAAAGAGCATCTTACATCAATGCTTGTGTGGGGCAGACCTACAAGGCTATGCCCCCATGCACACCATATTAATCGTAGTTCAAGAACAATACTTTTTTTTGTTAGTTTTATTTGTAACCGTTGTTTTACAATGATACAGGAAGTAAGAATTTATTGACAAGGTCCTCCTCGAAAGGAGAGAAAGTTGAGACGATTTCTAAGAGCAAGGAGGAGCATGTGATAGACATGACCAAGGTAAATGCAACTTCTTCAACACGGCCCCTACCTCCTCAACCTTCTCCTCGTGAAGGGGTCATTGTGAAACCGATTGCAGCTCCACCAACTAATTCCCGCCGCACTGTGAGGACCTTAAACTCTGCAAAGTTTTTCTCGATTGCATCTCTACAAGAGTACACAAATAGCTTTTCTCCTGAAAATCTTGTTGGAAGTGGCATGCTTGCTACCGTATACAAAGCAGAGCTTCCTAACGGAAAGGTAAGATTTTTATATAATGATGTAGGTTTCATATAAGGTGGCAAAATGGACGAGGGATGAGCATGTTGGATACTGGGTCAAACTGGAAATTTTTGTGCGAATCAGAACAGGGTCTGGCCTGGTCTGGCCTGGCCTGGCCTGGCCTGGCCCTGTAATTATCTGTAACTTTAGTTTCATAGATAAGGGCACCTGTCGAAAAGACTATAAAACGTTTTCAATCATGCAAAGCGTAGGTCTAAGGACTTATTTTCTAAACAATTTCCCTCTAAATAATCAGCTTGTTCGTATATTCTTTTAATATTGTTTTTGATGTTTTGTGCTTTACAATCTTAAGCTGCTAGCAATCAAGAAACTTGACAATGCGACGTCTCGGAAGTGGAGCGATGAACAATTTATGGAGTTAGTGTCGACCGTATCTAAACTTCGAAATGAAAACATAGTTGGACTCGAGGGTTACTGTCTTGAACATGGTCAAAGACTTTTTGTTTATGACTATTGTGAAAATGGGACACTACATGAAGCTTTGCATTTAAATGATGAAATTCATGAAAAGCTTCCGTGGAATTCTCGAGTACATGTGGCACTTCAAATCGCAAGAGCCCTCGAGTAAGTACACATTTTAACCTACCATTTTGAACTTGATATGTTATATGTTATTAAATACAGTTTGGTGCCAACGAGTGCTTTAATGTTTGTTTCTGTTAAGGTATTTGCACGAGGTTTGTCAACCGGCGGTTGTACACCACAACTTAAAGTCAACAAATATTCTTTTCGACAATGAGCTTAATGGGCGTGTTTCAGATTGTGGTTTGGCACCACTACTACCATCTAGCCACATTAGCCAGGTAACCGTTACCCATCTGTTTAGAACTTGAGCCACATGGTTAGTTTGTGTATCCAATAGGCCTTGACTCAGCTTTCATTTTCTCAGTTGCAAGGTTCAGGATATGGTGGTCCAGAACTTGAGTCGGGAAGTTATACATATCAGAGTGACGTCTACAGCTTTGGAGTGATTATGTTAGAACTTTTCACCGGCCGAAAAGCTTTCGACAGGTTCTTCTTTACATATTTTGTTTTACATAAACTTAGTGAACTAAAGTATTCCTTTTATATAATTTATTTTTTTCTAACGATAAAAACTTGGGTTTTATAGTTCAAGGCCACGGGGAGAGCAATTTCTCGCGAGATGGGCGATATCTCAGTTACATGATATAGAAGCTTTGTCAAGGATGGTCGATCCTTCTTTACGTGCTGCATGTTCTTCCAAGTCTTTATCTCGGTTTGCAGATATTATTTCTCTCTGTGTTCAGGTTAGTAAGATTGTTAACCCATTTTCAAGATTGTTTCTTCATCTATATATAAAGATTAAACTCAAATCATTCCACCATCCCGCCTACCGAGTACTACTTTCTCTTTTAAGAATAAAAAGATGTGATTTTGAAAACCGCACCTCACCAGTCGGTGGTCATGCCCATTGAAACCATCACAAACTCACTCTCGTTTTATATCATCATCATCATCATTATACTCGTTAATCCCACCAATAGCAAAAGCTAAGGTAGGGTCTGAGGAGGATAAGATGTAGACAACCTTACCTCTACCCCGTGGGAATAGAGAGGCTGCTTCCGGTGAGACCCTCGGCTCGATAGTGGTTTGTATCAAGCCTTGGACACAAGGCACATAATAATTAGCAATCGGGACAAACTCAACGCCACCACATGATGCATGATTAACCGTCCGTCATTTTTAACGTTATTTTCACGAAATTAGTAAAATAACGCTAAAATTAGTGCAACTTTACATCCCTCCCCCCCCCCCCCCCCCCCCCCCCCCCCCCCAAGGGCCACACATATGTGTGCACAACTGTAAGCGGGGCTTTCTCGTTTTATATATCATCTGATATTTAGTTATTTGTTTGTTTTCTGTATAGCCTGAACCGGAGTTTAGGCCACCGATGTCAGAAATTGTGCAAAGCCTGTTAAATATGATTCAAAGAAATCCTTAAACAGCATTTAGAAATGGAATGCTCCAAGACAAGGTTACGTACTAGCAAAAAACTACATGATGGTAGCCTTTGACAATGTGTGTGATAACTAAATCTTTTAGTTTAGACATGGATATGTTTCAATTTTGTTTAGTTTGTTTGTTTAATGTTTTGTGGTGGTTTCTAACTGTAAGTATTATTCATTTTATATTATAAATTTAAATTAATTTTATGTTATGTATAAATTTCTAGTTTTATAGATAGTTGCAATATGCAGGTATCATTAGTACCTTTTATAAAGCCTGATTATGATATTGGTTTTAACTCTTGATATCCAAAGTTTTGGATGCTTGTTTCATTTGTGTAGAATTTTAAATTTAAAACGTTAAATATAAGTTTTTATGTATCGGTTCGTGATGGGTTTACTGGGTTTTTGTTATGTATCGGTTTGGTTTGTTGCAGTTCAGTATAATACCAGCATATGGTATAGTAATTGAAAGAGATATACTCGGCATGATATTAAAACGTTGCTTACCGTTTGTTGGTATCTATAATGTTTCTATACTATTTAGACATGTCCATGGTTTAATGATATGAACGGATTTTAATTAACACAACTGGTTTTACATCTCTCATTTCGGGCAATCGACCATATGTCTAGAATAAGAACCAAAGATCATACTAGTTTTACATCCCTCATTTCAGGCAATCAAGTTGGAGACCATATGTCTAGAACAAGAACATAAGATCGGACATGTTTTACATCCTCATCACAGGCAATCAGGTTGGATCAAGGTTGAATATTCGAATATATGAAGGTTATAGTCATAAACAACAATCATAAGAAGTTTATAACTTCTAGACTATTGAAAGTGGGGGGTTTGGGTTGGGGGCTTAAGTTGCCATGTGGGAATAATAAGCTCTACAGCTAAAGCTCTCAAAAGGTAGGTAGTGGTCTAGTGGAAAAACTTAAGTTTTAAATGTTTCAACCAATAATGGTCGGTCAATTTTTTTTTCAACAAAGTGCAACCAATCAAACACCCCCACCTCACCCCCTTCCTCTCCCCGTCCCCCCGCGCCAAAGGGGCCATACCATGGGGATGTATGGGGCATGTGTGAGCTTTTCACGCTGCCACTCCCTTCACTCTTATAAGAAAACGAAAAACATATGTTTTTAAATCTATGTATTTGATTTTTTTCCTCTTTAAATATTATTTTAGCTATATACAAGACTGCTACATAAACATATCATCTACTTTTTTTCTTTTTTTTTTGGGTTTCTCTAGGGGTTAACTTATATAATCATTAAAAAAATGGTAAAACAAATTTTATTGGAATTAGTACCGTTAAATTGGGTAAACAAATTTCGGTGGAAGGTAAGAATTAGAGCGTGGGGAGTAGGGCTTGAAACATGACGTGAAAATGGTCTTCAAGCTCGACGCACCGCCCCCCAGGGGCTTGAAACATGGCGTGGCCCCAAGGGCTTGAAGAATCCCACGGTCGTGTGGCAGGTCTTGCATGAATGTGATTAGCTGTTTTTTTTTTAAGTTATACGCACAAACTTTCCAAAACACAAGCCCCCTTTCCAAGTCTCCACTTCCCCTACCAATGTTTCTAAATCCGGACCGGACCAGACCGGCCAGTCTGATCGGGAAACGGACCCCCGGCCGGTCCGAGTTTCTATGTTGGACCGCTATACAGAGGACCGATAATTGACGAGATGACCCGGGCGGTCGGACGAGATTTAAGAGGTTGGACGGGTTTTTTTTTTTCTTTTTGGGTTTTGGTTTGTATTTTGGGCTGGTTCATTAAGCAAGTCGGACCAGTGAACCGGCGAGAACTCCAATTTAACGTCTGATCCGATTCTGAAAACATTATCCCCTACCTTTTGAACACTTGATTTGTAGACCACACATGTGCTACGCCCTACGTGACAACCTTAAGTCTTCTTATAGAACTATCAAACGAAACGAAATCTAACCCGTGTCCGAACTACATAACCCCAAGTCCCAACAAACAAGAGGCCGGCTAACGTACAAAGCCTTCTTAACCTACAAAGTGTGAGAAGCCATCCTGGCCCTCCATCTCTCACCTTCTGCGTTTTATAAGGAAAACCTCGTACATTAATTACCCACGTTTGTCATTAATGACAGTTATCAATTTGAGGGTAAAACAGACAAATTACAAACTAAAATAATTTGAATTTTTTAATCCAGCGCCCAAATCAACCTCAATAATTGACGGTTACTTCATTTTATGCGTGCGATTGATTCTCCAAAAATCAAAACTGACACCGAAGTCCAAAAAATCAAAAAACAGAGCATCGGAGAAACACTAAATCATATCAACAAAATATGCCTCCAAAAACGCAAATCAGGTAAGGAATTGTTCATGATTTTACTTTAATTTTGATCGTATTTTGATCGTATTTTACTTTAATTTTACTTCATGATTTTACTTTAAAAACCTAAAACAGGTGAAGTACGTGAAAAAAGTAAAGGCGTTTTACTGATTAGTATGATGTTTTGGTGATCTATAGTTGCAGATGCGTTTTGAAGTTTTAGTAGAGGCGTTTTATGAATTTAGTAATGCATTAGATAATCAGTGGTTTGCTCATCATGAAAAAGTAAAACGCATGTGTATCAATGTTAAAAAAAAAGTAAAACGCATTTGTAAACCATAAAACGCATGTGTATCAATGTTGATCAGAAGTTAGGCCATCAGTGGTTTTGATTCAGCAGTAGTTAAAACGCATTTGTAAACACATAAAACGCATGTGTATCAATGTTCATCAGTGGTTTTGCTCATCAGAATTGAGGCCATCAGTGGTTTGATTCAGCAGTAGTTTGCTCATCAGAAGTTAGGCCATCAGTGGTTTGATTCAGCAGTAGTTAAAACGCATTTGTAAACCCATAAAACGCATGTGTATCAATGTTTCATCAGTGGTTTGCTCATCAGAAGTTAGGCCATCAGTGGTTTGATTCAGCAGTAGTTTGTTCATCAGAAGTTAGGCCATCAGTGGTTTGATTCAGCAGTAGTTAAAACGCATTTGTAAACCCATAAAACGCATGTGTATCAATGTTTCATCAGTAGTTTGCTCATCAGAAGTTAGGCCATCAGTGGTTTGATTCAGCAGTAGTTAATAACATAATATCACCAGATACATCAAAACGCATGTTAAAACATAATAAAACGCATTTGAATCTTATCAATAAACATAATATCACCAGATACAACAAAACGCATGTTAAAAACATATTAAAACGCATTTGAATGTTATCCTAAACATAATATCACCAGATACATCAAAACGCATGTATAAAACATACTAAAACGCAAATGATTATCTTCAAATCCACAAAACATCAAAAAAATTTAATGGAATGCTCAACCTCTGTTTTCATCACTGATCTAAAAAAACTTCAAAAACAGTAGAAACTTCATGTTCTTCATCGAATAAGAATTCAGGTTCATTGTTTAGATCTGAAAACACAAATTAAGAGTAAGATCACGATTAATTGAAAACAATAAAAACACAGTACATACCGAACATGGTGAAGAACTCGGCAAATTGATTATGATTTTTCGTAAAAAATTGGAATCAGTGATCGACGATGATTGTAGATTTTTGAATATGGTAAGAAATGATAATCGTATATTATGGAATCAGTTATGAAATTTGAAAATATTGATGAACGATAAAACAGGGATTTGATAATAAACGTGATTAATTGATATGTCCAATTGACTATACTACCCCTCTAATCAGTTATAGAGTTATAACAGACAAGTTCCACGTGGCATCATTTTGTGGCTTCCTACACTTTGTAGGATAAGGGACTTTGTACCCTACAACAAACAATACAAGCCCCCTTCCACACCCCCGATATTCTTAAGAAGAAGGGTATGAAAGTAAATTGGCAACGTCTCTGCGTCCTTGCTCCGTTGGTCAAAAGAGCAGAAACCCCTGTTCTTGTTGTTCCTGCTCACCCAAACCCAAACAGTATTATTATTATTATTCCCTCATAAAATCCTTATAAACTTCGACTTCAAACGTTGATTGATGCCCTACGCAATCTTATCAGGTATTCACCATTCTTTGTTAATTCCAATATCTTTCGCTCCTCTTCTCGTCTCATATTTCTTCGCTTATTATTATTATTATTATTATGATTATTATTATTATTATTATTATTATTATCAACTTTAGGTTCCTAATTATTTTACTGCGTGTTTTCTTGGTGTTCCATTGCTTTCGTGTACTCAATTCATATTTGTTACTTTCATCCTCGTCTCTTAATTGCTTGCTTTAATTTCTGTTCGGAATCTAGTTAATTGGTAACCTAGGGTTTTTAGTGTTTTGCTCATGGTGATCAATTGCAGTTTCCCTATATGTTCTTTGTGTTATTTATTGTTGTATATCCTCTGCCGTCTGTATTCTTGATGATTCTTAAGGCATTTGATTGATTAAGTTTGTCAGTATTTTGCTTGCTTTGTATATTATGCCTTGCTTTTGATATGTGGATGATCTCTAATCTCTTTGTAGTTATGATTTTTGACTCATTAACCTACTCCAACACTAATCTCAATGCTTAGGTTATAATATTTTCTTATCTTGAAAAGACCTAATTATGGTTGCTGATCGTTTTCTTTCACTAGTTTTCTGTAAATTTATATGGTTTTCTTATAACAGTTTAATTTGCAAGTTTGGCCAGTCATAGGGCTCGCATGTTGATAACCAGGAATATCTAATTATGTAAATGTTTGTTGTGCTCCAAATTCAGTTTATGTTGCCTTCTCATTTGTTTCATGCAAGCAAATGCTTCTTGTTATTTGTTACACTCATAGTTATCAAAGGCGCTAGGCGCAAAAAAAACGAGAGCCTGAGTTAAAAAAAGCTAACAAAGAAAATAAAGTAAAAATATATTAAAATAATACTATTTTTCATCTAGTTAGTACCAAAAGAAATAAAATATTGATGTATTAGTAGTGTACAGAAGTAGTTTTTCATAGATAAAAGTAGAAATCTGGTTGAAAATTAGCCATAATTTAACGAATTTGGTTGGAAACTCGCCGGAATTTGGTAATCTAGTTGAAATCTGCGCCTAAACCATCACCTGGAGAATTAAAGCGCAATTTTCTCGACTCAAAGCGCAAATGCATCGCCTCGCCTAAAAAATGGGCCTAGGCGCAAGAGGCGATGGCTTTTAACAACTATGGTTACACTGATGTTAGCTTGTGTTCTGTAAATATTAGAAGGTGACTTGATAGACAGGTTATTGTGTTCCTTGTTAACTTCTTTAATTAACAATCTAAGGTTTGATCTTACCTTTAGCTTTCTTGTTTGCTGTGGGGCGACTTTGTATCTACTACCACAAACCTTAAATAGAATGCTGTACGCTTGAGCCATACGTGACATTTGCATCAGTTATTGTTTACAATTGGGACAAATTAGAATGAATTATCCACTGTTTTTTATACAGGTTGATCTAGTCACATGGTTTAGTACAATATATTTCTTTTCAGTTATATTTGATTATTGTAATGGACCCTACACGGTCAAACTCTGGAACTGCTGAGGATAATATTGGAATTCCTGATGATTTACGTTGCAAGAGATCAGACGGGAAACAATGGAGATGCCATGCAATGTCGATGCCAGACAAGACAGTATGTGAAAAACACTACATTCAAGCAAAGAAAAGAGCTGCAAATTCTGCAATGAGGGCCAGTCTTAAGAAAGCAAAAAGGAAACCTGCAGGTGAAAGTGACAGTTATTTAGAGAGTAAAAGTGATGATATGGATTCGCCTCTCGTGGATTACCGAATTTCAGATAAACAGAAAGATAAGCTGTCAAAGAAACAAATAAGTTATTCACCTGAAACACCTTCTTCATTTAAGACTTCATCTGTTCACATCTCTTCAAAATCAAACGATGATCTACAAAGAGATATGGATGAATCTGAAGAGACACCAAAGGCTTACAGGACACCATCTTCTGTTGCTGATTCATCAAAGAGCAGATCTGAGAAGATGCATAATGCTAGTGCTATGACTGTAAGTCAAATTTTTTTATGTTTTATGATAAATATTCAACAGCTTTTAGAGGGTGTGGCTTTTTGCATTATTAATCTGCTTATCTAATTGTTGCAACTTGAGTCATGAATTATGATACTCCGTTTCTAGTGTTAAAATAATTCCATTTACAAGTATCTGATTATTTAGAAAAATAGCTGGTTAATCACCTCTTCAAACAATAGGTTGTTTGTTAATTACATCTTTAAACAACAGAAACATATCTGAACACCATCTCTTGCAACATGCTTTATTGCTTTATTACAACTGGTGGTCTGATTCTGATAATTCGATATCACACAATCACTCTCAAAACACAAATCCAAATAGACTCTAATTAGCTATTACTACTTCATGACTTTTAATAAGAGCAAAACATCACAAGATGAATTGAGTTGCAAAACTAATGGAGTATCTGCACAATATACAAACTAATCTAAAGATTATGTATTGGAATACAATTTTGCTCGGCTCGTTTTCAGGAAACTTCTGATGGGAGTTCAGAATCATCTGAAGATACAGGTGGACAAATTTGTCATCAGTGCCGACGGGATGACACACAGAATGTTATTTGGTGCGCTAAATGTGATAGGAGAGGATACTGTGATAAATGTGTTTCCACATGGTAAGATTGACTACATTAGGAATACATCATTGTTTTGACAATTTGATCCACCATTTACTAAACTCTTTACCCTGTTCTGCAGGTATCCTGACATTCCAGCTGAAGAAATTCATAGAATCTGTCCTGCATGTCGAGGTTGCTGTAATTGCAAGATGTGTTTACGGGGCGATAATATGATAAAGGTAAATACATCGTAGAAGGGAAAACTGTTTTCATATATCTTAGCAGATATATGTAATTATTTCTGCTGTGTGCTCATCTGAGGCCAAATTTATTTCCATATTGCAGGGAAAAATACGGGAAATACCTGTCCAAGATAAATTAGAGCATCTATTTTGTCTTTTGTCTTCTGTACTTCCTGTGGTCAAACAGATCCACGTTGACCAGTGTTTCGAATTAGAACTTGAAAGAAAGCTTCGAGGTAAGATACATACATAGATTAAAACCACATCTGCCAAGTCATCTAATTTAATCTTCTGCTTGGTTTATATCTGATTCAGGAAACAGAATAGATCTTCCCAGGACAAAATTAAACGCAGATGAGCAAATGTGCTGGTAATGTCGCTATTATATGCTCATGATACCAAAAAAATAATGTTAAACCGCATTTTAATATCTTTAGAAGTGTTGTGGTGGCAGTGACTTCTGCAGAATACCGATTATCGATTATCACCGACACTGTGTGAAATGCTCATATGATATATGCCTTAGATGCTGCCAAGATGTAAGAAAAGGCACAAAAGATGATGGTGAACCAGATGCAAGCAGAATTCAAAATGAAGATATAGATATTCTTGAAAATCAAGAAAACCCATTAGAACAAAGAATGAGATTATCCAATAAGCTTCATGATTGGAAAGCCAACACTGATGGCAGTATTCCATGCCCTCCAAAACAACATGGTGGTTGTGGTAGCTCACCTTTGATGTTAAAACGTATTTTTAAAATGAATTGGGTTGCAAAACTTGTAAAAAACGTGGATGAAATGGTTAGTGGGTGTAAAATGTATGACATCAGCCCCCAAAATATAGATGGTTTAAGCAATATCTTGTATGCTCCATCTTGTGAAGATATAAAAAGTGGAGGGATCAGCGAATTTAGAAAACATTGGATTAAAGGTGAACCGGTTATAATTAAGGGGGTTTGTGATGAGTCATCAATGTTAGGTTGGGATCCTATGGTAATGTGGAAAGGAATTCAAGAGACAACTGAGGAAAGAACGAAGGAAGATAACAGAATTGTGAAGGCTATTGATTGCTTTGACCGGTCTGAGGTAGGTTTCAAACTTTTTAATCCAATTATGGACTTGAGAGAGGTGACAGTTTCAACCCGTATACGTCTTAATGGGCTGATTTGGGTTATACTTTCTCTAACACCTATCAAAGGGACATAAATAGATAAAACAGAATGGGTTGAATGGTGAGTGAAACGGGTCGAAAGTTATGCATACTCTTAATTCGATTTATTTCAAAAATTAGATTACCTTTATAATAATATAAAATTAATCAAATGTAACACTCTAATTATCTAATGTCAACGGGTTGTCCTTCTCCGACCAAACCCATTTGGACCCACATCAAAAATTACTTATTTTGTCCTAATCGGTTACCTAATCTGCCAGACCTGTCTTTTTACATCTCTAGTTAATATCTTCTGTTATTGTTTTAACATGTATCCATTCTGCCTATATTTTATACCAGATAGATATTGAACTAAGAGAATTTATCAGAGGATATTCCGAGGGTAGCATACAGGAAAATAATCAGCCACGGATGTTAGTTCTGAAAAACTGGCCTTCTCCCAGTGCCTCTGAAGAGTTTTTATTATACCAGAGACCTGAGTTTATTAGTAAACTACCTTTGCTTGAATATATTCATTCCAAGTGGGGCCTACTAAATCTTGCTGCAAAGTTACCTCATTACTCTCTGCAGAATGATGTAGGGCCTAAGATATTGATTTCTTATGGAATGTGTGACGAACTTGGTCAAGGCGACTCAGTCAACATGCTCCGTTTCAATATGCGTGATGTGGTGAGTATACTTATCTTTGTTATTCAACTGGGGTCTGTTTGCTTTGCAATTGTTTAGGTTTTGCTGCACCCTTAGCTTTATAGTTTGCTTTAAAAGTTGAGGAATCGAATTTATTATTAATTTTACTAGGGTGGTTTGGAACAATAGCTATGTTTTTTTTTTTTTTTTTTTTTTTTTTTTTTTTTTTTTTTTTTTTTTTGTAACAAAAAAGAGTTATTTTTATGTTTTCATTTCCTTGTAGACTATGAATATATTATTCAGTCCAGGTTCATGATTAATTTTAGTTATGAATTTATGTGGCATGAAACTAGGTATACCTGTTAGTTCATACATGTGAAGTAAAGAGCAAGTTACAAACAGATGCACTAAAATCACCAATTGCCGGACACGACACGAAAAATGACGAGGAGATAAACATAGATTTAATGGAAGATGATACAACTGAAACCCTAGGGATTAGTAATACTGATAATGAGAAAGCTCTTAAATGTGAAGATTTAAACACGATTTGTGAGGGGACCGTTACAAAAAGCCAACCAGGTGCAATTTGGGACATTTTTCGCCGTGAAGATGTTCCAAAGCTGACTGAGTATATGAGACTTCACAGGAATGAGTTTGGTATCCCTGATGACATCATCATTGATTCTGTAAGTCCAATATCACTCTTTGTATTAAATTGATGTTTTCCAATGCAAGATTTGATCTTTTATTCATGTTCTATGCATATTAGGTACCACAACCTCTTCATGAAGGAATGATGTTCCTGAACATTCACCATAAAAGGAAGCTAAAGGAAGAATTTGGTAAGTTTTACTCTCAAGAGATGCTCACGTTATAATTTGAACAATTTGTTTTGTTTTTTTACCTGTAAATATCTCATGTCCTAGAAATCTGCTTCAAATAATCAAATGTTCATCTAGTTCGCCTTTATGTTCGTATTGGAATTAAAATGTTGATATTTAATTGTAGAAATTTTTTCAATTCATGATCAGGTATAGAGCCATGGTCAATTGAGCAGCATTTAGGGGTTGCGGTATTTATCCCCACTGGATGTCCTTTTCAAGTGAGGAACCTTCAGGTGAGTTCAATGCAGTTAAAAAGACTAAATAAAATTGGGGGTGTTGTTTTGATGGTTTTTAGGGCAAAATTGTAAGCCAAGCTGTTAGTAACAGATTTTTAACGCTTAAACCCAAATCAAACTATTAGACTTATAACGGTATGGTTTCGCAGTCTCTGCATACGGTGCCTTTAAAACAGGCCACTTTTGGCTCAGGTTGGGTTGGCCCAAAACGTCTAGGACTGTAACACTGTAACATATGAATTGGCACACATTGATTTATAGAGCAAGTACAACTTTAAGTAAAGAGAACAAATGTAACATATAGGATTAGGTAACACTGTAACATATAATTTTTTTTTTTAAATATAACTAGGACCAAGTGAACGGTCCGTTCTGGGTTTTAAACCAATTCGCAAATCTTTAGTTTTCTTTCGAGTATTAGATCATTTTTTACTCATGGTCCACAACTGCACATAACACACATTTTTTATATTTATTAACTTTTTTTTTTCATCTTTTACAGTCATCGGTTCAGTTAGGCCTTGATTTTCTTTCCCCCGAAAGTTTATCAGAGGCTGTAAGATTAGCTGGAGAAATCCGTGAACTTCCTAATGACCATGATGCAAAGCTTCAAATGTTAGAGGTCAAACTTTCTTTCCAATAATGCCTCTGTGCTTTCTTTCTACTCTTTCATATATTTTTCTATACATTTACGGACCTACTTTATTATCGCCTTTTTAAAATGTTTGTAGGCTGGCAAAATCTCTTTGTATGCAGCAAGTTCATCTGTTAAGGAAGTTCAAAAATTGGTGTTGGATCCAAAGTAAGACATTCGGAATCTTTTTTATTATGCTTATGCTTCCTTTTTTTATGGTTATCTTTTTAGTGGTCTTTCATGCTTTACAGCACATTTTGTTTAATACTTAATCAAAAATGAGTGCTTTAGCTTTACAGTTAATTAATGAGTGTATGGGCCTTATCACCTTTTCTTAAAAGGGAATGATATTCTAGCTAAAGGGTTATCCAATAAGCTCATTGCCATACTTTCACTACTGTAACAAACATAAATTTTAGCCGTTATCATTGATTTCTTTTCATTTGGTGGATCCCATCTTGACTTTATTTACATCATAAAATGGGGCCAACTAAAAGGAACTGCTGAATCTAAGGAAACGGCGAAAACGATGGAGCATTTTTTTATCGTTATCCCATCTAGTGACCCAATACCAGTTAAATATATTCCAACTTTATGTTTGCATAACCCTTTAATGCATCATGAAAAAAACTATTTTTTGTGAGACTAATAATTTGATAATACAACCCCTTAATGCATTATGAAAAAAGTCCGTAGTTATTATTTATGCCGACAATGCTTCTGTTTAGTGTTTATACATTTAGATCTTCGCTTGCCATGCGGTTTCACTTTGATTTTTCACATGTAAACCATCAGATGAAATGTTACAGCTGTTGTAGATGTGGCAAAATGAGTAGGAGGCAACTAGATTAACCGGTCTTTTTTTTTTTTTTTTTTTTTTTTTTTTTTTGCGATAGTTACATTATTCCAATACTGTCCAACTACTTAAATAAAATGGTCAAGGAAGTTTCATGCATCAACACTACACTTTCGGCAGCATTTGCGCCGTTTCTTTTAAACTAATTATTCACCCCTGATCAATTGCATTCAACATTGTTTTCCTTAGTTTGGTCTTGTAATTGATGAATGGAGTTGCTATGTTGCAGGTTTGGTGCAGAGCTCACTTTTGAAGATCCAAACTTAACGAAGTTGGTTTCACTGAATCTCGAGAAGATGAGTAAACAACAGGTGGTGTGTGCTTGAACATGCGGTTTCCGCAAGTGTAATCTAAATATATAATTTATAAACCCTACTTTGACATGTTTTACAGCAAGACTTGTATTTATGTGACATAAGATTAAAATATAGTCTAATTCTTACCGTACCGATATTGAGCTGAACCAGGCTCCAGAATCCAGATACTTTTGTGCTGTTGGCAATGGCTATATCTACTAGTAATTAGGTGTAGGCCCTCATTGCATTGAGCTGGGAACTATATGTGCAGTTGGCCTTATTGGGGAGTTAGACTTTAGACCTGTACAAAACCTTAAGGCTTAAACTAGAGCTGGAAAAAAGACCGGTTTGGATTTTCAAACTTGTTTGTAACTCGACTCAACTTTCACTAAAAGACCGGTTTGAGCCAAACCAGTTTCAGCCTGACCATACTGTTAGTTTGTATACCGGCTTCCCCTCTCATCACCCAAACCAGTTTCAAGGCGAGTTAAAAAACATTTTTTTAATTGCCAGTTTATGATCCAAACCGGGTTTCCCGTTTCCGCCCGACCGAAGCCGGTTGAACAGGTTTGATTATATTCAAACTAAAACCGGCTTATAATCTGAACTCATTTCTATACAAGCCAATTTTGACCAGATTTGACCACTTGGTTCGGGTTATAACCCGAATTGATTCTGGAATTTAAAAAAAAAAAAAAAAAAAAAAAAAACCAATTTGGCCTCCTCTACCTTAAACTTTATTTTTGATCATTAGTTTTATGCAATACAATGCCATTGAGAAGTAAAAATTTTCCTAAATTAAAATTTGATGTGTGAACATTTGATTCATTTGTCAGTCCGTACGTTATCAATTTTCAACTGTTTGTGTAACACTGCAACCCATCTGATTGGACTTTGGATCCTTTGTTGGTGGCATGGCACCCAAATCATTTCGATCATGTCCAATAACAGGCTAGATACGATGGGCCTAATGATGATTGTGTAACCTTTTGTATTGTTTTCACACACCGGTACCCACATTTCAGAAGTATAGTTTATTGATGTGATACATCAAAGATATAAAAGTAATCCACCACTGTTTTACATTTGCGTGAAAATTTACAAGGGGAGGTGGGGCGCTACCAACAAATGGGGTTGGTACCTCACCATCCCTACGGTAACACCGCTGTTGATAGTAGGGGTAGTGGGTTTGGTTAGCGAAATCGTGAAGTAACACTCGTGAACTTTGGAGGCTTTTGTGAGATTTTTTTTTCAGGGTAGAATTGCCTCCAAAGTTGTGTTTCGGTGTAGTGAATCAGTAAAATGATGTTGCAGTGAAGGGTTGGTAGAAATCAGGGTAACTCAGTAAAGTTCGGGGTAACGCCCTGCCCTCCTAATATTTGGACATATTCAGGCGGCTATACATCATATTCAATAAGCGTCAGAATTATGGTTGTAAACAAGTCAAGCCTGACTAGCTTGGACCCGACTCATTTAATTTAAGACAGTTTGAGTTCAGCTTGTATGCTCCACTTCTAAAGCTCAAGTTCGACTCGTTTTTTTATTTATTAATAATTTAATATTATAAATTATTTGTATTTATTTTAATATATATATAGTTATAATTTCTATATATATAACACTATGTCTACACATATTAATTTTATCATAGTTTTATATATGTAATATTAAATGTTATAAAATTTATATTTAATATATCAAATAAAATTTATAGCTTATTTATGCTCCCAGACCTACCTAGGTCGATAACTCGATATGTGAAGCCGGAGCTTAGCTCCTGTATTAATATGAGCTCGTCTAAGCTTGACTAGATTTAAGTTTTTAACAGACCTATCTTTATTAGCTAGTAGCTTGTCTTGTTTAAACCCATAATTTAAAAGTTACATGTCCTGTCACGGGCCAACAAAAGTTTTAATCATATCGTTCTCCTGTGCCTTCTATAAAGTTTGCCATAAAGTTCATTACGCTCAAAACATTATGAATCCATGTCTTCTTCTTCAGGAAAATGACTAATTAATATTATGACACGTCTAATAAATTTGTTATTAACCAATTTATTAAAACCTTAGCTTTTTATAAATGTTGTTGGACCATGAGCATGGGGTGGCTTTTGATGACCACATGTGAGGAGTTTGATTCCATGTGTGGATATGGATTCAATGTATGTTTGGTGAGTAAACAATTCAAATGTTGGAGGGTTTCAATAAATAACAAAATGTAAGAAAGACATAACATGAACAAGATCTAGTAGTATAATATATATATACTTTTAGAAAAACATATGAGGTAACTTTTAACCGACTCCAAAAATGTATAGACAGTCCCACACTTCCACATCATAAAATGATGATACATAATTTTATGGTATAAAATTCGTTTAAATATTATTTCTTTTAGTGTTAAAATGAAAAACCGAGGGATGACTTGGCAAATTCAAAGTAGGATACCTTTTCTATGTGTCAAGTTTATAATTACAATATATTTATAGTTTACAATTATAGAAGTATGGATATGAATTATTTATATTTTATCATACAAAATGCATGATCAATTTGCTTCTATAAAAATATTATTAATTAGCGAGTAACTTTACCCGGATGGTGTATGCATTGCAATAAGTAAAACTTTTACATTTGTTTCTAGCATTATATATATCTAATAAGTTTACGACACTTGAACCATGAATTACTATTGTCACACTTCTTTTTGTTTTGAACAGAAAGTATAAGGCATATTTTGTTGATGCCTCTCCTCTCTCTAACAAATTGGCCATTAACTTAAAAGTTAACTTTACTTTCTTTTAATTTCACTATCAAATTTTTAGCTTTTAAAATTTAAAACTTTGGTCATTAACTTTTAACTTAACTTTATTTTTTTTTAATTTGACCACCAAACTTTTAGCCTTTAGGATTTAAAACTTTAAGCACCAAACTTTTAGTTTTTAGGATTTCAAACTTTGACCACCCAACTTTTTTAAACTTCCATTGCACTTTTGCGAAACTTTTAGCTTTTAGGATTTCAAACTTTGACCACGAGAAAATAACAGCCACTTAATATTATCTTTTACGTCTACGAAACTCTCCACGCAACAGGAGCTCCCACAGCAACACGCGATCTTTAACATTCATCAAACCCTCAACGCAACAGGAGCTCCCGCCGCGAAGCGCGGGGTAATAGAATCCTAGTTAAACTTAATCTTAATATTTTTACTCATCCGTCACAGTAAATACTAAATTAAAATATGCAGTTTCTAGCAAGCTTCACGATCACATGTGTTTTGTATTTATTTGTATGATTAAATGAAGATAAAAACACTGAGGTAGACAGGTTGTGCTTGCATGATCCCTTTCTAGAAAAACACCATTATTAAAAAGTAATATTTAGTTTTGTTGGGTCTGCTGACCTGGAGAAGAACAGATGATTGGAAAGCCAAAATATGCTATCTATTTGATCCTTGAATAAACAGTCTTTACAACTTACTTCTCCCAAAAGACTGCTGACCCTAACTACTGTTCTATCCAAACAACTGCTCAACAACTGCTGATACAAAGAACTGCTAAGGAAACAACTGATGAAGAACAACTGCTGACCAAAGGTCTGAAGAAGAGCAACAGCAGATACAAGTACTGAAGACCAAAGCACTGCTGGAAGCAACAGCACTTAGGCTTCAGCAGTGGATACAAGATCGTCAGAGTTTATCTTTAACAGCTGTTTACTATCAGTACTTTCAATGTAACAGTAGTTTGTATAGCAGATGTTTAAGTTTGTTATTCTGTTAGAGGTCACTGTCTTAGGTGACGTCAGCCTAGGTCATCAGTGGTTTGAGTCAGTCTATAAATAGAACAGTGCATGTACTGTTCTATTGCATCACACACAAAACATTCTCTCTGACAAACAACTGTGTGATCAGGCTGAGGGGGAGTAACTTGTACGATTGTAATCTTTGATATATTAATGAAAGCATTCGATCGAAAAACATTTACTCTCTTGTTTTGATTTACAGTTTATTATTCCGCTGCACTTTCATTCTACTTTCATTCCATTATTGTCATCATTTAGTTAAACAATCAAAACAAACAAACTCAGATCCTAACAATTGGTATCAGAGCTTGGTCAATTAAATTCGATCTAACAAATCAATTTAATAATCAGCTCACAATTATTGATATCGTTTGTCAGTTTGATTAAAAACAGAGTAATAGTTTAATTTCGATTCAACCGTTGTTAAACAGACTTTGTTTTTTGAAAAATCAGAGAATGGCTTCTATCAATCACGATCCACATAACACTGGCACGAACAACAAGCCACCGATGCTTGTCAGATCTGAATACAATATCTGGCAACGTCGGATGAGCCATGTTCTAGCTCAACAAAACACTGGGTGTTGGAAGTCGGTTATCTTCGGACCACATGTTCCGACTGTGCCGAGTACTGAAGATCCCAAAGTGTTTGAGCCAAAGAAACTTGAAAACTACTCCGACCAGGATTTTCAGAAAATTGAGCTAGATGCTAAGGCCTTCAGTATTGTGGCCATGGCTCTACCAAATGATATATATGCTGGGTTGTTACACTGTAACAGTGCAAAGGAGTTGTGGGATGCACTGAAAGAGCAGTTTGGTGGGACTGAGGAGGTTATTGAAAACAACCGTGAAATACTTAACCAACAATATGAAACATTCAGTCATGTCAAAGGAGAGTCATTAACTCAACAGTTTGAGAGATTTAACTGCTTAATTAGTGAACTAAAATTGGTTGGTCTTACTTACCCTCATTCAACTTTGAACCATAGGTTTTTAAGATCATTACCAGACAAATGGGACACTATTGCAATTGTTATGAGAAACTCAATAGGATTTAAAGACCTATCACTGACCCAGCTTCATGGTAAGCTCTTGACCTATGAAAGAGAGCTTAACCAGAAAAAGAAGCTCCAGGACTCTGGAAAAGTGTCTGATGACTATGTGTTTGGGAACACAGCACTTTTGGGTCATGATGAGGTGCCTGGAAACACAAAGGATCAGAGTTATGATCATTTTATTGACATAACTTCAGGTTTTAACTCAGGTTTTAACTCTGATTCTTATTCACCTAACTATGCTTTCACAGCAAGTGGTGGTGATATACAGGCATCTGATAACATATCCTTTGAGTATGATGACCTGAAATACTTTGACCCTGATGATTTGGAAGAAATGGACATTATGCACCAATTGGCCCTTCTCAGTGTAAGAACTAATAATTTTTACAAGAAAACAGGGAGAAGGTTTCCAGGGTTGACTGGCAGATCTAAGGTGGGGTTGGATAAATCAAAGATCAAGTGTTATAAATGTCATAGGTTTGGTCATTTTGCTAGGGAATGTAGGGGTCAACATGGTACACCTATGATAACCTATCCAAATCAAAGACCACAGACCAACACTTATCAGAATTCCTATAATACCCCTGGACCAAATGTGCAAAACACTGCTCATTTTGCACAGTCCTCAAACACTGTTCCTGTCCAGTATGTCCAAACCACTGTTCCTCAGATCCATTATGTGCAAACATCTGTTGCTCCACCACCTGTTCAAACGACTGTTGCACCATCCTCTGCTCCTGCAGAGACCAGTCAACAGAGCTTCTTTACCCAAGGCTTTGTTGATTGGAGCAGTCTACCTGATGAGCTAACAGATGAGAATTTTGCACTGGTTGCCAAAGCTGAAAATGAACCTGAAAACTTTTGTTTCATGGCTATGGTTGATGAGATTGAATCTGAGGAAGTGGTAAATGAATCTGAGGTTGTGACTGATGATATTGTTAGTGAAGTTGTTGCAGGTGAGAAACCTGAAGAAGAGGTTGTGAATCTCTCAGATCCCTGGGGTGCATCTGATGAATGTGAGTGCAAGTGTGATTGTGCATTGATGGCTGCTGCTAAGGTATCTCCTCAAATTCTCAAAGAGTTGTGTTCTGACAAATGTGTAATAGCATTTGCTAACATTAAAGAGGTGAATGAAAACCTTAGAAAGAAAATTTTGGATGATGAGGTTAAATTTGAAAAACTCACTAAAGATTTGAAAACAAGTTTAACTGCAAAAGAATCTGAAATTAGTAGTCTAAAACATGAAGCAACTATTGTCAAAGACCAGCTCCAAACTATGATAACAAAATATCAAAGTTGTAAAAGTGAGCTTGAGTCCACCCAAGTTGAATGTAAAAAATGGGTGGAATCATGTAGAGGTTTTGAGATGCTACTCAACAAACAGACCAAAAGTCATGTGAAGTTTGGCTTTGGTTTTGCAACCACTGCTCCAGCTTTTGAAAACACTGACACAAAGGATCAAAAGTCTGTTGAGATAGTTCCAACAAACCTGCAGGGTCAAGAGATTAAAATCACTGAACCAAATGGTAAGAAAATTGTTCTTGAAAAACCTGAAGGTTCCTCATCTTTTGCTGAACTTGAAAAGTATGAATTTAAACCTACTTGGTCTGATGAGTGTGATACTCTTGAGAATTATAAACCTGTTGATTTTAAGACTCCTGAGGGAAAAACAGCTCCTCAGGCAAGGGTCATTCCCTTGGCAAAAGTCATTCCCCTGAAGGATTCTCCAGCAGAGGCTCAAACATCTGCTGAAAAGAAGCCTGAAAAAGGGAAAAAGAAGGAAAAGACTGTTAACTTGTTTTGTGATTTCTGTGAAAAGAAGAATCATATCACCAAAAACTGTTTTCTTCTAAAAGCATATGATATCAACAAAGGAACAAGTGAATGTGATTCAAAAGCCACATGCTCAATATGTGGGAAAAAGAATCATAAGACTAAAGAGTGCTTGTATCTCAAAAATTTTGATGTAAAAATACAAGAATACATAGCAAAAACTCTTGCAAACCCTGTGGTTAGTACTCCAAAAGGAAAACCCAAACAGACCTTTACACCTGTCCAAACATCTGTTACAAAAAGGCTTGAAACATCTGCTTCTAGAGATGTCCAAGTAACAGATGCTCCACCCACAAGCAAATACCCAAGAGGTTATGGTCAACCTCCATGTCACAGTCTGCCACATGTTTATGAGGAGCCAAAAAGACCCTCTAAACCAAGAGTGAACAGAAATCCATATGGGTATTATCATCTGTCAGGGGGTGATCAAACAACTGCTGCCCCAAGTGCTGACATACAAGCACTGGCAAATGGTCAGCAGCAGTTGTTGACCCTAATTCAAAAATTGGTCCAAACCACTGATCACCTTCCAAAACTTGAGTCTGAAAGGTCTGAGGATCCATCCAAAGCCAATTTGGCTTTGGACACTCACCAAAACTAATCATTTACTGATGTGCAGGGAGCTTCTGCTTGTTTAGATAGTCTTTGGTATGTAGATAGTGGAGGTTCCAGGCACATGACAGGATGTAGAGCCTTACTTCTGGACTTCTTGGCTCATGGAGGGGGTGATATATCCTTTGGTAATGATTCTAAAGGTAAGGTGTTGGGTTCAGGGACTGTACAGGCAGGAAAACTCAAGTTTGAAAATGTCAATCTTATTGATAATCTCAAGTTCAATCTTCTGAGTGTTTCACAAATGAGTGACAAAGGTTATGGCTCATTTTTCACAAAGAAAACTTGTAAGATTATTGGGCCAGAAGTGGTGAAAAAGATTGATACCATTATTGCTGAGAGCAAAGCACAGCTTGTTGCTCATAGAAGTGGCAATGTGTATGTTGTTGATATGTTAAAGGATAATCCTATGGCAAATGTCTGTCTGTTTTCTGCTGCCTCCACTAAGGAGACAGAATTGTGGCATAGGAGACTGGGTCATACCAACCTTAATACTATCAACACACTCTCAAAACAAAGCCTTGTCAGAGGTCTTCCATCAAAAGAATTTAAATGTGATGAGCATTGTGTTTCTTGCTTGAAAGGGAAACAACATAAAAGCTCTTACAAATCCATTGATGAGTCCAAAACTAGTCAGTGCTTACAACTGTTGCACATGGACTTGTTTGGCCCTGTTAAAATCATGAGTCTAAGGAGAAAAAGATTTTGTCTTGTCATAGTTGATGATTTTTCTAGGTTTACATGGACTTACTTTTTACACTCTAAAGATGAGACTGCAGGTATATTGAAGGACTTTGTCACCAAGGTTGAAAAGCAGTATGACTTGCCAGTAAAAGTTTTCAGGAGTGACAATGGAACAGAGTTTAAAAATAAGGAGTTAGATGACTTCTGTGTGTCAAAAGGGATTGTGAGGCAGTTCAGCATCCCAAGAACACCAGAACAAAATGGGGTAGTTGAGAGGAAAAATAGAACTCTTATAGAAGCTGCAAGAACCATGCTAGCAGATTCTGGTTTGCCACTGTCCTTTTGGGCAGAAGCCGTAAACACTGCTTGCTATGTTCAAAACAGAGTTTTGATCAACCCCAGACATCAAAAAACTGCTTATGAAATTTTGTTCAAAATCAAACCATTAATCTCATTCTTCAAAATCTTTGGCTGTCCATGTTTCATTTTAAATCTTAAAGATTCCATTTCAAAATTTGCAGCCAAAGTAGACTGTGGTTATTTTCTGGGATATTCTTCTACTGCTAAGGCCTACAAAGTGTTTAACACTAGGACTAAAACAATAGAAGAAACCTTGAATGTTAAGTTCAATGAACTTTCATCTCTGAAAATCCCTGCAAACCCTGCTGAATTATTTGATTTAGATAAATTCAAATTTGAAGATATCACTGTTAAAACTAACAATGCAGGTATTCCACAGGCTCCACAGCAAGATTACAGAACAGATGTTGTGATTCCCAGTCACTACAAAGTCTATTCTGCATCAGAGGAAGCAGCTGTTCAAAACAATTGTCAAAACTCTGCCACAGCTGTGTCAACCACTGTTGGCCAGTCCTATCCTCAAACCTCTGCTTCACCCCTCACTACCACTGATCTATCATCTGTTGACAAAAGTCAATCATCTGTTGACAAAAGTCAGTCAAGTTTCACACCACTTGGACCCATTCCTCCACTACCATTCCAAACATCTGTTGACTCTACAGAAGTACCAACAGATGTTACACCAACAGAGTCACCAAACCTCTGTCCATCACCCCAAAATGCCATTGTTCCATATCAAGGAGATCTTATCTACTTAAGAGCTCATCCACCAGACCAGATCATTGGCAACATCAGAGAGGGAGTGCTCACAAGAAGCCAATCCTCAAATATCTGTCTTTTTGCAGGTTTCTTATCCCTCACACAACCTGTCAAGTACCAAGAGGCACTGAAAGACAACAGTTGGGTAGAAGCCATGCAAGAAGAACTCCTTCAGTTCAAAAGACAACAAGTATGGGAGCTTGTACCACTTCCTAAGGATGTTTGTCCTATAGGAACAAAGTGGGTCTTCAAAAACAAGACTGATGAAAGGGGTATTGTTGTCAAGAATAAAGCCAGGCTTGTGGTTCAAGGCTTCAGACAAGAAGAAGGAATAGATTATGATGAGACCTTTGCTCCTGTAGCTAGACTAGAGGCCATCAGACTCTTTTTAGCCTTTGCTGTCAACCACAACATAAAGGTGTATCAGATGGACATCAAATGTGCCTTCCTTTATGGCAAAATTCAGGAGGAGGTCTATGTGTGTCAGCCACCTGGTTTTGAAGACACATTCCATCCTGACTATGTCTACAAGCTCAACAAAGCTCTGTATGGACTCAAACAAGCACCAAGGGCCTGGTATGAAACTCTTTCCACATTTCTCTTATCCATTGGCTTCACAAGAGGTAAAATTGACAAAACTTTATTTCTTAAATGGAAAGGGAAACACTTAATGATTGTTCAAATATATGTGGATGATATCATCTTTGGATCCACATGTAACCAAATGTGTGAAGAGTTCAGAAAACTCATGACAGCAGAGTTTGAGATGAGTGCCATGGGTGAGCTTCAGTGTTTCCTTGGTCTTCAAGTGAAACAACTGCAAAATGGCACATTCATTCACCAAAACAAATATGTAAAGAATTTATTAACCAGATTTGAGATGAATGATTGTAAGCCATGTAGCACACCCATGAGTACAGTCAAGCTGCTCACTATTGATGACAAGGATGAACTGGTTGATCAAACACATTATAGATGTATGATTGGGTCTTTATTGTACCTAACTGCATCTAGGCCAGACATTATGTTTGCTACCTGTGTCTGTGCCAGATCCCAGGCTTCACCCAGAAAGTCAAACCTTATTGCTGTAAAAAGGATATTCAGATACCTCAAAGGTGCTCCCACACTTGGTATCTGGTATCCTGCTAATGGAAACATTGAGCTTTCAGGTTTTTCAGATAGTGACTTTGCTGGCTGTCACACCACAAGAAAATCCACTTCAGGAGGGTGCCAATTTCTAGGGAATGCCTTAGTTTCATGGCAAAGCAAAAAGCAGGCAGCTGTTTCAACTTCAACAGCTGAAGCTGAATACATTGCTGCTGCAAGCTGTACAGCCCAATTGATGTGGCTTCAGAATCAACTACTGGATTTTGGGATAACTGCACTTAGGACTCCACTCATGTTGGACAGCCAAGCTGCTGAAAATATCATCAAGAATCCAGTCTCTCATTCCACTACCAAGCACATTGACATAAGACATCATTTTGTCAGGGACAGCTAAGAAAAAGGTTTGATTTCTTTACACCATGTTCCAACAGAGGATCAGTTGGCAGATGTGTTAACAAAAGCTTTAGACACATCTACCTTTACAAATCTGATTTCCAGAATTGGCATGTTAAACATGGATTAACCAAATAAATTTTTTAAATAAAATTGTTCAGAAATCAAATATTTTCTTCAAATAGCTGTTTGGTTGAAAAATCTATTTTCCAAACATCTGATCAGATAAACAACCACTGTTTCATTCATTTCCACTGTTGGTTGAAAAGTCTGCTCCAAACATCTGATCAGATAAAACAACTGTTAGTTGAAAAATCTGTTTCAGAACATCTGTTCAGACAAAACAACTGTCCATATATATATATATATATATATATACTACAAAAAAAAAAAAAAAAAAAAAAAAAAAAAACCACCAACGGTTGGATCCATCAGCTGTTTGTATCAGTTGTTTACCAAAACAGCTGTTCTCCACCAGATGTTAGATCCATCAGATGATTGCCACGTCTGCTCATATAAGCAGATGTTTGGCCACATCAGCGGTTTCATTGAGCCTATAAAAACCCTGTTTTACCACAACAGACGTTACACTGTCTCATTGTATTCAAAATACTGTAAACCGCCTTCTTCACTCTCAAACCCTTCATCAATCTTCAGTCATTTTCCCCGTCGAAATCCATTACAATGGATCTTCAAGCCAAAGCTACACACAATTGTCTCCCCTATCTGATTAAAACAGATGACAACACTCCATTTCATTCCACCATCGACATTTTCCTCAATTCCAAATACTTACCCATCCTAACCGCCAACGCCCCCATTTATCTAGATACACTCCAAGAATTTTGGTTGAATGCTGAGTTTCTATTACAAGATAAAAAGCCTACATCCATTATTTCCAAAATTGGAGAAACCAGTATCGTCATTACCCCTGATATCATATCCACAACCTTCACACTGAATGACCTGGCAGGTAAGGATTCCTTCACTAAAACAGAGCTTCACACTGAGTTCCAAGAAAGAGGGTATGATGGTCAGATGACTGGATCAACTCTTTTCAAAAAGTTTTTCCCTCCAGTCATGAAATTTTTCTTCCATACTCTTCTTCTTTGTGTCTCTGCTAAGTCCACATCCTTTAATGAAATACCATTAAGGATGCAATATCTGGGATATGCTATGTTGTCAAACTCTGACTTCAATCTTTCCCAGGGTTTGTTCATGGACTTGGTATCAAATGTGAAAGCAGTCAAGTCTGGGTCAAACAATGCTTTTCTTATTTACCCACGAATTCTTAGTGTAATTTTACAAAAATTATTACCTGAAAAAGTTTTCAAAAAGGGTGCTGCTATGCAAATGAAAAGCTTAACTGATGAAACTTTCACAAGAATGCTGGGTGGAAGCACCCAAGAAAAAGTGTCAAAAGTGTCTAAAGTTTCTAAAACACAAACAAAGAGGACAAAGGCAACAACTGTTGTCAAAACCTCTGTTGTTGAGCCCACTGCTCCTGGTGATCATGGCACTACATCCAGTGCTGTGAAACCCACACCAGCCACTTCCAAAAAGAAACATTCATCCACAAAAACCACCACTCAACCACAAATGAGGCTTCTGGATGTTGAGGTACCAGAAGAAACCTCTGTTGCACAACAAAAGCAACATGAACCCACTGTTGTTACTTCCTCACAACAGTTGGACATACCTCCACCTGACAAACCTCCTCATGAATCCTCTCAAAAGGATCATGTTGTAAGCCAAGGGGACACACATCATGATGCATTTGAGTCACTTGACCATATGTTCACAAGCCCCTCTCCCAGGGCTAACTCTCTTCTTACTCCACCACTCTCACCATCACATGTTCCACAAACAATGCAACCCCTGTTTGAAGCAATTGAATCTCAGGAAGATCCCAGTTCCTCTCTTCCACCTGTCACTGAGAGTATACTCCAACAAGTGACTGAGCCTGAGAATATTCAATCTGCTAACCCCCAAACAGAAGAGGAGGTTACACCACCAGGGTTCAATGAAACTCTAGGTGAGTTTTCAAGTGGAGCAGCCACTACTGATGTAGAGACCATTGTCTCACATCAGGACAGTGATTTCATAACTAAGACTCCCTTGAAGGCAACAACTGTTGAAGCCACCATAGTGTCTCCAAAAACAGTTGGAAGTCCCCAGTACCAAGAAAAAGGGGCATCTGATTCCCCTATTAGGGCTGAATCAGATAAAACTACCACTGGTAGGGACTCAGATGATCCTATTAATTTAGGAGATGAGTCAAAATACCAAGAATTGACGGCCAGAGCTTCTGCTATTGAAACATCTGTTGCTGACATCAAATCCGATGTCAAGCTTATCCTAAGCTCAATTGCAGATCTCTCCAAGAGTCAACCATCTACCACTGATATAGCCAATGAGTTATGGAAATCAGTTTCCCCCATCATCATAGCTCACAGGAAATTGGCTGATCAAACACATGAAACCTACATGGCTGAGATCAGAAATATGGTTGATGCAAGGTACAAAGATACCCATGCTGACATAAAAGCCATCAAGGACCATCTGCTGAAGACTACTGGCTCTGCCCCTACCACCATCCTCAGGGATGAAACTGATGATGATTTCACGACTGATGATGCCAAAAAGGGGGAGAGTGGCAGAGATAGGCTACCAAAACTAGATCCTTTTGGTTGCCCACCTTCTCAAAAAGGTCAAGCCAAGTCTGCCAAGAAACCAGAGTCTACCAAATCAGTTCCACAACAACAACATCAAGCACCACCACCTCAAACCACTGAAAAGAATAAGGCAGTAGATGACTCTGCAAACATAGAAGCTGAAAAGGCTGCTCAGTCCAAACAACAAAGGGCTGACACCTTGGAAGTAAAAGCAGAGTCATTGATTGAACTCAAGAAGAAACAACAAAGGGAAACTGAAGATGTGGGATCCTCTAAAAGGATGAAAAGACCTGCCAAGCATGTTAGAAAACCACCATCCAAGTTACAAACCTCTGTTGATAAAACCACTGCTGCTGAAACCACTGTCACTGAAACCACTGCCACCCAAACCACTGAAACCACTATACCCAAACCAACATACACTCCTGAACCAACAACCACCAAACCTACATCACCAACCAAAACTCCAACATCTGCTGGTTCTTCTAAAAGGCCAACAGATGTTAATCCAACCACTGCTGCCAAATCACCTTCACCAAAAATCATGTACACAAGGAAGAGAAAATCAACCTTTGTTGTGCATGATGAAAACATTCACACTTCACCAACCACCATTTCAACTGCCCAATCCACTCCTCCCATCACAGCCATTCCACTCACCTCATTCTCACCACATACATCCAAATACACAACCCATAGACCACCACCAACCATTACACCATTGGTTGTTCAGTATCCCCTTGAACTTGATCTACTCAAGGGGGAATTACAATCCTTCTACAATACTGAACAGCCATCTGAAAGATCCTTCCCATCTCTCCCAAATTTCCCTGTTCCCCTCAACATTGATACTTATCTAAAATACAAGGGTGAACAGGTGGATGCCATCATCAAGGAGAAATGCAAAGGGAAGGATGACAGGACTGCTCAGGGCATCCATTCAGCAGAGCTTAGCAAACTCAGAAGGATTGAAGACTTTGCTAAGACCCTGAGCAATTCCATGTCCACCATGCCTCTCAGTGTAGACCTGGAGAAGGAAGTAAGGGAATCCCTACTTGAACAGATAATGGCAACCAAGCCCTACAAAGCAAACAAAAAGCAGTTCAATGGCTGGACTACTCATGCTTTGAGGGAAGAACTGATCAGAATAGAAGAAATGGCCAAAGATCCCAAAGCTAAAGTCTCCATTCCCAATTTTGGCAAAGGCAGAGACCCAGTCAGAGCCTTGAAGTTCAAAAGAATGAGGCAGGAGATTGTAGCTGCCAATTATGGGGAGATGAGGTCTGTTTCCAGATGGTCAGAGCTTAGATTGGTTGAAACCTATAAAAGTCTGGAAGAGAATAGAAAGAAGGATCCCAGCCTTCCAAGAAAACCAGTCTACAATGATGAGCCTATGATGAAGAGACCCCAACAGACTTTCAACCTAGACAGCTTACTTGAAACCTCTGATCTCACTGCTGCTGCAAGTAGACAGTTCAAAAGGCAGAAGGAGATGTCAGAGGAAGACCAAAGAAAGTTTGCTGACACATTCATAAAGGAAGGGCTCTTCAATCAAATCCATTATTTCTCTGATCCCACAACAGAGAAACTAAGAGAACTCATAGGAAGACCACCATCACCCAACTCATCAAGAATAAAGGTTCATCTCAGCAAATCCACTGACTCAAAAATTCTAAAGTGGAAGGTCAACAAAGACAACCACGAATTGACATTGCTCAGGTCAGATGGAAAGGTTCAGAAGATCAGTATGGATGATGCTTACAGCCTTTGTGCAGAAGATCACCAAACACTGCTAAATCTGGATCTGGAAAGAGATGAAGAAGACCTATTTGCTTTGAACTTTGAATTACAATTCAAAGGTCAAATCAGAGAAAGTCTGATGAGGAATAAAGATCAATGAATAAAGCTGAGTTTTGGCATCATCTGTTCTAGGGGGAGATTGTTGGGTCTGCTGACCTGGAGAAGAACAGATGATTGGAAAGCCAAAATATGCTATCTATTTGATCCTTGAATAAACAGTCTTTACAACTTACTTCTCCCAAAAGACTGCTGACCCTAACTACTGTTCTATCCAAACAACTGCTCAACAACTGCTGATACAAAGAACTGCTAAGGAAACAACTGATGAAGAACAACTGCTGACCAAAGGTCTGAAGAAGAGCAACAGCAGATACAAGTACTGAAGACCAAAGCACTGCTGGAAGCAACAGCACTTAGGCTTCAGCAGTGGATACAAGATCGTCAGAGTTTATCTTTAACAGCTGTTTACTATCAGTACTTTCAATGTAACAGTAGTTTGTATAGCAGATGTTTAAGTTTGTTATTCTGTTAGAGGTCACTGTCTTAGGTGACGTCAGCCTAGGTCATCAGTGGTTTGAGTCAGTCTATAAATAGAACAGTGCATGTACTGTTCTATTGCATCACACACAAAACATTCTCTCTGACAAACAACTGTGTGATCAGGCTGAGGGGGAGTAACTTGTACGATTGTAATCTTTGATATATTAATGAAAGCATTCGATCGAAAAACATTTACTCTCTTGTTTTGATTTACAGTTTATTATTCCGCTGCACTTTCATTCTACTTTCATTCCATTATTGTCATCATTTAGTTAAACAATCAAAACAAACAAACTCAGATCCTAACAAGTTTCTTTTAAAGTTATTAATTATCATTTTACTTATTAATAAAAAAAAATTTACTATAATATTACAAAGGAGGTTCCTACTAGACAAGGGAATAGAATCTTATATCTTATATCTTATATATAATAATAAAAAAAAGGTGTGATGCATGACACTTGCCTAGTGGGTTTACCCGCGCGCTGTAGCGGGATCTACAAATGGGTTGCAATACAACATTATGATAATTGGTTTTTTTTGCCGCAAGTTACGCAAAAAGAATAGAAATGTGCACACTAGGTTTTAACAAGTATTCGTAGAAAGAAAAGAAAAGAAACGTGCACCGTCACTTACAACTGATTGCAGTTCATCACAAAAACCATGTACTCATTATTGAACAAATCTTAATAAACCAAAGATATGTTACTATAACAGACCAATATGAACATAAACATCACTCTTGTGTAAGTTGTCCGGTCATTGCATTTCTACATAACTGTGCCATTGAAGACACCTTGCTAAATGATAAAGTTCATTTACACGACAAAAGCATGTAGTAATAATATGATATTGTATACACTATCATATGAAGGTCATTGTCCATTTAGAAATTAAATTTTGTGATTTATAAATTTGTAATAGATTTGACCAACCTGACCCAGCAACTAAAAAATTGCCCAATGTAGTCAGTGAGCCGAACCATCTCGTCCACTTTACCGCTAGGTAGACGCATATATATGAAAAGGGTTTATAATATAAGTATTATTATGGAAAAGTTTTAAAACTCATACAAGTTTAGCTGAGATAAGTTTATTCATTGTGGTAACATAAATTATTATCTTTCATTGCCATTATATGAAATTTGTTCAAAAATATTGTTATCCCGTGTGTTCATTTAGTTTGGGTGAGTTTTATTTTCATATAAAAGTTGATTATCTTCCAGGGGCATTTAGGGAAGAAAAATGGTAACATTTAAGAATTTGTAAAGAAACTCTTGGTATGCCATCTTAACTTTGGACAATTTGGACATATTTACCTATGCCTCCGCCTTCATAATGTAGTATAGATGAGACCATTTTCCCATTGATTTCTTTTTAAAAGTCTTTTTATCTCTATGTGCATGACACATACATGCACTTCCCATTACGATTTTTAAACGTTAATAACTTTTATATACAATATTTTTTTTAAAAAATGCATCAAATTAACGAGCGTCTTATTATATTTTCAATGAGTATCGTAGTGGTATACAAAAAACGAAAAAAAATGTCTTTTTAGTGGGTTTTGTTCATGCAAAAAAAAAAAAAAAGACTGTGTTCATGTAATTCATTAATCATATGTCTAGGCAAGTCATTAATCATGTTAAGACAATATATATGTTTTTAAACCTACTATTACATATAAGAATCCGTTAACTACATATATATTCATATGTAATCAGTTTGGTAATAATTTAATGTTTTGTATTTTGATTGGTGTTGTTAGAAACATTAATAACAAATGTTGCTAAGCCGGTTAGATATAACCTATGATTTTTAGACACCGGATAATCTTTAGATGATAAGTGATAATCAATCACCAAACCATGCACGTCTTTTAGATCATTTTTAATGTATGTACTTTGAAATCGACTGGCATGTGGTGATTATTGTAATAGATACTTAAATTATGTATGACTAGATAAAATAGTCGGGAGACATGAAAAGTTATCACCCTACAATCTTTTTAGTCGATAACAGTTAGATCACTTTTATTTATCTTCAAAATGAATCTTCATTGCTTACCCATTGATTATTTTATTTGATGTCACACAAGGTGATCAATTGTATATCCGAAATAAAGATTGAACAAATATGTCATTTTTCATATATACTCACTTTACACGCCAAAGTCGCATATTATCATGACATATCATTTGATATCAATTTAATTGTTATTTTCCCAGTTTACATCGCATCTTTAAAGTGTCTTGAGGAAGTGATAAAGTTGTACATAGACTTCACTCGAGCAAAAGGTGCACAAGTAGAAGTAGAAGTATGTTTTACGAGTTATCAAGTGTTGAACCTTTACAAAAAAAAAATTCTAATAGAAATGTCCTATTTTTTTATGATACACATATTTTCTCACTTCATATTAGATTTATCTATCACAGAAAGTTCCTAGTATAAACAATAAAGTAAGATGTTTCTAGATCTTATGTTTTTATATGAAAGTTATGTTTGGCAAAACTAGCTGGTGGTTGGAAGCTAGTAATGGTAGTTTTTTAAATATATTTTGGTGATTGATAGAGCAGTTTGAGCTTTTAATAAAATATATAAAATGATCAAAATGGGCATAACTAAAAGCTTGTATTCATGTTTTTTTTTTATGGTAAAATGGGTATTTATGTCATTTTCTCATTAAAAGCTTGTATCTGGTAGAAGTTTTTTCTTAACCTAAAAGTTTTAAGCTCATTTAACCAAACACGATTTTTTATTAAGTATGAGTTTTTTATTAAAAACTTGAACCTATAAACTACTAAAAACTCTTTGTCTTATGGTATGCATGTGAAGTTTTATTTTTGGTATCATGAGTCATTTGCACAGACATGTCGTACATTAATAATTTTTAAGGCATGTCATGTAAGTCAAGTTAGGAAAGGATGGTAGGCAATTAATCCTCGAGCAATAAAGTACACCTGTATAGCCGATTTGTACAACTCAATGCATAAAGACTACACTACCCTTTTCATGTTTCTAATTTTATTATCAACAGTTAGGTACCGTAATTTTTTTTAGGTTCCTCTCATCAAAATTTGGATGTTTATGTGAAACCACAATTTAAACAAACAGGATCTTATACTGTAGGTTGTATCAATCAAACACATGTAAGAACGCACACCACATTTTTTGAGAGGTATCATGAACAAAGAAAATATCTTCAATTGCATTTGTCTTTGAATTCTCTCGGGTGAAGAAAGTAAATCATTTTTCAACCAGTGAGCTTTCGAGTATTGCATAGCAGTAATAATAATGAATAACAACAACAAGAATAATAATACTTGCATTTGAGTCTTACCGCTATACAACTCCCGTTTAATCGTGGTTAGTGTGTTATGGATGTCTTGTAAAATGACGGGGCACTCTGGGTTTTGTTTTCTAACGGTCGAATGAATGTTTATTGGTGAAACGTTTTATAAATAAACCGTGTTCACCAATTTTAAACTATCCTCGTTCATCCTCCGAGCATATGCGTAACCCTCGATAAATTCAAACGGTGGGTGGTTATGATTTGGGTTGATGACCCTCAAACGCCAACCACCGTATCTCAAGTTGTATTTCGTTTTAACTTCAAACGGGCATTCACACTTTTTACTACTCGTCTTCCGAAGTTTGGCTACACTACGAGGCACGTAAAATGACTCTGGTTCTTCTACGTACTTCTCGTTTAAATCGGGCAGTTGTGGTTGTTCATTCAAATTGGGCAACACCGCTTTCCCGGATATAACCTCCGGCTCACCACGCTCACTATCGGCTCCAAAATCGCTTTCCGGGACGTAAGATACGTCAAACCATTCACCCGAAGACATTGTGTTACAAATTGGTTGGATGGTATTTTCGCCGAAAAAAATAGGGAATCGTCGGAGAGAATTTTTTAAAATTTGGAATGGTCAACCGAAATGGTGCATTGTTGATGGTTAAAAGTGCTGATACAGATCTCTGCGACTCGTATATGTCTCTACGGGCCGTAGAGGCTTATAAATGCTCCTAACTACCAGATATTTGCGAGTCGTATAGGCCTTTACGGGTCACAGAGGGCTGATAATGTCTGAATCCTCAATCTGCCATTTGATCACCTCGTACCTTCTAACCCTATACGACTCGCCTGGGTCTTTACGAGTCGTCTAGGGTTTAAATGCACCAAACTACAAGATCTATGCGGCTCGTATAGGCCTCTACGGGTCGTATAAAGTTCAGCTTTCTGGGTCAACACCCCTTTACGACCCGTAAAGGCCTCTACGGGTCGTATAGGGTTGTGTTTTACGTGGGCATTAATTGCTCTGACACCTCTGCGACCCGTAGAGACCCATTCAGTCCGCAAAAACCTGTGAAACCCTAAAAATTCACCGGGTACAAATAATATGACCCTTTTTTACCGCTATCATCATTATTATATTATATCTTCATATGTTCAAACCAAAATTAACCAATTACAACATACATTTTAGATAAAAGGTCCAAGTCTTTTTTTTTTTCCCTTGCTATGTGCATCGTAAAAAATATCTAGTGTAATTGCCTGGAAAAATGTAATGTACTTGTAAAAAAAGCATACAATTTCACTCAACTGATGTATACAAAATAACACATAGATTCTTTTTGTCGGTGTTGTGTAACATCAATCGCTTCCGAAGCCCTGCATGCGACTACTTTTATCATGTATCACTTTTAACAAAACCTTATTTGATTGAATTCACTTGTTCAACTTAGACAATTAAATTGGGAAGGAGGTGGTTTCCATGGAATGGGTTTTCGGTTACGGTTGAAGCTTTAGCCGTCACCCATCGGCAACGTCAAAAAGTTTACCATCTTGGCAAAACAAGCGAGGGGAACACCGATATTGATCCTAACGTTAACAAATTACCCTACGGCTCGTTTTTAAATAAAAAATTAATAGTTTATTTACCATTTATATATAAACTAGTTTATATCCCGGGAGCGTCCCGAGTTGAGAAATCTAAGTAAAGTGAATAAAATTAGAAGTATTTAAACTATAAAAATGGCATCTGCCAATATATGATTAATGAATATTATTATTATTATTATTATTATTATTATTATTATTATTATTATTATTATTATTATTATTATTATTATTATTATTATTATTATAAACAAATCTCTGCCATAAGTTATCATATTCTAATATAAAAAAAAGGTAATTGGGTCGGGTATCACCTAATCCGAGGCCCGACCCAAACCCACAATTTTTTTAAACTAATTCCAAACCTGACACAATACCTGTCGGGTTACAAAAAAATAGTCGTTTTTTTTCTTCGTTTTTTATATAGCACTATGGTACTCTTTAGAAAGATAATAAAACGCTCGTTAATTTGGTGTAATTTTTTTCTTTAAAAAATCTCGTATATAAAAGATATTAACATTTAAAAGTTATGAGAGGAAACATGAGAGAGAAAATAATAAAGTTTTAATATTTATATTTAGTAGATTATGTATTTAATAGATTATGTTAAATCATATTTAAACCATATTATTTCCTTTTTTTTAATTGGTCTATATTTGCCACATCACATCCTATGTGGCATCTCTCAAAAGAGAGATTGCATAATATGATGACATGTCATTAAAAATGCTTTGGTTTATTATATACTAGATATTTGCCCGCGTTGACACGCAGTTCAACAACGTACGATTATTTGGAGTAGTATAACGTATAAGAAAAATAAAGTAGAAACATTTTATTAAAATTTAAAAGCAACGAATACACATTTATTCAAATATCGCTGAAAATTTCCTTATAACCCACATTTTTTGTTTTAGTCATAACTTTCCTACCAGCATCAAGTATAAGTAACTTGACGCCTGCCCTGCTTTTAACTCTTGACAATGCGACATAAAGCTGGCCATGTGAGAATACAGGGTTTCTTAAATACAATCCAACCTGAATAAGGCGACCTAAATGGTATGTGTTAAAAATAGACTTATGGCATATTCAACAATAAGAAAGTAATAAAAATGAAAATAAGAAACTAACTACCACCTAAATTTCACAATTTAATTTGACACGTCTGAGAAGATGAGCATTACCCATATCGACCCGCTAAAAAAACTTCGAGCATATTTTATTCTATGTTTTTATAAAAGAATTTATTTTTTAAAAATCGAAAATCATTCATTAATGTTTCGGTCAACGTGTTTAATAACTTTCCTAAACAATATAATTTTAATTTTTTGTTTTTTTAAAATTAAAAACATTTAATAATTATTCTATTTTTAAAATTCAAAACAGAGTTATTAATGTTTTTATAAAAAAATTTATTTTTTAAAAATCGAAATCATTCATTAATGTTTGGGTCAACGTGTTTAATAACTTTCATAAACACTGTAATCCATATTTTTAATTTTCTTAAAATAAAAAACATTTAATGACTATTCTATTTTTAAAATTCAAAAAAGAGTCATTAATGTTTTTATAAAATTTTTTATTTTTTAATAATCGAAAATTATTCATTAATGTTTCGGTCAAAGTGTTTAATAACTTTCCTAAACACTATAATCCAGATTTTTAATTTTTTTTAAAATAAAAAACATTTAATGACTATTCTATTTTTAAAATTCAAAAAAGAGTCATGTTTTTATAAACAATATAATCCACATTTTTTGTTTTTTTTAAATAAAAAACATTTAATAATTATTCTATTTTTAAAATTCAAAAAAGAGTTATTAATGTTTTTATAAAAAAATTTATTTTTTAAAAATCGAAATCATTCATTAATGTTTGGGTCAACGTGTTTAATAACTTTCCTAAACACTGTAATCCATATTTTTAATTTTCTTAAAATAAAAAACATTTAATGACTATTCTATTTTTAAAATTCAAAAAAGAGTCATTAATGTTTTTATAAAATTTTTTATTTTTTAATAATCGAAAATTATTCATTAATGTTTCGGTCAAAGTGTTTAATAACTTTCCTAAACACTATAATCCAGATTTTTAATTTTTTTTTAAAATAAAAAACATTTAATGACTATTCTATTTTTAAAATTCAAAAAAGAGTCATGTTTTTATAAAATAATTTATTTTTTAAAAATCGAAAATCATTCATTAATGTTTCGGTCAACGTGTTTAATAACTTTCCTAAACACTATAATCCAAATTTTTACTTTTTTTAAAATAAAAAACATTTAATGACTATTTTATTTTTAAAAGTCAAAAAAGAGTCATTAATGTTTTTATAAATGTTTTTTATTTTTTAAAAATCAAAATCATTCATTAATGTTTGGGTCAACGTGTTTAATAACTTTCCTAAACACTGTAATCTAGATTTTTAATTTTCTTAAAATAAAAAAAATGTAATGATTATTCTATTTTTAAAATTAAAAAAAGAGTCATTAATGTTTTTATAAAATTTTTTATTTTACATCAACGAAAATTATTCATTAATGTTTCGGTCAAAGTGTTTAATAACTTTCCTAAACACTATAATCCAGATTTTTAATTTTTTTTAAATAAAAAACATTTAATGACTATTCTATTTTTAAAATTCAAAAAAGAGTAATGTTTTTATAAAAGAATTTATTTTTTAAAAATCGAAAATCATTCATTAATGTTTCACTCAAACAAAATGGAGCCAAGTATTAAGGTTTGCGAATGAAAGGGGATGCCTAAATACTTGTCGAAGATTGACTAATATTATGAAAGAAGAAAGTTATTAATGTGATATAAAAATAATTTTGATTAAAATGAGACAATTTTTGTATTGTTACCTCGTATGATATGTTATCAATATCGAGCCACCTATCCATGCCATAGAACATTAACCTGAAAATCAAATGAAATTACGAAATCATACACACTCGAACTCAATGAGCATACTGTAAATTATACATACACATTCGAATTTACAAAAATAAAAATAAATTGGGAGATGAACGAACCAGTAGAATGACTCAAACTTATACATCCTTTTGTAGTTTATTTGATTGTGCCTGCACCATAACATATAATATTATAAAACACAAAGCTTAATTAATTAGAATAAACTCATAAAGGCATGGCTCTTAACCACCGCACCATGGTCACCACTGCTATTACCGTCACCTGTCACAGCCAAACGAAGTGAAACATTGGTTTGAAATTGAGAAGATGATGAACTCCAAACAGGAGACTCCTAAGTTAATACATTTGACTATGCAGTTAATACATTTGACTATGACTATATGGAAAGTGTACAACTAATTGTGCTATTAACTTTCCTATAATACAATCAATCAATCTCTTACCAAAAAAGTCGACCCTTCCTTTTAACATCCAAGACTTTTCAAACCACCATTTATAACAATTAATTCTTGTAATTATCCTTCCAAACTTTAAGCCATCAACTTAGGAAACAAATAAAATGCTAATAAATGAGACCCGAATTAACAAACAGGACCCGGACCCGAATAGCTTTCCTAAGCGGATTAATCACTAAAAAATATCCAACATTCTTTTACCTTTCATCTAATATTATGATCCTCAAGAACACCTCGAAGAACATATGAACATTCAACCTCACCCGAAGACAAATATCATCGAGCCAACATAATATCATGAAGAAATATATAATTCACGGGAAATTTTCGTGTTTTTGCTACTGAGAAAACATGAAGGATCATATCACAAATCTGAAAATTATTAAAATCTCATAATTTTTGAAAACAACAAACATAATACCTAATCATTGAAAACAAATAACAATACCTAAACACTGAAACTGATCATATCACAAATAAAACAGGGAAACCACACAGCGAATGAGGAGGAGGCGACGGCTGTGGGCAGAGAAGACGGAATCAAACGGAGATTTATCGTCAATTTCCAGAAAACTTATCCGCTCCTCGGCACCAACGACAACCGTGAAAACTTAAGCCATCGCTGATCAGTGAGCTGTAACACCATCGGACTCTACTTCAGATTCAATAAATGTCAATTATCTAACAACCTTGTTCAACTTACTAAACAAATACACATTTGTACAGTTGTACAAATTAAAAAAAATCAAATAAAAAAACAATAATAATATGAAGGTCGCTTAAAAGCATATGATTCAAGAGAGGACATACCAAGGGGGTCTAAACTGTAACCGGTGCAACCCTAACTTAATAAATTAACCGAAGACATGAAATATCTATGGAATCGATGTAACCCTCAAAAAAATTAAACACGATTACATAGCAACAAACATATGAAAACATAGGAAGAAGATGAAGTTATACGATTGTTACCTAATAATCGACGGAGAAGAATGAAGGAGACGAATGATTCAATGATTTGTATAGGATTAGGGTTTTAAGATTTGGGAAAGATGGATTAATCTGGAGGTATATGATATTTTAAAGAAAACGTATTTGCTTTAATCTAGAAAGGTAAATTATAATTTATTGACCTCATTTAATTTGATTGACCTAATTTAATTAATGATTTTTGATTTTTAGAAAAAAGAAAAATTTTATAAATTCCCACAATGAGACACTTGGCACAATATGATTGGCTACACAATTGAGGATGAATGTGGGAGTGCCAAGTGTCCTCATGGACTTTAGTTTATTAGATGTATAGACTAGATTATACCCCGGGAGCGTCCCGGGTTGAAAAATTTAATATGATACATCAATTTAACATATGAAATAGACTGGTGTATAACTCTAATATTAATATCTAACCTAAAACAAATTAACAATGTACAACTCCAATACTAACACCTAACCTAAAAGAATGTAAAACTTTAATGTAACTCTAATATTAACACCTATCCTAAAGAGTAAACAAATGTACAACTCTAACATAATATTGATGCCTAACTTAAAACAACGTATAACTCTATTAACCTATTCGGCTCTATTAACCTATTCGGCTTTGGTTGAAATTTTTTTTCATATTTACTGATTTAAACATAATTAGTGACTTGTCTTTACATGATTAATGATTTACCTGAACACTTGTGTTTTTTTTCCTGTATGAACAAAACCCCACAAAAAAATTTCTCCGTTTTTATATAGCACTATGGTACTCGTTGGAAAGATAATAAAACGCTCGTTAATTTGGTGTAATTTTTTTCTTTAAAAAATCTCGTATATTAAAGATATTAACGTTTAAAAATTATGGGAGGAAACATGAGGGTGAAAAATCCAATTTTGTTTTTAAATTATTTTTTCCTAAAATATCTCAATGCCACATGGGATGACACATGGCACAATCAAATAAGAGAATGCATCTTTGAGTGACATGTCATTAAAATGGCTTTGGTTTATTATATGTATAGATAGATTAACCCGTTCATACCATTTCTCACAAAAAAAAAAAAACTACATATAAATATATTTTGGTGTTTGGCAGAGTATCTGAAAATTTTAATAAAATGACTAAAATGGGCATTAACTAAAAGCTTGTATGCATGTTTTTTTTATTTTTTTATGATAGAATGAGTATTTGTGTTATTTACTCATTAAAAGCTTATAGCTAGTAGGAGTTTTTTCTTAAACGCTAGTACTAGTAGCTTTTCAATATATAGTTTTTTTCTCTTAACAAGGCTTTTTATTAAGTAGGAGTTTTTTTTAAGCTTGAAACTTGAAGTTTATAAAAGCTCTTTGCCAAACATACCCTAAAACACGTATAAAATCCCTAAAAATGTATTTTTATATTGTAGGTTTCGCTTAAAAAACACTCACTTTTTAACTGCCTTGCAGTCTTGCACTGAGTCCCAATGCTCACCCTTTGTGCCTTGAGTACGCCTTGTGCCTTTAACAACTATGATTCGAACCAATATAACCCAAAGATCTGAAGTCAATATATATACACACACACATAACGAATACACATTTTTTTTACACGTATGTTATTTATTTGTATTTTTTTCGTAATTTAGCCTTTTCAAATTAATCGCCAGGGTTCTTCGGATTTTTTTTATCTTTGTTCGGGTCTCCGGATTAATCTTCATAAGTGGAAATTGATAATATGATGGAAATATTGGGATGTAAAAGAGGGGGATTCCTTTTTCCTACTTAGGAATCCAAGTCGGAGCTAAGATGACTCGGATTTGCAACTTGAGTCCGGTTGTTGATACTATAAAGAATCGCCTAGCGTCGTGGAAAGCAAAAAATTTATCTATTGGTGGTCGGTTAATTCTCATTAATTCGGTTCTTGTAAGTTTACCGATTTACTATCTTTCGCTTTGCAAAGCTCCTAAGGCGGTGATCGATACCATAAAATCTATTATGAGACGGTTCTTGTGGGCGGGCTCTGATGAAGTGAAAAAGATCCCTTGGGTGGCTTGGGATATTATAACTAATCCGGAAAAGAAAGGAGGTTTGGGGGTGGCAAAATTACAAGACGTTAATGACGCGCTTCTACTAAAGTGGTCGTGGAGATTCAAAAAAGAAGGTAATAGTTTGTGGAAGAAAATCATTTTGGGTTGTCATGGGTCGAGTAAACTGTGGGCTATGTCACCTTGTAGTGCCTCGGCTAGCGGGGGTTGGAAACAAATCGTGAAATTGGGAGAACAAAAACTCCCAAATTGCTCGACATATAATTCTTATTTTAGTGGTTCGCTTGGTGATGGTTATACTTTTAATTTCTAGGGTGACATATGGATAGGAGAACAACCTCTTTGTATTAAATATCCTCATTTATTTAAGCTTGAAAGAAACAAATGGGTAAAGGTTTTAGGTCGTATTCAATGCGTGAATAATGTCAAGACGATGACTTGGGATTGGAAGACGCTGCCTTCGACTTACATGGAGATATCTAAGCTGTTCCAACTTCTTGGAGATATTCACGACTTGAACTGGAGAGGCGGACATGATGAATGGAAGTGGAAGGCTGACAAAGACGGTATATTTTCTGTTGCCTCGGCTAAACGATTGATATCCGAACATGTCATAGTTGCCAATAGCCCGAAGGTCAAATGGAAATGTCGGGTCCCTTTAAAATGCAAAATTATGGTATGGAGAGTTGCTCGCAATCGGCTGCCAACCACTTCAGAGCTCCTCAAACGCGGAGTGAGTCTGCAACAAACTTCCTGTGTGTTTTGTCAATCGGTTCAGGAAACGACCATTCATCTGTTCACGGGATGCCTATTTTCGTATGAAGTGTGGAATAGGGTGGAAGCATGGTGCCACTTGACTCCTATGTTTGCTTCGACGTGCAAGATATCCTTAAAATGGCGGAGAATAATACTAATTCGAAGGATGCAAGACACATCTTACGCGGTATTGTCTTCACCACTATGTGGGTCTTATGGAATGAACGAAACGCCCGTGTTTTCAATAACAAGCATCGGAGACCTATAAAGATTGTTCAGATCGTGAAGTCTACGTCGTATTTTTGGATTCGTAATAGAACTAGGTGGAAAGACATAGAGTGGTTTAATTGGTGTAAATATCTGTTGGATTTGATGTAATATGGTTTGTTTGCCCGGTTGTCCTTGATTTAAGGACCTCTTGTGGTGTTTGAATGAAGTTTTCCTTAAAAAAAAAAACTAAATTCTTACTAAATTTGAGTTTTCAGATGCAGTTCGAATTTTTTTTTGAACGGTCAAAGAATCAATTTCCGAGCACTCCCGGGCACCCTTTTGACGAATCAAGTACTCGAGAGTACCCGGGGCCACCAATTGCCACCAATTCCCGGGAAAACCCGACCACTCACCCGCCCGAAAGCACGACAGTGAAATAATCGGTAAAACCGGTCGGGATCAGGACTCGAACCCAAGCCAATGGCCGGGTCATCCCTCATTTCCCCTCCACCAATGTCCTCCAAATGTAGCTAGTGGGAATTGATCCTGCCTTTCAAAATTCAAATAACGCAATTAATAAACTTTAATAACGCAGTTCCATTTATGTCATTATCAGGTGTTATTATAAAAAAATGACATGGATTTACCTTGACATACATACGACACTATAAACTGAAAAATGTGGAACAAATAGTTGCCACTAGCTTTTGTGGTTACAACAAGAAGCCCATTTAATGTTTTTGCTTGTGCATAAATTTTTCTTTTGATTTATTCCTTTTAAGTTATTGACAGAGAAAACACATTTTGCTTATTACTCCACATAAAATTTTGTACCCCCCTTAAAAGTTTAAGTACCACATGTTGTAGTCTCGCAATATATTTGATAATCGTACCACACTAAGTAAATCTTACATCAATCGTAAAATTAACAGATGAGTTCATTAGAACGTACAACATCTTGGTTATGCGGTTCAAACGTTACGAGTTTGAATAAAAAAACACTATTAGTTTGATTGTTAAAACTCTTACTAAGTTTAAAAAAAATGTTATCCAAACAAAGATTCTCACAAGAGCCATGGAAAATCCCTGCAAGACCAGACCACATGTTTGATGTTCCCATGTATCCAATTTCACACCTCACGAATTAATAAATTTTAAATTTTAAAATTCAAAACACCATTAAATTAAATAAAAAAAAAACAAAAACCAAGGGCAGTTTCGTCAAATCACAATTAAATAGCTATCTAACGACAATCATGGTGTGGAAGAGTGTTCAAAAGACTTTACTCCTTTCTCTCTCTACAAAGTGTATTTGTTTCTCTCTCACACAGTAAACTACTACACGTTGTAAGCACGTCATCTAACAAACAAAAACTCAACCGGCTCTGTTCTCCAAAAAGCAACTATTCAATCTTTCTTTCATCGAGTGAATTTTGTACACTAGTTTCTTTTCTGATCCATCTTATTGCTACACTCTTGGATTTTGTATTCTCTCTCTCTCTATACATATACACATTAAAAGTGTGTATGTATGTATTTAACTTCATCTTCTTCTTCCTCTTCAATATTAGTTGTTTGACTGGTTTGAACTTGCCACGTCAGCACCGCACCGACACCTCCATACCTCATCCTTTTTCAATTGCGACTTCAGATGGCTAAACGTGGATATAAATTGCGTATCCTTTTTTATTTCCGTTGCTAATTTCTTACCTTTTTTAGCTCAATTTTTAGTTTTTTTTTTTTAAGGAATTATTTAGGACAAAACTTACTATTTATGTTGATTTATTGCCTGTAACTGTTTTTTTTTTTTTTTTTTTTTTTTTTTTTTTTTTTTTTTGTAGTAATAGGATTTAAATACATGACTTTGATAATAGGATTATTATTATTATTATTATTATTATTATTATTATTATTATTATTATTATTATTATTTTGGTAATTGATTATGTCTAGATGTAAGGGTGACATTTGAAATTGGTATTATTTTGTGGAAATTATTTGAGTTTTAAAATGTGTGTTAGGGGTTGGGTTAAATAGGGATGGGGATGTTCAGTGATGGTTGAATTGAATGCTTGTTGACTACGGTGTGTGTGTGTGTGTGTTGTGGATCTTGACTAAGATAAATATAGAGGAATTTGTGGCGCATTCGGCGAATGTGAATTGTTTGAAAATCGGGAAGAAGGTACGGCGGAACTTTATTACAGGTGGTGATGATGAGAAAGTAAATCTTTGGTCGATTGGGAAGCCGACCGCCACAACGGTCAGTTAATTCACTTTGAAGTTAGAATAGTTTCGTTTGCATATTGATTTCATGCTTATTTTGTATCTAAATTAACTACTAGGTCCTTCAAACAACTCGATTAGTGGTAACTTAGTATAGGATTAGGAATCTACCATTCGAACGACAATGTTACAACTTGCACGATATTATTATATGCACGCCCTAAGGTTTATTTGGGAATTCTTAAGTGAATTTTGAGGACATTTTGTACATAGGCATACGAGTTACCGACTAATATATCATGGACATTTTGTACTAAAATATAATGGCATTTTCCATTACATCATAGTATTACACCTAATTCATATAGTCATTAGGATATAATATGGCTGAAATAGGAAATTTCTTTCGGTTTTTGTTCGTTAGTATCGTATGAACTTGTGAGCCTTCAAACGTTATTGTAGTCTTCTTTGTGGTGTGTTGCAGAGTCTAAGTGGTCACACAAGCCCTATTGAGTCTGTAGCGTTTGACTCCGCAGAAGTTTTAGTAGCTGCTGGCGCTTCTTCTGGTGTGATAAAACTTTGGGATCTTGAAGAAACAAAGGGTAAGCTGATTAAATGATTATTTCTTACGGTAAATCACACGCATATACGTGTGTGCATGTTGAAACATGAAACAAAATATTTTCTTCTAAACTCCTAACTCTTACTTGAAATACAGTGGTTCGGACACTTAATGGACACCGATCCTATTGTACTGCTCTTGAATTTCATCCTTTTGGTGAGTTTTTTGCATCGGGTTCTATGGACACTAATTTAAAGCTCTGGGACATTAGAAAGAAAGGGTGCATTCACACATATAAAGGACATAGAAGGGCAGTCAGTACCATCAGATTTAGCCCCGATGGTCGTTGGGTGGTATCAGGGGGACTTGATAATGTTGTAAAGGTATCATTTATCAGCTTATGTCAGCACATCATGAATCATTATTATGGTTAGGTTTTTTAACTTTTGCTTCTTGGCAGATATGGGACTTAACAGCCGGAAAGCTTTTACATGAGTTCAAGTTCCATGAAGGGCATATTCGATCAATGGATTTTCATCCTCTTGAGTTTCTTCTAGCAACAGGTATGTTTTTCCACCTGCTGATATGCTTTAGTGTGAACCCTATTGTTATAAACAAATACGGAAGTAAGAAATACCCAAGGTTGCAAAAGGCGTTAGGCGGGCGGTGAGGTCCAGCCTAGGGACTAGTCAGGACTAGGCGAAAATTAGGCGGAATTAGGCGTTTTGGTATTTTATATATACATATACACAAATTTAGGTGTTTTTTGAAAATGTGTTAAGATATATACACATAATACTTAGAAATACTTAGATATATACACATAATACTAAGAAATACTTAGAAATTTAAAAAAAATAAATAAAAAATCCACCGCCTAGGCCCGCCTAATGGCCAAAACGCCTAGATCAGCGACTAGGGCTTATTTCCGATATTTACTCCCGCCTAGCGCCTAGGGCGCCGCCTAGGCCGATTTTTGCAACACTGGAAATACCACATGAGTGCATTTCTTAACTATTCCATAACTTGTTCCAGGTTCTTCAGACAAAACTGTGAAATTTTGGGACTTGGAGACCTTTGAATTGATTGGATCAACTCGACCAGAGGTAACGGTCATTTCATGCTTCCCTTGTATTTGTTCATTAACTATATATGTCTCTTTTGGGAGACAAATTCCCATTATTTAATTTTAGTATTCTATACCTCTGGATCAACGATTCTCTTAAAAATTTTCAGGCAACAGGCGTACGATCAGTTACCTTTCATCCCGATGGGAGGACTCTCTTTTGCGGGTCAGATGGCAGTTTAAAGGTATTAAACTTTTCCATTAATTTTATGTTTTGCTTTCTAGAAAGACATGGTACACTTATATGTTCTCCAATAAATTTTAGGTATATTCATGGGAGCCTGTTATATGTCATGATGCTCTTGATATGGGATGGTCAACGTTAGGTGACCTCTGCATTGACGATGGAAAGCTTTTAGGATGTTCGTATTATCAGAATTCTGTTGCAGTTTGGGTGGCAGACACTTCGGTAATAAACCCGTCATCTAAAACTTCATAGTGATTTGCTTTTCATAATCAATTGTAATTGGTACAATTTAGGATCTTTATGGTCTTAATTTTTTTTATTTTTTATTATTTGGTCGGTGAAGCTAATTGAACAACCACATGGGCATAGCGTCTTAACTGAGGAAAAAACCCGTGTGCCATCAAAACTAAATCTCCAACAAGATGTAAAAGAGAGAGTTGGGAGCCCCAGAAGGCCCACCGTGTCACCAGATGACGACACAAAGGATATAAAGAATATATATGTGGACAGTAAGTTCGAAATTTCTTAAGTCTTTTGTTTTATAGATGTTAATCCGTAAGACTGTAATTTGTGGTTTCATGTCAAGCTGCAGGTATGACACCTGTTGCTTCAAGAAAATCAGGGTCTTTACCAACGGTTACGAACTCCCAAATCCATAACGAGATTGATAATGTGGCTACCCATAAACAAGTTCCTGCAGCCAAATTTACCGCTTCAAGAGATCTAATGACTAATGAACAGGAAAACACTGCTGTATCACTTAAGCTGTCTCATAGGAGACGGCCATCAACTACCAAACTAGATATAGAAGGGATATCAGTAACTGTTGAATCTGGATTAAAAAGTGGATCAGATACCGCTACACTTGCAAATTTTCCAAAAAGGATTATACCAGATGCTGCTGCTGCTAAAGATTCTTCCAACGATAAAGCTTCAAACTCTACATGTGTTACAAAAGAGATCCAAAAGGCTTCATCTCCAAATACGCTTCCACCGGAAAACCGTAATATTCTCACTTGTTAACCATAGCTAATAAATTGCTTTTTTTAGGTATTGTTTTAAAGAATACCAATAGGACAATTTACTCTTCTTCTACCTCATTTGTCCAAACGGGATGATTACTAATTCGATCCAAATGGGATATTGCTTTACTTGGATCCTGTGTTTTAAAAAGCGCAAAGCGCATCTAGGTGCCACTCTCTGCGCCTTATGTAACACTAGGCGAGCATTGTACGAAAAGCGCAAGAAAAGCGCGCTTTTCGTACACGGGGTGTTTTTGTGCTTAAAATTGTTATACATGTAGCTAAAAAGGTTGTACATTTAAGTTAAATCATATATAAACCTTATTTGTATCTATATTTTGCGCTTTGCGCCTTGGTTTTAGACCTCGTCGCTTTTGTGCGCTTTGCGCTTTTTAAAACCAAGCTTGGATCAAATGAGAAAGTACAGTTGGTGTTATATTATATGTCAAGACCCTTTTTATGTAAATGTCAATCTGACTTTTCATATGGCTTATCATCCGCTGTGACTGCCACGTCATTTCAAAAGCATGTTACATTCAATTCAGATGTGGATGACATGTCAATGTGCTTCATTTTCTTGCAATGTATACATGTGATGTTGACTTGCAATGGTTTTTATCAATTCAGGTGAGAGGTCTGGTGAATCTAACAAAGAGTCAAAACCTGTTAAATACGTTAATGGAGGTAGCTATCAGATTTATTTGTGTTGCGCTCAAGTAAGCAATATTAGGGTTTTAAATCATAATTATGCACCATTTTCTTTCCATCATGCAGTGGCAGTTGTGCATGGAAGGACTCGCAGTCTAGTTGAGAGATTCGAAAAGAGAGAAAAACTGAATACCGACGAAACTCCGACCATTGATCTACCTGCTCAAGTATCAACCAACACAGATATACCTACCAAAAGGGTAAATCAGTCATTTAATTCAGTCCCTTGTGCAATACCTGAAGCTAAATCCTACCAGGTGCCAGTAAACACACCTGATGTGATGGCTTCTGAAGAACCTGAAGCTAAAATACCCGACGTGCCCGTAAGGGTAAATCAATCATTTAACGCTGTCCCTTGTGCAATACCTGAAGCTAAAACCTTCCAGATGCCTGTAAAGACACCTGATGTGGTGGCTTCTGAAGAACCCGAAGCTAAAACACCCAAGATGCCCATAAATGCAAGTGATGTAGATAATGTGACGCCTGTGCAAGTTACCGAAACTATAATATCCACCACGCCTGAAAAAACACCTGATGTCGTCTCTAATGTAGTAGTTGAGGCTAAATCATCCCCGATGGTAACAAGACCGGATGTGGGCCCGAACATAAAATCCGAGGAAGCTAATTCTCCCCCTGTTAGACCTAGGACCGCCCCTAGTATGCTACTTCCTGAGAAAGGTAAGGTCTCACCCATGCAGAGATCTGTGAATTCTCGCCGTGTCATGCAAGAAAGAGTTAGACCTTCTCCGATGCTCGTTACACGAAGATCTAATGCTTCACCTCGCGTGATACCTGAAAGAACAACTAAAACCTCACCCGTGGTAGTGGGCCCCAGGCATGATACTCCCAGGCGCATGATACTTCAGAAAGCTAAAGCATCTCCATCACTGGTAAGATTCTTCTTTGGGTGTAACAATCTTGTTGATCATGTGTCGGCTTATGAATTTTGTTTCTCTAAAATGTGAGTTGTTTGTAATGTTGGCAATTGGCAGGATGATGCCCCACAGACTACCGGGAGAGGTTTGATGTCTAAAAGTGATGATGATGTTGCGGGTGATTTGATGCAAAATCATGATGTGTTTGTAAGTAGCCTCCGGGCTCGCCTAACAAAACTCCAGGTAGCTTCCAGTTGGTTTATGAATATTTTTTTTATTATTTGCAAACAATGTTTCATTTTTCACAAGTTTGTTATTAACCTTTTCAAAATTGTCCATGTAATGTTTCGGTTATTTGTGAACCTTGATCAATGTTAAACGCTTAAAACTTTTCGACTAAAATTACTTAAAGTGAAGTTATTGTGCCCTTGTAGGTGGTACGGCATTTTTGGGGACAAAATGACACGAAGGGTGCTATTAACGCCTTGCGGAAGTTGCCAGATCACGCCGTGAGTATTCCTTGCTTAATTTTAGTGAAATTGGACCACCTGAAATTTAACCTTCTGAAAGCTGTCTCTCAGGTTCAGGCAGACGTGGTCAATGTTCTGATGGAAAGAATGGAATCCCTCACACTTGATCATTTCTCTTCCTTGCTTCCTGTGCTTTTAGATTTACTGGATAGCAAAACCGAGCGGTAATCGTTTATACATACAAATGAAATTTCAAAGACTTCAAAATTATAAATTCCGAAACTGTTTTAACACAATGTTGAATCTAGAACTGAAACTAATGACGGGCTTGCAAATCATGCAGGCATATAAGTGTATCACTGGAACTGTTACTAAAGCTTGTGGCGGTGTTTGGGTCTGTAATTAGCTCAACAATTTCAGCTCCTCCAACTGGGGGTGTTGATGTACATGCAGAAAAAAGGTTTGTTTTGTTGATTCTGGTAGTTTTTCTAATGTATTTTGATTATGATTTTTAGTCCTCGAACATAGTTGTCACAGAAGTTAGTCTTGGTTCCACAAAATGCCTACTTACAATCTAATGAAACGTAATGACAGACTTGAATGCTGCAATGAATGCCACATTCAGCTTCAGAAGATCCACAAATGTCTCCCTGATATTATAAGGTAAATATGTTTCCAATGTAATGTGGTTCAACTAAAATCTCACTTATCAGGTTCTGTGTTTTAAAAAGCGCGCTTAAGCGCGAGGCGCCAGTCCCTGCTCCTCATGTAACACAAGGCGAGCACCGTACATAAAGTGACGATTTTTTGGCAAAAAAAAGCTCCCGAGGCGTGCGCTTTTCGTACGCGGGGGGGGGGGGGGGGGGGGGGGGGGGGGGGTTATGCTTAAAATTGTTGTACATGTAGTTAAAAAGGTTGTACATTTAAGTTAAATCATATATAAACCTTATTTGTATCTATATTTTGGGTAAATAATGCTAAAAACCTATAGCATAAATAAAAAAAAATTATATAATCGTCATGCGCCTTGCGTACGAAAATCCCACCGCTTTTGCGCCTCAGTTTTAGACCTCGTCTTTTAAAACCAAGATCAAGTTCCTGATCCGAAATATGATATAAACGGAAGGGGAAAGATGAAATATTTTTTGGAAAGAAACTCTCTTTTTTCACAATGTTGTCTAATTTGCTGATTTATCTAATTTGCCAATCTCGAATAGTTTAGGCTATTAAATAGTTATATTTTGCTGAACACTCGAAACTTAATAACAATAATTGTTGTTGTTGTTAATATAATCATTACAACTTCACATAGTTAAAGCACACACTAGTAATCATTAAATATCATTATCTGATTGTGATTATCTAGTCACACACAATCACTTTCAAAATACAAAACCTAGACACCCCTTAAATGTGGCACATAAGAGAGCAAAGGTGAATGACATATACGGATGGTATCTAGGGGTATTCACGGTCAGGTCAGGTCAGGTCGGTTTTCGACATACCAAACCAGCCGAGTTGGGTGGGTCAACGAACCGGCCAGTTTGGCTGTTTGAACCGATTTTTATTGTTGTATTATTACTTTTTTGCTTGCGTTACAAATTTAAAATGATAAAGTTGGTTCGTGATTATAAACTTATGATCCATATTTAAAATGATAAAGGACAAACGGCTGGTTTGGTTTACACGTCGGTTTTAAGTTTCAAACCGGGCCAGACCTTTAAACTGCTTAACTGTTGAAACCGAACTGTTTCTCAAATCGGTCGACTTGCTTTGGTTTGGTCGGTTTTTGAACACCGTATTTAAACTCTTTATTGTGATCTTTGTTTTGTAGGCGGGGCGGTTTGCCAGCAAGATGTGCTCAAGAACTAAGTATTGTTCTACAGAAATCATGATCCCTTCTAGACACTCCACAGTTTTGTCTCTTGGACTTCTTTCATTCTACACAATACCTTCGGGTCGCGGCCGCTACTAAAATGACGCCAGCCGGTAGATATCTGAAGGAAGACAGTTATATGTAGCTAAATGCGGCTGGAATTCGAGTTCTTTGTACAAGTTGTTATAGCATATGTAGTATTTTGTGTAAATTGATGACGATGATGATGATATGTAATTTTGTATTCGTGAATAAAGATGTCTAGATGATTATGATATGTAAACTAGAAATGTAAAAACTAATTTCTATATTTGAACCAAAAATGCGTTATATTAAAATTGAAAAAATTTGTGCAACAGGCTTAAAAACTAACGGGTAAATGTAAAAAAATTCATCTAACAAGAAGCAAGTTACCTTCATATTTTTAACTATAAATACCAATCAAAGTTTGTTTTGTTATTGATCTGTAAAAATCCTGTCTAGACGTCGATAACTCAAACAGTAATCTCCGAGTACTTCCCGCTAGGCCAAGTACTTGGCGAGTCATCTCCGAGTACTCCCCGACTATGGGGGAGTACTTAAGTACTCTCCGATTCGCAACTCCCCAGTCAACCGAGTTGACACCGCCTAACAACTTTTGCAGCCTTGCACACAAGCGTTCTCTATGAGAACTACAATATATTGAGTAATGTAAGAACCACGTGACACACTTTAACATGGCTAGACACAACAATCAAAGCAGAGAAAATATGTCTCGGATACGCAATTGTTGTACGTATCATATTCAAAACATCATGTAGAAGTATATTATGCGGTTGTCACAGTTCTTGACATGTCATTAAATCTAATCTCCTCTCTCTCCCTGTCCCTCTTAGCTCATATGATTTAAAAAGAAAAATAACATTTATATAAAAAAAAGAATAGTAAATTAATTTAAGAAATTATAAACTTTAGAGCTTATTGTTATTGTTATTGTTATTGTTATTGTTATTATTATTATTATTATTATTATTATTATTATATATCTAATAAGTTATTGACACTTCTACAGTACACTGATTTGGTTGGTTGATTTAAGAGGCAAAAGGCTCTGAATGGTTAATTTGGAGGCAACAATTTTTTACATTTAAGCCACTAACTTTATTACTTACTTCAATTTGAACACTAAATTTTGACCATCAAACTTTTAACTTTTATAATTTAAAACTTTGACCACCAAACTTTTACCTTTTAGGATTTCAAACTTTGATCACCCAACTTTTTTAAACTTGCATTGCACTTTGCCCACTAACTTTCTTACTAACCTATGTGCTTTATTTCCTTCCAATTTAACCACCAAACCTTTAGATTTTAAGATTTCATACTTTGACCATTAAACTTTTAGCTTTTAGGATTTTAAATGACCACAAACTTTCTTTACTAACTAATGTACTTTCATTTCTTCCAATTTGACTACCAAACTTTGACCACCGAAATTTTAGCTTTTAGCTGTGACTATATTTTTTAAGCCCACACGAGAATAACAGTCACTTAGTATTATCTTTTATGCCCACGAAACTCTCCACGCAGCAGGAGCTCCCACAGCGCCGCACAATCTTTAACGTCCACCAAACTCTCAACGTAACAGGAGCTCCCGCCGCGAAGCGCGAGGTAATAGAATCCTAGTTATTATTATTATTATAGCAAAAAAATAAAATAACTTTGAAATCCGGTCCTCCGGTATTATTATTATTATTATTACGTGTATGTTACATTCGGCGTGCCACGCCAATCGACGAATGAAAACACATGCAAATAACTTCATTTCTCACCGTACCGATCCCGCACCTTCATCTTCCTCGATCTCTCTAAAATTCATGTAAACACACATTCAATTAGCAATCAACGCATCTGTAATATAATAATAATAATAATATTCACTCTCAATCTCATTGCAAATCGACCGTCAGTTTGTTAATTCTCCCCTGAATTCGTTACGTTTAGTTGCATTGCTGCTCAAATTTTCTATACAGATTCGTTGCTCACTGTTTCTTCAGGTACCTTATTCATATTTCATCCTTTATTTAATAATATTTGCGTCCAATTAATGTATGATCTCAGATCTTTTTCTTACACACGTCACGTCCAATTATAATATATGCATTACAGACAGTTAATTGTGTTCTGATGATCCTTTTCTTCTGGCACACACACACACACACACACACTCAATTAGCACAACAACTGTATTATCCAGTAGTCTTGTTCTTGATTGAACTAGGATGCCTTGTGATGGAAATGTTTATGTAGTTTACATGTATTCGGATCTATTACATTATGATCCATATGTGTAATTTATTTAAGATGATATACTTCAAACTGGTCCTTGCTTGTAAACAGACAAGGCCAATGTCTTAAGATAGTGAATCATGACCTCCTCCTGTTTATTACACACTGTAGAGCACCTCCAACGCTTGTGATGCAGTTTCGGAAGCGATCAAATGGCTGGCTCAAGAACAATTAGCAAACAAACTCTCTAAATTGAACCAAAGGTTCCATGAACAAAGTTCTTATAAATTTTTATTCAATCAAAAACTCCCTAAACAATGAACCCTAAAACAATATTTATACCGAAACCTAACAACCATAGAGATAGTCATGAATAAACTAAATAAATAAAAGATACGATAATTTATAAAAGACTAGATATTTAAGGAATTAAATATTATTCAAATCTTCAACCTGGATCTCATTCCAGAACGAGTTCATCCGCATCAGCTTGGTTTGGAAGGTGGTCCAATATGGGTTGGTCCACTGGAGCGGACTAGTCCGGTTTGGAATGGGTGGAGGCCTCACACACACATACACTAATTTTTTTTGTATTTGTTTTTCTGTGTAAAAGTGGGGTGTGACGTGGAGGTTTGGAATGGTTTAGTGTTGGAGAAAAAAAGTGAGTTTGAAATGATGTGACATGCTGATGTGGCAAGTCTCAAATTTTGGACCTGTGGATGCTCTAAAGCAACGGAAGGGGTTGAACTATTGTGATGTCTAAAGATGTGTTTTGATGTGCCCCAACTAATTGCTTTTGTTATACATATATCCATTTAGTTTTATAATAAGAGTGTAATCAGTGGTCTCTATTTAGTATTCAGCCAGTTACTGAGTTGCTTAATCTGTCATTTCGGTTTCCTGAGTGGTCGGGGTTGTGGTGAGGCTGGTCGGATATCTGTCTCCTGTCTTTTTGTTTCATTTTTGAAATTAAAGTGTGTGATGTATATCCAATAGCTAGCACATGTATAGAGGTTTTGTAATGCAGCACACTGATTTCTAATGGTTACTGTTACTGATGTATAAAATGTATTCTAGCTGGACTAAATGTTACACACATTCTGTATATTCATTTATTGTAGACTTATCTTCAGATGAGCTTGGTATGAAACAGTATACATCAAAAAGAGGTGTCTATGAGGAACTTTATATCATGGGGAGATCTTGTTAGGAAAAGACAAATCAGTTATGATTGCGTACGTTTGTGTGGTTATATCAGTCTCTAGTTTGTTCCTTTGACAATTTTATTTGGGATTGCTAGACGGATTCTAATCATGTAAAGTCTCGATACGCAGGGACTTTGTCGATCGAAGAGGAAAATATTCATGGTAGTTGTATGCACATTTATGTTGTATATTGCATACAGAACTACAAATTTTCAGCCTTCACTGACAATGGTATTGCAATGCTAGTGGCTCGTTCATTAAGTGCATTTAATTTCGGATTGCCAGTCATCCGATGTTTGTTTTGTAATTTTAAGATATAATCGAAGTTTGGATGGTGGCATGAAGTTAATGTGATTTCCTTGTAATTCTATAGGTACTCCCGGTATCTTACACCGGCTTGAAGGGCTTACCACATGGTATTATTGAAGATAAATCCGACTTCGAGTTAAAATCTATATGGACAACTACTACAAGTAATTTAAAAGTGAAGGTAACTGCCACAATTCTGGTCCTGTATATATGTGTATATGTATGTGTGTGTGTATATGCGTGTGTGTGTGTGTAATTATCCTTACATGGACATCTGGCCATATCGTATGTCACTGTCAGGCTAATGGTTCTGGTTCTCATAACTTGCTGGCAATGCCTGTGGGTTTGAAACAGAAGCGAAACGTGAATACCATTGTTCAAAAGGTATGCAAGGATAGTATTATAATATTCATAACTCGATGTATTATTTCAGCCATCACTTGATCACTACTGAACCAGCATTAGTGTTTTCAGTTTCTTCAAGAAAACTTTACAGTTATTTTGTTTCATTATGATGGAAAAATGGATGGATGGTGGGATCTCAAGTGGAGTAGAAACGCCATACATATTGTAGCTGATAACCAAACAAAGTGGTAAGGTTCACTTCTATTAAACACGCCTTTTTAGTATTATCTAGTCACATTTTGGAAGTTCATGTAGAAACTAACACACATAAATTATGAGTTTCTGGCATGGTTGTTACATAGCATTTTCTAATTACTGCATCTGACGCTGTTTCAGGTGGTTTGCTAAAAGGTTTCTACATCCGGCTTCGGTTTCCCTTTATGATTATGTATTTCTTTGGGATGAAGATCTAGGAGTGCAGCATTTTAACCCAAAAAGGTACAACTGTTCTACCTGCTGCATCATTTATCTATCTTTTTTTGAATCATTTATATTCTCTGATACCGTGATTTTTGGAGAGAGCGCTCTCAATATATATCAAGATAAAGAAGCACAATTATAGTTTTTTAGTTTTTATATATGCAGATATTTAGATATTATTAAAGAAGAAGGGCTGGAGATATCTCAACCGGCTTTAGATTTAAAATCAACAGATATACATCATCGGATCACAGTACGGAGAAAAAAACTAAAGTTTCATAGGTGAACCAATGGTTGTCGTCTGTTTATATCTTATCATCTTTATTTCTTTTTGTACACTAATTCCATTATACTTGTTTATATACGGAAGGGTTTATGTCTCTAAAAGTAGCCTTAAATGTTCAAGGGCTAGCAAGGGTCCACCGTGTGCTGGGTAAGTGGCGTTTCTACATTGACTTGGGTAGCAAGTTCTTCTATTTGTTTTATGCCATGTCTCATGAGAATCCTTAATCCCATTTTAGTTGAGCATAAACCTTACATGTATATATTTGTAATAAATTCACTACTCATGAAGAAGCACCGGATGGCGGATGCTGTTCCATGTTCAACAAACAAAAAAACATAACTTGGGTGACCGCTAATAATATGTTGTGCAACTGTTGATAGTGCACAACTTCTTAAGTAAATCTGTTTGAAAATGTTTTTAATGTTCATTAAATTTGCAGATTTATAGAAGGGATGGCTCCAGTGTTCTCCAGAGCTGCATGGCATTGTGCTTGGCATCTTATTCAGGTTACTTTTACTAGTTTTATATATATTGGTGCAACTTCAAATTTTGTTAGGGATGTTATGGCTACTTTTTATCCTTTTGTATTTATTTATTTATTTGTATGTCTTCGCTTTATGGACCATCTATAACCTTTTTCATACACTTCTAGAATGACTTGGTGCATGGATGGGGAATGGATATGAAACTCGGCTATTGTGCACAAGTAAGTTCATGACCCGGGTTGAGAAACAGGTTTAGACATCGAATGATCCATCGATACCAGGGACTAATCCTTTTTTGCATATTTTAGGGGTTGAGAAATGTGGGAGTCATCGATTGTGAATATGTGTTACATCAAGGAATACAGACATTAGGCGGGCCTTCTGCTAATAAGGTTTATCGTCTTTCTTATAATCTTTTTATTTTACAATTATAGTTATAAAACCGTCATATTGACTTCATGTTAATGCACAAATAAACAATTTTGGACTAAAAATATTATGCAATATGCTTCTTTGCATTTACATTTATAAAATTTCTCTGTTTTTGGCTTTTGCATAAAATTTGTAGCTTGTTTGCAACAAAAACTAAATATTAAACCTTCAAGGGGTGGTACAATGTATGCGCTTTAACCCCTCGAAGGCCACAAGCCTAGTGCAAGCTGCGTTTTACGTGATCCCATTGGTTAGCATGGTATTGGTGTGAGCCATAAATTTGAAGAGAGAATAGTTAACTGCCTTCACAGCAAGTTAAATTGTTACTAGATGAGTATCATAACGTTTAAATTCTTGTTGCAAACTTCAAACGAAGTCAATTTATCTAGGGTATTCTCCTTTCTTCCGACTCCCTTCTTTTTTTACTAGAGGTGGCGAAATGGATGGGTTGATCCTGGTAGGGTAACAGTGTGGATTTACCATTCAACCTTTTCTCAACATTTAAATATTTTTAATTAGTTTTTTGAATATATTGATTTTATAATTAAGCGATGCTTTTAGTATGGTTACAGGATGTATTATTGAAAAAAATCATCAAAATTCATCTAATTAGAAATATGTAAGCATTTAAATCCACTTCATATAGCCTCTTTGGTAAATAAAGTAAAACTATTAAATCTTATAATTACATTTGGATATATGCTAGCGGTATACAGTAATTTTAATGCTCATGGTTTCATTTGTGCCAATGTTTTCCTCAGAGTCGTCATGCTGCTGATACGCGAATTGAGGTAAGGCAACTTTTATTTGTATTGCACAATTATTGTTTAGATTCTTGCATACACCTGCTCATGAATCTTAAGTCTTAACACTATAAAGATGATATTCAATTTTTAAGTAGCACAATTAAAGAAAAGTCTTTCTAACTGTCGAAACAACCTATATGATAAGACTTGCATAAGTTTGTGCTTAAATGAACATACGTTTGCAGATAAGAAGGCAGTCGACATCAGAGCTTGAAATATTTAAACGACGATGGGATAAGGCAGTGAAGGAGGACAAAAATTGGGTTGATCCATTTCTCAGAAGAAAACAAACACCCTAGTGATAACCAACACCTACTCATCTCATGTGTTAACCGCTGAAACATTGTCATGCAGTTTTGGCTTAGGTATATAATCTAGTATTACTGATTTACTTCAAATGTATGTCTTTTAGGATCCATCTGACCTCTTTCTTTTCTTTTTTTTTTTTTAGTTCTTTTCTTGGGTTACATCGGCTATACAATCATGAGCCGGAAATAGGGTATTCAAGGTCTAGTTCATTGGTTGGTTTCAAAAACAGGGTCAACCAAACTGGCTTGATTAGAAGGTTAATATTTCACATCATTATTGCATCGCGTTTTATTTATATAATTGTATATTCAAAACTGGAAAAACTAACAGTTTTTTTCCTGTTCCCTTGCATTCTAATGTACAAGCACCATTAGATCACATGTTCCAAGTGCAACTAGGGTAAGCAAAAAACTGATTTAACTTGACTGAAATAGAATTAACGCATCGAAACTAATAACCAAATCGAAGTTTGTTTATTATGGGATTCATATATGGTCAATGTTAAAAGTTGTAGACACAATTTGTCTACAACTTTTAACAAGTGGTTAACAAAAATTTTAAGCCAAAAGTTTCATACCCAAATTCATTATTCTAAATTAGTTTTTCAAGCTCAAATGTAAAACCAAAAACTAACCCATAACTAAACCGAACCTATATAAAACCAAAACCGACCAATACACACGCCAAATACAACCATTCTATCCAATGGGACATAGAATGTAGACATAAAAATAACCATGATTTCGTATCCATCCACAAATAATAACATGAAACCTGTGTCTTGCCATAAGGATTACAACAGAGTTTCATTGTAAACAAATCAATTAAAATTACGAAAATAGGAAACTACTGTTCAAAACTGAACAGTGGGCTATTAATTTTTTTGAACAGCGAACAGTGGGCTATTAATATACAGTTAATTGTTACACTTAGGCTATTTTGTAACCAAGAAGTAGCAGTATATTAGAAGGGCACGTCATATTATGCGTCAGATAATAGAACACAGTTTGAAGCTCCACATACAAACATAACACAAGATTGATTATTTATATAAATAGACAAAAAAGAAAGCAAAAAGCAGAGATTTCATGTAAAAATACTTACTCTACTAATAACGACCCACCAACACAAAATCATCATCTTCAAGAACCTGAACATCTTTCTCTCCTATGAAATTTTCCCGACCAATTTCCTTCACTATTTTCACAAACTCCACCCTTTTGGCCAAAGGGAGAGGTACATACGGTAGCCGAAAGATGGGTCTTATCACTCCTAACTGAGCTAAAGCAGTGTTCAACCCAATCGGGTTTGGCTCACAAAAAAGCCAGTTCATCAAAGGCAGAAGCTTTTTATTAAGGGAAGGATTCTTGCCTTGTGATAACAGTTCCCGCATTAAGCCCGGAACCAAATTGCTAGTAACCGATATAACTCCTGTAGCACCATGGTCCCACCTGGAGTCGTGGCACTCATCATCGTTTCCGCTCCAAACGGTAAGCCCATTTTTGGTGTACTCTTTGACCCTGTCATGGCCCACACATTCCTTGATGCCTGCAAAGTTGGTGCTGCCAGCAATTGAGTGGATGACGCGTGGCGGGATGTCTTGGCCCGTCCGGGATGGCACGTTGTAGATGATTGTTGGGCCCATTGGGAGCACACATTGGAAGTGAGCAACCATACCTTCTAGAGAGGTTTTGCCATAGTAAGGATTGATGTGTAGGGCTGCATGCATTCCAACCGCAAAACCCTGTTCGGTCGCGTGCACTGCTTCTCGAGTTGAGTTACTTCCCGTGTTTCCAATAACCTGAGATATCGGCCGATAGGGCAATAGATCAGAAAGGGTAATTTACTAATTTTAGTGCAGGTCAAAACGGTTCTGGTTGAATTGATCCACAAACACCTTTTGTCCATTTTTTTAAACTTCTATAGATAATCAATCCGTTACAACGATGGTCTAATCTCTTGACTGAAGTTCAGGAGGTTGTATACTTGTACGTAAAAATAACAAGTTTTCTCTTTTAGCTAATTAAAATGATTTTACCTATGAGATTCATCGGAGATAAAACACAAATCATGTTGACCCATTCGTGAGTTCATGGGTCAAAAACTCAAAATTGCCTCTGCACCCCACATTACTTATGTAATAAACAAAGGTTCCAAAAAATAGCAACAGCGAGTGGTGATCCAATGACCTTAATTGACGTGCCAAAGCAGTTAATGGTGTGACCAATAAGCATGATGTGTTCATCCCAACTCATCAACTGGCCTTCACCGGTTGTCCCACCAACAATTACACCATCAACTCCGTCTTGAATTTGCATATTTACCAAGTCATCATAAGCCTCCAAATCAAACCTCCCATCAGGCAAGTAAGGAGTTTTAATGGCTGTTATTAACCTAAGTGACTTGATGTCGTCTGTTGAGGTCCTGGTAATGAATGACACAACACAAGAAATAAACAGTTAAAAAGAAAAGTAAATGGCATCTGTCACAAGTACATAATGCACAATCATACCTGTTCTTAACTTCATAACTGCGCATGGGAAGGTGAAAATTGGGAATTATAGCTGCAGATGGTGCCGTCCATCTTGCACTTCTAAACAACATTGAACAAACGAATACATAATAATCAGTGAAATTGATAATGTGACAACATATAAACTAATAAATAGTAGGACCCCAGCACTACATTTTGACATGAGAAAGCCAGCCATGCCTCCATCTACAATCAACACTCAGCACGTGATGAAACAACGTTCAAACAAATAAAAACAGAACGAGAGTTGAGTTCACCAAAGTCAAGAGCTTACCACATCTGACATCACAGGTCCAAATTAAAGTATGAAATATCAACTTTTCATAAGCGTATAGGATGATTAAACAAAACATTTGAAACCAAACACAACACATTTCAAATGAGCGATTTGATACAATAGTAATGCGACATTTCAAATGTGACCAGACACTAAACTAACGAAGCGCCAAACTTGTAAGTTGTGAGCCGTAACAACAACAAATGTTACCACGTCATTAACTAATTATCGTTAGCAGCCAATCTACAGTCACTATAATATTTCTAAAAACAATGCAAAAAAATCATTTTCTATACCAAAATTTCAATTATCAAAACACAAACCGAAAGCTTCTAGACAAACCGGATTTAAGCCATTGCTGGCTGCAAATATTAATATGAAACTATGGCCGTAACATCGTATGATTGTTTCTAGTTTTCAATATACCTTTATAATTCTAACGCACGTAAAACTGACCGATTATAACCGATCAGATAATAAGTAGCCGTTTGCTGGATCTTATAATTATCTAATTTTCTAATAAACGTCTAATTGGCGAATTCTAACCACTTAATAAACAGTTAGCAATTTGTAGAACCAAATAATAATAAGTATATTCATAAAAATAATAATAATAATAAAAACAAAGAAACAGTACCTATTGTAAGCACAGGTAGAATTGAAAGCAGAAACTTGGTGGTACACAGCCGGCATCCTTCCAAATAACAGACAACAAGAACCAGTAGTATATAATGTACAACAGTCGCTGTTATGAACGGCGGCGCAGGTTAGTGAAACCCTAGGCTTCAAGAAGCGTATTGCGAGTGATAGTTGTATAACAGTGGGTGTGGAAAAAAGAGATTATTATTTGAAGAAGCGCTTTTTATATGGCTGCAAAGTTGCTAAAACTATGGGAAAATTCAACTTTGACTCTTTGAGTTAAGAAATCGATCAAAAGTATGCTACATTTTTTTTTGTTTAGAATTATACTAGATTATACCCCGGGAGTGTCCCGGGTTGAGAAATTTAATATGATACATCAATTTTACATATGAAATAGACCGATGTATAACTCTAATATTAATATCTAACCTAAAACAAATTAACAATGCACAACTCCAATGCTAACACTTAACCTAAAAGAATGTAGAACTCTAATGTAATTCTAATATTAACACTTATTCTAAAGACTAAACAAATGTACAACTCTAACATACTAATATTGATACCTAACTTAAAACAATGGATAACTCTATTAACCTATTCGGCTCTGGTTGAAAAAAATTTCATATTTACTGATTTAAACATAATTAGTGACTTGTCTATACATGATTAATGATTTACCTGAACACTTTGTGTTTTTTTTCCTGTATGAACAAAACCCTACAAAAAAATTTCTCCGTTTTTTATATAACACTATGGTACTCGTTGGAAAGATAATAAAACGCTCGTTAATTTGGTGTAATTTTTTTCTTTAAAAAATCTCGTATATTAAAGATATTAACATTTAAAAATTATGGGAGAAAACATGAGGGTGAAAAATCTAATTTTGTTTTTAAATTATTTTTTTCCTAAAATATCTCAATGCCACATGGGATGACACATGGCACACTTAAAGAAGAGAATGCCTCTTTAAGTGACATGTCATTAAAATGGCTTTGGTTTATTATATGTATAGATAGATATTGTAACAAACATTTTTTTGAGTAAAAAAAAAATCAAAGGCTTTTAAAAAAAAAGACAAATTTGTTATGTTACTTTGTCGGTTACAAGTATGTTGCAGGAAAGTTACAAAAATTAAAAAAAAAATAGCTTTTTTTTTTATTTTTTTCTTTACTCAAAACGTTTAAAAACATCTTTATTACATTGTGTAAAAAAAGGTTTTATAACATGAGTTTTCACGGGGGGTTTTTTTTACTCGAAGCGCTTAAAGGTAAAGATAAACTAAAAGAGAGTGTGTCACGTGACATTGATTGGATCATTTAGTAGAAGTAAATTTTATCTGCCCAATAAGTTATTGATTTCATTTTATTTATTTGCAACGGCTTAAAATCTTATAAAGCTATCCGACTAGCAAGATGTTAACCAAACAACAAACATCACATAACCATGAGCGGATTTTGTATGCAATGGATCCAACTAACGTTAGACTTTCAAAATGTAATAGGAAACCACACGAATGGGAAATAAACAATCAAATGAAAAATAGTTTCCTAATTCGAGTTGTAATCTTGATCATGTATCACTTTATTTCGAAACCTCCAAATCACCAACCATGCAAACATTGTTACAGTATCAATTAGATCCTTCTTAGACTTTATCACACCATTCGGGTCTAGCCAATTAAGAATTGGCGACACTTGCTTTAAGATATTATGGAAATCGATACGCAACAATTTTTTAACAGTGAATTACATCCTTCATATGATAACACACACCCAAACTAAATGATCAATCGTTTCCCCTTGGTTCAAGGACACAAAGAATAAGGAATATCAGTTTCTCTATTCACCAAAATTTGGCTGGTAGGAAGATGATTCAAAGCACTTGCTAACATAAAATATTAACTTTTCTCTAAGTTGCCATTATTTTCAAAATTTAAAAATGAAAAATTTACAAGCGTAACAAATGTTAAAAAAAAATATTAAGGAATTATGGTGGGCTTGGCCTACCCAACGTTATCCGTGATCGTGGATGTATGGAATCAACTTTTGTCCTTGGTTACCTAGAATAGCTAGGATTTTATTTATTGTTCATTGGAAAAAAAGAAGGAATTACAAAGATGCTAGGGAAAAACATGTCAACGACTTTTGATAAAAATGTCTTAACTATGAAACAAAAAAGTTGTCAACAACTGGTCGATACAAATGATTTTAAAATTTATCATGTATACCTCATGTATTAATTAATTCGATAATCCTATTTGTTAAATATATAAAGTTGTATATTTGAATAAATAATAAATAAATAAACAGTTGTCCGTACCCGTTTTTAGAGTGGGTAAATAACAAAGGAGGTCCCGATACCATACGTCAAACTACATTTTTAAGAAGTTTTCACAATTCAGAGTTCAGACCGGTGTTTTCTAATTTTCTAATGAATTTCAATTCTCAGACATAAATGACAACATTGAGTTCGATTAATATACGATTTGTCTGCGCATTTTAAACATATAAAATTATGTCACCATCATATCTATTGAAAACACAGGACATAGGATAACAAAGAGGTCAATATCAATTTTCAAATAGCAATATACATATTTTATCTACATCTTTTTTATTTTTACCAAGAATAACAAAAAGGTATGTATCATACAATTTCTCATTAAATGGTTGTAAGTTAAATAGTTGTCGATTAATATAACAAAGAGCTTACATATATGATTAGAATAATACAGGTATTGCACGATTTCTCCTGTATATAGGCTAAGATAGTTTGAACGTCATATAATCTGAATAATAACCTTGACGTATGTCAAATAAAGTCCTAAAGATAACGAGAAAAACACTCTAAGAAACATTTCGCACATATTTTATTTAATACGCTCATTAAACCAATGCCAAAGAAGTGTCTCTAGTTTAGATCTTGACTCGATCTTCCATGATGACAGGCTAAGTTTGAAGATACGCATGTCAAACATTTAGGTTGTATGGACGCTTAGTATGTATATCAAAGGCCTTTTTTTTTTTTTTTTTGCTTCCGCCTTTTAAATCCTATTTTCTTTCTTGAATAGGTATGCATTCTGCCACCATAGCAAGGAGTATAATTTATTAACTGCTTGTTCTTTTGTGTTGTATCGTTACGTTACAATGGCCTTTGATAATCGTTGTCATTAAAGACACTTGGTTATAGGCAAATCACTAATTATGTTCAAATCAGTAAATATGAATTATATTTTTTACATTGTTTTAAGTTAAGTATTAATATTAGAGTTATACATTGTTAATTGTTTTAGATTAGGTGCTACCTGAAGCTTTCCTGCATGTAACTCATGTAAAGCACATCGTCCTATCTTATATGTAAAATTGATATGTTATATTAGATTTCTCAACCCGGGACTTTCCCGTGGTATAATCTAGTATATTAAAACACAAAGTCGGTGGTATTTACCATAGCCCCCTAATATTTTAATATTTTCAATTTTAATCCATCCATTGCTTTGTTTTTACAACCCCTTAACTTATAAAACTGCATCTTTAACCTCTAAACCACTACGTTCCTATACATGAGTCGTGTCACATATAAATAGTAAATACGTTATGATTGTACAATATAAATTCTATTAGTTTATGTTTTGATCCAACCGTAATGTTATTCAGTTAAACCACATAAGCTGAAACACATGTTTTCATATGGTTAACATATCACATAATGTTTGAACAAATCTTTTCAATGTTTCGTAATATACTTGCACCGTAACGCGCACAAGTCTAATTGCTAGTATTTCATTTCACAAATGATTAACCCAAACCTAAATATCCATAATAGTTTAGGTACCACTTTTGCAACTCTTTAAAAAAGATAAAAGAAAAGAAAAAATAAAATAAAGAAAAGGACAACAAAAACAAGCAATAAGCCTTCCTTTCTACTCTTCCATTGCAAATCTTCTCCGTTCATTGACCGCCAACAATACGTATAGACAAACGCGTATATCTCTACACCTTCTTTAAATATTTGCTTTATATTAAAGTTTTTATTATACACTTTCATCACATACAATTCACATATTAATTTTGCTCTCTAAATAATATCTGTATCTCCAGAACAAACAAATCTGCGTTGATGGCTGGTCGCTACGATCCTAATCCTTTCGATGAAGGAGATGCTGATGAAGTTAATCCTTTCTCTGTAAGTTACAACAATCCTTATCCATTTCTATAAGTATTTGATTCGATTGATAACTTCACACTGTTTTTACTTCAACCTAGGGTTTCATTTGTTAGTGTAGTTGATTAATCAGTTAATATCCGATTATTTGCGGATGAATCTGGTTTCTGATTTTGTGTTTTGATGACGGAGATTTTGGATCTGGTTTTTTGTTGTAATTTGTGTTTATGTTGATAAGCTTGATCTCAACGATTTGTGTCGGTTACATTGGATTGTGAGATGGTTTCATCTGTTAAGTTATTATAATTGTAATTTTGGCTGTCATACAATTTCTAGGGCTGTAGATGGTAAACTTATGTTTGTTATTGTGATTGGCAGAGGTATTAAACGCCTAAAAAGTCGCTATTAAACGCGTAAAATGTCAGTTAACTGTTCTGGTATTCTAAGAATGATTGGATCTCAACAATTTGTGTCGGTTACATTGGATTGTGAGATTGTTTCATCTGTTAGGTTATTATAATAGTCATTTTGGCTGTCATACAATTTCTAGGGCTGTAGATGGTAAACTTATGTTTGTTATTGTGATTGGCAGAGGTATTAAACGCGTAAAAAGTCGCTATTAAACGCGTAAAATGTCAGTTAACTGTTCTGGTATTCTTAGAATGATTGGATCCTTAAGGTTGTAGAATAGTTCAGGTCCAAGTCAGTTTTCGTAGGTTGTTCATTTTAGAAAGAAAGCTTTGTTCTCTTTAAATTTTATGTATAAATTATTATAGATGTGGACTTTGAAGAAAAGCTCATGTGGTTTGCGTGTTACTTCGCTTTACGTAAGTTTTATTGTAAAATGACATATTGACATAACCAGGAGCAGGGATCTGGGGGTAAAGGAGCCGGTAAGACAAGTTATTCTGGAGGTTCGTTCTACACAACGGTAAGTCTAACACCTTCTTGTTTGTTTATACTACTTATGATCATTATAAGTTACAACTTCTCTTGCGCTTCTAAACTTTTATGATGTTGTCATTCATTCCGGTGTTGTATATTCTTTAACATCTTATCATATATCTTGGGGTTTTGGTGGTTCTACTACATGGGTATGTGATTATTTTTTAATGGGTTTTTGCAGAGTGTCCCCCCTGCTACAAACTCTCGACTGTCACCTCTTCCTCACGAACCTGCAGACTTTTATGATAGGAGCGCCCCTGTTGACATTCCTCTTGATTCAGCTGCAGTAAGTTTGACTTTTAGGTCTTGTTGTAATTGTTCTAGTGTTTAAAAAACTTTAAACAAAGCTGGGCGGTTGAGTTTTGTAAGAGTCATGGCAACACATGGAGTATAGTTATTTTTTAGTTTTTTGTTACACGTAAAAATTGAATTATTGATACAATATTTTGATATGACTACTCTTCTAAATAACTGATATCATTGTTCTATTATTATAAAATAGTTACGAGGATCATAGTGATCACATTGAGAAAGTTCCATTGTTGAACACAAGTTAGAGGACACCTCTTTATTTATCGAAATGTTCCATTTGAAGATTACTAGTCAATTAAAGCAATGGAGGGACAGATATTACATAGGCGTTAAAATGTTAGGCGGTTAACGCCTAAGCGGCCAATTAAACACTTCTAAGTTGGGATTCGGGGAATAGTGCTTCATTTAGTGAATAACTACCACATCTTTATAGTTTTTACTAACCAATCTTTCTTTCTATGTATGTTTTTGCAGGATCTGAAGAAGAAAGAGAAAGAGTTGCAAGCCAGGGAAGCTGATTTGAGGAAGAGGGAAGAGGTACTTCACAACTATTGTGTGTGTGTATATGTTTTTCATGATGTGAATGTCGGGTCAGGAACTTTGGATTCATAATCACACATGATTATGATTGCACACAAAAAAAAAAAAAAATCTAAGACAATAGTTATGTGGTTCATCATTTTGTCTACACCCATGGTTGACTATCTCCACTTCCTCAGTCTTCACGGACCTGAGGGCTCGTTGACATTCCTCTTACTTCATCAGCTAGTGGGTCTTACTGAATTTGTTTTAGGGTTAAAAATACTTCAAACAAAGCTGGGAGGTTGAGTGGCCTTGTAAGCAATTTTTATAATTTACAAGGCCACTCAATCACCCAATCTTTTCTAACTTTTAATTTTTCTAACCACCAGACGAGATACAATAAGATCCAGCAGTTTACTTACTACAACTGAATCAAGAAGAATGTCAATGAGGGGGTTTGTGCAATAGAAGTGTTTGTGAGGAAGAGTTGAGAGTTTGTAGCTGACGGAGGATTTAGTATATTAGTGCTAAGTTAAATGATTATTCCCTAGGCATTTATCAAATGTTCATATTTATGTTTTTTTATTAAAAAAAAATCAATGTGTATGTGTTGCTTATGTTTTCCTTTCTCTTATATGAAGGTCCCGGTATTTTTAATAAAAGCAATTTTAATGAAGAATTTTACGTATTGTACATTTTGAAGTGACATGTACAGTCGTGCACTTCCATTTCACATTAGGCAACAATTTATTCTTCTAAAATGTTGCAAAACTATATTGCCTTCTAGATTGTTTCCTGGTATAAGAACTAGCAACAAAGTCAAAATGTTTTTCCTTTTAAATTTGAATTGGTTAAGTGAAAGAAGCAAGTATTGTATTTATTACTTATAATTTCTGCTATATTAGTAAGTAGTAACTAAATTTGTTGCTTAAAGGATTTTTTTCCTTTTATAAAAAATTGTACTTATTTCATTGATGTCATGCAGATTGTGAAACGGAAAGAAGAGGCTGCTGCACGTGGTAATCTATTTTTCTTGTATTTTACTATTATTATCATCCAGATTGCCAGTCGTTATTGATCGTTAAGTAAAACTAACCTAAAATAGGACAGAAATGTACAATTTTTTGTTAATTTTGGCAATGGACATGATGAGTACCAACCAGTTTCCTTCTTGTTTGTAGCTGGTATTGTTCTTGAGGAGAAAAATTGGCCACCATTTTTCCCTATCATTCACCATGATATTGCAAATGAGATCCCAATTCATCTACAGAAGTTGCAATATGTTGCATTCACAACATACTTGGGTATGTTTTTATTTTCTCATCATATGGTGATATTCTTATATTGTATTACTTAATGGGCGTATCCTCACACCATGTCAATGGGACCCTCAAAATATTGCCAAATAGCGATAATTTATAGGATCCAAGCTCTTTGTTATTCAAAGTTTTAGGATTGAAACAAAACTCTAATATTTAACAATTTACATTTGCTATCAGGATTAGTGCTATGTCTTTTTTGGAATATCATAGCCACCACAACAGCTTGGATTAAAGGAGAAGGTTTGTGCAGATCATTTCTATCTTTAACCTTAATGATCTTATTATCTTAACATCCGTTATGTTTCTTGCATTTTTATTATCTTTTTCTTCTGCTAGATCCAAAGATTTGGTTTCTTGCTCTCATCTACTTCATATCGGGAGTTCCACTTGCCTATGTGTTGTGGTACCGGCCTCTTTACCGTGCATTTAGGTAAATTCTTATCTATTCACATCTCGAAGAGTACTGCTTTTATCTTTGTTGCTTTCTTTTGAAAATTTAAGTTCTGTTTCTACATGCAGTTTTGCATAAATGTTTGGCTGTTAATCAAATGTATAAAACAGTTTTCCACTTTTCGCTAATGACAAATAAAGGAATAGTTTGGGCAGAATTAATATAAAAACACTTTGTAATTACGGCAATAAGAACTTTGATATATTTAGCATGAATATCTATGATAAAGCTAAGCTCATATAACATTTCATTTGTGTGTCCCATGAATATATCAAGAGATAAAAGATAATAATGGATAATGTATTCATGTTTACGTCTTGTGAGGATGAACTGAAATGGTCAACAAATAACCGAGCAAAATGAGAAACAAATTGAGTTTTATTCGTTTCATTGTTTTGGTCACTATAATGTATATAATGTATATATGTTTGGCCCTTGGGGGGCAAAAGTAAAGTTGCACTAGTTTTAACGTTGTTTTACTAATTTCGTGAAAATAACGTTAAAAACGACGGACGGTTAATCATGCATCATGTGGTGGCGTGGATAGCCAAAAGACAAAGGGGTACATGCACCGATCGGGTTTGTCCCGATTGCTAAGTGTTTTGTGCCTTATGTCCAAGGCTTGATACCGAACCACATCGAGCCGGGGGGTCTCACTGGAAGCAGCCTCTCTATTCTTAGGGGTAGAGGTAAGGATGTCTACATCTTACCCTCCTCAGACCCTACCTTAGCTTTGCTATAGGTGGGATTAACTGAGTATGATGATGATGATCATCATTGTTTTGGTCACTATGACTCCTGTAGAATAATTAATGAGGTGATGGTGGTTATTTACTTAATGTGAGTAGAACTTAAAAGGAATGAATATAATGGTGAAAATTGAATTTACATTGCAGGAATGAAAGTGCTTTGAGGTTCAGTTGGTTCTTCCTATTTTACTTGGTATGTTTCGCGTGTCATTGCATACTATCTTGTTATCGTTATGATGTCCTTATGACTGACATGTCACTGGTTTTGGCGTTTATAGATTCATATCGGCTTTGTCATCTTTGCTGCAGTTGCCCCTCCAGTTGTCTTTAAAGGAAAATCTCTTGCGTGAGTACCTTATCCTGCTTTGAGCTGTTAAATTTTCATTTTGAACACATACAATTTTGTCAATTTTGTTTCAGCTTGATTAGGTTCTCTGGCTTAGATTAAATTGTTTTTGCTAGTACAGTTTGGTTATTTCAGTAAATGAAAATTTCTAATGCATCATAAATCAGTATAATCCCAGCGTCTTAAAATAACATTTACTAGAAATTATATAACGAAAATCAAGTACTTTATTAAGCTAGCGTTTCTAAGACCAATCTATCTAGAAATAATTTTTCTCCGTTAGGTTTGTTTCTACAGCCAGAACTACGCACGTTAGTTTTCACTTAGCTCCTTGTTTAACATTTTTACTGATTTCTTTTCCATAAACAGAGGGATCTTACCTGCAGTTGATCTTATAGGCAATCACGCATTGGTTGGGGTAAAGTTTTCTTGCACTTTGTTGATTGTTGTATTTTTCTTTCTTCCAAATTATTGCTAATTAAGTTGTTATTTTCTTTTGTAGATATTCTATTTCGTAGGATTTGGGTTATTCTGTCTCGAGTCTCTGCTCAGCATATGGGTTATTCAGGTTCGTTTTATATTTGCCTTTTCCAACACTTGTTAAACACAGTGTTTGACCAATGACGTAGTTTGCTTAACGTTTTTTTTTTCTGACTTCTTCTCCAAACATTTTTTTTTCTGGTTTTGCAGCAAGTATACATGTATTTCCGGGGAAGTGGCAAAGCAGCAGAAATGAGACGTGAAGTTGCTAGAGGTGCAGTACGGGCAGCATTATGAGCTGGTGCTGCTATGAGCAGGATTTATGAGGGGACCGGCTTGCACTATAAACCAAGACACAGAATGGTTCTTTGTTCCTAGTAGCTCAGGGAGACTTTGATGTTGATTCTGAAACCTTTGTTTTCGCCGTGTTTTTTTTAATTCCTTAAAAAGATTTATTTGATGTAAGAGTATAGAAAGATGTGAAAATCTGGTAGATTACCCTTGTAAATCTTGTGTTATATGATTGGTCTGATTTATATTCATGCTTATAAGACATACCTATATTTGTTTTTAGCATTCTTGTTGCAGAAACTATCAGGATGAATGGTACTAAACCCACCTTGACCCGGCGTAAACGATCAATCGTCACGAGGATATTGATTACTTATATTGATTAAAAACAAGGCTTGGCTTTTGATATCTTCATGTCTCCTGTGGAAACTCTAAACCGAACCCGGTAAAGATTTTTTTCTTCACAGGCATTGGCAATATTTTTTGGTTTTAAATTTTGTTTTGTAGACTAATTTGGTAACTATAAGTTTTTCGATGAGTTAATGAGATGATTCCTATTTTAGATTTATATAATATATTTTTTTATTGAAGTTTTAAAATTTAAAATATATGTTTCATCAAGATTAGTTACATAAGTTTATGTTGATTTTTTATATTATTATTTTTAAACATGCCTTTCTTTATTGTTTTTCTTTTTTAGCTTTCCGAAAGCAATGATCTGGAACTTTAACGGTCTAAAATAACCTAAATATATGAGGGCCAGCCTACGCTTTGACTTTCGTGCAACTTAATTCCACAAAATAAGACTAAACAAGTTGCATGTATAACTTGATTTCAGTATATTGTGATATGGTTAGGATCAAATACACAGTGAAAGAAAAATAGGAAGTCGTAGGAAGGGTATCAAACGGACTCCGATTGAACTCATTCAAGCGGCATTGGAATCGTCTTATCGAACCCTACGTCGTTAGTTTTTAGGTCTTCGTTTTTTTGGGGTTTTAGCTTGTAGTTTTTAGAATATGCGTTATATCATTATGTCTTTTATGTACCATTGTGTCTTTTTCTTATTTTCATCGTTGTGTCATTTTTTCAATTCATTGTGTCTTTTTTCTTCAGCATTGTGTTATATTTTTTGGCACTGTGTTATATTTTGTGGCTCATTGTGTCATATTTGATGATCTATTGTGTTTTTTGTATCCTTCTCACCCTTCTCATTTTTTGTAGCCTTTGTAGAATAACCCAACCCTATTGTGATATTGCTATACTATATATATACCATAGTTATCAAAGGCGATCACGTTGATCGTCTAGGCAACCAATTTCCTAGAAGCTACTAGATTTCGCTTTTTCCTCCTAGATAAAAAAAGTCACGGTCTAATTTTTAAAAACCTGATTCCTTGACCATCATTATCCACCAATACTTATCAACTTATAGGGATACATAAATCTCAATCAAATCTTTTTTTTTAGATTTATTCGTCATTTAAAACACTCATGGATAAAAACAAATCTTCATATCAATCCCTAACTCGGTTCTATTGAATTATTCTTTAATATATAAACACTTTAACTCATTGATTTACTACTAACTGATTTTGTCTACTACTTAGTTATCAAAAGTGTGTTAATTCTTCAAGTAACTAAGTAAGTATCGCTAAATCAATAATTTATGTTTATATTATTTATAAAATGATTGTTATTTTTAATGATTTTTGTATTTTTTTTTATTTGCGCTTTTTTTTTTCTTCTCGGGCCACGCTTTTTTTGCGCTTCTCGATCGTCTAGGCTACAGGCGGAGCCTAAGCGCTTTGAGTATGCCTTACACCTTTGATAACTATGATATATACTATTTCAATTGCAAAAGAACTTGACACATTTGAAGGAGATAAATATAAGTTGATTAATAAATGTTTTTTATTAATAGTTATCTTATAAGTATTAGAAGTAGGTTTCTTATTAGCAAAGTATTTTTTATTATTATAAATGATGATAGAATCTTTTGTTTGATCGTAGACCAAAGGTAATCATAAATCCTTAACTTGAGTTAAGGATTTATATAATTCAAGAACTCGGATTTATGTATGGTCTTTAGAAGTTATGGGCAATGATACTGTTTGTATCTATTTTTTTTATTTTGCCTAAATGCCTAAATCTTTTTTATAGTTCCATTTGGTATTATTTAGTTATTGAGTAAATTACCAAAACCGTCTTGTGTTTTAGTCAAATTTGTCACTACAGTCGAATCTTTTAAAAATTGCTTAAAGAGTTTACGACTTTTAAGAAAATAGGCTAAAAACTTAACTGGGTCTAAGTGTGGTCAAAATCTGATTACTATAGACAAAGATAAATTTAAGTGTCTAGGATGGGGCACACCCTTTTATTCATGGGGTAGAGGTAGAACAGTAGTACTTGGATCGGAATAAATGTTTTGTATGTCCTTTCACCAAACATGTACGAGTGGATGGAGAATATCATTTATGTAGTTAGCTGTTAGCCATCCTATCTCATAGCCTATTTTTTCATGTTTAAAAAAAAATCTTCAAATTTTGGGTATCATCCCTTTTAAGTTATTGCTGATAGTTGTGAGAGATAGATTATAGGTAAAGTACTGTAATAATCTGTATTTAAGTGTCTGTATCGTCCAACAATCATTAATAGAAATATCTCTTTACTGTGCTCTTAAATATAGGCCTTCGAGATACTCTGTGATTGGCTGGATTGAGAATGACAGCTGTATTGTACGATCGCAGGCCATGATCACTGTTGGCGCTGGCGTCTTGCGATTGGTCCATGTGTCCTGTAGTTGTTCTTTCTGTCCTTTTCTGTACCTCGTACTTGCAGGTGATCATGAAGTAGGGATTAATGGCCTCTGATTGGCCACACGTCTCTTTCATTGTCGGATTGCAGGTGACATGGACGAGGTCATTTGCGCCGGCTTCTAGAAGGTCTAATCAGCGCTCTTGCTGACATGCTATATAGATGTGGGGCCGTGCGCACGCACGGGTACATATTTCTTCACACACTAAAAGTTAAATCAATCAATACAATTAACATATTATTAGGGGGACGATGTGCTCCAGTTAACTTCACTGGTTTTCACCAATCATGTATGCCAAATCACTTCACTATTAACTTTGTTGATTCAATTTAGTGAAACACAGTTTTGAAGGCAACATTACATTAAAAAAAAAACTCAAAATCCCACAAATATCTTCAAGGGACCTCTACACTCATCCGTTAACTAGAACCAATAAATATCTTCACAGAACCTATATCCATAACCACGACAACAGTGTTACCGTGTGCAAACTGAGGTACCCTTAGGCTTTGTTGGTAGCGTTCCCGTCCACTTATGAACATTAATCAACAAACAAAAATAAAACTTGTTTTGATATAGTATCCAAAAACAATGTGAAAATTAATTTATCAGAATAACAAGTCCAATAACTTATTGAGTGGGAAATTGCATAGAAAATACGTTCAAACGTTTTCCTACAGTTTTCTTTGTCGCAAATACGTCAGAAATCTGAGTTTACTACACATTTCTAAAAAAAAGTGTATCGAAATAGCCAATTTTCTAGTAGGAAACAACATATATAACATAATTTTATATAATAATAATAATAATAATAATAATAATAATAATAATAATAATAATAATAATAATACATAACCATTACAAACTTTTGCATAAAAAATACAGAAGTGTTAAACAAACACATATTAATACAAGCAGCAGTTTACCCGGCCACCGGCTATATCTCAACCATAAATCGCCACCACCACCGCCACAACCACCATACTCCGGCATAATAATAATACTCAAACAACATCTATATATTGTATGAAGTCTATATAATATTAATATATTAACAATAAGCCACACACTTCTTGCAATCCATAGTGCAGCCACCACCGCCGCCACCACCACCATAGCCCTTGCCTGAGCGGCTGTAGGAACTGAAACATTTAGCCGGACACGTCAGCTTCTTCTTGTAACAAGGCCCTTTATCCTTACACACCATGGTAGGCCTTATCACACCACTTTTAGAGTGGCCACCTTTCGGCCCACCATAGCCCGACCCATACCCGCCACCCGCACCACTACCGGGCCAGTTGTTACCGAACCCGGGTATGTTGAACCCGCCGCCTGAACCGGGCCCAAAGAAGCCGTTGTTGCCGGCGTCTCCGCCACCTTTTTTGTGGTTGGTTTTGGGCTTGGTGTCGGTATGTGGGTCGGGTCGGGTTGAAATGGAGAGGGTAGTGAAGAGGAAGAAGATAAAGAGGAAAGGAATGATGAAGGTTTTCATGGTGAAGGAAGGAAATGATATAAGTTTTGGATGGTGGGTGATGAGGGTATTTATTAATTTATGGTGGGGTGGGTAGGAAATAAGCATTTAATTATGAGGGTTACTATTGTAGGGTTATGATATGTTATATGTTATGTGAGGGCTACTGTTTCAACATTGAAGAGGCAATTGAAGTTACATGCATGTTATGTTATTAGTGAAGTGGATTCCAGTTATATATTCATGCATATCCATGTTCATGTGTAGGTCCTATATGGGGTAACATATTATTAAGGTGGTAGTTTAATAAATAATAAATCTTTAAGCCATGATTTATAATGATCATTAAAAAACGTACTGTCATCTTAACGTCATCTTCTCCATCCCGATCATCCTTCATTCTTTAATATACTCGAGAGAGATCGAGAGAGAGAGAGAGAGAGAGAGAGAGAGTGTGTGTGTGTGTGGGGGTGGGGGGGGGGGGTTGCAAGTCTTGTTTAACTTACCCTATGGAGGGGCGTGGTGTTCCTGCACACCCTGTGGCTGAGGTGGCACACTCCCGCACCCCTCCCCATAACAAGTGTAACACATAGGCTAATTAAAGCAATCCTTACACAAAAGTAAGCTCAACTGATAATGTAGAGACGAAGCCACTTGACTAGAGAGGGAGTTCAAGAAGGAAACACATATATAGAGAGAGGTCATGAGATGGAGATTGTCGCCTTTAGAATGACTATTTTTTAGATATGGGGATCTCTAATAGTTATTTTAGAGGATTTTCTTTAGATCTATAGATGTGCAAACAAAATTTTAATTTAATAACTGAAGGTATGTGTGACACCCGGCAAAATCTGGTTAACAACGTTGTCTAGATGAAAGTCTACCTTAGCGAGTCACGCGTATATTGTACTTAACTGGGTTAGTTAAGTCGGGTTATGGTTCGGGAACTATTGGTTAGTCTAGAAGATCATTGGATGTTGGTCTAGAGGTTCGTTAGATGCCAGTCCTTAACCAAGTGTACAAACGGTGACGATTTGTAGGTTCGTCAGGGCATACGGAACATACGAGTCTCGAGTCCCGGGAATTGGTGAACGAGTGTAAATATGTGTATTTACTTGTGTTATGTGTTTACAATCATTATGTGACTTGTCGGTACATTAATATGTGTTAACATATGTTAAAACGGGGTTTAACGCGCAAAACACACGAAAAAGGCACATATAGGCGATCAGGATAGCCAATCGCCTATATGTGGGGCGACTGGGAACCATATGGGGCGATCAGGGTACTGATCGCATGACTGTTCATGCGATTAGGCCCCGATCGCATGAATAGTTACGCGATTAGGCTTCCTGATCGCGTGTAAAGCTGCATAATCGCATGTTACGTGCTGGACGACTAGAAACGCCTATAAATACAATGCTTAACCTCCTAAACTTCCTAATATCAACCCTAGTCGTCCCATAACCGCCCCAAACACATAAACAACCTCTGGAAGGCGATTTTGATCAAAAACACAAGGTTTCAAGGTCTAACCATCATTCTTTCATAATCCTAAGGTTTGATTCTCATCCATAACACCTTGTAAACGTTTTTAATCAATCCCTAATGGTCCAGACCTGTTCATAAACGAAAAAGCTTTCTGAAAATCATTAATACGGATTATTAATCGGATTATAACCAATATACATGCGTTGTGGGTGTGTATCATTAGAAAGCTAGGATTTTTATGATTCATGATGCTTGATTGATATGTTATTTGGTTAGATCAGAATTGGTATTGATAGTATGATGATAGAAATCTGATTAATTGATTATTAGGGTTATTGTTATGCATGTTAGTATGATGATTGCATGCTATGTGTATATGTTTGGATTACTTGGTTGCATGCAGGACTGATTATACGAGGTTAAACGAGGGATTTTGGTTGAAACATGTTTAGGATAGTGTTTGGGATGATATTGGGTAGTTACACACGTTCTGGATCTGATTTGGAGCGTTAAACGCGCGAAAAACTGGAACAGCAAGGTTACAGGCGATTAGGATTCCTAATCGCCACTTTTACATGCAATCAGGGCCAAATCGCATGAACAGACATGCGATCAGCCCCAAATCGCGTGAACAGTAATGCAATCAGCCCTGATCACGTGAACTTACATGCAATCAGCCCTGATCACGTGAACTTACATGCAATCAGCCCTGATCACGTGAACTTACATGCAATCAGCCCTGATCACGTGAACTTACATGCAATCAGCCCTGATCACGTGAACTTACATGCAATCAGCCCTGATCACGTGAACTTATATGCAATTAGCCCTAATCACATGAACTTATACGCAATCAGTCCTAATTGCTAGTTTACGTTTCCTAATCGCGTGTACTACTATTGTAAGTGTAAAATAACATTCCGAGACCCGATTGGACATATAGTAACATGCTAGGAACCTCGTAACATATATGGTAACTTGGTAACATATGTTTTGATGTAATTCGGTGATACGGGAACTATGTGCTATAACTTGTTGTGCGTTAACGTAGGTTAAGTGTACTTGCGTTATTGTATGTTTTGGAGCGTAAACATAACACGGGGAGTCTCGGGTCACCAATGGGATGTCGAGTCTTGTACTTTGGGTCGGTTAAACAGTCACGGTGTTTTCAAACGAACTTGGTTATGGTCTGGACATCTAGGGACTAATTAACCTGCGGGTTATTAGTCTAAGTACTTGTAACTGTCGTATGTTAGGTCGCCGCTTTACGGGACTAGCATAGCAGCTGAGTTTACTCGGGTTAAGGAGTAACGGAACTTAAGGTGAGTTTACGGCCCCTCTTTTAAACTGGTTTCATACTTTCGGGGGAGAAAACATGTGTTAAAACGATTATTTGGTAACTACTGTCATACTATGGGTTTCTATTGTGTACTACACGATCTTTGGAAGTCCCGGGGGGAACCATGAATGTGCGGGTTTGCACAACGGGGAAATGTGAATAGCGCTATTGGGAGTGACCAACCCCGCTCGTCGACTTGGAGGGTCGGCGGGTGCATATTGTCTCAAACAGGAACAACAGGAACATACATCGGGCATACTTTTGGTATTCGCGTTAGTAATGGTTTTCCAATCGTGGTAGTAACAAAACGTACGCCTAGCTAGCGTATACTGGTTTTCTATTTGTTATAGTATGGACAGGTGGACTTGGTACTTGGATACAAAACCTGTAAACTCACCAGCATTTTTGTGCTGACGTAAACTTTTACATGTTTTCTCAGGTCGCTAAGGTAGCACGACTGGACTAGGACGCACGCGTCTGCACGGCGTCTATGTTAGGGTTGCATGGTCTTACAACATTTAACATTGGGTTATTATTTTGGATAATGTTTTGAATAAGCTTCCGCTGTAAACGGGATTTTAAACTGTGTTTTGAAATTGCATTTTGATTCATTTAGACTTGTTTATTGTGATCGTTGGTTTGGATCCTGGTTTGTCATGCGCCTCGCGGTAAAACTCCGCAAGTGGATTTTGAGGGTGTGACAGATTGGTATCAGAGCCAATGGTTATAGTGAACTAGGACTGCATGTAGAGTCTAGTCTATAGCCGAGTCGCACACACTAGACGATCACATGGTACTAAACGTTATAGTGATTTACGTATGGTCTTGTCGGGGTGTCTCTAGATCGTTGGTCTTTCTACGTTACATCATCCGTTCTATCTTAGGTTGGGTTACTTATTATCTAGGCAGTGTAGCCTATTGGAGTAACTCGTGTACTCTTGAGATTTGTCCAAGGCTCGGACATCTCCCTTTCGCACTCCAATAGAAACACTTGTCATAAACTACCGTGGTATTACGGTGTATAGCTAAGAATCTCTGTTCGGTGATTTGAACTTTGAACTAGGAGAACACTTGGAGGACCATGTAGAGCGTTTTATCATTTTGGGTGCACACAAAATCATAAAACGAAATGCATGGAAGCACTAGTGAGCTCTGGGTTTGAGGGGATATTCCTGGATTGGACCTAGCTTTGATCTTGTGAACATTAGTAGTTATCTTTAACTGCGAAACTAAATTTTCTCGTTCTTTCTGCCAGAATCATGTCTGGAGTGCGTGGAGGACGAGGAGGTGGTCGCAATGGTGGACGTGGTGGTGGTCGCGGTGGTGCTGGTGGTCGTGGTGGAGGTATTAACCTATCGCAGGCTGATCTGAACAACTTGCTCCAAGCTGCATTCCAGTTAGGGCACAACGGTGGTGGTAAGTTGTTTTATCCATTTTCTTTGCCTCATTGGTGAGCCTTGTTTACGTTATTCGAGGTCTCTCATACGTTTCATTTCAGGTGGACCTGTTGACCCACCCCCACCCATGTGCACCTACAAGATGTTCCGGGACTGCAAGCCCCAGGAATTCTCTGGCACTGAGGGTGCGGTTAGCTTGCTTAGGTGGTTGGAGAAAGTGGAGTCGGTATTTCTGATGTGTAACTGTCTCCCAGAAGATCGGGTGAAGTATTCTGCTGCGTTATTTCAGGACGTGGCATTGACTTGGTGGAATGGTATCACCCAGAACATGGGTATTGGGGAGGCATATGCTATGCCATGGGAGAACTTTGTACAGTTGCTGAAGCGGGAGTATTGCCCGAGAGAAGAGGTACAGAAGCTGGAGCATGAGGTGTGGAACCTCAAGATGACTGGATCGGAAATCGAGAAGTATACTGTGAGGAGGAATGAGTTGGCGGTGCTGTGTCCCGATTTGCACGTGCCAGAGTATCGTAAGATTGAACATTATGTCTCAGGGTTAGTGCCGGAAATTGCAGGGTTGGTGGCTGCTGGAAATCATCCTACTTATGCGGAGGTAGTTCGATCGGCCCATAGAATGACTAACTTAAAGGTGAATGAGGGGATTTTGCCTGCGAAAGGTTCGACTGCGAAGACTCCAGAGAACAATAAGCGCAAGTGGGAAAACGACGGGAAAGGGTCTGGGTCTGCACAGCAGGGTAAAAGGTTTGATAATGGGGGTTCATCTTCTTCGGGTAACAAGCAGGGTGGTTATGCGGGAAAACTGCCCAAATGCAACAAGTGTGGACGCCATCACCAAGGGAACTGCGACAGTAACCGTTGTCACCGCTGCCAGCGAACAGGCCACTATGCTAAAGATTGTCGGGCTACACTTCCATCGACTCAGGCTCCGACCAACAGTTCAGCTCCGACTATTCAGGGTACTACAGGGAAACAAGGATGCTACAACTGTAGTGACACTGGGCATTACAAGAAGGATTGCCCAAAACTGAAACAGGGTGGAAACAACGGGAATGGGAACAACGGGGGCGGCGGCAGGAATGCACGTGCCTTCGTCATTGGAGCCGCTGAGGCTAGACAGGACCCTGATACAGTCACCGGTACGTTTCTTCTCAATAATCACTCTGTTAGCGTGTTGTTTGATTCTGGTGCCGACAAGAGTTTTGTATCCATGAATGTTAGTCGACTGCTAGATGTAGTATCTGTACCATTAGAGACCAAGTATATTATTGAGTTGGCTGACGGTAAAACGATTGAAGCTACTAGTGTTCTTCGGGAGTGTCAATTAGAATTGTCGGGTATAACGTTTCCCATCGACCTTATGCCGGTACCATTGGGTAGTTTTGACGTTGTGGTAGGAATGGATTGGTTATCTTTGTATCGCGCGGAGATCGTCTGTTACGATAAGGTTATTCGGATTCCTCTCCCTGATGGAGAATTTCTTTCTGTGTACGGTATCAAGGGTGGTGTTTCACTAAACATCATCTCTAGCATGAAAGCCCTTAAGTGTCTTCGAAAGGGTTATCCAGCTGTTTTGGCACTCTTATCTGTTTCCTCTGTTGATGAGAAGAAGATCGACGACATCCCGGTGGTACGCGAGTTTCTTGATGTTTTTCCCGATGATTTATCTGGTCTTCCTCCTCATCGTCAAGTCGAGTTCGGTATTGACCTCGTACCAGGGGCTGCTCCTATTGCTCGGGCCCCCTACCGTCTTGCACCTCCCGAGATGCAGGAATTGTCTAGTCAGTTACAGGAACTCTTGGACAAGGGTTTCATCCGACCAAGTTCTTCCCCTTGGGGAGCCCCGATTTTATTTGTCAAGAAGAAGGATGGGAGTTTCCGATTGTGTGTAGACTACAGAGAGCTGAACAAATTGACCGTCAAGAACCGTTATCCTCTTCCACGTATCGATGATCTATTCGACCAGCTTCAGGGTTCTAGTTATTATTCCAAGATCGATTTGAGGTCCGGTTATCACCAGCTGCGCGTCAGGGAGGCTGACGTTGCAAAGACTGCTTTTCGAACACGTTATGGCCATTTCGAATTCTTGGTCATGCCTTTCGGTCTCACGAACGCACCGGCGGTTTTCATGGACTTGATGAACCGCGTCTGTAAACCATAATTGGACAAGTTCGTCATTGTATTTATTGATGACATTCTGATCTACTCCAAGAACGAGACCGAACACGGGGAACATCTGCGGTTAGTTTTGGAACTTTTACGACGGGAGCAACTTTACGCCAAGTTCTCAAAGTGTGACTTTTGGTTACGCGAAGTTCAATTCCTAGGACATGTGGTCAATGAACTAGGAATTCATGTCGATCCAGCTAAGATCGAAGCGATCAAGGACTGGGGAGCACCAAAGACGCCAACTGAGGTGCGGCAATTCCTAGGCCTTGCGGGCTACTATCGTCGTTTCATCCAGGGGTTCTCGAAGATTGCTCAACCCCTCACCATTCTCACTCAGAAGGATAGAAAGTTCGACTGGGGTGAATCACAAGAGTCAGCGTTTGAAGAACTGAAGTCTAAACTGTGTTCTGCTCCTATTTTGTCTTTACCTGAGGGTCCTGATGATTTTGTTGTCTACTGTGATGCTTCCATTCATGGACTCGGTTGCGTGTTGATGCAACGCGAGAAAGTGATCGCGTATGCTTCTCGTCAACTCAAAGTGCACGAGAAGAACTACACAACTCATGACTTGGAGTTGGGTGCCGTGGTATTCGCATTGAAAATTTGGAGACATTACTTGTACGGTACCAAATGCACCATCTACACCGATCACAAGAGTCTCCAACACATTTTCGACCAACAACACTTGAACATACGACAGCGTCGTTGGATTGAACTTTTGAACGACTATGATTGCGCTATTAAGTACCATCCTGGCAAGGCGAATGTTGTTGCAGACGCCTTGAGCAGGAAGGAATCTACTAAACCTCGTCGCGTTCGGGCGTTGCAGCTCACCATTCATTCGTCGTTACCTGATCAACTCCGTGCTGCCCAATTGGAAGCTTTGAAGGAGGAAAACCTTAAAGCTGAAACTATGCACGGTGCCGACAAGCACCTAGAGCGAAGGCCTGATGGCTTGCACTATTTTGCAGAACGTATATGGGTTCCTTTGTTCGGGGGACTACGGGAGCTTGTCCTTGATGAGGCTCATAAGTCCCGGTATTCTATTCATCCTGGTTCGGATAAGATGTACCAAGATCTGAAGGTGCTTTACTGGTGGCCAAACATGAGGTCGGACATAGCCTCATACGTGAGCAAATGCTTGACCTGTGCTAAGGTCAAGGTAGAATACCAGAAACAGTCAGGTCTCCTGCAACAACCTGAAATTCCGGAATGGAAATGGGAACGGATTACTATGGATTTTGTCACACAACTTCCTAAATCACCAAGCGGGAACGACAAGATATGGGTGATTGTCGATCGGTTGACGAAATCAGCTCATTTTCTTGCTATTAAGGAGACCGACACCATGGATCGTTTGGCTCGTCTTTACTTGAAAGAAGTTGTTTCTAAGCACGGGGTACCAGTTTCTATTATCTCGGATCGTGACTCCCATTTTACTTCTCACTTCTGGAAGTCTTTACACAAGGCTTTGGGTACCCAACTAGACATGAGTACGGCTTACCATCCACAGACTGACGGTCAGAGTGAGCGTACGATTCAAACTTTAGAAGACATGCTGCGGGCGTGTGTGATCGATTTTGGCAAGGGTTGGGAAGCTCATCTGCCGTTGGTAGAATTCTCGTACAATAACAGTTATCACACGAGCATCAAGGCTGCTCCGTTCGAAGCACTGTACGGACGGAAATGCCGTTCTCCTCTTTGCTGGGCTGAAGTGGGTGAGAGTCAACTCACTGGGCCTGAACTAGTGTACGAAACTTCGGAAAAGATCGTACAGATTCGTAATCGGTTGGCGGCGGCACGGGACCGGCAAAAGAGTTATGCTGATCAGCGTCGCAAACCACTGGAATTCCAAGTCAATGACAAGGTACTTCTAAAAGTCTCACCGTGGAAGGGCGTCATACGCTTTGGGAAGCGTGGCAAACTCAATCCACGATATGTCGGCCCATTTACGATCCTGGAACGGATTGGGCCGGTGGCATATCGACTTGATCTACCGACGGAGCTCGGTAACGTACATAACGTCTTTCACGTGTCAAACTTGAAGAAGTGTCTGGCTGACGAGTCTCTCATCGTTCCACTAGAAGAGATCAAGGTTGATGATCGTCTTCGGATTGTGGAAGAACCTGTGGAGGTCCTTGATTACAAGATTCGTAGCCTACGTCACAACAAGATTCGTATCGTTAAGGTCCGGTGGAACTCGGACCGGGGACCGGAATATACGTGGGAACGGGAGGATCAGATGAAGTCTAAGTATCCTCATCTCTTTCCTAAGGAAGCGTTCGAGTCGAGACATGTCTCTTCGGCAGCTGAATGAATCTCGGGTCGAGATTCCTTTTAACGTGGGGATGATGTGACAACTCGGGTAAATCTCTCTCTTTTGGTTTCTATCTTTTGTTTGTTCCTTCGTTATTTCTTTTGTTCTTTTGGTACTTGAGCAATTTTCGGGACGAAAATTCTTTTAACGTGGGGATGATGTGACACCCGGCAAAATCTGGTTAACAACGTTGTCTAGATGAAAGTCTACCTTAGCGAGTCACGCGTATATTGTACTTAACTGGGTTAGTTAAGTCGGGTTATGGTTCGGGAACTATTGGTTAGTCTAGAAGATCATTGGATGTTGGTCTAGAGGTTCGTTAGATGCCAGTCCTTAACCAAGTGTACAAACGGTGACGATTTGTAGGTTCGTCAGGGCATACGGAACATACGAGTCTCGAGTCCCGGGAATTGGTGAACGAGTGTAAATATGTGTATTTACTTGTGTTATGTGTTTACAATCATTATGTGACTTGTCGGTACATTAATATGTGTTAACATATGTTAAAACGGGGTTTAACGCGCAAAACACACGAAAAAGGCACATATAGGCGATCAGGATAGCCAATCGCCTATATGTGGGGCGACTGGGAACCATATGGGGCGATCAGGGTACTGATCGCATGACTGTTCATGCGATTAGGCCCCGATCGCATGAATAGTTACGCGATTAGGCTTCCTGATCGCGTGTAAAGCTGCATAATCGCATGTTACGTGCTGGACGACTAGAAACGCCTATAAATACAATGCTTAACCTCCTAAACTTCCTAATATCAACCCTAGTCGTCCCATAACCGCCCCAAACACATAAACAACCTCTGGAAGGCGATTTTGATCAAAAACACAAGGTTTCAAGGTCTAACCATCATTCTTTCATAATCCTAAGGTTTGATTCTCATCCATAACACCTTGTAAACGTTTTTAATCAATCCCTAATGGTCCAGACCTGTTCATAAACGAAAAAGCTTTCTGAAAATCATTAATACGGATTATTAATCGGATTATAACCAATATACATGCGTTGTGGGTGTGTATCATTAGAAAGCTAGGATTTTTATGATTCATGATGCTTGATTGATATGTTATTTGGTTAGATCAGAATTGGTATTGATAGTATGATGATAGAAATCTGATTAATTGATTATTAGGGTTATTGTTATGCATGTTAGTATGATGATTGCATGCTATGTGTATATGTTTGGATTACTTGGTTGCATGCAGGACTGATTATACGAGGTTAAACGAGGGATTTTGGTTGAAACATGTTTAGGATAGTGTTTGGGATGATATTGGGTAGTTACACACGTTCTGGATCTGATTTGGAGCGTTAAACGCGCGAAAACTGGAACAGCAAGGTTACAGGCGATTAGGATTCCTAATCGCCACTTTTACATGCAATCAGGGCCAAATCGCATGAACAGACATGCGATCAGCCCCAAATCGCGTGAACAGTAATGCAATCAGCCCTGATCACGTGAACTTACATGCAATCAGCCCTGATCACGTGAACTTACATGCAATCAGCCCTGATCACGTGAACTTACATGCAATCAGCCCTGATCACGTGAACTTACATGCAATCAGCCCTGATCACGTGAACTTACATGCAATCAGCCCTGATCACGTGAACTTATATGCAATTAGCCCTAATCACATGAACTTATACGCAATCAGTCCTAATTGCTAGTTTACGTTTCCTAATCGCGTGTACTACTATTGTAAGTGTAAAATAACATTCCGAGACCCGATTGGACATATAGTAACATGCTAGGAACCTCGTAACATATATGGTAACTTGGTAACATATGTTTTGATGTAATTCGGTGATACGGGAACTATGTGCTATAACTTGTTGTGCGTTAACGTAGGTTAAGTGTACTTGCGTTATTGTATGTTTTGGAGCGTAAACATAACACGGGGAGTCTCGGGTCACCAATGGGATGTCGAGTCTTGTACTTTGGGTCGGTTAAACAGTCACGGTGTTTTCAAACGAACTTGGTTATGGTCTGGACATCTAGGGACTAATTAACCTGCGGGTTATTAGTCTAAGTACTTGTAACTGTCGTATGTTAGGTCGCCGCTTTACGGGACTAGCATAGCAGCTGAGTTTACTCGGGTTAAGGAGTAACGGAACTTAAGGTGAGTTTACGGCCCCTCTTTTAAACTGGTTTCATACTTTCGGGGGAGAAAACATGTGTTAAAACGATTATTTGGTAACTACTGTCATACTATGGGTTTCTATTGTGTACTACACGATCTTTGGAAGTCCCGGGGGGAACCATGAATGTGCGGGTTTGCACAACGGGGAAATGTGAATAGCGCTATTGGGAGTGACCAACCCCGCTCGTCGACTTGGAGGGTCGGCGGGTGCATATTGTCTCAAACAGGAACAACAGGAACATACATCGGGCATACTTTTGGTATTCGCGTTAGTAATGGTTTTCCAATCGTGGTAGTAACAAAACGTACGCCTAGCTAGCGTATACTGGTTTTCTATTTGTTATAGTATGGACAGGTGGACTTGGTACTTGGATACAAAACCTGTAAACTCACCAGCATTTTTGTGCTGACGTAAACTTTTACATGTTTTCTCAGGTCGCTAAGGTAGCACGACTGGACTAGGACGCACGCGTCTGCACGGCGTCTATGTTAGGGTTGCATGGTCTTACAACATTTAACATTGGGTTATTATTTTGGATAATGTTTTGAATAAGCTTCCGCTGTAAACGGGATTTTAAACTGTGTTTTGAAATTGCATTTTGATTCATTTAGACTTGTTTATTGTGATCGTTGGTTTGGATCCTGGTTTGTCATGCGCCTCGCGGTAAAACTCCGCAAGTGGATTTTGAGGGTGTGACAGTATGTCCAACCATTATGTATACTTAAAACAAGGAAAAAACAGGACGGATAAAACAGATGCATCTCTATATAAGAAATGCAAATGTGTCATATGTAATTGGTATTTGGCACAAGTGACCAACATATTGAATACATACATATTGATAAAAGTGCGTCTACTAAACGTCTACAAAAGCACTAGAGACTTGTTTTTGAAGTTGTTTCATAATAATATTTATGAAAGTGGAGCCTAATGACATTCAACAATTACTATTTACTAGTAACACATTTACCCACGAGCCTTAGTTATAATATATCAAACTAAAGTTTCCTATGGGAGGCTTGAGTTCAATTCCCACTAGCTACATTTGGAGGACATTGGTAGAGGGGAAATGAGGGATGACCCAGACCATTGGCTTGGGTTCGAGTCCTGATCCCGACCGGTTTTACCGACTATTTCACCGTCGTGCCTTCGGGCGGGTGAGTGGTCGGCTTTTCCCGGGAATTGGTGGCAATTGGTGGCCCGGGTACTCTCGAGTACCTGATTCGCCAAAAGGGTGCCCGAGAGTGCTTGGAATTGATTCGTTGGCCGTTCAAAAAAAAAAAACTAAAATTAAAATTAAAATTAATATCAATAAATGATTAAATCTGAGAAAACTTATTGCCTAGTCCCAACCATACTATATCATTTAGTCAAATATGAAATAAATACACGCACATGCCTTTCATATTTTTTTCTTCACGATCCATGAGTTAATACTATAGCTGCATTTTGATTGTGGTATAAGACTTAAGGTTCTGGGTTCGAATTTTATAATGGAGTTTTCTTATAATTATAAGTTTCTTCCTGAATTGATAACTTGGTGGTGGAATTTGATCGCATGGTAACACTGGTGGCACGATGATACTCCAGTGATACGTGAGTGATTCCAATGAGCATGTTTGAAAAATACACCGTTTCTGAAATACTTACTATCGAATTTACAAATTTACCCCAATTAACTTAGGAAACAAAATATACTCTGAATCAAATCATAATTACGTTTATATACATCTAACAACACTTTCACACACCTAAGTTGTAGGACATAATCTCGATACAAACGAACCTAACATGAATTTTTGTGTTTATCATACATGTTAGAGTCAGCTTTGGGTTGAAAGTTGATACACCTTTAGCTAAATAGGTAGGTCTCATGTCAACTTGGCAGGTATCTGATTCATTTTTGTATAGATTTTAAGTTAAAGTTTGAGCTGGTATAAGTATTATATATCGTACATACTAGCTGAAATAGAATACGAGTGTAATTTTATTGTAAAAATATTCAGGGGGGGGGGGGGGGGGGAGTCAAGGCAAAACATACGTGTTCGTGCAAATACACAAATAAAGGTGATGTATTTGGATTCGTGTCATACACAATTTTCGAATTCATATCGTATTTAAGTTCATATAAATTTTTCATAGGATATTAGGTTCGACTTGTAACCTATGAACATGACTCGTTAACTCGTGTATGTTTTCTTTAGAACGACTAACTCACACACACTCTGACTCTACTTTTAAGTACATGCATTTTTGTTCATCATAAGACTTGAACCCTCTTCTAGTGACCATGTTTTTAGTTGAAGACTTTAGAGTTTAGAGTGCTGATCCTCTTCTAGTTGTAGTCTCAAGCGTATCCGGTTATCGGTTTTTCATAGTGTTTGGCTGGGGGATTGTATTTTGGTGCTTGATAGGCGAGTGTCATGTATGTGTATCTTCATTTTTCTTTTTTCCCGGTTTCCTAACCTCTGGTTAGGAAACTTATGTACTTGTTATTGTGTTTAGTTTTTTCGTGTGGAATAAAATTATCTCCTTCTCCGTTAAAAAAAAAAAAAAAAAAAAAAAAAGACTTAAACCCTCACCACTTAAGGAGAACACATTTTTCTAACGCGTTCGTAGTAGGTCATATGTATCCGTATAGCATTTATTAGACTGCATAAAGAAGTCAAAAGTTGACCCGCGTCATTAATAGGTCCAAACGTCCAACAGGTATCATGGGTTCAAAATTAAAGTCAAAATCACAAGGTGAATCAAGTTGAGACTTGAGAGCTAGGTTCTTCATCAATATCTTTGGAAATTAATTTCTTGCTCACTTAATTCGAATTAAAAAGATTAAGCTTATTTATTTGTTGTATTTGATAAACAACTTAGTTTTAATTGATTTAGAATCTAAGATTAGATGTCTATAACATCAACAAATTCAATTTCCTTTTCTTATTTAACTTATTATAATATAATTTAACTAGTTTTTTTAGTTTGTTTCAAGGTTTCGTGACCTCGTGGGCGAAGGATAGTTGGTGTCAAGGGTGCCTCGGCCCCCGCCGTTTTTTTGCTCCGTAATGTAATTTTACGCGTTTTCATCTTAAAATTTTATACCTACTGAGTCCGGCCCCCACCATTTTAAGGGTCCCGTGACTTTCGGCCCCTCGAACAAAAAATTTCAAGCTTCGCTACTGCGTGAACTCACTTTGAAAACCAAAAGGTTAAAGGATCATTTTCTACTTCATGTGAAAAAACAATCGTTTTTGAAAGAAGTCCCGAAAATGACATCATCGGGTCATATAAATGTCTTTTTTGAGAGAGGCATCTGAGAGACGTGTTCAAGATACTATATTATCTAATATCAAATACACATCGTTTTAATTAAAAAAAAAGGAGGAAATGTTTTTATTGCTGTTGTAATTAGTAGGCTCATAGTTATATCCCAGTGGAGTCTTTTAACAAGTAATCAATACTTACAGCTAAAGTCTAACAACCCCATCCCTTGTGGTTTGGGTGTAAAAACGGGTGTAAAAAATGGAAGATAAAATCATAAAATTAGCTGTTCAAACAAATTTTAAATAACCTGATTTCATGTCGTACGTATGAAATACTTTTTAACTAAAGAGTTGTAAATAAACATTATATTGTGAAGCATATGTATTTTGTACTTTTTTTAACAATATTTTTTACTACTAATTACTATATAATTTCAACTTATAGTTGTAGAATTTGAACATACTAGACCACAAAGCTATGTGCTATTTAAAGTTATAAGATACACCAGTATTAACCATTTACATATTAACGTTATTTTATTAATTTCGTAAAAGTAACGTTAAAAATGATAAACGGTTAATCATGTATCAGGTGGTGACGTTGATAGCCAAAAGACAAGGGGGTACATGCACCCGTAGGAATAGAGAGGCTGCTTCCAGTGAGACCCCCGATGCAGAGGTAAGGCTGTCTGCATCTTACCCTCCTCAGACCCTACCTTAGCTTTCGCTATTGGTGGGATTAACTGAGTATTATGATGATGATGATATTAACAAATTATCTTCTTAAAGCATTGACAAACTATCTACTAGTATATATTTGAGCAGTGGCGTAACTTGAATATCAAAACGGCGGGGGGCAGGGGCCGGACTCATATATTTTGTATCAATAGGGGCCGGAAGACAAATTGGTGGGGAATAGACTCAATCCATATAAAAATTACCTACGAAAATCGCAAACTTCCACCACTAGCGAATTGATTCATTTGGAAACATCATTCAATTAAAAGCATATTTTAGTTTGTGCCTCATTTTGGATTTTTTTAACAGCCCATTTTTGGAAAGTTCGGTATACTCATCTAAGTTTAGTTAGTTGTCCATAAACCCTTGATTAATCACATCTACAAGCCACCATATCTGGTAGTGCAATCATTATAAAATAAGGACCACCCACCCAACTATGAACTTAACACGAGTTAAGGTTATAGCCTTGTCTTTAAACACTTATCAATACCCTAGAGTGTGTACCATATCTACCCCTAAACCAAAGGAACCATGATAGACAAAAAAAAAAAAAAAAAAAAAAAAAAACACACACACACACACACACACAAAAACACATGTAGCATATGGTACGGTTTAGTACCGATCGAATTTCGGCATCCATTTTTGCCTTTTTTTTCAGGATCGGTACTTTCGGTTTGGTATTTTACCAACTTTTTACATTAGAATACCATATCATACCGAGCATTTTCGATAACGGTTCCCATTTCTTACGATTTTTTAGATCGGCACTTTCGGTATGATACCGAGCTCATCCATACTACACTTGTCCATGGTCTTGGGGACTTTTGCCGTACACAACATCTTTCCAGAGCATGGTGAACCCATGATTTTTTATTAGTTAAATTTCAAAATGTATGGTGAATCGGTGTGACTCAGCTTTCCGATATATAAATGGGTATATGAAAAACGAGTATAGGATAAAACATAAAGCATAAAATATATATGTTGGTGTCATGCGACACCCGCGTTTACCGTTGGGATTTAGATCTATCTTTTCTTTAACAATCAAACGAAACTTTATTTCACACCAAGGAAACTATTTACATGCACGGTCTGTCCAATTAGCCAGTGATTATCTGGACGGAAACCCATGATCATCAATAACCGGATTTAGACTACAACTACCACTTCCTACCCAAAATAACATACACGGTTTATTACTTATCCAAAATCGAAACCAAAAAATTCGTACCAACTTGATAAGTCAACTCCAATTATCTTAGATCTTTCAATCATCCACCAATACGTTTCTTCTTTAATGTCTTCCATCACCTTTGTCATGCTCGTATTTTTACCTTTGAAAACCTTGTCGTTTCTTCTAATCCAAATTCTCCATATCACTGTTAAGAATACCGCGTACATAGCTTCTTTTTTCTTTCCTCCACATTCGATCGACAAACAATGATTCAGGAACTTTGGGATTGAATTGTGCCACTACGGATGCGGAATCTTCAACCAGGAGCAAATGTTCCACCATACCGCTCTAGACTGCAAATAAATGATTAGTAGTTTCCTGTTCCGTACCACACAGTTTACACATTCCATCTCCCGTGGATATGCCTCTATACACTAACGCTTTTGATGTTGGGATTTTATTATTTGCCGCCCTCCAAACAAAGCAGCTACTTTTGGTACCGCAATCTTGCTCCACTTGAAAGAATCCGATTTGTTTTACGGATTTAGACTACAACTACCACTTCCTACCCAAAGTAACATACATGGTTTATTACTTATCCAAAATCGAAACCAAAAAATTCATACCAACTTGCTAAGACAACTCCAATTATCTTAGATCTTTTAATCATCCACCAATACGTTTGTGGTTGATTCGAAAGTGCCATACTCACCAACTTAACTAATAAATCGCACAACTTGCCCTCTGAATTCCACTTCCAAACAACCTTATTGAGACCGATCAACTGTTGCTATAGCAAATCCTTAAGGCTTTCCGCTGGTTGAATCTCCAAGGTAGACTCTGGATCTCTGGTCCATTCCCAACCCCAATTAATTGTCCCACCTACCTAGCTATAACAAGCCAAAACTTTGGCTTTTTCTTTGCTTACACAACTCGAAAATGCCTGGGAAAACATTGCATAACATTCTTTCAGAACACTAGCAATCCGACCAAAATCAAGCAGACTTGCTATCCCTAATAGAGCACACTATCTTCGACTGAATTCGGATCCCTCTTGACTTATAGAAGCGATATCTCTCCATACCCCAGCCCCCCCCCCCCCCCCCCCCCTAGATGAAAGGAAGCATGTCCAACTTCCTGCACCTACCGTGTAAAGCATTTATTACCTTAACCCATAATTGATCATCTGACGTTTTATAGCGCCACCACCATTTTGTTAACAATGCCAAGTTCATTTCCTTTATACACCCAACCCCCAACCCACCCCCGCTTTTGGTTTAATAATTTTTTTTTCCCAAGCCACCCATCTAGTTTTATTTAGAGAGCCAGCTCATTCCACAAGAACCGTCTTCTAATACCCTCTAATGTCTTGATAACCCCGGCCGGTGCCTTGAAAAGAGACCAGTAATAATTTGGAAGCGCCCCCTATACCGACTTTATGAGCACCACCCTACCTGCAAAGGTTAGATTTATCGCCTTCCAAGCGGATAATTTGGCGTTGAATTTATCAGGGGTCTAGATCTATCACTGCTTAAGTTTGTGCTTATACTAGAGGTGTACAAGGTGGGTATACATAGGGCCACTAATTAGTTCTATGTTGCAATTAGTTACATGTATGGTCAACCGGCTATCCTAGTCCTGCTTGTTAAACCACTCACAACAACAATCTCAATTGTTGGGCTAAAGTCTGTGACCCAACCCAAAAAACATTCAACGGAACGTAAATGCACAATCCCAGTTGAGACCCAACCCAAAACCCATCAAAATAAAATAAAGTTATTAAGATGGAGTCAATTACTTTATTTTATTTTATTATTATTTTTTTTTTTTTTGATGATTTATTTCAAGTACAATATGATGTCTTCGTTTGATTTTTGTGGTTTTCATATAGACACCTTTTTGTCTTTCAAATACGATGTTTTGAACTTGGTGTCATCCTATCTTAGTTTGTCTTCAATTTGTAAATACTATTTTTTTGGGAAGTTTTTAATGCCTATTATCAAGCATGTGCTTATGTTCTTAAATAGGTACATATTTGAAGAGAAAGACACTTTGTTTGTGTAATGGCTAATGTCGTGCATTAGATCACCACAAACAGGGCCGTCTTCGAAAATGTCAAAAAAAATTTGGGCCCAAAATTTTGTAAAGAGGAATGAATTATAAAAAAAATTAAGTATAGTGCTAGAGGCAGGGATTGAACTTGAGACCTCCACATTAAATTAACATGGTTTTTCCAACTTCACTAACAAAACTTTAATATATGAAACACAAATATATATCCTAAATATAATGGTTTTTCCAAATGCGCATATTTTAAAAAAACGTTCGGGCCCATTTAAGAGTCGGACCCGGAGCCGGTGACCACCCGGCTCACCCTCCCAGCCGGCCCTGACCACAAACACGATGAAATACGTTTTGAATGACTATCCTTTTTTATGTGTTTGTGCATTTAGACATTAGAATGTGTCCCTTTGTGTTCAAGGAACTAAGTGGACAATTGTAATGATAACAACTGTAAAGTTGGGATATAGGGGAGTGTTTTCAATGCTCACAGGACCTCCTTGGCAAGGCATTTCATGAAGTTATATGGCTTTAAAGAGTTCTCAGTTCGACAAAAGTCTTCTTTAGAGTATCGATCGAAGAAAACTACTTCATAAAGTCATATTAAAGATTAAAGAAGTCTATTTCTCAAGTTCATGTTTCAAACTCGTTTACTTTACTTAATGGACATGTTACCGAGATTAATGAGTCATACACGGATGAGTAGGATGAAAAGTCCTAATCAACGTGAGGTAGTCAACTGCGTTAAGTCTAGTAAGATACCTACTCAATAGACGTACTTGTTGTATGAAGTTATGAACGTTCTATTACAATATCATTGCATCATTTGATTTCATATTCAATTATATTGTTTAGTATAGTTAATTCGAAAGAGTTCCAAAATATAAAACCACTATGCAATAAAAAGTTAATTTATTAGACCATGTGTAATGGTAGGTGAAATGGGCGTTTTTCGACATGTGGCAATGTGGGGTCACTTGGTTGGTGAAAGGGGCTTGAAATGGGCAAGGGGTGTAATGGTGGGTGAAAGTGGTATTTTTCTGATTGGCTATTTAAAAAAAACATTGTGGCCACGTGGCAGGCTTCTATTGGCCAGCCTGAAATTTAACCCACGCGAAAATATTCGTGCAGGACCCTTTAGCGCCTGATTAACATGGAGGGGGCGGTGTAGCTAGGTGAATGGGGCGCCAAAATGCCCATTTCACGCCCAATTGACGAACCATTACACATGGTGTTAAGTAACATGTATTATCAACATGTAATTGTAACATGATTGGTTATATACGCGTGGACATTGGTTTGATTGATTTACAAGGATTTTTTTTTTTTTTCATTTAACTAAATTTATATTAAAACATAATTGTTTCCTTCTCATTAGTTGCAATAGCTTTGAGTTAATTATGACCGATTTTGACAATAACATGGATGTTGGTTTCATATCAACAAGTTGCATTCATGTGTTGAGTTTATCTGTCGAACGGGTTGTTAATATGCCATCGACACGTTGCTTTTTCCATTATCTCCAACAAATAATTACATATCCTAAAAAGTACTTATGCGTTCCTATTTGAAATTATGTATACACTCATAAGCCTATTGAAGAAGTAAATACCTCTTAGAGTTGACAAGAATAATCTCCCGGCTATAGATGACCCGATGATCTGAATTTAGATGTCTGTAAAACAAAGCACCGTTAGGACTCGTCACAGGAAAGGGGGGTTTCCTGTGACCACCCTCCGGCGTGAGAATAAGTATTGGTGTAAGGGGAAGTAAAGTAGAAGCTCAGGGTGTATGTGAATGAATTTCTCGTTTACCTCCTACCTGTATTTATAACCTCGTCTTTCTTCTCGTAACCGCCTCTCCGGGCCCATCTCCAGGAACTGAACTTCCGATCTTAGTGGAGATAGGCATTATCTTCTTATTCGAACCTTCTTTCCATAGTTCTCGGATAGGAGATTGAGTCTATCGACTCGTTGACCGGGACCTGACTAACTGGGCCAATCCGGCCCAAGTTTGCTAATGGACCGGCCCATAGCTAGTTAGGCCTTTATTTGGTATGGATCAATCCACCTAGATTGGGCCTACCTCGTCACCTATAACTATATGCATATGGACCTAGCTAGCATCATATAAAAATTGAATTTTGCGACAAAGTGTATAAAAAGAACAATTTTCGTAAAGTTAATAAAATTCATTTACTAGTATAAACTGATGTAAATAGACAATTTAACAATCTCTTGAAATGAGGAGTCTTCGAGATGGTATGGAGTATGGACCATGGAGTTAGCCTATATTTGCTTTCTCGGTTTGAGATTTACTCACGCTGCATAAAACGTCTACTTTGGGCCAAATGAAAGATAAAGTTTTTCAAGGGATGATATCCTCATGGCTTGTTGGTGTATTTGGAAGGCGAAGAATCAAGCTATTTTCTCCAAAATTGTGAAAGGGATCAAATCGCTTGGCTATTCGCTTAAGGGTATGTTTGGCAAGGAGGTTTTAAGTAAAAACTACTACTTAATAAAAAGCTTTGTTTGGTTGAAAGAACTTGGAGCTTTTAGGTTAGAGAAAAAACTCTACTAGCTACAAGCTTTTAATTAGTAAATGATACAAATACCCATTCTATTTTAAAATAAAATAAAAACTTTCTTTACAAGATTTTAATTATGCCTGTTTTGGTCATTTTATACATTTTATTAAAAACTCGCTAGTTTTGCCAAACATAGTCTTTATCACGACTCGCTAGTTTTGCCAAACATAGTCTTTATCACGGAGAGATTGATGTAAATTTGTTTATTTTTACTAAATGAGTCCAAATCGCTTGTAGATAAACTACAAACCAGCCACGTCTTGCTTTATGGCCTATTTTTTCTATTAATTCGGTTGTTGCGCTGTTAGCATGCTGAGCCTTTCATTTTATGATATCCCCTTTGGAAACAATGGTTGACTAGCGATGTGGGATCAACAAGAAAAAGGGAAAATGACCAAAATAGCCCGTTGACCGGGCGTTTTGCACAAATAGCCCTCTCCACCCTCTTTGGAGAGAGGGGTCACGGTTCCCAACATGCCTGAACCGTCTCCCGAGAGGCTTCCCATTTCAGCCAACAGAGGACCACCACGTGTCGTTGTTGATCCCGAGACAGACCTGAGACGTCTCCGGTGACGTCTCAGAGACGCTTCCGGTGACCTCTCGGAAGACGTCTCCGGTGAAGACGAAGAACAAGAAAAAAACAGTAACCTTCGTCGGAGAAGACGGAGAACTCACCGGAGAAGACGAAGAAAAACAAGAATCAGTACACCAGCAGGGTCACCGGACCGGTGACCGGCAGTCCGTCTTCCTCCCTCTCTGTCCGTCTTTCTCTCACTACTCTCTGGTCTCACCATCTCTCTCGCAGATCTCTCTCTAACTCGGATTCTTGAAAGGGTGGGGGTTTAGGGTTGATTCGCTGGTTTCGGTGGCCGGAGGGTGGCCGGAGCTCCGCCTTGGAGACGATGGCCGGCGAAGTTTACTGTGAATCCCTAACTTTTTTTAATTGAGAAAATGCAACGTGAAGGGACAAACAAACCTTTGCAAGCTGTAAAGTGTCATAAAATTCCCTTTCTAGGGGAAATTTAACAACGTGAAGGGACAAACAAACCTTTGCAAGCTGTAAAGATCTATATTTTTATTTCTTTTTTAAATAACAGTTTCATCTTTCTTGTTGACTGTACAAGCATTATAAATGTGTTCAACAATGTACAACCATGAGAGTTAATTAATTGTAAAGACGATTGAAGCTAAACTAATATGTATATATATATATGGAGAAGAAGAAGACTGAGGTTGAGGTGAAAGAGGGTTCAGGAGGAGAGAGAAAGAGGGTGTAGGATAAGAAAATGCCTCTAAAAGAGGGTTCAGGAGGAGAGAGAAAGAGGGTTTAGGAGAGAGAAAGGGGGTTCAAAAGAGAGAAAGGTCTGTCTCGGGATCAACAACGACACGTGGCGGTCCTCTGTTGGCTGAAATGGAAAGCCTCTCGGGAGACGGTTCAGGCATGTTGGGAACCGTGACCCCTCTCTCCAAAGAGGGTGGAGAGGGCTATTTGTGCAAAACGCCCGGTCAACAGGCTATTTTGGCCATTTTCCCCCAAGAAAAACTCCAATCTTTTAAAGCAAACAGCATATTAAGAAAGAAAAAAAAAAAAACAAATGAACTAATAAATTAAAAAATTTGATACACATACCCAAATCCGGTTCCATATCCAAAACCGAGTATACAAAAAAACCCCGAATTGTGTACTCTAACCTCAACCTATACAATAATATATACAAAACGAAAATATGAATTTAAACTCGTCTAAAAAGTTTGTCTAATTAAAATTTTATGTTTCTTGTCTGATACTTTCTGTTTTAAATTATATATGATATGATCTTTTGACGTTAACCTGGTGAAGTCCAAACCGGTTTGATTTTCGGTTGTTTGCAAAATATTATCCTAACCATTAATACAGAATAGACTTTTAAATTTCAAATTATCCAAAGCTAACAGCCTAACAATACATATTATTATTAAATAATCTTAGAAGTCTCTCAAACATTCGAAAGGGACAGTAATTTATGCAATTGTATTAATTATATATTGTGAACCGTTAAATAACGAGATGCATGGAGATTGTTATGCCAGCATGGCACACATTTGGAATTCCACAATTTAATGATCGAACACTGACTTTATTAAATGTTCAAAACAATTCATGGCCTCATGCAAAGTGCATATCTTCTTGGATTATGGACGGTGCCAATCTTGGACTTTTACTCACACGTTCAGTCGTTTTCACTCAACCAGTTGACCGTCGAGTCAACATCACATATAAATACAATATATAAAATATAAATTTTAAGTAGTAGTTCACATTACTGTTGTCAAGTAGAAACTCCTACACAATTTCAAAATCTTTAAGAAGAGAGGTATGAGTACATTAATCATATTTTGAATTCATTTGTTGAATTCAAATTACTTCATTACTTCTCTTCCGTCTTCTATGAGTTAATGGTTAGACCTAATTTTATATGTCAAAGTTGGTTGCCTAAATATTGGTTCAAGGAAAGAGAGTACATGTGTGGCATTGGCAATCATTAAACTTATGCAATAATAATTTATACATATATATAACATATATAATAATGGTACTTTTTCAGCTAATATTCCATTAGAGATTATACATACCATTTCCATAATTTTAATTATTGACCTTTTAGGCCAACAAACATGTCTTTTTTCTAGAAATTTAATAATGCATTTGAGATTCAAACATATGCTATTTTATTCTTATACTAATGTTGCACACCACACTAGGGATGAGCTTGGGACGGTATACGGTACGGTACGGTATCGGTTCGGTATCGGCATTTTACCTTAAAATATCGATACCATACCGATCCCGATAATACCAAAACCGAAAATCCATAAATATGGGTACCGATACCGATCCCGAAACTCCTCGGTTCGGTATCGGTTCGGTACGGTATTAGGATCGGGACGGGACGGGATCGGTATTCGGCCTTGTATGCTCATCCCTACACCACACTCACTAAACAAAACCGTTAGGATTGGTGGAAAAAAACATATTTTAAATGGTTGTTGCACCATCTTTAATAAACTTAACTGTCTAATAACAAAGTACTTGTAATTTAATAATTAATTTACTATATTGCACTTGTTAAATTAACAAAAACTAATCAAGGTACGGTATCGGTTCGGTATCGGCATTTTACCTTAAAATATCGATACCATACCGATCCCGTACCGATACCGATAATACCAAAACCGAAAATCCATAAATATGGGTACCGATACCGATCCCGAAACTCCTCGGTTCGGTATCGGTTCGGTATCGGGATCGGGACGGGATGGGATCGGTATTCGGCCTGTATGCTCATCCCTACACCACACTCACCAAACAAAACCGTTAGGATTGGTGGAAAAAAAAAACATATTTTAAATGGTTGTTGCACCATCTTTAATAAACTTAACTGTCTAATAACAAAGTACTTGTAATTTAATAATTAACTTACTATATTGCACTTGTTAAATTAACAAAAACTAATCAAAATAGAATTGGATCAACCGACAACCACCACAAAAGAGGTTTTCAGTTATGGATGGATGGATAATATATAGCTAGGACGTGGATAGGAGACAAGCCAACGGGCATGGACCAGCCATCTCTAATCTCTTCCTTCAATGGTCAATTTTGTCCCCTATAGTGGGGTAACCTTTCATCGTGTTTTTTTAACTTACTTATACGATTGTATGTCGACAATGCATGTATTTTCATGAGATACGTGAGATAATACGTCAACAATATTTTGTGTCTATAATAAGACACGCGAAACATTTTTACATGTTTGTCTTATGTTCACGTATCCGGATAACGCTCACACAAAGTATAAAAATCTAGGTCCACAATCATCAATTGCGTGAAATATTTCGTGCATCATTTTCATTTGTCCCTTTAACACGTACTAGCTCGCGATAGTGAGTACATGAAATAACTTCATGTATCGTATTTGAAAAATGAACAATCATTAAATAGATATGCAAAACATATAATTAATGATCATATAATTTGTATATATACTCGGTTGGAAACACGAAATTTGAGTTCGGTTTGGTGTCTAAAGATAACCGGAATCTGAATTCTAAATTTGAACACTGTTCATTTTCAATTTTATGAGACCGGTTCAAATATTGGCCACCCTAAAAGAGTATTGACTTGACCATAAAAACTAAAGAGTTACAAAATTTATTTCAACAACAAAAAGTCATTACACACTTATTTTCATACCCTTCCAGCACATAAGAGATAAGACCAAAGCACAAAAGATGATAATCACAACTAGTACCTGAAACTAGGGTTGTTTACGAGCGAATCTTTACTCGTGCTTGACTCATTTACAAATTGAACCGGGTCAAGCGAGAACATTAAGGAAACATCCCAAATTTGAAAACTAGTACCTGAAACAGATTTGTCAGTCATTTGAAATGTTGGTATGAAGAGGTTGTTACTTACGTGAGTATGATAGAAGATGGATGGTTGCATCTGACATGAATTTCTTTTTTTATTATTATTAAAAATAAAAAATATACTAGTAAATTACATGTAATCATATTGGTAAATATTTTCCTCAAGCACCCACAAATGTAAATATTTTTTCCATATACACTAATAATGGAAAAAACTCAAATGTATTGAGTAACTAATTTTCTTGTGTTAATATATTTTAAATAAATAAAAAAATAAAGGAAAAATTATAGAATTCGTTCTTTAAGTTTACCTCGTTTTTCAATGGATACCCTTTCGCGTTTCAGATGCTGAGATTCATCCTTAACGGTTTAAAATGTTACACCTACTGTCCTAAGGCACTAACCCAGTTAAAAATTTCATTTAACTTTGGTCATGTGCCTTACACATGAGAGTAAATTGGTAATTTTAACTTCAACCACCACCACCACCAGAATTGACTATTGCTTTCGTCCCACCTTCATTCTCAATCTCCTCATTCATATCTACTTCCATTATTATTATTATTATTATTATTATTATTATTATTATTATTATTATTATTATTATTATTATTATTATTGAAGGTCGAAAGTATATAACTATTTTTTTTATAAAAAAACCAGGGGGGGTCGAAACCGTATATATCAAAAAAAAAATCTATAAGAATACTATATAATCGGAACTTCTGAGCGAAAATTCGAGGTGGGGGCGCCCCAAGAAAGCTGCGCCGTTGTATTTACTAAAAAGCGTGACCTGCTTATTGTGAAAATAGTAAATTATAAAGCATAAGGTTTCTACTGCGACGTTTCTAACGTATTGATACCATACATCACTTAGATAATACATAATAAATTTAGGCAATTATAATAATCTCAGGCAAGTGTTATAACTTTTCTGTTTTATAATTACTTAATAGTGAAATAATTATAATATTTTTAGTTTTTACATTCAAATTTTAGATAATTTTTCTGCAACATTTATTCTCAAATATATACATGTTGGTTGTATAATATTTACAAGTACTTTTTTGATTGGGATAATGATACATTTTTTTCTTTTTTGCTTTTTTTATTTAGTATTAATATTATTTAAATAAATAATGTTTAAAATGCTAAAATTTATATTTCTTAAAACTTATATTTATAATTATATGAACTTACATAATTAGTTAACCCAAGTTCATTAAATATTTACTTAGATCAACCTTTATAAATGTTAAGATGTATTAATAAGTTGTCTTAAATGTGTCTTAGTATATAATATGAAATTACAATATTGTTCATCTAGAATACATTATATAGTAGAATAGATATTAAAAGTTATTGATTGATCTGTGATAGGTACCACCTGTGTAAATGTAAAACAAACTCAGTTAACAAACTCGTGAATTTATGAGGCTATGGGGTGAGGGGACGACCTAGGGTCGGCGAGGCCCATCTTGGGGTGGCCACACCGCCCCAAGGCTCGTCCCGTGTTGGACGTCTCCACAAGGACGATGACAAGGAAACTATTATGTGTGTTTGTGTGTGTATATATATTCATTTTTTTTAATTAAAAATAAGGGGTAGGTCCATCACCCACACCTCAGGCCCATCCCGATCTTGACGGTCCTGCCTCACACTGACGTGACGGCTAATGTGAAGGACCATCCTCAAAGATGAGCCTCCTCCAACACCCCATGGCCTTAATAAGACTATGTGGTATGGCTAAGGCAAGGCTAAGCCTTGCCGCCACGTCAGAAAAAAGTGGGTCACCCTTGAATTTAGACAACTTGAGGACTACCCAAGGGCGTAGGGTAGTCTTCCTTGGATGTTCCTCCACTCCTATTGGCCACTATTTATTTTTTATTTTCTATTTTTTAAATAAGTAAATAATTAAAATAAATAACATAAAAATAACATATAAGATTTTAAAAAAAAAAAGTTACAATAAATTAGACATTAAAAAAACACCGAAACCTAAAATAAAAAATAAAAAAAAACTTGCCAAAACCTAATGTTAAAAAAACGAAATCTACAAGTTAAAAAAAAAAACGAAACCTTAAAAAACACATAAACATTAAATAAAAAACACTAAACATCGACATTAAAAAAAATGCATCAACTGTCATGCGAGAAGATGAGGGATGGTGAATTCTTCGCCGTGAGCAGCCCGATAGTCTTATTGTGTGCGTTGGATTCCCGCTCGTTGGGTAATACCCTTGTTCGCCTCCATCGTGGCTTGAAATAAGTTGTTCCATCTCGCACACCTTTTGTGTAGCTCCCGCCACTTAATAGTGAGTTGATCCGCGGTGCGGTGATTTGTTTGGCTTAATCGATTGTATTTCGCCAAAACATTGTTCCAAAAAGAAGGCGTATTTACTTCGTCGGCCGTTGTCCCTTTGATATTGATCCATGCTGTCACTAACTTGATCTCGTTATTCGAAGTCCAAACCATTTTTTAGAGAAGAGGGTTTTGGTTTTTGGTGGATTTTATTAAAAAAAAAAAAGTAAAGATTTAGAGAAGAAATGAAGATGGTTTGTAAAAATTGTTTTGAAAATAGATAGGTTTTATAGTTGGATAAACGGTAATATATTTTTTTTACAACGGTTATATTTTAAATAGGAGAGACCCATCACATTCAAACAAACAAATCAACACAACCAGCCACAACATCTGAAATTAGCTGTTATAGTCGCGTGAGGGGCGGCCGGGACGGTCTTAGGGGCTGTTTGGTTGATTAAGTGCTGAATCATTAAGTGGTCTGAATGGTTAAGAGGCTCTGAATGATTAAGAGCTGAATCATTCAGCATCCCTTATTAGCTTAATGGTTCAGCACTTAATCATTCCATTCAGATGCTGAAATAAACAGTCTGAATGCTGAATGATTCATAACTGAATGGTTAAGAGGCTGATTAAGAGGCTATCAAACAGCCCCTTAGCCTTTATCGCCCCCATACCACATAGTATAAGAAGAGTACAAAAACGAGGGACGGGCCGTCCGCGGGTGACATCCATCACGTGGGGCCATATGATATGGGCATCCATGTATGCCAATTAACAAAACACACGATTAACTTGCTTCAAAGCCATCACTCACACCCATCCTTTCATCTCCTTCTTTTACCCTTATATTTTACTCCATGTTTCCCTTTCACCCCCTCATGTTTTGTGTATATGCTTTAACAATCTCTTATAAAATACCTTATTTGTGAAAAAAAACAATATTTGAGAGATGGGAGATTTTCTTTAAGCAACACTTTTATTTCGTAAAATCAATATCATACAAACAATTGATGAATAATAATGCAGAAGATTAGAAAGAAATAATTATTTGATTGAAGTTTTAAACTTTTCGAATTAGGATTATAACTATATTCCAGTATAATGATTTTTTTTGAGTTGTGATGCTAAACAAAGAAGATGAAGATTTGTAGTGAAAGTAGGAAATTTAGTTCGGATTAAACGACGTAGTTCTAAGACCATTTTTAATAACACTACATAGTTTTGGCTCACATCTAAGGTTAAATGCGTAACAGCCCTGTATTCATTTTTCCCTACATAAAACCCATATACCTAATAAATGCATATACATATTAGTTTAATATTTTATATGTACCAAGACTTTTTTTTCTCTTTTTCTATAGCGCATATATATATAATGTAGTTTTGATCTAGTCACTAATTTTGTATATTCATATAAGAAGTTACTTAATATACAATTAATAAGATTCTTGTATCTACTTTTGAAATTCAATTTTAATTAGAGAGTTGATTTTTTAAAAATTTGTTTTCTGTGTTTGTAGTTTTACCCAGTAAAGAAGTGTTTAATATATTGTAAATGTAAAAGCTCGATTGCAACTAGGCAGTGCTTAGCAATAAACTTTTGTCGTGCATAAATTGCATTCCTTTTAACTTCAATAAGTACCATCTTTCATAATTTTTATGTGAATCTATAAATGCTTTTTATTCATGTTTATTTCACTTGTTCTCTTCAAAACACATGGATATAAATTTTGTTTTATCACAATAATGTCGCAAAATGTATAACTTTTGTAGCTTAGGGGTAGATATTAGCACCTTCACCTAAATCTAGGGACCAAACTGCAACATTAGCTCCTTTATATACCTCTTATTATTACTAAAAATATAATAATAACATTCAACACTCACACAAAGAGCTTTTCAATTTTCAACTTAAGCGTAAAGGTAACAAAAATGGGTTCTTCAACATCACCACTTTCTACAAAGATTATATTAATCTCAACCGGCGTTATATCAGCTGCAACCGCTATTAAATTCTGTTTTCCGTTGGTTAACAACTTCGTCGTCTACGACCTACCTATTATCTGGTCGGTTATATTATCCTGGCTCACACCACCTTATCTATACGTCGTCGTTAACGGCATCATCATCACCATCGTTGCTTCTTCACGCTTCCAGCACCACTACAATCATCACAGCCGTCATGATAATATTAATAATCACTATGAAGCAAACTCTCTTCCAACTGAAGATTTACCAGCTGAATCATTACAGATGGTTCAACCGAGTTTTGACGGTTACGAACGTCCAACGGTGGTCTACGGGATTGAAAATATGGAAGCTGATCGGTCTGTGGTGGTGTATGAGAGTGAACCGCCGGTTATGGATATTGAAACGGTTTCGGTTAACGATTCAGATGGTGTTACGGATGAAGGTGAAGATAAATTTGTAATAATAAAACGTGCATCGAACCCGTCGCAGCGGTTGGTAAACTCTAGTGCTGTGGATAAGCTTCAGTCAGATGTTGACTTTCCGGTGAGAGAGATGCCGCTCGTTAGTTCAAGATTTGCTCATCAACGAAGGTTGACCAAAGTCAATCCCGAAGGTAACTTTTATTTCATACGTTTTAAAATTATGTCTAATACATGGCCCAATATCGGTGATTTCCAGCCCAGCTGATTAAAGGTGGGATGGTTTACCTCTTTAAATGGTTAATTACCGCCCAGGGTTAGTTACATGTTTGATTCTCATCTATCGAAAAATCATACCCATTAAGGGGGTGTTTGGGATTGATTATTGAAAACAGATTATGCGTTTTGGAAAAGCATGAGTGAAGCTGCTTATAGATTATTGCGTTTTGATAGCCTAAAAAACTGATTATCTGCGTTTTCAAAACGCAATCCAAACACTAAAAACTGATTATCTGGGTTTTCAAAATGCAATAATCTAAAAATCAGTTTCAAAACGCAATCCCAAACACCCTCTAAGGTTGAAAGAGGTCTGACGTGTAGGAGGACTGGAACTTGTGACCTGAAGGTTGTTAAGACTATGATTTAACTATTGAAAAAAATATTTATTGGATAATTTTGTAACGGTATATATGTTATTATTTTGTTTAACACGCATAAGTTGGTTTTTTCGAAATAAATTCTTTGTTAGACCATTCTGTTTTTATATGATTTTATGCTTTTAACAATGATCATAAATTAAAATATCATTAATTACGTACATATCGCATTATAGTGGTAAATTTGTAGTAAATATATAGAACTTTTACTTATATAAATAAAAAAGATAAGTTAATACTTTATGTAAAATATTCAAATAAAAGTCATTTTACACGTACTAAAAGTATTTGAATTAACGGATACTATACTCAGTTAACATAAAATTAAAGGCAAAAAAAATTCAGGCCTATGTATCATATAGAATCTGGTAAACATGTACATATTCATGTTATTGATTGGCTTTTTAAAAAAGTCAAAGCTAAAAGCCATTAAAAAATCAAAATTTCATGTTTTTTAGAAATAGCTTATTGACTTATTTCCAAACTCAATCCCAAACGACCTCATAATTCGGCCTGACATCCGCTATTTAATAACATCAATCTACAAGGATTTGTCTTTAGTAGACTAGGGTTCGCAATTCAGAAAGGGGTGGCGGCGCAGCTTGTTGTTCGTCTACCTTTTATTATGATGTAACTTTCGTGTTTCGTTTTAATAAAATCAAAGCGTCAACTTAGATCATCAAAAAAAAAATATATATTTTGATTTTGGGTTTCATCATATTTACATTCGCATTAAATTATATAATTCATACTTGACAGGTGTGAAATCGCTAAGAGTATCGAAACCACGTAAACATGAGACGTTGGAGACTACATGGAAGATGATAACGGACGGCCGTCACATTCCGTTAAATAGACACCTCCGGAAACCTGACTCCGTCGAGAATCACCACCAAGCGCCTCCGTCGGATACATACTCCGGCGATCAAGAAGCAACTTCCATGGTGGCAGATTCTACTATGACGGACAACCGTATTATGTCATCAAGAAATCCATTGCCGCCAACTGGTGGAAAGCTGAGGAAAGAGGGATCACTGAGTCATGATGAGTTGAATCGGCGAGTTGAAGCGTTCATTAAAAAGTTTAACGATGAAATGAGGTTACAAAGGCAAGAGTCGTTACAACGATACATGGACATGATTAACCGAGGGGCAGAATAGGAAAAAAAACAGTTTTGCTATTTCAACTGTAAAGACAAAAAAGGAAAAAAAAAAAGGTTTTTTCTAGAAAGTTTGTTGGTATATTTTAAAAGGAAAAAAACAAATGTATTTTTTTTATTTGCATAGACTTGTCATTTTCTGTATAAAGTGTTGATAAAAGATGATATATTATTTTGAATACAAGTGTATTATATTTGATACAAAAGTCTTAAATGCAATGACAATAATTTCTAACATTGAAGAGGGACGTTTGGGTATGGTGGTATGGACCAGGCTGGTCTTATGCAATAGCAGCCAAGCCCATAGTTTTTAGGGCCCAAAAGGTGTAAGTTAAGCCTAAGAATGGGAAATAAGTAACCTACAATATTAAGGTAAGAGTAGGGTCGTGGTTATGTTATTTTTTATATAAGTTATCCAGAAAATAATGAGCAGTTTTTGTGTATGCAAGTTTTGTATTAGGTTAGCATGTCTAAAACCTGTTTAAAAACAAGTCGTGATCTCTTTGTAATGAAATTCAACATTCTGATCGGCCTATCAAAATATTAAAGTGTATGCCAGTTTTCATCCGTTTCAATCCAACTATTTGTTTAAACAAAACATTAATTATAAAAATACACAACAAAGAAGAAGTTTGATACGTTTTGGATTTTAAAAAAATTCGGGTAAAATTTCCTCTGTTTTTGTACAAACCTGACAACACTACTTGTCTACATCTTTTCACAAAATCAACGCCCACATCCAAGATAAATAATCTCATTTATCCAATTCCCGATTAAACAAGACACTTTATATTTCGACAACTTGTATAAATATAGTCCAACTTAAAGTCGGATACTTAAACTTATTGTTTATTCTTCTTATTTGGTCGTTTAGTGAGTTAACACCGTTCGTTACTTATATTTATAATACTTCTATAAAGAGTAAATTACTAAAATCGTCCTTGTGGTTTTGGCCAATATGTATGTCCAGTCCAATCTTTTAAAAAATGCATGAACACTCCTTGATTTTTCAGAAAATAGGTCAAAACAGTCCAACGACTTAACCCAGTTAACTTTTCTTCGTTAAGTCAAGAGCATTTTCGTCTAATCATGTATAAATTCATCTTCTTCCCCATTTCTTCTTCCCTTCGGCTGGTTGTTACCCTTGTAGCTGTCACGGCATCACCTTAGCCGAAACCATCAACCGGCCTTTGATTGTGGCTCGGCTCGCCCCTGTTTTCGTTAGCTATTTTTTTTAATACAATCATTTTTTTTTATTTTTTACTACCACCTTTTTTATTTCTTATTTTATTAACCTTAAGCCCTAAAATAAATTAATGTATGGAATTTAAGCAGACGCACAATCCGTATAATTTAGTTAACAATATATGGTGTAAAAATAAGGAACAAACATATAGTTCCTATTTCCTTTTCTTGTTTCCTATTTCCTTTTAGAAGAAAAGTAAGGTAAAGTGGGTGAAGCAGAAAGCGGTGAATTTACATGGACCAAAACCGGAAAATATAAAGTCTAGATACCCACTAAAATTAAAAACTGACACACAAAACACATTAAGTAGTCCCGTCTATATATCTACCAGGGTGAGGTTCCTGTACAAAGGCCATATTTCGTGAGAAGTGTGAGAAGGATTAAAAATTGATATGTAGGCATCATTTTTTGAACTAAGTCATGATGTTTTGGATTGTTTTGCTTAGAAAAACACTAAACATAACAATTAAAAACCGAAAACAATGTATTTTAGGCTTAAAATTTAAAACACCATGCTAAGAACATTATGCAGTGTGTTTTAGGTGTTAAGTAGTGTGTTTTAGCTGTTTTTTAAATTTAATAACTATAATATATTGTATTGTGTTTTAGATTGTTGTGTTTGGTGTTTTTCAAGTTAAAACAACCTAAAACATCATTCCTAAATCCAAAACATGATGTCTACATGTCAATTCTTAATCCTTCTCACACTTCTCACGAAATATGTCCTTTGTACAAGAACCTAAACCCATATCTACCATATCTATATATCTATATAGATACTCTCTCTCCTACTTTCTCTCTCTAAAAAAAACCCTGCATATATCCCATCCATACCTCTGTTTGGCTGACGCAATCACCATAACAGTTCGTATTGAAGGATTTTCAATGACAGTTTTGGCTATTGAATTCCTTGTTCCTTGTTGTTACGACTCTCTCTCTCTCTAGGTTTGAGAAAAGTTTAATGGCTTCGTCGTCGTCGTCGTGTTCCAAGGTTTGCTTTAATTCCACTTGTAAACAGGCTTTGGATGTCCCTAAACCAGGCTGGCGTTGCCGCACTGGTAGTTGCGCTGATCTCTGCGATCGATGCGCGTATGTATCTCTTCTTTACTATTTTATCATCTAATAAACATGTTAAAAGACAAAAGAAAAAAACGGTTAGGGATTATTATTATTATTATTATTATTATTGCATTTCAAGACAAATATTCATTATAATAAACTATACTTATTTATTATGATAACGGATATAATGCTACTACAGATTTTGTGTTTGTTGTTAGATAGTTTGGTGTTGTTTCTTTATGTTATGCTGATGTTGTTGCTTGTGTTGTAAGTAATGTTTCAATGATCTTTTAGTTAGCGTTCGTTTAACAGGAATGGAATGGAATTGGAATGTGTATTCGAATGTTGTTCGTTACAACAAAAGAAAATTGTAATTGAATAACAACATAGGGAAGCAGTGGCGAAGTTTGGTTCTCGAATCGGTGGGGGCCAGACTCAATTTTTTTTGATCGGTAGTGACTGGAAGATCAAATCGGTGGTGGCCGAACTCAAACCGGACTTAATTTACCTACGAAAAGTGCAAAATTTCACGGCTGCACCAAAAAGCGGTGGGGCCGGGGGCCCTCGGGCCCTCAAGAAGCTTCGTCCCTGTATGGAAGAGAATCCACATTTCAATTCCATTGAGATTTCATTCTATTTTATGAAATGAACACATCAGAATTTCAAATCAAACTATGGTTCTTGCGCGAATTCCAATTCCTTTAAAATCCATGATACGAACGCTACCTTAGTGATTTGTTGTGTAAGTTAGGTTTTGGTAATGCTGATTTGAGTATTGCAGAGTTGCCGATTTCGAAAAGAAGTTTTTTGTTGTTTAAACTGAAGGTTAATTGAAGAGTTTTTTTTTTTCTTTTTTCTAAGGTTTATGGTTTTGCATGATTTTAAAAAGTATTAATGTGATTGGTTATAGGACTTCTAAATGATGCATATGGTAATAGCAGTGGAGATCAACCTTGCACATATTTAAATGACACAGGCACATAGCTCTGCTATAGATATAACTCAATAGCAATGATATTGATCTCCTTAAATGCCGTTTCCTTATGCGTTAGTTAGAAAAATGAGAGGTAGAGGGTTCAATGGTTTATAAGGACTTTAGAGCATTATGTGGATTAGCTTTAGTAGTGATGCTCGGAATTCAGAACTATTATGGAATGTTTTTATATGCGATGATCAGATTATGTATGTATAATATTTTCAATTAATGTACTTTGACACGTGCCGCTCGCAAGGAAAAAAAGCGAGTCAAAGACTGTTTAGAGTAAATATCATTATGATGCCAAATTAGATTATGACCTTTAAAAGTATCCTGAGGCTGGCGCCTGATGTTTCCCTACATTTTCAATGTATATGTATGATGACTCATTAGCTCTTGTTGTTTCCCTTTTGTATTGTGTTATCTAATTAAATCAAGAGGGCTGACTTATGTTCAATTGGCTGTAGTTCTGTGTATAAAGATGGAAAATTCTGTGAGACATATCACTTGAATGCTACTGGCTGGAGATGTTGTGAATCTTGTGGAAAGGTTAGAAATATTATAAAGCTAGTTAGCTTATGAGAAGTCCTTTTTAATAGTGGGCGGCATTGCTTTGCAGAAAATTCATTGTGGGTGCATAGTGTCCTTCCATATGTTCGTATTGTTGGATGCCGGAGGCATTGAGTGTCTCAACTGTGCAAAAACAGAATACATCTTGGTATTCACATTTAGATATTATCTGCACTTGTTAATTTTGGTTATTTAACATGAACTTACACACCGTTTACAAATGACGCCTTATACAAATTGATCTTCTTTTAATTTTGTTATATTATTCATTCTTTAGACACCAAATCCTACTTGGCCATCTGCTTCTCACTTCCTCCATGGTCCTGCTGAAAGAATTAGAGACGAGTCTTCCAAACATTGTAGATATATTGCTGGATCAGATCCTGTACCATGGCGGCAAGCACCCAGTCTGTTCAATTCTTCTTCTGAAGGTCAACGTGAATTACAGTTGATTTCCTGCTCTCTGGGTCAAAGTAAAACAGATGATCCTTGTGAGAGATTTGTGAATGACAGCTGGCGGGTCAGCGCACCAGAAATAATTGGGGATAGGGCCCAAGCCACTGGTAAGATCATGTTATGTTTGATAAAGTCTAGAACTATATTTAGTTACCAAAATAAGTTCGTTTAACCCACCATTTTGTTCAGGCATCCGACATGATGGGAAACACAATTTGTTTAATGATGAATCTTCCTTCCAAACACATGCCACCACTCTTTCTAGTTTGCCAGAAACACTTGTGGCACATGATCGAAAAAATGAAATCGAAAGTGTCTCTGGAATCCATGTTCAACAGCTATGCCCTCCACCATCAGTAGGGAAAGAATGCTCTAACAATAATGGAGCAGGCACATCTTTTGAAAATCAGGCTCACAATGCTAAGGCTCGAGGTGAAACACGGGCCCGTCATCAACCACTTTCCCGCTACTGGCCCCAATTCACAGATCAAGAACTTCAACAACACTGTGGAGGGTATCCTGCTTTTATATGCCATTGTTGATTATTATAGTTTGTTTACTAGTGCTTAGCGGTTAGTAGCATTAAATGGCATTATTTATCACATATTACGCCCTTAACGTTGTGATAGTTCAAATGCCAAAATTACTCCTTTGTTTGAGAAAGTGTTAAGTGCTAGTGATGCAGGGAAGATAGGTCGATTGATTCTGCCAAAGAAATGCGCAGAGGTTAGTCTATATGCTACTATCTTAATTAAACGTGTGATATGGACTTCTTTGATTTTTTATATGACTGTTTAAAGAATTTTTAATATCTGTGCTATCAATATATTTTGTATACGGTTCTTGTACAGGCTTACCTGCCTCCAATTTCTGAGCCTGAAGGCTATCCGATTGTCATCCAAGATCTGAAGGGAAAGGATTGGGTGTTACAATATAGATTCTGGTCCAATAATAATAGTAGAATGTATGTTTTAGAAGGAGTCACTCCCTGGATACAGTCAATGCAGTTGCAGGCTGGTGATACAGGTAAATGACATTTGCCACTTTATTAAATTCAGATATGTTCGACGTTTATTTATTTTTTTTGTTTTTTTAATGGCGAGCGTCTTCTTATATTTGAGTTGTTCATTCGATATATTGGTTCAGTGACATTTAGTAGGTTGGAGCCTGAAGGAAAGCTTATCATGGGATTTAGAAAAGCTCCACTTGTATCTCCATCTAACAAGGTAGGTCTACTTTTGAATGGTTGAGTGATACAAGCCATAGGTCAAAGCCAAAGTCAAACATAGTACACGAGTATCTTCAGTTACTGAATTTTAGAGGTTGAATTTTTGATGTGGTTACTTATATATCTCTTTTGAAATTCAAAAGGGTAAAAAGGTTTACAGCAAAATTAATTAAATTTTGTGTAAAAAGGTTGTCTAATATTCCTCATTGACAGCAGGGCAATGAAACAACAAATACAAGTATTTCCACTCATGAAGTTTCTTTAAGCGATGGTAAGTCGAGAAATCCAGATGGCACATGGTCAGAAGTTGATAAAAATCCTACTCGTGCTAAAAGGAAAAAGGACAACAAAGTGTGTTCAAACAGTAAACGCATTAGACTCAAGGAAGAAGAGATTTTTAAACTCAATGTCACTTTGAAACAAGTTCAAGGGTTGTTACGACTGCCTCTTACTAGTTCTCCCACCATTGTGTTAATCGATGGTGTTGAATTTGAGAATTTTCAGGTAATACACGCTGTAATTTCGACCCAATTAATATTTTATTTGCGATAGGATAGGTAAATCAAATATTTAGTTGAAAAGGAAACGAGCATAAAGTTTCCGAGATTCTATTTTCAGTGCATGCGGGTCTCTTAAATAACCATATATAAAGTATTTGATTAATATTGTAATAATATGACTTTTCAGTTATCGTTAACACACTAATTATTTATTTAAACGGAGATGCTGTAGGTCAAAATCATGGTTTGTAGCTGGCTATTTTTATGCATGATCTTGCTGCTTATTTCTTTAAACCGCAAAATCATGATAGTAGCATCCAATATTTTGGTTTTGATGAGATAATTTAATGTAACAGGAGGCACCAATTATAGGGAGTCCTACAGAATTTTCAACAGACGATGCTAGGTGAGTTCGCTTACTAAAATATAGATATTAATAGACTTTATTGTTATGTTATTCTTGGAGTTTGTAAATTTATCTTCTATCCCATTGGCAACAAGATCTCTTTGTTCAACGGAGGTAGAAGCGACACCAGAACATCATGAGCACAAGCTTCCCATGATTAGTCACGGTATAAATCACTTCTAACCAAAATTTGTGTATATCTTGTCGTTAAAAATGATTTTGTTGTATAATATTTGCTAATTTACTACATGTGTCGAATAATCAGGAAATCCAGAATCAAGCAACACCATGGAAGGCCTTATTGCGCTTGGTGACATGGCTGACCATGATGGGAAGGCCACAATAAGACACCCCCGCCATAAACATGGCTGCACGTGCATCGTCTGCATTCAGCCACCAAGTGGCAGCAAGCACAAATCAACTTGCAGCTGTAATGTCTGCCTAGCGGTTAAGCATTCTACTCTACCACCCCCTAGGATGCAGCCACATTCGGAAAAACAAGTTGGAAATCCAGTGCAGAATCCAACTCAATTGCTGCATGCCGAAAAGTCAGGGGCTGGTCAAATTTTTGAAAATGATCCGAATCGAGAAAAATCGTCCAATTCGTCTTTTAAAAGTCAAAATATCGACTTGAATATACAACCTGAACGGGAAGAAGAATATTCTCCTGTTTCAGATTCCATGGGGATAATGAAAATAGTTCAAGAATCTACGCAGAGATACATCAATCTGCAGAAGGCGTCAGTTAACGGCATCACTGATGGAAATCACACAAATCATTATCTATAAAAGGTACCATTTCTGTTATTAGCCAGTAGTAACCGTTGTCACAGGGAGATAGACAGATAGTTACTTATTCCAGACAGCGTTGGTGGTGGTGATTGTTGCGGTGATGGTGGTTAGGTTGGAGCCATTTTGTTAATGTGAGTAGGAGCTCACCTTGCTAATCATCTCTAGGAAAAGGACATTATTAGAGTTTTGTCAGGTTTTTCATTTAATCCTAGAAGCTAACTTACTAGATTCATCGAAGTACATAATTTTCTCGGTGTAGTTAACTTTTTTTAGTTTTAAATGCCATAAAATTTTAACTTTTAAATCCCGAAGAGTTTTCTATTCATCAAATGATGAAAATGTATCATAGACAAGCGTATATAGCCGCCGAATTTGCAATTTCATTGCAGTCGCTAAGCTTTATAAAAACTTAAAGTCTTCAAGTTAACCAACTGGCTTAAAACAAATCAGCTGGAGCTAGATTGTTCTCAATGGACATCCTGGTGTCTAAGAGGTAAATGGTCCATATCTTGTAATGTGCAGGTCTAATTGGTTGGTTAGTAGTAGATTTGAATTAGAAGTTCTAAAGAAAACTTGAGCTAGATTTGATTCGATAGCAAGATAAGGAGTTCTTTGTCCAGAAATAACCCTAACTCTATACTAAATTGAAATTTATATGTTTCGCAAAATTAGAAGCATCTTTATTTAGTAATTTTATTCTGTTTATTGTGCCACATTGTGTCGCGGTGGGGGAGTAAAACCCTGCCGCATAGCACCAATGTCACACCACCGCCGTGTTAATTCACAGAATTAAACGTAAAATTTGCGAAAAATATAGGGATCAAAGTTGAAAATAAAATAGTTGTGATGTTGTATTGCAAAAGATGAAAATTTTTGGAACAAAAGTAAAAGTTTTATGTTTTTAGAAAAAATTAAACACTTTAGGCATGAGGTACAACACCTATATGTATAAGAGGGTGTTTGGGATTGAGTTTGGAAATGTAAAAATGCTTTTGGTTAGAAGTGTTTATTTGCTTATAACTTTTTAAAAAAGAGTTTAAAAAAAAATGTTTTGATTATCTTTTGTGATGAAAAACGTCAAAAAGTCAATAAAATGTTTTTTTTAAATGTTTCACTTAACTTATTGCGAAGATTGGTTGTATGAGTGGTAGATTTGTAATTTTTTTCAAAATCCAAAAGCTAAGACTTCTGACTTCTTAAAAACATCTTTTTCACCCTTATTGAAAAGTCAAAACCAAAAGTGTTTTTGAATTATACAAACAACTTATTGACTTATTGGCTTATTGGAGAAACGAATAAATCCAGTGGCGAAGCTTGGTTTTGGAATCGGCGGGGGCCGAACTCAATGTTTTTCGGTCGGTAGTGGAAAATCGGCGGGGGCCGGACTCAACCCGGACTCAATTTACCTATGAAAATCGCAAATTTCCACTATTGCGCCAAAAAACAGGGGAGGTCAGGGCCACCCCTGACCCAAAGTATACTTTGCCCTTGAATAAATCAATAAGTTGTTTTCAAACGCAATCCCAAACAAAATAAAAAGTTATAAATTAATACTGTGTAAATGTAAATTTAGATAATTACTGTATTATTTAGACTGGGTGTTTTCGTTTTGTCTTGGATATTTGCTATTGACTTTTTATCATTGTAATTTATTTATTTTTGAATGGCGGAAAATATATAGAAACGGCTGCAAAACCCAATACAAAACGAAAGGCACAAAACAAAACAAAGAAAAGTACAAGACAAGCAATTGAACTGCTACTCCAATATTAAATTCGTACTATTATTAATCAATAATTCAATAGTATTTGGGAATGAATATATGTTTTGAATAGTTTACACGCAACTAATAATTAAATATCATTATTGTGGATGACATTCCTTTTTCATCCCAACAATTATGTTGTATGTCTACACATGAATGGGCATTTTCACATGCCAACATTCATCCATTGACACTTCATCTTTCTTCTCTTTAACGACCAAAACTAATATCTGGACCCACTCAAGCTTCACTATTAGTCTATTATTACAATAATATTCATTAGTAGTAAAAATTTGGTCTTCCATTAACATCTATTTATTAGTAATTCTTAAAAATTTGTAACTTGCCATGCGTGAATCAAAGCTCAGCTCATAATCGTTATGACAAAATAAACAACCCAATATGTTTAGAGAATCAACATGTGTTCCTGCCGTTTGCTTTTGACACATTTGGATCTCTGGCCCCTGAGGCAGTATGGTTCCTAAAACGAGTGCAGAAGGTGGTCCACAGTGACTCGCAGAGCCCTAAGAACCAAAGGTTTGTGTTTAGTAGGATAGGTTTTGCGATTCAAAAGGGGATAGCGGCGCAGCTTGTTGCCCGCTTACCCACCATCTAAATGTAACTTGTTTTGTCTTGGTATGAAATAAAAATAAAAACAGATTTAAATAACAAAAAAAATATGTTTTTATGTTTCAGATATGATATATGTAATAAAAGCTAGTTTTGTTTTGTTTTTCACGTTATACATAGATGTGACTTCTTTTAGTTATATGTTTTGTTTTTCATATGTTTTCACGTTCTACATAGATGTGACTTCTTTTAGTTATATACAATGTTTATTTAGCTGTATGTATATGTTTTATTACTTTTTGTTTAGCTTTTAAAATCAACAAACTGGAAAATATTATCTACATTTTATTTATTCGTTAGTGTTTTTTCAACATTCAACGTTTCGCATACATAAGGTTAACGTTTAGCATCTTTGTTTTGTGCCTAGACCTTTTAGACTCTAAACGCCTCGTGTTTTTAAAAACAACGGTATAATCAAAACCAAATACATGGTTTCATGACCTCAATGATGTTTTGGAGCGACAAATCCAATTTCATATCCAACCAATCTTCCATAAAATACAAAGAACTTTGGCGTCTACATTTCTACGATGTCTACAACAAAATTTAAGTGATTTTGATTTACAATAAGCACATAATTCGAATATCTAAAAACCGAATATTTATTTTCAAACTTTTTAGTAATACATGTGAGAAAAGTTGCAATGAAATAGATGATAAAGTCTCATCCCTTTTGGTAAAAACATTATACATAATGAAGAACTACTTTTGAATTTGATGCTTTTTATAGTATCTATAAATGCCATAAAAGAAAGCCACCTTATTTTGCCATAACTCAAAAGCAAGTGTGTTTTTCTATATTCAATATAATGTGTGAAATATACTTTTGACATCTTTGTTTATGGATTCAAACTTTTTGAAATACAAGTACAACCACAACTAAAAAAATAAAACCACCAAACATGACATTATGAGATATAAAAAAAACAACCAAAACACACAATAAAACTAAAGGATATATCATATATGCCTATGTTACCACTTTATCATACATAAGAAGTTATATTATATAAAAATAAGTCAATCAATCATTAGTAACAATCAACTTTGCTCTCTCCCTCGTTTTCATGAGTTGGGTTCCCGGAGCAAATGGGTCATTTCCTATATGAACAAATCTTGAAATAATCGGGTCGGATCATCCATATTACTACATAAAAAATAATAAAATAAAATTGTTGATAAAATCATGTTTGCTCTCCTCACATCTTTTCTCTTGATCAATGGAGAAGATTATTGGGACACGTGCAACGATCTCAGCCCTCCCTTCTTCCTCTGTCGTTTATCCACATAAATTAATGTCATCTTTAGTACCCAATCAAGATTTGACAACTCATATAGTCAGCTTCTTGGTTTATATCCATAAATAATTCACATTTTGAAAGAAAAAAAAATATAAATGTACACTTCATTTAATGCACTTGGTTTTTCAATATATTAAATAAACTAGATTACAAAAGGGGTAAAGTGGCGAAACTTGTGGCCCGTTTACCAACATATCACTTGTAATTGGTTGTCTTTAGTTTAATATAAATCTATTTATATCTCAAAAAAAAAAAAAAAACTAGATTACCTGATAAAAAAGTATATAAAAAAGAATGATCATGTATGATGTTGGGAAAAAGCTAGATTAAGATACAGAAAGGAATTAAGGATATATTATGGCAAATGTGTGTATTAAGGATACTTTTAAAAAAAACTTCTAAAACTTTATCCCTTATCTTTTTACACGTTTGACTGATTCGTTCCTGACCAGAGTTTAAAGGTTGTTCACAGCAATATGCCAACCCAAGTAGACGTTTGTTTTCGGTAGATTAAGTTTCGCTATTTAGAAAAAGGTGACAGCGAAACAACTTGTTGCTCGTCGGCCTACTATCCTAAATTAAACGTGTCCTTCACGAAATGAAAAATTCAACCAATACCAAAAAAAAAAAAAAAAAAAAAAAAAAAAAAAAAAACTTTATAAATCACCCGCAAATATTATTAAGTTATTTTAAAGAAAACCCATGTATAATAACAAGAATAAAAACTTATTTATACATGTAAGCACTGCTACATGAATATTAATGATCACGAATGTTAAAAAGATTCAACAACCCATATATGCATCAGAAATGCCCACATGCATAGATATATTTAACCTACTAAACACAAAGGATACACATACATACATATACATGCATACATAGGTATGAAAACTCAGACATATATATATGTATGTATATACTATGTATATACATAATGATATAGATACAATATGATAGCTAATGAATGAGAGAGACTTACAAATGTTTGTTGAGGAAGAAGAGATTCAAGAATGTATGGGAGTTGAGTGAAGGTTAAAGCAGAAGAAGAAGGGGGGGGCGTGTAGTTTGTTGGGTAGCTGGGCTGGATGACAGAGGTTGCGTGTGGGCTTTCAATATGATTATATAATGGCTGGCTAGTTTTACAACATCATAATTACTAACTTCAAAGTAATGTACAACATCTACTTCGTAGTGTACAAGTTTTTGCAGTTTAAGGTTTGGAATCGATAAGTATTACTCTGATAAAAGAGATATGTAAAGACATGTTATCTCTATTATATAATTGCTTAGGTCACTCCTCTATACCCTTTTCAGATTTTTATGAATATTTTAATATTTATTTGTTTTGTCAATTCGGTTTTTTTTTTTTTTAAATCCTAATTTTATGAATATGAATGCCTTTATTGTTTTGGTAATAAGTTAGAAAATATAATGACAAGTAAATAAAGCTACCTGAAGGGGTTGACTTTAGGTTTATATTATTTAAACTTAATTTAAAAGTTACGGTATTCGGTGTGGTCTCAGGTACATGGTCGTGTACCCCTTTGCGGCTACACCGGCCCGACCTATTCGAGTAGGGGATCGAGAGTATGATGAGCCGGTGTCACTAGCCGAGGCGGGTGGTGATATGTAGGTGAGTGATAGATAGGGAATAATGGGTAGTATATGTAAAATAGTGCGGCTTCTCTTATTGCACCGTTTTCAGAGGAGGAAATTAAGGAGGCAGTGTTTGGGTGCGGGGAGGACAAAGCTCCGGGACCCGACGGTTTTAACTTAATTTAAATTAATTAAACGATTTTGGTGTCTATTTTCAGGTAACTTTATAGAGATCATGAAGAATTTCTATGATACGGGAAAGATAAGTCCGGGAGTGGGACATTCATTTATTACTCTTGTTCCAAAGACTAAAGAGTATAGGCCGATTAATCTCATCGGTGTAATGAGTAAAGTCATCTCTAAGGTGCTCGCTAACCGATTGAAAAAGGTGATGGGGAATATCACGGCAGAGACCCAATCCGCCTTTTTAGCAGGAAGATTCATCCTTGATGGTCCTTTAATTCTTAATGAGATCACGTGTTGAGCAAGGCGTACGGGAAAGAGTTTATTTATGATGCAGATTGACTTTGAAAAGGCATATGACAACATGCATTGGGAGTTTCTACTTGACATATTACGACAGAAAGGATTCCCGCGCGATTTGGTGTAATTGGATTCGTGGTATTTTGGCATCGACGAGATCTTCAGTGTTAGTGTTAGTAGGGGTGAGCAAAGGTCCAAACCCGACCCGACCCGAGACCCGATCTGAACATAAACAAAGAACCGAATTCGTACCCTAATAATAGGGTCGGTCATCGGTCCAAGCAAAGCCGGTTCCTTCGGTCCAAGATTCTAGACCCGAACCCGATTTTATGAAGATTTGTGTGGGATTGCATGGTAAACATTAGTAATGTTTTTTTTTGCGTATATTAATGAACATATTATCTTACGAGCGTCTTATACTCTTATGATATGATAGCGTTGATTTGTGTAAATTAAGCAGTTGTTTTGTTAAATGTTTCTGTGTTAAATGTTTCTGTGTTTTATGTTTGAGATAATTTGGTTGTTTTATATGTTTTGTTTTATATAAACTAGACTTTGTTTAAGAAGTTGAATCATTATTATCTGCATATAGCAGTGGCGTTTTAGGATTCCAAACTTTGTGGTGGCTTCAATTTCAAATAGTATCTAGAGGCTAGACATCAAGTATACTAAATTTTTGATCTTACGGTGTCAATGATATTATTGTTGGCCCAAGCAGGTGGCAAGTGATATCTATCGAATGATACGATTAGATAAAAGCTACAAAACTCATCATTAACCGAACATATTTGCAACACATTTCTACTATAAATGTTGTATTATAAACATTCAAGTTCATCTACAGGACTACAACAAGCAGCATGATGACAACCAAATAATACATACTCATCGTCATTTTCGATCCCATAAACTTTTGGAAAGAATAATTATCAGCAAATAGAAGAAGTTAAAAGGCTGATTAATAAAGCTAGAAGCAATAAGTGCTGTTGGATTGCTTAAGTGAGCAGACCCGAAGGACAATTGTTATTTGGGCCTAAGATTTGCCGCCTAATATATAGCAGGTCGTTATTTTACAATATTAAATTGGTCCATCGGTTTTTCTCGGTTTTCATGTGCTCCTGGACCGACCTGAGAACCGGCTGGAGTAATAATCCTGGACCGACTAAAGAACCTAAAAACCATACCCGGGTCGGTTTTGGTGGATTTTCGGTTCGGTCCTCGGGTATATTTCGGTCCGGCCCAATTCTGCTCACCCATAAGTGTTGGTGAATGGGCCTCTGATGTTTGAATTTGATTGCGCTAAGGGAATTAGGCAGGGGGCCTATCTCTCCTTGTTTTGTTTCTGTTCGTCATGGAAGCCTTTTCATGTCTTTTCACAAAAGTGTGTGAGGTTGGGGTGTTTGATGGTATTCAATTACCAAATAATGGCCCTAAAATAAATCACCTCCTATATGCGGATGATCTTCGGCGATTGGTTGGAGTTTAATTTTAATAATGTTAAACGGATGTTGAGGATTTTTTATTTGTCTTTGGGTTTGAAAATTAACATCAACAAATCTACTTTATACGACATTGGGGTCAATGATGATGATGTTATGAGGAGCGCATCAGTTATGGGTTGTAAGTTTGGAAAAATTCTATTTGTTTATCTTGGAATCAAGGTGGAAACGAATATGAACTGGGTAGTTAATTGGGAGCCGATGGTGAAAGTGTTTAGAAGTCGTTTGTCGAAATGGAAGGCTCAAGTTCTATCCATTGGAGGTAGAGTAACATTAATTAAGTCGACGCTTCAAAGTTTACCGAATTATTACTTTTCTATTTACAAAGTGCCAAATAAAGTGATATTGATATTAGAAGGGATGGTAAAAAAGTTCTTATGGGGTGGGTCTACGGATGTGACAAAAATGCAGTGGGTAGCTTGGGAGAAGGTGGCTACGCTGAAGAGTGAAGGAGGTTTGGGTTTGGGTAAACTTGAAGATTGTAATAATGCACTCGTGCTTAAATGGATTTGGAGGTTTAGAGTGGAATGTGATTCTTTTTGGAGGAAAGTCATAGAGTCCATTCATGCGCATGCTAGGAAGTGGGAGTATTATCCGAGGCTTTATAATAGTAGTGGGAGTGTTTGGTCGAACATTGTAAAGCTTGGAAATAAATTAAAGGTTGATGGTCAAACTTTCGGTTCCCTAATCCGAAGTAATGTTGGTAATGGTAAGACTACCAAATTTTGGATGGATCCATGGATATGTGAAGTTACTTTGAAGGCGAAGTATCCAAATCTATTTCGATTAGAAGAGGAGAAATTATGTTTTGTTTCGGATCGAGTCTTGAAGAATGGTGGAGCTAGCATGTTTTCGTGGAGGTGGAGGAAGCCGATGTCTTCAGCGGCTGAAATGTTGGAATTGACGAAACTTCACTCTCAACTTGCATGTACAATTTTTTCGGAAGCTAAAGATGCGTGGCTATGGCAAGGTGCTAAAAACGGATTCTCGGTGGCATCTATAAAGATATGGCTATTCAAGTGTTATCCAGGCAACTCGGGTTTCATCTTCAAGTGGTGTAAGTGGTTACCATTAAAATGTAATATATTCATGTGGTGAGCGACAATGGAGAGACTCCCAACGAAATCAGCCTTAAATCGAAGACACATTTAGGTTGCTAATGAGACTTGTCCATTCTGTAATGAAGGCGAAGAATCGGGTGTTCATTTGTTCACAGCGTGTGCAGCTACGGTTGGTATATGGCAGGGGATAGCGACATGGTGTGGAATTCCGAATATGTTCGCGTTTGAGACGAAAGATTGGGTAGAAATTGCAGAAAATTGTGGGCGTGCACCATTATATAAAGAGGTGATAAAAGGTATCTTTATAATTACATGTTGGCAAATATGGAAGGCTAGAAACGATTTAATATTTCGAGGTGTACATGCTAAAGGAGTGGAGATCATTACGAATGTGAAGGCGTGTGGTTTTTTATTGTATAAATATAGAAGTAAAGATAGTGCGTGTGATTGGGTTTCATGGTGTAAATTAATTTTGATGTAATTGTGGTTTTGGGCGGCTTAGTCTCCTCCTTGGAGACGAGTTGTGTCGGTTTTAATGAAGTTTTCTTTTCAAAAAAAAAATGTAAAATAATGAGACCCAACGTGTCTGTTACAATCCACTGCTTCCTTCTCTGTCAAAACCACCATCCGATCAGTTCCTCCCACCGACCGTTGTCTCCCTCTCGTCCGCGGCCCTTACGGCGTTCCGTTCCTTTTAAACCTTCCTGACGCCTCCCGCCACCATGTCCGTGGTGAGCTTTATTTTGTTTCTGATGACGGACTTCAACGGCTTGATGTGCTTGAAGGTATAACGTTAGGACATTATGAACAGCTTCCGATTGTTGTACGGAAAGAAGGTGAGGGTGAAGGTGATTTAGTGGTTGACGCTGAGGCTTATTATGCGCATAGGAATTTTGCTGAGGATATGTGGAGGAGGAGTGGAGAGGTAGGGTTTGAGTCGTTTACACTCTGTTCCAGAGTTTCATTAAAGGATGGAAGTGAAAAGATTGGGAAGGAAGTGGGGGGGAAATGTGTTCCAGAGTTTTTTTGTAGGAGGGAAAAGGATGAAATGAGAGGGATAATAAAGAGGTTTTTAAGGTGATTTTCAATATTTCAAATTTGGAAGGAATTGGAGAGAAAGGAAGAGGAGGAGGATCCTTTGTCTTCCATCCTTTAATGAAACTCTGGAATACAGTGCTAGTCATGAAGTGGCTAAAGGTTATGTGAGGAGAGATTTGAGGCATTTGAGGCCTAAGGATCGGAGTTTTGGGGAGCAGATTACGTTGTTTAGTTCCTCGAATTAGCCTTGGAATCTAAATGTTTGATTTCGGCTGTTATTGTTTGTGAATCTTATTAATTTTGAATTTTGTTTAGGGATTTAGTTTTGAGATTACTTTATTGATGATCATTATTTGACTATCGTAGTTGTATTTCACTATTAGTTGTTTATATGAATTGATTGTGTTAGGTATTGCCAAAACGCCCAAAAGAACATCCCAAACCACCTAAAAAACATGTAGCCAAAACACCCAAAAAAACATCTCAAACCGTCTAAAACACCTCCCTATTTGTGGTGCCGAGTTTCCGTATCACGTTGGTATTGTAGTAAACCAAACTGATTTTTATCGAAATCCCGTCGTAAAGCACATGTGAATTACACTAGATAGACTTTGGGGCTAAATTGAAATTAATTCTATATATTATGAAATAAAGTTGTAAAAAATAAAAAAATATATATAAAATAAGTGCCACCACCCCTCTCAACCAATAAGAGGGAGGGGAGTGGCACAACACTATTCATGATTAGTTTTCTTTAATATATACTTATTATTAATAATAATATTAATATTAGTAAAAACAATATATATTTATATATACAATATTGTGATGTAACTTTCGTAGTTTGTGACTAATGAATAAGATTTTATTTCATTAAAAAAAATACAATATTTAATCAATACAGATAGAGGGATCTTAAACAATTGGTTATAACCAAGTTTGGAACCGAAACTGAAAAAAACTAACATAAAAGAATAGTTGAATTTAAATACTCCAAATTATTTATGGTTGGCCGATATCATTTTCAATTATCATTTTGACTATCAGGAGTCCTAATTTTACACTTTATTTGTTATGCCACCTCAAACTAACTAAACACTAACTCAATTACTTTTTTTGATGACGTGACATTTTTCCTACGCCAACGTGTCATATAAGAAAAAGTGTCATGCCAGCATGCCACGTAGGAAAAAAAGCCACATCATTAAAAGAACTAACAGAGTTAGTGTTTGATTAGTTTGGGGGTAACAAAGGAAAATAAGTGTAAAGTTGGGAGTATTTATGATCAAAGTGATAGTTGAAAGTGATAGTTTGAACTTTAAAGTATTTTTAAACCCAATTTCCCTAAAATAATTAGGTTCGGGCCGTGGTTTGTAACTATAAGCTGATTCTTATTCGGCCCAGTCATAGTTTACCATATTCTTTAAATCGGATACCATTTTTCATATAAAAATTCTATTTAGTGGTCCATTACCTCACTTAGCCCAATTCCATTATTTTTGTCCAGCCTAGATTTAGATCTATATGATTATTGTTCATCAGCCTAATCATTATCATCCCCAATGTTTTTAAAACCTAACCGATAATTGAACCGGTTGTCTCAGTGGTTCACTGGTCGAATTAGTCCAACCGCTCTTATGTACCGGGTATTAATTTAGAATTAAATAATATTATTCTATATATTAATTCTTAGTATAAGGAGGAATAGTGTATTGGAACCTATATTATTAGTGTGAAGGGCAGTTTCGGCCGATTGGGCCGAAAGAGAGGCTTGGGAAAATTTTTCATCTTCAATTTGGCAAAGTTGAGAGCGGGTGTTGTAGAAGTCGGGTAAGGGTTTGGTTTGGTTTGTTGAAGGATAAGTTTGATGGTTTCATATTGATCGGTTAGGCCGGTGAGGATTTGCATGACAAGTTGGTTTTCGGTGACATTGGCGTCTAGACTAATAAGTTGGTCATATAGGAGCTTCATGTGTTGGCAGTAGGAGAACATGTCTGAAAATTTTTCTAGGCGGGTATTGAAAAACTTGTTTTGAAGAGCAATGGTTCTAGTGGTTTGGTTATCTAAGAAAAGATTTTTGAGACGGGACCAGGCATCATAGGAGGTGGTGTTGGTAATCATGATGGTGTGTACAAGGTCTTGGGTGATAGTGCCATAGATCCACTGAAGAACTATAACATCTAAATGCTCCCAAGACTCTTGATAGGTGGGTTGTGCGGAGGATTCAGGTTCCTTGGCAGCCGCAGTATGTGTGGGAGGGACACGGGGTAAAAGGTGGTCATAAACATCATATGCTTTGCAATGGATAATGAAGAGTTCAGCCCAAGTATTATAGTGCTTAGTTTGTCGGTCAAGGATGATGGGTATAAAATTTTTGATGTTTGTGACGGTTACAGCAGGGTGTATACGCGCCATAGTGGGAGGAATAGGATGAAGTCGGCTGGTTAAGTGGTCGGAAAAAAAATTCGAAGGAGGCAGGAAGTGTACGGCGACAAGGAGGCAAGGGAAGAAGATTAGGGTTTTGGCTTTGATACCATGAGAGATGATATGGTTCAAACCTTACATGGTATCTAGGGTTTCGTATAATCTCTATATATTGTAATCATCTATTGATTAATGATTAATTCAGTATTCTATTATCTTACATGGTATCAGCCAAGGCTCTCTACCGTCTCCACCACTGTAACACCCCAACCGATGGCGGAAACATCGAGGTGTCACGTAGTGACGATTGCTCAATAGCTCATGGTACTAAAGTGTAAATTTGAATACATTGAATTAAATAGTTTATTACATTGAAAGGAAAAAATACAAAGTACAATGATTCTAAATGTCACCTAAACTGAAATACAATGAATCAAAATCTAAATATAAATCCAAAAGCTTAAAAGAAACGTCTCAATGTTAACCTGAAACATGTACGAAAATAGTATATGTCAATACAAAATGTATTGGTGAGCATACCCTGATTTGAATACATATAGTAAGAAAAGTGTTTAGCAATTCATGTGCGGTACCATTTGCAATTATGTAATAAGTAATATCCGTTCAAAATCAAACCTAAGAATAATGACTAACACATGACTAACCAACTGAATAATGAATTAACAAGACAATGACCAAGATTCTCTTAACAGAGTCTCAAGGGGGTATACCATAGTACTATTCATTGAAATGCTAGGCCGCCCAGCGGTTAATGATTTTGACAAGTCATAGACACACCAATTAACATAAAGCAAACACACATGAGAATTGCATTTAGTGAAAGAGTAACATTTAGTAAAAGAAATAAAAACTTGATAGTAAGTACATGAGTCACCCCAAAATAGTAAAACAGTAAAAAGGGGAAAGATATACTCACATTGATTGAACTTGCAAAAAATCGATGAGGTTCAATGTCTTTTGCTTGAACCTTCAATAATAGAAAGAAACAGAGATAACAAATGGGCACGGGTGGTGCTAGTTAACCGAGCACTAAAGTGGTTGTAAGGAATTCCGATATTGATCTCGCACGGGCGGCGTAGCGCAACGGTGCCGATTTGAACAACGACTGGTCGTGATTTGATTGATGAAACAGATGTTGCGTCGATTGCGGTGGCCGTAGGCAAGATTGGAATTGGTTGATAGGCGATGTCGGAATGGTGGTGTTGGAAATTAAAGGGTGAGTCGAGAGGAGGATAGTGCGGGTTTTAAAACTCAATCTTTATGTCCATTTTTTTACGAATTAACTAATTAAAGACGTTTATCAATTTCCATCAATGCTTTTTATTAGGTTGTGTCGATCGGTTCATGAATATGATTGTGGGAGGTGTTTGAATCCAATGGGCGTTTCTTGATGGGTTTAGCATCACCAATCAATATGTTTAATGAGATATAATTATCATTTAATCTCAATGACATGGGAGTGTTAATTATTGATTGATACACAAGGAAACGAAATTAAACGGTTGCGTCAATGGCGGATACACAAGCGTCCTTTCTTGGTATGAGTAACCATTGGAATAGCAACGACGTTGGAATAGCAACGACGGTTTCATGGCAAAAGTAAAATAGAAAGAATGTCAAAAACAATAAATGTGGATATCAATATGTGTTGACTATATTATATATGTTTTTGACTGTATTACAATTCTATATTTCGAAAAAAAAAAAAGTCAATAAAATTCAAAGGAATGGGGTGAGCAAAGTGATACATATCATTTGTTATTTTTATCCATGCAACATATGTTTCGATTAGATAAAAGTTAGTATATTTAATGTTTTTATAAACTAAATTATGGGGTATTGATTCTATCCTAAATGTGGCATTAAATTGCAGTTTATGCGATTTTCGATCATGGGTTATTGCCACTTAAGGTCCCTAAAGATATAATTAACTTATGGGAAAATTACGAATGTTACAACCACGCCATACACAAATAATTAAACCCTGGCCGTCACCACTTTGAGAAAAACCCTAGACAGGGCGGCGTGCCGCCAATGTCGCCGCCGCCCTGCCCGACTGTCGTTCATCTTCTGTTTTTAGTTTTCCATTCATTTTATTCGTTCGAAATAAATTCTCAGTCTTGGTTCTAGCTTGCAACCACTATTCCTATTTTTTTCTGTTTTGAGAGGTGCATGTAAAAAAAAAAGGTTGTTCGTAACGGTATTTCAGGTTTTAATTCAAAGGTTTTCCTATCTACTCTAACCTTTTAATTCCCACTGTGATTCAATTAGTTGCATGTTTGTGTGTTTTGTTCAACAATTTCTAGCCACAAGTTTTCAAGTGATTCTTTGATGCTTGTTCGTTAAATTTCCTTCGATAATTCTTCAAACTTATCGGCTACTTCTTTTTTTTTTTCTTTTTCTTTCGTTCTAGATCATCACCATTCGTTTCTTTTCCAAGTGATTCGTTTCTTCAAACTTATCTACAATTCTTTTAATAATCAAAATTCTATTCACTTTTTTTTTCAATCAATCGACTAACAAGTCGCATCATCGATTCTGAAATAGCTATCCATTCCACCCCTTTCTACTTGCACTCGTTTCTTTTCCTTTTTATCGGCTCCTATCAACAGACCAAGGTCCACTCGCCGATCAAACACTCGATCTCTCTCTTCGATCTACGGATCTCAATTCTCTTCGGACGCTCGTCATCCACGGTCACCGGCCTTCGCCACCTCCTAGCATTGACAGTGACACACCGCCACACGACTATGGTCGTACGATGTGTATCTGTCCTTCCTTTTATCTTTTTTTTTTCTTTCCCACAACCTCTCTTTTATCCTTTCTTTTATCTTTTGTATTGTCATGACCAATAAAGATGGCATTGCTACTTTATTGGGATCTAGTAGGTCTTGTTTACCATTCTGGGAATTAAGAAACAAAACCAAACATGAGGAACTTGTGGACCGAAATAAAGTCACTATTGAAGAGTACAGATATGTTTTTTTGGCAAAGAAGAAGATGGCAGAATATTGGACCAACAATTCAAGAACCGAGACTGAGACTAGTCTTTTTTATTATAATTGTTTTGTCTTTTATGTTTATTTTTCTTATTGTATTCCAGTCTGAGTGTTCGATGCCCTGCCCCTCTGACTGCAGGGGAGTATTGGAACCTATATTATTAGTGTGAAGCCCACGGGCTCGGTTAGCTATCTAGGGTTTCGTATAATCTCTATATATTGTAATCATCTATTGATTAATGATTAATTCAGTATTCTATTATCTTACATAGTGGACTTTGAGGTTTTAGATTTTAGGCATTTGGCTTTCTATTATTGTTCTTGCTCTCTCATCTTTAACTTTAGTTTTTTTTTTCTATTTCTTCATTTTGGTCCCTTTTATCTTTGTTTTTCAATTTTCATTTCTTCGTTAATAATATTATTACTTTAATTGTTCTTAATACATGAATGTTTTGAGTCTTCTCTCTACTCTCTACTTTGCTTGATTTTTGTATACTAATTTTTATACTAATGTGACACTCTTTATTTTTTATCTACTTTATATTATCAAAGTATGAAGGATAACTGAGATAGTGGTTGTGGCTGTGGTGATTGGGATACTTTGACGAAAGCGTTGGACGAGTACAACGCCGATCGTGAGATGTTCCCGTACATGAGATGTTGAGAGCTTCTAAAGGGAAGCCCTAAATGGGCAGACGTACCAGGCATGACGGCGGGTAGGCGCAAAGCCAAACGGTCGAAAATCTCTTCTTCGATTGATCCAGATACGCCCACTTCGGATGCTCGGACCGCCAGGTAGAAGAAGCGTGCGAAAGGGTGGACGTGCGGAGTGGTCTTCGATGGCCGTCGAGTTGAAAGACGACTTTGAAGAGATGAAGCAGAATAAGAAGAAGAGTTGCCTCGACCGCCAGGTAGAATAAGCGTGCGAAAAGGTGGACGTGCTGAGTCGTCTTCGATGGCTGTCGAGTTGAACGACGACTTTGAAGAGATGAATCGACAACTTCAAGATATACGAGACCTTGGAGTTAGGTTGTCAGACCCCAACCAATAGCGGAATACATCGGGGCGGGACTTGGGATAGATTGTTCAAAGACTTCATGACGCTAGTTATGACAATATAGATTAAAGATAAAATTTCGTTCATAGCATTTCATTGTCTAGAAGTAAACAGAATACAAATTGTCTCATAGAAGGGAAACTACAACATCAAAACATAGAAAAATTAAACTAGTTGCGAGTTTCTAGTCCAATCCTAAGTAGTTTTCTTGATAATCCTGCATTAAACATTTCCCTGCAACATGTATAAAATATCCGTCAACACATAAAGCATTGGTGAGCATACTAGTTTTGAGTCTAAGTACATAGTATAAGAAAAGTCTACTCAAATCATCATGTTATAGGCATATGCACGTAGAACCATACAAACGGTAACAACACTCGATAACACAAAAGACTAATACTTAACATGACCCATAAAAGGGGCGACGTGTCAACCTATAGCGCTATACATGTAAGGTGGGTTGTCGGCTAATCGAACATTTGTATGTAAGACTTAGAATTCTAGCATGGCATAGCATATACGCATTTATATTGAGCATAACAGTTTTAAGAGTATGAAATCGTTTAAGTTTTGATAGTGATACATGTTGAGCCCCAAAGGATAAAAAATAAAAGGGGGACAAGTATGAACTCACCTTAGGGTGCGTTAATAAATTCCCAAAAACGGGTCTCGAGGAAGGAGGACTTTAGCTCCGATTAACTAGAGTTGGAAAGGAAAAGAGTTTTAGATTAAAGAGGAAGATTCAAGAGTACAAGAAAGTCATGCATTGCCTTTCACGCGAACCAAAACACAAACCACCATAAAGGTGATTCGGATGGTCATGAGAGTCAAGTAGTGCCTTTAAGGCTAACCAAAACACAAACCACCATAAAGGTGATTCGGATGGTCAAGAGAGTCAAGTATTATTTAGTTTTGAAAGTATATATATTTTAGTATTTACATAATATAACCAGGAGGTTAAAATAGTATATGGTGACTTAGTTTGGAAGAGCCTTGGCTTTCCTTTATCAAGCTTTAACCATAACACAAGTCCATCCAATATTAAGTTATTGGTGAACTTGGTTGGTATCACTACAACTAACCTTCCAGTGCATAAAAACAATAGAAGATGAACCACCTTTGATGTCTTATTTTGGTGTCATACTCATATTTATTTGTCATAGCAAACAAGAGCAAGCTCCTAGAGGTTTCCCTAAGGGGTTAGAAGAAGAGGAGAAATGTAGAAAGAAGAAGAAAGTTGGAGTTTAAAAAAAATGAGAAAACTCACTTAGAAAGTGGGCTTCTAACGCTTAGGATTTCTTGAAGATTTTTGGAGGTTTAGAGAGGATTTGAGATTGAGCAAGTGTTAGAATGGGTAAGGAGTGGTGTATTTATAGGTGGGGTAAAGTGGTTAGGTAATTAAGAGAGTTAAGAGGTGATTGAGAGTGAGTTAGGTGGGAGATATACCTCAAAAGAAATAATAATAATAAATACGAACCGCAATTTTATTGTTTGTTGTTGGTGGAGATGCAAGTCAAACTTCTTAATCACGTTTCTTTTTCTTTTTTTTTTTAAATCGTAAAGTATTAAGATTTTATTTTTTATTTATTTATTTTTAAATAAATATATATTAAGATCTTAATTAAACGAGTTTCCAAATTGGTTAGGATAAATTATAATGAAGACTCATCATGAATTGGTAGGAATAACATAAAAGAAGCGAATAAAGGCGAATTTGAAATTTGTTAAGTATAGAATTTAAAATACATGCAAAACTAAAAATCACGCGATGTTACATAGGCGGTTAGAGACCATGCAATAGAGAGACGTTGAAAACAAGAAGTTCGTCGAGATCCAAGAGGCGCGTCAAATGGAGAAGTACATCCAGTTTCTTTCGAGATCGCCCGAGTGACTCACAGGAGATGCTCTAATATTATTTAACCTTCGTACGCAACAAATTCGCGCTAAATATAATCTTTAGATTGGTTTTTTTAGTATGCTCGCTATTTTTTTTTAATATTTCTGTATTTTTTTATATATTTTCGTGACTTAATGTAATTATTTTTATGTTTGTTTGAATGAAATATTTAAATGAAATATTATTTTGTTTATTAAATTTAAACAAATAGTAATAAATGGGACGTGGGTCTCACTAGGGGCTTGAAACCATTACACCCCTTTTTTATTTCAAACTCCTAGTGGGACTCACATGCCACATGTCAAAAAATGCTCAAGTGAGGAGCTCCAAATTTCTTTACCACTACACATGGTTTAACCATTAACGACAGCTAATTGCCTTGTGTCTCTTATTTTCACTTTATTACACAATGAAAAAGTAGAGATGATACAAAACATCCATAGCATAAAGTAACTGCAGATCTATAAACTAACAATTCCGGTTCGACCTTTGACCATCACAAACCGGCCGATTCTTTGCAAAACGATCCAAGTGGAACGACCGGACCATCAGCGTTGGCGGTACCAGTCTACTCGGTCCGGTTCTCCAAACATTGATCATCTCTTAATATAAAGTTTGATATATATATTTTTTTTGACATTTTGCATTGTATGAGGGGCCAATATTAAGACTGAAAGGAGTGGGGGGCGGGAGAGGCTTTTCTGGGCGGGAACACCGCCGCCGGTGGGGCGGGAAGGCTGGCGTGGGGCTGGGGGCGGGGGGGGGGGGGGGGGGGGGCTTCACCGGCGTGGGACTTGAGTAGGGGTGTCAATCGTGTCGGGTTGATGGGTTGGCGGGTTTATGGGTTGCGGGTTGGCGGGTTGATGGGTTGAAATGTGCAACCCGAACCCGACCCATATTATTATTCGTGTCAAATATTTCAACCCTAACCCAACCCACATAAAATCCGGGTCAACCCGAAGACGACCCGTTTAACCCATATTTTTAAATGAGTAATACATGTTCATGAGTTATAAGCGGGTTGTTGGGTTGTAAGCGGGTTATCAATAAAATGTTTAATGGTGAGTATATAAGTGTGACAAATAAATAATACAGTGTGCCAAAAATAACACAATTATAACTAACCATGTACATAGAAATGGAAAAAGAAAAACAAAAATATAATATATTTTTTTTTCTAAATACTTAGACGGGTTAACGGGTCAACCCATTTTATATATGTGTCAACCCGAACCCGACCCATTTTTTAAACGGGTCGTGTTAGTTGACCCGAACCCAACCCGTTTTTTTAAACGGGCCGTGTTAGTTGACCCAAATCTATTTTTTTTCGTGTCGGGTTCGGGTCGGTTTTCGGGTCGTGTCAATAATTGCCGCCCCTAGACTTGAGGTGGGGGTGAGGTGGCAGCGATCTATTGGTCAGGTTTTTTTTTTTTTTTTTTTTTTTTTTTTTTTTTTTAACTTTAACACAATATAATATTATTTCCTTCCCCCCCTCTTCCCCCCCTTCCACTCCCCACAATTATTTCCCCCCCACAAGGGTCCCACAAATGCCACATGGCGCTTCATCCCCCTCTTTCCCGCCCCCCCCCTCCCCACTCCTTATAGTCTAACAACTCTACATTGTTCAAGCCATTTGAATAGAGTAAATTGCCAAAATGGCCCCTCAGGTTTGGCCCAAAATGCTTGTTTGGTCAGTTATCTTTTTTTTGTGCCAAAAGCACCCCTCACAGATCGAAAATTGCCAAAATGGCCCATATTTAACTGAGTTTCTAACTGAGGATGGAAAGTCAGTTAAATATCAGGGGCATTTTCGTCATTTCATCTCTAAACGTTTTAAAACCCCTTTTAACCCATCTGAACTTCATCTTCTCCAACACTAACCCTCTTGATGCCACCACACCCTTTTGTCTTATAAAAACAACACCCACACATACTTTTCTGTATCAGACACACATGGTAGAGAGAGAAAGAGAGGGTGAACTAGAGAGAGAAGGAGACCGGTGGTCTCCTCCACCTCCGGCGAAGCTCCGGCAACCGCCGTCTGATAACACCACCACAATCTCCACCGTCCACCCTCCGCCGCCATGAAGCCAAATCAGAAGCCAAACCCTCCGCCGCCGCCGTCTGATAACACCACCACAATCTCCACCGTACACCACCGAAATCTGAACAGGAACCCTAGATCCCAACCGCTGCCGCCACCGTCGCTGTCTCTTCCTCTCTCCCTCTCTCTTTTCGATCTCTACGTCTCTCTCTCCCCATGATAATAATCGAGTGGAGTGTGGTAGGTGGTGGTGTGGTTGTAGGGTTTGGCTGCCGGAGCACCGCCGGAGGCGGAGGAGGAGTTAAGGATTATGATGATGAATGATGACAGAGAAGGTTACCTCTTGTTTAGGAGTGGTGATGATGAACAGGTTGTTGTCTCCGACGACTCTGCAACTCCGGTCACCATCTCCGGTGACCTGGTTACCTCTTGTTTAGGAGTGGTGATGATGAACAGGTTGTTGTTGTTGATAATCCTTGTGCTTGTGCTTAAGATCTGGTTGAAAGTTTTAGGTAAACGTAAATTTAAGTTTAAGTTTGTGTATTATAATAATTGGTGATGTATATCTGATTTGGAATCTAGATTTTGGTTTTGATATTCTGATTGAATATGGTAATCGAAGGGTTAGTTACTATAGTTTAGTAAAACTTTAATTGAATTGGAGTAATAAGTAATAATGTTGAAGGTGGAGTTGTTGGAGATGAAATAGAGGGGGAAGAAGAACACAGGGGCCATTTATATGGAGAAGATGAAGTACAGAGTGAAAGGACGAAATTACCCCTCAGACTTAACTGACTTTCCATCCTCAGTTAGAAACTCAGTTAAATATGGACCATTTTGGCAATTTTCGATCTTTGAGGGGTGCTTTTGACACAAAAAAAAGATAACTGACCAAACAAGCATTTTGGGCCAAACCTGAGGGGCCATTTTGGCAATTTACTCCATTTGAATATTTGTTTGCAAGTTTTAAGGCGTTTAACAGGCCGCCCTCTCCAAGAAAAAACAAAACGACGTAGCTTTGTTTTATCAGTCCTATTTAACCACCACACACACGTAATTCAGCCACACACAATTCTGTTCTTCATAATTCTTCATAATTCTTCATTGAAGGTATAAGGTATGTATAATCCTTTGTCTTTACAGAGCCCTAATAATCGAGAATTAGTCTGTATCATGAAGATTAGGTGTTCGATAAAATGCCTCAATGAAATTTCCTGTCTGTGTTTAATTAATATGTGATCGATCATCTAACTACCAATACTCAAAAAAGCTTATTCTAGTCGTTACAGATTTGATGATTAAGTGTTCGATAAAATGCCTCAATGAAATTAATATGTGATCGATCAGATAATTACTAATACTCAAAAAAGCTTATTCTAGTCGTTACAGATTTGATGATTAAGTGTTCGATAAAATGCCAAAATGAAATTAATATGTGATCGATCAGATAATTACTAATACTTAAAAAAGCTTATTCTAGTCGTTACAGATTTGATGATTAAGTGTTCAATAAAATGCCTCAATGAAATTCATATGTGATCGATCAGATAACTACTAATACTCAAAAAAGCTTATTCTAGTCGTTACAGATTTGATGTTTAAGTGTTCGATAAAATGCCTCAATGAAATTAGTATGTGATCGATCATCTAACTACTAATACTCAAAAAAACTTATTCTAGTCGTTACAGATTTGATGATTAAGTGTTCGATAAAATGCCTCAGTGAAATTCATATGTGATCGATCAGATAACTACTAATACTCAAAAAAGCTTATTCTAGTCGTTACAGATTTGATGATTAAGTGTTCGATAAAATGCCTCAATGAAATTAATATGTGATCGATCAGATAATTACTAATACTCAAAAAGCTTATTCTAGTCGTTACAGATTTGATGATTAAGTGTTCGATAAAATGCCTCAGTGAAATTAATATGTGATTGATCAGATAACTAGTAATACTCATCATTCTATAAGTCCTTTACTTTTAATATGATTCAATGGGACAAATGTTTAAACAAATCTGTATTGCTATTGCAGAAATATTATTCTAGTTCTGATAATTTGGATGATGAATTCTATAAGGAAACTGGTTTCATGTGTGATCCTTGACTTGGATGGAACCCTTGTAAATACAGGTAGCCTTCTTTTCTTTTTTGCTGTCTGGTGCATATTATTGTTGAAGCTTAAGTTGTTCCTTTAGGCAGCACAGCATGAGAGTTGATACATAACTTTAAGACAACTATCTAAAAAGTATTTTTTTATTTTTATTTTTATGACAGATGGCATTGTGAGTGAAGTTTTGAAAGTTTATTTGGTTAAATATGAGAAGAAATGGGATGGGAGAGAAGCCCAAAAGATTATTGGGAAAACACCTATAGAGGCGGCAGCTGCTATTGTTGAGGATTATGGGCTTTCTTTGTCGAAAGAAGATTTGCTTTCGGAAATTTCTCCAATGTTCTCTGATCAGTTATAAGTTCCACTCTTGCTATGAGTTTTTACTTACTTTGACAAAATTGGACTAAAACGGTTGAAAATTAAGTTATTATCACAAATTTTAATTTATGATTTCTTTATTCAACTTGTTAGATGGTGCAAACTTAAAGCACTACCAGGAGCCTATCGCTTGATTAAACATTTGAGAAGTCATGGAGTGCAAATGGCATTGGCTTCTAATTCTCCAAGAGATAGCATTGAAAAAAAGATCAGTTATCATCCTAGTAAGTTGGAACTTACTTTTGATAAGCACACTGAATCTTCTATCTACGACCTTTTAGACTTGCTGGTTACATATTTTATGTTGTTATCTTACAAGTTTCCGTTTGCAGCCTGGAAAGAATCCTTCACAGCCATTATTGCTGGTGATGAGGTAAAAGCTGGAAAGCCATCTCCTGAAATGTAAGATGTAACTTGCTGAGTTGTTCTAGCTAGTTTGTTTTTTATATATAAGGTATTAGATGAGGCTTTTTATCTTAAACTACTCTGGCACTGTAATGTTTTCCATTATCAGATTCCTGGAAGCAGCAAAGAGGCTTAGCATTGATCCTTCCAAATGTCTTGTCATTGAAGATTCATTGTAAGTTTGTTTTTCATAAAATAATTGAAACGCCCTCAACGGTTTGATAAACTGTTGGCTTAAGTTTCCTGGCATTAAAGTGCCAAATATCATCTATAAAACATTTTTTGTTCATCCTTCTGTACATAAAGAGACGACAAATTGTTGAACTGAAATCTAGGAAACTGTCTTTTTGCTTACAAATGCCTTCTTCAGTAACATGAATTTTGAACTAGCAATTGTTTGTTCCACATCAGACCAGGTATTGCAGCTGCCAAAGCTGCTGACATGGAAGTGGTTGCTGTACCATCTCTTCCAAAGCAGTCTCATCTTTACACTGCAGCCGACGAGGTGATCAATTCACTTCTTGACCTACGTCCAGAAAAGTGGGGCCTACCTCCATTTGAAGATTGTAAATACCTCTTACTGATATATATATTCCAGTTAACTCATTACTCATTTATATTTCAGCTCAGCAGTGTACACTAAGTTAATAAATTTTATATGCAGGGATAGATGGTACTTTACCCTTAGAACCTTGGCATATTGGTGGTCCTGTCATCAAAGGTTATGGTCGGGGCTCAAAGGTGCTTGGAATACCAACAGGTTTTCCAGCTTCATTTTCTCTTCACTTGCAATTATTTTTGTTTCATTTGAATTTCTGTTTACTTCCTTGGTTATCAGTCAACAAGTATTTGCTACTGGTTTGTTGGAATTACGGTTAAAAAACTAATATTAGGGGCTGTTTGTTTACCTCTTAATGGTTCCATTCAGAGCCTACCTCTGAATTGGTAGGGGCTGTTTAGTTAAACTAAAATAAAGCCTCTGAATGGTTCCATTAGCCTTTTAACCATTCAGCCCCAACACAAGTCTAAATGGAAAAAGGACCTGGATACCTTTTACACCACTTCCGTTAACATCCTCCCCCATCAACATCGTTAAACTGCTACCAAAGTCCAAAAGAAAAAGAGGTCGTCGACTTTACATTGTCACCAGAGGTCATCTCTCATCAACAGTCACCGTCACTATCATCTTTTTCCGTCACTGCAATCATCCGTTACAACCACTGCCGTTGCCACTGACCACCATCATAACTACACCAAAACTCCACCTATCACCGTCACTCTCTCGCTACTTCTTCGGTTCTCTCTCTCTTTTAAAAAGTGTGTGCTTTTGTGTGGGTTAAAGAACAAGAAAGAAAAGGAAACAGAGAGAGGAAGTAGGGTGGGTGGTGTCGTGTGTGTGTGTGTGTGTTTTATAAAGGTTTTTAATTTGTTATAGCTTTACAAAAACAAGTGAGGGCGTGAGGCCATTATATAGCCAATGTACATGAGAGATTACAGGAGCCAATTTGGCTAATGTATTAACATTGTTTCACCATTAAGAGTTCTCATCAAATAGATACATTCCATTCATAACCAAATAGTTTAGAGGGGTAAAATAGTCATTATGCACATTCATTCAGAGGTCTAACCAAACAACACTTACTGGTTTAGAGCCTCTTACCAAGTCAGAGGCTACCAAACAACGCCTTGGTTTAACAATAATCTAATTTATGGACTATAAATTAGGAGGGCATCTTATTTAATAAAAAAAACATGTTGAATTTTAATATAAAACAACGTGGATGACTTTTAATCCGTTCACCCCGTTTGAACAATTTACTATGTTTTCTTCAAGTTAGAATTTTTACCCGTTTGGCTTGTTCTATATAAAACATAAAAGTTAGAATATAAGGAGAGTTGCTTTTCTTAATTTCATGAACTAGATCTAAAAGTCCTTAGGTTTGCTTAATATCGTAATCGGGTTGTACTCGAGGCTTGCTGAGTTCAAAAGACTTGGAGTCGACTTACCAAAAGATCAAGCCGTGGCTTGGTTTGAAATTAAAGTTGGACATTAAAATAAAAAAAATACAAATAATTCCTATTTGAATAAACAAGTTTGGAAATCCACAAGAAGTTAAAGGCTAGTAATTGAGAAAATTAGTCATACTAATTCTATTATTTTCTTACTTTACTGTTTCAGCTAATTTATCAGTGGAAGGGTATGCAGCTGTCCTCTCAGAACACCCTGCTGGTGTTTATTTTGGCTGGGCCAAATTATCAACACGCGGTTTTTACAAGATGGTTATGAGCATTGGTTGGAATCCGTTCTTTAATAACACCGAAAAGACCATAGTGAGTATAATCTTTGGACCTGTTTTGATCTTCATATCATCAGTTTCTAATCTATGTTTTCGTCATCCTTTCTTTTTCTTATTTCAGGAACCATGGCTGCTTCATAAGTTTGATGAGGATTTCTATGGAGAGGAATTACATCTTGTTATTGTTGGCTATATTCGACCCGAGGTACGCTTTTAATTAATCACTTACGTTCTCTTAGTTCCTTAAAAACAAAGTAGTTGGGTTGATCTGGAAGCTTATTGTCCAAAACTTTGAAGTTCTGTGTAAATAACTAGGGTGTAAACAAGATAAGCCGCGTGTGAGCTACTTAAGATTAGCTTACTAATAGACCGAATCGGGCTAAGCTTAAACGGACATGAGCCAAAATATAAGTTTGTCTAATAACTGAGTTTGAGCCCGAGTAGGCTTGCGAGTCTAAACGAGCTTATTATAATATTATTTTTATTTAAATGTATTAAATATATATTTCTACTTGATAATAGTTAGTATACATAATTATGATAAAAAGCCCCGCTTACGGTTTTGCGCATATAATGCATATATGTGTGGCCTTTGGGGGGCAAAAGTAAAGTTGCACTAATTTTAACGTTATTTTACTGATTTCGTGAAAATAACGTTAAAAATTACTCACGGTTAATCATGCATCATGTGGTGGCGTTGATAGCCAAAAGACAAGGGGGTACATGCACCAATCGGGGTTGTCCCAATTGCTAAGTGTTATGTGTCTTATGTCCAAGGCTTGATACAAAACCACTATCGAGCGGGGGTCTCACTGGAAGCAGTCTCTCTATTCCCACGGGGTAGAGGTAAGGTTTTTGCTATTGGTGGATTAACTGAGTATGATGATGATGATGATGATGATGAATTATGATAAAAATATCTAAATAATGTATATTATGTTGTATGTATGAATACATATAAAATAATTGTAAATGTATAAAAAAATTATAAACGAGCCTAGCTCTAGTCCGTCTTTAACTTGAAAAACTACTTGCGAGTCTAACTCGAGCTTTTCAAATTGAACGAGCTGAACTTGAGTTTAGATGAGCTGAGGCTCGGCTCAGCTCAGCTCGTTTACACTATAACCAACTAACATGCCATATATAATCACCTAAAAACTATAATGATTATCTTGATATAGTTTACATGGTTTTAGATTTAGAAATTTACAAAAAGCTGTGTGTTGGTCCTTATGTATCATAAATTATGCTTTGATGACAGGGCAACTTCCCATCACTGGAAAGCCTCATTGCTAAAATACATGAAGACGGTAAAATTGCGGAAAATGCACTTGACCTTCCTTTATACGCCAAGTACAAAGACGAGACATACTTCAAAAACATACACAATGATCATTTATGATATTGATTTTTTCGGAGGAAATTCCAATTTAAGTTTTCAAAAACAAGTGTAATCTGGACTACTAAGAACGATACAAAATAACTTGACGTTTATTGGGACTTGATAGCGTCATGATGATCGCTTTTGTGCGACAGATGTAGATTTTGAATCTCGTAATTCTTTGGATGGCTTTCTGAATCATGCATGTCACTTTTAGATTATAGTATTTCTAATTACACTGATACAAACAAGATCTTTTTTTTTTTTTTTTGTTGAAAAACCAAGTATGAAATTCCTGGTTGAAAGCAGATAAGATTTCTTTGATTATGGCACCCCTTATACGTCGCATTATGGCCATAACGTGGCGTATTAAGTACAAGGTCAAGTATGATGTAACATATTGACTGACTGCGTGTCAGCCAGTGTCACGGGTTAACCATAAACGCTAAGTTATGGCCATAACGCATCGTATAGGGGGTGTGCATCACCGTGATAGCACACTCACCAGGCCTCTGGTTCCTGAAGAGGACCCCAACTGTCCCTGGCTATCCCATCGACTACATTGGCGTGAGCCAATGTACGGGGCAAGCGACTCACGCGCATGTTCACCGGTGTCAGTCTTTGGTTCAAACGCGTTATCAAAGTATTAGCCAGTAAACAAAGAAACAAACTTCTTTTTTTTTTTTTTTTTCACACAAAAAGCCTTGCGTATTCTAAATTATAACATAAACTAAAAAAATAGTACAAACACAAGTTTGAGAGAGGAAACCACCACGGCCACACAGGGCGGTCCGTGATGGTCGTGACCATTGCGAACACCTCCCCGGTGATGGTGTGATGGCTTGTGACCATCGCATTCGCGACGGCCATCACGGCTCGTCAACGGTTATTTGTCTATTTACCTTTAAAAAATTATGTTATATATATATATACACACACACACACAAATATTCACCATTTCAAATCTTCTTCTACCACATTCACATCCTCAATTTCTTCTCCTACAACATCCACACAATATCAACTTTTCTCGTACAATTTCAATATGGTGCTTCGGTCCAAAGCATGGTTGTAAAAATCGCGCCTAGGCGCCGGTTACTCAACAAGTTTTGTAAATGTACATTGGCGATGGTCTTTTTGCGAAAGCGTTCCTCTTGTCAATGCTTAAGATTGTGATCAGATTTTAGGTTTCATTACCTGAGCCTTATTGGGTGCTGTTATCGTTATTCTATGTATTCGAGTCCCCTCTTGCAAAATGTTTTTGATTAAGAGGGTGTTTGGGATTGAGTTTTATAAGAATTATATTGTTTGACCTCATCAATTGAATGAGGGGAGAATGGTATTTATAAGAAAACATTACAACAATCACTCCTATAATTTAGGAGATACATAATAATAAAAGGATACACAAAATATATTACAATATTACTTATTATTTGCTAATACCCCCCTTCAATCGAAATGGTGGCGGTCCAAGATGCAACATTGCACGAAACTGTTCGAACGGTGCACGCGGAAGACTTTTAGTGAATATATCGGCCACCTGAAGATTGGTCGGAACAAACTTAGTATAAAGCTTCCCTGAATGTACAAGCTCCCGAATGAAATGATAATCTAGATCAATATGTTTAGCTTGCTTTTAAAAAAAAACCAATAAGTCAATAAGTTGTTTGTGTAACCCAAAAGCACTTTCTGTTTTGACCTTTGGCTTTTAATGGTGAAAAAGTTGTTTTTGAGAAGTTAGAAATCCTGGTTTTTGGAAAAAAATTACAAGTCTACCACTCATACAACCAATATTCACAATAAGTTAAGCGAAACAATTAAAAAACAATCTATTGACTTTTTGACGTTTCTCACCCCAAAAGCTAATCCAAACACTTTTTAAAACCCATTTTCAAAAAGTCATAAGCCAATAAACACTTCTGACCAAAAACACTTTTGCATTTCCAAATTCAATCCCAAACACCCTCTAAAACGATAAAGAAAAACAGAGGTTGTAGTTGTGAAATTTACCAAAAATGGTTTGATTTGCGCACTCTTTCATGCTAGCAAATTACTTCACAACAATTTTACTACAAATATTTACCAATTACAACAATGTAAGTCTACATGCTAACAAGTAACAACCAGCTTCTGTGCAGTTAACTGAATCGAACATAATTGTTTCACACAAGTCTAGAATCAATCAAATCGTAGAAAATAAACTTTAATGTTGAAACTAAATTGATTTAGCGGGACATGGTTGATGGGTAAATCAATCTAATAACCAACTACTAAACAAAACATATAAATAAAACTTAATTATTATACCTCACGTAGCAGAAGTTGTTGTTGCCGTATGAATATAAGATGATCGTCGAATAAATTGTTTAAACTGAATTTATTTATTCCCATGTCAATGATCCTTTATATTAAATCATGATGGGCTGATATGTCAATTAGGGCCTCAACTTAAATTCAGCCCATTTTTTTTCAAGTCAGGTCGTCCAAGGAATACGAATGTTGGTAGTTTGGTATACTTGTTATTTCTTAAGAATATACTAGTGGTAATGCCCGCGCGTTGCAGCGGGTTCGTTACGTGAGGAAAATATAGTCAGTATCTTTTTTTGGTACCAGAACTTCCTATGAATCGGCATCTGAAATTTCCGATATTCAAACGTGTTAACGTGTTTTCAAAGATTAAAAGACCGAAAAGATTGATCTAATGTTTTGTTGTTTACCTTTATGTGTTAAATTTCTTTCAATGACATATCTGCAAAATAGGCATATAAAGCTCTTATAACAGCCTGCAATGCACAAATTCATTAAACCCATGTTTGCATTGCACAAATCTTTCAATGGATGAGTTGGGTAACAGGTAATTTACATACGGTTTGGGCCACGCCCACCAAAAATAATATTCATTTGATTTAAAAATGTTAATAAAAAAACTAATGCCCTAAATATTATTCAAAAGCTATATTGATACATACACATGTATTAAAATACACTTTACAAACACGTTTAACCCGTTTTATTTTTAGTTTTTTTTTACCCATTTGTGGAGGTAAAATTTTGTGGTTGCCTTGTCTTACCTGGTGAGATACGACTACAACAAGCGCGTTGTCGTTCTAACTCAATAATAACCTGCTCCAACCTATTATATGCACAACTGCAAACTTTTGACGTTGCTTAAAATACCAAAACTTTAATTATTTACTTTCTATATTTCAACAGAGATTTTTCCTTGTATTTGAATTCAATACCTTTGTATCACATCGAGATACGACTCTCCACGAGGATATCGATACCTGAGTTTGTCTTTCTTCCTTGACCTTTAAAAAAAAGACCATTGAATGGAAAGGTATAAAATTACAAAAAAAAAAAAAAAAAAAAAATCGAATATTTCATATTTAACATACTCGTATTCTTCAGGCATGTTCTTCTTTAGTTCTTCATACGTCATACCGTCACATACACCAGCATTTATCTCATCAAATGCATGCTATTGTATCTATAACGTAAAGAAAGTACACAAATTTTACAAATGATAAATGATCAAAGAAGCAATTTATGTGACATGTAAAACTAACCTTGGGGAATCCAGCAATTTGATTTGCAGTCAAAATTGTTCGTTGCAATGTGCTTGTCCAAATCTAGGTGCATAAATAAATAAAAAAAACAATATAAAACATTGCAAACTTTGTGCAACAAACACAGAAAATGCAAATAGTAAAATAAGTAATAGTTCTTACAAAAGCATTTTTTTTAGGCAAGTTAGTTCATGTGGCCTTCAATTGAATGTTATAAGAGGAGGACTTGAATTTCACAATCAATCTCATTCAATTTGATCCTTAAGGTTATGGAACTTAAAGGGACAAGAGGTTAATGATCTATATTGATGAAGGAAGAAGGCAAAGGATTGAATGGTATGGATGGAAGAAGGAGGGTAGTATTGTAAAAGTCTTTTGATATTGTAAAGGAGGAGGTGGATGAAATGTCTATATTACCCTCTTAAGTGTCTTAATTGTCCCAGTTATGCCCATAATACCCTTAAATTTCTTGCTTAAATATGTTGTACATGTTGCTTGTTAAGTTGTACGGAAATGCAAATTACCTTGTTGTACATAACTCCTCCTTTATAATGTATTATAGATATGTATCTATTGATTTCGTAATAATCATTAATCGAAAAGAAAACAAGAACTCGTATAAGCATAAAACGATTCAAATGTAATCGATAACCAAAGAATACTACTGATCATAGGTTGGAGACGGATCTTGAATGAAATACCTGGTAGGGCCGGGCTTAATTTGGTAGGGCCGGACACAAGACATATAAAAATTTTCGATAAAATTAAAATTACAAAACGAAAAAATATGGACTCCTGGATTCGACCTCTAAAGTCTGACTCCGCCACTGAGTCGTCGTTCGAATCATTGAGCTTATTCGGTTTAATAACTTCACAACATCAAATTAGTTTGATTGTTATTATTGTCTTTTTTATTATTGACTTACAAGCTGGATACATTTTGAAATAGAATAGCAAATATGATCTCATATGTTTAGTTGTCTAATCCAAATTTGATTACTGTATCTCCGTGTATCCAAGTTGCCCCTCACTAATTAGGTAGCAATTAACGTGCTTACTCTTTTAGTTTGGTTCTTTCTCGTCAACGGGCATCTCTGCGAAGCCATATTGTACTCGCGTGTTAGTGTCGTTCCCGCGAATCTGTGTTGTACTCGCGCAACGTGCGATGGTGAATAACACTAGTTAACATAATAATTGAGAATGATATAATCTAATTAGTAATAACATATAATAAGTCCAGTTATATCTCTAAAGTTTTAAACAATAACATTCATGATCCGACAAATATAAACTAGTTCTCGGTACCATAAACATTTATCACAACTCGAAATTCCTTTATCTTCATGAAAACTCCTACCCCTTCTTTCAAAACGTAAGACATGATCTTGCTCTTGGCATTTTGTGTCGATTTTGTTTAGAGTAATCGGGTTGTTAATCCACATCTGACTTAACACCATATCAATTTTATCTCTACAATCTTTCACATTCCAATGCCTCGATCTTGAATATTTCATGCTATTTAAAAGATTTAATCCTTGTTGACTCGACTGATTACCGCCTGAAAGAAGAATCATTCCATACACATATGTTGCCTCTAAATGTCCCTCTTTAACCGCCCTTTTCAAGTGATCTAGTCCGGATTTGACGTTAACTTGACTGAAATATTCGAACTGGAAAAAAAAAAGAGAACATCGTTTTAGTTAATTAAAATTTTTAATGATAATAATTAGACAAAGAGTGTAAAATTAGAGCTGGATTGATTCCAAAGTTATCAGTGAAATAGGCCAAAAACATTGGCTAGTCATTCAAGTATATATATTTTCAAATAATATGATAGCTTTACAGAACCGAAACAACCCATAACTGGAACCGAAAAACTCGATCAATTTCTTTTCAAAGCCTGGTTCCATACCTGAACCGGTTATTGCAACACTTGGTTTTTGATCCTTTTGACTATATACCCGGTTTTAAAAGTTTGCAACTCTACTAGACATTGAATAAACCAAAGTAGATCAAACCAAATTTTGATTGATTCTTACCATGCCTTGTCTAAATAGTGACTCAGAGTTTCCTTTGTTGAAACAGTGAGCTAAGAAAGACGCTCTTTCACTTGGTCGAACCCACTGAATTATCGGGAACTTTTCTAACGAAACGTGTTGGAAGACATAATCATCTTTTGTTGATTCAAGAAAATCCTTGCAGCTGTGTAATAAAATAATTAAAGTTGATTAATATGAATATGGTTTAAACTTAATTAACATATATAGTTCATGCGTTCAAGACTGCCTAAACAAACTGGTTTTGATACAGTTGATTATCTATTTATCATTGCAAAAGAGAAGGTTTTACTACTGCTACATAAAAGAAAACTAGCATCTCAAAGCTGGTTCAATCAAAAAATATATCAGGATTATGAAACTAACCTTAATTTAGCACTAAAAAGATCGGTGAACGAAGATGATGCAACCCGAGCAAGAACGTCAACTAAAATATCCCTTGGAAGCGATCTAATAGTCCTTCTTGATTGACGAACGAATTTACCGACTCGTTTTTCTCCTTGTTTACGAACTCTCGAACTCAAATCGTCGTTTGTGATCATCTTTCTTGGAACACCCATTGTTGTAAAAACTCTATGTTGATTTCAAGAAAAGAATTAGAATGTGTGCATGTTCATATGACCTATGTATCTGCTTATATATATAGGGGAGTTTGGTTAAGAATACAAAAATATTCCTTGTTAAGCAAGTATAGAAACCCTAGTAGAAATAGGAAGGTAATTAATTATCTATGATATACTTACCATATATATATTAAGATCGATCGTAGCAACTTTCTTTGGACCGGGAATTTTGGAAGGGATTTCATGTTCACAAAGTGGGTTGGGAATTTTGGAGATGGTCTTTGTGGTGAAGCGTTAACGGTTCTTGTTGTTCATGTTTAAGATTATGATCTAGTTTTAGGTTTCGGGCCACCATCTCCAGGTGCCAATAATGAATTTGACGGAAATGTAAAAAAGACACAATGACTGATGCAACAGCTTTTTTTTGGAAGGTGATTTTCTATGTTGTGGCTGAGTTCATCACAACCCCTAGAAGGGGATCCCTTAGCCACTCTACAATGGTCAGACTATGTTGTCTTAACCGGGTCTACGCTGACGCAAGAGTGGTCGGCCCACAATCGAGTCGAGGCTGCACATAAGGGGCACTAAGGCTTCCACCCGGAAAATTTCCCGCCACTTGACAGATGTTGCACCCTCCACAAGAGGCAAGCCTCTCTGGAGTAAATGCACGGTAATAGAAAACCGGGGGGGCCATCAGAATCAAACCTGGCCCCTCCAAAGAGGGTAGGCTCAACCATCACTTAGCAAAATATCCAACCATAAATGATGGAAGTGGGAATTGAACCCTTGATCACCTAAGTGAACATAAGGCCTCTTCACCACTCCACCACTACAGAAGGGTAAACCCTTGAGAATCAATGTTGATGCAATAGCTAAACCCTTGAGAATCAATGAAACCGCAACACCTCTAGCTAAAAATAGAGTATTTTGCGGTGTTGTTTTTATAAAACTGGCTTCAGTTGAATAAGGGAATGGCACCAGCCATTGATTATCAGATGTTTAAATAAATCAAAATTATATATTAGATCTTGTATCCAGAAGCAACTAATAACTGAGTTAATTATTGGTTCAGAAAAATAGTTATAAATGAGTTGATTCCATCAAACAACCCTTCATTCAACAAGTCATAATCAAGGCAAGTAAACTAATTAAACCCATGAAAACAGAAAACAAAAGCATATATGTGTACATCAAAAATATAGTTATACCGAAATAATATCTTGTCTAACGATTATTAATGTAACAGGAAGCGTTTAACGTATGATCACATGCAGCAGCAGCTTAATTAACAAACTACAGAACACACCTAAATAGTAAATACCATGCGTCCATCAAAATAACATAATTGTTTCACATAAGTCTAGAATCAATAAAATCGTAGAAAATAAACTTTAATGTTGAAACTAAATTGATTTAGCGGGACATGGTTGGTGGGTAAATCAATCTAATAACCAACTACTAAACAAAGCATATAAATAAAACTTAATTATTATACCTCACGTAGCAGAAGAAGTTGTTGTTGCCGTATGAATATAAGATGATCGTCGAATAAATTGTTTAAACTGAATTTATTTATTCCCATGTCAATGATCCTTTATATTAAATCATGATGGGCTGATATGTCAATTAGGGCCTCAACTTAAATTCAGCCCATTTTATTTTAAGTCAGGTCGTCCAAGGAAAACAAATGTTGGTAGTTTGGTATACTTGTTATTTCTTAAGAATATATATGCATCTATTGATTTCGTAATAATCATTAATCGAAAAGAAAACAAGAACTTGTATAAGCATAAAATGATTCAAATGTAATCGATAACCAAAGAATACTACTGATCATAGGTTGGAGACGGATCTTGAATGAAATACCTGGTAGGGCCGGATTTAATTTGGTAGGGCCGGACACAAGACATATAAAAATTTTCGATAAAATTTAAACTACGAAAAAAAAAACAGGGTGGGCCGAGGCCCGGTGTGGCAGCTTTTGAAGTTTTAGAGTTGGTTTATAGGGTGCTTGAAAAGAGTCGGTCAAGTTAGCATACGGAACTGAATTTTAAAGGCCTATTTGCGAATTGATGAATGTAAATCATGATATTATTTTGCCGTTTTGTGTGTTCAAAACAACCCTAGGGAAATATTCATGAACTTGTAACTAAAAAATATGGGGCCTAATGATGGGCTTATCATTTAATGAGAGGTGCTTGTGAGTAGTTACTTATTAATAAGAGGGGCTTTATTGGATTTCTTAGAAAATATGCTTTTTATTAACACTACGTTGGCTTGTTTAGGGGTGCACGTGGACGTGCACCACCTCAAGATAACGTTTATCCGTTATGAGAGCAATCAAACCATTGTAGAGCGTGATTAAAATAGTGGTATGAATGTTGCAATATTGTAGCACAATGTATATTGAGGGTTGTCTTTTTGGATAAATGCTTGAAAATGTTTATATTACATACTTAATATTTTAAAAATAAAAATAAAAATAATTTTTTCGCAGAGTTTTCGCAATTCAAATGAGGTTTTCATTATATCACTTTCCATAATTTTATTACCAAGTTCAAGTATCAATTTACCAAGTAGTGGTTTAATTAAATATATACAAGTAATACTAGAAGTGTGTCCGCGTGATGCGACGTAAAACACAGACACTATCAGGGTGGGCACGACTCGGTCAGTTTGGTTTTTATCTTTAAATGAAGTCATCGGTTACTCTATTTTATGGACCAAACAGTTTTTAGTTAATCAATTCGGTTTATTTGCTTAGAGATACATGAAATTTAGGCATAAATAGTGCACTTAAAAGCTACCTTCTTCTTCCACCTTAATTTTTTGTCTCTATTAAAAAGCAAACTCTTCATAGTTTTCCTCATAGTTGTTAAAAGCGTAAGATGCACTCAAGACGTAAAGGGTAAGTCGTGGGTTTCAATGCAAGACGTTTAAAAACTTAAAAAGTGATTGTTTTTTAATTGAGCCACACAATAAAAAATTACATTTTTTCAATGACTTTGAACATATGTTGGACATTTCTTAGATGAGCAGATCAACTAAGTGATGGTGTGGTTATGAACAAATTCTTATTTGGTAAGTTGTTGATAGAGCCGCCACGATGGATACAAATTCAATATCTATATACTTCTACTTTCACCACGCACACCCCTTCTATCCCGTTCCATGACACGTGTATAAGACTATCACATCCACGTGTCCCTTGTTATTCGAGAAGTACGCAGGATAACCAACCCACTAACCAACCAATACACTACAATAAACAATACAAGAAATAACAAATATAAATAAGAATAATAATTAATTTAATTAGAGCAATATTAAAACTTTATAATTTTAGTTAATTATATTATTTGGTGTTTTGATTTGTGGTATGGGCTGTTGTTTTGGTATGTACATTTTATGACTTATGTTAAGGTGATAGTTGTTAAAAGGTATTGCATTTTGCGTCTAGGTCTAATTTTTAGGCGAAGAGATGCAGTTGTGCTTTGAGTCAAGGAAATTACGCTTTAATTCTTTAGGTGATGGTTTAGGCGTAGATTTCAGCTAGATTCCCAAATTCCGGAGAGTTTTCAGCTAAATTCGTTAAATTATGGCTAGATTCCAGCCAGATTTATACTTTATCTAAGGAAAACTACTAAATAGATGAAAGATAGTATTATTTTAATATATTTTTCTTGATTTTCTTTGTTCCTTTTTTTTTTATCTTAGACATCCGCTTTTTTTGCGCTTCGCGCCTAGGCCCCAGGCGAGGCCTATGCGCCTAGCGCTTTGATAACTATGGTTAGGGTTGAGTACAAAAGTATATATAAATGAGGTCAAGGGTATGAATTTGTACATAACAGAATTATAGAGTTCACATAAATTAAATAGCCGATCTTTTGTTTGGACCAATATTTTCTTGTGTTTCAATTCATCTTATTGTTTATTGATAGTTTTCGAAGGTTTTTCTTCTATCAATAGAAAGGTTTTTGGCTTGTGTAGAAAAGTCGGCTAAACACTCGGCTATATGTATCACATTTAAACTTTACATCTATTTACTTAAAATTAAATCTATGAGTCACAAACATGTCAACACCATTTTAACAGATAAGATTTGACAATTTCTTATTAGTTTCTATGATTAGTTCACGCGGTTTAGATTCATGCTTATTCTATTTTACGCTATTTTAGGTTAATTTAATTAAAGTTTTAAACCGAACGACCATAGTTAAATTTAAGTTATTGAACAAATCTATTAATATATATAAAAGAATTGAACATTGCTGACGTGGCGTGCAATGGTGCCTTCAACCTCTCCATGAAACTGCCACGTGGCATCATAATTGAAAGATTTTAATGTTTTTAAATTATTTCCTTTTTTAATTAAAAAAAAGATAAACATAAAACCCTAAATTTATCTCTCTATCTCTCAATTCTCAATTCTCAATTCTCAATTACTAAAATTAAATTGAGTTATTTTAGGAAAAAAGAATTTAAAAATAAATTTAGATTTTTCTCTCTTATGTTCCTCCCATAATTTTTAAACGTTAATATCTTTTATATTCGAGATTTTTTAAATAAAAAAATTACACCAAATTAACGAGCGTTTTATTATCTTTCCAACGAGTATCATAGTGCTATATAAAAAACGGAGAAAAAACCGACTATTTTTTGTGGGGTTATGTTCGTACAGAAAAAAAAAACACAAGGTGTTCAGGTTATTCATTAATCATGATTTTTCTTTTAAACCAGGTTCTTATCTACGATGTTGAAATTCAGCCCAATCGCCATGCTATCATTGGAATTTTACTCTTCTAAAGATAGATATGTATACTTAATCAAGAGAAGCTAGGAGAAAGAATTGCGCAACACTGCAACACATGGTGCCACCTTATAATAAGGTTATTTTATTTATTTATTTAATTAGAAGAGTAATAATTATTACTATTAGTATTAGTATTATTAGAATGGTTATATTTTTCAACCCACTTCATGAATTCTACATCTATATAAGTCAAAGTCAAATTGTAACATATTTTAAATTACGTGAAGATGATTATATGTTGAAGGTTATCCTTTTAATAATGTATTATGTTTAATATGGTTTATGCTTTTTATTTTTTTAACTTTTTAAATAAATGTTTTTTTAACTAAGATTGATTATGTTTAAGTTATTTACTCTTTTTGTGATTTGAGTTTTCTTCTTTTATCATTTTTTATTAAATCATATTAAATTTTTCAACCCCGGGACCTTCCCGGGGTAATCAGCTAGTACGTCTATAAAATCGGAATCTTCGAGTCCTTTCCAATATGTTTAGGAGGAAGTTGAATTCAAGTGGACCCTATCCCTAAAAAAAAATAATAGGGGTGGGCTAAATATACCCCTCTTATACTTGTCATACCTCCTCCCTGAAAATCACAACAAAAATATGTCAAATTCACCCCTTGGAAACATCAATTTATTTAAAAAGTGTTTTTTTTAAATAAAAAGGTTCTCGCATCGACAACATGCATACAAAATTTTCTTTTGGAACACAAAATGAAATATTTAATACCTAAACTCAAGAGAATACGATAGATCATTAATTTTATGGTAATAAATAATTCAAACATCTATTTATATGAACTTTAGTGTCGAAGTCCAAGCACGAAACACATAAATTCAAAGTTATATGAAACCCAACATGCTCTAAGCAGAGGCGGATTCATTCCTTAAGAAGGGTGGGCATGTGCCCACCCTAAGTCCCAGATTTGTATTTTGGTGTTTAATATTTTCGTGGGAGTTTTAGCCCAATTAGAGCACCATTGAACCAATATTAGTGGCTATAGCCGAAGTGCCCATCCTCTTTTTAGACGGAATTTAAAGATTTTGCTGAGATGCTTAAAGCTTGATGAAGCTTCAATGGAGAAAATTAATTTGATGATGAAGATGATTAGATAGGAGAGAGAAGATGGGTTGTAAAGGGAATCTCGTAGCATACTTTTTATTTGATTAAAGTTTCCTATTACCTCCCTTAAATTGGAATAAGGTTATAAACAAACCCTTTAGGTTTAACTTAAATTTTAAACAACCCTAAAGCATATCATCCCATGTTGTATTAAGTAGATTAATAATATGCTTTGTTGATGGATTCTCGGCCAATCTAAAACTCTTAATTTTATTTTTATTTTTTGATTACAATATTTTTTGAAATCGTCATATCATTAAATAAATAAGTATAAATGGTTTCATTACATCGGACCCATTTTTGTCGTGTCTTGTTTTTAACTAGCCCAATTTGACATAACTAGATATGAGCCGATTCATTTTGTGCCCACCGTGAAAAAATATTCTGGATCCGCCACTGGCTCTAAGTAGTAGGAGTATGTAGACAAATGAGATAGATACAAATTAGTTGAGAATCTAAGATAATACACATGATATAGAGAATGCTATCAAAGTAAAGATAAATCTTAACTTCAATTTATACGTACGTGGATTTTCATTTAATAAAAGAAAAAACAAAACAAAGGGACGATGTGGAGATGAGTTTTAGACATTAACAATTTGTTTTTTTTTTCCTTTTGATAAGATCGTGAGACAGATATATTGTAATAGAATTCAAACTTCTTGATAATTTATATCATATAATGAGATCAAAAGATTATATAAGAATATAAATTTAATAGATGAAAATAAAAGGTTTAGATTGTATTTATTAGAAACTTTAGCGAGGGGTATAACAAGTAAAAATAATATAAAAGGGGTATGAATAGCAATCCCAAAAAAATATTTAAATTAAAAAAAAGGAAACTTACCAAAACACAAAGAAACCAACCTGTTTTTTATATAAATCAACTTCAATTTAGCTTCCTTTTACAAAATCTGCTCCTGTTTCCTTCTCAATTACAACCGTTATATGAATACCAATTTACTGTCACCCTAAAATCAGGCCTTGAAAAAAGGTATTTATATTCTTCTTCTTTTGGTATAATATTTGATCTGGGTATACTTGCTTCTTTTATTTATTTGTATATAATGGTAATATCAGGAACACATTATGGCACTTAAGCAGAATCTAGAGTTAGGATTCGTTAAGCGTACAAGTTCCTTTGGTAGAAAGAGGATTTTGATATTAAATAATATGGATTTTGATTTATTTGATGTTGCTACACCTGCAAAGAAGCAGTTTTTCGAAACAAACTCTGTTTTTTGCTGTCAAAAACCTTCGCTTGAAGCTCTGCCTCAAGAAATCTTGGTAAGTTATGTTTTTCAATCTTTTTTTTTACAGTTTTTTTTTTTTTTTTTTTTTTTTTTACAGAAAGGGATGGCGGCACAGCTTGTTACCCGCCAACCTGCTATCTTGATATAATTTTCTAAGTCATGGAATGAAAATTTTATGTTGGTTTTCAAAAAAAAAAATAATAATAATAATAATCAATTTGTGTATGAAGTTATGATGATTTTGAGCTTTAAATATATTAATAACAGATTAAGATATTATGTGGAGTTGATCATGATGATTTGAAGAGGGTGTTTCGTGTTTCTAAACAAATAAGAGAGGCTGTAAGTTGTTTATTATTATTACTATTGTTTTTTAATCATAATTAATGTTAACAAAATAATAATAATAATATTAATTTTGATAAACAACATGCAGGCTGTGATTGCAAAGAAGTGGCATTTTGAATATACGACACCTAAAAAGATCCCAGCTTTTAGATGTTCACTAAACTTGGAGGAGAATGCATCAAGCGATTTCGACGAAATCGAGCCTCCAAATGCTCCACAACAAATGAGATTTTATCGCCCTCGTGCTGGTATACGTGTGCCCTTGTTTGCTTTGTCCCCATAAGCCAAAAGCCAAGAAGAATGCTAATAATAGGTTTAGGGGTATAATCTTTATACCCCTACAACATGATAGGTTTTGTTTTGTTTTGTTTTGTTTTGTTTTGTTTTGGGAATAAGTATGATTTTAGGTAATGGAGTGTTTATAGATAGGTGTTGGTATGGATTGTACATCAATCTTCAATTTTTTCGTTGAAGATGTGTGGCTTGCTTTAGGTGCTTGGTGTAAAAAGGGACAGGGATATACAACTAGTTGTTTTGTTTAATGGTTCTTCTTGATTTAATAAAAAGTTTTGTGGTTATTGGCCCATTGCAAAGTGTAGTTTACTTACAATTTTTTATGCGCATTGTGCAAGTGTATTTCATATGTTTTTGGAGGGAAAACCTATTGAATGAGGAGAGAAAAGAGGACACGGTAGTGGGTGTTGATTGAACATAAAATTTAGTGTGGTCAAAACTCAAAAGGAAAAAAACATATGCATTTTTTCAATAACTTATGTGATATCCAAATTTTAAATGTTACAATATTATATTATATTAGTATTGTTTTTTCTTTTTCTTTCACTTAATAAACAACATTGGATCCTTTAAATTTAATTTATAAACAACATAGATCTACGGCTTATGTTAGGGGCATCTGAAGTTATAAACGAGAAAAAGAGGTGTATGAAAGACAATATAACCGGATATAACCGGTGTTCATAACTCTCACCTAGGTCACTTACGCACCACCTACTTAACCCACCACCACTTTCTCCACCATCATAATGACGTACTCTTATTGGCTTATTACTGACTGATTCAGAGTCTATCACACAATCAGGTCTCTTAATAGTTTAACACTTAGTGCACCAAAATTTCACTTATTTTTTGTGTTATCTTTTTTAATGTCTTATGATTTATGAATTTCTGTATTTGTCTAACATTTGTTTATAAAAAAAATTATTAACATTCCCCTTAGACCATCCACAAAGGCTTGATATATCCCCTTAGACCATCCACTAGATTCCTTAAACATTAATCTTAACACTAAAGTTATATGAAAATGAAAAGTAAAACATTAAATATATAAATTCCTTACCGTTTTTCATAAAATTATAAGGTTAATGAGTGAGATAACATTTTTTATGAAATGATAATTTTTTAGTTAAACTATACACATACTGAAAATGAACCTATTGCTGATGCTCTAAAAATAGTTATAAGGTTAACAACACCAAATTATAAAAAATCAAAGTTACTGTAGATAACAGCTTTTAAAATATATCTTTTTCCTATTAAGAATAGTGTGTTAGTATTGAATACAAATACGAAACTCAACAATTTTAAATGATCAACGATTTGAATTAAAACAAAAATTAAGGATTCGATATTGAATCTGATCAACCAAAAACAAAGGTTGGGTATTGAAGTTGTTTGTTTTCTCAACTTGAAAACCAAATTGTTATTTCCAACCGGGCCGAGGCCCAATGACTGAGAAAAATCAAGTAAGGGCTCAGGGCCTTGCTTTTGAATGTTTTAGATTTATGACCATAAAAAGTGACAACAAATTTTGCTTTGGGGTATTGGGGTAATATTTTGTATAATAAGTTTGATCTATTGTTTCGTTATATGACTAAAAATATCATATTTTTTATTAAGAACATTTGAAGTGTTGCCTTTGTTTTAATTTTTTAATCCTTACCTAGTCGTAATAGATTTAGAGGGTGTTTGGGATTGTGTTTTGAATCTGATTTTTAGATTATTGCGTTTTGAAAACGCAGATAATCAGTTTTTAGTGTTTGGATTGCGTTTTGAAAACGCAGATAATCAGTTTTTTAGGCTACCAAAACGCAATAATCTATAAGCAGTTTCACCCCTCCTATTCCAAAACGCATAATCTGTTTTGAATAATCAATCCCAAACACCCCCTTAATCCTTAACTCCACATTAGATCATCTACATGAATTTATTCTAAATTTCTCAACAGAGATTATTAAATAAAGAAAAAAAATCTGAAACAAATATTGTATTAAGATAATAAACTTAGAATATGTGTTGTGAGTAGAGGTGAGTGAGAGCTTTATCCTCTAATATTGAGCCACGTAAGCGCTGACATGATATGGTGATAAAGTTGCAGCTCACTCGTCTGATCCTGTTGTGGCTAGAGGTGAGCAGCAGCTTTATCCATTTTTTTTTAAATTATTATTTTTTAAACTTTGTTATTTTAAATTTATATAATATTTAAATCTGTAACACAATTTAAATAATAAAAATAAAATATTCATTAATAAAAAAATTACAAAGACATAATTAATAAAAAAAATAGTAAACTACTACTCGGCGTTTAGCTCTTTTTTCGAATTCCTTCACGAGACGGTTCTGTTCTTGTTGAAGTATCGCCCGATGCGGCATTGGGGCTGGTGGTTGCGTATCCGGAATTACAAAATCCAGAGACGGTGGTGGCATTTGGCTAAGATTAACTTCGAGTTCGGTATTCGTCCCAAACCCGTCTTCATCTAGGAACTCCATAGCCGGTTGGTAACATCCTTCCCATTGTGATGGATCCATTTTTTTTTTTTTGAAGATTGAAGATTGTTTTTTATTGTTTAGTGTTTGAAGATTGAAGATTATTTTTGTTTGTTTAAAATGATTAAAAAATGATTTTTTTTTATAAATACTCAAAACTAGCCGTTGGCCAACGACTAGTTGGCTGCCAACGGTCAAATTTGACTCGCTACCACACACGAGCACACTAGCGTCCACTCGCTCACGCGGTTGTTAGCCCATGGGTGTTGTGGTTCAAGCTAGCTATGTGGATCAAGTTGTGGCTCGCGACATCTCGCTCGCAGGCCACAACACATCTATACATATAATAAACTAAAGCCATTTTAATGACATGACACTCAAAGAGGCATTCTCTTCCTTGAGTGTGCCATGTGTCATCCCATGTGGCATTGAGATATTTTAGGAAAAAAATAATTTAAAAACAAAATTGGATTTTTCACCCTCATGTTTCCTCCCATATTTTTTAAACGTTAATATCTTTAATATACGAGATTTTTTAAAGAAAAAAATTACACCAAATTAACGAGCGTTTTATTATCTTTCCAACGAGTACCATAGTGCTATATAAAAAACGAAGAAATTTTTTTGTGGGGTTTTGTTCATACAGGAAAAAAAACACAAAGTGTTTAGGTAAATCATTAATCATGTATAGGCAAGTCACTAATTATATTCATATCAGTAAATATGAATTTTTTTTTTCAACCAGAGCCGAATAGGTTAATAGAGTTATACGTTGTTTTAAGTTATGTATCAATATTAGTATGTTAGAGTTGTACATTTGTTTAGTCTTTAGGATATGTGTTAATATTAGAGTTACATTAAAGTTCTACATTCTTTTAGGTTAGGTGTTAGCATTGGAGTTGTACATTGTTAATTTGTTTTAGGTTAAATATTAATATTAGAGTTATACATCAGTCTATTTCATATGTAAAATTGATGTATCATATTAAATTTCTCAACCCGGGACGCTCCCGGGGTATAATCTAGTAGTTTTATATGCTTGATATAATAAGATCAGTTACATTCTTGATATGTAATGTTGCCTAATTTCTAAACAATAACATTCATCATTCTACAAAAATAAACAAGTTCCCGATACCAAAAACATGTGTGACAACTTGAAATTTCTATATCTTCATCTAGGCTCCAACCCCTTTTTTGAAAACGAATGCAGTGATCTTGTTCTTGGCATTTTGTGTTGACTTTTTTTAGAGCAATCCGGTTGTTGACCCACATTCGACCTAATATCATGTCAATTTTACCTCTACAAGTTTGCACATTCCAATGCCTTGATCTTGAATAATTCATGGAATTCAAAAGGTTTAATCCTTGTTGACTCGATTGATCCCCACCAGAAAGAAGAATCAATCCGTACACATATGTCGCCTCTGAATGTCTCTTCTCAACTGCCCTTTTTAATAACTCTAGCCCAAGGTTGACATTAACATGCTTGAAATACTCCTTCTGTAAAAAAAAAAAATCATTGTATTCGTAGTTAATATCATAAAATGAATATCAATAGGGGTGTTCAAAAAAATCCAAATCCGAATTATCCGAAAATTGGATATCCGAATTTCGGATTTCTGAAAATTCGGATTCGGATAGCGATACTGAAAAATTTCGGATATCCAAAATATTAAATATTATATTTTTATTTTATTTTTAAAGATATATAATAAAATTTGATGAAGAAATTGACAAGAATACTAGATTGGATTATTGAAACAAATTAATTTTATTTATTTTTTCTTTGAATTTTAGATATCCATTTCATTATCTGAATCCATATCCGAAATTTTCAGATATCCAAAATTTTGGATACGGATATTAAAATCAACTATGCGAAATTTTCGGATATCCGAATAGACGGATATCCAAATTTGAACTCCTCATATCAAGCCTTGATCCCAAGGTGACTTTGAATTGGGCACAAACTATTGGGCTATTAATTCAAGTCAGATTTTGTCTAAAGTTTAAAATGACGAGTTGTCAAAACTTTTAAAAAGGTAATTTGGTTTTAGACTAGGCAATGAATGAACCATAGTAGATCGAATCAAATGTTTTTAGTATGGATCACTACTGATTGAGAATCAAACTACCAACCCGGATTATAGTCAAGGTCCGATGGTAGATTTGTTTGTCGTCTTCGACAGTTTACATCGAGTTTTATACAACCCTAAACAAATATATATTTTTTAAATTGTTCTTACCATTCCTTGTCTGAAAAGTGACTCGGGATTTCCTTTTCTGAAACAGTGAGTTAAGAAAGAAAGCTCTCTTTGACTCGGTTTAAACCATTGAGTTACTGGAAATTTGTCGAGTGAAATACATTGAAAGATATAGTCATCTTTTGTAGATTCGAGAAATTCCTTGCAACTGTATAATAACAAAAATGATTGATTAAAATAGATAAAAGTATAAGATATATTTATCTTGATAGCAACTGAAAATTGATATAAATTAATTTGTTTACCTACACAATAATATTAAAAACAAATATAATAACAAAAAGTGTGTTGTCATTTTTTTTGTTTGCACGTAAATACTTATTTACTGTGCAATAAAATCAAAATAAATTGTGAACAATAAAACAGAATGCAAGTGATCATAGTAACACAATGTTTAGAAAATACGTGAAAGAATAATGTAGTCATCTTTCTTATATGATTCTTGGACTATTCTTGTTTTGATAAACCCTTGAGGCTTGAAAAGCAAGAATTTTGTTTAAAACACAAAAACAAAACTAGTTTCGAGCACCCTGATGATTAATTATGTAAGAAGAAACTAGATGTACATTAACTTTGAACTCTTAATAATATAACTCTCGGAGACTGGTTTGATTCTTCATATATTGAATACTAAGGTAAACGTATAGACACTGGTTTTGACACATTTGATTTTAGGTTTACAGAAAAAGTTTTTATATTAAAGAAAACAGTACTTCAAAGCTAGTTGAATCAAGAAAACATATCAAATTATGAGATTACAGAACTAACCTTAATTTGGTGCTAAAAAGATCAGTGAACGAAGATGATGCAACTCGAGCCAGGACATCTACTAAAAGATCCTTCGGAAGTGATACGATGGTCCTTGTTGATTGGTAAACGAGTTTACCGACTCGGTTTTCTTCATATTTACAAACACTCAAGCTCATATTGTTGGTGATTTTTCTTGTTTTTCTTGGAATACCCATTGTTATCAAAAAAATGAGTTGATTTCAAGAAGACAATTATAATACGTACATGTACATATGGCCTATATGCTTATATATAGGGGAGTTTTGGGTAAAAACAAATATATTACTTGTTGAGAAAGTTTGTATATTTGAATTAGAAACCCTAAAAGAAATTGGAGTACCATATATTACTTTTACGATTCCTAAAAGAAATAAGAGTACCTCAGTACCATATATTACTTTTACGATTTCATACAAAAAAAGAATCTTCTAGTTTTAAAAATAGTAGTTAATTTATGATGTGTGAAAATGTGTATTAAATAAATTCGGGTCAAGTTTTAAAAATGGATAAACCCGTTAAACCACACACTAACGGCAAGTGCACCGGTCGCAGTGTAGCAGAGCAAGTAAGTCCGGAATATCGATCCGTGGACACAATGTGGCGACTCTCGTTACTAGACCTCTATCGACTCCTAGCCTAGCAAATTGGATTTTTGTGATTTTTTATATTAATTAATTACTAAAGTAAATAAATTAAAAGGCTTAAATTAAAAGATAGCAGAGGATCACTAAGGAGGAAATCAGAGATGGGAAAGGCAACCACCTAGGTATCGAATCATACTAATGAAATTGGAACTGCCTCGGCTTTGGAAACTATGTTGGCAATCAGGATCTTATAATATTCACCCCTAGTATCCTAGTGGCTCCCGGATCATTTACCAAGACTGACCGAAAAGGAATCCTAAAGGTTACTAATCTCACTGATTGGTTAGATCACCTCTCGGTCTCACTAACTATGTTAAAGTACTCGCTAGATTGGTTTAGATTTCTCACTCTCCAATCACAATACACCCTAAAGTGCAAGGAGTAACCTGTAAAGTCAATCTATGACACAGATAAGCAAATAATACTAGAGAACCTAGGAAAACCTGATCTCTCAGCGTTTCTTGCCTAAACCTCTAGCACCAAAGACAAACCTGACTACCTATCACCTCTCGGTCTCAAGAGTAGGAAGAATACTAATTACCTCTAAACTCCCAATAAATGTTCCTATGGAATTTAGGCCTAAAACCATAAAATAAACTACAAGCACAAAGCAAGTAATTCTAACAAGTGTCCAAACATGAAAGACATTCACTAAGACACTTGTGGAACATTAAAAGATCGTAAATTAGTAAAAAGTACGCACACACATCATAGAATCATAAACAAGTTTCTTACTAAAACATAAATCCAACTATAAAATCCAAAACCGAAACATAAACCAAAATCAAATAGTCATCATCTTCAACCTAGGTGGCCACTAATGTTTTAGCCAAACATAATTCGAGAAAACAATAAAAACATAGGTTCAAGAAAAATCAAAGTCATAGTAATAATATTTATAAACACAAAGTCAATAAAAGCTAAAACTTATTATAATCAAACCCGTGGCTTCAACCTTGAACCCGTACCTTCCTGGCCTTCAATTAATCTCTAAATTCTTGAGCTGCTGTTCTTCCTCGAAAAAAAAAATAATATTCCCCCCTTGAAAATAATATGAATATGCCGCTGTTGACTTCTTCGATTTAATATCCTTGGCCAATGATGATCAGCTTCAAAAAAAATCCTTCCTTCGTAATATGTTGTGCCACTTAAGAAAAGTGCCGCTCCAATCGATGTGTGTGCTTATAAAATGCCGTCTGCCCTTTTTTTCTATTTTTAATATCATTCCTTCATATAGATTGTGATGTAGGGTATTTTATTGGGCCCTCAAAATTCATTTGGACTTTAATTCATATAATTATGTGTTACTAAACTCACTAACCAAAATCATTTGGACTTTAAGTCCATACTTATTTTATTATTATTATAATAGATAGTATTATATTCGGTGCTCTAGACTCGGGTGTTCTTGACTTGACCAAAGTTTCTCGTCTACGCTCCAACGTCTATAAACACCGGCTCTCAAGTGTTGGTGTCTTGATTAAAATTCATTCGTTTTGAGCTCATTCTCTCCAAACACCTATAAAATAATAAAATAAATAAATAAATAATAAAACTGACACGAAACGAATAAAAACTTGACCCAATAATATACAAAATACATAGGAAAAGAGATGTGTTTTGCAACACATCAAACATCCCCACACTTAAACCTTTTTCGTCCCTGAAAAAGACTGCAATGGAATCATAATCAGGACTCCTGGTTTCAAAAACTTTAGGTTCATTAATTAAGATCTAATCAGGCGTCAACCAAAACTGCCGGTATTGTTGTCCACCTAAACCTAACCACTAGCTAATCAGGCCCCAGTCATGTAAAGCAATTAATTTCATATTATTACAATCAATCTATGGGTCTCACACTCAAGATATCCAGCTTCACCTAATCTCACCTCAAGCTTTCGAAGCAAAGGTTAAACCATATAGATTTACCAACCACTGCAAACTAAACTCCCTAATGTATTAGAAATTAAATTTATGATGGATGATGGATGAAGTTTATGAGCTTAGACACATTTATTTTTTCATACCTAACCCAGAGGTTGTCTCAATCAGAGTCACCATCCCCAAGAGCGACAGCATGAGCTTCGGTATATATATTTTTTTCAACTTGACCTCGAGGGAGTTTCGATCTGAGGCTTCAGTTTGTTTGTTTTTTTTTTTTTGGTCTAGCTCAATTGATGGACATGTGGATTTTTTTTTTTTTTTTTGGGCGCCACTTTTCACCGGATTTATTCTCATAAAAAGGATCAAGTGTGCCATTTAATTAATAATACATATGGGCTTTCAACCTACAGTGGTACCCCTAATTACTATCAGCGGTTTCAGTTCTACTGTTTCTCCTAAGATGAGAACCCACAAGATATCATGATTTATTAAGGTATATTAAGGCAATCATGGGAACCTTTCAAAGCCAGCTGGGCCTACCGACACATCTTAAGCAAACACGCTTTCAATCTGTTTATTTTCTCATATATATAATATTTTGAAAACCAAAAATCCCAATTTTACTATCATTTTCCATATAAAATTGCACAAAAAATCAGGGACTTTTTTTTTTTTTTTTTTTTTTTTTTTTTTTTTTTGACTCAACCTACATAAGCAATTTAAAGACGAAGTCTCCCATCCCCACACTTAGAAAGGCACAGTGTCCTCAATGTGCTCCAGGATACAACGCAAACTAAAAATAAAAATGCAAAAATACAGTAGAAATAAACTAAATATATAACAACAACAAAATAAATGGAACGAACTCCCCTGGAATATGTGGCGATAGCTCGCAAAAAGTGTTCCGTCCGTCCATCATCTACAACCGTATAGCATTTATTTCGCGGCCATAGTCAGAATCCTGCAAAAATAAACTAAAAAGAAAATAAAAGTAAAAAGACTCAATGAATGTGGGATGCCCGTTTACAATAAAATAATTTTAAGATCAACCCCCACCCGAATGGAGATTGAGTACGGGCAGGGGAGATCCAACAATGAAAAGGCCATGGCAATCCCACAAGACTCGACCAAATGAAAATAGACAAAATTTACCCAAATACCTTAACATACAAGACTCAATTTCATGAAACAGAATAAAATAAAAGAAAGCGAGGAAAACATACCTGGATCAGCACGGTGGTGGTCAGTGGCGGGTGATAATGATAATGGTGGAGGTTATGTGGCTCTTTTTTTAATTTTTTTTTTTTTTTTTTTTTGTGTGTGCAAAGAGAAAATAAAACCAACATCAAACCTCGTATGGATGAAATATTTCCGCGCCAAAGATAAGCTTAACATCCTGCAAAAATAATATGAAACAAAAACACAAAAATGCAAACACATAAAAAAAATACAAACTCTACAAATTTGGGTTCTCACCCATGATCCTATTCTTTTATCAAGCACTCTAACCTGGATCAACGAGGATATCTACACCATCCTCATGTAAATCAATCATGTTACTAATGTTATCTCTCCTAAGGCATGATCTTTTCCACTTAAATCTAAGGTCACCGGAAAATATTCTTAAATGCGAGTGGTGAATCAGGATCCTATCCCCACACTTAGATTTATTCACAACTTTAAGGCTTAATTTAAAGAGTGCCTTATCCTGCTCATGTAGCTCGTGCTCACTCTCATACTCGCAGGATAGCAAATTATGAACCGAGGGCTCATCCATCACCTCCTCAGAACTCTCAACAACCTCATCTACCTCTAAGCTATCGGGAGGCTCACCGGCTCCAAAGCCCGGATCATGCTCCATAGGAACTACAGTCTCTATCTCTACCTCCTGCTTCTCCTCTGCCTGGTGCCGCCTATCTAATAAGTCTACTCCACATATGTAGTCAATGCACCGGTCAACATGTGACATGAAAGTACCAAGAAAGCACGCAGATTCGACCTGACTACTCGTACTCTCCCTAGACCTATTAACACCAAAGGTGATGGAGTCATCCCCTACACGCAGTGTAATCCGACCGTCCGAGACATCTATCAATGCCCTTGCAGTGCGTAAGAAGGGTCGTCCTAAGATCAACGGCACATGCTCGTCCTCCCGTATATCAAGTACGACAAAATCAACGGGAAACACGAAGCTCTCCACCCTTACTAGCAAATTCTCTAGAATGCCCATAGGGTACTTAACAGATTTATCAGCCAACTGTAAGCACATCCTAGTTGGATTCAACTCCCCAAAATCTAATCTCTTAAACATAGAATAGGGCATGAGATTAATGCTAGCACCTAAATCAGCGAGGGCGTTCCTAACTGTCAAACCACCTATCTGACAAGGGATAGTGAAACTCCCAGGATCGGTCATCTTCTCCGGCAGTTTATTAAGAACGACAGCCGAACACTCCTCACTCAGAGTGACCTGGGAAAGCTCTTTCAACTTCTCCTTACGGGACAACATCTCCCTCAAGAACTTCCTATACTTAGGCATCTCTCTACGAACATCAATGAATGGCCTATATTGCTCTAAGTTCTCACTCTTATTCAACCTACCAGGATAGGGCGGTACTGGTTCATAAGGGGCAGGTGGAACATAAACCTTTTTGGGCTCCCCCTCAGACTGTTTCTCCTTCAACCTACTTTTGGGTTGTGCGGTACTTGTTGGGTCTAGCCTAGTAGGGTGCACCTTGCCTGGAGACTCTACCCTAATCTCCTCATCGACACTCTCCTCCTCAACTACCTCGCTCTCTCTAGACACCGGGTGATCAACTCCCGTGCTCTTCCCACTTTCGGTGAACACCGCATTCACCTGAACATCTGTTGAATTCCTGGTCATCTTACCAACTAACTCTCCTATGACCCTCTCCAAACTCTGAAGCGTGGACCCTTGATTCCTAAATAGTAGCTCAAATTCCTGATTTTTCTTTTGCTGCTCCTGATAACGGGTCTCACGCTGCATCACTATGGTCTCTAGGAGTTTATTCGTCCTAGCCTGATTCTCCTCACTTTTCTTTATTAACTCACTAATCTCAGACTTAGGATCTCCTATACCCTGCCATCCAGAGTTGTAACTTTGGACATAGTTCAACTCCTCACTAGGACCAACGTGGCAATCTATGGTCTCATGACCCCCTCTACAAATCTCACACTTAGCACTAATCTTAACCTGAATGTCCTTCATGACCTTAGCTAAAGATTCTACCTGGGCGGCTAGTGCAATGCTACTCTCAACAGAATGGATACCCTTAGGGGCAGCAGTAACGCCCCCAGATCTAGGCTCAATGTACGTGCTAGTGGCTAGGTCCTCTATCATCTCAAGGCATTCAGCAGCGGTTTTGGTTTTCATCATGTTACCGCCTGCTGTAGAGTCAAGAAATCTTTTGGTCGCGTCAGAAACTCCAGTATAGAATTTCTCCACGACTCTCCAGTCCTCAAGACCATGATGAGGGCACTTATTCAAAAGTGCCTTGAATCTGTCCCATGTCTCATAGAAAGACTCCCCTCGCTGCTCAGTAAAGGCATAGATAAGATTCTTAAGACGAGCAGTTTTAGCAGGGGGAAAATACTTCTGCAGGAATTTCGTCTGAAGATCAGTCCAAGAGGTGATGGCTCCCTGTGGGAAGGAGTCCAGCCATGTGAGGGCCTGATCAGTAAGTGAGAATGGGAACAGACGCAAATGAATGGCGTCATCAGTGGCACCATTAAGCTGGAAGGTGCTACAGACTCTACCAAATCTAGTCAAGTGGGCATATGGGTCTTCATCACGCATGCCGTGAAACTGAACTGAATGAGAAATGGTGTTGATAAGAGCGGGTTCAATGGTCCAGTTGTTCGACTCAACAGTGGGTAGTGTAATACTGGACCGAATGTGAGTGGGTGTAATGCTGATGTGTTCAGCGACAGTCCTACGTGCAGCCATTTCTAGGTGATCTATGTGGTGGGCAAAATGTTCTAGGACTGCAACGAAGTACTTCCTATGTACACAGAGAGACTAAAACTATACTAGAATAAGAAAAACAAATAGCAAATAAACAAAAATAACTTTTTTTGTTCTTTTTTTTTATAAAATTAAAAATAAAAATCTAGCAAACTACGAAAGCAATAAAATGACTAGATCCCCGACTCGGGTCGTCCTCGAAAGCGCACTGTGTCCCCGGCAACGGCGCCAAAAACTTGATGTGTGAAAATGTGTATTAAATAAATTCGGGTCAAGTTTTAAAAATGGATAAACCCGTTAAACCACACACTAACGGCAAGTGCACCGGTCGCAGTGTAGCAGAGCAAGTAAGTCCGGAATATCGATCCGTGGACACAATGTGGCGACTCTCGTTACTAGACCTCTATCGACTCCTAGCCTAGCAAATTGGATTTTTGTGATTTTTTATATTAATTAATTACTAAAGTAAATAAATTAAAAGGCTTAAATTAAAAGATAGCAGAGGATCACTAAGGAGGAAATCAGAGATGGGAAAGGCAACCACCTAGGTATCGAATCATACTAATGAAATTGGAACTGCCTCGGCTTTGGAAACTATGTTGGCAATCAGGATCTTATAATATTCACCCCTAGTATCCTAGTGGCTCCCGGATCATTTACCAAGACTGACCGAAAAGGAATCCTAAAGGTTACTAATCTCACTGATTGGTTAGATCACCTCTCGGTCTCACTAACTATGTTAAAGTACTCGCTAGATTGGTTTAGATTTCTCACTCTCCAATCACAATACACCCTAAAGTGCAAGGAGTAACCTGTAAAGTCAATCTATGACACAGATAAGCAAATAATACTAGAGAACCTAGGAAAACCTGATCTCTCAGCGTTTCTTGCCTAAACCTCTAGCACCAAAGACAAACCTGACTACCTATCACCTCTCGGTCTCAAGAGTAGGAAGAATACTAATTACCTCTAAACTCCCAATAAATGTTCCTATGGAATTTAGGCCTAAAACCATAAAATAAACTACAAGCACAAAGCAAGTAATTCTAACAAGTGTCCAAACATGAAAGACATTCACTAAGACACTTGTGGAACATTAAAAGATCGTAAATTAGTAAAAAGTACGCACACACATCATAGAATCATAAACAAGTTTCTTACTAAAACATAAATCCAACTATAAAATCCAAAACCGAAACATAAACCAAAATCAAATAGTCATCATCTTCAACCTAGGTGGCCACTAATGTTTTAGCCAAACATAATTCGAGAAAACAATAAAAACATAGGTTCAAGAAAAATCAAAGTCATAGTAATAATATTTATAAACACAAAGTCAATAAAAGCTAAAACTTATTATAATCAAACCCGTGGCTTCAACCTTGAACCCGTACCTTCCTGGCCTTCAATTAATCTCTAAATTCTTGAGCTGCTGTTCTTCCTCGAAAAAAAAAATAATATTCCCCCCTTGAAAATAATATGAATATGCCGCTGTTGACTTCTTCGATTTAATATCCTTGGCCAATGATGATCAGCTTCAAAAAAAATCCTTCCTTCGTAATATGTTGTGCCACTTAAGAAAAGTGCCGCTCCAATCGATGTGTGTGCTTATAAAATGCCGTCTGCCCTTTTTTTCTATTTTTAATATCATTCCTTCATATAGATTGTGATGTAGGGTATTTTATTGGGCCCTCAAAATTCATTTGGACTTTAATTCATATAATTATGTGTTACTAAACTCACTAACCAAAATCATTTGGACTTTAAGTCCATACTTATTTTATTATTATTATAATAGATAGTATTATATTCGGTGCTCTAGACTCGGGTGTTCTTGACTTGACCAAAGTTTCTCGTCTACGCTCCAACGTCTATAAACACCGGCTCTCAAGTGTTGGTGTCTTGATTAAAATTCATTCGTTTTGAGCTCATTCTCTCCAAACACCTATAAAATAATAAAATAAATAAATAAATAATAAAACTGACACGAAACGAATAAAAACTTGACCCAATAATATACAAAATACATAGGAAAAGAGATGTGTTTTGCAACACATCAATTTAAAAAATAATTTTAGAGCAATCCAAAACACTTGTAATTAATCAAGTAACTTGGTAACATATTCTTACCATATATATAACTAAGTTATCTGCACTTCGCATGCGATGTCGTTTTCGGCTTGATCCGCTAAATAAAGTCATAAGACTTTCTGTCCCTGGGTGAAGAATAGCCTACCAACCCATTTTCTTATCTTTTCATCTGAAAGCTAGGGGTATTTTCGCGTGCTTTGTTGCGGGCTTTCAGCCATTACATTGGTACAATTTATTAAACTATCAGTACAATATCATCACTCGTTATAGCAATCGACACGTGTTTTACATTGGTTGGAAAACAAAAAAACGAATTCCCATACCGCTACCAATGATGTTCGGTCGGTATCGGTTCAGTTTGTTATGGTACCGGTATTATACAAACACTTGATATAGCTTATGCACCAAAAAATATTTTATTGTGAATATAACTCGGTGTTCAACGAATTTTATATCGCCAAGTCGAGAAAACTATAAAAAGACACGGTACCAGTACCAATATTGTTTGGTTGGTATGTGGTCGGCTTGTGATGATAAAAAATATCAACTTTATATGACCCGTTTGAATAGAACTTTTATCAAATCATACACAGTAATAAGCACATGGCAATGGTATATTGGAATTTTATAAACGCTATATTATGTTGATAAAAAACCTAAAGGGTAACGGGCCTCATTTTATTAAAAAAAAAAACTAAGTCGATGTTATATGGTACCGATACCGATGTATTTTTACATAGTATCGCTGAATTAAAAAAGGAAAACCACTAAATGTTTATTAATAAAGACGATAAAGGTACTCGATGACATTTTATAAACGAGTCAATTAAGTGCGAGCTCACTTAACTTCGTTGTAAAAGGTTAATAATTTATTTTGTATTTATTTGGCGGTTTATAGAATAGTTGTAACTGATACTATTGGTGGGGTCTCTCTTAGGATCAATCGTTGTAATTGATATCTTTTTATGGCGGTCTAGAATCGACGTAGTTGTATGGATTAATTTTGGTGGGTTTCCCTCGTTATAGTGTTAATGAACCGTTACAATTGAGATGAATAATCTTGACAAGTTCATTCTATATTTAGAGTTGTTTACGAGCTGTATATGATAGAGTTCAGTTTTGATGGATTACCTTCTACAACGGTTGGTAAACCGATGTAATCTAGTGAGTGTATTTTTTTTTTAAATGCTTTAGAAACCGTTTTAAAAGGATTTATTTTACAACACATACATTTAAAATGATTAATTAACTATTAAATCAAAAGAACTTTTTTCAAAAAGACCTACCTTTTTTGTCCTAGTAAACCCACGACTTTCTCACCTCCCATGCAAAGAATCATAATTGTACCCCAAAACACTTTTCCCCTCCCATGCAAACAATCATATTGTACCTCAAAACACTTTTTTTAACGGCAAAATTTTATTTTTTTACCTCAAAACAAATTTTATTTTTTACTTCATGTGAGACTTAAACTTGTAACCTCTTCATTAGGTGCTCTTAAAAATTTTGCTTCTTCTGTTAGGCCACATACCCCCTATAGTACCTTAAAACACATGGATCCATATTTTGATAATTATATATATATATATATATATATATATATATATATATATATATATATATATATATATATATAGGTTTAGGTTCCTGTACAAAGTGTATTTTTCGTACAAAGTGTGAGAAGTCTATGTAGTTATTATGTTTTAAACTTTGGCTATGATGTTTTAGATTGCATGTCTAGAATACATGAAATTTAAAACACACTGATTACTTTATTCGCATGGTGTTTTAGATTGCATGTCTAGAATACATTAATTAGTGTTTTAAATTGTTAAGTTTTGTGTTTTTCTATATAATACTATGCCAAAAAAATATAAATCATCATGGCTAAAATTTAAAATACATTGTTTATATAAATTTCTCACACTTTGTATGAAAAATGCACTTTGTACAGGAACTCCACCCTTGGGTTGTAGCCCAATGATGTTTTCTTCGTATATTAGCCACTTGGGTTGTAGCCCAATAATAAAAAGCAAAGCTTCTTTGAAGAAGACTCATGTTCCAGTTTTGAGCAATGTGTAATTTATGAGTAGTGTAGGTGAGTCTGAGTTAGCCTTTAAAAAAGATCTTCATATATTATCGACATGTAACATGTTATAGTTCTACGGTTAAGTTTAAAGGGAAAAAAAGTGTGTGGTTGACATATTATAGGCAGATAGAAAATTTTAATACTTTGAATATGATATTAGTAAGGATAATGAGGCTCCCTGCAGGTTTGGAGACACCTTAGGCAAATCTTAAATACCTAGTAAAGATGGTGCGACAAAACTAGTTGATCATGATGAGTCCAAAAAGAACGTGCACTGTCCACACCGTGTGTGGGGATACGAGATATTGCATTCATAAGGAATGTTCAGTGTTTCTATCTCAAATACAACCAACGCCTTTCGAACGTATTAGTTATTGACGAGACATGAACCCCATAGTGAAACATGTTTCGATGAGAGTAGATCATATCCTAAATGAGTAATCTTATATTCTTATGGGAAGCATCTACTCAACCATATATTTATAATAATATCGATGTGTATCCATACAATAAACAAAAATCTTCGAGTACACGTGTCACTTTCTGGTGTTCTCCTCAACTCCATTTTCCCACCTCTATGTCCTATGAAATAATAATATTTTCCCGCCACTATAATAATAATTTTCAAGTGTATCCTTTATTTTTTTCACTTGTTATTAACAATTTAATATTTCATTTATTCAATCCGTATAATACATGAGTTGCTAAGCTAATAAAACACAACATGAACAAGAGTTCTTCACCCATTATTCTTAAATAGTAATAATGTTTATACATCCTTTTTCGAGTAAACAAATTTTAATTCTAATAAAAGTTAATTTATCATTAGCTTGTTACTAAACAATCTTAAAAAAAAATAATAACAAAATAACCATTAATCTTTTAGAACTTAAACCTTCTCTTTTATCGCTTCACATATTTTTTTTATATTCTTTACATGTTATTAACTTACAACTTTTTTAAAATATAGGTGATGTACTTTATGCTTACTGTTTAGAGTGTTTTTTAATATAACCTTGCAACTTTTTAGTTTTAACTTTGTTCCTCTATTCTTCCGCAATTTTTTCGTTTTGTTTCATTTTTAATTTTGCAAGTTATAACACGACCCAATGTGGGGGTGTGGCTCAACATTTTTATGTTTCATTTTAAATTGTGCAAGCTAACATGCTGCAACTAGCATGTATAGTTCATTGTTTTTACATCTATTTTCCCCGTTCGTCGCAACCAATGTTTTATAAATTGGTTCAAACCGGCTGATACAACCCGTACAACCGGTTGAACCACCTGGTATGACCGTTTAAACCGATCTAAAAGTCCAACCGGCTACAGTATAAAAACCGGGTTATAAAACAATAATTGTCGCAACGCGTGAGTCTTGGATCCACTTAGTTATTCTTTTCTATGTTTTACGATTCGGTCTAATTTCTTCAAATTAAGCCGCCACACCTTTAGTGTTGGTAGTCGATGGTGGTGTTGTGCATTAGTGCTATTTGACACGGTTTTACGTTACTACTGCAACACAAAAGGGTCTTAATGTTAGTAATTATAAAAATACAATGCATTATATTTATTATCTTAAAACATTGTAATATAAGGTTTTTGTTTTTGTGAATTTAATACAACGTCTAAATTTCTATATATATGGTATAGTCATTTAAAACACATTGACGTTTATACTAGTTGGTATATAATTGTCATACATTTATATTTAAAAAAAATACTATAAAAGCAAGTACTTTATTCTCTTTAATTTAAGTGTCGTTATTAAAATAAACAAAACATGTTACATGTGGTGTCAAGCTATACCATATTGTTATAGATACCATTAATGTAACAAAAATTAAACAATATCTTTGGCATATTAATATTATTACTTATTTGAAAATTAACTTTTTGAAAAAAAAAAGTGTAATTCAATGGTGAAATCCTAGACCTAACAACATTCGGGTCACAATTTCGAGTCCTCCAACACATCGGGCCATTTCAACCTTAATGGGTATGATTTTTCAATGGACGAGAATTGAGCATGTGACCAACCCTGAGCGAGAACCCTCTGAAGAGGTAAACTCTCCCATCTCAAACCAGTTGAGCGGGAGATGATTGGCATTTAAAAATTAGCTAGTGAGTTTATTTTAAATCAATTAAGCCCGAAGGCACGACAGTGTTATAGAACTCGGTAAAACCTCGCCGCCCGTCAGATTCGAACCGGCGCCACCCGTATTCAATCTTCACCCGGATAACAAACCATAAATGATGGAAGTGGGGATCGAACCTTTGATCACATAGGTGAAACAAAAGCCACTTCATTAAAGATATGGAATAAAATAAAAGCATAAATTAAAGTGTAAATAAGCAGAAATCTTGCATAAAATGAGCATGTTAGCACAAAAACGAAGGACAATGTGAATGTACATCAACCATTAAAGAAAGGTAAACTTATTCGTATATCAATTATTATTAATCTTGTTCTACATTTTATGCAACTATCGACTTATTAGTGTATCAAATTTAATCCCTAATTCCTTCTTAGGTCATTGATATAAACTTATTCGTATATCTCAGCAGAGATTATTGTACAAAGATTAAACTAAATGCATGCGTTAACATAATAATTGAGGATGATATAATATAATAAGTAATAACATATAAGTCCAGTTATCTCTCTAAAGTTTTAAACAATAACATTCATGATTCGACACATATAAACTAATTCTCGGTACCATAAACATGTATCACAACTTGAAATTTCTTTATCTTCATCAAAACTCCAACCCCTTGTTTCAAAACGTAGGACATGATCTTGTTCTTGGCATTTTGTGTCGATTTTGTTTAGAGTAATCGGGTTGTTAATCCACATCTGACTTAACACCTTATGAATTTTATCTCTACAATCTTTCACATTCCAATGCCTCGATCTTGAATATTTCATGGAATTTAAAAGCTTTAATCCTTGTTGACTCGACTGATTCCCGCCTGAAAGAAGAATCATTCCATACACATATGTTGCCTCTAAATGTCCCTCTTCAACCGCCCTCTTCAAGTGATCCAGTCCGGATTTGACGTTAACTTGACTGAAATATTCAAACTGGAAAAAAAAAAAAAAAAAGAGAGAGAACATCGTTTTAGTTAATTAAATTTTTTAATAATAATAATTAGACAGAGTGTAAAATTAGAGCTGGATTGCTTCTAAAGTTAACAGTGAAATAGACCAAAAACATTGGCTAGTCATTCAAGTATGTTTTCAAATAATATGATAGCATTACAGAACCGAAACAACCCATAACTGAAACCGAAGTAGATCAAACCAAATTTTGATTGATTCTTACCATTCCTTGTCTAAATAGTGACTCAGAGTTTCCTTTGTTGAGACAGTGAGCTAAGAAAGACGCTCTTTCACTCGGTCGAACCCACTGATTTATCGGGAACTTTTCTAACGAAACGTGTTGGAAGACATAATCATCTTTTGTTAACTCAAGAAAATCCTTGCAGCTGTGTAATAACAATAATAAAAGTTGATTAATATGAATATAGTTTAAACTTAAACATATATATAGTTCATGCGTTCAAGAGTACTGCCTAAACAAACTGGTTTTGATACAGTTGATTATCTATTTATCAATAAGCAAAAGAGAAGGCTTACCTACATATATATAAAAAAAAAAAGTAGTATATCTCAAAGCTGGTTCAATCAAAAAATATATCACGAGGATTATGAAACTAACCTTAATTTAGCACTAAAAAGATCGATGAACGAAGACGATGCAACCCGAGCAAGAACGTCAACTAAAATATCCCTCGGAAGCGATCCAATAGTCCTTCTTGATTGACGAACGAATTTACCGACTCGTTTTTCTTCATGTTTTCGAACTCTCGAACTCAAATCGTCGTTTGTGATCATCTTTCTTGGAACACCCATTGTTGTTAAAACTCTCGGTTGATTTCAAGAAAAGAATTAGAATGTGTGCATGTCATATGATCTATGTACGTGCTTATAATATATAGGGGAGTTTGATTAAGAATACAAAAATATTCCTTGTTGAGCAAGTATAGAAACCCTAGTAGAAATAGGAAGGTAATTAATTATCTATGATATAGTTACCATATATATATATTGCTTTTATGGATAACCTTTAGTTTAAAAAATGGTAATTAATTTGAACGATTTTAAGCAATCCAAAACACTTTTTCTCAATCAAGTAACCTACACTTACATATATATTTGTAGAAGATAAGTAGATTGATACCAAAAAATATAATAATAATAAAAATAATAATAATAATAAAATAAAACCGAATGAAAAGAAAAGTAAACATAAAAACAGTGATCACACATGTGAAACACAAAATATATAAAAAGTAACAAAGTCGATCTAGGAGCTGCATGTTGCGACATGGCCTTTATCCAAGAAAAACAAGAGTAAAAATGTTGAACCACACACGCACGTTGTGGCGTGTTCACTCGCAAAATTTAGACCAAAACGTAAAACAGTGTATTTGTAAAAGATAAAAAGTATAATGAACAAAGTTGAAAGTGAAAAAGTGCTAGGTTTAAAATGTAAAAGTTGTAAAAAGTATTTAGGTTAAAAAAGAGTAAATGGCCAAATTCGACCGCAGGCCCGTGCAATAATCATGATGTAGGCATCACAGTAAAGTGTGCACCGCAACTGTCGCGGGTAACCTCTCTCTCTCTCTCACACACACACACACAAAAAAAAAACTGTGCTAAACATCGAAGAAGGGCAAAAAAATTGGCCTGTGAATAAGCAGCCACAATAGCTTGTAACTATTCTAGATTGCATTGATATGCCAATTTACTCGTGATAATTATATATATGCCTACAAGTTACATTCTTAAGAAAAAACGTTAATTAACTATATATAATTATCACGAGTAAGTTGGCATATCAATGCAAACTAGAATAGTTACAAGCTATTGTGGTTGCTTATTCGCAGGCCAATTTTTTTGCCCTTCTTCGATGTTTAGCACAGTTTTTTTTTGTGTGAGAGGTTACATGCGACGGTTGCGGCACACACTTTACTGCGGTGCCTACATCATGATTATTGCACGGGCCTGCGGTCGAAATTTTTCGTATGGCTCTCAGTTACATCCCCGGATCAAGCATCGACTGATAGGTTCACACACGCTCCATGGGATGAAGGTGGTGGAAAAGTTTCAAGACATTGGCATTCGTTTTATAGAAGTGCACAAGCAATTTTTCATCCCTCAACCATTGCAATAGCTTGTACCATTTGTTTAGGGCGGAGCCTCATGTACCTCAGCAGCCCGGCCCACGGGATCCGCTGGAGCCGCCACATAATCCTCAACGCGTTTACCAAGCTGTTAGGCTGGCTACTTGAGCAGTTGGTTGATTGACCGGGAGATAGACATGATGTGCAGAGAGGGTGCCAATCATGTGCGGAAGGTGAGGATCAATATACTTGATTTGAAGTTTTTTTGTTTTGTATTGTATGGTATGGTTGTACTTTTTGTTTCTTTGTTATGTACAATTATATATGAATAATTTATCTTTTAGCTGTGTATATATAATTTTAGTACGTTTGGTTTGGTATGATTTGATTTGTTACTTACATTTTTTTTAAAAACGATAATATTGAACAAACATCTAAATAAACCTAATATTTGTCGTGTTAAACATTACAATCTTTAAAACTTTCATAAGCCGGATAACTATCGAATATATGTTGGAAAAAATATTTAAAAAATGGTAATATGTATATAAGTCGGATGTATGACGTTTTAAACCTTAATCTAACAGATAAATACCGAACTTTTATTTGAAAAAAATAATAATTAGACCTATAAGTCGTATGTACAACGTTTAAAACTTTAATGAAACAGATAATACCGAACTTTCGTTTTACGTGGCTTGTAGGCAGTGGCGGATCCATGATTTTTTTTCTTTGGGTTCCTTTTTTTGGTGGTCATATTTCTAACGACCAAATGTTAAAATTTTCGGGTCGGGTCGGAAAATAAAGTAATCATTCCATTAGCCCTAGAGTTTTCAGGTCGGAAAATAAAACTGTGTAACACGACAGAACGATGAACTTCATTAGCAACAAGAAAAAATACAAAGGTTTACCAAAAGGTTGACGTCAGTTAATTTATTTCCTCGCAAGTCAAACTGGGTAACAAGTTTAAACATGACTAAGGGGCTGTTTGATAGCCTCTTAATGAGGCTCTTAACCATTCAGTGCTGAATGATTCAGCATTCAGCGCGTTTGTTTCAGCCTCTGAATGGAATGGTTAAGGCTGAATCATTAAAATTTTGGATGTTGCTAAACCATTAAGCACTGAATCATTAAGCACTGGACTAGGCTGAACCTTAATGAAACTCTCATACCAATGTGGGACAAGAAAACTAACCATTAAGAGGTCCAACTTAATGATTCAGCACTAACCATACAGACCTCTTAACCATTCAGACCTCTTAATGATTCAGCACTTAATCAACCAAACAGCCCCTAAGAGTAATGGAATAAACGGTTTGATTTTCAACCTGGCCCGAACATGAAAATTTTACATGAACCCCGAACGAAAATCATGTCCTACAAATGTAAAGGTTTTTTTAAATGAATCTATGAAACTTATGATAAAATAAAAAAAATGCACACATACTAAATCTCAAACTAAATAAAGTTATAAATTAATAAAATACTATAGCCAGTTTTCTGATATTATTATCATTTCCAAATGCTGAAAAGGAATTAAAAAAAACAGATTATGCTCTTTTAATAAAAGATGGAATGTAAAACTGTTAGGATTCAAATAGACAATCATCAAAAAGAGATGTCCTTAACAATAATACTATTTGCTTTCCATAAGCTAAAAAAGTAAAAATAAAAGAAACCACCGGGAATCGAACATGGGAAGGATAAAAACTTAAAGGTGCAGACTTTCAAACAAAACATACAACCACTAGACCAGCTCTTTGTTTTGTTCTATGGGTTCCTTTCAAATTTATTTATGGGTTCCTAAGTATTTTTTATACACACCGTCTATTAAAAATTCGAAACTCAGTGGGTTCCCAGGAACCCGTACGCCACTATGTAGATCCGCCCCTGCTTGTAGGTCTACCCTCCATGAATAGCATTAGAATTTCACTCAAGACTTGGTTTTCCAACCTGAAAAAAAGCCCATGTCTATACGTTGTGTATAGCTTTATACGCGACGTATATATAGTTCAACCACGTGTGTAAATATTGAGGGGGGAGGGGTGGTGTTAAAACATGTTAAAATATATACATATGGGTCATTCAAACCTGATGTGCACTTGTGGGCTAAACAATGTGTTGGGCCTGTATTCCCTATTGGGTCTGTTGAGCTATGGGCTTCTTATGGTCAGCTGGTTTAACTAATCACTCGTATTATATAGCCCATCTATTTTTGTGTTTCTTGTTAACGGTGCAGATCTGGCTTTGGTTTAAGTGAACGGTCAAGATTAACATCACACGGATCGTCTCTCTCTGGATATAAAAGCCTTGTGCTTTCTCTCAGATTATTTATTGTTCGTTCATTTTTTCTTATTGTTTCTCTGTATTCTCTTTCTAGGGTTTCCCCTCTGTATTGTCTTCTTGGTCTGTAATCAGCTCTGTAAGTCTGTGTATTTTGTATTATCAGTTGTTACAACTGATCTTTAAGATCAGTTGATTAACAACAAACTTTGTATTGTTTCTAGGGTTCATCTATTGTTGAATCCTTGGGTATTTGGGGGGTACTTCTTTGGGTTGGTTAATAAGAGTTTTGTCACCTGTTTTGTCGCTATTTCTTTGTCTCAGTTGTTGTTCGTATTGTTGTGTTGTTGTATTATTGGTACTATTGTTTTCTACAGGTGGCCACTAAATGAAGCCTTATTAATATATAGGTAAGTAATATATATATATATATATATATATATATATATACAGAATGTACATACATATTTTTAATCTTTATTTTATATATGGACATAAAACAAGTCGATTTCCAACAACTTTGGTACGTATTTTAACAATGAATGGTAAAAATCTACTTTGAACATGATATTTACGATTTAAAAATGCTTCAATTATTATCCGACTCACACTTTCCGCACCTCGCATGCAAAGGAATCCTGTTGTACCTCAATCACAATAACATAATTGTGATAGTCGTACCAAATCCCACAGTTTTAATTTCTCACACAAAGGAATCATATCATATATATCGTACTAAAAACACTTGAGACATGTTTGATAACGGTACCGATTTCCACCACAAGTTAATTTTAGTACTATAAATAGAGTACAAAACACAAACTATTATGTAGAAAACTTTCCTACCCAACCTTACGTTTCATGGCAGATAAGGAGGTTGAGGAAATTGTGTTGGTAAGTGACAATAGTGAGGGTTTTAGTAGCGGTGATGACAACGGTGTTGGTGAAGGATTGTTGCCTGAACCGGCTAGGGGTGTAAGGAACTGCGCTCGGCTTCCTAATTTTGTGACCAAACTCTACGAGTTGGTCAATAGTAAAGACACTGACTCCATCATCTCATGGGTTTCAAACACGAATGGGAATGTTGCTCAAGTGGATAACCAAGTTTCTGTTGGTGCTACAAGTTTTGCTATTTGGAATGAAGTGGAATTTGTCAACAATGTCCTCCCTTTGATGTCCAAAAGTAATAATTTTGATAGCTTCCTTACCCAAGTCCACAATTATGTAAGATTTCAAGCTTTTCAATTATTCAATTACACAAATTTCTTAAAGTTTATAACTTAATATTAAACCATATAACTATCGATTTTTTATATGAAATTAATTAGGGTTTCAAGAAGGTCTCTTGGGATCGTCGCGAGTATGCAAACGAGTGGTTCCAAGAGGGAAAACCGCATTTGTTGAAGCACATCAAGAGAAGAAACAAGAAAAATTCATCTGAGAAGGAAAAATTGGCAAATGAAATTAAAAAGATTGAGCGTGAATCCAAAGAACTTGATGATGAACTACATGCCTTCAAATCATACGTCGATGACACTATATCTAAGCAACAAAAATTCCTTGAAGCCATAGCAAATACAATTAAATTGATCTTTGATCACAATCAATCTCATAAGGAGGTTGTAGGCAGCGATAATGACAAACATGGTTTGGCTTTCGTTGGTCAACAAAGTCACGAAATGAGTGAGCTAGGTGAATCGAGCTGTACTCCAAGTTGCGATATCCTAACTGAAGAGCTGAACACAAATTTCCAATGAAGACATCATAGTTTATATTTGCATTATTATCTGCTTGTGTCTTGTTTTCGTGAAGTTCTAAACTAGTATCAATGTAAATGATATTTTGTCTAATTTTATCGTTATTTGTGCAATCTGCTTGTATAAAACTAGTTCATTTTGTTCGAAGGTTTAGTTAATAGTGTGAAAAGGTTGGAGGTTTTCTAAGTTGGACTCATAAACATCTAAAATATAATATTCAAGAAACATCTAAAATGCATTTACTACAAAAGTGTTTGAACTTTGAACTAAATCATAACGGGCTTTGGTTGTTTAAGTTGGGTTTTAACTTTTAAGTTAAGCCAGTAGTATTGGGTTTTTTTTTTTTTTTTTGAAAAGCAGTAGTATTGGGCTTTAAACTCGAAAGTTGGGCTACATACTCAACTAATCTAATAAAATAAAACAAAATAATATTTATGTAATACAGAAGTACGGAACTACAGGTAGGGACATGTCTATATAATTTTCCAACCCCATAAATTATGGTGGGGAGCAATTAACATGGGAAATTTCCATGCATTGAAGCTCATATAATTTAGTTGGTTGGAAATTGTAATATTAAATACTCAATAAATATTAAGATGTTTTTTTTTTTAACGGCCAATATTAAGATGTTAGCTTCTTTTTTTTTTAACCTTAGACCATAGGTAAGACTAAAGGGTGTGGAGGGCCGGCTAGGCTATGCCGCCTCGGGCAACGCCGCCTCGGGCAACACCGCCCCTAGGGTCGGCATCGGCAAGAGCGACATGCCCACGACTTCTTTGCCAGGTCATTTGTGTGCATTGAGATTGAGAAAGGGACGTTGTACAACGGGTATATTACTGTTTTGACCGGACCGCGACATCCGATCAATAATCATGTCATTTACCCTAACATAATCCTTTCGAATGCATCATCCTTAGAAGTATAGGCGTACATATACTATAACTGAAATTTGTAATATAGATCTCTAATTTGACGGCAGGCCTAAGGTTTAAAACTTTTCATGTGAATATTATCGTAAAAAGCATGTTTATTGCAGGGTTGTTCAGAATTCGATTCGAATTCGAAAAATTTGAAATTCGACTTAATTCGATTCGATTCGATTATCAAGAATTCGAATTCGATTCAATTCGAGTTCAGTAAATCGAATATGAATTTATGATTTTAAATTCGCTTCGAAATTCGAATAAAAATAATTTATATTTATTATATATATAATTATATACACACATATAACTTTAGAACATGGGCTAATCTATGAATTTGACCTAAGTCATAAATTAGCTCATTACTAAGCCCAAGTCTAACTAAAGCCCATAACTTAAATCTTAACCTTAAACGAATTTATTCGAATTCGCTTCGAATTTGAGTTTCTTATACGAATTCGAATCGAATTCGAATTGAGTTTTTTATTCGAATACGAATTCGAATCGAATTGGTCAGTTTTTAATTAGGGGTGTAAATGACACGTAGCGGCTCGAGAGCTACTCGGGATCGACTCGGTAAAAAGCCCGAACGAGCCGAGCCTTAACGAGCCCGAGCCCGAGCCTGAAATATGGCTCGTTTAGTTATCGAGCCCGAGCTCGAGCCCTAGATACAAAGCTCGATTGGGCTCGCGAGCCTAAACGAGCCCAAACATAATTATAAGTTATTTATATATCTCTTATAATTTATAGCCCACATCTCCAAAGCCCAAGTCCTTATTTCATAGGCCCATTTAATAATACTCGCGAGCCGAGCTTTTGCGATCTTGAGCCGAGCTTTGAGCTCGTTTGAGATTGTTCTCAAATCACCTCGAGCCGAGCCGAGCCGAGCCGAGCTCGAGCTTTTGATTTTGCTAGCGAGCCGAGCTCGAGCTCAAGATTGTAGGCTCGGCTCGTTTACACCCCTACTTTTAATCGAATTCGAATCGAACACGAATTCAGTAAAAAAATAAATTATTCGAAAAATTCGTTTCGAATAATTCAAAAATTCGTTATTCGATTCGATGAACACCCCTAGTTATTGACATAAAACATGTGTCTCTGTAAATACGATTATACATAGAGTGAATAACACAATTAATAAAACTAATATGATAGAATTTAATTGAAATCTTACTATATTGCTTTTGATTCTTATTAATGAATATTTGTTAATGCAATGTCACATGAAAGGTAAGTTTATCCGACTTAATAGATGTTATTGTTTGTTTAGTCGATCTTGTTCATAAGAAACGTTCAAAGTTGTATGTATGTATTTGTCTCCATTTAATTTGTTGTGTATGTATCATATTTTATAATTTGATGAAAAGGAAAGGCCAAGCCCAATATATAGGTTTTCCCACATAATAATATAAATTGCGAAATACCAAAATATTACAACAAATAAAAAACGAAATATAATCAAATTTCAACTTTGATAATGACGTGGTTAAATATTTGTATGTTAATCGACAAACTCTCTTAGAGCACCAGAAGTGTTCACGGAATCACGGGTGATATGTGGATGTGTGACTCGCCGCGAGTCACAAACATCACGTATCAATTGTAGGCAGGGCCGGCCTTAATGCTTTGTAAATTTAGAGTTCTAGGGCCCCCCATTTTACTAGCCTTTGTTCTTAAATTCATAGCTAAACGATGATGTTGGATCTAAACAAATTCTACAAATCGTTGGATGTCTTTCTAGATATCTCCCACCGTGAGCGGATCTTGAATGAAAAACCTGGTAGGGTTGGGCTCAATCTGGTAGGGTCGGACTCAATGCATATAAAAATTTTCGGTAAAATTTACATTAAAAAACGAAAAACTGGGTGGGCCGAGGCCCGGTCTGCCCTAGTGAAGAACTGCCCATGTCTCCCACGATGCAGATGTAAAAGCCAACAAGATATCCGTTTCCATGAAGAAAATAAATCATAAGTCTCAAATCAAATCGAATGAATCTAATTTATTTCCTTTAAGTTCTTCTCCACATTTAGCTCTTGTCAAGAACCAAAAATAATAAAAAGGAGGGCATTACTCTTTCCGAAAAAGGGTTGACCCTCCTTTGCACCAACTATAACTTTTTAATTTATTGTTGTTGGTCCGAACCCTGAGTAAAGGAGGAGATTTTTTTTAAAAAAATAATCTAAAAGGGTCTCGACTCTTTTAGTTCGGGCCTCTAAAAATGTTGAACTGGCTATGATTGCAGGTCTGTTAGTCCAATTTTTTTAGGTCAAAATCATGCTATAATCCATCCAAGGAAAAAAGTTATAAATGAAACATGAAACGTAAGTAATAGCAAAAGCGGCCACAATCAGACCAATTATTTGATCAACATGTTGATAACAAGTTTAACTATTAAACTTCATATATTTATACTTTATTTTCAAGTAGTTTCAACCCCCATAATATTAGGTATATTCTTTATTTTTTATTAATATTAAAAATCGAATTTAAGAATGAACACCTCACAAACGTAAAAAATTAGAATGAAGGGTTTCACATGGTCCTTTGACTTCTCACAACCTCGCCATCTAAGATTGAAGTGTCTTTATATCTATCTAATTTAAAATTCTAATTTTCATTTTAAATTCAAAACGCTGAAAGAAATAACCAAATCATGAACATGACGATAAAAAACCACGTGGTTAGTTTGAAATTCGAACACGTCGTATTGGTTTGTTTAAAGATGAGCGTAACAACACGTTTAAAAAAACATTCAGTTTAAAGAAAACGTTACTAAAATTCACGTCGAAACATACATAAAAATAACTCTCGTGGAGCGTTGATATAAAAAACGAAACTCATAAAGAATTACGTAACAGAAAATTCTTTAAGAACTAAAAATGATAAAAATTAGGGGTTGTAGTCTAAATCAGTTATAGGAAAAAGAAATAAAAATCAACAAACTAAATTACAGAAAGTGTAAAAAAAAAAATTAAACTAAAGTGTAGAGGGGAAATTAAATTAACCAACTAAATTAAAGGTGTGAATACAAAAATTAAACTTAAATGTGTAAGATAAACTTAAAGGGTGTAAATGTAACTTTACTAAAAACACAAACTCACTAAAAATACAAAAAATGATATTATTCTTAAGAATTTCAAGAATAAGCAAGTACGAAGGTACAATTTAAAAAATATAATAATTGAAACTTTTTTTAATAGCATGTTAACGTAGGGGAATATATGAGAAACGTAAATTAGTTTTTTTTTTTTTTTTTTTTTTTTTTTTTTTTTTTTTAAGCTTAGTTCAGTGGAAATCTTTGTACAACCCTAACCTAGCGATCTCAAGTGGGAATCCCTACCCACACACTGGTGTCCTCCTTGCCTAAGCTCAAACCATTACGGGGAATTTTTTTGTGGTGTGCATGAATCGAACTTGTGACATACCCCCAGGATGGGAACCCTTAAGGGAAAACTCATCCTACCTCAAACCAGCTGGGCTGTAGAAACGTAAATTAGTTGTACTCATTTTTTATAAAGCAAATAATTATTTTACAAAAGAATAATATATAAGATGCAATAATTTTGAGATAAACAAATCGAGTATATAAATATCGTTGTCTTGTTGTTTGCTCTATGAATTGAGTTGACTTAAAAAAAACAGATTAGTTTTTTAAAATACTGAAATTATATATATAACTATGGCATGAACAAGTAGCTACTCGGTATAGTTTAATAGATGTGAAAAAAGAGTCATAAATTCAGCGGGAACATTGTTTTGAAGATAAAATTCAACATGGGCGACGTCTATAGTTGACTTTCTCTATCAATTTGCTATGGTTGACTTGACCCTCAAGTCATGTATCCATTTTGAAAGTATCATTTGAATTATATCTTGCAGTTAAACTTGAGCCCACAGGTTTTGTTGTTTTAATACCCTCTAGCATTTAAAAGTAGGTTTAATTAACCAAAAGATAATATAGTTTAGCTTAAAGAATGCAGGTGTTGGTATAAGAATAACATACTATACCAAAAATATAAAAACAAATATACAGAAAACTCTATGGACGTTGCAAATGCGGCTATATTAATAAGGCCATAAAATAGTAGTCCTACGACAGCAGCAACAGAAGTTACAACCATAGCGACATAACGACAAATGAGAAAAATAAACAGAAACATAATACATATTTGTACAATAATCCCGGGGCATGACGAGAAGCAAAAGAAGGGAAAGAAAGTCATCACAAATTGGGGCAATGGGAGAAGAGATACGACAACCAATATTAGATATGACGACAACAGGGGCCAATGATCTCTAGCTCAGCTGGTTTGAGGTATGGTGGGTTTTCCCTTAGGGGTTCTCATCCTGGGGGTAGGTCACATGTTCGATCCATGCACACTACAAAAAAATTCTCCGTGACGGTTTGAGCTTAGGCAAGGAGGACATTGGTGTGTGAGTAGGGATTCGAACTTGGGACCGCTAGGTTAGGGCTTTACAAGAATTTTCACTGAACTATGCCTTTTAAAAAAAATATGACGACAATAGGGAAGTTGAACGATGTGAGTGGACATAAATGAAAATTCTGATATCAAATTAGCATTGAACATCCATAAAGTATTGTGTACTGTTGATTAACTACTTATTAAGAGTACAATAATAATGACTATGAAAAAGACTTGATCTAAATATAACCCTTAATTATGATAAAGACAGTAACAATACATCTTAGTATGTGAGGGGCACTTCAAGATGACACAATGAACCGGCCAACAATTTGGTGGGGGGGTGGGGGGGGTCGTCATTATTGCCAAAATTGAACTAGATTAACCAAAATTCAAAAGTACACTAAAAATAAACATGAATTCAATCTAGAATTCCCAAATCGTTGGGCAACGACCCTCTCTTTGGCTTCCATCTCGAATTCACCATTAAGAATCCCCTTCCCAAACCCCATTCAGTGCCATTTTGTGGTGCCCATCCCCTACAGCCCAATAAACCTGAACCTCCATCTTATTCTCCTTTACCTGTTTAGCCTTATACCTCATCAACATAACAAATCCTACAAAAATTAAGAAAAAAAGTATTACAAATGTGAAAATTATTATTAAAAATCTCAAATCGAGCTTTCACTATTTTTTTAACAACAAATTTTTACTTTTTGTGGGACTTGAACCCATGACCTCCCTAACTTAAAACTTTGCTTCTACCATTGAGCCACCAACCCCATTAGTATCAAGCTTCACCTAAACAATTCAAATTATACAAAACGTATATCTATTTAATAAACATTGAGTGTCATTCATATACATTGATTGCGCTTATGAATGTAGACAAGCCTATTAGTTGTATAAAAAATATGAAACAACATTACTACGTATCTGTGAAGTATAATATAAAATTACATGGTAAATAATAATAATAATTGAAGACTAAGTTCAAATTTGATAAATTACTCATGAACTAAACTTAAGCTCGATATAGATATACTATCAAAATATTTTAAATTAAACGAGCAGAATGAAAGTTTAGTTTGGGTAAAGCTCATCTCCATTCATTTACACCAATGATGACAATTAACACATCTTCCTTTCATGTACTAACAAAAGATATTTGCAATCAAATGCTGCTTTTGGCCTGATGGTATCATAGTATTAGATAAGAGTTTATATTTTCAAGTAATAAGAATTCAAATCATATTGGTGACAAAAAAAAAAGTGTTCATTAAAAAAAAACTTATAAAAGATATGTAATCCAACAATCAGCTACTTTTAATCATTTGGGAACGTTATTAGAAACTTAAAGCGTCCAATAATTTAATTGTAAATTGAATTCTAAAGGTTAGGTATAGTCTTTTGTTGAAATTAAAAGTTTTTAATGATGGGCATCAAGTGATAGCATGTGTGGGGATACTTATGGGAACATAGACCAGCATCCATCATCATTGTCATATCTCAATCTCCATCAAAATATCTTCAAACCCATTACCAGGAAAGTAACAAACAATATAAGACTAAATATCACGTTATTTATAAATAAACTTTTAAACAATATGCCAAATCATCTATAAGGAGTGTTGCCAAAATTGGAATGTTTGATTTTTTTTTTTTTTTTTTTAAGAGAAACTTTCATTAACACACCAAACAACAAGCTATCCCCAAGACGGAGATAACAAGCGAACACCACAAACGACTATACAATTACATCAAATCGAATTTAGACCATCTAACCCAATCCATACTACAACCTTTGAGAGCATTCACATCCCGTTCCCCATCCCCTATTTCCTCACAACCAATCACAACCACATACTACATTAAAAATCATTACAGTTTCTCTCTCCCCCACTCACAACCACTTTCAACAAATATTAAAAAATAAATACAGTTTCCTGTTTTCCCCAAAAGATTCTCAAATAACCCCAATTATACCGATCAACAGTAGATTCCCCATTTTTCTTTACTCACAACCCCTCATACCCACCCCATATAATTTGGGGGACACCCTCACATAAAAATGGGGGATGGGCTGTGAATGCTCTGAATCTATGTTTATACCAAAAAAACGCCAATGTCTTAATATCGGTCACTAACTTTACCACATTGGAGTCCACGTTAGAGAAAACCTTTTCGTTTCTGGCCTTCCAAAGCACCCAACAAGCGATAATAATAATACCTTTAAGAACTTCCTTCTTAGTAACCATCGCACCACAACACTCGTGAATCGACATCAAATCTTTAACGTGAAACGCATATATCAACGGAATATGACACCAACTAGAGATACCGTACCACACCCCTGCCGTCAACCCACATCCCGTAAAAAGATGTTCCGCAGATTCGTCTTCAACATATATCAACGGAATGTTTGATCTTTTTTTCAATTAAAGCTTTAACTAAAGTCTAAAAACATTTGTATTTAAGCAAAAAATAAAAGAGGTGACAACAACACGGGCAAAATGCACTATGATAATGATAAGACTACAGCTTGTACCTTGATTTGGAGACGAGGACGTTGCGAGAATGGTTAGAACTATTGCTGAACCGTAGGGGTCGTTGGCTCCACCTCTTTGCAAGATGGTCCATCTTTTTTGTTTGGTCAAGTCACCTCTAACTGACTATTAAAGTTTCAAAAGTGTAATACTCATGATTTCCACCAGTAACTTTGTCATTTATTCTTTACCCCACTTTTTTTAAATTTTGGACTTGTTTGAACCGGTACAAAACTAGTTAATTTCTAAGAAAATTCGAATTGGCATTTGTGGTCCGGACCAGCCTAGCTAAGTCTCGGTCAATTTTTTTTTTTACTTTTCTGTTTTTACTCGGTGTCTTAGACCCGCGGTTTACTTTTACTACGATCCATCTTTACGATGTACCCGTTTGTGTTTGTTAAAAGATTTAAGAATGTGTTTAATTTTTAAACTAGAATAAGTTAAGTATATGCATGCATTAAAAAATTATTAGTTCAAATATAATGTTAAAAGAAACAAATGAAAAGAAAGACGGGGTGATAGAGATAGTAAACTTGGGTCCTTGCCCTTCTCTCATTCACCATAATGTATATATAATGATTACAATAATAATCACAATAACTATCCTTCCATAATTGGTGGAAGACTTTACAAATATAAAGGATGACTATAACTACCATTGACTTTGCGTAATATATCTCCTATTATACCCCCGCAGTCGAAGCAGCAGGAGACCGAATGCTTAGACTGGATCTGAAGTCTTCAAAGAGCTGGCGAGGAAGGCCTTTGGTGAAGATGTCAGCGATCTGGTAGCGAGAGGCAACGTGAAGAACTCTAATGTGTCCGCGTTGTACTCGCTCTCTGACAAAGTGGATATCTAATTCAATGTGTTTGGTCTGTTGGTGTTGAACAGGGTTACCGGACAGATAGACAACACTGATATTATCACAATAGACAAATGTGGCTTTATGAAGCGGTTTATGCAATTCAAGCAAGAGATTGCGTAGCCAACAGATTTCAGCAACAACATTTGCGACACCGCGATACTCGGCTTCGGTACTGGAGCGGGATATGGTGGGCTGCCGTTTGGATGACCAGGACAAGAGATTTGTACCATAGTAGACACAGTATCCCGAAGTAGAGTGTCGTGTGTCTGGGCAGCCGGCCCAGTCGGCATCAGTGTATGCAATTAATGAGGCAGATGGGACGGGCGCGAGTGTGAGGCCCAGAGAAGACGAGCCTTGTAGATAGCGAATGCGGCGGACCAATGGGTGGTCATGGGGGCATGCATATGCATGCAAATCTGTTGCACGACGTAGATAATATCAGGGCGTGTGAAAGTGAGGTACTGAAGAGCCCCTGCTAAACTGTGATAGAGGGTTGGGTCTTCAAACGGTGAACCTGTCGCGGAGCTGAGTTTGGAGCCGGAGTCGACGGTAGTCCACTGGTTTGCAGGATTCCATTCCCGCGCGTTTGATGATGTCATGAGCATACGCCTGTTGAGATAAAAACATTGAGTTTCCCGTTCTTTTCACTGAGATGCCGAGAAAATAGCTTAAGGGGCCCAAATCCTTCATTGCGAATTCAGTGCTGAGATTATGCATGAGTTGTTGACGAAGAGCGTCAGAAGATGTAACCAACAAAATGCCGTCTACATAGAGGAGCAGGTAGGCCGTGTGACCAGGCCGATTGAGGATGAAGAGAGAATTATCGCATCCACTTGTCGAAAAACCAATTTGAGAACATAATCAGTGAACCATTGGTACCATACCCGTGGAGCTTGTTTTAACCCATATAAAGACTTTTTGAGACGACAAACGTGACTAGGAAAGTCTTTGCTACGAAAACCCATGGGTTGGTACATGAAAACTGTTTCATTGAGAGTTCCATGTAAGATGGCATTGGTGACATCCAGTTGGTGAACCGGCCATGAGTGACTGAGAACAATAGAAAGAACTGTGCGGATGGTGGCCGGTTTAATGACCGGACTAAATGTTTCTCCACAATCAATGCCCACCTGCTGTAACCTACCATCACAAACTAAACGAGCTTTGTATCGCTCAAGAGATCCATCAGAATTAAATTTGTGTTTGAATAACCACATGCTACGAATTACATTCATGTTTGGGTGTTGTGGTACTAATTCCCAAGTCTCGTTTTTCATAAGTGCATCATACTCAGTCATCATTGCACGATGCCATTCAGGTGAGGACAGGGCAAAGGCGGGTGATTTCGGGATGGGGACAATGGTGATGGTGTGTAAGTTTAGGAATCGTTTGGGTTTGGAGATGCCGTCCATGGCACGGGTGCGCATGGTACGTGTAGGGAGAGGATCGGGTGAGGGGGATGAGGTGGAAGGGTCGGGTGAGGTTGGTGACGATTGGGCCGAGGATGGAGATTGGGTCGTAGGTGGGGAAAAGTTTGGTGAGGTGTGGGCCGCAGAGGGATGTTGGGCCTGAGGTATATGTGAGTGGGACGGGAGATGGTGGTTTGATGTAGAAGGGGGATTTGATGGTTGGGCCTGAGGTGTTGTTGGAGAATGGGCCTGAGGTGACGGTTGGGCTGAGTTGTGGGACGAGAGTTGGTCAGGTGGGATAGAGTGGATATGAGGCCAAAATAGTGGGTGAACAGAGGTGTTTAGGAAGTCATAGGAGTGTGGAGTGTTAGGTGTGGGTGTGGTCATATATTTGAAGGGGTAGATGGTTTCGTCAAACAAAACATGACGAGATATGGTGATTTGGTTTGTTGTGAGATCGAGGCATTTATACCCCCGGTGTTGTGAGGGGTAGCCAAGGAAGACACAAGGGTGAGAACGAGGAGAAAGTTTATTCATGGTGGTGGAGGGGATTAGTGGGTAGCAGAGGGAGCCAAACACGCGAAGGTGTTCGTAGGATGGGGCGCGGTGGTAGAGAAGTTCGGTTGGTGAGTGGTATTGGTGGGTTTTTCCGGGTAGAATGTTGTGGAGATAGGTGGTGACATCAAGGGCATGATGCCAAATTGTGGGGGGAGATTGGCGTGAGCAAGAGAAGTACGAACCATGTTATTGATGGTGTGTATCTTGCGCTCTGCCTTGCCATTTTGAGAGGAGGTGTGTGGGAAAGTGAGGCGGAAAAGCATGCCATTTTGGGTACAAAATTGTTTAAAGGCATTATTGACATATTCTGTGCCATTATCACATTGAAAAGTTTTTATGGGTTTGCCAAATTGGGTTGTTATCATTTTAGCAAATTGAGAAAATATACTAAACACTTGAGATTTATTTGCTAAAGGAAATGTCCAAAGAAAATTTGTGTAATCATCCAAAAATAATATGTAATACCGGTGACCCTCGTTTGTGAGGACAGGCCAAGTCCATAGGTCACTATGTATGATATCAAACGGTGCAATGGTGCAAGTAGTAGAAGTAGAAAATGGTAAACGAATGCTCTTTCCCAAAACACAAGAGTGACAAATGTTTTTATTATTATTGGAACTAACATCAATAAACCTAGATTGTTTCAAAGAATTCAAAAGGTTTGGGTCGGGATGACCAAGCCGTTGATGCCATAATTGTTGAGAAAGAGCAGCAAAAGAAGTAGGAGAAGTGTGCTGTGTGGCGGGAAGAGGCAGCAATGGATAGAGATCACCGCTGCTGTTGCACCATAGGATAGGGATCCGGGTCTTGAGATCCTTCATAAGAAAACCAAAAGGGTCAAGTTCTATGGAAAGGGAATTATCGGTGGTGAGTTTTCGGACAAAGATTAAGTTTTTGATTAATTTAGGGGAGTATAGGACATTGTTTAATTTAAAAGGTGGGTAGGGTGGTGGTAGGTTTGTATTGCCCCTGTCCTGTGACCGGAATGGTATTACCATCACCGACAATAATATATTGAGTAAAAGCATTACTAGAACAAGATTGGGAATTACCTGATGGTTGGAGATAGTGACCACCTGCGCCAATGTCCATGATGGAGTTCCAATCCGGCGGGTTCAATGTCATCGTGTGCATGGCCTGTTCAATGTTGGTCGGGGTGTAGGCTGCATGTGCAGAATTGGGACGGGGCCCGAGAATTCCAGCCTGTGTGTTTGGCTGATGTTGGGCCGAAGTAGGATAAGAACAAGGTGGCTGGGCCCAACCGGCCCAATTAGGTGAGATGTTATAGTGTCCAGTGGGGTTATAAGGTGTATTGGGCCGAGATGTGTGATAACTATTGGGGTTATAAGGTGGATTGGGCCAAGTGGGCGGGAACTGGGAGTATTGAGAGTAAGAAGAACTCTGTGAATAATGTCCACGACCGCGTGGCCATGATTCCCGGCCGCGGCCTCGTCCCCGACGAGCACGTCCCCGACCACGCTCGGTGTAATATTCGGCACGATATTTCAGGTTGTGAGTGAGATGGAGGAGGTGGGTTTGAAGGTTGAGAGTTGGAGGTGGTGTGTAGAGCGGTGCCAACACTTTTGGCAGCGAATTGTGCCTGAGTAGCTTTCTGGTTCTCGTTCATACACAGCTGCGAGGTGATTTCGGTGAAGGATGGTAAGGGCTTGGTGTTGCTGAGGATGGTTCCAATAGTTTTAAGTCGTCTCGCAGGTTTTCGGACACGTGGCGGAATTTAATTGGTCCGTAGTAACTCAGAATCTAAAGATGTTTGAGACGTCTCGGGAACTGAGAACCGTCTTTTCAAAGACAGTTGAGGGGGCTAGTTTTCGCAAATGGTCTCGGTCAATGGTCATTTTTCGCCATTTTCTCTTAATTTAATGTGTGGATTAGATTGCGAAGCGTGTTTGTCCAACACTTGTAGCCTAGTTGGTTCAGGGCCTTAAGTTTCTTATGGGAGGCTTGGGTTCAATTCCCACTAGCTACATTTGGAGGACATTGGTGGAGGGGAAATGAGGGATGACCCAGGCCATTGGCCTGGGTTCGAGTCCTGATCCCGACCGGTTTTACCGATTATTTCACTGTCGTGCCTTCGGGTGGGTGAGTGGTCGGGTTTTCCCGGGAATTGGTGGCAATTGGTGGCCCAGGTACTCTCGAGTACCTGATTCGCCAAAAAGGTACCCGAGAGTGCTCGGAAATTGATTCGTTGGCCGTTAAAAAAAACACAGATTGCGAAGCGTGTGTTCCACGTACAGGAATTAAGATAAAGATGGAGCACAATGCCGATAATACCCCTTAGGGAACACTTCATTTAAGGAGTAATATAAAGGGGAGTGGCTCGTGATATACGTGGGACCAAAGGGCTTTGCTGTAAAAGTGACCAAAGTTTATTACAAATCACGCGTTTCCCAGCCACCGACGCCCCATTAACTATCCACTCACCGTTGATAATTATCCATTTCTCCCGCCACGTCATCATTCATGACGCCATAAACCTTAATTTATTTATTAAAAAATATATATATAACAATTTTTTTTAAGTAATATTAAAAAATAAATTTCTTTGCATGTTTTTACGGGGTGCGGTTTCTCGTTTACGGTTTTGTCGACTATTGGGTCGTGGTGTAAAATCGGGCCTATTTTCGCTTTTCATATCAAAGACTTATTATTGATTGCGAAAGGAAATAGAAACAAAGAAGCTACGAAGATTATTCATGGGATCGTTATGGTTACCCTTTGGGTCATTTGGAATGTTATGAATGAAAAGATTTTTAGAGAAAAAGAGGCGAAAATTGGTGAGGTTGTGGCTAAAGTTAAGTCGTTGTCTTTCCTTTGGCTTAGGTAGCGTTCAAGGTTTAAAAAATTAGCTTGGAAGCATAGTTGCAAAAGTCGTTCGAGTTGACCGATTACTCGCCGAGTACTCGCTACAGGGTGGGTCACCGAGTATAGCCGAGTTGGCCGAATATTCCGAGTACTCCACGCATAGGCCGATTCGACCCCCCGAGTACTCGCCCGAATAGACCGAGTACTCGTAGCTCCCCAGTTGGCCGAGTTGGTAGCGCCTAGCGAGTTCTGCAACCATGCTTGGAAGGACTGGGCATTGTACCGATTGTATATATTATAGCTCTGCTTTGCATCGGTCCTTGTTTTGAGAACTGTTTGTGTGTTTTTAATGAAGTTCACCTTAAAAAAACAATAGAATAAATGCAAATATATAGTTTATTTCTTGTCGTGGTTGTTATCTGCTTAATTAAATAATAAATAAAAAATAAGCAAAATGTGTAAAAGGATAACATCATATCTTAGTGTGAAACAATTAATATGAAATCATTAAAGTTTAAAGAGAAAAACTTTAAAAATACGTCAAAATACGACTACTGTATATGCATTTGAATATATATCCAAATAATGTCTTTTTAGTCACAACCAGGATCCAGTATAACTTTTACTATGGTCAAACCCATATTATTTGACCCACAATTTTTTTCACAGATGCACCCTATCATTTTTATTTGTTATGGATATATGATAGATAAATTGTTTCTATTATTAGTATGTTTGTACGTATTTACGTAATCAAACTAATCCATTTCGCAACTTATTTTTTAGATATGTCATGATCCTAAGCGGAAAAGCGTATGGAGATGTTGAACGTAGATGGCCGATTTTTTAACTTGATTTTTTGACATTCTCGCATAGAATGATCGATATCTAGTCGATTTTGTAGAGACACGTAGCGTATACATTGCATACGTGCATATTCGTGTATGTATTTTCACATCCATAAACATGATAATACCAAAAAAAAAAGGAAGGGAAAGAAGTGTATTTTTATACTTTGTGCATATCAGTATATAATATTTTTATATCTAAAATAATATCATTATATAATACATACTTATGTTATTAATTTTTTTTTTACCAAAACATACATTACATATATAACTAATTAATAAATTTGATTTTTTTTTAATTTTCAAAAATTAAAATCATACATCAAAAACTAAGTTACATTTAGATAATAAATAAACAAGCAACAAGTTGCGCCGCTATCCCGTTTTTAAATTGCAAAACCTATTCTACTAAAAACAAATCTTGGTTCATCGGGATCTGCGAATCACTGTGTGGACCACCTTCTGCACCGCTTCAAAAAGCGAACTGCCTCAGGGGCTAGAGATCTAAATGTGTCAAAGGCAAATGGAATAAACACGTGATGATTCTCTAAACATGCTGCCACGTGTTTAACAACCTTTATAGCTCCCGCCCTCAAAACCGCATGTCCTGGAACGAAGCCACTCTATCTCCGTCCCACCAACGGGGACACCCAGTGAGGTCGATACACGCATGCTTACCCCCGCCCAGCCAAACACAAGGACGTCCGCAGGACGCAGGGTAGACCTCCCCTCTCGCGGATCAGTCAGAAAGTTAAAAGGTGCTTCTTTCTTGACTAAGATTCCGGCACGCCTAAACACGTCCCATAAAACATTTCTAACCCAATCTTGACGATACTTGAACCCTGACAATTCCTTACAGTGGAGGGCATGTTCGCCAAATCTATCCAAACAAGCTTTTTTTGCATATGGGGCACGATCCATCTGAAAGGAAAAGAGGAATCATGAGCCGGTATTTGAGAATGACCCTATATTTAACTGCTGGCATCTTTTTCCCAAGACCTTCACACTATACATGTCCATATTACGTATGCATGCATGTATATTACCTAGTTTCTTGTAAACGTGGCCAACTCAAATGTTGACTTCCAACTAGTTCCAACGGTTCAACCAATAATTCAATATATTCATATTCATAGCCACTCTCTTGGTTTGCTTACATATATTTGCATTCCCAAATTAATTTGTTACGATCTGTCGATCTTATCTTCTACTTTCCTAAAAGCATATAATCTGAGTTATGAAATCTTTCTATTTTGACATTTTTAACATCATTTAGTTTAATAAGTACCCAAGAAATGTTTTGGTGATTAAATACCTTCACTCTTTAAATTTATTAAGGTACAGATATATATGATTAATAAAAATAGATTAGAACTAGAACTAGAAGAAGTTCGATCTTAAAAATAAAATGTATTATTAAAGATAATAAAAAAATAGATTGCATGAAAGTGATACTAAAAAAATATATTTCTTCATATTTAAAAAAAAAACAGTATTTTATCAATAGGAGTTGCTCCACGAGTATGTGACTTATCGAGCAGTCTAATCAAATCTCGATTAACTTCTACCCTATAAGAGCACCCGTAGTGGCAAAGTTATGTGGCGTTATAAGCCACCATAGCGCCGGGAACACCGCCCCCCCAGGCGCTATGGTGGCGTTATGGTGGTATCAAGCCTTGAGCATAGCGAGCGTTTTTCTTGGGAGAATGTGCCTTTGACCGTTGTTGAACGGTCCAAAATTAAAAAAAAAAATCTGATTTATTTAATTATTATCTATATATATATATACTTCATCTTCTACAACATAAACACACACATATACAATTCACACACACAAACAATTCATACATACACACACTCTTTACAAACCAAAAACCAAAAACCAAACCTATGGCAGCCTGGACGAATACAGAGCAACTCGAGTTAGTGCGGGCGTGGATAAACGTTAAGGAGATCCCGTCAACCAATAGGCGGGCTTTTTGGCAGGATGTGTTGGTTGAGTTCAACCAAATCACGGGAACGAACCACCGTAACGTTGACCAGATCTACAGTAAGTGGCATTCTATACGAACTAACGTTGATAGGTGGCATGGAGTCTATTCAGCGGCGATGCAGGCGCACCCAGGGGTTAGCGAACAGATGGCAATTCAGTTGACACACGACGCCTATCGTCAACAATACGATAGCGACTTCTCAATCACCAATCTTTTGTCGTGGTCTCTGATGCGTTTTCACTATGTTTAATTTTTAATGTTTAGGCTTTATGTTTAATGTTACGTTTTATGTTTTGTGTTCTATTTGTAATGTTTAATGTTTTAGGCTTTATGTTTAATGCGTTTTCACCAATCTTTTGTGTTTAATGTTAGTTTATTTTAAAAGATTACATAATATTTTAAATTTAAACCACATAAACACATAAAATTACAATCCTAAATTACTTATTACAAACAGAGTTCCTAATCCTAAACTACTTATTAAAACGTTACATAAACACATTACATAAAGACATTACATAAAGACATAATATAATCCTAAATTACTTATTAAAACCTAAACCTCCCACTACGGAGAGTAGTTGTCCCACTCGAGTGTGTAGTACTCGGGGGATAGGGAACGTGAGTTGTCCCTCCCATCGGACCTTGCATCCGAGGGGAAGTAGTAGTTCTCCCCACGAGGGGAAGGCATGCTCCAAAGGCGCTCCTCCTCCTCAAGTTCCCTGAGGGCTTCCAAGTCCTCAGGAGTTGGGTCCCCATATTCACGGGGTGGGGTGGGGATAGGTTGGTGGTGGTGGAGTGGGCAAGTATTATGGGGGGTGGGGATAGGTTGGTGGTGGTGGGTGGGGGTATTCTGGGGGGTGGGGATAGGTTGGTGGTGGGGGGAGGGGATAGGTTGGTGGTGGGGGGAGGGGATAGCAGCAGCAATTCGGGGGGTGGGGGCCGACACTCTCAGTCGGTCCATTTCATTAATAGCCATGGTATAATCCATGGCCCAGGCCCATTCTTCATCCGTGAAGTCATCATCGACTTCAGAATGAGGAAAGGTTGGTGGTGCCGCAGCAGGAGGAGGAGGGTGATAAATCCAATGTTGTGGAGGAGGAGGAGGAGGAAGAGGAGGTTGTGGAGGAGGAGGAGAGGAGGTGAATGGTAGTCTCCGGGGCCGGCCCCGTCCCCGGACCCGGCGAGCATACTGCCGGACATTAGAAGGTCCGGCAGCTCCTGCTTGAAAACTGCCCATATTATTCATTGTGTTCAAGATGAGGAAAGGATGAGGAAGAGGTGTGACTGAGATTTGGGAGGAGGGGGTATTTATAGGTGTGACTGAGATTTGGTGGAGGGGGGGAAACTTTGAAATTCAAACTTTGAAATTTAAACGTTTGGGGGGGGGGGGGGGCAAAGTTTGAAATTCAAACTTTGAAGTAGGAGGGAAACTGTTTGAAATTCAAACGGTTTGAAACAGTAACCGTTTGAAATTCAAATTTTTTTTTTAAATTTTATTTTTTAATACTAAATAATTTTTTTATTATTTTATTAATTTAATAAACTTTCAGTCTAAATTTTTATTTTTATTATTATTTTTATTTTTAATGAAATATTATTAAGTATTAAATATTCTTATTTAAATAAAAAACAATAATTAACCAATCATTACCAATCATTTATAACCCCAACATAACCCCCCTCCGGATATATACCATCCGCCAAGTAGTATCCATGCTCGTAGTAATTATTATTTGCATAAAACCCACATTTCGGTATTGTTCCGCCAATGTAAGACTCTAGCAATGGCGAAAACTGAAAAGTATTTATGTCGTTCATACACCCGGCTAGACCAAAGAAGGCCAACCAAACCCACATGTCTTGTGAGGCAACTGCTTGTAAAACCAACGTTGGTCCCTTTTGGTCACCGCGTGTATGTTGACCTCGCCATGCGGTTGGACAAGCATGCCATCGCCATTGACGACAATCTATACTACCAATCATACCGGGTAATCCATGTTTTTGAATATGCGCTTCATATAGTTGTTGAAGGTCGCTCCATGTCGGGTTTCTCAAGTATCTTTTTCCATATAATTGGGATACTCTAAAGTATCGCGTGTGGTTTTCTCCGCCATCTTCAAATACTCATCATTGATATCGTATGTGTTCCCGTAGGCGAGCACACGTATTGCGGAAGTCACCTTTTGAATTGTTGTTCTCTAAATCTCCGGTGATGCGCAAAAATAAGTTTTTACGCATCCGAAATCTTCGTCTAAACAAATCAGGGACGTAAACCGGATCGGCATTGAAATAGTCATTCATCAAACGCTCATTGGCGGCTACACGGTCTCGCTCTATATATTGCCTAGACAATATCGGCCGTGGGACGGAAGTACCTACAGCTTCAACTGCGCTAGAAAATAGTGTAACCGCACTCGAAACGGCCTCATCTTTAAAAAACCGATTATATAGATCGATAAACGAGTCATCGAAGTGAGGAGGAGACGACATTTTGATGATTTGTTTGTATGTTGAATTTGTTTGAGAGTTATTGAAAAGTATGTGTGTATTGTATGTGTGCTACATATATGGATATATATATAGAGTGGATGAAATTTTTTTTTTTAAATTATAGAATATGGCCGTTTATGACCGTTGGGTAACGGTCACTTCACCAAAACAAGATGAAAACGCCTGTTGTCTGTAAAACCAATCTTCACCATAACGCCACCATAGCGCCTGGGGGGCGGTGTTCCCGGCGCTATGGTGGCATAAAACGCCTCATAACTAAGCCAGTACACATACTCTAAGTGATAACTTCCCATTTTTGTTTGAAAAATATGTCGTCTAAACGACAACATTTATAACTTTATAGTATACCATAGTTGTTTATCCAAGAAATTCCCCCAACACCACTAGTACTATAATCGTCACTACATAGAGCAACCACTCACTACCGCCGGTGATCGTTCCCACAACAACCACCATGAAAAGTAAAACCGAAATCAAAATGTAACTAAATAAAAAAAAAAAAAAAAAAGCCATTAAGCCATTTTTTTTTTTTTCAGAATTGAGGAAATTTTGTATGAACAAATATAGGTTTTTAAGGTGATAGAAAAGTATTTATATGTTAAAGGAATTTAAGGATTTGTTTTTTTATAAAACTAGCCGCTGTATAATGACTTTATTTAAAATATTTTAGTGTATAATTTGTATTAAGATATACGTTGTTTAAATTGATAAAGATCTAATATATATACTTTTTATATAAAATATAATTGCAAATGATTTATTTCATGCATTTTTATTTAATAATTAAAAATTGAAACTTGAATTATTAATTTTAAAAATTGAAGTTGAAACTAGATTTTCATAGGGGTCACTCCAGACTTAAAACATGCTCAAGATTCTCAAAGACGTACTGCTCTCCATTCAAAGTTGTTGTACACGTCAGTGTGGGTGGATTAAAGAGTGGATTTTTTTTTAATTAACCTAAAATTAATTCTACATTGACAAAAAGGGTAAATTACATAAGGACGTTAAGTAGGCAGACAACAAGCTGCGGCTGCTGCGCCGTCACCCCTTTTGGATGATATAATGAATAATATCTTCTTGATTAACTTTGTTATAATATTGCAGTACTTATTTTTCAAAAATTTATTTGTGGAAAATGTATTTAAAGATCTAAACCTATTTTGTATACAATTGTTATCCATGGAATTACCGAAAAAGTATTTTCAAAAAATATTTAAGGATCTCAACCTATTTGGTATACAATTCTTTATCCATGGAAATTGGATCAAAAATTGATTCCAATATTTTGTTATTATCTTATTTTTCCATCTACTATTGATGACGTGTATGTTAAATAAATAAATAAAAAGAGCTAAATTAGATAAAAAGCAAGAGAAAATAGTAAAATAGGATTTTAAATTTTTAAAAATGGAACAAAAATTATAGACATTTACAAAAGTAACTAAAAAAACATCAATTTGTATCCTCTTTTGATTCTATTGCCAGCTGGGATATTATAATTAATAGATCTAATACACATTGAATCTCTCTCTATATATACTTGTATTCTCCATCGACAAACAATCCTATCTTCTCTAAACCTTTTATATATACGTTCTCTTATTTACTATTTCATTAACTCATCAGAGTTGCCATTATGGCCGGTGGTGGAATACCAATCGGTCCCGGCGGTGATAAAGCTTACCCCGGGAACCTCACTCTTTATGTCACCTTTACTTGCGTTGTTGCTGCCATGGGTGGTCTTATTTTCGGTTACGATATCGGAATCTCCGGTAATATTATCACACCTTCATTCATTATTATACGATATAATAGATTTTAGGGTGTGTGTTCTCCGTTAAAAAAAAATATTAACACGGTTCATTTTTCCAACGAAAGCTTATTACTATATATATTAATTAATATATTAATTATCAACTGTTGGTGAAACAGTTGATAATTGATATATAGTAATTTGACCACATCACTAGTTCTTATTATACGATATAATAGATTTTAGGGTGTGTGTTCTCCGTTATAAAAAAATATTAACACGGTTCATTTTTTCAATGGAAAGGCTGTAGAGTTACTTAGTCGAGTATAACAGGTCATTCATATTAATGTTATGACCATAATACATATGAATATAGTTTTTAAAAGACGTAGGGTTAGCCGATTAGGGGTTTTCATAAGATCTTATAAAACCTTTTTTTATGGTGGTATGATTTCTTTGTTACTTATTTATTTTGTTATATTATGTTACAAAAATAAAAATAGGTGGAGTGACGGCAATGGATCCATTTCTAAAGAAGTTCTTCCCATCGGTTTACCGAAAACAATCGGCGGATCATACGACAAACCAGTATTGTAAGTTCGACAGTCAAACGTTAACCATGTTCACGTCGTCTTTGTATCTTGCGGCGTTGTTGTCGTCGTTGGTTGCATCGACCGTTACCCGGACACTTGGAAGGAAGCTCTCCATGCTTTTTGGAGGTGTCCTGTTCTGTGCCGGTGCTCTGATTAACGGTTTTGCTCAAGCTGTTTGGATGCTCATCGTTGGTCGTATTCTTCTTGGATTTGGTATTGGATTTGCCAATCAGGTAATTTTTTTATTTTGTTTTTTTTCATATTCATTAGTTTACTTTTTTTTTTCTTTTTAAAAAAGTAAAGTAGATCTAATTATATCATATGACAATTTCTGATAATAATAATTTGGAAGGACATGAGACTTTATGGATTTATTTTATTATTTGCTTAAATATTCTTTTTAATCATAACGCTGTGTTCCCGAGTTAACTTAAAGATGGAAAAGAAAGGAAAAGAATTGAAGGAAGGGAAAGGAAAGGAAAAGAAAGGATAAATGTTCTTTCCTTCCGTTTCCTTCCAAATCGGAAGGAAAACTAAACTAAAGGATTTTAACTAGTTTTCTTCCATTTCCTTTCTTTTCCCTCCTTTAATGAAACTCGGGAACACACCATATTTTGTTTTCCTTTCTTTTCCTTCTTTTAATGAAACTCGGGAACACATCTTTCCTTTCTTTTCCCCTGTTTAGTTAACTCGGGAACACAACGTAAGTTCATAACTATATGTTTACCAGTGTTTAATTTTATGAAAAAATAAATTTCATCATTATTGAGTAAAGTTTGTTAAAAATTTAAAAAAAAAAACGGTGGTAATTTTTCAGTACTAGAATTTGCTTAATCCAAATTTTATATTCAATATTAAATATTTAAATGTGTTACTTCAGTTCAAATAAATTACTTCTGACACTAGTTTTTAACTTTTTGACCAACCACGCAACTTGCTTTCGTAAACAAAATCCCTTCTCTGATTTCTTTTGTTTTGTTTTTAGTGTTTAATTTCAACTCGTTTGAAAAGATCAAAGCTACATTATTAATGAAAAGTTTAATTAACTTTAAAATAATTTAATAAAATATCTTTACTTTGTTGTTTTTTTCGTCGCACATGTTGTCACTTTGGATGTCTACCAATATCCCACCACCAAAACGTTTACTTGTGAAGGTGACAGCAACCCCAACACAATTGACTTCGACAATGACAAGGAAAATGATTTGTTTTATTAATAATCTAATATTGTAAAACATCTCCCCTAACATTAATAACGTGTATTATACTAAACTATAACTATACAAATAGTATTAAAAATAGTGTTATGTTATATTATGATTTCAAATTCTAATATAATTGTTTTGTTTTTAATTTCAGTCTGTGCCACTATATCTTTCGGAAATGGCACCATACAAGTACCGAGGGTCACTTAACATCGGCTTTCAATTGTCAATCACAATTGGTATCTTAGTCGCTAACGTATTGAACTACTTCTTTAACAAACTTGATGGCAATTTGGGATGGAGGCTTAGTCTAGGGGGTGCGGTGGTCCCCGCCTTAATTATCACGGTGGGGTCCCTGATCCTCCCTGAAACCCCTAACTCAATGATCGAGCGTGGCAATAAAGAAAAGGCGAGATCAAAGCTTCGTAGAATCCGAGGTGTTGATGATATTGATGAGGAATTTAATGATTTGATTTACGCGAGTGAAGAGTCAAGGAAAATCGAACACCCGTGGAGGAATTTGTTGCAAAAGAAATATAGGCCACAATTAACAATGGCTATATTAATCCCGTTTTTTCAACAATTGACCGGGATTAATGTGATTATGTTTTACGCCCCGGTGTTGTTCAAAACTATAGGTTTTGGCGATGATGCTTCACTTATGTCAGCTGTGATTACGGGCAGCGTAAATGTTTTGGCCACATGTGTTTCGATCTATGGTGTTGATAAGTGGGGACGTAGATTTCTTTTCCTCGAAGGAGGCACTCAAATGCTCATTTGTCAGGTTTGTACTAAAATGGACCCTTCACTAACACATAAAGTTACACAACTCAACAATTATTTTGACCAATTTAGGAGCCATTATTATATTATGTTTCTTGTTTTAAAATATTAACTTTTTTTTTTTTGGAATAGGTTGCGGTTGCAATTTTCATTGGAATCAAATTTGGAGTAAACGGAGATCCAGGCGATTTGCCCAAATGGTATGCCATAGTAGTTGTGCTTTTCATATGCATATACGTAGCTGGATTCGCGTGGTCGTGGGGCCCACTTGGATGGCTCGTGCCTAGTGAAATCTTTCCTCTTGAGATCCGTTCAGCTGCTCAGAGTATTAATGTTTCCGTTAACATGATCTTCACATTCATAATCGCTCAAGTGTTCTTAACCATGTTATGCCATTTTAAGTTCGGGCTTTTCCTATTCTTCGCCTTTTGGGTTGTTGTCATGACAATCTTCGTGTACTTTTTCTTGCCCGAAACAAAGAACATCCCGATTGAAGAAATGGTGATCGTGTGGAAGAAGCATTGGTTTTGGTCAAAATTTATGGTTGATGTTGATTACCCGAATGGCCTTGAACTAAGTAAAGGCGGTGATGTCGTAAAGAAAGTATAACAAATTCAGTATCATGTCAATTGTCATGTTTTAGTGATTTTATATATTGTTAAGTATTAGTAGTTTGTTTTAAAGAACCTCTACAACAAGAGTTTGATTTTTTTTAATGGTCAAGTGAATATAATGGTTTATCATATTTGATTTCTGAATACCGTTCGAGTTATACGATGATTGAATTGGATATTGGTCTAAAACTGTATCATTTTTATTTTTTTTTGTTATTTTAATTTGTAAATTAAGATATTGAAAGAGTCATAAGATGGTTACATACACATGAACCATAGAATTGACTTGCTATATTTAATGGTTTCCAGGCAAGAGACATATCACATTAAAGTAAAATCTGTCATGGCCAACTGGAACTTCAAACAATGTTATTATTTATGCCTTTATGATTACTTTTATGCAATAGCTGTGATATTGTTCACTAGTATTTTTTTAGGTAATAAGTTCACGAACCAACCAGTTAATGACGGTTAATGAAGGATAATAAGTTTACATAATTTAGTTATTGTGTATGGATTGTTTTTTTTTTTTTTTAAACAGAGAAGGGGATACTTTTATTCCACACGAAAAAACAAAACAAAACATAAGTGAGTACAAAGATTTCCTAACCAGAGGTTAGAGAAACCGGAAGTAAAGAAAAAAACAATATACTAACATATCCCTCGCCACATCTAATAGAATGATACTAACTCTCGACCAAAGTCTACGGGTCACCAATAATTGGAAGCTCTTGATCAACATAAGATAGAGGGATATGGTCCATATGGACTTTTATGTTTACGGATAACTCTACAGAACCTAGATCTTCGATCTCCACAGGCTTACTCCCACTATGTCTATGACTTGATACAATTTTGACCTTCAAGCTTGCACTCTATGGTTTTCTGATCCAACATAAGCAGACACATCCCTAACCAACCCCCCCCCCCCCCCCGGCAAACATATCCACCAAGACGCACCCACACCAAAATATTTGATAATCAAAGATTGTTACCCAATAATAATAGGACCACTTGAAATGCCATAATAACGGTTAATTTACTTAAGTGGGCTAATAACCTAATAGATTTGAGATTTAGACTATAGAATTATATTGGGTCTATTACAAACTTGCAAAATTTTCAAACCATTGGTGTTTACTAATTTTTAATGGATTGCAATTTTAATATATATTTAAATGTGCCCCTAGAAATTAGGCTAAGGCTGGGAGTCCTCCTCGCACCTCTTAAAAGACGGTCCTGCTGGATAGATGACTATATATTCGTGTAGTCTCGTGTTTTTGTCAATATGTTTATCGTAGCAACTTTAAATATCTAAACATGATATGTCCTTGAGATGAAATAGCAACCATGTTCGCACGAATGAGGAGTCTTCAATTTTCATTTCGCTACACATATGAAGTGTGTGACAAACTCGCGATCCCAGCCTTAAAGTGATTTTAAGGGTTTCAATTCCTTTTCTTAATTATTTTAACTTATAAACCGGTTAAGATGTATTTCTTGTCTAAAGTCGTTGACGTAGCATTTAGTTTTAGATCTTTTTTTTTTGTATAAAGATATAATAATGCTCTTTATTTGTAGACGTACCCCTCATAGCTTAAGCTGTGGGCATAAGTTTATTTCGGAGACCACATGTTCACATGTCCATTTGTCGTTTCGAACATGAAAACGTAACTCTAACCACAACCTTTTCTAAAGTTGTGGATTCTATAATTCACACTAATATATATAGCTTGACGCAAGATGTTGCAAGTAAACAGATTAAGACATAAAGTGGGTATTTTATTTTATAAAATAAATTATTTACATGTTTAAATAAAGACTTCTAATCTACATAATTTATATTTTTGAAGAAAGATATATATAACAAAAATGATACTTTTCGAACAAAAGGCCGAGATGATATCAGCGTGATGTTCCAAATAGCATCATACGTTATAATTAATTTGTATTAGATAATTTAATTACACTAAAAAGTTTATACGTGCTAAAGGATACTAGCAGGAACTCGCGCGTTGCGGCGGGGCTGCACCTATAAACTTTTATTACATATATAATAATTTTAAACTAAAAGTCATTATGTATTCTTGTCTGACAATTATTTTGATGGAAGTCCTTTGATATTGAAAGCACGAATAAAAAATAAAAATTGATGCGGTAAAATGCTGAAAACTTGAATCAGTAGACAAGATTTCAGTCTCTGGAAAAAAAAAACTAAATACTCTAAATTAAGCCATAAAAAATAAAGAATGGCGTGTGGGATGGGTTTGTCATCTCGTAGTATTAACTGGTCGATTTTGTGGTATATTCCCGAATATGCTTCAAACGTATATATGTCATTTCTCACGTTGGCGATTGTTTTGTCTAATAAGATACCCATAGGTGTGAAGGAGAAGTTTGTGTTGTATGCGCGAATGAAAGAAACCATGACATTTGATCAGAAAACCATAAGATTACTCTTGATTAACACAATAGGCATGAAATTATAAATAGCATCATCCGTTATAATTAATTTGTATTAGATAATTTAATTACACTAAAACGTTTATACGTACTAAAGGATACTAAATGCAATGAAAAATTTGTCTATATTACTTTTGATTTGGATTTGGTGTTGGTTCTCCAACATTAAATTCTTGTACTTTACCTTTTTGGTATCACATGGTTCGAACCTAATCTGAAATAAATAACACAAGAACATCCATTTATCCAAACTTTATCCATAAATATATCCTAAAATATATGGTACAACTTCAAAAGTTTTGAAGACGATTAAATCAAAGCGTGTTGTTTCGTGTGATTTTTGTTTTCCTTTTTCATCACTATAAACTTTTAGACCCGTGATTTAAATCGTTACTTTCTATAAACAAATCTATCTTTACGTATTCTAAAGGATGGATGCTTTAAAGAAGATTTTATTTTTGCCTAAATTGGTATCTTATGTAACCAGATTGAAAACTTATATCATTCAGTGTAAAATGTTATCTACATTTTTTTATTGGTTATTTCCTTATAATATATATTTTCTTTTACATATGTAATTTATTTGGATTAAGTTATCCTAAACAGTGTAAAATAAATAGGAAGGGTGAGAAGGATACTAAACTGACTAAACCTAAACCGACTAAAGCCAATCACTAAGAGGGTGTTTGGGATTGAGTTTCAAAACAACTTATTGACTTATTGGCTTTTTCAAAAAGTCAATAAGTCAATAAACTGTTTGTGTAATCCAAAAACACTTTTTGTTTTAACTTTTGGCTCTTGGCTTTTGGCTTTTAGAAAAAAAATTACAAATTTACCACCCATACAACCAATATTCACAATAAGTTAAGCGAAACACTTTAAAAAAACACAATCTATTGACTTTTTAACGTTTCTGATCCCAAAAGCTAATCCAAACACTTTTTTTAAAACTCCTTTTCAAAAAGTCATAAGCCAATAAGCAATTTTGACCAAAATCACTTTTACATTTCCAAACTCAATCCCAAACACCCTCTAAGTGGTTGCTTAACAACCGGGTTGAAAGTGTTATTTATTCTCCCAGTTCGATGAAATCCTTTGATAACGAGTATGGATTTGATATAATTTGAGTGTTCTTTAACCCAATAACCCCATTTATATCCAACACTACTTGCCCAAAATGCAATTGGTAGTTAGGTACCAATTTTGACCAAAATCACTTTTACATTTTCAAAAACTCCTTAAATTAGTCCGAAAACCTCTAAATGTGGATACCGTCCCGAGCTCATCCCTAGTTGTAAGTACCAACTGAACCAATGTGATGGTTCTCCCCCCTATATAAGGAGAATAAGGAGGATCTCTGGACTAATTTATGCGTTGTTTTCATAACATATGATACTATTCATTCTTGTGATTCTTGTGAATATTGTTTTCATAACATATGTTACAATCTAAATAATTTTTATACAATTCATAAGAGAGATCCAGACCTATATGAATAACTACGAAACCTACACAATCCAACCAAATCTTCACACTTGCAATATAATGTTCTATCAATAAGGGTTAGTTTGCTTTGAAACAAAAGATGATCGATCAATACAAAGGACGTGGCTTCGCTTTAGATCATCAAATTAGCTAAACTTTCTTTAAAACATGATAGGAAGAATCATCAAATCGTTAGAATATTGATAGGAAAATTTAATGTTTTACAAGTTGTCAGAGTTGTCCCTGAAAATCTCTGAAAATTTACGTACCATATCCGAACGGTTAAAAATTACGTCCCTTAGGCCCAAGTTTAAGTGTTAAATGAGTTATATAAAAAAATATATACATATATATATATATATATATACATATATATATATATATCTATACTATATATAAATGTATCTCTTATGGATATAATGGTAATTTACCACTAAAACAAGATTTAAAGCTAAATGTATAACCATCCATTGCATATACATTCCAAGGGGTGTAAGACGCGCCTGTTTGTTTTCTTTAAGACGCCGGAGAATTAATGTGTAACCTTCTTGATGCCTTACGCTTACCCTATTCAATGATTGGGAAAAGGAAACCGTTCAGAATTGATTATTATGACATTTATGGTGTTTCAATAAATTCGTAATGGAAACCACAACGAATCGTTCAATCGCTCTCTTCAAAACCCCTAAAATGTTAAATAACTTCCACCAGTTGAATCTCATATTTCCGGTCAAGTATGAGATATTCCGATCTGTTTTGTAATAATTTTTGTATCTTACTATCGCCATTGATGCAACCAATAATTTAGTTCATCACTGATATTCCGATTTGTGATTTTTTTTAATTTCTTAGTGTCGGTACTTCAGTTAAGTTTTAATGGGTTGTGGATTGATTTATGTTTGGTTCAATTGATTGTGAGTTGCATGTAATTTATTGTGTTTGTAATTGAGTTTGTAATCACTGATTGCCGCATAATATAAACTAATTTTGTCCTGTTATTGTGTTGGAAAGTTGTATTGTAGATATTCAAGTTCTCTCAAAAAGTGAAAGTGCAGACGCCATTTAGTTATCACAACTTCGTACAGGGTAACTATATTGTTTTCTCCTTCATTCTTGTGATGTTTTTCCTTTACTGGATATTTTAAACTTTGTTAATTGGTGTTGAATGAATCAATTATTTTGGTTGCAATTGGTTTTTAATCATGATTGTTGAAGCTTGTGTTGCTAAAAAACTAAAACGTGGGTTCTTCACATCACTAAGACCTTGTGTATTGGGGCGTTAATGGGGCTTGAAATCCTATTTTAGCACCCAAACACCGCTACGGTGGGGCCTTAAGGGGCGCTAAGTGGCTTTAAAATTCATGAAATCCATGTTGGGCGCTAATTTTATAACGCCACTTTTTTCCTTGGCAGGTGGGGACCAAATTTCAACCAATAAAAAAGAGGGGGGCGCTATTGCATGCTTCCACTACTGAAGGTCTAAGCATCAATTTGTTTTGCTTTTATTCAACCAGTGGTTACAAGAGGAGAACTTGTGTAGAGTTGCCTATCGAAGTGGTTCCATTGTTGCAGACTTGCAGGTAAAGTCATTCTAACAGTAGCAGTAGGGATGACAAAGCGCACAGATTGGGTTAACGGGTCAGTTCGACCCGTACACTCCTTTACTGTCCATTTTTAAAGATATTATTCAAGACTATTGGTCATATGCTATCCTTTACTGATTTTATATAATAAAATTTGTTTGTATTGAGTCAATCATATGCTATCTTTGAGAATATTCATTGGGGTTTTTTCCTTCTTTTTGAAACGATTCATATACAGAGCATTGGTGGACTTTGGGTTTCTCTTAAATTTTCGGATTGATATTCATTTGATGTTGCTATGATTCTTTATTATGTAGAAACAACTTTGGTGAAATTAGAGAACATTATTTGAGGTATGCATATTTAAAAAGATGAATCAAATATGAATACTTTCAGTTTCAGATCTGAATTTGAGATTTATTACTACTTTCATTTTTTTTTTCAAACTCTTGATTTGAAGGAACCTATCAAATTTCTAAAAATTTCAACTTACTGTTGAAAAAATTGATTATGTTTGAGCTTGTCTCATTTACTATACTATTTGAGCATGTCTCACTTACTTTCCATTTGTTTACAGCCAACTTATATTCTATTTTACCAATGTTAAAGTGTTTTTTTTTTGTTTGAATATTTTCTTTGTATTAATATGATTGTTTAAGTCGTGTTGTAGAAAAATATGAACTTACTAATCATACTAATTGTTTTCAAAAGATGAGAATACAAGACGAAATTAATGAATACATATAGTTTGAAGCAATTACTATTTATTTGAGATAAGGATAGTTATATCACGTTATTACGAGCTGTTGAATGGATTCTTACTTGACTCTACCTAAAAGCAACGTACTTCAATAATGTTATGTCGAGAAACGACCAATAATTAGTACAACTACAACTTATTTTACAACTCATACTCTTTTGCCCCTTTATTTGGAAATCCCATATAAACCCGTGCATTGTAACAATCTCCACCAATATAATAACATCACAACTAACAAAACATAGACTCTAATAAATTATGCTAACATAATATCCACATTCTTAGGCGAGTGATGAGAAAACTCATTATGACACCATAAGTAATAGAGTAAAAAACATTGGTCAATGTAATGTTTATGCATTACAACCCCCTCCACCCATGTACATATCTTAAACTTCTGGCTACTAGCATATCTTGTACTCTCGTAGTTGCATTGTGTGGTTACACACCGGATTCTAACTCCAACACGTGAAAGAGACAACTATGCCACCAGGCACTAACCATCATTTACACCCTGAAACAACATATTACACATCCTCGGTATCCCTTTCTAACATAACACAACACCAAATCAAAACACCCGCAACCTTGCTAACACCGCCGCAACGCGCGGGTTTATGCTAGTATATATATATATATATATATATATATATATATATATAGTGGAAGTATATGGAAGAAACCCTCCCAAATGGAAAAACTCCAACAAACCCAACACTTGGCCCATATTAAGCCACATCATCTCACCCACTATCTCTCTATATTATATTATTAAGGCTAGTTTGGTCTTTTTATCCAACCAAATATCTATGTCATATCAAGGCATTAATTGTACTTTTCCCTCCCACATCTCTATTATTATTATCCTTCTCTCTCTCTCTCTCTCCATTAACATCTTCACTATCCATCATAAACATCAGTAAATGACCATCTTCCTTTATTTCTCCATTAACTCCCACCATTAATAATCTTCATTAAATAACCAACCTTAATAAATCCGATGGATGTTAACATAGAATCATCAGATCATTTAATGTCCGATGATTCTGAAATCGATGCAACGAATATCAAGGTTGTTGTTCAGGCTGTACACAGGGATGGGCTAAGATCATCTGAATTAAACGGTATGTTTTTGATTTTTGGGTGTAAACTAACATTTTTTATTAGGTTTTTATGTTAGGTCTGAGGTTATTGTAAAGTGTTATACATGCATATATACATATGAAGTTGTTGTTTTTTATATATTTTTTGTTTTTAATTTTGTCTTTTATATTTGTTTGTGTTTTAACAAGGTGATGCAACCTACAAAGAAGGAGGTTCACAGGATAGAAGGTGTGGTGGTGTTTTTATGGGGGTTCCAAGTAATGTAGGGGAAGGATCATCTTCTGGCTCACCGGTATTGTGTTGGGAAAATCAGACTTCTTGTCATGGTGAAGATGAAGGTTTGTGTATATCCCTTCCTTTTTTTACAGTGTGCAAGTATGATTGTTCATGTCTATATACCTTTGAGGCAGATCATGGTGATGATTGTTTTTTTTGAGCCAATTTTTTTTTTATGTAGGTGATACAGACCCCCCCCCCCCAGCATTATGTGATTTCAACACCTAATGGTACCCAGTTTTGGGTACCTAATGTTAGCCCGAGGTTCATACCTGAACATGGCCAATCGTTAATGACTTTTGAAGCTGCGTTGGCGATGTACAGAGACTATGCTGATCAAGCTGGGTTCTGCGTTAAGAAGGGCCAAACAAAGGTGTGGATGGGCATCGCAACGCATAAGTACTTACGTTGTGCAAAGTATGGGACACCTCAGTTGAAAAGAACATTTGACACACTAGATGAAGCGTCGTTAAAGATACGCAGCAGTTCATTCACACTCTCGAACTGCAAGGCTCATTTGTTACTTGCAATCAGCGGCGAAGGTTCTTGTTATACAGTTAGGGGCTTCAATGATGTTCATAACCACGCGCTGATGGATCCACATAACCGTGATCTCAGAAAAGTTTCAAGGAAACTCTCATATGCTACTAAACAGTTTATCCACAACATGAGCTTGAATCGGATAGGTCCTGTCAAAGCACACAGGTTTTTAGTTTCGCTTAAGGGTGGGCACCATAATGTCAACGGCACTGTTGTGGACTTTAAGAACTTCAGCAAACAGTTACGAATTTTTATCGGTGATCGTGACTCCACACTTTTCCTGGAACGGTTGCGTGATCGCTTCGACAACTTGCCTGATTTCTATTTTGATTTTGTTGTTAAAGAGGGCAAGCTACATTCCGTGTTCTGGGCGGATGAGATATCCAAACTTAATTATAAGTCTTTTGGCGATGTCCTCTCGCTTGATGCAACTTACCACACCAACAAGTAAGGCTTTTTCCCAACACAATGCGTTTTAACATGATTTGTAGTTTTAAATTATCACACGTATAAGCTATCGTCTGCCCTTTTTTAAGTGTATATACAAAAAATAGAAATCGCCGCTGATTGTTTAATGGGGCTGGCGGACAGAATGGTACTTGCACAAGATACATGGTTTTGATAAACTGTTTCATCATTTTTAAGGAAACACCCATATGGTACCTAACACATGTTACCTACACAGCACACTAACACCCATATGATGTCTAACACATGTTACTTACACATCATTTTCCTGTGCCACCCATGCAGGTACAACATGATCTTTGTCCCGTTTACCGGTGTCGACCATCATAAGCAATGTGTTACGTTTGGGGCTGGGTTGATAACAAATGAAACAATTGAATCATATGTTTGGTTATTCCAAGCTTTCTTAAAAGCACACGTCGATCAGCCCGCGTTAGTGTTAAGCGATCAGGACCCGGCCATGTTGCAAGCAATACCCCAAGTTTTCACAGAGTCTCGCCACAGACTATGCATGTGGCATATAATGAAGAAACTGCCTTTAAAGGTTTGCAATACGATTATTATTACGCATATATCCACCCCATAGTGAATATTAATTATAAAGCTAACCAGTTACTCATTGCATATCAGGTGTCCGGGGAGCTGCTGAGTAAAACAGATTTTCGGGCTTGCATCCAGCGATTGGTGTGGAACATATACATTAAACCATCGACCTTTGAGACACGATGGCAGGAGCTTCTCGATACATTCGAAGTAGGGGATAATCAATGGTTGAAGGACATGTTTGCAATTAAGGAGTTATGGATTCCAGCTTATTTTCGGGAGATTCCAATGTGCTGCCTAATGAAAACAACATCAAGAAGCGAGAGTTCTAATGCAGCTTTCAAGGTGAGTTCTACGAGCGCCAACACGCTTGTGCAGTTTATGCTATGTTTTGAATCGAGGGTTGACAGCCAACGTTATCGCCAAAGGGTGGCTGAGTACAAGACTTCGTCTACTGTTTTCGTTGGTACCACGGATTTACCAATCGAGCAACATGCGTTCAGCTTGTATACGCATAACTTGTTCAAGGAGGTCCATAAGGAGATTATAAAGGGTAGGTTTGCTTGCTATATTTCCAACACCACTCCGCGAGAGGCTGTCACTGTTTTTGATGTCACACACTTGGACCGTCGCCGTAACGTTACTAACGTATATCAGGTAACACCTTGACTGCCTACTTCGAATGTAATAATTTGTACTATAATTGCAGCTTCCTGTATAATAAGAACTTCTAATATAAGTACACTAACATATGTATTTGTATGCCCATTTTTCCTACGCTGATGTTTCAGATCAGTGTGCTGATCCTTTTGTTTGTTAACTAATACAGGTCAGCTTCGATCCAGCGGACCACACGGCTGAATGCTCATGCAGGGGTTTCATCCGCATTGGGTATTTGTGCCGTCATGTTTTCTGTGTCTACATGGTGCGAAAGGTTGACCGTATCCCCGACAAATATGTTGCAAAGAGGTGGACGCGTGATGTGCTGCCTAAGAAAGTTTTCTCAATTTCTAGCCGTTACGGTGTTGACAGCCACCCAGAATCGATCCTGAGGAATGAAATCCTTGAACTAGTAACTGAATGCGTGGACGTTGCAAGGAGCGATGAGAAGTCACTTAATGATTTGGCTGAACAGCTACGAATGATGAAGCTTAACTTGTTAACACAACAACCGCTTTCACCACCTGTGCCGGAGTCAGAAGAAGCTGTGGTCGAAGACATAATCGGTCAACCCATTGACTGTGAAGTGGCTGTTGCCAACCCGGATGTGGTCCGAAACAAGGGATGCGGGAAAACTAGGCGCATTAGTGGTCCAGGTGAGAAGGCGTTAAAGAAAGCAGCCAAGATCCAGAAGGCCCCCCGTTTATGTGCCAAGTGCAAGAAGTATGCGACGGATCATGACTCAAGAAACTGCGAGAAGGTTGCTGCGATGAAGAAGGCAAAGGAAGCACGTAGCTCGGCTGTTGCGCCACCATAGCTTTGACTAAGCAACGCATTTTACGCCTAAGCGGTATGTTGATAAATAAGCAAGCACTTTTTGGACCGTGTTATGGTACTTGATAACATTTCCTGGTTTGGCCCTACAACTAGTTGTTATGTACGTAACACGGTTATGGTTGCAGCTACGTAAGTTCTTAGGCGGTGCGCAGACTTATTATATATGCTTTTTATTTGGTGTTTTTTATGTTTTCAATGTATGGTGGCTGTTTTTGAAAGGACATGCTTGCAAATGTTGATGTCGTTATATATATTATATGATGTGCCACTTATGAAGCCTTTTTACAAGCTCCGGCTTTTTTTTTACCACTGTACCATCTGCTGCATTACAGTGCCATGGTTGACAGCCCACAAACAGGAAAACAATGGTTAACATGTGTTACCAGGGGCAGACTAACACATATAACCAAATCACTAACCCATGCACGAATCAAAACCAACTTGCTTTACCATGTCCTATTATGTTTTTGCCTAACAGACATAAATCCATGTTGTGGACACATCCCTAACATGTGTAATCCATCAATAATATGTGTACCTGGTTGATAACATGTGTAAGTACACTATCACTAACATGTGTAATCCAAGAATAATGTGTGTAAGTGCTTACTAACATGTGTAGGCCCATCTCACTAACATGTGTAAGTACCATATCACTAACATGTGTAATCCAAGAATAAGGTGTGCAAGTCATTGCTAACATGTGTAAGCCCATGTCCCTTACATGTGTAAGTATCATATCACTAACATGTGTAATCCAAGAATAAGGTGTGTAAGTCATCACTAACATGTGTAAGTAGCTTTATCACTAACATGTGTAATCCAATAATAATGTGTATAGGTGCTTGCTAACATGTGTAAGCCCATGTCACTGACATGTGTAACCACTTGCAATGTATGAATTAGTGCCTGACTGCTTAACACATGTAAGGCCCATGTCACTAACACATGTGTGTGGTCAAAAAACATGTGTTATGATGGGTTCACACACACATGTGTTAACCACTTGCCATGTATGGATTAGTGACTGACTGCTTAACACGTGTAAGGCCCACCTCACTAACACATGTGTGTTGTCAAAAACATGTGTTATGATGGGTTCACACACACATGTGTTAACATGTGTTATTATGGCACTACTAACACATGTCTGGGTCCAGAACTAATATTATTGACCATATCACATGCTATAATACGTGTATTCCATCAAATAACATGTAGGAGTACGGCTTAAACACCACGATATCATAAAGCATACTAAACTATTACACACGATATCATACATCCGCTGTTTACCGAAACACAACGGGCCCAGACATGTGTGTAAACACACACTTTCAAAATAATCTTACTTTAATTTTAGCTTGAAATTTTTTAGTTTTTCTAACAATAAAGTACACCCACAAGGCCTTTTTTTGTAATACAGGCAAAGGTGTCATACTTCTACATGTTATCATAACTTAAAGTAAGATTACATAAGTTAGTCACAAAACACATTTAGTCATGATCAGGGTACAGACTGATTAAACCTACAACTAGCTTACCAAAATACCAAAATAAACATTGTTCTTGTGTGGGGGGGGGGGGGGTAATAAAAAGTGTATGTCTTAAAGCTACAACCAACAAAAGCATCAAAATAAACTCCCACCCGCCCATCATCTCCAAACGCCCACAATGCAAACTAACGCTTCCTCAACGCTTGCTTAATAACCTGCGCCTTCAATGTATTAACATCGGAGCACATGATGTGGGCTGCATACTTTTTGCGTAACCTGTTCACCTCCCCTTCCTTTTTCTTCCAGTGCGAACTGAAGTCACACTCAAACGGCACATGCATCCCCAAGTATCTCTCCATATGTCGCATCAGAAATACGCCGCAGTCCGTCCCATTCCCGGCTGTCCCCCAATCCACATCAAGGTTTTGTATGGCTGCAGCCTCAATCGCTTTCGCCTTTGGGTGCTCAATTTCAAGCAGGAAGTTTACAAACATGTGTTTCTGCAGTTATTACATGTGTTAGTACTTAATAAATAACTTTATCATACATAGTGGTGCATAATAAAAAGCCTAAATATTCAGGCGAAATGCAAAAAACTTACGTATTTATATGGCACATCCATGTTCTTGAATTCGCTGCTTGCTCGGAACCCACGGCGGCCTCTCTTCTTATCATTGTCAATCAGAATAATCGCTACATTTCGAAGCTCAAAAATCAACAAGTAGAAATGCCCTCTCTCAAGAATAGGGAACTGGATGATGTCATAATTCCTGAAATCTGTGCACTTGTGGTAACTTGGGATAGCGGCCTTCATGCCGGATGCAAACCTTTGCTGTCTTGCTTGGGGATCACATTGCTTATCATTTAGCATCCATGGAATCTGTGAGTTTTTGAAAGGCATAATTATTGAAAAAATAATACTCACAACATAACCATAAATTACAAACTAATATTGAGTATTCATTACCACAACTTTGGTTCCTACAAACAGCCGAAGGAGAGCGTCATCTGACTTTAAAGTTTCCTCATAATTGAGGACCTCCGCCCAACAATCGATTATGCCGTCACCAACCCACTCACCTGGCTTCAACGTCTTAAACAAACCACGCGTAGCTTCCACGTTGGAACTACTTCTAAACAACACCTCCCTACACATGTTTAATATTGATATTAACGTTTATTGAGGAAAAACTAAATAAAAACAAACTATGCGCAACTTACTTAGAGAGCGTATCAGGATCGTCATCAACTGTTGCATCAGGCTGCTTGCCTTTCCCAGCCCTGCGCCACAACAAACATAGTTATGCTTTCAATGTTATAAAAATAGGATAGCATCACTATATAAGTTAATACGCTAACTTACAGATCTGATTGAACTTTTTTCCTGGCAAACGTCCCATGCAGCTGATGGATCAAAGTTTCATCTATGCATATGTAGCTCCACACATCTTCGTCATCTTTGGTCACACCCTCCAGCAGGTTTACACCACGTATGATGAACGGAGACTTGTGCACGTACGTCACGCTTCTTTCCAGATGTGGATTTCTCTTCGCCTTGTCCAATTCTGCAATCATTCTTTTCCGATCTGCCAACGTGACATTATCATCATCATCTTGAGTTTCCAAAGCCGCAACGCGATATTCATTGTAAACGCCACTACTGGCGTCAAAGGAACTAATAGGCAAAACCATCGGGAAACGAAAGGGTGTTTCCACGGCTTTCTCAGACGATGTGCACGCTGTTTTTTTATCAAATAAATATGGTTTTTCAGTTACACTCAGCACACATAAAACTAACATACGAAATAATCAGACTAACATATGAAACAGATAGCATACCATGGAGAGGAACATTCATGCCTAGATCACCTGCGTCGTTGCTCATTCCCGGGGCATTCTGTTCCAACTGTGTCAGCCCAACACTAAAAGAAGGTATGTCGTAGTCGTCAACCGGTGTAGTTTGTTTTGCTTGCACCTCCCCCGATGGCCCGCCCGATGCTCCAACCATATCACGCGCACCTGGATTAGGGGCTGTGTCACCCATTGGCGCGTTTGCCGAACACTCTATTGCTTCGCTACCCTCATCTGCATTGACCAAAAAAACTACATGGTCATTACGAAAAAGGTTTAAGTTGACGATCCAAACTTATCTCAATGACAAAAAGCTCTTGGAAAACTTACTGTGTGCTTCTTTCGATACCGCATCCTGGTCCGTTGACTGTTGCTGGGTATGTTGGACGTTTGCAGCAGTGCTAAGATCAGTCGGACAAGCTTCTGGGTCAGCACCTGCCTTCTCATCTGTTGGGTTGCATATATATGTTGAAAAATGAACAAGGCCTAACACATGATAGGGAGTACCATTTTAACAAACGTTACTACATGGTTGAGGGCAGAACTTACCTGGGGTCGCCCCTAGTCGCATATCTGCGCCTACTGGTAACGCGGCATGTCTCGTGGACAAGCTTGCAATAGCGCTAACATCGGATGGACAACTTTCAACCATGGCAGCTGCGTTCTCATTTGTTGGATTGCCTAGTCAAGAAAAAAAAAACAGCAGCCCCGGACGTGGACATGTAAAATTTTAAGAAAAAAGGGGGGGGGGGGATTGGGCACAATGCCTAAAACATGCTAGTCAGTACCATTAACACAGGTTAGCACATTCTTGAAACGAAGAACTTACATGTTTGCGACTCTGACTGCATATCTGTTGTTACTGGTGGCCCGGTATGTCTCGTAGAGCAGTCCCCGTCTTTGTCAGTATCATGAAGATTAGTCCCGACATCAATGGTCGATGGTCGATTTTTGGGATCCTCAGCAGCCTTGTCATCTTGCAACACCTTCCCTACTTTTTAAAAAAATGACAAGACATGTCATTGTTAGGTTAGGTTAGCAATGTGGTAACTTTTTGGTGTAACTGAGAGGAGTATTAACACAAGTTAACTACCACATAAATACATTTTTTTAAAGTAATACAAGAGTGCTACTTATTTTTTTTAACAACTGACCATCACCCTTGCTGTGTACATCGACAGTGGGCACCTCAGGGTCCACTTCCTCACCGCTCATGCCACCGGGAGCTGCCTTATCAATATCCAGAACTATGTCGACCAACTTGCGTTTCTCAACCTCATGCAGTATCTTTCGGTATTAGCTGTCCACCGGACTAGCATCATTAACGTCGTCATTGCCAAGCACACTTTTCGTACGAACCTGCACAGGTGTCGTTAACGGTGACTTCTGCGTGCCTGTGTTTAAGTCATCCAGTCCACCAGCAACGTCAAACTCTACCGAAGGACCTGTAGTTTGGGTTGTGACGCCATGTACAGACATCAGACAATGTAGTTTTTATTGTCAATGTTAATCAAATTCGCAGCCACTTACCAGGATTGGTTGATGCAACGTCTTGAACGGACGGAATGTCCGATGCAACCTGTTTGATGCCATCTTTATCTGCCGGCATTTCTGCCAAATCTTCCAGTACGCCTGCTATGCTGCATGATACAGTATCGCGGGCTCCAACTTCTTTATTCTTCCACTTGGGTAACTCCTCCGTCACGCTCTCATACTTCGCTCTGACTGCAACGACATCTGCTCTATCAGGATACTGATCATATAACTTGCCAATTGACGTCTCAATACGTTTCTTTGTCTTCACAACAAGATCCACTAGCTTGTCAACTGCCATCACCTTTTCCTGTAAAGCAAGGGGGCAAGGTGTGTAAATATCAGATTAAAGCATGAATTCCTATGAACAAATATCATACAATAACAAAACTTTTTTCGTAAACAAGTTCTAAAAACCTGAATGCTTGTTTCGTCTGTTCCAGTATGCACGCTTTCACACGCTGACAAACCCTTGAAGCTACCTGTTCCAAACCCACCATTTTTTATTTCTAGCCTTTCCCTGTCTCTCAGTCGTTGGAAATTCCAAAATGTCATTGGATATACAGAATCATCAACGTCTATCCCTTTGCATGTAACGCAATCTACATACACAAGCTGCAGGTTTAACAGATGTTAGTCAATGCAGTAACACATGTTATAAATTCAAAAAACGTAATGAACAAGGTTACCGTCAGCAATGCGAGGGGCCCAGCAAATGGTGTCTGTTGGGAATCTCTATTCCATCCATTTTTGCAAGTCCTCAACTTGTCCACTAAGATGCCACACCAATCCACCTTTGCAAAATCCATATTATCCCTTAAATACTCAACTGTTGAATCCTTCAAACTACCTTGTTTGTGGCATTCAACCATCACAGCATAGAAGCACATCAGAAAATCTAGACGAAACTCAAAGCTGTCAGCTCCTTCAGACTCATTCTGGATCATATCCACCATCTGTTTTGGCGCAATGTATTTGTTGTCCGGGTACCTCTTACGCCATTTTGCTACTCCTTCATCATACTTTGGCAACCGGTCAAATGAGTTGAATGGAACCCCTCCACGTGGAATGCCAAGTATCCTCTCAACCACTTTTTCATCTATAATAATGCTCCCGCATGGGAATGTCATCTCCAACGTATCAGGGTTGAAATTATCAACCACATAATGCCCCAACTTGGATGGTATACCGTCCATCTTAAAGTTTAACAACATCCCGAACCCCAATTCCTTCACAACCAATCGTTGTTCTTCGCTTAACACCTCCACGCACCTAGCAAATTGAATGGGCGATGACCTAGTCCGTATTCCATTCCATTCATTCTTTTTCGACCTTTTGCGTTTTTTCGCGTGTCCAATCGCCTGCCTATCCACATTTTTAGACCTTTTCTGCTTAACGCCGGATCCTGGACGCGACTCCCTGATTCCCGTTTTCTTCACATCTGGCGGCGTGGAACTTTCAACCACCCTTGACCCAGACCAGGTCACCCTAACTGGCCCGCTTGTAGGCTCTGTGACAGTCCCCCTTGTCCTACCTGCAACATGTGGACGATTCAGTCAAAAAATTCACAGGCCAGGCCCTGCCTAACACATGTTATCATTAGCTAACACATGTTAGCATATAGAAAGCGACAGGTACCTTTAGTCTTTTTCTCAGCTGTCCTGCTGCTGACCACAATTACTGATTCTTTCCCTACACAAAAACAGGTGTCATAATCAAAATGTAGGACCACATAATAAAATGTATCCATATGCTAACAAACAAAACAAACCTTTATGCTTTCTGGATGTACTAGCATCTGCTGGCCCAACTGTTTCCTTTCCAATCCCTCTTTGATACATAACAAAAAACATCAACCATCACAACAGAACACATTAATATCTTTACCATACATAAATAAAAAAAGGAAAAAACAAACCATTAATAATATATTACCTTTCCTTTTCTTCTTTGATGCACTTGTATAGTGGTGTCAGAATCATACTCTTCCAAATAGTAAACAAGAACAACATCAGATTATAACATTTTTTTTTTCAAAATGTAATTAGTAAACAAGAATCATACTCTTCCAAATAGTAAACAAGAACAACATAAGTGTTTTTATACCTAATGTACGTTTCGTTTCTGGTGGTGGAGACTGAGATGGCCCCTGATCCTCTAAAACACCCTTTCCATGTGTAGAGCCATCAGACACAACAACTACATCATGATCAGGTCGTTTTTTATTCCTGAATAAAATAATCATTCACTGTAAGTAGTGTAATGTAACAATGTCTAATAATATAACAAACCCTAACAATCCTGATATACCAATAATGATTGACACACCTTTTTGATGATTTTTTTTGGAAGATTTCTTCCTTTCCCGTCGTCGCCGGCACCAGAGAGGAGACAGGCTAGAGGATTTCATCTGTGCCCTAATTGCTGGCTTCTTAATAGAAAGGGGGGATGTTGGGGGGAAGAAAGTGGTTACGAGAGAGAGAGACTGGAACTGTGTAGGGAGGTTTGTTTTTTGAATTGGTTTTAATGAGAGGAGGGAGAGAGAGTGACAAGATGTGCATGTCAGTTACACAGACATGGGGGTGGGTAAAGACTCTATTGCCCTTGGTATCATTATCAGCCACACAATTTGTCTTGCTTTATATTATTATATAGAATTAAATGAGGACCCTTGATCAAGCTTGATCAATGGTAATGAAAGGGTTTACAAGGTTTTTTCAAAAGATGGGGTTTCCATATTATCCACACCCTATATATATATATATATACTAGGTTTGAGACCCGTGGGGACCCACGGTGCAAACCATAGTATATAAAAAAATATATTAAACTAAGAGTTGCATTATTCAAGTTTAGTGGCTACAACGTAAAGTCTTAAGAATAACGGTTAGCCTGATATTTTTTTTCTTATATAAACGTCATGTTTCAATGTTGCGTTGATATGAAATGGGTATTAAAATTAAAACTAATATATAACTATGGTTTTCATGTCAAAGTGGATATTTTTTGTAAGTTATAAGTAACGTTAATAATGAAAATAGATTACCTATTATGATCAGTACTCAACCAAAGTGTAAACTTTAACAAAAAAATAAAAAAAAAGGTATGAATACATTGTGTTTTTGTAAATTACTTTTTATCATATTTTTTTAATGTAATTGTAATTAGGACATAACTTGTTTTATTGACCAATGGCAATGCACTGTTCAAAGCACAAAAAAAAGTTTAAAATAATACTTTATTATTGAAGTTGTATATACATAACGTCAATAAAGATAAGTAAAAAATTGCATCAAAATTACTCACATTATTCATAAATCCTGAAAGACTTCTTTGTACACAATGTTTGATGTTTTGTTCGTCAATTCACCATTTTCATCTACTATAACTATCTTCAGTCCATCTCGACTTCTGACTCTTGATAGCGCAACATACAACTGCCCGTGTGAAAAAACTGGATCCTTCAAATACAACCCAACTCTGGATAAGGATTGTCCTTGACTTTTGTTTATTGTCATTGTGAAAGAAACAACAAGTGGAAATTGCCTTCTGTTAAATTTAAAAGGAATTTTTTTATCCGAGGGGATAAAGTAATTCTTGGAATAAAAGTTCGCATTCCAATGTTACTTCCTGATATGATTTTCGCTTCAATGACACGTTTTCCCATTTTAACAACTTGTAACCTTGTCCCATTGCACAAACCGCTTTTCTGATCAATGTTTCTAAGTAACATTACGGGAACGCCAACTTTCAAAACCAAACGATGGTTTGGTATTCCAGAAAACTTAAGACCATTCAGGACATCATGGGAAACTAATCTTTCATCAACCTGTTTGTTAATATCTTCGGACTGGCAAACACTATCCGAACTTAGATACTCAACTTCGTCACCGGGAAACATTGAAAGTAATATATTATTAATTTCATGAACAACTTCATTCTTCGGTGCCAATATAGCTCGATCTTGAAAATAAGTCGGAATGTGGATGTTATCCAAAAGTGACGGATAAACAAAGGCTATCAAATCAGAAACAGGATCCGAAGATTGAGAAATAAGTAAGTCATCAGGTATCAAAATAACATCCTGATCATCGCTTATTGTATCAACCTTTCCTTCTCCTATATCCAGAAGCCAAGATACAAACTTTTTAGTTTCCTCAATATCAGAACTGCAGCTTCCTGAAAGCAACCTCATATTTTTTGTTAATTCTAAAACAGTGCATTTGTGCCAAATGTATGATGAACTTAAAGAGCCATTAACAATGTCATGCCTAGTTCCATTTGGTACAACTGGTAGAATTTGCCTAAAATCACCCCCAAACACAACAACCTTTCCACCAAATAACAAATCAGACGACTCATCAGCATGTACACCAAATACATCTTTTAAACTTCGATCTAGTGCTTCAAAAGCATGTTTATGAGTCATGGGTGCTTCATCCCATATAATCAAGTCAGTTTGTTTAACCAGCTGTGCAACATCACTATTAGGTGGTATGTAGCACATAGAATCTTCAGTTAGGTTTATAGGAATACGAAACCTGGAATGTGCTGTCCTACCACCGGCCAATAGCAAAGATGCGATACCACTCGAAGCAACATTCAAAACAATCTTTCTTTTACATCTTATGGGTGAAGATAGAGTCTTCCATAGGAAAGTTTTACCCGTACCACCGTAACCATAAACAAAAAAAACCCCTCCTTTCTTTTCCTCAACAGATTTAATTACACAGTTATAAATATTTTTTTTGTTCATCTGTTAAAGAAGAGAACTGAGAATCAAATTCTTCAACCAAACTGTTTGAGTCATAGCCCAACTCCTCACAAATAAGACGATTGTCTAATAATGATAGAAACTCATTCTCAGGATATGGCATACCTACGAAATGTCGTAGACTGCAACTATTACGCAATAAGAACTTCTCAATATCAAGCAAAGCTAAATTCTTAAGTTCAATTCATCGTCTGAAAGTATCAAATATGGGGAAAAAATGTGTTAGAATGGAATATATAGAATAAAATTAACATATAAAATGAATAATTGAATATGTGGAACCATTATAATAGTATAATTTACATTCCTAATAATTATGAATCGTTACAATTTAGTATATGTCCAAAAAATTCTAGAAAATCTATTTTAAAGTAATAATATATTAAAAAAAGTTAAAAACCTGGACAGTTTGAATCTATTCTTCTCTTGCGTAAAATGTCATCAGACAAATAATTCCATGTTTCCTCCCACACAATGTCAGGTCTTGACAAACTGTTGGACGCTAAAAGAGTTGCAAATAAGTTCCTTAGATAAGGGCCAGAACGTGCAAAAGCTGCTTCCTTTATTGCTTCAACATATTCAGTATCATCATCCAGGAGTCCCATTGCGTAGCATGCATCCCTAAAAGATGATTGTACTTTCCCATCAACTTTAAGAATATCTTGAAATGATGTTGGTCCTTTAACCTTATTCAAAAGCATTCTCAAAAAATAAGCTTCGCCAACAGAAGCAGGAACTGAATGAATTCGACTAATTGACTTTATTCTTTGCCTAACCTCCCATTTTCGTTCTTGTGTTTTCCAAACATATTGTGAAGGGAATTGGATGTAAGTTAGTTGCCTTGCATTGGCATCAATTTTGTTGCGTTCCATCCAACCCAAAAACATAGAGGAAGCACAAGAGGGTTTATTGAGAACGTCGTCAATGTCCTGCGTAGGATCAAAAACAATTCTTTGTTCACCGGGTAGATGAAAAGGTAGTCTCATTATAGGAGGTGACCTGTAATGAATATCATATGAGAATATTCTCCATGAAGCCTCACACGCAGAAATATAACGACAATCATAAAATCCTTTGACTTCATCAACAACTTTGTCTTCACCGGGTACTTTCTTGCTTTCCACAAAATTAAGAGTAACTCTATCTGGACCCTTGTTAATGTATTTAAATAAATACTTAATGGATCCAGCTTGGTTACACCATTCAACGTTGATATGAGCCTGGTATCTTTTAAGAAGTGTCTTGTTATATGGAACAACATATCTGTTATCTAATTGCTTACCAGACTTTTCTACAAACGAACCATTATCTCTGCGTCTATACACTGCATAACCTTCAGTATCAATAGAAGTCTCATTCTGGAATTTTTTTGGGAAGTTTTTTGAACATTTGTCATTGACCATACACGGACAACTCATGTTCAAAGTACCACAAGGACCGTGAATCATAAATTCACGTACAAGTTCATACAATTCTGGCTCTTCATCTTTATTCGGTATCTCTGCTGAAATGAACTTGTCAATATGGTCAACTGTAGGAAGCTTATAACCAGCAGCCATAAACAAACAAATGTGTGCATGTGGTAATCCACGTTTTTGAAACTCAACCGTGTATACAGCTGCAAAGTATTGAGACCAAACAAAAGAAAATAAGTTAGAAAGGTTATAAAAAAAAATAAATATTGTTGTAATAAAAATTAACTTCATGTGTTCGCACCAGCTTCAACAGTCCCAAATAAGTGTTTATCTTTCAGGTCTTTAATGATGGAATCAAGTTTAATCTTAAACAACCTGCATAAAATGTCTGGCCTATCTTCGGGTCTAAGAGTGGTATCTTGAAGATATCTTCTCATCTCTGGCCATTTAGGATTACAAGTGATTGTAATAAAATAGTCAGGGTATCCGTACCACTTACATATTGTCATTGCGTCTAGATAATTTTGCATCATATATCTACCGCCACCTGTGAAGGAAGATGGAATAATAACTCGTTGACCCATCGTTGATGTTTCTGTTTGTCCTTCTTGTCTTTGTTTGCTTAGGACATTATGCTTCTCACTCCTAAGAACGGTTTGCTTACCCCTAATGTAATTTAGTCTTTCCATCTCAATCATTGTATACGAATCAACTATAAATTGCTGCAAAAGCCTTCGTGCATTAAGAATTAGCGAGAATTCATTACTCCTATCTTGAAGTCTATAAGCAAAAAACTCCCTCATTGTTACACTTTCACGTTTTTTGTTTTTTGTGTTTGAAGATGAGCCCCCATCTGGTAAGGCAACATTTTTTTGACGGTCATCTTTTTTTTTTTGAACTTGAAGACGAGCTTTCATTTGGTAAGGGAACATCTTTGTGAAGGATGTCAATTCTATATCCATCGTCACCATAAGGAAGCAACAATGGATACTGAAGAGCAAGATACGAAGGATGTAACTCACTAACTCTTTTTAGCTTTCCATCAATGGTCTGCACAATAATATCACGTTTATCTGTTTCTTCATTAAGGTCACCAATTATCAATCCAGCAACTTCAGAAACCGTGGGTAGGTTGTAGGTTCTACCATCTCCTTTCCTCATTCCGTTTAATCGAAGCTTGACTTGTGCATCAGGATTCTTCTGAAAACAATCTCTCGCCATTCTATAAGATTTCACCAAGGAGTTTTTGGCATCCAACATTTTTTTCAATTCCTTTACAATTTGAAATTCAAGCGCCTTTTCTGATGAGTATTCCTCGTCTGCATCACTATAAATAAAATGAATACATTTGAATCGAAAGTATTTAAAAATCCTTAGAGTTTTCTACAAAAGACAATAAAAAAATAACATACCCAACGACATTGATTCTATTTGAAACTTCATTTCAGTATCATATATGTATAGCTGAGAGAATACTGGATTTTGTCCACGTGATGGTAAAAGATTTCCCAAAGCATGGTAGTTCTCACCACTTATACGATAGATGAATGGAGCATTACCATGATTTATAGACCTATCAATTTTTCCACCCATGGACGTAAATGCAAACATAGAGTTGAATCGTCTTATGTTCTTTAAAAAGAATTTGCTTTTAGAATCAACTCCATTAAAATACTCTTTATAACTGTGTGGGGCCTTCTTAAAAGGAGGAAGCATAACTTTTCCATAACCACAACACAGAGAGAAATTTTTTTTAGTATTACTTCTATTAAGCTCTCTAGTAGATTCACATCTCCACAGTCTTGCATTACAATCTTCACAAGTAACATTCTAATCACCATGGTCCAAGTAATCTAAAAAAAGATATTCAAATTTATTAAATGTACCATATTTCTAAACTAATGTTGAATTAATATTAAATATATTTTTTATTAGTAGTTATTAGCGAAAAAAGACTACCTGAAGATATGCCTTGTATTTTTGTCGTTACTCCATGCAGGTTTTCTAAGCATTCTTCCAAGTCAGCCATCGGTATGGGAGTAATACTGGGGCGTTTTCGTTTTAAATTCGATGTTGACCGCGTGTTGCATACGTTAGAAAGCGGCCAACTTACACCTGAAGATCCTAACAAATTAAAATAATATAAGTTTGATAAATGTTGATGTATTATAATATACTTTGTAAACGTAACTAAACTAAACATACCAACAATATCAACTGGGTGTGTTTGAGTGTTAGGTGTTACATTTAGTTTTCCTTTGTTACTCCGCTTAGAATCCAAGATACGTTTTCTTTCTGTACGCCTTTGTTTATAAAACTCAGATAGATTGCTATGTTGAGATTCGTGACAAACTGTTTAAAAATTAAATAAATAAATGGAATGCTTTGAAAATAAGATAAACACAAAAGGGGACAACACAATTCTATAATATACTAACATAAATAGATAACCAAACAAATGATGACATAAAAAATAACATAAATATTTCCATTAGAGATGTCTGACAAAGGTGTTCTCTGCGTGTTAACTATAAAATAAAAAGAAATAAGTAAAAAAACAACAATGGAAATTAGTAAGAAATAACATATTTGGGCAATGTATAAAAGAAATTTTACCTTCAATTCTTACACGATTATTTGTTTGTGTCGAAGGAAAATTATATTTTTTTCTCTTTGAAGACTCAGCACATTCATTAGAGATGCCTGACAAAGGCGTTCTCTACGTGTTATCTATAAAATAAAGACAAATAAGTTAACAAAAAAAAAAAAGACAATGGAAAGTAGTAAGCATAACACATATTTGAAATGTAGAAAAAACATTTACCTTGTATTGTTACTAATGGCGGTGTGAAAGAGTTTGTAGAGGTTTCTATGTTTTCAACATTTGAAAGCGAACAACCGACATTTGAACTTATGCTATCCAAATATGCATTCATCCGTTTACGTCTTTCAGATATATTAAGACTCACTAAACAATAAATTATAATAAAAACTATTATTTCTTAATCGAAACTTAAGAATTAAAGTTATAAGATGAAACATAATAATTTACGTACCATTTGATATGTCGGATAACGGTGTTCCGGTATTGATATCTCCAAACATGTTCATAATATTTGTTAGTATAAGAGAATTAAAAAAGCAATCAATGTAACCAAATGTAAACGAAAAAAAAACATTAATCATTACCGTTAGATTTACGCCTCAGGTCACAAACTTTAGATTTCGGTAAACTAAAATCATATTTTGGGAAATCGGACATTGTAAAAGATATGTTTTTCTTGAATAGAATAAGTATATACCTGAAAAATTAAAGAAAACTATATTATTCATGATTGAAAAATAAGGAAACTTTATCCCCCCCCCCCTCTAGTTCATAAAAGATATGTGCTTTTCATTTGTGATTTCGATTTTTTTTTAAATTTTTATAAAATCGACAGAGGGGCTCTAGATGGCCTCCATACTATCCATTTTGCTTACCAATGTGTTAATAAACCCGACCCGATATACCATTTTCTAACCCGGTATAAATACTCTGGATCTATATTCCTTTTGATAACAAAAACAACTGACCCGTCTACTCAACCCTAATCTTCTCCTTCAACCCTAATCCTCTCCAATCATCGGCAGCCTTCAATTTTCTTTTTCAAAGTATACTTTCCATCTAATCCTATATCTTCTTCTTATCATCAATTCTTTTTTTCAAAACGTATATCGTTTCCCATTCAACCTTCAACCCTAGACTACAATACAACGGCTCTCAAAAATCGACTTCAGGTATGGGTCCTTTTGCACCATATCTTTTCTATCATCTAAAAGCACAGATCAATCAACATCTCTTGCAGTTTATTGTTGTCGGTTGTTTGAGTTTCGATAACGTTTTACTTTATTGGATTATGGTTTTTTAGTTGAGAATATACATTTTTCTATATATACTTTGCTGTTATTGATAATGTTTTTTCTCCTTATCTGCGTTTTTAGTTGAGGTTTTAGGGTTCCATTGGCGAATATCAGTCGACCTCTTGATTTAGGTTTCAATGTTTTCTGATAAAAATTCTCTGTTTTGAAACGGATTATGGATCGTGCTATTTTTTGTTTTTGAATCTGATTATAATAAGTTAGGTTTCAATTTTCATGTATTGTGGATTCATTGATTAGGTTGAAATCTGTTTATTCTTTGTTCAATGATTAGGTTCAAAACTAAACTGTATAGTGTATATCCTTCTTATGTTGATGTATTGAATATAATTGATTTAGGTCTCCATCTTAATGTATATTTCATTTAGTGATTATCTTTGAAATCCGTTTTCGTCGTTTTTTCTATTATATGTCTTTGTCATATAAACATTCACTTGCTGATTTGTATTTATTTTTATTTTTTGTTCTATTATAACCACTACCGTTTGGGAACTCCCATGACCTACACAGGGATTATAGACAACAGTTCGAATGAAAAGGGCCGAATATGTTTTACGATCTGCGTTGTTCTCTTCAGATCTCTTTATGCTATCTTTAAAATTATATTTAATGTTCGGATTTTCTCTGCATTTCATTCCATCTTTCATAAGGGTTTTTTATTCTGGTTTGTTATCAGTTGTAGTTTCCACATTTGCGGTTTCAAGCTTTGACTGATTCTCACAAGTCCTACGTGTAAAGATTCGTAATTTATTTCTTTTTATTTTATAGTTTTCGATGGGCAAGTGGCAAGAAAAAGAGATGTCACAGAATACCGAATTTGTCCTGAAATCCAGACTCCATATGAAAGTAAGGTAATCATATTGTAAACTTTATAAAATGAAATAAAATGTTAAAGTTTATTTCTTATTTTTTTTATTGTTTAGGAATTATATTAATTCCATATTTATTTATGTAATTTTTATCTAAAAAAAGCTAACAAAGTTAATGGTGAGACTTTTCTGCAAGAACCAAGTAAAACAGACAACATTGAATACTGAAATGTCTATACAAAACAAAACACATAACACAAATTTGGGAATCACAATTCTGTCTTAAAAAAACTTTAAAATCTAAATGGCAAGTATGTAGTTAACATAAACACATTAAATGTAAAATCCATGCTTATGAATGTGTAGTAACAACTGTGGAAGACAAACCATATTAAACATAGTTGTATAACAACTACAATGATAAAGGACTATGTTTCTTAATAAAACAAAACAAATAAGGTAATGAAGAAATCCACTTACAAATGTCTTTGCTTCCACGGCCTGAACGAAACTCAATGTGAAAAAATCACTGTATTCGAAACACAGAGATAAGTAATTGAATGATAACAGTGTGATAATGTTGATTGAATAAGTGTGAAAGACTTGTATTGATGTAATTATATAGGTGAAGTATAAATATGGGATTAATCTGATTTTTAGCTTGATAGGTAAAAGATACTTAAAATTAGCACATTTAGTGCATAAATTAGCACATTTAGTGCATAAAATGTTGTCAAACGTATTGACTGGTGTTTGAATGAGTATCCTTATCAATATATCAATTATACCTCAATAATTGTTGTGTGATTAAAAGAATTGAATTATATTAATTTGTTTTTTTAGTATATATATTTTATATTATCAAATAATGTATATGTTAATCGGACTAAGCTAATTGGGACATGATTGATTAGTCAACCTTGGTTACAAATATAGAATTAGATAGAATTGACTTTTACAAATTAACGTAATTGTTAGTATTTAAGTTTTATTTTGGACCAGAAATGTAAATTACTTTAGATTATGCCTCAATGATTGTTATGTAAATACAATCATTAGATTATATAGCTTATATCAAATATAGATAAATATTATAAAATTAGTGTTCAGTATTGAAAGTAAACCAAATTTGAACAAACAAATAAATTACAAAAAACAAAAACCATAGATGAGATAATATAAGTATAATGAAAGAGAATCAAAAATAAATTAAGACAAACAATCGTTTTATAGCATAGTAGTAACTAAGAAAGTTTTTATTTGTAATAAACATTATTAGTCTTCACATCAGACTCCATTTAAGCTTCAGTTGCCTCATCATCGTTCTTAACAGGTGATACTGTATTGTTCCCACGCAATTCATATAAGAAAATTCGTATACATTAAAATTAAAAACATCAATAGCTAAAAAAAAAGTTATGAAATTTAAAAATAAGAGGCTATAAAAAAACGTGTTGTTGAGTTTTACATTTTCATCACATAGGATCATTTCAATTGAGTACACATCATTAGGAATGCGACGATCGGGTAGACGCCAAACCCGAATAATCTTTAGCTTTAACGCCACACCGTTTCGGATGACATGAATTTGGTTAACCATGGTAAACTCATTTGCATCTACAGCAGCCATTGATCTTGTTAACTGGAAAAAAATAATGTAAAAACCAATAGATGACTTCAATAACACAAATTGTAGACAACATAATAATATTGAAACTTATATTATAGTTAGGTAATAAGTTTCAAATGTATTGTAGCATAAATGTCTGGATTGATCACTCCAGAATGTATGCAAAACATCAGCATAATCGATTGGTTAATAACAAATCAAAAGAAATAATGTTTATGTATTTAAAGATGAGAAACAGAAATTAACCTAATAATATATCTTTGCGATTACTCAAAGTGCATTCAACGTGTCTTATTACAATCGTATGTGAATTGCTTTGACTTGTTTATATAGGTATTCAATCAATTCAATCAATAAGAAATGGATGAAATAGTGGAGTCTAATTAGCATTCGAATTAGCATATTGTTATTATTGTTATTATTGAGATTTAAAGATATGAAATATATTTGCAATACATTCAACAATGGAGTAGAAGGAGACCATCAATTTCGCCTTAACATGTATGAAATTGGACCCGTAAATTCGTATTCAAAGTCAATATGTTATTGAAGAAGGATACCATAAATTTCGCTTTAACATGTATCAATTCCTTATGAATAATGTGAGTAAATTCGTATACATTATGTATTCAAAGTCAACGTTAGATAATCAAGGAATATAACTATTTATCTTAATGTATATTTATTGACAGTAAATTCGTATTCAAAGTCAAGGTCAATAAACATATTGACTTTCCTTATACATTCAACAATGGAGTAGAAGGAGACCATCAATTTCGCCTTAACATGTATGAAATTGGACCCGTAAATTCGTATTCAAAGTCAATATGTTATTGATGAAGGAGACCATAAATTTCGCCTTAACATGTATCAATTCCTATGAATAATGTGCGTAAATTCATATACATTATGTATTCAAAGTCAACGTTAGATAATCAAGGAATATAACTATTTATCTTAATGTATATTTATTGACAGTGAATTCGTATTCAAAGTCAAGGTCAATAAACATATTGACTTTCCTTATACGTTCAACAATGGAGTAGAAGGATACCATCAACTTCGCCTTAACATGCTTGAAAATTGGACCCGTAAATTCGTATTCAAAGTCAATATGTTATTGTAGAAGGAGACCATAAATTTCGCCTTAACATGTATCAATTCCTTATGAATAATGTGAGTAAATTCGTATACATTATGTATTCAAAGTCAACTTTAGATAATTAAGGAATATAACTATTTATCTTAATGTATATTTATTGACAGTAAATTCGTATTCAAAGTCAAGGTCAATAAACATATTGACTTTCCTTATACATTATGTGTTTACATATTTATAAGATAAATGTTATATAAGGAAGTCAAAGTCAATAAACATAATGGTTTTTCTAATACATTATGCATTTTGAGTCAATACATAATTAATGGTCTAATTACATTTGCTGCATATAAATGTGTTTACATTTTTATAACGAAGAATAAACATATATAAGGCAGTCAAAGTCTATACACATATTTAACATCATTAAATTTTAGTCAAATTATATAATTACATGTTTTCAAAATTTCCGAATAACAAATGTTTATATTAGGAAGTCAATTTCAATTCTTAAGTTAATATCAAATGGCGAAATTTCAATTCCTAAATAATCGCGTCTTGCCACCACTGATTAACGTATACACATTCTAACAATTACAACATACCAAATATTATGTAAAAATCTAAATGTTATTGTATATAATAATGGAATATAGTTATGATTTTAATGATTATTGACTCACAGTCAATTCGTACTCATTTACACATATTGACCATAATTAAATTTTAGTCAACTGCATAATTACACGTTTAAATTCCAATTAATACCAAAGTCAAAAATTTATAGCACAGTCAAATGTCAACTTGTATTTAATAAGCAGTAAAATTGATTTAAAATAAGTATAAAACGAACACGTAAAAAACAATTATAATAAGGAATAACTTTTTTTATTTAAAAAAAAATTAGAAAGACTCATACCAAAACTCGTGCGGAAGGGTCATGAATAACCTTGAAGAATTTGTCACCCTTGTGATAAGCCATAATCAAGTTCTTTGTCCTAATGAAATCCTGTTCTTCAAATGCAAAACAAATATTTGTTAATGTAACCATAAACTCAAGCAAGTTTTTTTTTTTTTTTCATTTTCACGAAAACTATAAACTGATTTCATTTGAATCCTGTTATTAAAACCACAATCATATTACATCAATTATTTGGACACTAATACAATGATTAAACCTGATTGTAAACAGTTGTGTATCCATTTCATCCAATTCAGAAACTTGATACTAAACAGTTTATATACTTATGTTAATAAAAAAACGTTTTGATCATTACAAAAAAACGGATTTTATTTGGTAGAATATTGATGTAATAAGATGTTGATTTTTCTTTGCAAAAAAATGAATATATAAACCGATTGTATTTCTGTTTGATGTAATATGATCGTAAATAGCTATGTATGCATCTCATCCAAATCAGAAACTTTATCGTAAACAGTTTAGATAATTATGTTAATAGAAAAACGCGGTGATAATTACAAAAAAAAAAAAAAAAACAGATTGTATTTTTTACAAGTTTGATGTAATACCATTCTGATTTTTCTGAGTATTAAAAAGAAAATACATAACCGATTGTATTTCTCTTTGATGTAATATGATTGTAAGCAGTTATGTATCAATCTCATTCAAATCAAAAAAATGATAATAAAACAATTTCGTGACTTATATTAACCGTAAAACGTTTTGATCATTACCAAAAAAACCGATTGTTTTTCATTCATGATTGATGTAAAATGATAAATATAAGATTAGATGGACAACATACCTTGTAAAAAGAACAATTAGAAAGGAATGAGGAATGAGAAAGGAATTAGGATATGAAGGATGAACAATGTATTAGGCTAGGAAGGAGGAAGAATGTTTTAACATTAGGATATGAAGGATGAACAATATATTAGGCTAGGAAGGAGGAAGAATGTTTTAACAAACAAATGGATGTTGAGAAAACAAAAAACGAAGAGGTTTATATACTAACAACACATGGAGCTCCATTTAACATTTGTATCCTAGAAGACCCTCTCAAAAGCTAGGATTCAACCCTAGTGTTTTTATTTATTGTATAGATAGATATATATATATATATATATATATATATATAGGATTTTTTTTTAAAATATGCCACCAAAATTTATGGACCCTGTCCGGTTGGCCTCATTGGACCTCCTCAAAGACGCCGTGCAAGTCGTTATAGGATATTTGTATTATTTGAATGAGGTGATAACAATATTCCACAAGAAATTAGTAATGTATTGACAATATAGTCATGAGTGTCATTGTCTTGGAAAATTTTCTAAGGGCTTTGTTGCAATTCTACGCCGTTGTCATCACAACGTTTAGGTGGTAGAATATTTGAAATAAACAAACAAGTGGGTACATGTGCAAACAAAAACAAGTTGAGATTAAACAACTAACAATAAATCAATAATCACATAACACATTTGTTTTGACGTGCAAATTATGACGTTAGCTTAAAACGAGGGGCCTAAACTGTTGAGTCGATATTGAGCTCTGTTAATTAATTTAAGAGACTTTGAATTTGAGTTCTCTTAATAGAGCTCGAGGACGTTTCGACAAATTTTAAACTCAAGCTTTCCTCAGGCAGAGTCATTTATAATTTTGACCAGCACAATATGACTTTCGACCTCCAAGGCTAAGAGTTTGTTTTTATTAGATTAACTTTTGCCATTTATAAGGTAGTGACAACACAACTTTTTACTCGTGTACCGCTATCCTAGTATAATTGCGCCTTTATTATTAATTTGGGTTATTGCTTGCTTATTGCTTTCAATCATTTGTTAGGGTGGGTGGGTGGGTGATGTTCATCACACATTCACACCATCACTAACTATGTTTTTAATAATAAAAATTTATAACATTACATTAATCACTACTGGGCCAATAACTACTCCTTAGTCCTTAACATCTTATAAACAAATGCATCCGAAAGTTTCATTATACTGGGCCAATAGCTACTCCTTAACATCTTTTGGGCTTCATTAATAAGACGAGACCTCAGACCAGTAAGCCTTCTGTCAGTTTATAAAGTCAAGTCCAACAACTACAAGCATCCATTCAACTATAAGCCCATTAACTACCAATCTTCTTAAATTGGCCCAATTTCATTATGCTACAAACGGAACAATATCCTGCACAAAACACTTATGCAACATAATGAAAACAAGTAATAAAATTGAACAACAAAAAGACTTTTCAACATAGAGACCTTCCCGTTCGCGGCTTCCGGACCCGTAAATCTTCTTATCACTAGTTGGGCCAGTTTTTGGATCTTAAATCAGCTTCCATTCACTAGATCAAATTATTTTGAAGTAACTAAAGAAACGTTTCAGTGCTAAATATATACTAGTGGGGAGCTCGCGCGATACGGCGGGGTGAACAAATTACAAGTATAAGTTTAATTGTATAGTTGATGATCTGGCGGGATGCACGAATAATTAATTAATTTTAATCAACTACTTGGAAACACAATGCAATAGACCATTTACAAGGTAAACCGAGCATATTTCCATAACGAAATAAAAGGAAACAAAGTCTGTATAGTAATAACATCTATTCAATTTAATATTCATGTGGAAAGGCAATGTTGCCCCCTTACTAACTTTATTAGTACCATAAGCTTAAAATGTAGTGTTTATTTAAATTTGGTTGGAATCCTTCTCAAATGCTTTATAATATAGTGTATAACTAATTTATATGAGTAATATATATAAGAGATGAACATAATGGAAAGTAAGTGTGTTTAAAGTGATTATAGTAAGAATCATAATCAGATAGTTAAATTAATATTTTGTAATACAAATAGACAATCATTAGCATGTTACGTGATTATAATCCATTACGCGATTACAAGATTGTGTTTATGTTTAAACACTATCTCAACCTAGCGATTATTTAACATGTGTCAAACTTCACATCTCTACCTGAGTCAATCCTAACTCTAAAACCTATGTTGTTGGATATGTCTTATATTGGTCTTAAACCATCCCACATTGTAACAAACTACATTAAGCATAAATATAACAGTTTAATGTGATAAAAAAACAACTAAAACCAAACAACAATGCTAAGGGTATTAACCTGTTTTCGAGTGTGTGATACAGTTTTTAATCATTTGTTTTTTGCTCCCCTTCAAAACTCCAATATCCATGAACCAAGTAAAGCAATAAACCTTGATCAATGAAAACATATGTACCACTAAGTTATATCAGTGAAATTCAAATAAAACAAGTAAAAAACTATATGAATTACAATAAATTAAAGATTAAGAAGAAAAAAAACATACCTGATTGACTGATTACACTGTGTGTAGAGAACAAACTTTTATTAAAGAACAAAGCAGAGAGTAATGATCAGTAGAATACCAAATGTTATTGCTTTACTTGTTTATATAATGTTATGTTCGCTTGAGTTAAAAACAATAATGAGTTGTTTAATTGAAATAATTGAGAGTTAGAAGCAATTAAGGGTGGTGACCGTTTGCCTTTCATGTGATTTTTGTAACTCTTAACTGCTTCATTACATGATGTATTTAGTTGTTACTATATCTCATATCCTCACCCAATTTGCAGGTTTCATGGAGGTTATAACGTTATTGTGACTTGTGTCATTTAAATTACTTATGAAATTTTGTGAGTATATATTTGTAGATGCATATAGTTGTGAAATTTGACATGCAAGTGTTATCAATTTTATTAATCATTTTGACTATAACCTTGAAACAATGAAATGCTAATAATAAAAGAATTAATATATAGACGCATATTAATTAGGAGGAATAGTTGACAAGTCTACAATTGTTTTCAATATTCGTTCGGTTCCTGGAAAAAAAAACAATAATAGTTATTAGACTTTTGGATTTCTTTCATATTTATTAATGATAAGTCAGATTTACATCAAACTCTAAAGTTTAACTATATTACATAATCAACTTAAATATTCATGTAGAATGACAACTTTACCCTGTTACTAACTTCATTAAGTTGTTGTACCATTAGCATAAGATGAAATATTTACTTAAATTGTGTTGGTATCCTTCCCTCATTCTTTATAATATAGTATAGATGATATTTGTGATTGTACATGAGCATATACCCCTTAGTTTTAAAAACAAAATAAAGCAGCTTATTTATTAAAGACTGTAGAAAACAATATTACAAAGCCAATATTGTTCTCTGCTGGAACATCACATAAACATACAATTAAGCTGCATAAAGTACAATTTATTGTTTGGATCATTTATGAACTTTGAAGACTGATTATATTCCTTTGACGCAAATCCATTCGCCTACAAACAACTTGTCACAGTTAAGATTCGGGTTGATGAAGTTGAAGAGTTTAGAGCTCAACTTGAACTTTTTAGCGATGTCAAAACAAGTATCTCCGCTTTTCACACCGATAACAGATACACAAAGAGGGGTTGTTATTGGAACATCTGAAAAAAAAAAAAAAGATCATAATATGAAGTGACATATATATGACTCTACTCAAACATTCAAGCATAGGTCAAATCTTTCATCCAATTTTGAGAATTTAAATTTTATTAAAACGAAATACGAAAGTTACATTACAATAGAAGGTAGACGGGCAACAAAGGATTATGGACGCTGAGATGGATTATGTATGATTTACCTAAAGCGGTTGTTGTAGTGATGCCTAAAATAACAACCACAAAAAGAACCCAAACGAATATTTTGTTATTGGTCTTAGACATTATAGTGTAGATCTTGTATGTTACAATATAATGTTTGGAGATCAAGATGCATTTGATGTGCTAAATGTTACCCTATTTTATAGAAGTCATTGCCTATAATGAGGCCAACCATATAAACCGAAACAACAATGTTGAATATGGGTTGTGATCATTGATCTCACCAATGATATGCAAAACCAAACATTAATACTATCTTAGTATTCACTTAATAAACATCTAAACCAATGATATGCAAAATAAAAAACAAGCAAAAACAAACATCCATATACTATCTTAGTATTCACTTAATAAACATCTAAAGACAAGTCCAGATACATGATAAGAGTGACAAATTTATAATTATATAGTTTTGTGTTATTTTTATACATTTTTAAATAAAAAAAAATGAATGGTTCATTTCTCACAACCATTGGTGGACCCATGGTATAACCATGTGGTTAACCGTCCCCTCTATAGACATATTTTAGTGTTTTTATAGGTTAAAATTCCTGATCCCCGGCCCCTCCATGGTTAAGTCATCTGTTCGCCTCCAATTAAACAAAAATTGTTAATCCGCTACTGCTCACAAACAACATATAGTGTTTTACACATATCCCGACCTTACACATTCATTAAATTCTAGTAGGGATGCAAATGAGTCGAGCCCGAGCTTGACCAGGCTCGAACTCGAGCTTGATTGACTTATAAAAGCTCGAGTTCGACTCGTTTATTATCAATTAGTTACTTCATTGAATAAAAATATTCTAAATAATAGTTCGTTTAGGCTCGTGAGCTCGAGCTCGGGGCTCGTTTACTAAACAACTTTAAATGAGTGGTAAATATTATTAAATATTAAAAAAACTAATATTACACTAGGCTCGATAAGGCTCGACAAGCCTAACGAACATCACATGCTCCGAGCTCGGGCTCGATAAATAAACGAGCTTTGTTTTATGCTCAAGCTTGGCTCGAGCTCGATAAGGCTCGGCTCATTTCGAGCATTTTACCGAGTTGATCTCGAGTAACTCGCGAGTTGCTCGGCTCGTTTCCGCCCATAAATTCTAGTGTAATAAACCATATCAACCTGATTAAGATTCAAATTTTTTCCTTACATTTGATCCATATGGGTTTGTCATTTTATGATAAGGCAATGGGGTTAAGGACAAACTAATGAGACACAAAGTCAAACGATGTTTCTCTTGTTTATATCATGAGTTTAAGTTCGAACAAGAATAAACACTCTATGTTCTGGTTTTTATGTTGGTTGCATGTAGGCTATGAGTTCTATAAATAGCATAACGTCTATCAAAACAAAATCATCTGTAGCTTCAAACTTCTGCAAACAACATAATCATAACAACAATGGCTAAGATCAGCAACAAAACACTTATTTGCATAATTTTTGTGTTTGTTTTCGTTGGTATCATGAAAGAAACCGAAGGCAGAGCTATTTCAAATGGTAAGTCAAATCGTACACTTAACGCTCCCACTACAACAAAATGGTCGTTCGTTCTCTTCTCTTTTCTTTTTTAAACAACTGACTCATACACACCCGCGCTATACCCACTCGTAAATCTTTCCTCACAAATAATGTTGATAGTGTACAAACTATTTTGAGACATTCATCAAAATTAACCTTGTACATCAATTAATAATATATATGACGATTTTCAGGTTTATTTGGAAGAGAGCCTGTTTGTACTTCGGTTATTGGCGCGCAAAGTGGAGATTCGTGCTTTAGTATCGCTCAAAAGTTCAAGTTGAGCTCTGGATTCTTCGATTACATCAACCCGAATTTGAACTGCAACAAGATATTTGTGGACGAATGGATTTGTGTCGATGGAATCTAATCGAAGTCACTCGATCTATGAATGATATGATATGAACCAACCAATAAATGTTTCTTTCTGATAAAAATTGAAATACCAAAACTAAATTAAGGATGTATCAAAGCCTCATGTTGAAAAAAATAATGGTTTTGTAGGGTGTTCTTCGATTATAATAAAGGAAGTTGCTTTTGACACTTATAATGGTATAAGTTATAGGGGTGTAAATGACACGTAGCGGCTCGGGATCGGCTCGGTAAAAAGCTCGAACGAGCCGAGCCTTAACAAGCCCGAGCCCGAGCCCTAGCCTGAAATATGGCTCGTTTAGTTATCGAGCCCGAGCTCGAGCCCTTGATACAAAGCTCGATTGGGCTCACGAGCCTAATCGAGCCTTAACGAGCTAGAGCCCGAACCCGAGCCCGAGCCTAAGTTACAGCCGAGCCTAAGTTATAGCCTTAACGATTGGGCTCGCGAGCCTAAGTTATAGCCGAGCTTTTGCGAGCTCAAGCCGAGCTTTTGAGCTCGTTTGAGATTCTCAAATCACCTCGAGCCGAGCAGAGCCGAGCTCGAGCTTTGGATTTTGCTAGCGAGCCGAGCTCGAGCTCAAGATTGTAGGCTTGAATTCACAAAACCTTAACGAGCCCGAGCCGAGCCCAATCAGGCTCGGGCTCGGCTCGGCTCGTTTACACCCCTAGGTATAACGAACATATTCAAATTGGTATCATAATCTATGTGATGCAATTAAGAAGTATTCTAAATGGATTTGTCGATTATGGTTAGGGAATAGGGGTGAAGACAAGCTAACGAGATGTGATAAAGTTTTAAATACTCTTATTTTTATAAATTATCCCAGACAAAGTTCAAACAAGAATAATATCTAGCATCCTTCGTATGATTTAGAAAAAGTCAACGATAAAATTGTGTGAAACACGTCTCCTCAGTCATACTTAACGTTTTGGTTCGTTCATTTTTAGCAGTAGAAGGTAGTACTGCAGATACCGGATGTAGGATCTGTGAGCATGTCGGCAAGCTTAAGGATCTTGACTTACCCTGATTAGTTCACATGTTATCACATTTATTTTTGTTAACATTTTATGTGTATTTTATACTAGGGTGTGGGGTGCACTCCCTCATTCCCCCATCCACCACCTAAACGTCACGTTATATTCCCCCTTCTTTTCCTTCCCCATCCAAGGGTGTACTCCCCCTCACCCTTAAACAGTCAACAAGAAAAGCAAAAACAAGCTCGGGACAGTCGGTAGGATTTTCCCGTTTGTCCCGATACCGACTCTGGGTGGGGGGTTTGTTCCCCCTCAGTGACATCTATCCACCTCAGCACCCAACTATGCTCCTTTGCGGCCTTGCCGACTCCACACCCCATCACCTTATAATTTGATCATTTACATTTGAACACAAAATTAAAAAAAATGTAGATCAAGACCTTAAATGTTTAACATGCATGTTTTTCTTAATAAAATTATAATTTTAGAATAGTAATAAATAAAATAACACCTGGTCAAACTAACCTTGTTTGTATTAAACAAAAAACATACTATGTATTATACTTTTTAAAAATAATTAAATTAAATTAGAAGGTTAAGACCATAGTCACATAAATTGCTCCATTAACCACGATTTTCGTGTTGGATCGAAAGGTACCTACCCCTCCGTACCGAATTCGTCTAGCCTAGCGAACCGCGTACCCGAACCGCGTTCCGGTGTCGGAGCAAACCGCGATTTAGGTGACTAAGGTTAAGACTCTAGGATTTCTATTTCTTAATACATAAAACATAAAACTGTGTTATAAACATGAGGTATAAAGTAATTAAACAAGTTGTACTCATCTTTGATATAAGTGTTAATCGTGTCGTCTCTTAAGACTGGTTTTGCTAGCCCTAAATCACATGTTCAAGTTTGACCCATTTGACACCCTATTTCAAGCAGGGTTCAGGTGACTGGTCCTAACTGCTACAATTCCTACCAGAGTACCAGGCATTCTCCACCCAAATAACTCATATTTTTTCGTTGATTCTCACAATAAAGGAATAGAAATGACGCACGAATATAAAGAGGGAAAATTAAAAATCTATACATGGAAAGACAACGGTTTCCAGGAAAACAAAAGCCGTTGGACCGTGGTTTTGAACGGCCTCTAGCGGCTACTGTAGGTGTGCCACAATTTCCAGCAAGTCATAACCACATTTACTATCATTGCCTATTTTCTAATTGTTAAACCATTACCATGTAGTCGGGTAGCGGTGGCAATTTATTTAAGTAGTTTCCATTTTGTTTGGTTGTTTTAGAAGTAGTCGGTGTTTCTTCTGTTTACTCATATTCTTCTAAATTTATCCAAAAACCAATTTAATACCAGGTCCAAGCTCAAAAAGCCCGGAATCAGCAAATACTTCCTGACCCTAAAGTGTACTTCAGAATTTGTTTCATGCGGCTCAATAAACCATACGCTAAGATAACTCTTATAAACATACAAAATGCTAATCACACAAGAGAATTATGGTGTTCTACCTGGCTGATGGAACTGTCGGGTGCAAGTCCAAACAGTACTTTACGTTGTTTAGACTTGTACCTCCTACTTGTAACCACCAACTGGTGTAGTTATATACGTGTAGTAATCTACCTCTCAACTTACATATTCAACAATGGAAACCTTTCTACAATGAGAAACAACATAAATAAAATCCACAACATCATACCGTTTAGGAAAAGAAATGTTTATTATCATACCGAGTCATCTCCTTCAACCTGTTGTCGAGCCAGGTATCTCTCCCGTCGCTCTTTCTGCAAGAAATGATCACATACTAATGAGTACATTCATAAACCTTATGTAAGAAATGAGCTATAAAGAAAACGGGACAAAATGATGTAGTGCCTAAAACCTCTGTAAACATTTTTTCTCTCAAAATGTTTATATTGTTTATAAAAGAAACCTAACCCACTACCCACCCCACCGACATGCTCATACAGTCATACAGTGACTCACCCATTCGTCTATGACAAGACCATCACCAACAATCTTTGGTCCAGTGTCTTCTGGAGGTTTCTTGCGGGTTTCAAGGGCGGCCTCAGCCTCGGCTATCTGGCGCTTCAATTTCTCTAGTGCCTTGTATGATGTCAGCAATCAAGATGGTGCAATAAAACAATCTCAAGCAAGTGGATTGCCAAAATGAGGTCTAAAATAAACATGTACCGCATATGCATATTATAAAAAAGCCAACGTTATTAAGAACTTACTGGTGTTGGTCGTGCCGCATCTAGGAAAACAACTTGCAGTATCTGCTCCACAGTTACTAGATCTTTCTGCTCATCAAACTGAGTGAAAACACGAGTTTATTTAGCATCCATAAAAACTAGATCCTTTGCCAGTGTATGTATATAAACCATACACATTTATGCATGCAATAATATTACACAAGTGTGTTGTGTGTATCACTTACCAGCTCCGGTACATAGTCCATCATTCCTTTCACTTTCAGACTCATGATTTTAAATTTCACTTTCCTCTTTCGGTCTATCGTTTTTTCATTGTTTTCTGGAGGTTCCACAAACTTGAAAACTATCATGATAAAACCAGAAGTGAAACTTGTAAGTAATATATATAGAAATAGAGCCCATACTCATAAGAACAAACTTGCAAATTATATTAGACTTCCTAATCCATATATGCAAAATGCTATTACCAGTTGCAATAATAGTCTCGCCAGGAGTCAGAATAGCACCCGGAGGACGCATAAAACAACTTTTTGGTGCAGTTGTTTGAAACTACAGCACCACAACAAACAGCATAGGTCAGAATTAATGAGTTAAGATATGCGCAAACTAATCCTATTGATAGAGCAGATCTCTATAGCAAGTAAAATGCAACGGTTTATACAAGCTTTACATTCATACCTTGAAAGCCACATGAGACTTGCTGGTGTTCTTTATCTTAATAGCACTTTGGACTTGCTTACCAGGTTCATCTACAAAGTTCAAGAAGAAAATACGAATGATTTATTGTCTACCATGTAGGCGCATGTGCAATCGTAAGTAAATAAATAAAAGTCATAATTAATATAACCGAAGTAAATATATAAGTTGACATATATACGACTACACAAGCACATGTAGAGTAAACGAACCAAGTTTATAAAGACAAAGGGCTAGGAAGAACCTAACTTAAAACGGACTCAAATTACATTATCTCGAGACCTAATCTAGAGTTCAAAGATTCTTCCCGCCTTTACTTTATTTCGTTTTTAGTTGTAAAACGCGTGAATCAAGAATGTCATCAATTCATTCCTCATCTTAGCTCTTAACTTGATTTCCGCCAAACTAATAACCGGCATTAACCGCACTATATAAAACAACAACGATATACGATGTAAAGCTAATATCATAAAACTCATGTTTTATAGCCACATTCTTATCCAACTTCCAAACTTCCAAACTTCCATATATATACATACATTCCACAAACCATCACTTAATATATCTAAACTCATTTAGCAAAGTACAACTATGATCATATTGTGTAAGGCTAAAGAACATGGACATGTGTTTCATGACCTCATCCTTATCCTTATCCAAATTCAAAACTACCAAAAATATATTCCACAAAGCATTTTTACTATAAATACCTACAACACACTAATTCTAGAAACAATAATAAGCAAAAAAAAAAAAAAAAAAAACAAAACTCAAATAGTTTTTTAATAGCAAAAGGCCAAAACCTTTAAAACTCAAATCAAGCTTAACATAAATACAAATAAACATAACATAAGGTAGCCAAACCTAATACAATATAATAATAATAATAATAATAATAATAATAATATTAATAATAATAATAATAATAATAATAATAAATTAATAAGCATGTGGATCTTATAAAATAAAAACAGAATAAAACAGAGATGATTGGTTCATACAGGGAAAGTAGAGTTTAGAGCGAGGATCAAGGCGAAGACGACGTCGTTTGGGAATAAGAGATCTAATAACCGACGAAACGGAAACAGCGTTGCTTTTATCCTGACCGTTGGATCTTTCAACAGAAGTAGTAGAAGTGTAATTAGTTGAGCTACGAAACGGAGACCTAAATAAGCCCCGAACTTTGCTACCGTTGGACGGTGGTTTGTCGTCGGCGATTGGCATCAGTGGCGGTTCAATATTATTGTTTGTTTGTTTGGAGTGTGATTTATTGTAAGAGGTGGTTAAGCTTTATTATTTTGCTCTCTCTCTAGAATAATATTATTGTTTCTCTCTCTAGAAATTTGATGGGAGTCTACGCCTGCAATTGCAATTTGGAACGAACAGGTCGCCTTGTTTACTTTTGGTCAGTCACAGACGCTTTCAATACGCGTAGAAACTTTTTATGGAAGAATTTTTATTATTATTTATTTATTATTATTAAAATAATGGAAGGGATTTAGGATAAGTATTGTCGGACTTGAATGGTGTGTTTGGTTATGTATTTTTTTAGCATTAACATTTGGAATATTAATTAAAGTAACATATGGAATCATGGAAATGCTACGTTTTTAATATTTTACTTGTTTAACAACCAATCAGGCCGGTAAATTTAAACTAATTTGAATCAGACTTCTCTATAACAACTAGCAAAGTAAATTTAATGGATTTAACTTACTATATCACGGTTAGCAAACTATGGGGATGTTTGGCAAAAATTAGCTGGTGGCTGATAGTTGCAAGCTGTTAGCTGGAAGCTGCAAGCTTTTAAAATATATTTTGGTGTTTGCCACAGTAGCTGTAGCATTTAATAAAATGCATAAAATTAACAAAATGGGCATAATTAAAATTTTGTAAAAAAGATTTTTATTTTATTTTTAAAATAGAATGTGTATTTGTGTTATTTACTAATTAAAAGCTTGTAGCTAGTAGGTCTTTTTCTTAAACGCTAGTACTAATAGCTTTTCACTATAGAGATTTTTCTCATAACCTAAAAACTTCCAGCTCCTTCAACCAAATAAGGTTTTTTTTATTGAGTATGAGTTTTTTCTTAAAAGTTTGAAAGTTGAAGCTTTTAAAAGTTTTTAAAAGCTTCTTGCCAAACATACCCTATATCACAAACTTCAATTAGTTTTTTTTTTTTTTTGGATCGGCGTCCCAGTGGTCTATGACACATCTGGGGTGAGACGCGGCCCGAGTTCGAGACGGCGCCAAAGCGCTTCAACCGACTTTCCACAACGGGGCCTGGCCAGAGTAAACCCGAGGCAGCCAGGAATCGAACTCACGACCTCAACCGGACAGAAACTCCGAGGAGAAAACCCTCCCACCTCACTGTGTGACCAATTGCCCCACAGATCATTGGCAAAAACTTCAATTAGTTAAGTAGGGAATTAAGGTTTTGTATCACAGAATTCAATCATTGATCGTAGGTGCTTGAATGCTTTGATGGTTTTTTATATTCCATAGACTGATAGACCTAGTTTTTTGTCACCTCACTCACTTTGCATAGGCAATTCTCAAGCCCAATAAAACATGTATTATATACTTTAGGGAAAGAAAAAAAAAGATGGGGCCCCTTGGCCTAAAGCAAAGTTTCACTTCGTTGTACTTACACTATATTCCAGAGTTTCATTAAAGGAAGAAACTGAAAAGAAAGTGAAGGAATTAAAGGGATAGTGAAAAATATATAAGTGTGTTCCAGAGTTTCATTAAAAGAAAGGAGTAGAAAGAATGGGAGGAAGTTGAAGGAAAATTATTGCTTAAAATCTTCCTTCCAAAATGGAAGGAAATGGAAGGAGGGGAAAGTTATCAATTAAAATGTTTTGTCATTTACTATTTTATCCTTCTATTTAATCTAATATAACACCCCACAAGGGCATTATTGTAAAATTAAACCTTTCTTTTCCCTTCCTTTTAACTCGGGAACACATAAAATTTTTATTCACTTTTCCTTTCCTTTGAACTCGGGAACACAAAATAAAATTATACATTTCTTTTCCTTTCCGTTCTTTTCTGTCATAAATCTCCTTTCTCTTCTTTTCTTTCCGTTAGGAAACTCGGGAACACAGCGTTAGAGTCGGGCTTGCAACCAATAAGTTAATTCTCTGTTTATAAGCAAGATAATTAAACTAGTTTTTAATAACGAAATAACTAGCTAACTATTTTTTTTACAAGTAGAATTTTTAATAATTTTTTCAACTTGGTGACCTATGTTCTAAAACTAGCCCATAGTTGTAATAGTAAGGGAAGATCGCTAGTTACAAGATATATATTTAACAAATATGGAGAAATAAAACTCTAATGATGAGATATTTATCGAAATGGAGTATATGAAACTTTAATCGTCAAATTAGAAGAGTGTTTACATGTCACGTTATAAAGAATATAGTTGAAAATTAGACTATTTTAACAAGTATCAAGTGTAGTATAATGATGTGTAACTAAGATTAGAAATTTTGCACAAGGCTATTCTCATCTTTAGTACCTTTGAACAAGGTGTTTGAAGGGTGGCAAAGCCTCCTAGTCACCATGTAGTTCTTGGGGGAATCGCCCCTTTGGTGCGGTCTGGGGCTAGCCTTTGGCAAGTTGGCAGGGATTAGCATCTCAGTCATCATGAAACTTTTTACTTTGCCAAATTGAAAAAAAGACATTGGAATTGCATGGTTGATGGAATGTTCCATGAAAATTAGTCATCAGTATCACTAGTAACATGGTATTGATCATTAGTGGTAATTAAGATTAACAACACCTAGCCCATTATTGAAGTAACTGAATAACTGTCTATAGTTAAAAATCGCCAAGTTATATATTCTTTCAGAAAGAGTTATGTTGTACAACTTATCGTTAGGATGGCTCCGGAAGTATAGAACAAGAGCATTTGGCTTACCCTATATACAATATCAAATAGATTGTGATCTACACTGCTTTTAAAACATAACATGCATGTCTATTTGTTTTTTTAGTTATTTGATTAAATTTATGAGAGTGCAATAGATATATTTTAATCTAATGATAATGTTTACACTGCAATATCCAATATCCAGAACTTTTGCAAATTACAAAACTTACACAAAAGATTCAAACAAAAGTTACATTTTGCCAAAAGATTAAATAGTTAAGTGATTTCTTAATTACTGTCATCTTACCAAAAGTTTGATGATTTCTTTAATGTGGGGATAGTGGGTCATGTCATGATTAAAGGTCCATTTCATTAGAATAATTTCATACAAGTGGATCGATCACTTAATTACACATACATCTATAATACATTATAAAGGAGGAGTGATGTACAACAATGTAATTTGCATTTCCGTACAACTTATGAAGCAACATGTACAACATATTTAAGCATAAAATTTAAGGGTATTATAGGAATAATTGTGCCAATTAAGACACTTAGGAGGGTATTATTGTAAATTTATCTCAACCTCATACTCACATCCTCAAAATCTATTCCATCACTGCCCTCTTGAAAATCAATCGACCATCCCATCATCAGTTCAAGACCTCTTCAGTTCATCACCATATTCAATGTTATTTAGTGGTAATCAGTGACCTTTATTTTTGTAACCGATTGTTCCCAATGTTTCTGTCCACCAGTATTAAGATCAGCTCCATGGAGATCAGTCACCCACCAATCTGTCTGCATATTAGGTTCCCTTCTTCTTCCTCCCTCTAATTTGATTTTGATTGTTGTTTAATGATGTTTTTTAGTGTTAATCGACCTGTTTTTTTAATGTTATTGAAATAATTGGTTTCCTTGCCTACAAGTAAAGTTTATCCCACGTTAACAGCCTTAAAATTAAATTGCTTTGATCAATGTTACCACTACCATTCTTATGGCATAGATTATTGTCAATTCTTTCAAGAACAATCACTCATGATAGGTATTTTTATTATTACGTTTCTGATTTGATCTATTTTTATTTGATAATAGTTTCTATATACAAGAATTAGATAAACATGTCAAGCTTTTGTGACGTGTTTGTTGTCTGGTGCAGGTTTTGATAATGAATTTTTCTTCCTTGCTACACAAGAATATTTTTTTGTGTAATTAGACCAGTGATCTTCAGGTATTAATAATAACACATCAGATGGAGTATTTTGAGTTTGGAGGTCAAACCTAGGACTTAACTAATGCAATATTCATGTAGTGTTATAATGAATACATATGTATTGATTTGACTGATGTTAACTGATTTTATAATTTAGCAACTGACAACTATTGTATACACCCAGACTGTTTTAGGGAGACCTCCACCCGCAGCTTCAATGGCAGTTGGGCAGTTTTTCAATCTAGAGGAATGGCGTAAAGAGTTTTCTCCTAAATCGTTGCTTCTTTATGTGCCTTCTCAGAAGGTTAGTACTTTTCTGGAAGTATCTACAATACTTGAATACATTGATGAATGATGACTTCAATTTGGAAATTTATACCTTTTTGGCGGCAATTCATATCAGATCCATATAACCTGACCCGATTACTTAATCGAGTAAAAAGCTGAACCCCATACCGCACACGTATAACCTATTATCTAGACGTGTCAAACGGGCTGGGGAATTATATGATTGGTTGGATCAATGGGCTAAACAGGTTGTAAAGAGGTTAATTTTTAATTCTAATATTAAACGGTTCGTGCGAATCTAAAACACTCTTTATTTAGAAAGCTATATATTTTCAATAATAATCAAACTTTTTAGATACAACAGTTTTGGAGGTTTTATGATTACAATAACTACTTTTGGATAACTTTTGACCCATTTAGCATGTTTTGGTCCCATTAGTGATAAGTTGAAAAGTTGCAAAACATGCAGGTTGAGACCCTCTGAAGGGAGGATTTGGCTTCAAGGTTGGCTTTAACAAGCAATGATGCATCGATTGGACCACTTTTGCTTTCAGATTCTTTGATCACTATTATCGATGTACGCTTCCATAAACTTATAGCAGTATTCATCTATCGGTACAAAAATCTGGATTGTATTATTCATTACACATGCACTTGTTTTTATTTAGTTCATAAAGACAAACGACTGGTGCGGTTGATGTTAACCCTGGCGTACAATTCATGCCCATGAGCCATGGTGCGCTCGGGCAATCCGTTTAGATGACGCCTGGCCCGTGGTTGGACCATCAGTTTTGTGGCAATGTTCCTGAAATGCCTTATATGCAAGGTAATTGATTGATTAAATTAATAATCAGTTAATTATTTTCCTTTTTATTAATTTTTTTACATACCAGGCAACAAAGACTTTTGACTTTAGAAACAGAATCTCAGGTGACCTTTTACTCATATTTTGTTGTTTTCTATTTAATTTTTCTTATTCAATTTGACCCCTGATTATGCTAAATTGTTGCTCAGGGAATTTAATTAGGAATGTGGGTTTCTTTAATCTTAGTGAGACCAATACGTTGTGTGGATATAGATTGTATTTGGAGCACAACTGAATGTTCTATGTGTGGGTTATTGAAGTTTTAAATTATCTTGTCTTTAAAGTAATTGAACTGCATTATGTGAGTCATTGTATTAGAACAGTTTCTCACCAAATTTGGTATCAATAGTTAGACTTTTTATATGTTAAAAATTGCCAAAATATAGGTAGATAGTTTACTTTCACTTCTGCCTTTTTAGCTTATTTGATTGATTTTCTTTACTACATGCTGCAAAGGAGGTTAGCAACAATCCTAAAGATGAATTTGACGACGAAGATGGACGCTGCGAAAAGTAGGATGAACCTAAACTGCAAAGAAAAAGGTAACTTTTTTCCTTTGGTTTTTGTCAAATTTTATCTATACATGCTTTCTGCTCTTAATTTAGTTTCACTTTAAATTAATTTACCTTTATCCATTTTGGGAAAAAAAAACACGAAACAGATGACATTAATTCTTGGTGTTTTGTTGTATTAAGCCAAGATCACCGAATTTTCATAATTTAGAAAACCACTTTCACTTTATAGTTCCATCATATCCTTCATATTCTTCTTTATAACTACAAACAATCACTTTAATAATTCTCGCCCATTAGTGATAAGTTGAAAAGTTGCAAAACATGCAGGTTAAGACCCTCTCAAGGGAGGATTTGGCTTCAAGGTTGGCTTTAACAAGCAATGATGCGTCCGTCGATTGGACCACTTTTGCTTTCAGATTATTTGATCACTATTATCGATGTATGTTTCCATAACTTATAGCTGTATTCATCTATCGGTACAAAATTCTTGATTGTATTATTCATTACACATGCACTTATTTTTATTTGGTCCTAAAGACAAACGACAAATGTGCAATCCTACAACAACTTAAAGATGAAGTAAGCGAAAGGTTTCCTGGTGCAAGAAGAGCCGACATCAATCAAAAGTGGTGGTGATTTTCCATTTCTTTCACACCCAGATGAAATTAGTCTTCATCTCAAGGTAAACATTTATATATGTAGAAATAAGGCGCCATAATATAACAAAATTTCTCTAAAAGTTGTAATAAACATGGTGACAGTTACACATGAGACGGGTTGGTGTAGAAGTTCGAGAAAACCTGGTTCCAGGAATCCCAAAGGCTAGCGACGATGATGGCAGCAGTGTGGTGGTGGTGGTGGTGAAAGTGCTCTGGTGAACCAAAAGATGATAGAGAAGATATTGATGATGCTCCAAATGGGGACATGTCAAAGTCAAACCCTGGTGGTCCTTCCAGCAGTGACAATCAGCCGCCACTAACTATGGATGGAAGTGAATTTTTTGTTGGCGTTTTTTATCATATTATTAATTTATTAAGTTTCCAGTAGGTTGGGGACATCATTTTTTGTTGGGCCAATCGCATCTGCTATAAAAGGTCTTTCCAGCATCAAGGTGGTATTTAGTAAAGGTTTGCCATTCAAACCATTCAATTAACTCATGGCTGCGTTTCCACCTATAAGGTGAGCTCTTGGATCACTTTTTTATATGACTACTTCTATTTTATATGTTATATTATTACTATATTTACTCAAAAGCAAAACTAATGTTTACATACATAGAATTACTGGTTTTCTAGATAATAATGATAGTTTTTTTCCTAAATAACTAATGGTAAAAATAACAACTAATGATAGGTTAACCTAAACCCAAGTCACACCCAATGCATGAAAAGGTAAAAAAATCTTGTTCAACACATTTTTGTTATAGAAGGTTTGAAAGCATAATACTAAATTTGTTTACATTATCTATATTCAGATTTTAAGAGTATGCGTAGTGGGATCGTTTTGGGGCGTTTTGGGGCTCCATAGCGCCGGGAACACCGCCCCCTCCGGCGCTATGGAGCGTTTTGGTCATGAATGGTTTTGCAGACAACGAGCGTTGTGTGTTGGAAGGAGAGAGAAACCGTTTTATTATTATTATTATTATTATTATTATTATTATTATTATTATTATTATTATTATTATTATTATTATTATTATTATTATTAGGGTTTGTTTGTGGTAGGAGAGTTGCAGAGTGAATGGAGAAGAAAGTAATAGAAAGGGGCTTGGTTTAGCCTTACTTGGGCTGGGCCTTGTGTAAAAATCTAAAATCCAGGTGTTAAGACCAAACATATGCTTTGCCCAAAAATCTAAAATCCAGGTGTAAAAATCTAAAATCCGGGTCTCATTCAAAAAAAATTTTATTAAATATTATTTTTTAATATTAAATATTTTTTATTATTTTATTAATTTAATAAACTTTCAGTTTAAATTTTTATTTTTATTATTATTTTTATATTTAATGAAATATTATTAACTATTTAATATTCTTATTTAAATAAAAAACAATAATTAACCAATCATTACCAATCATTTATAACCCCAACATAACCCTCCTTCCCACTACACCCTCTTTTTCCATAACCCTCACATAACTCCTTTTCTATTACTTTTTAATATTTTAATCCCATAACCCCAACATAACCCTCTACCACTACACATACCCTAATATAGACACAAATGGGTAACTTATTTCTTTGGCAGGTTAGCAATTGATCATTATTTTTGGATGGTATGTGTAATGATATCTTCTCTTTAAGATAACAATATGCTTACCGAAGGATGAATTACTCATATATGTATATATTTTTTGTTTTAGCTATTTTTTTTTGCTCTATCCATTTGACCCGTACTCATAAATTTGGATAAATTGGTTGATTGGGTCCTTTTTGTCTGATACATGGGATGATTTGATTTTTTTAGCTGAATGGGTTGATTGTGGGCACTGCTGCATCACATGAATCGTACAACGGGTTAATATGGATCATCTAACTAGGCACTGCTGCATCACATGAATCGTACAACGGGTTAATATGGATCATCTAACTAGGCCAACACCACCCACCACCTACACATTGCCATCGACACGACCATGATCATTGTCACCACGTAGATGTCGTCCTTGCTACTAGCCACAGTAAAAAATGTAGTGGGTTCAAACTTTTTCTTCTAGAACAAACCTGTACTGACCCGACCGTTTTGCCATTCCTAAAGTTAGCCACTTGTAAAAATTGTACATCTACATGTAGCACGGCCAATTCACAAATGAAGTTCTATATGCTAATATAGCTATTAATATGATTATTCATGATTTGAACACTAGAATAATTTTAATGTTCTTAATTATTATCTACATGTAATGTAGGACAACAAAAGGATAGAATACACGTAGTTTGAGATTCACACGGTGCGTATTTTGGCAACCTAAATGTTCGTTAAACGGGTTGGAACTTGGATCAAGTTGTGTAAAGTGTAAATGACTGCTAATTTTTATACACGTTCTTTTTAGAATATGGTTATGTTTAAAATTCACCCACAAATGCCATACACACACCACAAACTTCAACACCTACGTTGAGACCAAATAGATGCACCCGCTGCAACGCGCGGGCATTTCCGCTAGTAATTCTAGAATTAGAATATGATATCACCTTAAATAGGAATTCATATGAAATATGTGTAGTACCAAAAGGGTATTTAGCCTAGCAGCATTCAAGTGTGCAAACTGATATCTTTCTAAGAGGTTGCGAAATCGAATCCCGAGGTAAAACAACTATGTAAACATAAGAGTAGATTAGTTCGTTGTAAAAAAAAAGAGAGTGGTATGTGTAGTTGGTCATCATGCCCACCAGAGTTAGGTATAAGTGTATAACTTTGTATCTAAGCATAATTCTAGAATTTACATATGGTTTTATGAGCAAATTATAACTATTTCAATAAACCCAACCAATATAAGTTTCAATTGAAGCAAAGATTGCAACGTATAAGACTTAAGGTAATAATAACTAGAGTTACGCTTGAGTCATGTTAGGCTTCTACCGAATCAAAACAAATATTTTTGTTTTTCATTGTTAGAATAACCTTCAAGTTTTGGTTTTCAGTTTTACATATGGGTTAGTTTTCGATCTTGCATTTGGGATTGAATTTTTTTCAACCAAAAAAAAAAAAAAAAAAAACTAGCTTAATATAATGAATTTGGGACTAAACTTTAGGTCAAAAATTTTTAGCTAATTTTTGTTAATCACTTATTAATAAATTTGTGTTTGGATAAAGAAAAACTACTCAAAAATAAAAATAATGAATCTGGGCCTTAAGCTTTAGGCCTAAAATTTTGTGAGCTACTTATTATTAAATATGGGCTTGTTGGTCCAAAAATCTTAGGACAAACATTCAATTATTCAAATAAGTTAGTTAGGTGCGGTTTGGCTTTGGCACGAGTTATAACGGAACCCAAAGTCCCAAACTGTTGTTTTCGGTATAAATATTTTATATCGTTAAATATTTTTTTTTTTTAGTATGACCCCCCCCCCCCCCCCCCCCCCCCCCCCTCCTCTTTCTGATATTCCTTGTTTATCTGTGGAGTTCAAGTTTTTATCATCATCCATGTATGCATTGTTATCAGGAATACAGAAACATCTCTTAACCAAGGCAACATTTCGTCTTGGGATTCAAGCTCCGTATAAGCTGAGTTGTATGTCCCATTAAATTCTTTTGAATAAACCCGACCAAGATATTTTTTTCAAGTATCAAAAAGATCACTGAATCATAGGCTGTAACATAAGTTACAAGTGTAGAAATAGGGGATCAAATTAATTATGCTTCTATAGTTGGAAATCGGATTCATCCCACTGAAGAACAGGATCCATATTCTGCTCTCTTTTGAGTTTGTCCTTTAGAAACCAATCACACACCTTCCCTGCGTTTAGCTCTTCAATACTACACCCTTCTTGCTCTCCTATCACTCTCAATAGATTTAACGACGAGATCTGTATAGCACGAGTTGTGATATAAACTTATTAAGTCGTCACAATACAATACACAAGTTCTTAATAATTTGTAACAATGTCTTAGTGCGTTAAACAATGATCAAAGTGCGAAAATACACCGTCCATAACATGATTGGGCATATAAATGTGTTGTTTTAAAATATTGTATGTAGTATGCAAATGTGCTATATTCCTAACAATTGCGCATCCATAACAATAAAGTTATGAATTTATTTTCACAAAAGTATATGAGAGGTTAAATAATATGACAACAAACTAACTATATCAAAGATAAGAAAAACATTTAAAGTTTAAACTTAAGTGTCTTTATAATATACCTTTCACGTTATTGACATAATAGCCACATAAGTCAACATGTCATCATAAACGCATATCACCAATTAAGATAACAAAGGGTTGTGGTAAGTGTATCACTCCCCATTATTTTAAGTGAATGTACACAGTCACATCGTATATCTACTTCACTGAATTACTCATTAGGGGCATAATGAGGTACGTTTAGAGCTTGTTTGGGATTGAGTTTTGAAACAACTTATTGATTTATTGGCTTTTTAAAAAAACCAATAAGTCATTTTGAAAAACCAGGATTTGGTGTTTTTTTTCAAATGACTTATTGACTTGTAGGTTTTTTCAAGAAGCTACTACGTCAATAAGCCATTTTTCAACTCAATCCCAAACACCCCCTTAGTCAACCCTCTTTACAAAATTATAAAATGTCTGATAAAGTTTTGGTACCTTACACGATAAGTTTTTAAAACTAATTACATATAGCAATTGATAAGTTGAATTTTCATACACTTCATCTAAAGTAATTATAACCAAATCAACCTTATTAATGTTTTGTAGCTTTGAATTATACCTTGTTTAAGTGTAATGCTACATGTTTATAATTTTGGTATCTACTTCATTTAATGTGTGCATCCTCTTGGTTTTTTCTCACAATTTCGTTTCTTTGAACAACAATTAGTGGTCTGCTAACTAATGTGTTGAGACAACATACATATGTTAACTCTCAAAATATTTTCAGAACAGAAGAATGTATGGGAGCAACAAAACATACCGTCAAGCGACATAAAAACCCTTCATGAGAGCTCAACCCGGACATTTCAACAATGCCGGCTTCTTCTAGGGTCAAGAAGCTTCGTCTCTCTGAGCTCGCTTTATCTTCTTGTCCATCAACACTCGCTCTCAGTACAAAGTCACATGTTCTTGTACTAATTCTAACACTCGCATAATTATTTAGATTTTTTATTCGAGCATCCCTTAAAGGTTTAGAGAGTAATGATGAATGACAACCAGTAGCTTTGCAAAGCTTGAACGCATTCATAATGGTTTCAATGGTTGAAGAAGAATTGAAGATGACACACTAACAAGTAGTTGTAAGGCCCATTTTTCGTTATCAGTTATTTGATGTTGTGTATGTGGTGCATGTTGAGATATGGATGTGGATAACCCTGCTCTCTCCTTTCCCCAAATAAGCAATATTTAATTTAAATATATTAATAAGCCTTTTGATTTAAACAGTAAATATGCCATTTTATAAAATAATGACCTTTCAATGGTATTTTAGTCATTGTATTGTGAGGGGATAGAACCAGATTTTGATCTTATTATGCCTGGCCCTTTCTCATTCGCCAATTTGGGCGGTCCCGTTATCGTCACCCAACCCACCTAGCCACGCGTCTGTACATTCCCCAATGTACTACAGGTGTCCAGCTTTCCTTCCCGTTCTTTTGCCCCTTTTAACTCCTCTATTTGCTTCATTTCAAAGCCAAGCAACAAAGCAGAAGAGAGAGAGAGAAAAGGAGAGGGGAGAGAGCACCGGAGTAAATAGTCACCACCGTCATTGTCTCACTTACGTTGCAGTCACCATGAACACCGTCATACCATTACACCAACGCCTATTCCATCTTCGGTCACTAAGCAAACGATGGGTGCTAACAGTGGAGGTTTTATAGTAGCAGTAATCAGGCTATGAACCCAAGCTGTTGTAAAAGCCGACAACACTTTTTTTTACAAACTCCATGAATCAGACCCCAGATCCGCGGCTCTTTGAGGACAAAGAGAAAGAGAGGAGTGAGGGAACGTAGGTGACGGTGGTGACTATTCACTCTTACCCTTATTTCTCTTTCGTTTTTTCACCTTCTTTCTTCAGTAACCAACTCACCGGAGCATAAAAGGCCACGGAATGTCGTTTCTCTCGCCATAGTCATGCTAACGACGGTTGTAGCTACAAGTACACAGAGACGACGATGATCGATCTGAACGCCGAGAGAGATGCTAGCGAAACGCCGCCGTCTCCGGTAACCTTGGTTTCCTGGCCTTACTTTCGTCTGGCTTAGGGTTCCAAGGTTGTCGATGGCCGGTTAGGGAGTTGGGCGGTGTGTTCTAGATGGTGTCTGTGACGCCGCCGCTTCCCATCCAATGTTTTCCTGCCTCTACCAGATTCAAGGCATTCATTATCATCCCATCACCACAGTCCATCAGCAACAATGACCGTCCTCGGTGGTGGCTAGATTAATTAGACAGAGAAAACATTATGGGTTTTTAGCCAGAAAGAAACACTGTGACGCTCATGTGGTAGTGGTATACTGGTGTGTGTTGGCTGGTTTTTTTGATATAGAGAGCCATAGAGTGGGTAGAAAAACATGGTTCCATCCAAATCTTATTTGTCCTTTTTATTTATGATTGTGGTTGTAGAGTTGTAGTGGGCACTCATAGATATTATTTTAAACTTTCAATAATAATAAATTATTAATTTTGATAAGACAAACCATGACAGGCTGGATGGCAGGATTTAATTTTCCGATGATATCCTGTTAAATTACCATGTGGGCACTCAGTTCTCATATATGAGAACATCTCGAAATAGTGTTTTCCTTTTCTTTTTACAAACGAAAATAAATTAGGATGCCGAACATTTTAAAAATAAAAGTTGTATGGGATGGTAGTGGTACAAACTACAAAGTGAAGTTACCTTTTATTTTTCATTTGTTTTTTCTAATTTTGTATTTCATATATTTTGTATGTCATTCTCAAAAGTATTTTATACACAATTCATCAAACACAATTCTTTGGTTTTTTATATCATTTTTCAACACTTTTGCACCTAAAACAACGAATTTCGTTTGGTTCGTTTGTTGTGACAACTTTTCACCCGCCGCAACGCGGCGGGATTTAAACTACTAGTTTTTATAAAGTTACAACAACATATTGTAAATTATAAATTTATCTAGAGTAAACATGAAATACAAATGGGTTTAACTTACTAAACATAAGAAGTGAAGTGGTTTTTTTTTTAAATTTTTTTTCCCATATGCTTAAATATGTTTTCTAGATGAATAATAAAAAAAAATCGTTATTACGTCATTATAGTAATTACCCTGCATCAGTAATTACTCTACACCAATTTTTTTTTTAGATTTCAGTACTAAAATACATGTTTAACAATATGGAAAAAAATTCGAAAAAAAAAATGCCCTCATTCACTTCTCACGTTTAGAGCTATTTGTAGGATAAAAACCATTTGTAAAGAATACAAATAATATATTTTTTAGTAATAGATTAACCCAATCGGAAATTGTTTACTTCATTAATTTATTGGATTGCTATAAACTTTTAAATTAATTACCATTACTAAACCTGGAAGTTTACTTTTTATTAAAACTATAAAAGTGATGAATATATGGTAAGGAAATTTTCGACAACTAATTACGATCCTTCCTGTAACTATTAGGATTTATAATTTACTTTTTCTACAAGTATTCTTTCCCTTTAACCTACTCAACCTCTCCTCTAGGAATACTATCTTATAAAGCATTTCACAATGACCTCTTAATTTTTAAGTAATACAATTATAAATGCTTAAAGTACAACACATAATGCATGTAGTAACTACTTTTTAAGGGTATTTATGTCTTTTCAAACCTAACTTGCACATATACCCCTTATTAGTTACAATTTACCCCTTTATCTATCTATACTATATTATAATTTTATACAATACTTACATATTTGTCCCATCAACTTTACTCTTTAAATACTAATTACACTTTTGCATCTTTATTTTAACCAACTACCCCCACGATTTTTAAACGTTCATAACTTTTTCGGACGATAATATTTTCTTAATATTCTTACATCGTATAAAAGAGCATTCTATTCTCTTTAATTTGAGTATAGTATTGCTATTGTTTTTTAATTTTTAAAAAAATATATTTTAGGGTTAAACAGTAACCGAAACAAAAACAAAAGAAAAAAAACTAAAATGAACTTAAATCATCTAAACTTTATTATAATACATTTCCCATTGATGTTTTAAAATTCAAGTTGTACATGTATAATTGATTAGAGTAAAACACATAATACACATGTTAACTACTTACACGATACTTACACATTTGTCTCCTCAACTGTACTCAATTCCTTTTATTTAACTAATAATTACACTTTTCACACTTATTTTAACCAACAACCACACTATTTTTCAATGTCCATAACTTTTTCACACGTTAATATTTTCTTAATATTATTACACTGTATAAACGAACATTTTTTTCTTTTTAATTTGAGTATAATATTGCTATAGTTTTTTTATTTAAAAAATGATATGTTGGGTTTAAGTAATAACCAATCTATATTATATTATAATACATTTTCCAATTAACTTTTAATATTTAAGTTTTACAATTATAATTGCTTAGAGTACAACACACCATATGTTTTTTATACAATACTTACACATTTATCCCCTCAACTTTACTCAAATTTTATTTATTTATATAGTAATTACATTTTAGCACCCTTATTTTAACCAACTACCCCCACGATTTTTAAACCTCCATAGTTTTTCATTCTCAATATTTTCTTAGTATTATTACACCGTATAGCATTGCAGTCTCTTTAATTTGAATATAATATTGTTATAGTGTTTTCAATTAAAAAATATGTTAGGGTCAGGTAATAACTGAAACGAAAAAGACCTAAAATCAACCAACGTATCTGTCTTTTATAAACGTTGAATTAACATTGTTTCACAATTTCAGGTTAGATTATGTATTTTCGGACAATCACCAATGTGTTTACAGTTAGGGTTTGTCATTATGTGTGTAACTTCCCAGTTTCTCATGATCACCCTAATTTTTTGCTTTGCGTTTCTCACAATTATTGCTATGTATATATTCATGTGCTTGCACTTCCTCTAGCACATAGGATTTGAATGTTTTGATTGTGGTTAATGCAGTTCAAGCTCCGCTAATGATTTTGCAACACACCAAAACAAATATTTTGGTTAATTGATCATGGCTTAACGGAACCGTTATAAATGATGTTTCCCGTCGCAACGCGCGGGCAACCCACTAGTATATATAAAGGCACATACGGGTTATAGGTACATGCACTAATCAATTCATGTTCTTATTGTTTTCTTTAACTCAATTAAGTTTGTTATTTGAATAACCATGGGTATTCCAAGGAGAACAAGAAAAATCACAAAACAACGATACTAATTTGAGTGTTCGTAGCCATGGAGAAAAACGAGTTCGTAAGCTTGTTCATCAATCAACAACAACCGTTGTATCGCTTCCGAGGGATCTTCTAGTTGACGTTCTTGCCCAGGTTGCATCGTCTAGGGGTGTTCAAAACCGGATTATCCGGTTTTTGGATATCCGAAAATTTTGGATAATGAATATTGATGTTTGAATCCGTATCCGAAATTTCGGATATCCAAAATTTCGTATTCAGAATCGGAATCGGATTATCCAACGGATATCCGAACCTAAAAAAAACGATTTCCTAGCTTATATTAAAACCAAACCAAACCTTATTAATTCAAAAATTCAAACTAGCATAAACATTCAAAACAATTCAAACTAGAATAGTGTTTTAATCAATGGATCCAATTCCATATGATTTTATATGTTGTACTGTCAAAATTACACAAGCCAATAATAAGTAATACCCATAATATAGTTATGATTTTATATTCGGAAACAGAAAAGAAAAAACGAAAGAATTGGTTCATAGTTTTATATTCGGAAACAAATGAAAGTATTTGTCATTGGTTGATGGCTTTATAATTGACGATGGTCAGAAACAGACAAAAACATACTTTTGCTTTTATATTCGAGTGGTCGATAACGAAACAGGAAAAAAAAGTTAGCGATCTACTAGATGGTCAGAAGTCGGGACGTTGGAGGGTGGCTGCCAGGCTGGTGGGAGGAAAAGTCGAACAGGAATAGGATGGAGGCGCTTGGATGAGATGAGGAGTGGAGGAGGCGATGTGTGTTATTAGGTTAGGGTTGGAATGGGGATAAAACTTTGTATATATAATTATAATATATATATATATATTAAGATTTCAGATTCGGATATCCGAGAATTTATAAAAGTCATATCCGAATCCAAAATTTTAGATTATCTGATTTTCAGATATCCAAAATTTTGGATATTTCGGATACGAATTGTCGGATATTTCGTATTCGAATGTTTTTGAACACCCCTAGCATCGTCTTCATTCATTGATCTTTTCAATGCTAAACTCAGGTTAGTTTCATAATCAAATATATTTTGATGCAGGTAACTTTCAAGTTGTATGCATTAGAACTTTTTAAGCTTATCTATTAGTGCATTCGTTCTTAGTTCATTCGTAATAAAGGAAACCCTGAGTCCTTGTTTAGAAAAGAATGATAAGTAGAATTTAGCTTGTATATATACATGTATAAACATTGTTTCTTTTAAACATTGTTCGAATTGTTGTTAACCACAATGATGATCTTTTTCTTTTACAGATAGATTAACCAATCGAAAATTGTTTACTTCATTAATTTATTGGATTGCTATAAATAATACAAATAATATGTTTTTAGTCATATATTAACCCAATCGGAAATTGTTTACTTCTTTAATTTATTGGATTGCTATAAACTTTTAAATTAATTACCATTACTAAAGCTGAAAGTTTCCTTTTAATTAAACCATAAAAGTGATGAATTTATGGTAAGGATATTTTCGACAACTAATTACGATCATGTAACTATTAGAATTTATAGTTTACTTTTTCTGCAGGTATTCTATTCGTTTAACCTACTCAACCTCATGTCACATACGGGTCATAGGTACATGCACTAATCAATTCATGTTCTTATTGTTTTATTTAACTCAATCAAGTTTGTTATTTGAATAACAATGGGTATTCCAAGGAGAACAAGAAAAATCACCAACAACGATACTAATTTGAGTGTTCGTAGCCATGGAGAAAAACGAGTTCGTAAGCTTGTTCATCAATCAACAACAACCGTTGTATCGCTTCCGAGGGATCTTCTAGTTGACGTTCTTGCCCAGGTTGCATCGTCTAGGGGTGTTCAAAACCGGATTATCCGGTTTTTGGATATCCGAAAATTTTGGATAATGAATATTGATGTTTGAATCCGTATCCGAAATTTCGGATATCCAAAATTTCGTATTCAGACTCGGAATCGGATTATCCAAAGGATATCCGAACCTAAAAAAACGATTTCCTAGCTTATATTAAAACCAAACTGATCGCGTGTCGAAGTGCTAATCAAAAAATAAATAAAAACTACTCCTTAGCTACAACTGACTGCAGTATAGGAAGTAGGGTTGTCGAACCTCAGGGAGTTTGTGGAAAGTGCTAATTACTAACTACTAATTAATTAAAATTAACTAAACTAATTTTCATGAAGTTGAATGTAAAAGTGCTGCAGTGCTGCAAACGAAGTGAGAATAGAGTTTTATAAAAGACAATAATATGGAAAAACGGTCACTCCGGGTTTCTGATTCGGTAACTGTAAAGACAATCTGAATTAACCTAGCTAGGCAATCACATAGACATGACTCTGTTTAAATTGTTCAACCCAATTCAACATCAAAACACAAATCACAAAGTTAAATTATTCCTAGTGCAAGAAAACCAAGAAACGATAACGATTTGTAATTGTGAAAATCAGTCAAACTGTTCAAATAAGTCAAACATACAACCAGATTCGGAGACACATAGGTATGTTCATGAAACCTGGTCCTAAAACATAGTTCAAAACAGAAAAGTCCTTACAAAATAACCGAATCTTTCACCCGGAGAAACCGCAAGATGATTAGCCTTGCATCTTCATGATTTCGGCTTCAAAACTTGTTTAGAATTGCTCTGGCATCAACCGGAATGAATGGAACTGCAAAAAGTCTTCAAAATCCTCCCTTAGAAGCTCTGGAATTCGATGAATGCATCCCCATACGGCTGCCAGGTTTTTAATTGCGAAAATGGGCTTTTTATGGGCTGAAGAGTTATTAGAGACCCATGAACAACTGTTTCTGGAATTAGAGGGTCTCTAATAACCTAAAAGTGACGCGATGGCATCTTTTGTAATTACGACAATTCATTAAGGGTAAAATCGTTATTTTTCCTCTGTTTTACTTCCTGGTGACCCGCGAATAACTTTTACTGAAATTAGAGAGTCTCTAATTTCAGTTCTTCCAGATTTGTTTCTTTTTTTATTTCCAATTTCATCGAATGCTCGTCTCCTCTCCAACTAAGCTCTTTTTCTCTCGTTTTAGCCCACGAACACCTGCTTAACACCAAGACACAAATAAGTATCTAAGACACGATATAAACGAACGATAAACGATTAAAAACTATACAAAACTAATATATAAATGTGATGCATTTGGCAACACATCACACCCCCACACTTACCTTTTGCTTGCCCTCAAGCAAATCTGCTCAAAGCGTTACCACGAACAAGTAACAAATACCTCAAACGCCCCCGCCATGCACTAGTTAGGGTCCAAAGTCATACCCCATTCATAGATCATCATTAGATGTGTTAATTCAACAGGCAACCATGATGCATAATTTTGAAAATAGAACTTTCCCGACTAAGTCTAACATGCTTTCGGTTTTTATTCTCATGCAACACACCCCTCACAATTTTTCACTCCACTCGGTTTAATATCTGGACTAGCATGTAATGCGCTAGTATATTCACTCAAAACCAAACATGCAACTCTGTTATCATAGGCTTGTATAACAATCACACCTCAACTATAGACAATGCACATATCTAAAGGACTTACGGGTTTTGGGCTTCGGGTAAAGGTAGGATAGATTTGGCTAACAATTGGTTTAAAAACAAAGGTTTCAACACGTTTGAATGATCATCCTTATTCATTAAACACCATAATACACTAATCACACAACTTTGGGCATATTTGACCCATAACACATACTTCTATTTTCTTTTTCACTTTTTTTTTCATATATATTTTTTTTTCTCTTTTTTTCTCTCTTTTTTTTTCACAACTTAAACATAACTCAATCACTTGAACAAAACATAAACACAATGGATGTCATCAATTTATTACACAAAGGTAAACAGGTCAATTTGGGTAACTTTATAGGTTTAACAAACGAAAGGGTATAGGCTCAACATGGGTTACTAAGAGTGATTTTAGGTAAACGGGTCAACACATAACAATTAAATGGGTATCAAGAGAAAAAGGGAAAACCTAAATTGCCTTTATCATCTATGTGCATATCTAGTCTACAACCTTGGCATGTATCAAATCACACAAGTTCTGCAACAGAGAAACATCTGGCCTACACTCAACAAATGAAAATATATATGTATCAATCTATCATCTAGTAGGCTCAAGATCTTACCAAAGTATGGAAATGGGTTACTGATGTGTGCATGTATTTATTACCGACAGCTCGTTACACCTAATCGAGCAAATTCTAAACATTTTCTCTAAAATACCTGCTGAAAACGATTCATATGTCTGTTCTAAAGAATTGGACCATGATTAAGGACCCACACACCACAAGCAGAGACAGAATGAAAGCATTGAAACAGTCGCTTTCATGCCCAATCAGACCGCTTTTAAGACATTTTTTTAAATTTTTAATTATTTTTTTTTGACTCAAAACTAAATAAAAAAAAGTTTCCCCACCCCCATACTTGAATGACACATTGTCCTCAATGTGAGCTAGGAATAAAATAAAGCAGAATTAAAAATAAAATACAACATAAGTAAAAGGAACAGACTCCCCTGGATAAGCAATACGCGTATAAGTCTGTTCAATTCCTTCCAATCCAGCCGTATAGCATTTCATTCGCAGCCGGTAAACAAACCTGAAACAAAGAAACAAGAAAAAAAAACAAACAAATCGGGATACCTGCAAACATTAGTGATTTCCAGATCGTCCATGCCCAAATGGAGATTGTGTACGGGCGGGGCAATCTATTCTTACAGTTTAAATCATAACAAGTAATCCCATGACTCCAACAAAAATAAAACTGACCCAAACACACTTGAAAATAAAAATAAACTAAAATAAAACAACATAAAAACAAATAAATATACAAAATATACAAAAATCATACCCGATGTTTATTCATGGTGGTCTCAAAGAACATTTGCCTACCGAATTCCCAATGTATGTTCGGTAGTTGACATGTCGAATCTTTATCTTCTTCCTTATCTTTGGCATGTCTGCAGGATCATTGTTGGGCCACTTGACTATACTTTGTCCAAGGTCTTCAATGCTCACCTTCCTCTTTTGCCCACTCAAGCCATCATCTTCAACTTTGTCTATTTTCCTCATAAATATGGGAGGAAGGTTAGGATACACCAAGGTTACTCGGTTTACAGGTTCTTCAGCAGGTGTGTCTACAAGTGGTTGTACGCACGAAGTCACGTCTACTTTAAAGCTTGTAGCTTCCTCTTCTAAGGCTTCATCCATCACAAACTGGTCCACATGTGCCTCTTCAACAACTTTTTCAGCCACATCAACATTAACCATATCCGGTTCAACAATCAAATCTTCAAGTTCCAAATCTGCTGTCAGTTGACCAACTTGCTTAAACAATGCCTCAACGGTGTGATCCTGAACTTCATTATCCTTCTGAATTCTTTTAAAATCCTCCCGGATTGCCTTTACATCTTCTTGGACAACCTTTACATCTTCTTGGACAGCCTTTATGGCCTCTAAGATCTCACTCAGCTGATCATTGCTTTCCTTTTCATTGTTTTGTTGCTGCTGATAACCGTAATCAACACTCTGGCCTCCATTCACAATCGAATCAGTATTCATATAATAATATGCAGTTTGTTCCCTAGATTGATAAATGTTTGGCTTGTAGTATCTTTGCTGACAGTTCTGATATTGTGGCCAATAATATGAGGATGATAGGTATGAGTCTTCATCTTTTTCAAGCCCAAAGATAATACGATCTTTTCGTGCATTATAAGCTTCAACTCTCTGACGGGCAATTGGACAATCTTGCATCACATGATATATGCTCTCGCAACAACCACATGCATCATAATCCACCCAGTTCATCTTGAATTCAATTCTGCAAACCTAACATACCCAGCGCAATACTGAACAAAATAGAGAAAAATACAAGACAAGAAAAAAAATAATATTTTTGGTCTTTTTAATTTGAAAAAAAATAATAAAACTAAAAACACTAAGCGCACGAACTCCCCGGCATCGGCGCCATTTTGATCGCGTGTCGAAGTGCTAATCAAAAAATAAATAAAAACTACTCCTTAGCTACAACTGACTGCAGTATAGGAAGTAGGGTTGTCGAACCTCAGGGAGTTTGTGGAAAGTGCTAATTACTAACTACTAATTAATTAAAATTAACTAAACTAATTTTCATGAAGTTGAATGTAAAAGTGCTGCAGTGCTGCAAACGAAGTGAGAATAGAGTTTTATAAAAGACAATAATATGGAAAAACGGTCACTCCGGGTTTCTGATTCGGTAACTGTAAAGACAATCTGAATTAACCTAGCTAGGCAATCACATAGACATGACTCTGTTTAAATTGTTCAACCCAATTCAACATCAAAACACAAATCACAAAGTTAAATTATTCCTAGTGCAAGAAAACCAAGAAACGATAACGATTTGTAATTGTGAAAATCAGTCAAACTGTTCAAATAAGTCAAACATACAACCAGATTCGGAGACACATAGGTATGTTCATGAAACCTGGTCCTAAAACATAGTTCAAAACAGAAAAGTCCTTACAAAATAACCGAATCTTTCACCCGGAGAAACCGCAAGATGATTAGCCTTGCATCTTCATGATTTCGGCTTCAAAACTTGTTTAGAATTGCTCTGGCATCAACCGGAATGAATGGAACTGCAAAAAGTCTTCAAAATCCTCCCTTAGAAGCTCTGGAATTCGATGAATGCATCCCCATACGGCTGCCAGGTTTTTAATTGCGAAAATGGGCTTTTTATGGGCTGAAGAGTTATTAGAGACCCATGAACAACTGTTTCTGGAATTAGAGGGTCTCTAATAACCTAAAAGTGACGCGATGGCATCTTTTGTAATTACGACAATTCATTAAGGGTAAAATCGTTATTTTTCCTCTGTTTTACTTCCTGGTGACCCGCGAATAACTTTTACTGAAATTAGAGAGTCTCTAATTTCAGTTCTTCCAGATTTGTTTCTTTTTTTATTTCCAATTTCATCGAATGCTCGTCTCCTCTCCAACTAAGCTCTTTTTCTCTCGTTTTAGCCCACGAACACCTGCTTAACACCAAGACACAAATAAGTATCTAAGACACGATATAAACGAACGATAAACGATTAAAAACTATACAAAACTAATATATAAATGTGATGCATTTGGCAACACATCACAAACCAAACCTTATTAATTCAAAAATTCAAACTAGCATAAACATTCAAAACAATTCCAACTAGAAGAGTGTTTTAATCAATGGATCCAATTCCATATGATTTTATATGTTGTACTGTCAAAATTACACAAGCCAATAATAAGTAATACCCATAATATAGTTATGATTTTATATTCGGAAACAGAAAAGAAAAAACGAAAGAATTGGTTCATAGTTTTATATTCGGAAACAAATGAAAGTATTTGTCATTGGTTGATGGCTTTATAATTGTCGATGGTCAGAAACAGACAAAAACATACTTTTGCTTTTATATTCGAGTGGTCGATAACGAAACAGGAAAAAAAAAGTTAGCGATCTACTAGATGGTCAGAAGTCGGGACGTTGGAGGGTGGCTGCCAGGCTGGTGGGAGGAAAAGTCGAACAGGAATAGGATGGAGGCGCTTGGATGAGATGAGGAGTGGAGGAGGCGATGTGTGTTATTAGGTTAGGGTTGGAATGGGGATAAAACTTTGTATATATAATTATAATATATATATATATATATATTAAGATTTCAGATTCGGATATCCGAGAATTTATAAAAGTCATATCCGAATCCAAAATTTTAGATTATCTGATTTTCAGATATCCAAAATTTTGGATATTTCGGATACGAATTGTCGGATATTTCGTATTCGAATGTTTTTGAACACCCCTAGCATCGTCTTCATTCATTGATCTTTTCAATGCTAAACTCAGGTTAGTTTCATAATCAAATATATTTTGATGCAGGTAACTTTCAAGTTGTATGCATTAGAACTTTTTAAGCTTATCTATTAGTGCATTCGTTCTTAGTTCATTCGTAATAAAGGAAACCCTGAGTCCTTGTTTAGAAAAGAATGATAAGTAGAATTTAGCTTGTATATATACATGTATAAACATTGTTTCTTTTAAACATTGTTCGAATTGTTGTTAACCACAATGATGATCTTTTTCTTTTACAGATAGATTAACCAATCGAAAATTGTTTACTTCATTAATTTATTGGATTGCTATAAATAATACAAATAATATGTTTTTAGTCATATATTAACCCAATCGGAAATTGTTTACTTCTTTAATTTATTGGATTGCTATAAACTTTTAAATTAATTACCATTACTAAAGCTGAAAGTTTCCTTTTAATTAAACCATAAAAGTGATGAATTTATGGTAAGGATATTTTCGACAACTAATTACGATCATGTAACTATTAGAATTTATAGTTTACTTTTTCTGCAGGTATTCTATTCGTTTAACCTACTCAACCTCATGTCACATACGGGTCATAGGTACATGCACTAATCAATTCATGTTCTTATTGTTTTATTTAACTCAATCAAGTTTGTTATTTGAATAACAATGGGTATTCCAAGGAGAACAAGAAAAATCACCAACAATGATACTAATTTGTGTGTTCGTAGCCATGGAGAAAAACGAGTTCGTAAACTTGTTCATCAATCAACAACAACTGTTGTATCGCTTCCAAGGGATCTTCTAGTTGACGTTCTTGCTCGGGTTGCGTCGTCTAGGGGTGTTCAAAACCGGATTATCCGGTTTTCGGATATCTGGAAATTTTAGATAGTGAATATTGATGACTAAATCCATATCTGAAATTTCGGATATCCAAAAATCAGATATCAAAAATTTCGGATTCAGATTCGGATTATCCAACGGATATCCGAATCTAAAATACAAAAAAAAATCGATTTCATAGCTTATATTAAAACCAAACCAAACCTGCTTAATTCAAAAATTCAAACTAGCATAAACATTCAAAACAATTCAAAGTTTCCAACCACAAACATTCAAACTAGAATAGTGTTTTAATCACTGGATCCAATTCCATATGATTTTATATGTTGTATTGGACTAGAGTATTTGAAAAGAGCGGTTGAGAAAGGACATTTAGACGCGACATATGTATATGGCATGATTCTTCTTTCACGTGGAGATAAACAAGGACTAAAACTTTTGAATTCCATGAATTGTTCAAGCTCAAGGTATTAAAATGTGCGATGTTAAAAGAACTGTATTTATCACAAAAAGATTAAGTTTATCATATTTTCTAGTTGGATTATTCAAACTGTTAATTCTGGAGAAACCAATTCTCCAATTTTTTCCCTGAATAGATTTATAAGTTTTTGTTTAATTTTCCACTCCACAAAGATATGTGTTTTTTTAATTATAACTGAGTATAAAAAACTTATTATGCAACACTTTCACTCGCTCAAAAAGTAACAAAACCGAGTAATAGCAACGAAAGCAGGTTTTACTTTAGAGAAACAAAAAGTTAGTGGGCTAGCCCAGAGGTTTGAATCCAAAGAGGCTTTTGCCTCTTAGCACTGGGCTACAACCCAAATGGCCCATATAACTCTAGTAACTAGTGGGTTTTAAGGTTTATGGGGTAATAAGTGTTTTGCTTGATTTTCTTATTAAGTAAGTCTCGTTTCAACTATAAATACATAACCAAATTTGGAGTTATGTATGAGGTTAGAATGTTTTTTTTATTGTGGCTTCTGAATTATCTTTTCATAATATAACGAAAGTAAAGTTAATGATTCAGTGCTTAATGATTCAGTGCTTAATGATTCAAGAAAACTAACCATTAAGAGGTCCAACTTAATGATTCAGTGCTTAACCTTTAAGACCTCTTAATCATTCAGACCTCTTAATGATTCAGCACTTAATCAACCAAACAGCCCCTAATAAAAGTTGCTTAATCAGGTTCCGTTTCATGATATATAGCCTGGCTTTTACAACGTACGAAGTTGTATTAGTTTTATCTACAATAGGAAAAATGTCTCCTTGTGTGAGATGAGATAGATGCCTCACATGTAATTCACTTGAATACATATATAGAAGAAAAACAAATTAAGTTGACAGTTGGACTTGTTTACATAGTTTTCTTACATTTTCTTTTATGATACTAGTAGGAATGCCCGCGCGTTGCGGCGGGTGCATCTGTTTTGCCCCTTGTGCATTGTGTTTGTTGGTTATTCGTTATGTTAAAGTAGAAAACAATGATGTATAAAATATATGTTATCAAAAACTGAAACTCATAAGTATATCTTCTGAATATTTTAAATGGGTGCATCACAATAGGCCGTACTATTCCTTATAACACCCATAGATTGGCCCACGTCCTTCAGTGGGACCCTTTTATGTATCTCGAAGGCAGATAAGTATGCCATCCTAGAGCGGTACTTAGCGTAGTGAAGTGACGTTGTATCTCTTAATGACCATAAGAATGTAGCAGAAGTGATGTAATTACTAAAATGCAGTTTGTAGTGTGCAACGTATTTCTATTATTTTAGGGCAGCCGCGAGATGCAGCGGAATAAATGATTTACATAGATACTCTCGTTTTATGTTAGTTTGACAAGCGTCGTAACAAATATATTGGACCAAACAAATTAGTAATCAATATAGTTAAAACTACCAAATCGACTGATAAGAACTTGTCTTCTTTTGGATATGTAAACAATTGGTGACTTCGTGAGATCAGAAACTTAAATTCTATTCCTAGAAGCTTATAGTAGCGGAGAAAACAGAAAACCATCGAGGAAGATGATGACGTTGCTCATGAAGTATCTCTACCATATTTGCTTGTATAAAAGTCTAGCCTACATATATCGCTCACTTTAATGGGTTGAAACGTGTCATGGGTTGGGTGTGTTGGCAAACTTCAAGCCTACATATTCATTTGTGTGCAGAAGTATCTTGCAACCACATAAATTTAAAAAGAATATATAAATACATAATATATGAGGTAATTTATTTACTATAAACATTGAAATATATGTAAGTTATGTATGTGAAGAGTCACCACATTATTTATGTACTAAATACATGACAACTATTTATAAGACTATAACATTGATACAAACATAATAAAGACATGGAGGTTATGAATGTAAAGAGTCACCACATTATTGTTAATTTTCTCATCAATTTTATAATTATGTTTAAATTAACTTCTTCAACAATTTAATATTTAGGTAGAAAGACAATTTTACGCTCTAAATCACTTCAATAAGCATTGTACTATAAGCAATAAAGGTTGTATTTACTTAAATTTTGCGGGTATCCTTCACTAATGCTTTATAATATATAGTATAGAAGATAAAGATTCGGGTTGATTCATTAGCGTGAGCGTGAATTTATGGCCTTTTGATTCTTAACACAAATAACATAAGTAATTAACACATAGTTAAGTTTTTGTTTTCTTTTTATTCTAGTGTTTAATTTATTTTATTAATTAGAATTAGAACTTAAACAATATACAATTGCCGAAAGCAAAATAATATTGTGAACCACACTTCATACAACGTTTAACAAGAACATTAAATAGATAAACAAATACCTTAAAAGTCTTAGAACAAATATAGTTTACGTATAAAGTTATATTTGAGCATGCATATATAGATTTATAGAGTTAACTATTTCATGGCGTTTAAGGAGACCATGTTGATTGAAATTGAGGAATGTCTCCACACCCTTCTCCAACCATCATCTCCATCATCTGTCCTTCATGTCCATTTGTTCCCTGCAACATCAGGTTTCATCCCATGCAGTAAGTGGAAGTAATATTTATAATATATTAGAAACGTATTAGCAAATCTAGAATGTTATATTTATAATTTTGTCCGTTGTATTTAGTTAACAATATATATGATTCAAGATAAACAACTCCTTAACAAGGATAGTTAGGAAAGCCACCTGTCACCATCATAGGGGCCATATCATCCAATTCAGTAGAGTTGAGGTCAATAGGTCATAGAACATGCTGGCTTCTGAAAGCTTCATGGAGAGAAACTAATGCACAAAGAAGAGAAAAACTGTACTAATTAGTTTTGAAAAATATTTTCTCATCAATAATTTTGAATATTGTTTGTTTATTGTTTTAATTGTTAGCCGCACAATTAAATTACCTCAATTTGATTCTGCAACGATCCAACATAGTTGATTATTACATCCAACATCACTGGCATTCCCATTGTCTATATCAAATAACTAAATTTAAATGGAGCAAAAAATGATATATTACGAAGATAATTTTTTGTAATTGTCAAACAAAATATGAACAAGTAGAAAAAAAATGTATATATGTATATAAATATTGACTCATATCTTTATACCTTGTAGCATCCGGGAACCATATCTTGCAAGCGTCTTAACTTCTCATTGATTTTTTTTTCTCTTCCCATCTAATGAAGACATAAATTTTTTGGACAAAACAATGTTTCAAAACATGAATTTAGCTCTAAGATTTTGTTTAGGATTATGAAAAGACTATTAACATTCAAGAAATTGATTATAATGAAATATATATAATAATATAGATGGGGGGTTGAAAGGTCTCACATTTAAGATGCATCATAAGTTAAGTTGTATTTTGTGTTTTAAAAGTTGGACATAAGGGCATAATTGGGATAAGATTTTAGGATGTGAGGTATTAGATTATGTTAAATTTACTAATCTACCCTCCTAAGTGTCTTAATTGTCACAACTATGCCAATAATACCCTTAATTTTTTTGCTTAAATATGTTGTACATGTTGCTTCTTAAGTTGTACGGAGATGAAAATGACTATGTTGTACATCACTCCTCCTTTATAATGTATTATAGATAGTAACGCCTTTAAGAATTCAGGGATCCTATGCGATAAGATTTTGAACATCTGGAAAGTAGGCCCTGAACAGTCACCCACCTTACCTTGAGATGGGCTAACCATGGATGTCATATAGTAAACACAACAAATGTAGAGTCGTAGGTATGGCTATTAAAATAAAGTATTGACATTGTTATGTCTCAATCAGGCTCGGTCCAATGGGCTTAGTAGTCTAGGCAAAGACTTAGGACTCTCAAGAAATAGGGGTCCTCAATTTTATATATATTTCATGGGTATTTGGTTCAAAGGAATACACAATTAATTAAAGACATACCGGGAAAACGAGTAACTTGTTATATATGTTGAAATTTAAAGAATTAATAGCCTAAATCCCTTTTTTTATACTTGATTACGATTACAAGTTTTCATTAGCATCAATTAATGATAGAAAAACAAATTCATCTAAATACGTATATATTATATTTATCCACATATAACTTGAAAATTTTTTTAACTCCGACAATTAAAAACATTTTAATTTATAATTGTCGATCATAAGCCTGAGTAGATGAGAAGAGTTTATATTGAAAAGTTTCTTTAAATGGGCCTGATTTTGCAGTTCACTTAAGGCCTCAAAAACGTTAGACCGACGTTGGGCTCAACAATAATAGTTACCGATATTAGTATGTATTCATTAAAATCTTTATATTTATTTTACTGAACTTTTTCTCTTTTTCCAAAGCCGCTTTATAATTAAATTTGAACATAATTTGTTGGAACGATGATTTGCTAAGAAGGTTTTTTTTTTAATTAACTTATTATTCATAAAACCCGTAGTAAATTAAGAGGATGGCATGGACAAGGGATCCAAACGTATCAAAAGCAAATGACACAAACGCGTGTTGATTCTCCAAGAAGGCTTTAGTTGAACATAATTAGTCCATGGCCATCAGTGTTAGTAGTCCATATATAAGTTACGGTTATAGATGAAAGTAAACCAAAGTCGAACAACAATATGCATGTCTCTTAATAAAATGTATTTTCATAAAACAAACAACAAGTTACATCTGGATAGTGGGTAAGCGAGCAACAAACTACGCCGCTATCCCCTTTGAATTGCAAAACCTATTCTATTGAACACAAACCCTTAGTTAACTTCTTTTATTACTATCTCATTTTTTATGTATTCACGCATTATTTTGAATAATTTACTGAATATTTAGACTATATATCATAAAGGGGATAACCGTTTTTTATATACTTTAGGAATATAACACTTAATTTGTTTCATAAAATCCTTCGATGACAACTGAACCAATGATTGGCCAACAGTCCAACACCATCCAAGCAACAACAGATCAACATATGATGCTGACCTGGCCTATTGAAGTTAAAAAGACCATCTTGTCCCTCTACCCCTCATTCTTGATTTTGTGATAAACTGATAATTCTCACTTATAGACAAAAAGAAGACAATTTTGCCCCTAAAAAGATCTTTAAAAAGATGTTGAATCAAGTCGATCCCCAAGAGCTCAAAAACATGACGGTCTTTAAAGACTCCTCAGCTTGCGTCGACTTCTTCGAACCAGACGACGTCGTACCATCAACCATACGATCAGAAAACACCGATGATGCTTGCTTTAAGTTAATTGCAGTTAAGTCCCTTAACTTCTTGATTATGACACTCTCGCACTTTGAAGAAATTTGATCTTGTTGTTTCATCCTTAGCTTCCTTAATTATGTGTATAATAATCAACCACTAATCTTCATTCAACACTAAAACTTCTCTAATGAAATTGCATGTTTAGAAGCGTCTATTATATATAGGGTTCTAATATGCATTTCACTCACTTGTAGTTTTACCTATTTGCCATTTAGCCTTTTAAGTTTCTATTTTATTAAGTTATGGTCCTCGTATTTTTTCAAATGATAATGACACCACTTATATGTTGTTTCACTTGCCTTGAGATACGATAACATGGGAGTTAAAAGTTGAGATTTAAAATAATGGAAACTATTTGTTTCTTTTCTAACTTAGATTTTTTAGAGTTGTGAAATTTTTTTAGTTAATTTTATATTATATTCAACTTAAAACGACATATTACAAGTGGACGGGCAGTAAGCGGGTAATAAGATGCGTTGTCACCCTCTTTTGGATAGTAAAACCTACTTTATTAAAAATGAAACTTTAGTCCCTAGCTGACGAGCAATTACTATGCATCACCTTTTGCACATGATCTGGAAACCGGATGGCTTCAGGGGCAAGACACCCAAAGGTATCAAAAGCAAAGGGTACGAAGACATGCTGGTTCTCCAGGCAAGCGTTTTCATGTTTAGCAACTTTCTTAGATTCAGCTTGACAAAGTTGACAAAGAGTTGTCACTATGTTTCATAATGTGCATGAATTATAGATGGACCCTTCTGCATAAATTTAAAATCCTAGGGGTTGAAAGTGAAAGCCGTCACTATGTTTCGTAATGTGCATGAATTATATTGGAAACTGTGGACTGTGGGCCAAGGTTTGGAAGAAAACAATCGGCTGCGAAAACGGTTACCGGCGGAAGTGCCAAAGAAAAGACAGAAAACCGTCATCTGTCGGTTACATTTCTGAAATATTGGGTAGAAAATGGGGGGATGGGGGAATGTCACGCTGAAGTGATGTAATGTAGCCTTACAATAGACGTGTACAAATCGGTTAATCGGTTTTAGAAAAACTGGTATTTTTTGTCTGGTTTAAAACTAGTTTTTTTTTTTTTTTTTTTTTTTTTTTTTAATCGAACCGGTTTTGAAACCGGTTTATATAACAAAAAACCCAAACCAGTGAAACCGGTTAGGATCGGTTTTTAAACCTGTTAACATAAAAACCGGTTTTAATATTTAAAAAAACCGTTTTTTTTAATCGGTTTAAAACCGGTTTCTTCCTTGGTGATGAATAACTGAAAAAAAAACCAGTTTTTTTTAAAAGCGTTTTTTTTAATCGGTTGTAAAAAACCGGTTTTTTTAACCAGTTTCGGTTACAATACCAGTTTTTTTTTTTTTTTTTTTTTTTTTTTTTTTTTTTTTTTTTTTTGTAAAATGTCTTTTTATGCGACAATGTGTCTTTTTTTATTTTTGTCATTGTGTTATTTTTGCGATCAATTATGTATTTTTTTTCTTCGGCATTGTGTTATATTTTGTGACGCATTGTGTTATATTTTGTTATCCATTAAGTTTTGTATCTTTTTCACCCTTTAATTTATTTTACACTGTAAATAATTTCACCAATAACAATTAAGGGTACTTAAAAATAGTGTTTTTTTTTTAATCTTTAAGTGTGTATTTTACACTTACATGCTTTCATATTTAACTAGTTTTTTTTTTTCTTATCTTTTAACTAATTTACATGTTATACCAGCTGAATACACAAGATAGTATAGTACCAAATCAAATTGACATGAATTTACTTATGGACTTACGGTTATTATATGATATTTAACGTGTTACGTGAATAAAACAAAATAAATATAGCGAAGTGAGTCAATAAGTACTTTGGGATTAACGGGCTAAAAACCCAGCTTGGTCCTAGTTGTGGCCCAAACCGGGTTAGAACTTATTTGGTGTTGATGAGTTTCAAGTTAAACCGGTCGGTTTGGTCCATCTCAATCCAGCCCAGATAAGTTAGCGATAAACCTGAAGCCTTACGAATCCTCATAAGTCCATAATCCCATTCCCCAACACCACAGGCCCTTCTCATGCTATATATCTTCCATATATATTAAAAAATCAAATTATATTTTTTTTGTTTAATAATTTTTTATATGTCAATACAAATCTTAATAAAAACTGAATTTCTTACCGCAATAAAGTATTTTTCATTATTATTACGATACAAAAATTGTACTTTACTTTTGAATATTAAATAATAACATTTATAATGAATGTAGACAAAAGTAGATTAAACAAAATTATATATTTAGATTTCTAAAAATATTATTACCTATATTATATATTATTATTATTATTTTTTTTGATGTTAAAGGATAAATTTCCATTTATATATATTATTAAACAAAACTAAATTATAAATTAAATCAAAATTAGGAAGAAACATAATTAAACTGTTCGTTAACTCAAACAACTAAATAAATAAAGATAAATCATTTTTCCCTTGATAAGAAGAATACCCATTAAACTGAATTCGTTAAATCAAACGGCTAATTAAACTGAATTCGTTAACTCAAACATAATTTATCTGATTTATATCCTTTAAGCATATGTTATTGGTAGGATTAACTGAGTATAATGATGATAATAAGATATCCTCATATCCTTAAGCATATGCCTTAATCTATTGAGTTATTACCCTTTGTGTGCTTCAGAAATCGTTAAGTTTATGGTTTAATATTTTTACTAAAATCCAGTGTATATACGTTCTTAATTAGTTATGTTTCGGAAGTCTCCAGAAATATGCAATTTGGTTATTATTTTAGATTATCTGAGTCTTGGATCTATTATTCTACATTTTATTAAAATGTACATGAAATTATATATAGCCAACAATATCTAATTGGTGCAGGTGGTCGCAAACTGGCCTGGATGATTATGCAAGTCAAATAGACAACTACATACACGAGGCTTTCTTCAATCTGAGTGGCTCATCTAACCATGTTTAAATTAATATTACGTACGTACAGATCATGTATGAATCATATCATGCCACGTATCACTCTTTTTAATTTCTTTTTAGGTACACTTAGGGCGTAAACAAACGAGGCAACACTTTCACACACATTATTATATGTTAGATTTTACACATATACACACCACATAGATGAACATGCATGCATATAAAGAGTTATGCATGGAATGCTTAATTAAATACTAATGATGATTTAAGATTATGCTTGTGTGTGAGGTTACACTATATCAACCAATACTTTTTGTTTAGTTTTCACTTCTTGATATAAGTGTTTGCTTTGTAAAAAAATAATAAAATATACATGTATAGCTCGTAGGGTGTATGTATATGTAGCTCACGAGTTTTAAAATATTTTTATAGTTTTCAGCTGATCCATCCCTTCTCCCGTTCGGAAATCCAAACATCCAGGTGGAAGGGCATGCGCCATCTCTAATGGGGCATGATGTCCCCTTTTGGGCGCGAAGTCCCTGTCCCGGCCTTTACCAACTTTGGATATGCTCTAATGATATCCACACACATCGCACAACATTAGCTAAAACTTGTAGTTATTAAATGCATTGCTCACATCACATGGTCTGGATCTCATATCTAGATTATATATTTCTTAAAAGAATTTCAATGGTTGTTATACTGAATAAAGTAATTAACATAACGTCGATATGTGTGATCTTATCGACTAGTTGTTGCTGGCATTACCTTATTTGAGTAAGAAAGTTTAAAATATTCTTAAATAGTAGTAGTTAACATGCCTACTCATGCTATTTAGGGATTTTTTTTTATGTTAACGAGTGCCTTGATGATAGGAAACATTAAGCTAAGAATATTATTTTGGACTTTTAAAGGTATATTCTTACTTATAACGGTACCGTCGCTTATGATAAATTTTTTTTGTTAGGTCATGTTTGTAGCATTCATGTATTTCATTGAAATATATGATAATTCACCTGTGATTTAAAATATAGGGTGTTTATGGCCAAATTCTATTTAGATGATATTTCTTGCCCAACTCGCTATCAATAATTTAAAAAACAATAAACAAATTGTCGGAATGTTGAAACTTCCTCTGCATTTCTTACACGTATTTTTAAACGTCCATAGTTTTTTCATTCTCAATATTTCCTTAGTATTATTACACCGTATAGCATTGCAGTCTCTTTAATTTGAATATAATATTGTTATAGTGTTTTCAATTAAAAAATATGTTAGGGTCAGGTAATAACTGAAACGAAAACGACCTAAAATCAACCAACGTATTTGTCTTTTATAAACGTTGAATTAACATTGTTTCACAATTTCAGGTTAGATTATGTATTTTCGGACAATCACCAATGTGTTTACAGTTAGGGTTTGTCATTATGTGTGTAACTTCCCAGTTTCTCATGATCACCCTAATTTTTTGCTTTGCGTTTCTCACAATTATTGCTATGTATATATTCATGTGCTTACACTTCCTCTAGCACATAGGATTTGAATGTTTTGATTGTGGTTAATGCAGTTCAAGCTCCGCTAATGATTTTGCAACACACCAAAACAAATATTTTGGTTAATTGATCATGGCTTAACGGAACCGTTATAAATGATGTTTCCCGCCGCAACGCGCGGGCAACTCACTAGTATATATAAAGGCACATACGGGTTATAGGTACATGCACTAATCAATTCATGTTCTTATTGTTTTCTTTAACTCAATTAAGTTTGTTATTTGAATAACCATGGGTATTCCAAGGAGAACAAGAAAAATCACCAACAACGATACTAATTTGAGTGTTCGTAGCCATGGAGAAAAACGAGTTCGTAAGCTTGTTCATCAATCAACAACAACCGTTGTATCGCTTCCGAGGGATCTTCTAGTTGACGTTCTTGCCCAGGTTGCATCGTCTAGGGGTGTTCAAAACCGGATTATCCGGTTTTTGGATATCCGAAAATTTTGGATAATGAATATTGATGTTTGAATCCGTATCCGAAATTTCGGATATCCAAAATTTTGTATTCAGACTCGGAATCGGATTATCCAACGGATATCCGAACCTAAAAAAAACGATTTCCTAGCTTATATTAAAACCAAACCAAACCTTATTAATTCAAAAATTCAAACTAGCATAAACATTCAAAACAATTCAAACTAGAATAGTGTTTTAATCAATGGATCCAATTCCATATGATTTTATATGTTGTACTGACAAAATTACACAAGCCAATAATAAGTAATACCCATAATATAGTTATGATTTTATATTCGGAAACAGAAAAGAAAAAACGAAAGGATTGGTTCATAGTTTTATATTCGGAAACAAATGAAAGTATTTGTCATTGGTTGATGGCTTTATAATTGTCGATGGTCAGAAACAGACAAAAACATACTTTTGCTTTTATATTCAAGTGGTCGATAACGAAACAGAAAAAAAAAAGTTAGCGATCTACTAGATGGTCAGAAGTCGGGACGTTGGAGGGTGGCTGCCAGGCTGATGGGAGGAAAAGTCGAACAGGAATAGGATGGAGGCGCTTGGATGAGATGAGGAGTGGAGGAGGCGATGTGTGTTATTAGGTTAGGGTTGGAATGGGGATAAAACTTTGTATATATAATATATATATATATATATATATATATTAAGATTTCAGATTCGGATATCCGAGAATTTATAAAAGTCATATCCGAATCCAAAATTTTAGATTATCTGATTTTCAGATATCCAAAATTTTGGATATTTCGGATACGAATTGTCGGATATTTCGTATTCGAATGTTTTTGAACACCCCTAGCATCGTCTTCATTCATTGATCTTTTCAATGCTAAACTCAGGTTAGTTTCATAATCAAATATATTTTGATGCAGGTAACTTTCAAGTTGTATGCATTAGAACTTTTTAAGCTTATCTATTAGTGCATTCGTTCTTAGTTCATTAGTAACAAAGGAAACCCTGAGTCCTTGTTTAGAAAAGAATGATAAGTAGAATTTAGCTTGTATATATACATGTATAAACATTGTTTCTTTTAAACATTGTTCGAATTGTTGTTAACCACAATGATGATCTTTTTCTTTTACAGATAGATTAACCAATCGAAAATTGTTTACTTCATTAATTTATTGGATTGCTATAAATAATACAAATAATATGTTTTTAGTCATATATTAACCCAATCGGAAATTGTTTACTTCTTTAATTTATTGAATTGCTATAAACTTTTAAATTAATTACCATTACTAAAGCTGAAAGTTTCCTTTTAATTAAACCATAAAAGTGATGAATTTATGGTAAGGATATTTTCGACAACTAATTACGATCATGTAACTATTAGAATTTATAGTTTACTTTTTCTGCAGGTATTCTATTCGTTTAACCTACTCAACCTCATGTCACATACGGGTCATAGGTACATGCACTAATCAATTCATGTTCTTATTGTTTTATTTAACTCAATCAAGTTTGTTATTTGAATAACAATGGGTATTCCAAGGAGAACAAGAAAAATCACCAACAATGATACTAATTTGTGTGTTCGTAGCCATAGAGAAAAACGAGTTCGTAAACTTGTTCATCAATCAACAACAACTGTTGTATCGCTTCCAAGGGATCTTCTAGTTGACGTTCTTGCTCGGGTTGCATCGTCTAGGGGTGTTCAAAACCGGATTATCCGGTTTTCGGATATCTGGAAATTTTAGATAGTGAATATTGATGACTAAATCCATATCTGAAATTTCGGATATCCAAAAATCAGATATCCAAAATTTCGGATTCAGATTTGGATTATCCAACGGATATCCGAATCTAAAATACAAAAAAAAAAATCGATTTCATAGCTTATATTAAAACCAAACCAAACCTGCTTAATTCAAAAATTCAAACTAGCATAAACATTCAAAACAATTCAAAGTTTCCAACCACAAACATTCAAACTAGAATAGTGTTTTAATCACTGGATCCAATTCCATATGATTTTATATGTTGTATTGGACTAGAGTATTTGAAAAGAGCGGTTGAGAAAGGACATTTAGACGCGACATATGTATATGGCATGATTCTTCTTTCACGTGGAGATAAACAAGGACTAAAACTTTTGAATTCCATGAATTGTTCAAGCTCAAGGTATTAAAATGTGCGATGTTAAAAGAACTGTATTTATCACAAAAAGATTAAGTTTATCATATTTTCTAGTTGGATTATTCAAACTGTTAATTCTGGAGAAACCAATTCTCCAATTTTTCCCTGAATAGATTTATAAGTTTTTGTTTAATTTTCCACTCCACAAAGATATGTGTTTTTTTAATTATAACTGAGTATAAAAAACTTATTATGCAACACTTTCACTCGCTCAAAAAGTAACAAAACCGAGTAATAGCAACGAAAGCAAGTTTTACTTTAGAGAAACAAAAAGTTAGTGGGCTAGCCTAGAGGTTTGAATCCAAAGAGGCTTTTGCCTCTTAGCACTGGGCTACAACCCAAATGGCCCATATAACTCTAGTAACTAGTGGGTTTTAAGGTTTATGGGGTAATAAGTGTTTTGCTTGATTTTCTTATTAAGTAAGTCTCGTTTCAACTATAAATACATAACCAAATTTGGAGTTATGTATGAGGTTAGAATGTTTTTTTTATTGTGGCTTCTGAATTATCTTTTCATAATATAACGAAAGTAAAGTTACTCTTAAACATAAGTTCGGTTTTCGATGTGTCTTTACTTGAGAAACTAAGGGGCTGTTTGGTAACCTCTTAATGAGGCTCTTAACCATTCAGTGCTGAATGATTCAGCATTCAGTGTGTTTGTTTCAGCTTCTGAATGGTATGGTTAAGTCTGAATCATTAAGATTTGGGATGTTGTTGAACCATTAAGCACTGAACTAGGCTGAACCTTAATGAGGCTCCCCTACCAACGTGAGACAAGAAAACTAACCATTAAGAGGTCCAACTTAATGATTCAGTGCTTAACCTTTAAGACCTCTTAATCATTCAGACCTCTTAATGATTCAGCACTTAATCAACCAAACAGCCCCTAATAAAAGTTGCTTAATTAGGTTCCGTTTCATGATATATAGCCTGGCTTTTACAACGTACGAAGTTGTATTAGTTTTATCTACAATAGGAAAAATGTCTCCTTGTGTGAGATGAGATAGATGCCTCACATGTAATTCACTTGAATACATATATAGAAGAAAAACAAATTAAGTTGACAGTTGGACTTGTTTAAATAGTTTTCTTACATTTTCTTTTATGATATAGTAACGCCTTTAAGTATTCAGGGATCCTATACGATAAGATTTTGAACATCTGGAAAGTAGGCCCTGAACAGTCACCCACCTTACCTTGAGATGTGCCAACCATGGATGCCATATAGTAAACACAACAAATGTAGAGTCGTAGGTATGGCTATTAAAAAATAAAGTATTGACATTGTTATGTCTCAATCAGGCTCGGTCCAATGGGCTTAGTAGTCTAGGGAAAGAGTTAAGAGTTAAGACTCTCGCCATTGGGGTTGGTGACCCAATGGTAGAAGCAAAGCTTCTAGGAACACCTAAGGGGGAGGTCATGGGTTCAAGTCCCACAAGGAGTAGAAGTTTGCCGTTCAAAAAAAAAAAAAAAAAAAAAAAAAAAAAAAAAGTTAAGACTCTCAAGAAATATGGGTCCTCAATTTTATGTATTTCATGGGTATTTGGTTCAAAGGAATACGCAATTAATTAAAGACATACCAATAAAACACGTAACATGTTATATATGTTGAAATTCAAAGAATTAATTGCCTAAATCCCTTTTTTATACTTGATTACGATTACAAGTTTTCATTAGCATCAACTAATGATAGAAAAACAAATTAATCTAAATACATATATTATATTTATCTAGATGACATATAGCTTGAAAAAAATTTAACGACAATTATAAACATTTTAATTTATAATTGTCGATCCAAAACCTGAGTAGATGAGGAATTTATATTGAAAAGTTTCTTTAAATGGGCCTGATTTTGTAGTTCACTTACGACTCTAAAAACGTTAGACCGACGCTAGGCTCAACAATAATAGTTACCGATATGAGTACGTATTCATTAAAATCTTTATATTTATTTTTAGTTACTTTAGTGAACTTTTTCTTTTTTCCAAAGCCGCTTTATAATTAAATTTGAACATAATTCGTTGGAACGATGATTTGCTCAACTTTCGAAGAAGGCTTTAGTTGAACATAATAAGTCCATGGCCATCAATGTTAGTAGTCGATATATAAGTTATGGTTACAGATGAAAGTAAACAAAAGTCGAACAACAATATACATGTCTTTTAATAAAATGTATATTCATAAAACAAATAACAAGTTACATCTGGATAGTGGGTAAGTGAGCAATAAATTATCCCTTGGTTAACTTCTTTTATTACTAGCTCATTTTTTTATATATACGTGCCATTATTTCGATTAAGTTACTGAATGTTCAAACTATATACTTATCATAAATGGGATTTGTTTCATAAAATCCTTCTTTGACAACTGAACCAATGATTGGCCAACAGTCCAACACCATCCAAGCAACAACAGATCAACATATGATGCTGACCTGGCCTATTGAAGTGAAAAGACCATCTTGTCCCTCTACCCCTCATTCTTGATTTTGTGATAAACTGATAATTCTCACTTATAGACAAAAAGAAGACAATTTTGCCCCTCACAAGATCTTTAAAAAGATGTTGAATCAAGTCGATCCCCAAGAGCTCAAATACATGACGGTCTTTAAAGACTCTTCAGCTTGCTTCGACTTCTTCGAACCAGACGACGTCGTACCATCAACCATACGATCAGAAAACATCGATGATGCTTGCTTTAAGTTAATTGCAGTTAAGTCCCTTAACTTCTTGATTATGACACTCTCGCACTTTGAAGATATTTGATCTTGTTGTTTCATCCTTAGCTTCCTTAATTATCTGTATAATAATCAACCACTAATCTTCATACGACACTAATACATCTCTAATGAAATTGCATGTTTAGAAGCGTCTATTATATATAGGGTTCTAATATGCATTTCACTCACTTGTAGTTTTACCTATTTGTCATTTAGCCTTTAAGTTTCTATTTTATTAAGTTATGGTCCTTATATTTTTTCAAATGATAATGACACTACTTATATGTTGTTTCACTTGCCTTGAGATAACGTGAAACACTATAACATGGGAGTTAAAAGTTGAGATTTTAATAATGGAAACTATTTGTTTCTTTTCTAACTTAGATTTTCTAGAGTTGTGAATTTTTTAGTTAATTTTATATTATATTCAACTTAAACCGACATATTACAAGTGGACGGGTAGTAAGCGGGTAATAAGATGCGTTGTCACCCTCTTTTGGATAGTAAAACTTACTTTATTAAAAATGAAACTTTGGTCCCTGCTGACGAGCAATTACTATGCATCAACTTTTGCATATGATCTGGAAACTGGATGGCTTCAGGGGCAAGACTCCCAAATGTATCAAAAGCAAAGGGTACAAAGACATGCTGGTTCTCCAGGCAAGCGTTTTCATGTTTAGCAACTTTCTTAGATTCAGCTTGACAAAGTTGACAAAGAGCTGTCACTATGTTTCATAATGTGCATGAATTATAGATGGACCCTTCTGCATAAATTTAAAATCCTAGGGGTTGAAAGTGAAAGCCGTCACTATGTTTCGTAATGTGCATGAATTATATTGGAAACTGTGGACTGTGGGCCAAGGTTTGGAAGAAAACAATCGGCTGCGAAAACGGTTACCGGCGGAAGTGCCAAAGAAAAGACAGAAAACCGTCATCTGTCGGTTACATTTCTGAAATATCGGGTAGAAAATGGGGGGATGGGGGAATGTCACGCTGAAGTGATGTAATGTAGCCTTACAATAGAAGTGTACAAATCGGTTAATCGGTTTTAGAAAAACTGGTATTTTTTGTCTGGTTTAAAACTAGGTTGTTTTTTTTTTTTTTTTTAATCGAACCGGTTTTGAAACTGGTTTATATAACAAAAAACCCAAACCGGTAAAATCAATTAGGATCGGTTTTTAAACCTGTTAACATAAAAAACCGGTTTTAATATTTAAAAAACCGTTTTTTTAATCGGTTTAAAACCGGTTTCTTCCTTGGTGATGAATAACTGGAAAAAAAAACGGTTTTTTTAAAAGCGTTTTTTTAATCGGTTGTAAAAAAACTGGTTTTTTTTAACCAGTTTCGGTTACAATACCAGTTTTTTTTTTTTTTTTTTTTTTTAAACCGGTTTTTTTTTTTGTATACCTGTACCTATTTCACACCATATAGCCTAACTAAAACACAATATTTTTTTTTTTTTTTTTTTTGTAAAATGTCTTTTTATGCGACAATGTGTCTTTTTTTATTTTTGTCATTGTGTCATTTTTGCGATCCATTATGTATTTTTTTCTTCGGCATTGTGTTATATTTTGTGACGCATTATGTTATATTTTGTTATCCATTAAGTTTTGTATCTTTTTCACCCTTTAATTTATTTTACACTGTAAATAATTTCACCAATAACAATTAAGGGTACTTAAAAATAGTGTTTTTTTTAATCTTTGAGTGTGTATTTTACACTTACATGCTTTCATATTTAACTAGTTTTTTTTTTCTTACCTTTTAACTAATTTACATGTTATACCAGCTGAATACACAAGATAGTATAGTACCAAATCAAATTGGCATGAATTTACTTATGGACTTACAGTTATTATATGATATTTAACGTGTTACGTGAATAAAACAAAATAAATATAGCGAAGTGAGTCAATAAGTACTTTGGGATTAACGGGCTAAAAACCCAGCTTGGTCCTAGTTGTGGCCCAAACCGGGTTAGAACTTATTTGGTGTTGATGAGTTTCAAGTTAAACCGGTCGGTTTGGTCCATCTCAATCCAGCCCAGATAAGTTAGCGATAAACCTGAAGCCTTACGAATCCTCATAAGTCCATAATCCCATTCCCCAACACCACAGGCCCTTCTCATGCTATATATCTTCCATATATATTAAAAAATCAAATTATATTTTTTTGTTTAATAATTTTTTATATGTTAATACAAATCTTAATAAAAACTGAATTTCTTACCGCAATAAAGTATTTTTTATTATTATTACGATACAAAAATTGTACTTATATATATATATATATATATATATATATATATATATATATATATATTTGTTTTATGATAATAATTTCATTAAAACAAAATACGAAATTTACATCACAATAAAAGGTAGACGGGCAACAAGTTGCGCCGCCACCCCCTTTCTGAATTGCGAACCCTAGTCTACTAAAGACAAATTCTTGCCCCCCTGGAGATGAACTATTACTTTGGACGACCCGTTGCACCCTGGTCAAGAAACGAATACCTTCGGACGCTAGGGAGCCAAAGGTATCAAAGGCCAAAAGTAGATTATATATTTAGATTTCTGAAAATATTATTACCTATATTATATATTATTTTATTTTATTTTTGATGTTAAAGGATAAATTTTCATTGATATATATTATTAAACAAAACTAAATTATAAATTAAATCAAAATTAGGAAGAAACATAATTAAACTGTTCGTTAACTCAAACAGCTAAATAAATAAAGATAAATCATTTTTCCCTTGATAAGAAGAATACCCATTAAACTGAATTCGTTAACTCAAACATAATTTATCTGATTTATATCCTTAAGCATATGTTATTGGCAAGAATAACTGAGTATAATGATGATAATAAGATATCCTCATATCCTTAAGCACATGCCTTAATCTATTGAGTTATTACCCTTTGTGTGCTTCAGAAATCGTTAATTAAGTTTATGGTTTAATATTTTACTAAAATCCAGCGTACGTTCTTAATTAGTTATATTGTTTCGGAAGTCTCCAGAAACATGCAATTTGGTTATTATTTTAGATTATCTGAGTCTTGGATCTATTATTCTACATTTTATTAAAATGTACATGAAATTATATATAGCCAACAATATCTAATTGGTGCAGGTGGTCGCAAACTGGCCTGGATGATTATGCAAGTCAAATAGACAACTACATACACGAGGCTTTCTTCAATCTGAGTGGCTCATCTAACCATGTTTAAATTAATATTACGTACGTACAGATCATGTATGAATCATATCATGCCACGTATCACTCTTTTTAATTTCTTTTTAGGTGTATTCAGGGCGTAAACAAATTAACGAGGCAACACTTTCACACACATTATTATATGTTAGATTTTACCCATATACACATCACATAGATGAACATGCATGCATATAAAGAGCTATATATGCATGGAATGCTTAATTAAATACTAATGATGATTTAATTAAGATTATGCTTGTGTGTTAGGTTACACTATATCAACCAATACTTTTTGTTTAGTTTTCACTTCTTGATATAATTGCTTTGTAAAAAAAATAATAAAATATACACGTATAGCTCGCAGGGTGTATATATATATGTAGCTCACGGGTTTTAAAATATTTTTATAGTTTTCATATGATCCATCCCTTCTCCCGTTGGAAATCCAAACGTCCAGGTGGATGGCCATGCGCCATCTCTAGTGGGGCATGATGTGCCCTTTTGGGCGCGAAGTCCCTGTCCCGGCCTTTACCAACTTTGGATATGCTCTAATGATATCCACACATCGCACAACATTAGCTAAAACTTGTAGTAATTAAAAGCATGGCTCACATCACATGGTCTGGATCTCATATCTAGATTATATATTTCTTAAAAGAATTTCAATGGCTGCTGGATTACTGAATAAAGTAATTAACATAACGTCGATATGTGTGATCTTATCGACTAGTTGTTGCTGGCATTGCCTTATTCGAGTAAGAAAGTTTAAAATATTCTTAAACAGTAGTAGTTAACATGCCTACTCATGCTATTTTGGGATTTTTTTTATGTTAACGAGTGCCTTGATGATAGGAAACATTAAGCTAAGGATATTATTTTGGACTTTTAAAGGTATATTCTTACTTATAACAGTCGCTTATGATAAAAAAATTTATTAGGTCATGTTTGTAGCATTCATGTATTTCATTGAAATATATGATAATTCACCTGTGATTTAAAATATAGGGTGTTTATGGCCAAATTCTATTTAGATGATATTTCTTGCCCAACTCGCTATCAATAATTTAAAAAACAATAAACAAATTGTCGGAATGTTGAAACTTCCTCTGCATTTCTTACACGTATTTTAAAGTCGCTAATTTATAGTAAAATTGTTTAGGAAAATTAGGGGTTTTTTTTTTTTTTTTTTTTTGGAAAATTGTTAGAAATCTATCGGCAGTCGATTTCAAAAATTTATAACCTAGTACACGCTTGCTTCTATTTTGTAGCATAAGAACAAGATCAAAAGCATATAATACAAATAATATTATATTAATTATGATTATTTACATGTTATGGTTAAAAAAGATTATTATAAACAACTTATAAATGGTTTACGTGAGTGAGGAATAAACTATTATTTGACCAAAGATGGGAGCGACTGGTCTAAGACTTTTGAGTTTGAGTGGTAATTTTCAATGTCTTGACAAGGGTTCACATGGCACTTGCTTATTTCTTCAAAAAAGCAATAATATATAAATGTATTAATCAAAGTCCTGGAAAACTGCTTATTTTTATTACTATTTTTATTGCCATTTCAAATTCCGGAAAATTTTGTTTAACTATATGTAATAACTTATTCTTAGGTACGTGTTACGTGTGTTGTTTTATTAATTTTTAATTTGGTGACTAAAGGTTTGAAGTTATGATTAGTGTATAAAACATATGTGGCCAATATAGTGGAGGCCAGAATCCCATGAGAAAGCTATAGGAAAAGTTGATCGCGTATAAAAGCCAAACTTGTCATATGAGCATGTCGGAGTATTTCAAACTACAACTATTTTAAATATATTTTTTCCTACAACAATAAACCAAAGCTTGATCTCACATTTCACTTTTACCAAAAGAAAAAAAAAAGAACATAATAATATGTGTGTGTGGTGGTGGGTGCCATTGTGGTAGGTTTTGGACTCGTCTCGCGTTTCAGTATTCCAAACCAAACAGCTTTGGACCATCTCCTACAAAGGTAATTGGTTTGGAATTCTAAACCTCCAAACCAAATGAACCATCATGGGTGCTCTTACTCTCTTGTATACGAAGTGATGACATCACTTGAATGTTGACCTAGATATGGATCAATAAATCCTATGCTAAACTAGTCTGCATTAAATGATTGGTGTTCTCTTTGTGGAAATTTAATCCAATCATACAATTGATTTCTTTTAAAGTTTTGGTTATTGTCACACTTTCCTCCGATATTTACACACCCTTGTTTGACCTATACACCACATAGCAAGGCCATAAAAGCTAGGAACTCTTGAGCACTCACAATATAGCAACGAACGAGGACTACGTTAGTCAATAACCTACATGTATTCAAGTTAGCATGCAATTCACAGTCTTAAAGGATAGATAAAATGGACCACTAGTGAGTAAACATGATCTTTTTTGTACTATAATAGATTAGAATGTCATTCAAATAGACCACAACGCAATTACCTATGATGGTCAGAGTTATTTGAGTCATCCAACACCTAAATGTGCTTGGTACATTTGGCAAACTAATTAATGGCAAACCAACCACTTATACAACCATCCTTCATCTTGAAAGTTGTCCTCAGTACTCATCATCAGGTATAACTTGGATACCATGATAAATATTTCGCACTGCGTGTCTATCTTGGAGAATAACTTCAGAGTAAATTTGCTGAGGATCCTATTATTTACACACATACGTCTATATTATAGTACTCGATCAAAGGAGTTAAAGATAGAAGAGTTACACTTGCAAGCCAAGGTCCAAGCTCGAAAAAGGAGTCAAAGTTGTAACCGACAAGCATTAAAAATAGGCAAAGAAGATGGAAACCGTTGCTACAACGTCTACCTGAGATGAAACAACCACAACGGTCACATGAAGCCTTAGCCTTCAAAGAACTTAACTAACCAAGCGGATTACACGGGATCTCTCATTTGTTTTCATGTATTATAAATATGGGATGATTGATGAGTATAGGACACAACACATTCACCTCAACTACACATACACTCTGCTGCTCATAGAAAAACTCACACGCACTTAACACAAATCATTTTAATCTTAGTACACTCGTCACTCATTCATCCAAAGTTGTACTTATTTTTACCCTATTAATATTAACAAACAAAGGCGGGAGCCTAGACTCCCCCTGAGGTTTTGTGCCAGCGATCTACAATTGATCAAGGGCTTTCCTCATACATCGTGTGTTTTTCTTCGTGTACTTGTGCTTAGATTATTTGGTTCTTCAATTTACCATACAGTTGCATCCTCAGGATACAACTGTTCATCCTTAACTTTACCTTAACCATCCCGAGCATAGTTGTCATATTATTGTTCATCTATACTTATAAATCACTATCCTGAAAATAACATTGTGTTTTTACTATACTAGCACTCTACCTCACTTTTACTAATTTGGAAAACAAGGTTATTTCTAGCAAGTAATTTTTGACCCAAAAAAGAGTATTTTGAATATAGAGCTTTAGACCCCAAATCTAATAGTATACTTTATATTGTATAATTTCTCAATCTAATAAGCCCCAAATTTTAAAATTAACTTTGTAATCAATATGGGATTAAATTGTCATTGGCTTGTGTGTTCAGAAAACCAGGGACGAAGGATAAGAAGGGCCAGGGGTGGCCGTGGCCCCCCACAGTGGTATAAATTTGCGATTTTCATAAGTAAATTGAGTCCGGGTTGAGTTCGGCCCCCACCGATTTGCCACTACCGATCGAAAAAAATTGAGTCCGGCCCCCACCGATTCTGAAATCAAGCTTCGCCACTGCAGAAAACCTCTGTACAAAAGGGTTGTTTTTATTTTGTCTGGTTTTTTTTTATTTTTTATGTTATGTAATAAACCAAGACAAAAATATATCGTGCTATAACCTTTAAACAACCATTTAGTAGACCTAAAATGGTACGGGCGTAAATTATCATTTGCGTGTGTGTATAGAAAACCTCTTTACAAAAGGTTGTTTTTATTTTATTCTGTTTTTTTGTATGTTATGTAATTTGCCCCTTTTGTTTGAAATGAATAATAATGTTATGTAATAAACTAATAATTAATCGATCAAGACAAATGCTTTCCCGGTTCACCGATTATTATGTAAAAAATCAAAATGCATTTGACTTTGTAATATTTATCATCGATACACACATATGTGTTGTGTTTTACGTGTGCTTTTATTGTGTATGGCATTAAAAAGAGGGACACGTCGCCATGGAGATCTACACTACGGCCACCGAATCCGTTTTGACTTCCACTTTTGTTTCTTGTCATCTTTCCCTCATGTGTGTATATATATATGTACTCCCATTATTCCTAAAAGGACTTATTTATCTTTCCATCTCTAAAACACACAAACACACACTCTTGATATATATATATATAACTCTTTTCAGAAACAAACATACAGATTACAGAAGTTGAACACCATGGGAAGATCACCTTGTTGTGAAAAGAATGGTTTAAAGAAAGGTCCATGGACTGCAGAAGAAGATCAGAAACTTATTGATTACATTCGAATGAATGGTTATGGAAACTGGAGAACTCTCCCAGGGAATGCTGGTAAGTTTTTCAATTCTTTTGTTACACACAAAATAATATTATTCACTAATACGGTTTTTAATTCGTTAATATTTGATGATGCTTAGGGTTACAAAGGTGCGGAAAGAGTTGCAGGTTAAGATGGACGAATTATCTTAGACCGGATATTAAAAGAGGAAAGTTCTCTTTTGAAGAAGAGGATACAATTATTCAACTGCACAGTGTGTTGGGGAACAAGTATGTCAACTTTTTGATTAATTTTTGTTTGATTAATCACTTAAATAGTTAAATGGACGTTTTAAAACATGGGTTTTGTTCAAAATATTATTTTATAGAAAGGGTTTGCTAAAGATTTGAAATTTCGACAGGTGGTCTGCTATTGCAGCTCGTTTGCCAGGAAGAACTGATAACGAAATCAAGAATTACTGGAACACTAATATTAGAAAAAGACTTCTTCGTATGGGAATTGATCCGGTCACACACAAGCCTCGGCTTGATCTTCTAGATGTCTCATCTGTTTTGAGCTCATCTTTTTATAGCTCACCTAACACAAACATGTTTGGGGTTCAATCAGTGGTGAACCCTGACTTTTTGAGGTTAGCAGCTTCGCTGCTCTCGTCTCAACACAATCAAAACCGTAACTTGGTTCAACAAAATGGTCAAGAAAACCAGTTTGGAGGACATCAAGTTCAAGAAAACAGTCTATTCCAACTTCAAAACCAAAATCATCAAACACTAATCCAAGAAATCCCTAGTTGTGCCCCTTTGCATAACTCTAATTATGTTCCATTTACCAATGAACCTGCCCAACTCATGGAACCAAATGTAGACCAACTTCCTTCAAGTTTTTCCCAACTTGACCAACAAAACGACTGGATAAACAATCTTGATAACTTTATTGCCAACGAAGCTTACCAACAACACTTCGTCGATCCTTACACAAATTTGACTTCGAGCGATTTTGATGTCCCCTTGCATTTACCGAACCTATCAACACCATCATCAAGTCCGGCTTCTCTAAACACAAATTCGAATTCACCTAGTTACATCAATGGATGTAGCACAGAAGATGAAAGAGAAATCAGCAACTATAGGAATTTGTTCAAAAACGAATATCAAGAAATATTGGATTCTTTTGTTTCTATGTAATTTTATGAATATATTGTGTTTGGATCCAACTACATGATCATATATAATCTAGAAGTTTTTTTAATCCCTTGAATATTGTTTCCTTCAATTATTTTTGCTTAATTTCCACTATTGATGACGACCTTTAGTTTGTTTTTACTATATATGATTGATGCTTTGTCAAATGTGGAAAGGTATAGTTTATTAATTGAACAAAAAATAATTAATATTTCCCAATAAGAATGCTTTTTGTTAAGAAAAAAAGATCAAAAAATCATACAATATGAAGACCAATGTTTGTATCTTGAGAGTTGACTATTGCATGGTGATCTTGACAGATGTACGTTCACATAAAATACGATTATCTTCGATTGGTTAGTGTCACATAATTTACCGCAATTATTATATATACTCTTTCGGTCCCAAAAGGTTGCATCACTTGCAAGTTGTATATTTTATTAATAATAGATGTATTCAACTATCATTTAAGGGGCTATTTGGTTGATCATTAAGTGTTGAATTATTAAAAAGCTTGAATAGTTAAGATGTCTGAATGGTTAGTATTCTTGTCTCACATTGGTAGGAGAGTCTCATTAAGGTTTAGCCTAGTTCGGTGTTTAATGGTTCAGCAACATGTCAAATCTTAATAGTTCAGTCTTACCCATTTCATTCAGAAGCTAAAACAAACGCGTTGAATGCTGAATCATTCAGCGCTGAATGGTTCAGAGCCTCGTTAAACAGCCCCTAAGTGTACAAAATTAAATATAAGCTAGGCATTGTGCAGTTAGTTTCAACGTTAGCATTGGCTCCGCTTTACAGGGGCGGGAGGGGCACCCCCTCCCCCCGAAATATAGTATCCGTATAAAATGTTTTTGATATATACAGTTTCGACCTCATAACCGATGACTTCAGACCCCGAGATTTTCGCTAGCTTCGCCACTGAATGTTTGTGAATATAATCAATGGTGTTTTGTGTTGATTATTCTTTCGGTTTTAAGAGTTATCTTTTGAAAAAAAAAAAAAAGAAAGAAATAAATTAACAAAAAAATATCTTTTCGGTTTCACAAAGGCCACGTCTCAATTATTGGGCCAACTGTTTATGTTTCGAAAAGAACATAAATGGTGCTAAAATCGAACTAGTAGTTCCTTTCAGGTAATAGCATAAGAGAAGCTGAAGTGTTATTGAGTTTGTTGAAAAAGAAATTATAGTGTTCTATGAATTTTTTTTTTTTTTTTACAAACAGTGTATCATTGAAAAACAGACAATAATTGGTTTGCCGTAAGGCGTAAGCGAATAAGTAGTTTTTTTTTTTTTTTTTTTTTTTTTTTTTTTTTTTTTTTTTTTTTTTTTGTGGTCCTCCTCGGCTTCAGCTTTTCCATCTATATATTTGAATAAAACTATCTAAAAAAAATAGAATTGCATAACATCTATCAGGAAGTGACGTATTTTATGATCAACATTTTAGTAGGCAACGATGAAAATCGCATAAGCACCTATGTGTAGGCTTTAAAGATATATCAATGTTAATACAAGATACAAAAGTGTTTATGTGATTTTTGTAGTTATTTACCAATAATAATTAGTTTAATATCAAGTGTAAGTATGTAAACTATTAAATGAGTAAAAAAACAAACAAGAAAAAAAAGATCGAAAGATAAACGGTAAGAAACTAATATGTGTTTGATATGATACCCTTAGATCACATTAATTTCATGCACAACGACCAAGAGCGCGCGTAGCTTGTATACTCAAACTACACAATAAAAGTACACGGAAAATTGCCAACTCAGTGACTCACACTTTATATTCTCTTTGTATTTGAGTTGGGTATTGATGTACAACTTGTTTGGATATTACTGGAGTGTCTCTCTTGTTGGCGTCAAAGAAAACGGGTTCGTGGTTGAACGGACGGTGCTGAAGACGGAATCAAAGAAAATTGTAAAGCATGAAAAAAATTGTACCAAGAATAAACGAAAATAGCAAGAATACATCATATTTAAACTGATTGAATGCCAACTTATGTTAATCAAGTTAATTAAACCATCAATCTACAAATTCCATGTCCTCATAAATTACTATACACTACAAGGAAGTCGACCTTTAGCGGCCACGCCTGCTGCCGCTAAAAGTCCTGCCATCTTTAGTCTGTCGCTAAAGGTTCTGTTGCCGCTAAAGGTGTAGCCGCTAAAAGTAATTATCTACGTGGCATTATCTTTTAACTTTATTTTTTTTTTCCACGTGGCATGCCACGTGGCAGATTTCTGTGCATCCTGGGTAAGACTTTTAGCGGCGACGCGTCGCCGCTAAAGGTCTTTTTTTTTTTTTTTTTTTTTTTTTTTTTTTTTTGCTATTCGTTTACTCCGCACACGCATAACCAAACTAAATAATAACAAAAATAATAAACCAACATCTACATATATATAAAATAAACGTAACAAAGTTAAACGAACATTCGTCAAAACATATCAAACAAAATAAACTAACATACCATCCTAATATTTGAATCAAGTCTACACCATCAAAACTAAACGAACATACCAAAGTTGCCTAAAAGTCTTCGTCTTGCTCTTCGTCTTCGGCTTCATCGTCGTGATCGTGATCGCCATTATTACCACTTCCGCCTAGATTTCCAAGCCTTTGTTGGACCAATTGATTAGCCATTTGGAGCAATTGCGCTTGGAATTGAGGAGTCGCTATTATATCATTAATGTGCTCCTACAAAACATATATATACCAAATGGGTCAACTATCAACATTTAAACTACAAATATATACCAAATGGGTCAACTATCCTATTTACTAAACATATTTATACCAAATGGGTCAACTATCCTATTTACTAAACATATTTATACCAAATGGGTCAACTATCAACATTTAAACTACAAATATATACCAAATGGGTCAAATATTCTATTTACTAAACATATTTATATCAAACGGGTCAAATACTAACATTTAAACTACAAATATATACCAAATGGGTCAACTATCCTATTTACTAAACATATTTATACCAAATGGGTCAATTATCAACATTTAAACTACAAATATATACCAAATGGGTCAACTATCCTATTTACTAAACATATTTATACCAAATGGGTCAATTATCAACATTTAAACTACAAATATATACCAAATGGGTCAACTATCCTATTTACTAAACATATTTATACCAAATGGGTCAACTATCAACATTTAAACTACAAATATATACCAAATGGGTCAACTATCCTATTTACTAAACATATTTATACCAAATGGGTCAAATATTCTATTTACTAAACATATTTATACCAAACGGGTCAAATACTAACATTTAAACTACAAAGAGATACCTGTGTAATATTCGGTTCCGTAGGTGTAACTTGAGGAAGGATTTCTTTCGGAAAAGGCATATGCCCAATCCTGATAACATGTCTGCGACGACTACCCAACACCTCTTCAAAAATACCAACCTGATCCACCTGTTCGGAGCTGCCTTCTTCTTCGGCGATCCGTTGACGTTCAGACTCAACCCGTGACTTTAACTTGTGCTGTATTTTACAAAAGTGATTTAATAGATTATAAATGTATACAATAGATTATAAATAAATGCTTACATAATTCCATAGTTATCGATAGCGAATAGCGGTAAATAGCGACGGACTACCGATATGCTACGTAGCGATAGCGACGCTCGTAGCGCCCGCTATTTCGTAAATAGCGGTTAGGTATTAAAATATGTAAAAATATTTTTATATACAAATGTACAAGTATAAGGACCAAATGTTTATATACACAAACTAATTTTATACTTTAGATGTAAAATTTAGAAGTTTTAGGCACTATATGTATACAAATGAAAGATAGATGGGTTAAATGTGAAAATAGTTAAAGGTTTTTAACACTTCCTGAAACCTTTCCTGGCTGAAACCCTAATTTTATACAGAGCCGTCATCTTCTTCCCACAAACCCTAATTTTTATTTTCTGTTTTCTCCATGGCTGAAACCCTTCCTCGCTGTCATACACATCCAACGCTGCAATACAGGTACGTCTCACCTCTGTTCTACCCTAATTTTTCTTGAGCACGTTTATGAGGTCGCTATTTGGTCAATATCGAGTCGTTATACACCTTGTAGCGCCCACCTACCGATTCGCTACGCTAAACGCGATATCGGGCGCTACAATCGCTATTGACAACTATGCATAATTCTCTTCATTCTGAGGGCTATCAAACGTCCCCTGCCTTCCTATATGTCCAATACGGTATGCTTCATACCGTTCCACGCCCTGTTTAACATTAAAAGTTAAATTATAAGTTAAATAAACATTATCGTCTATGTATATGTGTGTGTATATACCTTCTTGTAACAATGACTGGCAAGAATTTATAAAATCCATGTGCTTAAAACCAATCATTGTTCATTGAGAATAGTCGGTAACAGTGATCCCATACGCTATGATCATGGCTCATCATCAAGTTCTAAATATATTAGGATATGGATTTTCCCCAGTAGTTAGTAATGGTGATCCCATACGCTATGGTGGCTCATCATCACATTCTAAATTTCATTCACGCCAATCTACAACATGTGAACTAAAATCCCTAAGTTGTTTTGCATTAGAATACCTAATATGGAATCATTAATATGGTAAAATACAACCGAAAAGGCAACTCCAAACACCATAGGTCTTACCCGTGTCGTCGAAACTGCAGCAAATCAAGTTCGTCGGTTCGGTTTCCAGCCACTGCCTTGCAGCCTGATTTAAACCACCGTTAGAGGCAATAGTCGACAAAGATGCAACCCAACCGGTCAGAAACACAATCAGAACAAAGTTGACCAGTAAGCAAATGTTAAAGTTTAATGGTTTGTTTTGGCCAAATGAAGAAAAAAAAAAACAGAAAAAGAAAATTGCAAACCTGAAAACTGAAGCACTCATTGTAGCTAAAGACTCCTTTGTCCGCTGAAAAGATTTCTTTATGTTAAAAATATGAAGCTTGCAAAAAACATTATTAGCGCAAGAACAGCATTGTCATAAGTTGGGCGTTATAAGTAAATCATAACTAATTAAATGATAAAGATCATAGACTATGACAATACCTCCCTATAAATCAACTCTCTAACTCAAATTTTGAAATCGGCTCTTTAGTTAATCTTCGCCTCTCAAACTCAAATTTTGAAATCGGCTCTTTGGAAGGTTTAGATTCCAAATTCGCTAACCCATAAAAAATACGAATCAACCAAGGCCTGCAATATAAAACATTCCACAATATCAATAAACAGGTCGCCCGACTAAGATGCGGATCATTTAAGATAAAGACACTTGGATTTATCTTTACGGCCTCCTAAATAATATCGTTTTAAACTCCGTGAACTGAAAGTTAGTTGTGATCGGCTGAACAACATAAGCACCAACATAACAAAGCTTGTTGCTAAGAGATGTGGACACAATCAATGAATTCCTCATAATCATGAAAATAGTGATTAAGTTTTATTCATTATTAGCTTTAATTGCACATTATAAGTCTAAATTATAAGTCTAAAATTAGCTTATTTGCATTAAGAAAGGTAAACAAATATGAAAGCCATAAAGCATACCATTAGATCTATACATTCCTTGAAGTGCAGCAATGAATTCAACCGAAATAACAAATAAAACCAATCCACTTTCTGACTTGAAGTTATAAACTTCACAACCTAGAAATATAGAATTAAAAAATAAAAGGCAAAAAATGGCAAAAAACCTGAAAAAAAAAAAGAAATAAACAGAAAAGAAAAAAAAAACTGAAAAACAAGATTTTTTGCTTACAAGGGTGGCCGGAGGTGAGGGTGGCGGAGGTGGTTGCAGGGTGGAGGTGGTTCACGGCGGGAGGGGCTGCAGGGTGGAGGTGAATCGCGGCGGGAGGGGCTGCAGGGTGGAGGGTTCGCGGCGGGAGGTGGCTGCAGTGGCTGAGAGGGGCGGCGGGTGGTGTGGGGAGGGTGGTTAGGCGGCGGGTGGTGAGGGGAGGGCGGCGGCGGGAGAGTGAGAGTGAGAGGTTGAGAGGGTTGAGATGGTTGAGAGGGTTGAGAGTGAGAGTTAATTTTGCAGATTTTTAGGAGTGAAAAGAAAGAAAGAGAGGGAAAGAGAAGAAGAGAGGCGGGTTAGGTCAAATTTTTGGGAGGACCTTTAGCGGCCACGGTGTCGTCGCTAATGGTTAAAGAGGGCAACCGTTGGATCAGATTATCAAGGGCCAGGATCAGATAAGACCTTTAGCGGCTACCCGCCTGGCCGTAGCCGCTAAAGGCGTAGCCGCTAAAGGTCAAATTTCTTGTAGTGATAATTAAAAAAATAACATGTCGTTAAGTTAAGTAAATAACACGTCGTTAACTTATATAGAAAATAAGTTTGAGAACATTTTTCTCATAAAACAATTTTTTTAGTAGCATGCTTTTATTAGCAAACTAACAAGTTGCTAAAACGTGAATATATAATTAATACATTAGACATGTATAGTTTCAGCTCTTAATGATCGAGCTCTTAATATGACAGATATCTAAATCAATCAGACATAGTTCATTCAGACTGTTGTTTCACAAGCAAATGTCTGAATCATTCAGACATTCGCCTCTAAATGGGTAAGCATTATACTGAGTCTGAATGATTCAGACGTCTTACTTGTTTAGTACTTAATAGTTCAAACATTTGCTAGTTCAGCACTTCAGAAGTTGTCAAACAACCCCTTAGAACGGACCAAGCTTTACCGATCAATTCATATCCGAAGAACGCAACATCCGAAACTACCTAGTTTTTGTTTGACAAAGCATATATGTATTTAGATGAAAATAATATAAAGTAACAACACTAAATCAAAATTTTGTATTTATATTGAAGTTATCAAGTGGCAGGGGCTACGCTTCCCGGGCATCAATATAGACCCATTAACCTAAACTAAATGTTACATTCTACATTGAACACAGACTTGATCAATATAGAAAGTACTCACAAAATTTCCCTATCTTAAATAGGGTTTTTGACTGCTTTCTAAAAAATAATATAAATTGAGTCAAAAACATGAAAGCCAAAACATCTTATCACAAAGACTTTGTATAAGTAAAATTTGGAAAACCAAAAGGAATCACGACACTCATTCTCTTTATGTTAAATGACTTTTATCCAATTGGGAGTTCACACTATAACTATTAAAATATTAACAATTTGGTTTCTAATTTCCCAACAGTCAATTTCCGGCGACCTGGCCGCCGGTGTGCCGACGGACACGTGTTCTTTACAACTGTCCACTTTTGAGGTAACTGTCTTTTTAAATAAACATGAAAAAAGTCTATACCTTTTCATGTGTTTGTGTTTATGAAAGTTGATTATTTTCTTGAATGACAATAGTTTCTTTGGTTGTCCTTGTAGATATCGCTATTGACGCTTTCGGTCCTTGAACTAGTTTAACAACATTCATTGAATTCTTTGTACATTTATACTACTGTATAATAGGTTCTGGATGGGCAAGATAGTAATTTTCATTTAATTTTAAGACACATAAAAACATTGTTTTTGTATTTGGTACAAGTGTTAATCCATAAATAATTTCTTATTTACATTATTGTCCCTCTACATTTTAGTATTTAATAATGTAGTGTAATAAATGATAAACAATAATGTAGTGTTATTAAATCTATCATTTATACTTACAATGTAATAGTATTTTATAAAAGCTTGTAAAAAAACTTATTAACTTATACTAAAAAAATACATAAAAAATTGACTAACATATTCAAACTCAAAAAAAAGAAATAGGTGTCGTCCCATTCGTGACTGACTAGGTCATTAGGAAAACCAAAATAATTGTCAAACAAAAATACATGATGACTTTTAGTTTAAAAGTGCAACAATTAAATAACTTATTAACTTATACTAAAAATAATACATAAAAATTTGACTAAGATATTCAAACCCAAATAAAAGAGATAGGTATTGTCCCATTCGTGACTGACTCGGTCATTAGCAAAACCAAAATAATTGTCAAACAAGAATACATGATGACTTTTAGTTTAAAAGTTATTGTATATGTAATAAAAGTTTATGGCTAAAAATTACAATCAGACAGATGTAGTGTTAATCAAGAGAACACCATGGCTATTGTGTTCATCAAGAGCAACCTCATGGTTTCTTGGATCAAATGTCATGATTTCCTTGATCCGCGCATACAACACAAACTTCTCCTTCACACCTATGGGTGTCTCATTAGACGAAACAATTGCTAATATAAGAGATGGCATATATACGTTCGGAACATATTCGGGAATATACCACAAAATCGATCAGTTAGTACTATAGGATGGCAAAACTCATCCCACACGCCATTCTTTATTTTTTATGGCTTCATTTAGAGTATTTAGCTAAAAAAATTTTTCAGAGACTGAAATCTTGTCTTCTGATTCAAGTTTTCAGTATTCTCACGCATCAATTTTTATTTTTTATTTGTGCTTTCAATAATAAAGAACTTCCACCAAAATAATTGTCACACAAGAATAAATGATGACTTTCAGTTTAAAATTATTATATATGTAATAAAAGTTTACGGGTGCAGCCTTGCCTCAACACGCGGGTTCCTGCTAGTTTACCAAATGAGTATTTACCACATAATACTAGTGAATTCACATTAAATAGTTTTTATATCAAAGAAATGAAAATGAAGGATGGTTGTGATTCGTGGAATGCAATTAAACTGTTACACATGGTATGGTATTAAGGTATGTATATAATAGTCTTCATTCCCGCATGATAAGGGTTGTGGCCCTGTAGTGAAAAAAAGGTATAGATTTAGAAGTAAGTTTAATAGGTGTCGTTTTAAAAGAAGTTGCAAACAATTATAAAAGGACCGAAAATGTGAGATTCACAAATACAAGAGGTTTCCTCTGCACTTTAATAAAAAAAATGTATGGATTATCTCATAGTAATACACACGTGTCATCTTCATAGCGACAAACACAGTTTATGTGCGCTTTAAATTTTAAACATGTGAATTGGAAGCTTTTCCTTAATTGTCATCAAAGGTGACACGTGGTCCCAGTTATTGACATTTGGTGGACCCCCTTGCATATTGACACCATATAGTTTTGGACATATTACATATGGCTCTTTTTGACTTTAGAAACAACATCAACCATTGGCAGCGATTAAGCTAAGTCGTTTGGTTTATTTTTTTTAAACACCAAACGAATTAATTTACTCCTAAAATACTATTAACTAGAATGTGATCCAGCGCGTTGCAGCAGGGTTATTGTGCTTCGCGGTTATTTCGACTATTAAAGAGGAATGACTTTCAATACTGAAAGAGTGAAACCTATTAGAGATTTCATTCTCAGTATCATATATATAAATCTACAAAAAGTTAGGTCTCTCGTCATATGGCGGATGTAGGATACTAATCCAGCGATGAACCTGACCAAAAACCTTGAAGACACACAGACCGAAGCCTTGGTTTAAAGTATGGTCTATGATCTCATCGTTTTATATTTTATTTTGCATAAAGTAATACTTATTATAATTAGCTAAGTAACCATGTAGTCGTTTATACCTTTCTTCTCCTTCATTTGTCCAAGCCTGATCTGTGTTGAGCTTTTATCCAAAATGACCACAACTCCTTTCAGCATCTTCATATGGTCAATGATCTCAAGTGCATCACCATCGGCAACTAATCCTACCAACAATCTCCAAGGTTCCATGAATCAAACATTAGGTATCTAACTTGGAATAAAGTAAACATAGAGAAATAGATCGTGTCGGTGTCGGTCCTTACCTGAACTCAAGCCTATACGGCCCCTGATGATACATCTTTGGAACCCATATCGGAACTCTAGAACACTACCACTGTCGTCATCATATACAGGACCTAGAGACCGGAATCGCAACCACCTTCACCTTGTTTCGGATACTGTTAGCACCCGGAATCACCCCAATCATCTGTCACTCTTCTATCCTTAACCACAACCGTAACAGTCACCGCTCACCAGAAGAAGCGGTCTTTCGGTCGTGTGTGGTGGGGCGCCGTCGTGGACGACCGGAGTCCCGCCGGTCTCTTCCACTTTTCTCTCTGGTCCTGTCCTGTCTCTCTCTCCATATAGATGTGTGGGTGTGAGCGCGTCGTTGAGAGCAGCTCCGCCGTTGGCGGTGGCCGAAAGCCTTCCGATTTGTCTTCGCTTCCTCATCTCAGCTTCTCTCTCTATGTTTCTCTCTCTAAGTTGATTGTGTGTTGAAAGACTGAAACAATCAGATGCAAAACCCATAGAAGAAACAAAATCATGTACAACTAACACAAAGTTATGTGCAATATCACAAAGCACACAAAATAAATTAAGCATGGAGTATAACCCTACAATGCACAAATCATTTGTAAATTAATATACTACATAAATTGGACCATGTAAGATTTTAACTCTTTACTTTACTAATAGAGAAGTGACACCTTACACCTTACTATTACACTGTGTTCCTTAAGAACAAGTAGTTGTGTTTATAATAATAATAAGAGAGAATTACAAAGATTGTTCTTTAGTTATTATTGAAATTGCATCTTATGTCCTTTTTGCAAACATTGAATGGATTAATCCAAGCATTATTTCATGCATTAACTATCTGAAAATTCACGTCTTAATGTATATGATTTAACTCAATACTATTGTGGTTGGATAAAAACCAAATCTATATGTGACCCATTGTTACGTAAGAAACATACAAAAAAAGCATAAAACATATAAAGGGCAAATTGGCACGTGTAACCAACGGACACAATCACAGCAAGGCTTGACATTTTACCTGTAGAACGTTGCAACGGGGTTGAAACGTAGAGTAACTCGAATTTGAAAACATATTATATTTGACAATACTTAATTTAGAACTAAATTTACACCGAAACGTAGACCAACTGAAACGTAGATATAATAAGCCCAAAAACGTATTATATCTAACCTGACTTGTTAAAAAAAAAGTTTACTTCGAAGCGTAGACCATCTCGAATTTATACAAACACGTACAAAAAAATATGAATGTAAAGAATAGTTTTTTTAAACAAAGAAACGAAAGGGGCAAATGCACAAGGGTCAAAATTGTAAAATGGAGTAGTAGTCTAGGGATTAAAATTGCAATTTTCAAAGTTGAGGGGATTGTAAAATGGAGTAATAGTGTAGGGAAAACTTGTAAAATGAAGTATTAGTTTAAGGGTTAAAATTGGAACTTATAAAACCTAAGGGGTCGGTGGGCTTGAGCCTACTTAATTTGGAACTAAATTTACGTTGAAATGTAAATGTAGACCAACTAAAACAAAATTTTAATAAGCATGAAATCATATTATATTTGACATGCTATTACAAAGTTAAAAAAGATGCATTTCTATAATATGTATTTTATACATTAGATTTGATGTGATTTGAACAATAAATTTGGCAAATATCACTTACAAGACCATGTTAATGACAACAACCTTAATGATGACAAGGTTAACTAAGGAGTTGAATTTTGGGTGAATAGTTGTTCTAATAATGGCTTTTTTTCACTCATTGAGAAAAAACTTATCACGCACATTGTTGTTATTGCTGTTGCTGCTGCTGATATTATTGTTGTGTGAATAAATATTTACTCTAATTCATGTTTTGATTAAAAAGAAAGGCCATTTGCAAAAATTAAGCTTCTAGTGTTGGTTAAGATATACACAAAGGGGTAACTAATTTTGAGCCAGTGTACGTATAATCATAAAGGAGAGATCGGTGGAACCCTACTTCAGTGTTCAAAGAAATAAGATGTTAGAGATGTGTTGACTATTACTATAAACAATAATGCAAATAACTTAAGCAACTGACTTAGGGGTTGTTTGGTAGCCTCTTAATCAGCCTCTTAACCATTTAGGTCTGAATCATTCAGCATTCAGACTGTTTGTTTCAGCATCTGAATGAAATGATTAAGTGCTGAACCATTAAGTTAATAAGGGATGCTGAATGATTCAGCTCTTAACCATTCAGAGCCTCTTAACCATTCAGACCATCTTAATAATTCAGCACTTAATCAACCAAACAGCCCCTTAGACTTAGTTACATTTATTTATTATTACTTTCAGTATGAAAAGCACAAAAAACCAATCACATTATGATATATAGTAAACGATAACCTTTTATAAAGCAGATAATTGACATATGACAAGGAGTACGTACACTGTTTTCTTGAGGGAGACGAGAAAAGAAATTGAATTTATTTTTGTTGGGACTAATCTTGTCAATACTCAAAAGTTGGAGGGTGTTAAATGGTTTATTTTATTTTAAATAGATGATTAGGGCTATTGTAATGTGTGTTCTCAATAATAAAAGTGTTCTTTGTGTTTCGTTTGGGACCTGATTTTCCAACAATTGGTATCAGAGCTTGAAAAAAAAAGAGCGGGTTTGAGAGTCGTTTATTGAAAAGGGGAGCCACCCCTTGTGGGGCTGCAAGAGCGGTGACGGAGGATTATTATGGTGGTGTTCGACACAATTAAAACATATATGTTTGTTTCGTTCAATTAGAAAGGGGGAATTGGGTTTTGCGAGTGATTGCAAGCGTCAGAAGATCAAGGTGGTAAATCTTTATATTGGCACGTATGGCCTAGTGGGCATTCATGATTTATATGGATGGATGCATGTGGTTAATTAGAATGGACGTGGGGTCTACTTAGAATTCTTCATGTGGTATACGGATGTTTGTGGAGAAATTAAAGGGTGGATTTTTAATTCTCTGGTGGTTTCGTGACAGCAACATCACGCGTTAAGGTGCGGTTTCGGGATTTATTTGTGATTTACAGTGACAACAAGGATGTTGCGTGCAAGGTGATTCGAACAACTTTATGGGTTTAATCGAGTCGGGTTAGAAAGCTTCTTAGCCATGAAGAAATAAACAACGGGTGTTCTTTTTCTCGGGCAGGTAACAAACCAACGTATTTGGGTGCAGCAGAAACGAGATCAGCAGGGGCTGAAGGGGGTTCGTTTAGCAACCAAAGAAGACAGAATGGCGGTGACTTGTCGTGTTGGGGGTCGATAGCAGCGGGTGCAGATCGATTAGGGAAGTATTTTTCGCGTAAAAAAAAATCCGACATAAAGTTGTGTGTTTCACCAGAAGGAGAGGTTAACCATGTTGCGGGAAAAACGGGCAGAAAAAATCAAGCAGGTGGCTGTGATTTAGTTCGTTTAGCGGGTGATAGAAAACGATAAACAGGTGGTTTTGTTTTCTTGATCGGTAGAAGAAGGCTCTCACGGAAGTGTTGTGCGCAAAACGGGTTCCGTGTGGTGAAAACAACAGTCGGTAGTGGTGGCGTTTTACGGCTTTGGACGGGGCCGAGGTGGAGCCCAGAATGTCCGGGATAAGTCGAGTTGAGGGATCTTGGACGAGGCCGAGGTAGAGGTCGGGGGTCCGGTAGAGATCAAGGAGATGGTCGAGTACAACGGGACAAAAGCCATGTCAGGTGTTACAAGTGCAATGAAGCGGGCCATTACATATCGGAGTGTCCAAAGTGGGAGAAAATGGAGGAAGCCAACTTTGCCCGATATGAGGAAGATGGACCAGCTCTAATGTGATGAGATGTGATTGACAAGATTAAGGGGGTGATTGTTGGGACTAATCTTGTCAATACTCAAAAGTTGGAGGGTGTTAAATGGTTTATTTTATTTTAAATTGATGATTAGGGCTATTGTAATGTGTGTTCTCAATAATAAAAGTGTTCTTTGTGTTTCGTTTGGGACCTGATTTTCCAACAATTTTAACACAATAAATCAACTAAAAATCTATTAAAGACAAATAACCTTAAGGGTATGTTTGGCAAAATTAGCTGAAGGCTGGTAGCTGGAAGCTGCAAGCTGGTAGCTGGAAGCTGTTAACTGGAAGCTTTTTAAATATATTTTGGTGTTTGGCAGAGTAGCTGGAGCTTTTAATAAAATGTATAAAATGACCAAAATGGTCATAATTAAAATATTGTAAAGAAGGTTTTTATTTTATTTTTAAAATAGAATGGGTATTTGTGTCATTTACTAACTAAAAGCTTGTAGCTAGTAGAGCTTTTTCTTAAAAGCTACTACTAGTAGCTTTTCACTGTAGAGCTTTTTCTCTAACCTAAAAGCTTCCAGCCCCTTCAATCAAACAAGGCTTTTTATTAAGTAGGAGCTTTTTCTTAAAAGCTTGAAGCTTGAAGCTCCTAAAAGCTCTTAAAAGCTCCTTGCCAAACATACCCTAAGTCATCTTATTAACTGGTTATATTATGTGTTAGTGGCATGTGGGATTGGGGTTTCAAGGGGAAACAATGGCACCACGTACACACCACGCAAGCAATCATCGTTCACTTTCTTTGAATATCGCCCCCACGTTGTAATTACCACGCCCCTAGCGCCCCCTTTACCCTGCCCTCGTGTAAAAGCTAAAAGACGGTTATGGCTAAAATTGGACTTAAGAGGCCGAGTAAGCATAATATTTTGCATCCAAAGTTCAAGAATTTAGTGTCTACACTTATTATATTTCTAGAAACAAAACCAAACACATAAATTTGTGTGATTGTGGGATGAATATATATATATATATATATATATATATATATATATATATATATATAGGGTAGGGATCCTAAGAGAACCAACCCCTATTTGAGAACTGAGAGAACCATTCTGAGCCACACATTTCATATAAAGGCAAAAAAAAAAAAAAAAAATTTTTTTTTTTTTTTTTTTTTTTTTGCTTTAATCGCACATTTTTATGCAAGAAAAAAATTTTTTTTATTTTTTTTGAATTTTTTTTTCATTTATACATATGTGTATATGACAATTATACATATGTGTATATAGCAATTATACATATATGTATATAGCATTTTTCAGCTATACATATGTGTATATTTCAGTTATACATATGTGTATATAGCATTATACATATGTGTATAATGCAATTATACACATGTGTATACTGAAAAAAAAAAATACAAAAAAAATAAAAAAAAAAAAATTTCCTTACATATAAAGCAGCGATTTTTGCAAAAAAAAAAAAAAAAAAAAAAAAATTGCCTTAGAGAAATGTGTGGCCCAGAATGGTTCTCTAGTTCTCAATTTGGGAAAAGGTTCTCATTTGAACCAAATCTTATATATATATATATATATAGAGAGAGAGAGAGAGAGAGAGAGATAACAACTTAAAAATGTGAATCGGCAAGGGAAAAAAACAAATTCAAGGTGCCAAGAGGGTTTAAATGTTCTTAAATATTGTACCTATAGTTTTTTTTTACCCGAATGGCAGTTTTGGTAAAGAAAAAAAATGTGTTTGTGACATCAGCCCATGTAGACCTTAATCCAAGTAATAAGTTTATATTGAGAGCTAAAAGATGTTCACATTGATGTGAAAACACTAAACATTATAGCTTTGACAATTCAAAGCATTGACAATGATTTGTGATAGATTTCCAGTGTCTTATAGGGAAATTTTCAAAGTTGAAACTGTGGTTCGGTCCTTGGGCATACCAAGTAAGTGGTTATTTTTCACATGTTGTACCAAGTGAAACTAGTGGTCACTTGGTACCTATTATGTGCCATTTGTAAGGGTTTGTCTTGATATTTGAGTGGCATTAAACAGAGATTTTATTATGAGTTTATAAGACATATTAAGAGTATGTAAAAAACATGTAAGATTCAGATGTCATATGAGGTTTTTGGTTTCTATTGATGGTATAGATGTGTTATGAAATGTATAGGTAAACGATCTTGTACTCTTGATAAAACTTTTAAGGATTATGTAAGAGGTACAAGAAAAGTGCACAAATTTCAATCAAACAAGGGCATACATCAAAATGTGTTTACTTAGACGAATACATGATACGATTTTGTTTTGTGAACTTATACTTTGTGGTTAGGTTGCCATACAAGTATGTTATGATTGTTTTCAATTACAAATCCAACTTTTTCGCCCTCATGTCGGTATATGTGATTATCTATTGGTGAAATGTGTAATACAACATTAAAGTAGGAATACTTGTGCTAAATTGCTAATATAAGGTGTTGGAGATAACACCCATTGATGATATCAATCAAGGATTCTTAATTCATTTATATTCTCAATGTTGTATTAGAGATATTAATTAACTAGAAATTGTGTATTCACTTGACATGTTAGCGTGTGTGATGTAGTTTACATCATGTAGAGCCATAAAAGGTAAAAATAAATGGAAGGTGATAGAACTAGTTAATTAAAATGTTCTAATAAAAAATATCCTATGTTACGTGAAGTCAAGATACAACCGTTTATAGTTTCAAGTAAAGTTACTTTTGGTAAATGGCTTATGCATCTAAAACTTAAACTTATGATTATTTGAAAAACCCAAGATTGTTTATATCATAAAGGTATTTAGAAAATTTTACTACAAAAATAGCGTGTAACTGTTGGGTATGTGATGTCCGAGAAATCAATTAGTCAACGTTACTATCGAGGTACGATATAAAGAGTTACACTTTGGACGACAAATAAGTTCTTGTATTTAATTGTTAGATACTAATTCATGAAATGCGGTTCATTTAATTGAGGGAATTAATTATTTAGAAAATTATTTAATTAAGTTAATTGTCGGCCCCACTCCTTCGCCGCCCAACCACCACCCTGTGCCGTCAGAACCACTGTCGTCACCGCTCCACTCGGACAATCTTGTTTTTGTTTGTGGAGTCTCGTTGTGATTATTGATTGATCAAAGGTTTGATCTCGATTCGAGATTCATGAACTTTGTCAACTAATGTGATGTCTGTCGGATTCAAAGAGTGTGTATTCTTCAGTTATTCGTCAAAGTTATAATTCTTGAACACTCTGTGGTGGATTTTATAATTATTTATTCGATTTCTAATTGGATCACTGACGGGTTAAATTGGATTTGATGATTATGTGTACACACTTCCTCTACTCAACTAATATATGATATTAATTAACGTATAAAATTAGATTTTATAAAATTAAAATTATACACCGATTCTCAACCGTTTCCACATCAATAGAATTAGTACTGTTTAGTAGGCAAATAGCAAAGATGACCAGATTGAGGTTTGGATCGTGATAGGTTTGACAATCGAACTAAATGTCTCATAGCAATTAATGTAGGATAGTTGACTATTAAATTTAGCCACCATATCAGCATGATACCATGTAAGGTAGCCATATGCATTAAGATTAAATTTATACAACCACACATCATGAGTAGTTTAGATTGAAGACTTAATTCTTATTTTTGTAACAATAATATATTCTGTGTAGAGTTGTGTCCAAGGGACCAAAGATGTGATGGTACATTAAATGCATTTAAGTAACTCTATGTTAGATTTTTGTATAATTTAATCTATTCATAATACTATATCATTGTCCAGTGGCGAAGCTTGACCCGAAGGTTCGGGGGGTCGGAAGTCACCGGTGGGTCGGAAGTCACTAGTTTCGGCGAGTCGAAAACCCGTTTCGGGGGGTCGAAACCCTATATTTTCAAAATTTTCTATACGAATACTATATAATCGGAACTTCTGCGCGAAAATCCGGGAGGGTCGGCCGCCCCTCCCCGCCCTTACTATGCTCCGCCAGTGTCATTGTCCGGCCACCGCACAATTTTAACCCTCCGCCTCTTGAAAATGAGCATTATTTACACACAATATCGTAAGACCAAAAACCAAGGTTTTCAGAACCGGACCGGACGTCGAACTGGACCCCCGGGCGGTTCACCGGTTCGACCGGTTCGACCGGTCCGACCGGCCCGACCGGTCCAACGAACCGGGTCAAACATGTATCGAAACCCAAAAAATAATAAAAATAAAAAAAAAAAAGAACGGTTCGACCCCTTATTTTCCGGTCCAACCGGCCGGTTTTCCGGTCCGACCGGCCGGTTCAGCGGTTCACAAGCGGTTCAGTTGCACGGCGGTCCAAACACCCGAACCGGACCGGTCCAGGCCCCGGACACCGGTTCGACCGGTCCGACCGGCCGGTCCGGTCCGGTTTTCAAAACAGTGCCAAAAACCCTTTGGGAACTATATGTTAGATGTGGGTAGGTTGATTGTGGTCAAATACAATTGGGTTGTGAGAGAGATGAGTATATTTTGTGTGATTACAAACATTACATGGCATTTACAAAAGGATACATCTAATTAAACTTGCACATTTAGGCTGCTCAGAGTCGGGCGGGAATAGGGGCGGGAAGGGGGGTAACACCGTCGCAAGGTGGCGTGGGAGGGGCGGGAGTCAAGGGGGCGGGGGGCAAATCGCTGGCGTGGGGCAATTTTGGGGGACACTTGGCATCTTCTGATTGGTCAGGGTTTTTTTTTTTTAACTTTAACACAATATAATATTATTTCCTTTCCCCCCTCTTCCCCCCCCCCCCCCCCCCCTTCCACTCCCCACAATTTTTTTCCCCCACATGGGTCTCACAAGTGCCACATGACGCTTCATCCCCCTCACCACTCCGAGTAGTGTTAAAGTGTTTAAAAACGTTTTAGAAAGCTATCTAGAGGAATTTAAGAGAAAAAAATAAGAACAATGATTTATTTATTTATTAATTTTTAAATTTTATATCTGTGTGATTTAGACCCGAGATCTCTAAACCTATATGTTTTTAAAAAAAATTATCTTAATCAATGACTTAAACGAAGTTTTTCATATATGGTAACAATCAAAGGATAATATACATATACGGCGGTTTATTTTGACCAAACCACCGTCACGGCGGGAGAATGCGACAGCTACAACTAGTTGCACTAAAATCGCTTTCCGTAGCCGACCGCCCAAAGAAAAAACTGGTCGTCTAAAGTTGGCTCATGTCTTTTCTTTCCTTTTATATAAACCTTTTATTTTTTTCATAATTCTCAAAAGTCCTTTTTTGAATTTTTCTTCGACGCTTTTTGCTTTTAAATTTTCCTACCTTTTTTTTTCTTTCATATTTGATGATTCCTTTTTAAATAATCTAATAGTTGTTAGCTTAAATATGTGTTAAACGTGTGTTTTGAAAATCGTATTTGAGATAGCCCCAAAACAGAAAGAAACAAGAGCAATTTTCCCAAGACAAGGAAGAGACCTTCGCTCTTTGACGGGTTCAAATAAACGTGTCCTCTTTGATATAATCCGCCGATCTCATAACCGGGAGGAATTTGCCTCCGAACACCTTCAAATTCCTAGCATGCCATATCGTCCACATAGTTGCCATGGCCATGATTCGAGCACATCAAATTGCATTTAATTTATAAATTTTGTAACGTGTCATACATAAATGTTTTCACATATCTTTGAAAAAGTTTACTTTGCTTTTGGAAATAAAAAAACTTACGAATAATATGACGCAAGGTGACATCATATATATAAATTGTGGGTTGTTTTGGACTTTTGGGGATTGTTAAGAGGAAGTAGATTATTAGAAATGATAAAAGTTTTCAAAAGTTTTTGTTTGACGACAATGATGGCCAGCCCAATTGGTTAGAGATGGAAGAGTTTAAAATGAGAGAGTTGCAATACTCGTGGGTGCTCGGATTTGAACTCGTAAGAGGGTGAGTCTATAAGGATGATGTCCTAATCCGGAAAAAAAGGGTTTTTTTTTTTTTTTTTGAATTTAATAAAGCACTAGATTTCTCAAAATTTCTGTAATTTAAGCTATGTAATACTAATTTACAATACGAAAACAAAATATTTGGTACTTTGCAATGCTTAATTAAAGTATGTTACGATTACATTTTATATTGGTTGTTTTAAAACACATGGCTTTAAAAAAAGTATTTTATAAATTTAGAACGTTTTGACTCCATAGCAGACGAAGCATAAAAAATCAAGAATGAAGGTACTGGGCTTGCTTGATGGGCCATGTCTGCAGGGCCGAAGGAAAGAGGAAGGCACTTGGGGATCCAGATCGGGGTGGGCTAGGCCCAGACCTGAATGAGTTGCAGAAACTTGCATTAATCGACATTACATAATTGGAAATACTAAGAGGGTTTTTAAAAGGAATGAAATGGACGATCTAATAGATGATTTCATTACCTTGACCAATTAAATATATATTTTTTTTATTCAGTCACAAACACTCCATTTCATTACGCTTCTCATTTCAACATACCAAACACTACACAGGTGTTTTCGTATACAAACAAACCAAACAAGGCTTGTTAAGAATTATAATACACAATGTTTTTTTAACAAACGAGCAAGCCAATTTTATACATTAATATTATTATATTAAACACAGTTAATTTCTTAATGATGTGTAGAAATGTTTCTACCCATGTGTTATTACTGTTATATATAACTTTATACATTACTAAAACTATGATAAATTGATTACCAAAACCACTTTTTACCCCTACAGCTAGGGGTGAGTAAAATTGGGTCGGACCGAAAAAAACTGAGGACTGAACCGAAAATCCACCAAAACTGACCCGATATGTTATGTAGGTTCTATACCAGGATTTTCGTTCATTCCGGTTCTCGGGTCGGGTCGGTCCAGGAACACCTTAAAACCGAGCAAAACCGATGGACCGAAAATATTGTAAGATATAAACCTTCAGCACCCGTTGAATATGCTCAACCTCACAAGCAACATCCTTCAACTTGGAAAACGTCAGAAGCTGAAGCACACCAACACATAACCCTGTGGTAGGATCAAACACCGGTAAAGCCAAATACCCATGAAGATTGCAACGGATCGCACAGTCTCGTAATGGAAAAGCTTTTGTCGTGTAATTAACTAGATCAGAAGTCCACTCTGACAATCCTTGCTTAAATACTCGAGCAGGAGGACCAAGGTCTTCTTCATGATCCTCTTCCACAAGAAAAGCTTTGTGCTCAGATTCCTTCCTATAAAAACAAAGTTCCTCACTGGCTACACCAAGACCAAATGGTTGATCTTTGGTTGCAAGTACTTGATGTTTGTCAACAGAACGAGGCGACCAAAATTGAACAACAACATGTTGCTCACGGAGAGATAGGAGCTTTAGTGCAGTTCTTATCTTGCAGAATATTTGCTGTTGAGAAATCGGGTTCGGGTCTTGTATCTTGGACCGAAAGAACCAGTGGTAAGGGGACCGATGATCGAACCGATTATTAGGGTTCAAATCCGGTCCATGGTTTATGTATAGTCCGGTTCTCGGATCGGGTCAGGTTTGGTCGGGTTTAGACCATTGCTCACCCCTACCTACAACTTCTGTCTTGTTACTTACCAACCTTTGGTCTGGAAGATTTGTTAATAATTGAAACTTTTTTCCCTTATTAATCAAAATTAACTGAACTGAACTGAAAACCGACAATTTAACCAAATAAACTGAACCAATTAATCATTTGATAACTATGATAAATTAACTGATGACTTCGATTTTAATTGAAGCTAATAATGGAACTGAACCAAACTACACACATCCTTAAAAGTGTGTATATTTTTTTGAAAGGCCAACCAAGTCGTCATGGGCTCCCGTGAGAATCCCTTTATAACAAATTCAAGATGTGGGCACCTGGTCCTTCAGGTCCACCAATCCAAGGAAACCCAACCACCCACTCGTCCAAAGACATGACAATGAATAATCGGTAAAACTTGGTATCCTTCGTTGCTTGAACTTGATAGATCTTTATTTTTACATGTAAAAAAAGAAACCCCTTTGGCAAGAAAAGGGTTTACAATAATATATCAAGAATCATAAACCCACTTCTCTTCTCTTCTCTTCTTCTATCAAAGCTTCAATTGAATCTATCTTCAGATGATCATCATATCTTCTAGAAAATGCTCTCGATTCAGCTCCTGCACATCAAATTAACATCTATCCCTAATCAAACGCCTCCATATTCTCACTATGTCAAGGTTCTCTTTTGTTTTCTCTTCAAATTTCATTACTTTATGCTTCTCTTTTCTTAGGGTTTTATATTATTATTATCGCAACAATTGATGGTAGAATATCTTATCTAATTCGTCAATAATCGTTTGAAATCTTTATAGATGTTTAGGGTTTTCACATTGCCAGCAGTAATGTTATAACTAAATCTTGTAATGATTATCTTTTACTTAGGAGGAATTAAGCTAATCTAGGGTTTCAGTTTATTCATTGTTGCAAATTGCAATGCAGTAGTTAAATTTGTTAAGTTATTTATGTGTGCTTTGCTTAGCTAGAAATTGCAAGACAAATCAGGTGTTTCTTGTCAACAGTTCAAAGGGTTATGTAAGAATACATTTCCTGATTATTTAGGGTTAACATGGTGTGAAATGTAGAATCATGCAAAGATGTTTGTCTATCCTTATATCATAGTTGTTCATAGCGAGCTTAGCGCCCGCTATAGCGAATATCCTAGCTTAGCGCTTACCTGTCGCTATATAGTTGGTATCGACAAATAGCGAGATCCTTGTAGTTTTTTTTAGGGTAAAATATACATATAAAATATTTCTAAAATTTTCTTCTAGTGTATCGCTAAACATGAAATAGCGCCCACTACCGCTACGTAGCGTATAGGTAGCTTGTCGCTATCGTCCGCTATTTGCTATTGACAACTATGCCTTTAATAATAAAAAATCATTATTCGATTGGCTATTATAAAACCGAAGCTTCTGGCTTTACATGCTGCAATATAAACAATCCTTAAGAATTAGAGTGAGCGATTTTAATGGATTTTTGGGAATGTAAGTCATTCACTAATGTTTTTAAGTTTGGTAAAAGTAAAATTGATTTATTTATTATAACAAATACAGGTTCCTGGTGGTCAGAAATGTTAAAAGAATTGTTCGATCGATTCGGACAAACAACAGTAGAATTCAATTGGAAGACAGGAAACATGGGTCGTTTGATAGAATCAGCCTGTACTCCTTCCATAGAAATTACTCCATTATCCCAACCAATGATAGAATAACTCATCATGCTCAAAAGGCTTGGAAAACCATTTACCAGAATTCATCTCACCGTGTGAAATCTTTTCCTTCCATAAATAGGATTTCTCAAGCATTTAGTTTGGCAGTAACCCGCTCGTATGTGGTTGTACCGGGTATATATGCTTTTGTATGCGGGGATACGGCATTTGCACAAGCAGGGCATAATGCTGAATATTTTCAGCCTAGAAATACTCTTTATACGCATGCAGAAAATGGACATGCGTTCTTGATTTCATCAGCCGTTTCAGTATTTGAAGGTTTAATATTAATAATCAGAGCTATATATTTAGCAATCTTATTCTCCCCATGCATAGCAGCGGCACCATTTGCAGGATATTTTGGTAACTCATCAAGAAAAAGCTGGCTACGCCTTATACGGCGTACGTTAGAAATAGCGGGTCCTGCTTTTATAAAATGGGGTCAATGGGCAGCAACAAGACCGGATCTTTTTCCTAGAGACCTGTGCACTGAACTTTCTAGACTTCACTCAAAAGCCCCTGAACATAGCTTTTCTTACACGAAAAAGACGGTTGAGAAGGCTTTCGGCCGTAAAATTCATGAAATTTTTGATGATTTTGAGGAGGTCCCGGTAGCTTCTGGAAGTATTGCTCAAATTCATCGAGCTGTTTTGAGATATAGATATCGTGGTAAGCAAATTAAGCCTTTAGTAGTTGCTGTGAAAGTTAGACATCCAGGAGTAGGTGAATCCATTAGAAGAGATTTTGAGATTATTAATGTAGTGGCAAAGATTTCAAAATTTATACCCACATTGAAATGGTTGAGATTGGATGAAAGTGTACAACAATTTGCAGTCTTTATGATGTCTCAGGTGGATCTTGCTCGTGAAGCTGCCAATTTAAGTCGTTTTAATTATAATTTTAGAAGATGGAGAGATGTTTCATTTCCGAAACCGGTATATCCACTTGTACATCCTGCAGTTTTGGTTGAAACTTTTGAGCAAGGAGAGAGTGTTGCATATTATGTTGATGAACTCGAAGGACATGAACGACTCAAGAGTTCTCTTGCTCATATTGGGACTCATGCACTTTTAAAGATGCTTTTGGTAAGAATTATGTTTGCTTAATGCTTCCACCTCCTTGTTTACTTGATTATGATAATCAGTATATGTGGGGATTTTGACCCATTTATTTGTGTATATGTTCATAGGCTTTTTACTTGATTTGGCTTGTGTTTTATCTCAAACAGGTTATATGGGTCAAATAAAATAGTTAGCTAAAATATGAGCGGGTTAAACCGGTTGAATGACACCGGGTGTCAATATGTAGGTCAACCCAGCCTGGATGTTCTGACCATACTAAAAAGAATTTTTTAAGCCCCCCACCCCACCCCACTCCACTCCACACACAATGTGAAGAAAATAGTGTGTGTTTTAGGAGGTGTTTTGAGATGGGTTTCGAATGCAACTATAATGAAAAGACTTGGTGTGCTAAATAGTCTTCGGATCATCTTCTAGGACTGTATTGAATGTTAGGAAAATCCTGATTATTTTAGGAAATGGCGAGTAATATAAGAGTATGTAAACTGATTATTTAACCCTTAGTATGGATAATCATAAACACAGGTAGATTACATAAATGCGTTTATAACACACATACAAATGTCATCGAACTTAATCTTCATTATCCTATTTCTAGGTTTTAATAGTGTTCTTCCTTGTATCAAGTCAATAAGAATTATCTTGATCTCATTGCATGCATTTTGTACCTTTTCAAAGTGATCATCAATCTTTTGTTAATCTTATATTCATCTCCATAATCAGTTTTCGTAGTGTAACTTCGCACTTATTTCTCCAATTCTGATTCGGACCAAATATTTATAAATCATAAAGATAATCAATTTTTGCCTTTTGACACTCGTTGATTAAATTTACAATCCATATTTCTCTTGTTCCAGGTTGATAACTTCATCCATGCCGACATGCATCCCGGAAACATCCTAGTACGAAACAAGTCATCTCGTAAAGGGATCTTTAAATCAAAGCCACATCTTGTATTTCTTGATGTGGGCATGACTGCTGAACTTTCAAATAGCGATAGAATTAATTTATTAGAATTTTTCAAAGCCGTAGCTCGTAGAGATGGTGCCACTGCAGCAAAATGCACATTAAGGCTATCAAAGCAACAAAATTGCCCTAATCCTCAAGCCTTTATTAAGGTCATGTGATTTTTAATTTTATCTGTGTGTGTAGGTTTAGTTGATAGTGAAGATCATCATTAATTTTGGGATATTCTGTGTTAATAGGAAGTGAAAGAATCATTTGATTTTTGGGGTACTCCAGAAGGTGATATTGTTCACCCTGCCGATGCCATGCATCAATTGCTAGAGCAAGTGAGACGTCATCGAGTCAATGTGGATGGAAATGTATCCACAGTCATGGTCACCACTTTGGTCCTCGAGGTATTTCATTTTTAGTTCTATTTCTAATTTTCTATGCACATTTTTAATACAGAAGGGTCAAAAATAAGAAATGGGATGGAAGTTTGGTGTGTTAGGCAAACACATCTTTTCTTCTTGTAGGACCAGTGGCAATTTTGACGCATTTATAAAGAAATGGGTGGGGTCAAACTGAGTGGTCTCAATGGGTCAAACGCACCGAACATGTACAAAATACCATGTTCATTTAGATATTGAACGGACATGAACAAATGCTTCGCTTGTGAACATGATGTAAACCTTTAATTTCGTTTACGTTAAACAAGAGAGAAATAGAGGCAGTTATATAGCTGTCTTGTGTATCACATTCAAAGCAATTATTACAAATGCACTGTGGTTCTCGCGGTTTTCAACATATTGTTGGTTTTGAAACGAACGCCCTTCTATATATACACGTGTATGTTTGTGTTCATAAGTTTTAATCAAGTTCGTCCGCCAAACTTCAATGAGAAGTTCACAATTTTTACGGTGAATGCTCTTGTAAACCTTCACATAAAGTGATTTTTTATGAAATCAATATTCACATCATCTTGTGTGCTTTTGTTAAAATCTATGGATTTGGGAAAAAATGATTTTTTAGAAGGGGTATTGGTGAGAACAATCTCGCTAAAAGGGTTTATTCTCACATAACCGGCATATAGGTTTGGGATCATTTGCGAACAATCCATTTAACTGCTTAAGTGAGAACACCACTATGAAGTTCATTTGAACCGTTCACATGATCTTTTGTTTGTTAAAATATATGTATACAATAATTAAGAATGATTCAACGGTGAAAATGAGCTGTGAAGGTTGGTAAGACCATTCTCATCAGAAGGGGTTGTCACCTGATCCTAATGTACATAGGGTCATTCAATACAGAACCACTTATTACAACTCTCTTGCAATTCTTTTTTATTCTGTGCAATAAGTCAAAACCTGTTTCCAGCTATGTAGTTAACTCTCACCGATATATCGGTACAAAATATCGGTCAGAATATCGGTGTCGATGTATCGTCGATATTCCTGATATAAGTACCTTTCTTCTTAGTTCTTCCATTTATCTTTCTTCTTATTGTTGCGCTATTAGTGTTTTAAGTCTTAGTTGTTGATTGTTAGTGTTAAATTTTAGCGTTTTAAGTCTTAATAAGTTTCTACTTGCTACAACTGTTAGTGTTTTGCAAGTTGCAAAAGGTTAATTTGTCGATGGTAGGAGAGTATATTGAATTGTTAGTGTTAAATTGCTACATGTATTATAAATTCTGCATGATATAAAAATCACTTATATCTCACCGCGATAACCTATATCTCAAATATCAGTCCTTGACCGATATCCGAATTTTTTTACCGCATTAACTGCACAGGTTTCCAGACCTAAAATACCTAGGTGAATTAGCCACGAGTATGTCATTTAACCAACCAGAGTGGCCTTTGCTTAAGGCATCTTTTGTTCAAAGTGTGTTAGGAACTGGTTTCCACTTTTTGACCAGCATTTTGGACTCTTGAGCCTTGATAAACAGTCCGATTGTAGTATTTAATGTAACTCTTATTCAGGAGATTACTTTTAAGCTTTGTTCGGTGTCCTTAGAAGTCATCGATGTAGACCCTGTGTTGGAATTCTCATGTCTTCCTCCCTTTGATTTGATCATTAAGTTAGATTATCTTATGAACATCTATGAGTATTTGTACTATGAGTTACATTTCGAGTATCGATGGCAACTTCAGTTATCTGGAAACAGTGTCAATTTGAGTTGTGGAGATGGGTGAAATGACAGTTGGATGGGTTTTTCTGCAGGGTTGGCAAAGGAAGCTGGATCCAGATTATGATATTATGCATACCCTACAAACTTTGTTACTGAAAGAAGATTGGGCAAAGTCATTAACCTACACGATCGAGAGACTCATGGCTCCATAATCATTACTGTTCTTTTGGTTCACAAGGTGGCTATGGATTTTTGTGTAACTACTCAGCACGGGTAGGCGTTTCGAGTCATTTTAATTACCATGTTGCTTGGGTTTGGGTTGATACACAAACACTTGTAACATAATCAGATAGATGTGTGAGTCCTCATGTAATCAATTTTTACATTATGCTTAAACTGTATGATTCAAATTCGTTTTTGATTCCCCCCCTGCTTGATTATACCCATAGCGGCACTGCTTGTTGCCTGCTTACCCACTATCTTGTTTTGATTATCATATTAAATTTAAGGTAAACCTATCCCAGTTTTTTTAGTTCCATTTGTTAACTTAAAGTTGCATATTAAAACCCGGTTTTTTATTAAACAATACTAACTTTACACTAGAGAATCAAATTAGACTAAACTAAAATTATAATTACAGGATTCATTAAATCGAAAACACTAGCAAACACTACGTCGTTAAAAAATGGTTAGACATAATACTTTGAGTTTCAGTTACACTCGGTGGGGGTATTTTCAATGGTGAACCAGTTGGTTCGGTTTCTTCAAGAGTTCCAATTGTCGGTGATCAATGTTGCAAATGAGCATGCCAAATAAGCAAAGACTTCATTACCTGCAATAACAAATCGGATTATTATCGATCCATGGGAATCAAGATGATAATAAGAAAAAAACCATACGCACATCTTGGTGATAAAACAGACGGTATGAATTTCGAAAATATTAAGTTGAAAATATGAAATACCTTGAGCATCTCTTTTGATGTTACAAGCTTCATTTGCCCATGTCACCGACTCTATTTTCATCCTTATTCAAAGTCCTCTCCAGACTCAAACTTCCTTTTCAATGAGCCAAAAATACTGTGTATCTTGTTCAAGTGTCTCCAATCAATCAATAAGGAACAATAAAACCTACAGCAGAAAATTAATTCAGATTTTTATTTAAATTAGGATCAAGAAATATATGAAGTAAAATCGAAACATTCACTGATTATTCTAAATTAAAGATCACATTCAGAAAAAGATAATCAGGTTATGAGTTGCTTAAATCTAAGGGTAGTAGGATGAATAAGTAATTCTACATTTATATCAAGATTTGATAATTATTTGGCAGTGGCTCTACCTTACCTTACCTTACCTTACCTTACCTTACCTTACCTGATGATTTTTATAAATTAAAAAAAAAAATAAAAAAAAAATGGAATCAGACAGTTGCATTAAAGCTAGATAAATAGATAACCGTAGTTCTACACTTATACAAAAAAAAAAAAAAAAAAAAAAAAAAAAAAAAAAAAAAAAAGTTAACTTTTTAATAATTAGAAAAAACTTAGAAGTAACAAGAATCCCTAAAGTGAACTTGTAAGCAACATGTTTACTACTTACATCACATGGCAATTTTTGATCATAAGCCAGGTTCACTTGTAACTCTTGGTCTCTACTCGGCACCTTTGTCACTGATTCTGGAATTTAAAGGAAGACAAAGATTGAGAGTAATAGAATGAATGAAAATAAAAATAAAAAAAAATCATGAACTAAAGCAACAACTGTTAGACAATTCTAGCAATAGAAGTACAAAACAAATGGCGTTGAACATGTAACTACAACAATCTATGGGTCTTAGCTAGAAGCAGCAAAAATCAATCACTTGAATTGTGTGTATATAAGTGAATAAGAGGCTACAATGACAACGTATATCATATACATTATAATGTTACACATGAATACCCTCAAGTCTTGACTAATTACTGTTAAGTGCATCGAGTCTAATAGCAAAACTGGGTGGCTGGATAAAGGGTCAAAACAGTTAGTTTCCAACACCTTTTGTCCATTTTTTTTTTTTACTTTTGAAGATAACTCGCTTATCAACATAATCACAAACACTAGACCATTATAATGATAACATAATTATAGTAAAGAAAACAGTTTTCGAAGCTTGTATACATTACTTCAGGTGACTTTCGAGCCACTTCATTTTATGTAAGTTTTTTTTTTTAAAATTTACCCATTGGAATTTGGACCTGTTGGAAATAAATACTCCAACCCCTATCCATTGATAGGTAAATGGGTCAAAGTTGCAATATCCAATCTTTACTCAAGAAAAAGGATCCATTAATAGGTAAATGAGCCTAGACTTTTTTTTTTTCTAAACATACAACCAAGATAACATCAGCTACAAAACAACAAAGGTCAGTATTTTCGTAAAGAAAATAAAACCTAAAGACTCTTACTCTGCTTGTAGAACTTTGCCAGTTTCTTCACCCCCATGTGAAACTTTCTTAAATTCTTCAACCGCGGCATTTGCACTATGAATAGTCATTTTCTTGATCTGAAAAACCATTAAGAAACTAATAACGTACTCTATAACAATATTAAAAGAAGTTTAAGCTAAAGTGTTGGAATACGTACATCTAGCATTTTTCCTTTTGCTTTATGATTAACGGGAAGTTGACGAATTTCGTCACTCAACTTGATGCCCACGGATGCACTTTCGGGTGATACGGACTCTAGGACCACATTGACACATGACTGCACACACGATAATAGTTCCAATTATCCACAACTGTTGCTAGGATTATATCATACTAGTTTTTTGGTGAAGAAAAACAGGCAAAAATGGTACCTTAGTTTTCTTTACTTGATAGGGGCATCCGGCTGGAATTATGACCGCTTCACCAATATTTTGCTCAAATGTCCATGGTTCCACACCTGGTTATTAATGTCAACAATAAAAATAAGATGATGGAAATAGAATTTGCAGTAATTTTAGAAATCTTAAGAAGCTAACTAACTTATAAGGAGTGAAGGATACTTACCGAATTCTTCCTTAAGATATTTTTTATGAAAAGCATCCAAATAAAAGATCTCATCAAGGGTTGGATGAACAACCTATGGTACAATGTTAAGTAAGTTATATACTAACCGATGGGATGTTTAAATGTGTGTTTAAACCAACTATGGGGTGTTTGGTTGTGTGCCTTGAAAGTAAATATGTGATTCTGAATAAGCAAAATAAAATAATCGGTTGCAATTAAGCGAGTCGTAGAAGTACTAATTGAATGTGCACTATGTTTAAAGTTGTAGTAATCAAATAATTAGTTTCTTGTTGTCTTTGGCAAATTTTGCATATTAAAGAAACCAGCACATATAATGCCAAAAGATACTTTTGTGAAAATAGATGTCTTTGTGAGATGGCTGTTAAAAGTTTTTGTATCAAGTTGAAAGAATCCGCAATCTAAAATGGATTAGCTTTACCCTTTGATAATCAGAAGCATAATCTGTCTGTCCATATATTATTAAACTGTTTATTGGAAAAGCAAGTCACGATAATCAGTCCCAACCAATCCAAACACCAATTATTACAACATCAAGCTGCAATAATCAGTTTAGTGTTTGGACAAACTTATTAAGATTATGATTATAAGATTATAAGGGTCAAAATAAGCATATTTGGAGTTGCAAGAAATATAATAATTGTGATAAAATGAATTGTCCTACATACCCAAAAGCTTTAAGCACCTAATTTTCTCTAATTTTGTTACTTCAAATTATAATAATCACTTTAAAACACACATCCAAACACCGACTGAACTGTCTTTTGTGTTTTTTTTTTATATTTTATTGACTGAAGTGATACCTTTTTGGGAGAAGAATAAGATGAATTAAGCTCAGTGGAATACTTTCTTAGAAACTCAACAAGTTTTTCCACATCTTCTCTACGAAAAACATCCCATTGGGCCCCATGAGTGTCAACAACTTTTCCTTCACTACCACTAGAACTTCTATACTCATCATGGCATAAATCTTCATCATCTGAATCACAATTGCTCGAATCATCAGAAAACCCACATGGATCACCATCATTAGGCGTTTGAGTGAGTTCTCCATTTGTGTTAATATCTGCTAAGTCTGACTGTTGCGTTACTTCACTACTAAATGATGATTTCCCACTTGCCTCAACAATTTTGTTTTTGTTTTTATTCTTCTTCAGAGACTCATTATGATCTGGTGAACTGTATTTATTCAACAAGATCTTTACTTTATTGAGCCTTTTCTCAGAAATGTGAAGCTCTGTAGCATGCACAAGAATATTAACCTGAAGCAAAAAACAATTGAAAAAGATCAAGAATGATAATTAGAAAACTATCTCAGTGTTTAGATGTGTGTTTTGGAAGTGATTATGTAATAATGAATAATCTATAAAGAAGTATTAGATTTTGAGTGTTTGGCAAATCAGATTATCTACAATTTAAGAGATAAAAATACCAAAGGACAGTTTGTTTGAAAAAAAAGTGAGGCACTTTGTGAAATATGAGTATAAAATTCTTCATTTTAGGCTAAAAGATATATATATATATATACACACACAGATGATAACAAGCATCTGTTGATTAAAAATTGATTATATCAGCTTCAAGTTACAATAATCAGATGATAACAAGCATCTGTTGATTAAAAATTGATTATATAACCCCTGAATAATCAGATGATAACAAGCATCTGTTGATTAAAAATGATTATATCGGCTTCAAGTTACAATAATCAGTTTCAAAATGCAAATCCAACCACACATACAGTGACACAACATATGCATAGCCCTCCCAATAAATTTTGCAGTTCATCGTAATGTTTTATAAAACTAGGTACTCGGAATAAACAAAATAACTAGAGCATTTAAATTTTAAAATACATACCGTATCATATGCATGATAACATAACTTTGTTAAAAAATCACCCCCAGTAACATCTTCGGGTCTACCATACGAGATATAAACAAAAGGACCCAAGTCAACATTTTGACTTTCTGGTGGAACATTAGCTGCCAAATTTAGAACACCCGTTAATGGATTAGCATACTGTTGAAGTGGTAGAGCATTCATCACAGCAGCATAATGGCTTGGAAAATGTTCTTGGAAAATTCCAGAAGATAACCAAACTTTAAATTTTAACTTCTCATGCCACACATTTGCGTGTGTTTTTCCGCCCATAAAAATCTGCTGCCTGCCCGTTTCCACGTCACACCAATCTAAGCAGTTTTTCAATTTCACTTCTTTATCATTTCGTGATTTCACACTTTTATCAAGATACGTGAAGAACATGAAAAGCGGATCCCAACTCAACTCCACATCACTCTTGATTACATCTTGAATGATTAAAGGTTGACCTCTGACCCAATGTTTTGTGAAATGTCCAAGATTTTTGTCCCCAAGATCTTCCTTGATTGAGAAATACAAACCCTTGTTAATCTCACTTTCACCCTCGTTTTTGTCATTTCCGTCACATAATCCGCAATGTGAAGATTCAAAGTCAAAGAAAGTTGTATACTTGGGATTGCAAACTATTTCTTTTGCACTTTTTTCAATATCTTTAGTCCAATTTATGGGAGGATGGCAAAATAAACCGAGAACACCGTCCCCACAACCACCTAAATTCTTTGGTGGACATTCTATACTTCCGTCTTCATTGGTTTTCCAGTTCCATAGAAGACCCCCGTGTAAACGTTCCTCACGAAATTCCCGACAACAAGATAAACAGAGAACATAAGAGCAATTTCCACAGCTTCGGTGAACATCCACAATGCAAGCTTTGCAAAAACCGCTGCAACATATAAAAATGTATAATGATTCCAACCAAACTATCACAACCCATTTGACTGCTAGTCACATATTCAAAATACCCATAAAAGTTAGAAGAGAACAAGTTAAATCCATTGGGTTATACGTTATGATAACATCTCAAATGAGTAAAAACGTCACTAAAAGGAAACAAGTCAAACAGTTTCAGTACCCAAAGGCTATACGACCTCTGAATTCCTTTTATTATGAAAAAAAAAACTGAGCCATCATCTGATAATAATTTTTGTAACCATGCTTAGTATATTTATCATTTATGAAATTCAAAAAATAGAAAAAAGTTGTTAGTTACTCAGAATGACAAACCGTTTTGAACCGTTACGAACCCATCTCACCCGTCTATTTTGCCATATATGAAAACTGATATAGGAAGAAAGTTTTCTAGCAAAATCGTTGCCTCAATATTATGCAGGGATTAAAAATGGGCAAAGATGTAATTTAAAGACATACCAACACTGCTGCTTTGGGGAGCCTGTTGCCTCCTGTATTTGTAGCTCGCTTTGGTCTTTTCCTAAAATTTATAAATAAACTAATGTGACTCTTGCTTTCAATCATTAATTACAAAAATGAACGATAAATAGGACCATCTACCTTTGTATTTAGCTTCAATATCCATCTCGATATCCTTTTCTTGATTAATTTGTTCAAGCAATGGAAGGAGCAAAGAGATCATGTAAAGAAGTTGTTGACTTTTGTCAAAATTTTCTTCACCGCTATAAACAACAAGATCCTAGAAAAAAACAGAAAGTTTGATGGATTCAGTATGTACTTTATCATATCATTGATGTGGCATAAGCGGGTCACATCCGTACCTTAGTTTTGACTTCTTTAGATTTTCCCCTTAAACAAGCTTTACAGCTGCAAGTTCCACTGCAAACGGGGCATTGTTTCTTGACTTCTGCCTTATCATAAGCCCTAATTCCATTCAAATAACCAAATTTATTAAAAGCCAAAATCATGATATTCTATTTGACAAAAAAAAAAAAGAATGATAATATACACGTGAAACAAACCTCTCACGGATTCCATTCAAATAACCAAATTTATTAAAAGCCAAAATCATGATACGCTATTTGACAAAAAAAAAGTACGATAATATACACGTGAAACAAACCTCTCACGGATACAATCTTCACAAAAGAAGTGTTTTTTGCAAGTCAAACATTTGATAAGAACGCGATAGCTACACATCCGACACCAATGGCACTTCTTCGTTGAGGCTTTTACAGTAGCTTTTATATTTGGTAAAACCTAGATACAAAAAAACAACAACAAAACCCCTTAAAATTACTAATATCATCATAATAATTTAAACGGAACTAACAACAACCTAAATTCAAAAGCGCAAAGATTAAACATACCGAGCACACGAATTCTAGGCTATAACTTCAAAAAGAGCATAATCAAATTACATACATATCAACTTAATTATAATTATAACAATGGAAATAAAATATTACACAAACTAGGTTACAAAACACAACCTGCATTGTAGCAATAGGAACCGGATCAATATTCTTCGATCTAAAAAACCTCGTAGGCGCCAAACCAGAAACCGGAGCCCCAACTTTAACCTTACTAACCGTAACAGGACTCGCGGAAGGCGAAGCCTGCGAAATTTCCAACCTCCCATACTTCAATTCCTTAACAATATCCTCTTTCTGAGGCTGCTTCCCTTTTTTCTTCTCAATTTGCCTATTCAAACACCCTCTAATCAAATCCAACTGCAAATCCCCCTTCTTTAAGTTCATCTTCTTCAAAGCATCATCAAGATCCTCCGATATGTCCACCGATGACTTCGCCTTCAGTTTCGCCTTCTTTTCGCCTCGTTTCGGCCGTTTCGTTGACAAATTTGAACTTTTGTCAGATAGGTCTTCAGTCTTAGCCCTTTTTCTTGAAGAAGCGAAATTGTCGTCGTTAGGGTTTTGTTGAATTGTACGGGTTTTTGATCTGTCAAGCTTTAGATTGTCAGGGACGGGTTCTTTGTTTTGACGGAGACGGCCTTGACGGAAATGTGCATCACAGAGGGTTCTACCGGGAACGACTGGACGGCGACAGCGCCATTGACGGCCGTCGTTACGCTTGCAGCGTTGATCGTCGGGTAATTCGACAGTGTTGTGTTGCATTTTGGGGTTTAGATTGAAGATTTATTAAGGGTTTTGGTTTGTGTAAAGAATTTGATGGAAGGAAATAAGAAATAATAATAAGGGGTTTGTTAACGAAGAGGAGAATGAGGGGAGGGAGTTGTTAGGTGGTAGAATTTATTGATTAGAATAATAAATCCCTCGGTTTTAATATTATTATTATTATTATTATTTGGAAAAACAAAACAAAGACTTGTTTTGTTTTTGTTGGTTTTTGAGATCGAAGCAAGTATAGACTTTGAGACCGGACTAAACTGGTAAAACTTAATTAGGCTACCAAATATTGAGAGAGATAACCCTCGCTGTAGGAAATTATGTTGGTGGGGACCAAATATTAAGAAGGAAGACTGTTTAAGGGGGCGGTGTACTCCGTACAAGACAATCTAAAACCAGCCTCCCCATTAGTCCCCATATTAAAAAATAGATTAATTTGGTACGTCCTTCATGTTCCATTTGAGACGTTGGAGACGAATGATACCCCAAGGGGGCGGTGTAGGCCGTCTGGGACAAGCCAAAACAACCTGGGGACGAGCCCCACACCCACGGCCTTATAAATATTCTTTTATTCTTGTTTCAGTCTGTTATGTGTGTAAGTAATGTGTGTGTTGATTATTCTGATTTTAAGCTATCACTTTTGGGTTGATTTAATTTGTATATATAAAATTGATGAGTATTGGATTGGATCTTTTGAATATTTTCTTTTGGGCCCCTTTTTCTTCTTTTTTTTTATGAAACTTATGAAAACTAAGTTAATTAAATTTGGTTTCATATCTAAGGTGCCATTATCACTCATTGCCAGCGCCACCACTGCCACCAACCATCATCACCGACAACCGGCACTCATCACCAACTACCGACCACCACCGTCACTCTCTGTCACCGACCACTGCCACCCACCGACTATCGCCATCACCGACCACAAACGACCACCTCCCCCACTACCCACCAACACGCATCAACCGGCATCATCGCCAACCCATCTTCACACCATTCTACATCTTTATTTTTATATAATCATTATACTTTTTATGAAAATGCAATCATACAACCGAGGCTTTGACCCGAACAACCCATACAACTACTCCGAAAACCCGAATACACCACCGGTTCGCCCGATAGCAAACCGTCCACCCCAATTTCAAACACCGTGTCTCGAATATGCCGGTTTCGCGTCTTACCTTAGTGGGCGTGTCTATACCAATTTTCGATATGACGATTCCTCCATTCCTACACAACCACAAACCCCTTTAACCTTACCCGAAAGTGTACCCGAAACTCAACCACAAAATATTGTTGGATCATCGTCGGGGAAACAAACTGTAAGAAGAAGTCATAAGTTGAAGACGACTGAGGAGAAAGGTTTCGCCGCAGCCAACCGAACCGTAATAAAGTGGACAACCGCCGAAAAGGTCGCGTTAACAAAAGCTTGCATAAGTAAGTCGGAATGCTCGGCTCAATGTATTTTTATACTTTTATAAACATAATATATGTTGTTAAAAATATATATTTTTACCTATGACTAACAAATTTTTTTAACTAGGAAATAATCGACACAAAATCGACTTTTGGATCGAGATAAACAATGCGTTCCGTAAGTTGATGGATCGAGAGTTCTATCGAGCAAATGATAGCCTCTCGTCCAAGTGGACCGAAATAAACCGAGCAATGAACGCGTTTAAGGGTTTTTATTATCACGCAAGAAACAATCCAAGAAATGGTGAGACGGATGGCGGCTACGTAACCAATGCGCTTAAAGCTTTTCGTGACGAGAAGGGTTTGGACTTCAAGTTTTTGCATTGTTGGGTAGTGGCGAAAAAACCATCAAAATGGGCATACGTCCCCAATGCTAGCGACTCATCAAAAAGGACGAAAACAAGTTCATCTCATAACCATTCGGTTGGTCGTGAAAACTTGAAGGAAATTAACTTGGATGATGATGAGTTCGGAGAGGAATTGAGTCGCCCACACGGAACCGGTCGAGATAAGGCAAAAAAGGGCCCAAAAATCACCTACTTTGGATTCGGGATCGGGTAAAGGCACTTACACCGGTCAGTTGGACGATTTAAATTCTAACATTGTAAAATTCAATACCATTCAACAACAAAGGCTCAAGGAGAAGAGAAGCATTCGCGAAGCTTTTGAAAGAAAAGTGACTATGAAATAAAAGCGCGAAGATATGAAATTTCTCGCTATGCCCGTCGATCACCTCACCGGTCCCGAGTTAGAGATGACATTACAAATGAAGCGCGAGTTAGAGAAGCATTCGCGAAGATTTTGAAAGAAAAGTGACTATGAAATAAAAGCGCGAAGATATGAAATTTCTCGCTATGCCCGTCGATCACCTCACCGGTCCCGAGTTAGAGATGACATTACAAATGAAGCGCGAAATCATGAAAAAATATAACATGTAGTTTTTTTTGTTTTTTTAATTGTTCTGTTTGGATTTTTTATGTTTTTTAATTTTTAGGTTTTTTATATAATTTTATTATTAGTTATTATGCTTTTAATTATCTTTTTAATTAAATAATGTGTTTTTTATTAGTTTATTAAAAAAATAAAAAAAATAGAAATGTCATGTGTCGAATAATGACCACTTTCCCCCATTTCCACTCCCCAAAATTTTCACCCTTCAAACATGAACCCCACAAATGCCACGTGTCGAATAATGTCCACTTTCGGTTTGATTTTTTATGTTTATTTTTTTACACCCTTCAAAAATATAATTTTTACAAGCATAATTTCTTATAGTACAACACACAATGAATATATTAACTAATTTTTTAGGGTAAATATGTCTTTTTTTATAATACTTGCTCATTTTTCTCCTCAACTTTACTTGACGTTTTTTTTAATTTAAATAACAATTACACTTTCCACTCTTAGGCTATTTGGTGTGGTTACACCCTCCCCCAACTCCCCCAAATGCCACATCAGCGCCACATCATTTCCCCCATTTTCTCCCCCAAAGTTTGGAAATGGTTTTCCCCCATTCCCCCTTTATTTTTTTTTATTATTTTTTTTAATATATTAAATATTTTATATTTATATTTTTAAAGAATACATTAAAATTAAATCTATATATTTCTTCTTCATCTTCCACAGCCACCTTCATCTTCATCACAACCACCTTCACCTCCACGCCTTCTTCCCCATATTTCTTTCTACTTCACCTTCTTTCTTTCTTTCTTCTTCTTCATTTTGTTTCTCCTTCATCCCGTCACAACCACAAGTTTAGATCTGAATCCCAGCCACAACCACAACCATTTATACAGTTTGAATTAAAAAAGAAAAGAAAAGAAAAGAAAGGCTCCAACGTTCCACTCCTCCTGACCAATCACAGAGCTCGGTGAAGCCAGGGAAATTCCACCGAAATCACCGAAAATTTTTCGGGGGGGGCGGTGTTCCCGATCGGTAACCATGCCACCTCATCTCCACCGAGTTGTTCCCCGACTCCATACCAAATGGTCTTATTTTAACCAACTACCCCCACGATTTTTAAATGTCCATAATTTTTTTATACGATTAGTATTTTCCTAATGTTATTACACCGTATAAAAGAAGATTTTTTTCCCTTTAATTTGAGTATAGTATTGCTATAGTTTTTTTTTAAATTTAAAAATGATATATTATGGTTAAGTAATAACCGAAACGAAAACAAACGAAAATGAACCGAAACCGTCTATACTATATTATAATACATTTCTTATTGACCTCTTAAATTTAAGTTTTACGGTGTAATTGTTTAAAGTACAACACATAATGCACATGTTAACTAAATGTTTTTTACCGCCGCAACGCACGGGAAGTGACTAGTATTCAAATAATCGATATCGCGTCATTTTTATTTACTATTAGGAACTATACTATGAAGAATTCATGGACAAAGATGCTAGGTGGGCATTGCATATTTGCACATACAAATTATACTATATATTTAACCATCTAGATTTGAATAGCCAAATCATGCTAAAATGAACCGCCCTCGAAGCTAACATGCGCCGTCTTTGATGCTAACATGCGCCACCACGTGCTTCTAACAAGAGTCGCCTGCCATATTTGACGTACTTCGACTTACGTTGACCAGATCCTTAATCACCCAAAACCTCCTTCGATACCTATTTTGCCAAAAGGTAAGCCGTTGACGTAGGGAACCAACACACCGGGCCCTAGCAGATCGGCTCCTGCTGGTCTTTTTTTTTTTTAATTTTACTTGATCTTTGGTTTTTTCCCTGAATGTTGAATCTTCTTTGGGTGGTGTTCATGCTGGTTGTAAGTGAGGTTTTGAGGAAGATGAGATGAGCCCGACGGTGGTTGTCTGATGTCGTCGGAAAACATCATCGGAATCTGAGGAGGTAACCTCATCGAATGTGGTTTTCGAATGCCCACATGACAGAAAAGGAAGACGCGCTAAAACACTTGAACCGTTACCACGTGTGGTTTCCCCATCTACAGATTGATGGGTTTAAAACACGCACGAACCGGAAAGAGCCTCGCCGCCGTGGCTCGTCGGAGCTCCGCCTTGCTCCTCCCCTTTCTCTCATTTTGCTTTTTTTCTTCTCTTTCCCATACTTCTCTCTCTAAAATATGTGTGTGTGGTAAAGCAGGGAAATGGGTTTGTTGAGGGCTTTTAAACAACAGACTTCATTGGTTTTTTAAACGCATGACCTGTAGTTGGCTTATGATTAAACCACGGCCGTCTCCGAGAATGCTAAACAAAATTTGGGCCTCGGGCGAAAAAAAAAATTGGGCCCAAAATTTTGTAAAGAGAAATGAATAAAAAAAAAAAAAAACTAAATATGGTGTTAGAGCCAAGGCTTGAACTTGAGACCTCTACATTAAATTTGCATGATTTTTCCAACTCCACTAACAAGACTTTTGTTTATAAAACACAAATATATATCCTAAATATAGAATTTAATATATATATGTATTTTTTTTTAAAAGTTCGGGCCCATTTGTGGGTCGGGCCCTGAGCCGGTGACCACCCGGCCCATGCTCAGGGTCGGCCCTGGATTAAACCATTAAACTCAAAAAATTAGTTTAATAAAATGTAAAATATATAAATAACTAAATGAGAAAAAAGGAAAAAAGGAAAGTGAAGGGGGAACCACACCCCTAGACAGGGAAGAATGGGAATAGGCAAGGGGAGTGGGAGTATGATGTGACGCTGAGGTGGTGCAGACAATAGTCAGAGGACATAAAAGGATTTAGAGTCTTGTATTTTCATCCTCCAATGGTTGTGTTTTAATCAACACTTCATTTGAATCTTGATTGTAAAACGCGTAACGTGCGTGATTTTATACAACTAGTTAGATTAAAACAAAACAAGGAAGTGGGCTTGTATTTATAATTGGGCTTCGATGATGTTTGGGCTGCCAAGAAAAAAAGAACCGGCATATTACAAGTTTACACCTACAATACAATGGGATTATGGGAATAAAAGGTAAGGACCACAACTAACGACAATTATTAGGCTTCGATGATGGTTGGGCTTGTATTTAGTTATCTATTGAAACAAGTGCTATAAGTCTAACGAATTATGTCAATGTGATTTTCAATTGGTATAAACTAGGTTACTCAATTCGTTTCATAAATCCGAAACATAGGATTGATCTCTCTTTTCTCATATTTGTTTTCAAATTAGTTTAAGTTTTCATTAGTTTATTTAATCAATCAAATATAAATTTTAATTTTTAAATGAAGTTAGTTTTAATTATTTTCATAGTCAAATGAAACATGTAATACCCTAATTACCTAGGTTAATTAGGTTTTTTATGAGCCCAACGACATGTCATAATGTAACGTCCCTAGCTACTTCCATTGAAGTTGTATCAAAACGGGTGTATTAACTTACATTGTTCTTGTTTTCAATGTCATCGGCAGTATATTGTTGTAGTAACACTATAGAGGGGGAGGTCATAAGCGTCTATACCGTAAATGGGGGGGGGGGGCTATAATTAGAGATACCATTGTTTCTAGTACAGAAGTTCCTATAAAAATGGGAAATGCCCTACCTTTGAGTGCGGTTTGAACTATTGATTTACGTAATTGGAAGTAACCAATTAGGTTTACGACAAAACCTAGACCTCAACAGAAAACTGAAGAGTAACGACATGAAGTGATTGAGTTCATTAGTTCCTCATATCAAATTATTGACTCTAGAGATACAGTAATATGAAGAAGACAACATTATTTCAAGCACCGACAGAATCGGAAGCGCCCCTTATTTCAAAGAGAAAAGAACGGATTATTCACATTTCATTTGATGGTTAGAGGCGAATTGAAAGCTAAGCAGTGGTAATTCTAAAGATTCCCTGGGGGAAAATGGAGATGTCTCCTATGTTACCCATAATATGTGGAAGTATCAACGTAATTTCATGGAGTCATTTGGTTTGAATGCTACATGAAGAACATAAGCCAGGCGATTGAACGAGAAGACTTAGGATGTAGAAGATCATAACATGAGTGATTCGACATATTTTGATTCCTATATATCCACCATGTGGTACTTCATTATACCATAGAAATAAGATCCATCTGTATAGATATCACCATTTATCTAATTGTAATTGTTTGTGGTCATGGAATGAAAGTTTGTGTTGGCTTCTAAAAAAGATGCAGTTTTTACTTATTTTTTTATTTATGCAAATTCAAAGGGGACATTGTTTTGTAGTTTGCTTGGGATCTTCAAAAATATTAGGTCGGTTCTGGTGCAAGATTTGAAAATACAAAGTATAAGTCCTGTCAATTTTAAAAACAAATGACAATCTTTGAAATTTGATATAAACATTTTTCGTAATTTACTTCCCTCCCCCCTCTCTACATATATATATGTGTGTGTGTGTATATATATATATATATATATATATATATATATATATATATATGGCAGGGTTATCTTTCAAGAACTGTGAGAACAAATGAGAAAGTCAATCAAAATCAATTTTTTTTCAATACAAAGGTAATTATATTTAAAAATATAACATTTAAAAATAAATGTTCTTTCCAAATAATTAATCTTTCTTGCAAAAACATTCTAAAATTAACTTTTACACATGTGTAAAAATAATTTATTTTCTTATACGTTTAAATTTTTACGCGTAAATTGTGTTTTTAAGATTATATTTTAACAATAAGGACAAGTGTAAAAAGAAATTTTGAATTTGAATGATTTTAGATAGCGTTCTCATTATTCGCAGGAAATATATGCGTGAGTAGTATACAAATATTATGATTTTGAGGAAACAAACATAAAGGTTAATTTTTTTTTTATTTTGGGGGGGGGGGGGGGGGAAGGGAACGGTACCCCAGGCAAACTTTTATTAATAATCAAATAAAGGAGATTTTAAACTAAGGCACAAAGCCTAAAAACCAAACCAAACTAAGGCACAAAGCCCAACAACCAAAACAAACAAAGGCCCAAGGCGTCGGCTTCTAGAAGGTCTAGTCAGCGTTCTTGCTGACGTGCTATATAGATGTGGGGCCGTGCACACGCGCGGGTACCTATATCTTCACTTTTGATAGTTGAAACCTAAAATAAGATGACCATGTTAAGTAACTTTAAAAACTATGTATGTATTTGTATGAGTGGTTTAACGGTAAAGTTGTTTAACGGGCAACATCGTTATTTCATATTTATTTATATGGGCAAAAATGTAATTTCATTAGTTTGTAAGACAAATTTAATACGAAAATTTAATACAAGTCAAAATTCATGTATAATCTCTTTTTTATTAATTTTGTTTTTGATATATATCATTGATGCATTTTTTAAGACGATTGTCGTCCTTTATGTTTATAGCGAATTGCAAACCCTGTCATTTATAAACACAAATTACAGAAAACATACTTTGTGTTTACAAATCTTTACACGTTATGTCCGTTGACCCTAACTCAGTTAACTTTTCTTGTTAAATATGGCCAAGTGGACCCCGTGTGAGGGTAGATCAGTCTTTTTACCCATTTATTATAAAAATAATCTTTTAATACATAAAACTATATACACACACCTAACTCTCTCTTTTCTCACCCTTAAGGTTAATCTTTCCCTCACTCTTTGCCAACCGCCACTATTACCCAACACCACTATACCCTTACATGAGGTTCCATTGGTCATATTTTAACGAAAAAAATAACTGGGTTAGGGTAAAAATATGTAACATGTAAGTGCCTGTAAATACAAAGTACGTGTTTTGTAATTTATGTTTTTAAAGGATATGATTTCCAACCCGCTATAAACACAAAGGACGATTTTTGTAATTTACTCTTTTAATTTTTAAGACGCTCATTAACTATGTGTATATACACACATCTATGTCGGTTTACCTTCTTTCCAGTGCCTCCTCATTACAGAAACAACTATTCACCTCCTTTCCATCAACACACCCTTTAAACCACCATTGGGTGCGACTGATCACATCTTCAATCACTGTGCTTCTTTTGATATCTCTAATCGGTTTTAAGCGGAATTTAGTTTTCCCCTTCCATTTACCAATTGAATCCTATTTTATACCCTTCGCAATAGCATCCTGGTTTCTATATGGACGGAGTTCAGAAGAAGACAAGCCGAATCATAGGTGATGTTCGTGTGTCCACAGCCGGTGGTTGAATTTGAAAGTCCTACGAACCAAATTTTTGGAGTGCAATAAGAATACATTAACCGTGCGGTAATTGCTTTAATTTAGCTATTGTTTTCATGAAATCTTCTCTGTTTAGGGGTTTGTTTCTTTGTTACAACACATATAGCATATACTTTTTTTAAAACAAAAAAAAAAGGTAATAGACAAGATATGGAGCAAAATATTGATTGTAAGTTTCTTAGTTAATTTATATAAGAGGTTTTGTTATTGTTAGTTATTGATGTTAGCAGCCATTTATATTATTGGGAAATTAACAATTGAGTTTGGTTAGGTAGAGGAATCAAATCTGAAATATTTTTTTAACACACCATAAAACATATTTAAAACTAAACGGAATTTTTTAAATTCAGATACATAGCCTAAGTGAAGATGTTCCTTCAACAATTACTAAGTTAAGGATAGGCAAATTCTTGATAGCAGAGGAATTCCTATTGTTGAAGTTGATTTATATACTATTAAAGGAATTTTTAGAGCTTCTGTTCCAAGTGGTGCTCCTTTGGAATGTAAGTTATCTCGTGTTTTGTGATTTAAAATACGGAGTAGTTAATTATGTCTGTTAGTAGTGGTTGGAGTGATGTTTTCGAGTTATACACGTTAGCAAACTTGGTTAAAAATTAAGAATTAGTAACTTCCGTTGAAATGTAAGATGATGATGGTGCTTTGATTATTTACTTAATTACTTGCAACATATAAGGAGTCGCTCTGATAAACTAGTGGCCATAGATTTGACCGGATGTCTGACCATGTTAAAAAACATAAGGTGATTTTTATTACATTTTTTTTGAACGGCCAAACAACTTTATTAATACTCACGCTAGTAAGAAACTAGCAAAACCATCCGGGAAACAATCCAACATAACAAAAAGAATCCAAAAAAATAACTATAACAAAGCCGTTCAAACCATCCCATTCTACTCGCATCAAAGCGGCGCCAAGCGTCCCACGACATGTTTGGCATTTTTGCACGATTAGTGATCCACAAAAAAACTCATCATCTTTATCTCATCCATCATCTTTCGAACCGAAATTGGCTGCTGATTAAAGAACAAGTCATTTCGAGCCCGCCATATGCTCCAAAAAGTTGTCAAAAGAACCGCATAAAACGTTTTCCTAACCCGGTCGCCTTGTTTCGCAGTCATATGATAAGCCAAAATATCTTGTACATGAAAAGCATAGAAGCTTGGTACGTTACACCATGTAAAAACTTGCTGCCAAATCTCCATGAAAACCGGGCAGCCTGTGAACAAGTGTTCTACCGATTACATTTTCTTTGATACTGCAGTTTATCTCCTCCCAAAAATAGCTAGAGTGCGAACTTCAATTAGATAGAATTAGAATAATTTTTTGTTGTTTATCTATTGTACATTGACAATTAGTTAATGGATTTTGATTGTTTAACAAGTAAGAAATACGTTTATGTTACGCTCACCAAAAGAGGATCGACAACACCCGCTGCTGTAAATTATAAATTGTCGACTCCACTGCAACGTGCGAGCTCACAATACAATATCCCGACCGCATAAACAAATTTTGGAAACACACGTAGGGGTTCGAATGTAACATATTATTACTTAGGTGCTTTAACCAACCGGTATAGATTGTCACCTTACTTTTCTCACCGTTTAGACGACGCCTCAAATAAAGCAAAAAATAAACAGCGAGCCAATTAACCAAACAACGTGCAACCCCGCTGCAACACGGGGCTCATGCTAGTTTAGACAAGTAAATCCTTATAGTTTATACTTTAAAATCATTAATTAGACATACAGGCCCAATGATATCGAATGATTTTACCTTTATGAATTATTTGTGGGTGGGTCTTCCAAAATTATTGTACACCCTTTATACAGACCACGTCATCACTTGTTTGAAATAGTGCCTTTGCTTACCGGGCAGGAAAGCTTGACATGACATTAATGACTCTACTAGTCAATTTTTTTTCCAGCGACACTTTATTGCGTTTTTCTTTTATTCTGTTTTTAAAAATAACTTAAATAAAAATATTATAAAAGTTTAACTCGTTTTTAGGCCATCTATTTTCACTTATCATTTTCGGTTATATACTTATAAATAAATATGATTTGGTTATTGTTTGGCTTTATTATTCTTTTAAATTAATCAAACTTGATAATGATGCTTTTGCTAAATTTGTGCCGCCCCTTAATAAAATATTTAATTAAGTTGTAACCACATAATCACTTAGCTTTAAATAAAAAAAAAATAAAATAGTTTCCATCAAGTGACGAAGTTAAAGTTTAATTATTAATATTACCATCAATGTACGTAGTTTGGTTGGTGGCAATTGTTTTGGAAAACATTGTATCCGTTTAAACCAATTATTGTATAATTGTCTGGATGTAGATAATATGTTTTGCTGAATGGTGTAAGTGTAATTAAAATAATTATATAAACCTCAACTTGTGTTAGTAATTTAGTATTGAACTCATGTTGAAGTATACAATGTTGAAATTATCTCTTCGGTATACAGTTATACACTAATATTTGAGAGGGACGGTTATAAAATGAAAAGAATTGAGAGAGGGAGTGTTTGAAAATTAGTTATATAAATATAAACTTCCACATATACAAATGATACATGTTCAACCTCTTATATACATAACTAACCGGTATGTGTGAACCAGTGTGACCCTTGATAATATACAAAATTAGACTAAACTTATTTTCCAATCGGTGTGACTATTAACCGAGGATAACTAACACCTAAACTTATAACTATTACAATTAACACATGTTTAATATTGTTCTAAATACCGGAACAATCTCTTCAAAACTTCCCAATGTGTGGTAGCTAGCTTATGCATGAAATGTGAAAGCTTATTAACTGTAAAAGAGATATCAGGGCGAGTTAAAGATAAATATTGTAATGCGCCGAAAAAAGCACGTTATTCGGTCGGTGATGGTAAGGGATCACCATCCAATACGGTGATAGTAGAGGAACTAGACATCGGTGTGGGCGATGGTTTGCAATTACTCATATTAGCTTTTGTGAGAATGTCAACGACGTATTTGTATTGAGATAGGAATAGACCATGGTTGTGAGGTATGACCTCGATACCAAGGAGGCAAGGAAGTATGAGAGGTTGTCAAGATCTTTTAGAGAAAATCTAGTGGCAAGTGTTTTGATGAAAGAGTTAATGAGAGATGGATTTGCGCCGATGATGATTATATCATCAACGTAAACTAGGATGAAGATGGGAGAAGATGTGACGTTGTTAATGAAGAGAGAGGGATTGGATATAGAAGGTTTAAAGTGAACTGATAAAAGATAGTGTTTGAGTTCATCATACCAAGCACCAAAGACTTGACGAAGACCATAGATAGCCTTGTTAAGTTTGCAAACATGTGTAGGGTGGGAAGGATCCACGAAGCCAGGTGGTTGAGACATATAAGCCGATTCGGTTAGAGTACCTTGTAAGAAGGCGTTGTTAATGTCAAGTTGGTGTAGAGGCCAATTGAAAGAAGTGGTTATGGCAAGGATGAGGCGTAAGGTGGCGGGTTTAACCACGGGACTAAAAGTTTCAACATAATCTAATCCGGGACGTTGATGAAAGCCTTTAGCACCAAGTCGTGCTTTTAGGCGGTCCCCCGAACCATCGGATTTGAATTTAGTATGGTAGACCCATTTGCATCCAACAAGGTTAGGAGCATTATCGGGAGGAACGAGTGTCCAAGTTTGATTACGTGTAAGAGCGTCAAACTCGGATTACATGACTTTTCGCCATAATGGTTGTTTGAGGGCTTAGGTAATCATAGTGGGATCGAGAAGGGTGTGAGTGGTAGAGTGATATAAGATAAAGTTGGAGTTATGATACTCTGGGTTCGGCTTACGGGTTCGATGAGAAGTAGTTGATTCGGGTGTAGGGGAGGGAAGGTTTCGGTAGGTTGAGAAGAGCAGGATAAGTCAGAGGGGGTGTATGGAGGCATCAGGTTTGTATTAGTGGGAGGGTTGGTGGGTGGTTGAGAGGGTTTGGTGTGTGGTTGTGGAGGTTCGGTGGAGTGGGTTTGGTTGGAAGAAGGTGTAGAAGCAGTGGTAGTGGGATTGGAAGGGGTTGAATTTTGAGGAGGATTGAAAGAAGGTGTAGAAAGGGAAATTGATTGTGTGGTGAAGGGTAACCAAGTGTCGGTGAGGGTGAGATGGGGGTAGATTCGATAAGTGAGGGGATCAAGGTGATGGAAAGCACTTTGAGAGGATGAGTAGTCAATAAAAATGCATGATTTGAGTGTGGTCGCAACCAAGGGTATGATAAGCAACCGAAACTATGAAGTTTTTCATAGTTGGATAGATATGGAGAAGGCGAAAATAAGGAGAATCATTATTTAAGGTGGGGGTAGGTAATCTATTTATGAGATAAATGGCGGTGGTGAAAGCAAAAGGCCAAAAGTTTAGAGGCATTTTAGCATGAGAGAGTAGTGATAGGCCGGTTTCGACAATGTGGCGATGACGTCGTTCGGCATAGCCATTGTGTTCGGATGGGTGAGGAGGAGAGGTGAGATGAGAAATGGCACAAGAGGCTATGTGAGAGGATAGTTTGATGTATTCTTCACCATTGTTTGAAAATAATTGTTTGATTAGGTTTTGAAAAAATTCTCAACAAGGTTTTGAAATCGAATGAAAGTATTAAGAGAGTCCGATTTATGTTTTAATGGATAAATCCAAATGTATTTTGTGAAATTGTCAACAAAAATTATGTAGTATTTGTAACCATCAAAAGATGTAATTGGAGATCACCAAAAATCGGAAAAGATTAATTCTATAGGTGTATTAGAAGTTAAAGAGGATGAATGAAAGGGAAGTTTGTGACTTTTATTGATGCAACAAGAATTACATGATTCATGCTTGCTAGAAATAAATGGAGCAAAGGAAGCTAAATGTTGTAAAACACGAAAATTTGGATGTCCTAGGCGGTGATGCCATGAAGACTTCTTGGTGGTTTGCAAGTGAAAAGCTTGAGGAGACTTAGTTTATGAGAGTTCGTAGAGACCATGATGAGTGATTCCCCGAAGAATGGTTCGGCGTGTAACATCGCAAAATTTTCCCCAAAATTTTAATACATAAAAAGCCCTTATATATATATATATATATATATATATATATATTTTATTACACCTTTATCATTAATATTATACAAATGTGCCTAATTCTTTATTTATCCTAACTCACAACTTATATACATACATAAATGTATATAAATAATAATAATAATAATATGATTCTAAATTTTTTTTTTCACATACAAGATTTTTTTTTTAAATAAAGCCTTGAGTCAAATAGTCAAAGTCCTAGTCAAAGTCTTAGTCAAACAGTCAAAGTCTTAGTCAAATAGTCAATTCATCATAAAACCTTACTTTATGGTGTTGACCAATTTTAATGGCTAATTGACTCCAAAACTAGTATAAAAACCCACCTGTGACCCATTATACTTTGCACATCTAAATCGATTGTTTCAATCCGATTAAACTTTCCCTCATACCTTTCTTCTATAGTCTATTACTTCTACAATTGAAGCTTTGATTATAAGCTCTTGTAATTGGCGAATTGGAAGCTTGATATTCTTTCTTTTTCGTTTGCTTCAATTTGGACTAGCTACGTTGCTGAGTCTTTGGGATTCGCCTCGCATACATTCACAACACATTATTCTATTTTTTTTACGAGACATAACATTTTGCTAAGGTGAGTTTTACATAGCCCCTTTTCTATTTATCACCATTTTTGGGGTGAAACATGTTACAACATCATTTATGCAATTCAATCATCAATGTGTCTATGTGTATTTCTATGTTGCATTATGTCTTGAACATGACTAGGGTAAGCACAATTCTAGCATAAACATTCATCAGCCAAACGGTATACATTGATAGATCTATTGGACTGACAATCCCACCCGGATACGTGCCTCCTACAAAGGTTACGTGGGTGTTTGTTACTGCAATATAAACGAGTGAACCATGAGCGTATGGGATGTACCACAATACAACAGTCAACAAGGTTGATTATGCACTCGATTTACTTCTAGTATGTTTTCGCATATGGACTAGATTGCCATGACACATGAATTGCACAACAATTTTATTCAATTATCAAAACCTATGTAATTCTCACCAACTTTTGTTGACCCAAAACATTTTCAACTTAACATGTTTCAGGTTCTACTTGCTTGGAGATTTGAATTGATGCTTGAGGATATTTGCATAGTTTTATTCAATTTGATGTACAAATTCTTAGAACAATTGTATGTAACTTACTTAAATTATTTAATGAAATTTATTATTTACCATGAGCTACTGAACAATCATCAATACGTGACATCCCGATGTTTCCGCCATCGGTTGGGGTGTTACACGGCGGGTGGGAAAGTCTTTGATGACAAAATAAGAAGAGAAAAATAAGATTAGTATGTTGTTATCAAGGCATAAGCGAGATATAGATATGATGTTACGAGAGATAGAAGGAACACAAAGAACTTTTTAAGAACAATGGGAACATTAGAAAAAAAGAGTCATGGTGCCAATGTGAGTAATTTTAAGGGATGAACCATCACCGATGATAAGTTTCTCAGTACTATCGCATGGGCTATGCATAAAGAGTGCACTAAGATCATTGATAATGTGAAGAAATGCACCACTATCCTTCAACCAAGATAAATCGGAGTCCACGGTGGGGTGGGTTGCCATCATGCATGCTTGCGATTTTGGTTGGTTATTGGATCGGTTGTAGGTTGGAGGTGTGATTGAAGGATGAGCTTTCTTAAATGATGGGCATGATGTTAATGAATGTCCTTTGAGAAAACACCATTGGCATTTACCAAGGAAGGGTCGTTGGCTAGAGGCAGAAGTGAGTTTTAGAGATGGATGGAAGTTGACCGTAGTGACCAATTGTGTGGTTGTTGTGCCAGCTGTCACAGGGGTGGTGGTAATAACATTATTGACCATGGAAGAGAGGGTGTTTGTGTTTAGGTTTTGTAAAACCTGGCTGATACCATATGAAAGTATCAAAACTTGTATTTTGTCATTGAATAAAGATTTAGTTATATACAAGATTGGAGCTATTAACTAGGAACTAATGATTGACTAGAATGTTGGAATTATTGACTACAATATTAACCATTTATTTTTTGAACGGTCAACTAAACAACGCCAGGTACTTTGTACGCGGCCCCCCAGTGACAATATTAACCAATTAATTGATAAGTTACAATAAAAGATTAATTTGAATTGGAAGCTTTTTTTGTGTGAAATTCGTTTTTGACCGAATGTGTTCTAATAGTGACAACTAAGAACTTTTTTTTAATGCTTCTAAATCACTTCTATGGCTTTATTCTTTTTACACATACCTTTACTTCTTTTACCTGAGTCAACTATACTCTCCTAAATACACACGTTACATACATGGTTAATTATTAAACCTTACGTGTTAGCACAAATTCACCGAAGATAACATATTAACATAGTTAGAAAAAAGACGACAGTTTATAAAAGCAAACATTTTAACAATGTTATAATAGTTTCATGTATAAACCATGCATGCATGCAATATGAGAAGGAAACATGTGTTTTGTCATTGGATTCTCCTTTACATGAAATATGATTTTCTGGCCTCACTGGTAAAAACCGGCAATGCTAGCTAACTGGACACATTTTTCATTCATGCTCATCATTTTCTTTGAGATAGATCCATTAAGGTTACTTGGGGCTAGGGTTGCCCCGGGCCTCCTGTTTTTTTTTCTTTTCATTAGTGTAAATTTACGTGTTTTTACCTAAAAATTTTATACGTATTGAGTCCACCCCCTAATTTAAGGATCCCGTGACTTTCACCGACCCCTTTTCACTTACGCATTGCCCCTTGTCAATGACAAGATCTTCATGGGCGTTGCCCCTCTCCCCTCTTGACTTGTTACCCCCTTTTGCCATTCACCACCCATTCCCTTATATGATGCAGAGGGCAAAGCCCCCAAGCTCTACTTGATGCCTACGTAGTAGGCAGGGCTGTCTCCCAGAACTGCAAAAAAGTTTTGGGCATGGGGTCTCAACAATTACACCGGACCCATATAATTTAAACCCAGTCATCATATATAAAAGCCCGCTATAAAAAACCGGGCCTACGGCTGGAAGTCTGGAGTGTTTGGCGTCAGTTTGTGCAAACCGTAAACCCTTCTGCCTTCTAAACCATTGTTCGTCTCTCACCTTCCATTCCAAATTATACCGCCTTCACATATTAGGCCGACAAAATTGTTTCTTAAGTTGTTTAAATTTTATTTTGGGTTGGGTTTGTTTTGATGGGTTTAAATATTTAGTGATTTTGGGTCTTATTAAATGAGTTAATGTTTAAAAAAAAAAATTGATCACAATAGCCCACAACTTATAAATTTATATAAAAAAAAAACTTCGAACCCACAGGACTTTGGTCCTGAGGCCTTCACCCGCCCCCACCCCTATTAAGGGCTGGCCATGGTAGTAGGCCTTTACCCGTTTACTCATGCCCGTAACTCCATATAGTCTGTTTAGGTAAAAATAATGTTGGGTGCAGTGGTACCTATATACAACGTTCATTTATTTAACTAGTTGTATAAAATCACGCGCATTGCGCGTTTTACAATCGAGATTTAGATGAGATGTTAATCAATCAATGAATTATACAATTGAGATTTCATTTTTGTTGTAAACGTTAAAAAAAATAAAGAAATCTACACATAAGGTAACACATGAAATTTGTAACGAAATTACATAAGATTATGTTATTTATATTAATAGTATATAATATAATAAATTTTTTTAATAAAATAATACGAATAAAATAATAGTATATAATATTTTAGGGATGAGCATACAAGGCCGAATACCGATCCCATTACGTCCCGATCCCGATACCGTACCGAACCGAGTGGTTTCGGGATCGGTATCGGTACCCATATTTATGGATTTTTAGTTTTGGCATTAGCGGTATCGGTACGGGATCGGTATGGTATCGGTATTTTAAGGTAAATACCGATACCATACCGGTACAGTATCGATACCGAACCGACACCATACCGTTCGGTATCGGTATTGTCGGGATCGGTATAATATATTAATAGTATATAATATAATAAAGTTTTTAAATAAAATAATAGTATAAATAAAATATTAATATTATTACTATTCATTTTGTGTCACTATTCAAATAAGTTTGATTATTAATATATACTAATTCGTTAATGCATCACTCAACTAATCTATCATCTTTGCAGTAAATAACAATATAATTATTTTACTAAGTTGTTAATTAACTATTTAAATAATAATAATTTAATTAATTATGAAAATGATTCTAATAAAATTATTTTGAGTTGGTTATTTATCGTCATGATAGCTCAATACCATAATAGAGTTTTGCAATATTTAATCCATACATACACAAACACATGGAAACTTTGAAAGTAAGAAACGCACCAAAGAAGAAAAGCACCTCAATTGATTGAATTGCTCTCACTATAATGTACAACCCACTCTTATGCTATATATCTTTTTTACAACTTATGCTTATATATCTTTTTTTTACACAACAGAAACTTTATTCACATGAAAGGGTTATCCATTTATCAGATTATATTGTAGTTGGGATGCATAACTAATACAATTTGATTACTTAAATGATTTTATCCTAAGGTTGATAAATCTTATAACCAACTCAAGTTTTAATCTATCTAGTTATGCATATAATGGAAATCAAATAATTTGTAATGGATAATAATTTTAAATAAATAAACGTAGCTAATTTAAGGTAGGGATGGCATAACATGTTACATGAACCTATTAAGACACAGACACAAAACCTGTAAACACGAACACGACATGAAATCTAATCGTGTCAATTTTTTTAAACACGAACAAGAACCTGTCTATAACAGGTTAACACGATAAGGAACACCTAGTAAAATAAGTTAACACGATAAGACACAACAAGACATGATAAGAAACACGATAAGACATGTTAAGACACGAACACGAAACAGGTAAACACTAACACGACACGAAAATAAACAGGTCTTAACGTGTCAATCTGTTATAGACACAAAACCTGTTAAAATTATGTAGGTTCGTGTCAGAATTGCGAGCCCTAAATATAAGGTGAATGAAATAATCATTAATTGGTAGAATTGGCAAGTGAATTGGAGTGGAGTATTATGTTTGGATATGGTAGAAGCAAAACAACAAAATCAAACCGTTGATCTTCGACCATAGTATTTGTGAGGGTCCCAACTGAAGTGTTTGGACGGTGCCAACTAGTGAAACTTATGGTTCTCAAAGGCGTTGACGACATCATCCAAAGCGTCACAACTATTAGAAACAACAATAATAACAATTTGCTTGTTAACAAATACATTACCTAAAATCAAATAAAACAAAAACTCACTATAAAATAAATAAATACTCATCTCATTATATACACTTCGTTATATCGTATAATATTATTATTATATATTATATTATATATAGTTTATATAACACAACCCCACCCCGAACCTTATATCTTTTATTTATATAAACCATGGAATCCAACAACCACACACTGCGTTTGGTCACAGCAATGGCCACCACTACCCACTACACGACCGAGCAACCCACTGTTGACTCGGTGGTCTCTTCGCCGCGATCCGATAACTTATCCGTCGGTGGATACGATGATACAACGGTACAAGCACGTGTCCGATTCATGTGTAGTTTTGGAGGGAAGATATTACCACGTCCTCATGACAACCAACTTCGGTATGTTGGTGGTGACACCCGTATCGTCACCGTAAACCGTCACAACACCACCTATGCCTCCTTACTACTAAAACTATCCAAGCTTTCCGGTAAACCATACTGCTTTTTAGTTTAATTGTTGAACTTGGATAATTATTTTTAACTTATCAAAACTATATAAGTACTAGGATTCCCTCGCATGATGTGTCAGGAATTCGGTTTTGATCAGTATTGGTTCGGTTTGTTATGCACTAGTATGGTATCAATACACGGTATGGTATTTAATACAAACTTATTTTAAATAAATTTTTTACCAAAAAGAGACAAAAATTAAACACATTTAAGTATTCAGCTTTTCTCCAAAACGTTTACAAACATAAATTATTATGAAAAAGTATATCTAAATGGATTAAATACGTATATTATTTAAAGTAGTTATAATAATTAAATGAAATTGAAACTTAAAATACTTCTCATAGTATAATAAGCAAATTAATAACCATAGTAATTAGTTTTTTTTTTTTACTATCAATTTATACAACTAAATATATTACTTTAAAAGCTGTTTTTATTTTGACTTGGCTGGAAATATTAATATTGTATAGGTACACCCGATATATGCGTAAAGTACCAGTTACCAAACGAAGACTTGGACGCCTTGATCACAGTTACAAGTGATGAAGACGTGGAAAACATGATGGACGAGTACGATCGCTTGGCTCACAATAATAAAACGGCTCGGCTTCGGATTTTCCTCTTTCCAACTGACAATTCACTCTCACGAGCCAGCAGCATCAGCTCGCTGCTAGACGGCTCCATTAAGCGCGAACACTGGTTCCTAGACGCGCTTAATGGAGGCCCCAGTCTGGATCGTGGTCGATCCGAAGTCTCATCAATTGTCTCAGAAGTACCTGATTATTTATTTGGGCTGGACCATCCGGATGACAAGCCCAAAACAAAGCCCATGTTTAATGATAACGTTTCAGTTTCGGATCCTGGGTCGCCCGCTCCACGGATGTCCTCTCCTTATTGCTCCACCTCATCGTCATTGGGCCCCACGGTTGCGCCCCCGGTCCCGAACCTTCGACCCGTTAAAACTAAAATGGATAACCCGGTTCCGGTTGTTAGTGAACCGAAAGAACCGGTTACCGAACATTTTGCCGAGGCTAATGACCCGATGATTTTGAAACAAACGGATTATACGGGTCAACCCATGTATTATATACGGAGGACATCATCACCGGCCCCGGTTCAAGAGATGCCGGTTTATTATATGCATCCCCCGGGTTCAATGCCTCAAGAAAATATTCCGGGTCAACCGGGTACCAATTCGGGCCCAATATGGTCAACAGTTTATGGCGCCTCCGGGTCAAATTATTCACCCTCAAGTATCGAATATGGGCCAATTATACCCGGGAATGAGGCCCGCTTTGGGTGGGGAGGCATATGATATGCCGGGTAGAAGTGGCGGTGGGCCGGTCCAGCCCGTTTATTATGGGCCAAGATATGTTGGAGTTCCGGGCTATCCTGGTATGGTTTTGCCAGGTGGTGAAGAAATGAAGCAATCCGGGCCTGAAGGGAAAATGGGCCGGGCTCCACAATGATGTTCAATAAATGGGTATATTCCTTAAGTGAGCTATGTTTAATATGTTTATTATTATTATTATTATTATTTTTGTTTTATTTCTTTGTTGGTCAAAATTCATGGACATGTTTGGTCCATAAACTATATATATTTGATTGTGAATTGTAAAACAGTTATTTGTACGAGGCCTATTTTGAAGATTTCTAATTCAAAAGGGCCACTTTATTTTATAATATTACTGTTTATTTTACTGAAAATTTAATTTTGGTGACCATAAATAAAATACTTTAGGAAGATAAAAATTTAGTCTATTAATCAGATGGGTGTTCATAATGAGCAAGATGATTGAAGGAAAAGAAAACTTATTATTTATATAATAATTCTTGACAATTTTGACCCGACGTAAAAATAATCAGGTTTTGTTTTGCCCAGCAAAATGAATGAGATGGGTCGGGTGAGCCGTCAAAACTAACTTCCACATTAACGTCACACTATTCACCCTGCTGTTCATCTCTTGTCAAAAAAAGATTATGGTCCAATATTCTCCACAACTTCAAGTGTGATCAATACAAGAGTTTTGAAGAAACATAACAGGATGTGTGTTTAATGGAAATCTACACTAACAAAAGATGCTACATGGGAGAATGCAGACCTGATAACTTTTTAAGATGAGAGTATTGATATTGCTACCTATGAAAGGGCAGTTATGGTTGTTAGATAACTTAAAAAATTGGTAAAAAAGTCAAACAGTATAGGTATATATTAATCAGTCTGTTTATAGTCATCCACTTTTATACCAACCACCCAAAGTGGAAATTGAAATTCAGTTATTCATTATTTTTTTCTTTAAAATCACTCTACTATTGAATCTAGTTTACAGTTATCTATACAAAAGCTCAAGTAGTTGATCAGACATGGATATTTAGTTGCTAGTCTCAGGTTCTTCAAGCTTCCTGGCTGCATAATATAAGATGTCAAAGCTGCTTAAATAACATAGGACTGACTTTTATATTTGAACCTGAAACACCAGAAGGTTAAGTCAACTACATGAACCACCAGAAAGTTAAAAGTCAGTAACAGGATAAGTTCAGCAAAACTGATATATTAGGACCGACGTTAATATTTAATTTCCAACACAAGTTAGACTAGATATAAACTACAAGCGACCTGAATTTATTTGTTCCTATGAGAAAAGGGTATTTAATTCCGTTTGGTTGGATAATGAAGCTAATTGGAATTGAATGAATTCCCTCTAATTTCTTCAAGAAAGAATTCAATACTCGTTCCATATGGCTCGCCGTCTAATAAACAGGTTGTGTTTGGGTTCACATGTTTAACTAAATGGGTCATATTTGCGTTAAAATGTTGAACCCATTTAACTAAACAGCCGGTGACCCATTTAAAACTAGAATAAGAACACACGGTCAACCCCCCAACTTGTTTACAACTCATTTACAACATCAGTCCGTTTCAACCCGTTAGACTCATTTAAATTAACCGAGTCACACCAGTCGTGTTTGGATTACACGACTTAAGTGTGTCTGGGTTAAGACTAATTTCTTTGACGCGAATAAATATATGGGCCATGGTCTAGTTTCTTAATTCAGCCTCCTGACACGACACGATTGCCACCCCTTCCATATAGTGAACTAATTCAACAGAAGAAAATGGGTCTCCCCCATCCCTTAGCCCTCATGTCCACTGCCAACAACTAGAGTTGTTATCAAACTTTATTTCCATAATAATGACTTACAACACTTGACTTTGATCATGATTATTTTATGTGGTTTTGACTGGATCTATAACTAATTGTACTGCAAATCCTTAGCACAAGCAATAACACCTTTTTTTATTGTGTTTTCACATTAAAGAAGATAAACTATAGCTATCAGGTGGGTTTTAAAAACAAGAGATGATATCATTACTCTTGTAAGTAGGCAGACTTTGATCAGAAAAGTCAACTGCATATCACAATATCCTAACTTGATCAATTCACAGTCATTACACATTACACATTCTAAAGATTGGTAATGGGTATTGGAAGAGCTAATGTTGTATACTGCTTTTGCATCACATTCTTGTATACCTTGATTATATCGTTACCACACTGCATAGCAGTCAATATATTGAGTAAAGATGGTCCCATATCCTTAACACAAACTCTTGTCTCTTCCAATCAAGTTTATGAACTAGGCTTCTTTAATCCAGCTAATTCCACTAACCGATATCTTGGGATATGGTTCAAAAACACTGCTGCAAAGGAAATTATATGGGTCGCAAACAGAGAAAACCCACTCTCAGTTTCTGACAACAGGTCTAGCCTAACTATTGGCAACGATGGGAATCTGAGAATCCTAGATGGTGATCAAAATACTGTCTGGTCAACAAACGTACGAGGCCAGTTCAATGAAACAATTGCACAACTCACAGATATGGGAGATTTTTGTATTAATGATACTATCTCAGGATCGATTTTGTGGGAGAGTTTTGATTATCCTGGTAACAGACTGTTACCAGGAATGAAGCTGGGAACAAAAGGGAATACACAAGGTAAACATTTAATGTCATCATGGATAAGTGATGATGATCCAACACCTGGAAATTTTGTAGTTGGACTTTCAGCAGAGCAGCCACCACAAATTTTCATATGGCGTAATTCTAAACCAAACTGGAGAGGTGGGCCCTCGGATGGAGGGAAGTTCGTAGGTATACCAGACCAGATTGCTGGGTACTCAGAAATAGTAAGTCTCGTGCCAGGGAACTCACAAGAAGGAGCATATCTCATTGTTAACCTTATAAACTCATCTATAATCCCAGGGCTATATATACAACCTGATGGTGTGTTCATGACGAAATACTTGGATGCTGATAATAACATGTGGGATTCTGATTGGAAAGCACCAGCTACTCCATGTGATGTTTATGGAGTTTGTGGTGCTTTTGCAACTTGTACAGACACAAAGTATCCTATTTGTGATTGTTTGAGAGGGTTTGTACCGAAGTCGAATGACCAATGGAGCAAAGGTAATTGGACAAGGGGTTGCATGCGGAGAAGTAAACTTTTGTGTGAGAAGAATAAAACTACTTTAGCTTCTGGTAAGGCCAAACCTGATAAGTTTTGGGTGCTAAGAGGGATCAAGTTGCCAGATCATTATCAATATTTTCCGTACATGGATACTGATGATTGCCGGCAACGGTGCTTGGATAACTGCTCTTGTAAGGCATTTGCACAAGTGCCAGGAATTCACTGTATGATTTGGACAGAAGAGCTTATGGATATTGAGCAGTTCTCATATGGTGGGGAGAATCTTTTCTTGCGCCTTTCCTACGAGGATTCAGGTAAATGCAAATGACCCTACGTTCTAACTTCTAGTTTTTCATGTTCTGCCAGGATTTATTTGGCTGTGAGATCCTAACACTATTTTATAGGGCACGAAAAACATGAAGACGCGGTACTCATCAGTCTCACAACCATAGGTGGTGTACTCCTTTTATGTGGCGTCGTGTTTTGCTTATACAGGTGGACTACATATAAAAAAGGTAAGAACATATATCTTTCAATCATTTACATAAACTTATTTAATGCGAGGAACGAAAGAAGACTGCTCACATGGTTGATGCTCTTAGTCTACAATGAGGTAATAACCTGTATTTATATAAAATGGATGTAAAAGAAAATGAAAGTAGGTTAACCCTAAACATTTTAACTTAATCCATATATGTATCGAAACATTCCTTATTCTAACTTTAGATCTTAATTGTTTTTACTTGCCAACATGGATGAGTGTTCCATATGTGTCTAATTTCTCCCTGTAGGAACGAAAACAAGAATAGATTACTTCAATTCAGAGGAAGAACTTGTTTCTAGGGACACACTACAAGAAGATGTTATTAAACAAGAGTCCTTTGAATTGCCTATATTTGAATTCAAACAAATAATAGGTGCCACTGACCACTTCAGTTACAGAAACAAACTTGGTGAAGGAGGATTCGGGGCGGTTTATAAGGTACTTAAGCACTTGGACTCACAAAATAACTATGTTATATTCCAAAAAGTCAAAGCAGGGACAATAACTAAACAAATTATTATAATATAGGGCATGCTAGATGATGGGCAACAAATAGCAGTGAAGAGGTTAAGGCTGTCAGGTAACTCTGGGCAAGGAATTGAAGAGTTTAAGAACGAAATCACGTTGATTTCAAAGCTTCAACACAGGAATCTAGTTAAACTTTTAGGTTGCTGCATTGAAGGGGAAGAGAGATTATTGATTTATGAGTACATGACTAACAAAAGCTTGGACACGTTTCTCTTTGGTCAGTCTGACTTGACTTTGTCTTTTCCTTTGTCAAATATCATAATTCTATTTGTATTTGATCCTTACACCATATGTATAGGTGTGTGTGTGTGTGTTTACACACACATTACAGTTTCTAGGATTTTGATAACTTACTTTCTTGATGCCTAGATACAAAGAAACGACGGCAACTTGATTGGGCAACGCGTTTCAACATAATTCACGGGATTGGGCGAGGACTTGTTTATCTCCATCGTGATTCTTGTTTAAGGATCATACACCGAGATTTAAAGTGTAGCAATATTCTTCTCGATGAGAAAATGAATCCCAAGATATCAGATTTTGGACTGGCACGAAGTTTTCAAATAACACAAGAACAAGCGAATACTCGCCGAATTGTTGGAACATAGTGAGAATTTATTATTCACAATCCTAAATATGATAGAAAACTGTTGTTATTCTTTGGCATTAACTAACTATAATGTTTTTATGATGAAATGAAGTGGATATATGTCTCCTGAATACGCCATGGGAGGAGTAATGTCAGAGAAATCAGATGTATTTAGTTATGGAGTTATGCTGTTAGAGATTATGAGTGGCAAGAGAAATACAGAATTTATACATCAGGAACAAATCTATCCTCTTGCACATGTAAGTATACCACTATACTCAAAAAAACCATACCACATAACTTCATCCTAGTTAGATACATGTTTTAGTGGATTCCTTTGAACTAAAACATATATTTCAGGCATGGAAGTCATGGAAAGAAGGGAGAGGAATAGAGTTGATGGATCAAGCACTGGGAGGGTCATCTTGTGTATTAGAGGGTTTGAGATGTGTACATGTGGCACTTCTTTGTGTCCAAGACCTGCCTAAAGATAGGCCAACAATGACAGAAGCAGTTTCTATGCTAAGCAGTGAAACTGAACTCCCAGAGCCAAAAGAGCCATTATTTACTTTGCAAAGGCTGTCCAGTACCAGCACTAGACAGGAACTCATAGACATATGTTCTACAAATGCAGTCACTACATCTATGATTGAAGGGCGATAGTGAGTAGAGAGGGTAATTTGGAATTACATAAAATACAATCTTCGAGCCGGGGGTCTCTATGGAAGCGGCCTCTTCATCCCTAGGGATGGGGGTAAGGCTTGCCTACATCCCACCCTCCCCAGACCCTACAAATAGTACTTCTATTTGTGGGATTTACTGGGTATGGTTGTTGTTGTTGTTTTTTACAATCTTCAGTTTGACCTTTTGAGTTATAGACATATGATATATGTACAAAAATTATTAAGTTTTAACTATAGAAGAGTGTTAGTTTGGTAGAATGGCTTTCCAATGCAACTATGATAACAAATCTATGTGTTCGACCTCAAATTGGCCCAAGAAAACGATAAGTTCAAGTATGATTTATAAGCACGCAACTTGGCTCAAGCAAAAATAAATATTGTTAGAAGTTTCTTCCAACATTTTGGGAACATATAGGCATATGTAGTAACAGCCCATCTTGACATACAATTAGACAACACAAGATTAACAAAATGATAGTTTTGAGCTTTAAATATAAGATCATTACCTTATTAATGAGTGGCAATCTTCCTCAATGTGCCACTTGGTATGCCCTCATGGAATCATGATCAAAGTTTTGTGCGTTCAATCAGAATGGAAAATAACTTTTACCATGTGTCAATTATAAGCTTCTGGTCAATGCACAACTGTACACATTAGAAAATGAGCAACCTGCTTATATGAGTAAAAAAAAAGCTGCATTAATGCTAGATTTAATGCTTTTGCACCATACAGTATTTTAAGACTACTCGGAGTGGTGTGTGTGTGTGTGTGTGGGGGGGGGGGGGGGGGGGAAGAGGGAAATGAAGCGCCATGTGGCATTTGTGGGACCTGGGGGGGGGGGGGGGGGGTTGTGGGGGGGTGGATGTGGGGGTGGAGGGGAAGGAAATAATATTAAAGGAAATAATATTATATTGTGAAAGTTTAAAAAAAAAAACTGACCAATCAAGAGATGCCACTCACCCCACCCCCAAGCCCCACGCCGGTGAAGCTGCCCCCGCCCCCCTCCTTCCTGCCCTCTTCACGCCAGGGTGGCGGTGGTGTCCCCCCCCCCCCCCCCCCCCCCCTTCCCGCCCCCCACTCCGGGCACTCTAAAAATATAACTCCAGATTCGTACCTAAAATTAAACACTAGTAGCAGAGGAGACCATCAACAATGTATATTAGGAATTGACTGAAATATTTGACTAGTGAAGACAAAATTTAGAAGTTTAACATAAACTACAAGCCACCTGAATATATTTTTTTTAAGTCATGTAGGAAATGATCATTTAGCTAAACCCTTAATTTACTGGTTCCTAATTAGAACTTCAGGGAAGTTGTGCCTTCTTTTGGTCATAGAAAATATTTGTGAAACCTAAAGTTGCGATCAGTCTTCTATTATGATTGACTGAACTCTTACGTGTACCATTGAACACAAGATTTAGAGGTTTAAACATAAACTACAAGCCACCTGATGCTATTTGTTCAAGTATACAGAGTTAGACAATTAGTCAAGCCACTGATTACTGTTTCTCAATTAGAATTTTCCAGGAAGTTGTGCCATTTTGGTCAAGAAAAAAAAACACTGTAGAAAGCAACTGGGTTGTGAGTAATCTTCAACTCTTAGATAAAGACTTGCATACTTTTATTTTTATCAGGTTGACTTTAGATTTGACTTTTGACTGGATCAATGATTTATTTTACTTTTGACTGGATCAATGACATAACTATGTGCAAGTTCTTGGATATTTGATCAGAAAAGTCAACTGTGATAGTCTTCTTGTTTCTCTCAGTTTCTTTATGGAACTGTCAAGGGTACCCAAAAGAAGTCCAGGCTGATTAAATAAATAGGGTAGTAAAAGATCTATTGCCATCCACCATGTAATCTTAATGTCTGATTCATGATTTTGATCAAAAAGTTAAAAATCAGTATCTGTTTGTACAGCAAAAAAAAAAAAAAAACAAAAAAGAAAAAAGGGCGGCTTATATATGCTTATATATTTAATATTGAACACAAAGTACAGAAGTTTAGACATAAACTTATAGCCATATTGATTTTTTTTTTCAAGTCCTGTAAGAAGAAAGTACTTGTCAAACCGTTGACTAACTGATTTCAAATGAGAACTTCAATGAAGTTGCACCCCATTTTAGTTAGTTGTGATCAAACTTCATTTCCACAATCAAGATCCCAATATGTGGACTTTAATCATGTTTGTTTTATGTAGTTTTGTCTTGTTCATATCGTGATTGACATTAAAGAACAGACGCCTGGGAGAGTGAGTGATAACATATATTCATATGCCAGTTTTAATAAGGTGTTCATATATTTAAAGAACTGAGGGACATGCACTATTATATATCAACGGTTTGGTTTACAGAATTCGTTAGAATTAGAGTCTAGAATGCTAGGTATAACAAGCTTAGTTGGATGATAAACATAACTGAATTTGGGATGAAATTTCTCAAAATTAGTTCAAATAAAGGAAGGCTAACGATACTTGTAACTTGATCATGTTATGTAGTTATGACTGCCTCTACATATAACTGTGCCACTAGCCCTTAGAATAAACAAAATCACCTTTCGATATTGTGGTTGACATTAAAGAAGAGAAACTATAACTATCAGGTGTTGGTAGTTTTTTTTTAAATAAGAGATGATATCACCGTTGTTGTCATCAGACAGACTTTTATAAGAAACTCAATTGTATAACATAATATAAAAAGAGCACCAAGGAAACAGACTTCATTTTTCAAATTATCCTAACCCGATCCATTCACTGTGATTGCAAGTTCTACAGATTTAATTTGCAGAACTATCTGTAGAAAATAATTAGTATGGGTATTGGAAGAGCTATTGCAGAAAACCACCTTTGTATAAAAACTGAGTCTTTCTCAATTGTATATATTTTTATGCAAGGATAAAACAAATCCTATCCTTTTTTATCCCAGTGTTTCTTTCTCTGTGTAGAGATGCTGGATAATTGGATTGTTTTCTTCAACTCAATAACGAAATCTGGAAAACTAACAATAACAATTAATACTAGAGCCTCGATTTTGTCTTTGAAACTCTGATTTTAGTGAAGATACAAGTATATTTACTACCTTCAAATTGAAATTTTGATCTATGTTTAATACAGGTCCACGGCCGTAGTTCTCTTTAAGTTTTAACATATAAAAAATCAGTGATCACTTGAAGTGTACAAGTCTTAGCAGATTAAACTTTGATAAAAACAATGAGATAGAAAAACTGCAGGGTACATAGTGATAGCTATAATTTATCTGCTCCTCTGATCTCACTAAATGTTCAAAAGAATTAGTTCCAGGCTCCAGCAACCCTTAACCGGCCCACACCACATTAATTGGGCCAAGTACCCCTAGGCCCAACAAGAGATTTCTTCTCACTGTGTGAGGTTCCCTCTTGCCAATCTAAGGACTCGAAACCGACTATCTTGTATACATCCAGACCCCAGTTACGCAGCCAACTCAGCTACATGCCCGGAGGCTGATCTTACTTGTCCTTTGACAGTTTTAGTAGCTAATAGAAATTCTATGAATAGTGCCTATGAATGTAATGTAAATATCTGGAAGCTGAAATGAGAAACTTTTAAATCAGATGTGATGCTTTTACAGTTTTACCAAATACTTTGGGAATCCAAATATCCAATGGTTCGCTACTTTGGGAAGAACACAATGCAAATTTGACCGATTGAGAATAGGATTCATTTATTATCAAGGAGGAAGGGTAGCGTAACAGGATCAACACACAATGATTTGCAGCGCATAGAACGGAAACAATTAACAAAGCAATGTGTTGAGGTTCGGCTGAGGTACGGTCTTGCTGATACGGTTCACCGTTTGGATCAGAACGTTATGGCCGTATCACTGATGTTATTCGGACCTTCACATGAATAATAAATCGGTTATAGTTGGTTGAATATCAAGTTGTTAGATCTGAACAACAATGTGGGGTTTGCCAATGTTAATATGGTTATATGGACATCTAATATTAATGTATGTATGTGATCGATCAGTGTGTAGGTATGTTTATAAGCTACGAAGATGAGGAGATGATGTAATGATCATGGATAAAAATGCTATTAAGGAGGGATGGTATATGATGAGATGATGTGTGTTTATTATAGGAAAATAATATTGCAGAGAGAGTTGAGAGGTTGGTCTTAATTACTGATTATGAGTTGTATGTTAAGAGAGGATACTGGAACCTTAGTTCGGTTGCAGAGGGGAGAGGAGAAGTTCCAATTGTGTGTTGGTTGGATGGGTGGAGCTCTCCTTTTATAGGAGGAGAAATCTACTATTCAAACACTGTTCATCATGGGTTATAATATATAATATTGATTCGGCCGTACTTTGCTACTGTTCCGTCTTTGTCCGTTATGCAAATGTATGAACCAATGGTCCAGCCATGTCAGCGGCTGTACCTTGTCTACTGTTCCGTCTTTACCTATCATGCAGATGTATGGACCAATGGTCCAGCCGTGTTAGGGTTCGTTCATTCATCCTGAATGGTCTATTTGTATTATAGTTCAGCCATTCGGATGGTCTTGGTTCGGCCCGTCGAGGCCAGACACCTGGTTCGGCCCGTCGAGGCCAGACACCTGGTTCGGCCCGTCGAGGCCAGACACCTGGTTCGGCCCGTCGAGGCCAGACACCCGTCATCACAATGTTTGTTCCTAATGCTCAATTAGCTTCTATGGCTTAATATATCTAATGAAATACTAATAGTCTGTTTTAATGAAATACTAATAGTCTGTTTTAGTAGGTTAAAAATATATATATATATATATATATATATATATATATATATATATATATATATATATATATATCTATCCTGCAGAACTTAAGAAACTGGAACCTGTTAATGTGCTTCCTTCAGACCTGAAATAGTGAAGGCGATGTAACCGACATTGATGTTAACCAATAGCTACTCTAATCTATGTGATTTGGCTTCTAACCTAGAAAGCTGTTCTTCAAATCTCAGTTGTCCAAGTAACCTAGGTTAATGTGTGGCCATAAAGTCTACAATCCTAAACACTTAAGAGCTGATATCGTGAATTCAAATTCCGTAGAGTTCTAATTCGCATCATATTAGTCAATTAAGATGAATGATCCGAACGCAATTATAAACCCTAACATGAATTTTCTGTAAGCAAATAACATAGAACTGCATTAGCATAGCATTACAAGATTAATGTATAGTTTTATACGATCTGTCTGCTGCATAATATTTATTGAAGTTTACCTCAACCGATGAAAGCGAGCACTGACCTTAGCTTCATCCATGGCTTTCCCGCGCAATCATGAATTATGTTTTGGCAGTTTTGCTTAACCCGCTCAAATTGCAGTTGGATGATCATTAGGTTTTTTTCTTCACCAACTGTTTGGGTCAGGGTGTGGAACCATTTGGGTTTTAAAACGTCCTGTCCGCGTTATATTAACGTTACGTAGATAGTGAGGGATTTAAAGTCTCATCTTTCACGTCTTTGCAATATCAACTCTACGTGAGGGCTTTAAAGTCTTGCCTTTAACTATGCTTTTGTGGAATAAAGTTATTTTAATTATTTCTCACTCATGTTTTTTTTAACTTAATTTAAATATATTTATAATTTTTAAACATAACTAAAGGAAAAATACATAATTAAAATAAAAATGGGATTAAATGTTATTATTTCACCTGGTATAGTTTCACAATATTCAACACGTCGAAACATGAGCAAATTGCCGGTTGGTGAGGCGCTAGTACCCTTAACGGTCTGCGTTAAACACGTCATCCTCTGTTACCTCCTTGTTGTCAAACGATCAAGATTGAGGAGGGTCCACTCAAATTCATGTTAACGCCAATTAAGGGTTTGGCGGACACCATTTTTAATGCCCCCCCCCCCCCCCCTTTAAGGTGCCTGGGGGAGTTACCCCCGCCCGTCTACCTTAAAGAATATGTAACACAACACAAATCGTCATTTAAATAACACAAATAAATGGAGAGAGAACGAGGGTATTTTTTTTTCTCTTCCTCCAACTTCTAACACTAGACCAGAATATGAGAATTTTAAAACATGTTTGGGCTCTCAACAAGATTAAAAAAAAACAATCCTTACCCGCATTATAATATACACGCATCAATCAAATATAAAAAACTAGAATACAACGATAACTTTTATAACAAACACAATAAAAGTAATGTAGCAAAATGATCAAATCTATTTTAAACAAACATGTTGGTGTGTTGTTGTCCTTTTTTTAGTCCCCCCCCCCCCCCCCAATCCCTATTCGATGTTGTATTTTTTTGGTTAGGTTTGAAATTTGGGGTCTTTTGGTTTACCTTCAAGTATTTAAAATTTAGTAGGGCGTTAGTTTGGGTTTAAAATTTGGATCTTTTTAAGATGGTTTAAACTAGGGGTGCAAACGAGTCGAGCTCAAGCTCGATTCGAGCCTTGTATTTTGGGCTTGAGCTTGGCTCGATAGTATATTTAAGAACTCGAGCTCGGCTGGAAAGCTCGATCAAAGTGTATGTGGCCAGAGTTTAAACGAGCCCAAGCTCGGCTCGAGCTCGTTTTGGATCTTAAGGAGCTCGTTTTGGACCATTAATGACTCGTTTTGGACCATTAATGAGCTAGTTTTGGACAATTAAAAAGCCCAAGGCCAACGTAATTTAGTTAATGCATGGGTTGCAATACATTTGGGCTATCTAGTATTAATTGACATAATAAGCAAAGCTCGATAAGGCTCGACGAGCCCAACCGAGCTTTACAATCGAGGCTCGAGCTCGGGCTCAATAACTAAATGAGCTTTATTTCAGGCTCAAGCTCGGGCTCAAACTCGATAAGGCTCAGCTTGTTACCAAGCCGATCTCAAGTAGCTAGCGAGCCGCTCGGCTCATTTGCACCTCTAGTTTAAACTTCAAGTATTAAACTTATTGGCCAATTTAAAATTAAATATATTGGGTTTATATATGTATGTATATATATAGTAAGAAAAAAAAATCGAGCCATTTGAGAGTTAGGCACTGAGTCGTCAACCACCTGGCCAACCCGCAAGGCCAGCCATGTCCAACACACCATATACTTAATATTTGTATCGGTCTAATGGCAATAGATGATCAATATTGTTTTTATTTAGAAATTATACATCAATATGATATTTAGAGCTGATCTTATATCCTACTTGAGTAGACAAATTACAAAGAAAATGGTGTTATCATCTCTTTAGATAAAACTTGAAAATATTAACATATAGGATAATATATCCCATGCTATCATCTCTTTAGATAAAACTTGAAAATGATTTGTTATAGTTAAATGTCTTACAATAATTGTGGTGTCTGCCATGTCTCACAAATATATACTTGTCACAGAATCGTGTTCCAACAAATGTAAGATATGCTCTGAATGCAATGATATTAATTCTCTCATTTAGTCGTGATATTTGAACTTGGTTCAACTAGCTAGCTATTTCATAATACCAAAAAGTGATACGTTAAACTCATATATATAATACAGTAATACATTGTTAATGTGGGGCTAGCTCACTTGATAATGACACGTTTTTAAAGGAGATGTCCTAGAATCAAACATGTTGTTACCTATGTTTTCGTTGTTAATATTTAGAGCATTTATAATGTAAGCACTTGTCTACTTTATTTGAGCTTTGCCATTTTCTCATTTAAAACGGTCTCAAAGAAGGCGCACTCACATAGCCAATTTTTATGGCATTCTTGTACAAAGGCGTTCATCATCTTTCTCTCCTCAATATTTTCTACACTCTCATGATTTAAAAAAAAGATTTCAAAACTGGTCTCTTACATTACATCACGTAGCACCGTTATAGTTTAAGCACGGGAATTGTTATATGTGGAATAGTACTGGTGATTATAGCCAATGATTGAAGATATTAGTTTACTTAAGTTGATTAAAATAATACAATTTTTTTTTTTTTTTTTTTTTTTTTTTTTTTTAAGCAATATTATTCATTTCAACAAAAGGGGCAAATTACATAAGAATAGCAGGTAGGCGGGCAACAAGCTGCGCCGCCACCCCCTTCTGGATAGAGAACCCTAATCTAGAGAATACAAATCCTTGCCCCTAGATAATACAATTGAATAAGCATTTGCCCTTTCACCAAACATTAGTCTTGAAATATTCTAGTCTTAGAGTTAGAACTTTTGATGCAGGTATTGTATTTGTTTATTCCCATTCATTTATTTCCTCGTATATTGCTTGTCATGTATTAATATAAAATAAATATAAATTATGTATAAATAGAACCTCAAGTCACGTCTCCATAGTCAAAGTTGACATGTTCTATTTAAATATAGAAGTAATGGAAATATATTGCTTTTTAGTTGATAATAATCACAGCTACGAAAATAACCATTAGCGATCTCAACTTTCGACATATTGACCACTAACGGACCCAAACTAACTGAGGCTAACTCCGTTAGTGTGATGCTGACATGGCTGGAGTTAGAAAGTAGGATTCAAATGGTTAGAGAATTACCCACCAGGTACTTAAAGGATTAAAGTTTTATATTTTAAGTTTAACTAGTTAAAACCACTTTAACACAAGAACTCAAATAGTAAGTCACTCTATATACTTTAATTACTAATCATCAAAAGTCTATAATAGTGGTTGATTTTCCCACCAGAAGATTATAGAAAAATTAATGCTGAATAATGATAACCATTAGAGAGAATATTCAAGTTAATCTTACAACTTATTCCTTTGTGTGTTACAAGTGAGGAGAAAGTGTAGGATACAAAGTCTCTTATCCTACAAAGTGTAGGAAGCAACAAAATGATGCCACGTGGAACTTGTCTGTTATAACTCTATAACTGATTAGAGGGGTAGTATAGTCAATTGGACATATCAATTAATCACGTTTATTATCAAATCCCTGTTTTATCGTTCATCAATATTTCAAATTTCATAACTGATTCCATAATATACAATTATCAATTCTTACCATATTCAAAAATCTACAATCATCGTCGATCACTGGTTCAATTTTTTTACGAAAATCATAATCAATTTGCCGAGTTCTTCACCATGTTCGGTATGTACTCTGTTTTTATTGTTTTCAATTAATCGTGATCTTACTCTTAATTTGTGTTTTTAGATCTAAACAATGAACCTGAATTCTTATTCGATGAAGAACATGAAGTTGTTGATCCTCATAATCTCAATTTTGAAGGTTAGTTTCTACTGTTTTGAAGTTTTTTTAGATCAGTGATGAAAACAGAGGTTGAGCATTCCATTAAAATTTTTTATGTAGATATTATACATGAAGATGTAAACAACACTAATGAACATATTGGTGAGAGATTTGATTTCATGGTTGAACACAGAAGGATGCAAGGTATTTTTTGATGTTTTGTGGATTTGAAGATAATCATTTGCGTTTTAGGATTAGTAACATGCGTTTTAATGTAACTGGTTGTATGATCGTATTGATAACATTTCTGAATGCGTTTTAGTATGTTTTATACATGCGTTTTGATGTATCTGGTGATATTATGTTTAGGATAACATTCAAATGCGTTTTAATATGTTTTAACATGCGTTTTGATGTATCTGGTGATATTATGTTATTGATAAGATTCAAATGCGTTTTATTATGTTTTAACATGCGTTTTGATGTATCTGGTGATACTAATGTTGAGAATGACTTACTCTGTTTTTATCTTCATTTATATAGAGAACAAATCATCAAGGATCATTCGTCGGAGAGTGTTTTGATAAATGATTTGAACAATGTCCACGAAGGCATGTCTAGAAAAGACAAAGTTTGTAACATTCTCAAGACGACGCCTGGTTCTAGTCTTCATGAATTGGCATTGATGTTCATGATTGATTCAAAACAAAGAGATATGAATCTTGTTGAAGAGCTTACTAAATCCATAGCTCTTTTAAGGTGCTCAATGGAAATGAAGATTAAGTTTCTCAAACCACTTTAAACCTTCTAGCCTTCATATTGTCTTTGGTGTCTATGTTCTATGCTACTTTATTATCGTTTTGTTTTAAGTAGTGTTTGTGTTATTTGTTTTTCATGAGGTAAAATGTAGCATGAATAATAATGTACATGCGTTTTAAGTGATATTAAATGCGTTTTATGTATTGGTTTTATATCACCAGTTAAATAAATTTCCATATATCAAATGCGTTTTAGTATTTATTGAATGCGTTTTAATATGATTCATACAAAACATCAAATGAAAACATGCATTTTTAATACCAAAAGAGATATTCAGGTCTAACACTGTAACATTCAACAATGTAAAGATGCAAAATTAACAAACTTATCAATCTTAAAACTTTCAGCTCATATTATCTACTCGCTTTTAGCACCTTCGTGTAAGCATTTTCCATCATCTTTACCAACCTTGATGTATCCCCTGCAACATTCTCATCAACCCTATTTGATGTATTGTCTCAACAATTTCATCAATAACATTGTCCCCTCCAACATTCCCATCAAGTATGTTTGATGCAGCATCTTCGACATTTACACACTGTCAAACAATAAATACATGCGTTTTAAGTATTAACAAATGCGTTTTATGGATAAACAAATGCGTTTTAAGTATAACAAATGCGTTTTATCTGATTAATGAAACTACTGATTACTGTTGATTGATAACTTCTGATGAAGTGTTTGTAACTACTGAAGAAGAAGTTAATAACTACTGCTGAATCAAACAACTGATGGCCTAACTTCTGATGAGCAAACTACTGATGAACATTGATACACATGCGTTTTATGGGTTTACAAATGCGTTTTACTTTTTTTTTAACATTGATACACATGCGTTTTACTTTTTCGTGATGAGCAAACCACTGATGGCCTAACTTCTGATGAGTAAACGATTTCATCCATTTCCTCCTGTATATGTAGATACTTCTTAATGTTTTTGTCCATTTTTTCATCCAAACCTGCAGAAAACATAACATGCGTTTTACTTATTATGCATGCGTTTTACTATATTTTACACTGATTTTTATAAACAAATTTATTATAAACAAATCATCTCATTCATCATTAAAATCTATAAAACGCCTTTATTATTTACCACAAACGCACTTACAAATTCTTGTTAATCATTAGAATCATTAAAACGCCTTTACAACTTTCATCAAAACATCTAAAACGCATTTACTAATTTCATCAAACAAATCATTAAATCGTGATGTTCATCATTCAAAACATCAAAAACGCCTTTACTAATTTCATAAAACAGATCTAAACCATACCTGTATTAGTTCCCTTTCGAAGGCCTGTCATGATTCAGTTTGCTTCTTCGTTCTCTTCCTTCACCCGGTTCGTTTTTTAGGGTTTTAGAATTAACTGGCACAATTGTTTAATTTATTTTCATATACGATCAAAATGAAAATAACAATATGAACATTTACTTACTTGATTTGCGTTTTGGAGCCATAATCCTGCTTTGATCGATTGTTATTTTCTTCGTTGATGGAATGCTCTGTTTTTTTTTTTTGTTACAGAGAGATTGATTTTGTGTGTGTTTTATGTGTGTGAATTCCATGATTATAGTGTTTGATTATGTAACCGTCCATAAATTAGATGATTTGGGTGCTATTATTAAAAAATTCAAATTATTATAGTGGCAATTTGTCTAATTTGCCCTCCTCTTGTTAACTGCCATTAAAAACACATGATTGTAATTAATGTACGATGATCTTGATTAAAACACAGATGGATGGTCAGGATGGCTTCTTACACTTTGTATTTTAAGGAGGCTTTGTACAATAGCCTCTCTCTACAAATGAGAATGTACTTTTTTTTGAACGGCCAACGAATTAATTTCGGAGCACTCTCTGACACCCTTTTGGCGAATCATGTAATCGAGAGTACCCGGGCCACCAATTCCCAGGAAAACCCGACCACTTACCCGCCCGAAGGCACGACAGTGAAATAATCGGTAAAACCGATCGAGATCAGGACTCGAACCCAAGCCAATGGCCGGGTCATCCCTCATTTTCCCTCCACCAATGTCCTCCAAATATATCTAGTGAAAATTGAACCCAAGCCTCTCATACAAAACTTTAGGCCCTCAAGACTTCGTAATTAAAAAAAGCTATTCAAAGACGTAACATCGTACCCTTATTATATATTTAACAACGGTTCGTTCCAAAAGCATTTTAACGACGACATCATATTTCACACGTAAATTAATCGCTTTTATTTCGTTTTCTCACATAAAACCTTTCGATATCTTCCCTATTTTCAACTTTAATAACAATATTTTAATCACGGTAATAAAATCAAGACCTACCCAACAAAAAACCGAGAAATACAAGGTCAAATTAACACTATATTATTATTCCAATCCTACCAAAAAAAAAAAAAAAACAATATGAACCGGTGGGAAACAAAATCACATTGACCAAGAACAAAATCACAAAAAAATAAAATAAATAAATAAATAAATAAATAAATAAATAATAAAATCCATAAACCCCTGTTCATATCTAACACAATCACATAATATTGATGATTCATAATTCTCTCCAAAACATAATATTCTCCAAAACATGAAAACCATCACTACCACCATCATATTATCTATCTTCTTATTCCCTTGTCTCATTCTATCAACTGATACCATCACATCAACAACGTCTCTCAACTTTAATCAAACTCTTGTTTCCAAAGATCAGGTTTTTGAACTAGGATTTTTTGATCCAGGCAACAATAATTTTTATATCGGCATTTGGTACAAGCAAATTAAGCCAAGAACATATGTTTGGGTAGCTAACAGAGACACACCCGTTACTTCATCTTCTGGGAAATTAACTATCGATGATAAAGGTAACATCGTAGTTCTTGATCAAGCCGAAATCGCGGTCTGGTCGTCGAATTCATCGGTTTCGAAAGCGAACACGGTGGCGCAGTTGTTAGATTCTGGTAATTTTGTGTTGCGGATGGAAGATGATGAGGATCCGGATAATTATATGTGGCAAAGTTTTGATAACCCGACGGATACTTTATTACCCGGGATGAAACTCGGGTGGGACCGGAAAACCGGGGTGAACCGGTTTTTGAGGTCTTGGAAAATGAATACTGATCCCGGTTCTGGTGATTATTCATTTAAAATGAATATTGATGGTTTCCCCGAGGTTTATTTAACCTCGGGGACAAAAACTGTGTACCGTAGTGGGCCATGGAATGGAAGAAGGTTTAGCGGTGTACCCGAGATGAAAAGTGTGAGTGTAATTGAGTTCGAGTTTCAGAATAATTCTGACGAGATTTCGTATTCGTATGAGATGTCAAATCATTCAGTCTACTCGAGGTTAATTATTAGTTCCTCGGGTAGACTCCAGAGATTCACGTGGATTGAATCTGACACAACTGGCACGTGGAGCGAGTACTGGTTCGCTCCACGTGATCAATGTGACGATTTTAGGAAATGTGGACCGTTTGGCGTTTGTGATGCAAACGCCTCTCCGGCCTGTGAATGTATGACGAAGGGGTTTCGACCGAAAAATCAATGGGCGTGGGATTTACGAGATGGGTCGGACGGGTGTGTTCGGAGCTCCGAGTTGGATTGCGGGTCGGATGAGTTTTTGTTGTTGAAGAACATGAAATTGCCAGAGAGTTCGAAGGCGTTTGTTGACCAATCAATGAATTTGAGTTCTTGTGCTATGATTTGCAAAAGAAATTGTTCTTGTGCAGCTTATGCTAATACGGATATTACAGAAGGCGGGTCGGGTTGTGTGATATGGGCCGTGGATCTTTTGGATATGAGGCGGTATGCTGATTCTGAAGGTGGACAAGATCTTTACGTAAGAGTTGCAGCTTCTGATTTAGGTACGTTTCTAAATTTTTCTACGAGTTTCGGGTTTCATATATCCCGTGACATCACATTCTAGGGTGTGTGACATCATATATAACAGTTTTTTATTAGTGTGTGATATGGGTCAGGGTGTATGAATCCTAATTTGGGGCGTATAATTACTAAATACCTTTTTCTATTGACACATGCATTAACAGCTTGTATGGTACAAGTTGGTAATGCTATTATAATTACCTTTTTGAGTAATTAACGTATAATAAATATTTTCTTATTACAAAATACAACATATTTTATTTCAATGATTTTCTTACCTCATTTGGTGTCAACGATTAAAACGTTTTGGAATTCTTTATTGTTAGAAAAAGAAATAAAAAAGACAACTAACACGGAAATGATGTGACTTGGGGTAGGAATTTTTTCTAAACATTCAAATGTGGTAACCAAATAATTGAATTTATTAAATTGTTATTTATTTAAAAAGGATGTAAGAATGTTTCAAAGGAAGTACAACCTTTTCAGTCGTATCCATGTTCATACTTCATACAATTTTATATAGTAAAACACGAGAACCGCTTAATACATTTATACGTAGTATTTGTCGCATTGACGTACATGATAGGAGTTGGAAATATAATAGACTAAGCGGTTACACAACCATTTTACATGTCATGATTAAAGCGAAATGTGTAGTATATACGGTTCTTATAGTTTTTTTTTTTTTGGAAGGCGGTTCTTATAATTATGTACTTAAATTTAGTGTATAATTGTGTATTAAAACATCACCTGCAACGATTGAATAAAGTGTGAAAATGAATAGTGGAAAGTGGTCGTGTGTTTTAAAATTCAACCGAAAATATTAAATGAATTATAAGAAAGACCTAGAAAAAGTCAATTTAGGAATTCTACAGATTTTTTTAAAATCCAAACTAAACTTGTGTAATTCTTATTGGTTTTTAATGAAAATATATTAGATTAAAAAAAACCAAACTTTTATTCAACCACCAAAGCAACATTAACACCACAAAAAGCAGCTTAGCAAGGCGGTAAACAAAAACACCCAGCCAAATATATTTTTTTTTTGAAGAGAAACTTTCATTAACAAACCAAACAACAAGCTATCCCCAAGACGGAGATAACAAGCGAACACCACAAACGACTATACAGTTACATCAAATCGAAATTAGACCATCTAACCCAATCCATACTACAACCTTTGAATCTATGTTTATACCAAAAAAACGCCAATGTCTTGATATCGGTCACTATCTTTACCACATTGGAGTCCACGTTAGAGAAGACCTTTTCGTTTCTGGCCTTCCAAAGCACCCAACAAGCGATAATAATAATACCTTTAAGAACTTCCTTCTTAGTAACCATCGCACCACAACACTCGTGAATCGACATCAAATCTTTAACGTGAAACGCTCGTATCCGACATCAAACGTTCACACGTTTTTGAAGTGTGTTCGACTTAGAATGTAAAATAATAATAACTATTTGACTAAATTGGACCGCGTATTTTGCATGTGAATTCATGTTAAACAACCCTACCGTTTTGTCCGTCAATGGTTACGTGATGCTTTTCACAAGCTTTTTTTTTTACTTTAACAAATCTTTTCATGACAAGATAAGGTGTTGAAAATTATATATTACATATATCTGGTCCAAAATCATATACTTTTATCTTGAGTTTACTTTAGGCTTGCATCAAAAGATAAAAATATATTTATACTTTTTTAAAAGTTTGCCTTTTTCATTTAAAAATGTATTACATACTTGATACTTCTATGATCTATTAGGTTGGGTGGCAAATGATATATATATATATATCAAGTAGTGGAAAGATTTGAGTTTTTTTTATGAGACTCAGATTTGATCTCTATCTGCATCAAATAGTGAAGCAATTGTGCGCAATAATTGTGACAAACCTACCAAGGGTGGTTTGATCCTGAGCGTCACTCCGGTTTTCATCCGGCTGTTACTTCAGCGAGACAACTAGTGTGGAAGCAATACGGTTTTCAGGGGAACGCCACCAAGGCTGACAAGCCGGCCCGGATCCGATAGAACATGTAGTTCGGTCTGCCTTGGCGGGGTGACGACTTCAATCGGCATTGTGACAATGAGTCACTCAATGGCGCCCCCATCCACTGATTTAGATTTTATTAGTTTAATTAAAGTGGGGCCTACCAAACTTAGCCGTTAGTGCTAGACTGCTAGTTATTGGGCTAATAAGACTTCAATTACGACCCTTAATGGCACCTTAAGATAGAGGGACGCAATTTTAGGTAAAATGGTGAGTGGCTGTGGAGATGGACTTGCACCACCTAACCTAACAATAAAAAGTTGTTAACAAGATAGAAGTCTAATAACAAATAGTTTTTGAACGCGCTGAAACATCGGGCCCACCTAGTTGACCGTCCAAACAATCCCGTTGACGTTTGGGCTCCGTCCGTCAAGCACCTATATGGCCTACCTTTCATAAAATTCTTCTACAATAATTGAGTAAACATGAGTTTAGCATGGATTTCTAGAAACTTTATAGTTTTATTATAGGTTAGAATTTATTTATTTTTTTTATTTTTTTATTTTTAGATTTGCACATTTTTTTATTAAAAAGATTGCTTCATTATAGTTTTTTATTTGTTAATCAATTGTGAAAATATATATTTATATATTTTCACACAAATATATACAATTTTTTGGAATATTGAATATTATTTAATAACTAATAAGGTTTTAGAAAACATACAACATACATAAACACGTTTGAAAATATTGAACATTCGAACAAGCACCAATCATCCCAACTAACTAAAAGATTTTAATTTTCCTTTATTTTTTATAGATAGAGTTCGCCTTAATAGTTTCTACCCCTTTATCGGTGTGACCGAACATCGTTGAATGTTTTTTCGTTTCTAACTTTCCATATCTCCCGTAAGGTTGCAAAGATTTTCGCCAGCATGGTTTTTTTAGAGTTACACAAATTGTCCTTTAGTTATTTGTGCAATTGCACTCTATGCTTTTTATGTTAATTTTTCACTTATTCTGTCTTTTATTTTATAAATTTGCTACACTATCAGTCCTTTATTTTAATTCTGTTAAATACTAAATTTCATAACATGTTATTATTTTATAAGGGCTAAAAGTGTAAATTTAGTTTTAAAGTAATAATTTTAACGGAGTTAGGCTAAAGGGCAAAGAGTGTACCAAATTTAGAAAATAAAGGACATAAAGGGTGAAAAATTAACATAAATGGTAGAGTGGGCAATTTCGCTAATAACTAAAACACAATCTGTGTAATTCTCTCTCTCTTTTTTTAATGCATTAGAGACGGGATCAAAGTTGAGATCATCAACATCTCTTTGACTGAACAATTGTGAATAAGAACAACCAACATCACATGATTAGAATCTTTCATACCATCATTGCAGTGTATGCATGATCACTGCAACACAAAAATATTTGATTTCTAAAACTAAGATCAATGGTTGTTAATTAGTATGTGTTCTCTTATTGCAGACAACTCACCAACTACAGGAACTTCTAAAAAAGGCTCAAGCAACAACGTTGCAAAAATCATCGGCATTACTGTCGGTACTTGTGCAGGTTTAGTCATTTTGCTGGTAGTCCTTTACCTACGTAGGAAGAAAATACAACGGTTGAGGAATTCAAGCATACATAGAACAGGTAATTTTGGCCTATATCTAGGGCTGGCATAACAGGTTACACGAACCTGTTAAGATACGAACACGAAACCTGTAACCACGAACCTGTGTATAACAGGTTAACACAATAAGACACGATAAGGAACACCTAGTAAAATAGGTTAACACGACAAGACATGATAAGAATCACAATAAGACCTGTTAAGACACGAACACGATAAGACATGAACACGAAACATGTAAACACGAACACGACACGAAAATAAACATGTCTTAACGTGTCGACCTGTTATAGACACGAAACTTGTTAAAATCGTTTAGGTTCGTCTCAGGTTATCGTGTTCATGTCAAGCTATATCCAAACAATGCAGCAACAACTATCATTGACAATAAGTCGAAATAGACAGTGATCGATCATAGTTCATAATTTCACATGTTGTTGATACAGGTCAACATGAAAGAAGCCAAGATTTCTTGATGAGTGAGCGGATTATTGCGCAAAGTAAAAAAGAGTTTTCTGGTGAAACGAACATTGCTGATGACCTTGAATTACCCTTGTTTGACTTTTCGACTTTGGCTATGGCCACAAACAATTTCTCTAATGAAAATAAACTCGGGCAAGGTGGGTTTGGCTGCGTTTACAAGGTAAATGTTGTAACATCTATTATATAAACATTTAAAACATAGTACGAGGTGTACAATGGTGACATTTTTGTTGTTGTTGATGTCAGGGTGTATTAGTGGAAGGCGAAATTATAGCTGTTAAGAGGCTTTCAAGAACTTCAGGCCAAGGAATTGAAGAACTTAAAAATGAGGTCAGATTAATCGCGAAACTTCAACATAGAAACCTCGTTCGGCTACTAGGTTGTTGCATCGAGGTTGAAGAAAAGTTGTTGGTTTATGAGTACATGGAACACAAAAGTCTCAATACGATTCTTTTCGGTAAGTTTCTTGATGGGTTTGGTTTCCTTTCGTTTTCTCAGTAGTCGAATTTTTTAACAGTTTTTAAAATCATTGTAGATAAAGAGAAAAGCGCACGCCTTAATTGGCAAAAACGATTCAATATTATATCTGGGATAGCCCGAGGACTTCTTTATCTTCATCAAGATTCGAGATTGAGAATTATTCATCGAGATCTCAAAGCCAGTAATGTTTTACTAGACACGGATATGAACCCGAAAATATCAGATTTTGGTATGGCAAGGATTTTTGGAGGAGATCAAACTGAAGCGGAAACAAAGAAAGTGGTTGGTACACAGTAAGTGTCGTATATTTGTATCTTCACTTGATTTCTCGACAAATATATAAGTTCTTATCTTGTTGCATTCTAACTTTTTTTTTTTTTACTTTTTTTTTCTAGCGGTTATATGTCACCAGAATATGCAATGGACGGCCTGTTCTCAATAAAATCAGATGTTTTTAGTTTTGGGGTTTTGGTGCTTGAGATTGTGAGCGGTAAAAAGAATAGAGGATTCTACACAACCAACCAACTAAACCTCCTCGGGCATGTAAGTACCAACACTAACAAATTTTACGCTTTTAGCTTATCGTGTCATTTACTAATAATATTTTTTTTAGACATGGGATTTATGGACACAAGGCAAGGCTTTAGAACTACTAGATAAATCGATAGGGGCCGAATTTTCAAAGGAAGAAGTATTGAGATGTATACAAATCGGATTATTATGTGTTCAAGAACATGCAGAAGATCGACCAAATGTGTCAAAAGTGTTATTAATGTTGAGTAGCGATGTTGTGAACCTGCCACAACCGAAATACCCTGGATTCTGTCTAGGAAAACGACACTCTGAAATAGAGTCTTCTAGCAAACAAGATGAATCTTTAACCATTAACGGAGTAACCGTCACAATACTAGATGGTAGGTAGCCAAAACCATGTTATCCACCATCTATACCGATTGTATATTGTATTTCTCTCTTTCTAAAGTATTTTTGTGTATTCTTTAGTTATTATTTTTTTGAGAGAGAATGGAACTTTATGCCATATTTTACACAACAATTGAATGCTTATAGATGATTTTGTCACACACACATTACTTCAATAGTATTCAGCTTATGCCTTTTATAAACTAGTTCTTTTTCACATCATATTAACTACTTCATGTGTAGTTCTAATATAAAATGTTGACGGTTAACACAATAGTTACTGATAATTTATTGTTGAATAAAGTTAAGTTGCGATTCGTGATTGTTTTACTTGATTAAACAGGAAATTAGTTAAGTAAACGGATGTTTCATTATTTAAAATTACAATACCCTTAATTAAAATAAAAAAAATTAATGAAGAAACGTGCAAAAGTACTAAAAAAAATAACATAAAAGACGAAACATGCTAAAGTCTGTATTTGACACGGATTTATGCTAGGAGTAACGCTTCTCCTGTGAGGTTATAGATCAGTTTAGACATAAACTCGATGTCTTTTTTCATTTGCCTCGCCTTTGGATCGTGACGAACTTTTTATTTTCGACGTTTCTTTCTTGCATTGTTTCCAAACGCCTATGGCCAAGGTCTCGTATATCTTAAAGCCGTCGGTTCATTTCTTCGAAATCTTGTTTCATTTCGACACTCCGCCGAAGACAACTCCACCCTTCTCCCCTTTCGCCCACTTCTTCTACCGGGCGGTCGGGGCAACTCAATTTCCTCTTCCTCGACATCCTCATTAATATTAATAAGATCATTTAAATTGACGTTTCAAGCATCGGAAGTGGGTATTTCCGGATCAACCATAGAGGAGGATTTAGACCGTTTTGCTTTACGCCTACTGCTAGACGTCATGGACAGTAAGTTAGCCCATTAATTTAGAACTTCCTTTTAGAAGCTCCTAACACCTCATGTATGCGAATGTCCTACACATTGCGTTGTACTCTTCCAACAGTCTTTTTAATATATCCGCATCGCTTTGACCGCTATCCTAATCGTACGTTGGTAAACTTCTTGAAACACATGGTATCTCCCATTTATATCGCTCCATTTGCTTGATGTCGAATCATTTTCCCGATATTCCCTTCTACCCATAGCCTTAGAAAAAGTTTCTCGAATTTTCATCCAAAAAGGGAGTAGTGTTTGATGGTTGTCTACAAAATTTAGAACATATATATTATTATACTTTATTTTTTAAAAATAAATAGAATTATAAAAAATAATAGTTACCAACATTGGGATCCTCCGAGATGACGAGCCAAGCCCGTGCAAGTGCGTACTCCTCGTCTTTTGTCCAAGGTTAATAGTTCCTTCTCGTACGAAGTGTGAAAATTTCTTCATTTTTTTTAATGTGAGCGTCTTCCACATTGAGAGCTCTTGGGTTCACGCTCGGGTTATGTCTCCAGCACGTGTTCGATCTCAGGTTCTTCTTGAGAACCATGCGTACCACCTATGCTAATATTCATATTTGATACGAAACCCATTGCTCCCTGAAAGTGTTGATGGGGAATGCTTAGTAGTTGTGAAAAGCCCATCGTATTCGGGTCGCAATCTTGGTAATTAAAGTTTGGTAGCGGTTGAGTGGTGTTTGAGTGGTACGGTACACATTTGGGGTGGTTAAATCTCTTTTTTATACATCAAAACTAGTTCAATTATATAATTTATAAGTCCGTAAATGATATTTTGAAATGAAATAAATCTCTTAAGCAATAATCATGTATTAGATAATATTTCCTGACCCATTTAAATCTTCTCCTCTATTCCCAAGTTGAAACCGGAACTACTTTTTATTACATCGGTTGTTAAGTTAAATCTCTTTTTTATATAAAAAAAAATGTTTTTTTTTTTTTGAACGATATATAAAAAAAATGTACATGACACTTTGAGCTTAAAACAAATCTCCATACATTATTTGTATAAAGATAAAACAAAATTAATAACTACCAAAATCAAAGCAACTATATATGGAAAAGTCGAGTGATGGGAGGCACGCAAAGGGCCCCCTTCCCGGTCCCCATATAAACTCGATATGCTTCATTCCCTTTCTTTTGTTAGACCGTACTTTGCTCCATCCCTTGTAAATATCTATTAGGCATTCCTTTTTTTAAACAAAATTATTACAAACTCAGTAGAAAAGTGTAGACACAACCCACCCGAATGCCGGTCCAAAATCATTATTTTTGTCTTTATACCTGCAATATAAAGTTACAGATTATATATGGTTTAACTTTGTATTATGTGATTTGTGTATAATCTTGGCCTAGATTGTGAAGCATATGTGTTAGCTAGAATGGTAGTAGCGGCAACAACCCGACCAATTGATCCTTTCATTTTCCCATTTCAATAAGTAACGAACCATGTGATTTTTTAAATCTTGAAGTTACCATTGCATTCGATAGATTACACACAAAATTTCCGGTATGATTTTTCGGACAGGTGTTGGTAATTTTCGACAATGCTTCTACTATGCTTGTTATACCTTGAAAACCATATGAGAAATTTGTTTGAAAGAAACGTGTGTTTGAACAAGTCTTAGTTATACTTTACCTTTGATTCTATTTAATTTCACAGTTAATAATCTATATTATCGGTTTAACTGTTGTAGTTATTTTGTCTTAAATAATATTATCCCCTGATAATAATTGGACTCGCTTTAGTTTCAGCACTTACTTATCTTTTTCTCTATTTTTTTATTTATACACGCATAGAACAACAATAAGAAGAAGACTATGAAAGTATTTATCTATTTATTCACGTATTTTTATATAATTATGTTTGCATCATATAACTATTTTTTCATGCATTGTAATCCAGTTAAACATGAGAACATTAAATTTGAAAAATATTCGCCTTTTCAACATGCTAATACTCGTAACAACTTATAGTAGCACTCGCTATTTTTTTAGTTTTTCCTCAAATTGACTATCCATGTCTTCTATCATTGTTTAAATTTGAAAAAATAAGTAGTTTAGAATAATTAGAGTAAACCATAGCAAGAGTATTTAAAAAATATGCCTCTGTCTGCTTAAACTGGGCAAAACTGTATTTGATGTAATTTAAATCTACCACTAATAAAAATAAAAATAAAAAAATAATACAAAACACAATGAATATATCCGTTTTATCTAGTGGTCTTGGATGCCTCCGGAATAGGACCCATGCGATACCTACCAAAATTGTATCATTCCGTGTCTGCTTTTAAACGATATAACTAACCTTGAGATATCCATAACACTATTCATTATAAGATGTTACCATGTTTAGTCCCTGTATTGATATTTATTTAATTGTAAATTTAAGATAATTACTTCGAACAAATACTTAAAAACTACTCACGAGTCTAGAAGAAAATAAATTATAACATCTTGATGTTCGGTTTCTTTTCATTTGAAGGTTCGGATTTGAATGATAGTATTAATAAGATTATGTTCAATGTTTATACATCTTAATTATATCAAATTTATATATATTATTATTGATGTTCACATATTAGATACTACATCCGTCCCAATTTAAATGTCTATCTTTTCATTTTTGGTTGTTCCAAATTAAATGTCAATTTCTAAAAAGAGAAAGACAATTTTCAGTTTTGCCCATAAAAGACAAAATACAATTAAAGATTTAAGGATATTATTGTCATTTTACCACATACAAACAAAATATTTCTTAATATATGCGTTTCTGGGCCCACGACATTTAAAATGGGACGGACGAAGTATCATTGTTAAAAGTTGAAAGTTAAATATAGACCAAAGGGCTTGTAGCCTAATGGTATTTGTGTGATAGAAAGATGTTTCTCCCTCTGATGTCGAGGATTCAAGTCCTAAATATATATGGGTAATAATTACGTAGATTAGGAAATAGAATTAGAATGTGTGTAAGTTAGTCGGTTAAAAAAAGCTAAATGTTGGCACATGAATTATAAAGACACACTTTATGTGTGTGTATATATAATATAAATTTATGCTTGTCAATATATATTGATATATATGTTTTTTTTTTTAAATGAGATCTAATGGGCAACAATCACAAATGAGTCATGTGAAACTCAATTTTAACTGGAAAGTATGGTTGGCTACTTGCTCAATCTTTCTTGGGGACTTAAAAGCGAATTTTTAAATTGATGACTTTTTATATATATAATTAAAATCTAAAATGTTTCATAAATCTCGCATACTGTGGAGGAAGATCTTACAGGGGCGTAGCATTGTAGGGGCGGGAGGGGGCGGCCGACCCCCCCGAATTTTCGCGCAGAAGTTCCGTTTATATAGTATTCGTATAGAAAATTTTGGAAATATAGGGTTTCGACCCCCCGAAACCACTGACTTCCGACCCCCCGATGTCTTCCGACCCCCCAAACCTTCGGGTCAAGCTTCGCCACTGAGATCTTACATAAGATAATGTAGCTTTATTACTAAACGAAGAACAAGTAACCCCGATCTATCTTGTCACAAACAAATAAAACAATTTTTAAAAAAAACTTGGGGCCCTTATTATTATTATTATTTTTGATGGCCTAAAGCCTAACCTTATAATTTAGCTAGTTGAGTTGGTACCTTTAGAAACAACGTCAAAATAACTTGAATTTCATTCGATAAGAATTATATCTTTTACATACTTGTGGTTGACTTGGATAAACTAAAACTTGATTAAAAAATCACTCAAAATGATTCTTCATTAAAGAACACGATTTAAAAAATAAATATAATTATAGTGAACAATTATGTTCAGTTAAATCTCAACAAACACACACACGTAACTAGAAAACTAATAAAATGTTGCCAAGTCTGTTAAACTACAAACTAGTTAACTAGGTGGTTTGTAAGTTTAGGCAAAATTACGAGTGTTCACGGTTCGGCATAAAACCATGAAACCCTCAAAAGCGGTTATCAGTTTGGTTTTGCAGCTCAGCCCCGCTTGCAATGTGCGCATATAATGTATACATGTGTGGGCTCTCGGGGACAAAAGTAAAATTACACTAATTTTAACGTTCTTTCACTAATTTCATGAAAATGGCGTTAAAACAACGTATGGTTGGTTAATCATACATCTTGTGGAGGCGTTGATAGCCAAAAGTCAAAAGGGTACATGCACCAATCGGGCTTGTCCCGATAACTGTTTGTTTTTCTCCCAGAAGCACTTCTGACCTCTTTTGTCTGCGTCGCGCAGACGCGGGCAGACGTTTGGGGCGGGCAGACTGTTTGTTTTTCGGAAGACATTTCACTCCAAAAGCTCTTCCTGACCTCGTCTTGGTGCAGACTTGGACCAAAGTCTTCTAAGGTCTTCAAAGGTCTTCTCCTCTTCTCTTCTCCTCACCCACCACCACCACCACCCACTACCACCACCACTACCACCACCCACCACCGTCCACCACCACCCACCACGGTCCATCACCACCACCACCCACCACGGTCCATCACCACCACCACCCACCACCCACCACCGTCCACCACCACTACCACCACCCACCACCGTCCACCACCACTACCACCACAACCCACCACCACCACCACGGTCCACCACCACCATCACCTACCACCGTCCACCCACACACCACCACTACCACCACCCACCACCACCACCACGGTCCACCACCACCACCCACCACCACCACCACGGTCCACCACCACCACCACCCACCACGGTCCATCACCACCACCACCCACCACCGTCCACCACCCACCACCACCACCACCATCCATCACCACCACCACCAACCACCGTCCACCACCACCACTGTCCACCACCACCCACCACGGTCCACCACCACCACCTACCCCCATCCACCCACCACCACCACTACCACCACCGTCCACCACCACCCACCACCATGGTCCACACCACCACGGTCCACCCACCACCACCACCATCTACACCAGACTGCTGTAAAAACTCAGTTTGTTTAAATTTAAGGTTATTTCAGCAGCCTGCAGACGTTAACAAACAAACAGTCTTCTTCTTGCAGACTGCAGACCTTTGGTCCACCTCTTCTCCTGCAGATGTGGTCCGCAGACTGCAGACTTTTTCCTGCAGAAAAAACAAACAGCACCTAAGTGTTATATGCCTAATGTCTAAGGCTTGATTGATGCATAACCATTATATATCGAGCCGGCAGTCTCATTAGAAGCAGTCTCTCTATTTTCACAGGGTAGAAGTAAAACTGTCTATATCTTACCCTTCTCGAATCTTACCTTTGTTTTCTATTGATGAGATTATATGAGTAAATGATGATGATGATAATGTTGGTTTGGTTTTGCAGTTGGTTTTCTCTCTAAACTTTCTGTCGGTTGGTTTTAAAAATTCAAATCCGTAGTGGACGGTTTGGTTTTAGGTTTATACTCAAAATTGAACGTAAAAACCGGACAGTGAACATCCCAAGTAGTACCGAAGGACCGTTTTTTGACCAAATGTGATTCAGAGGGAGTTAAAGGGAAAAGATTTAGATGGCTTTATTTTAATAAACGCATGCATGACTTTGGAAAAGCGAAAAAACACTCCCTTGGTTTCCCCTCCGTTTCCGGCAAAGCAACCGACACAATACCTAACAAAACAGTTAAAGTTAACCACGTGAAAAATGCTATCATCATACTTTCTGCGTTCGGGTCGGGTCAACCCACCCTTTTAATTTAATTTTATAAATCACTTGAACACCCTTTTTGTCCTATTTTTTTAGACTCACTTCCTTAAAAAAAAGAAAAGCAAACACATAAACAGGTTTTCACAAAGATTCTGATTTTATGATGAAAAAACCAGTATATAAAATTTTAAGATGGATGTTGTGTCTATTTAATTATTGACCATATAATCTTTGTTATTATTATTATTATTATTATTATTTTTTTGAAATGTTGTGTTTTAACGGGAAACCTTTGCTAGAAAGCCACCTCTCCACAGGATCGAATCCTTCCCCACACGGGTATCTCATTTCAAACCCAATGGTTATTTTTTCGGTGGAAGATGGAATCGAACTTGAGACCTCGGACAGAAACCCTACAAATGTGAGTAAATCTTCCCACTTTCGTTGCAACCACTGGACTACATCATTGGCATAATCTTTGTTATTGTCAAGCGAGTGTCTTAGAATAACTCCATCATAAGCTTTATAAGACCTTTCCTTAAAAAAAAAAAAAAAAAAAGCTTTATAAGACCAAATTTAATGTGATGGTCTTTATTGTTTATGGATAACACATTAACGCACTTGCTACCAAGACTCTCATGTGACATATGGAACTTTATAGATCGATTTGAAGAGTTCATAAGGATCTTCTTATAGATTGATCGATGTTACCTAAAACAATACCAAATGTATAGATGGTGGCTACAACGTTACAGTGTGACATTGAATGGATTGTTTATTTAGCACGTAGGACTGATCTATTGTAATGTTCGATAATTGATTAATTTCTCTCAACGATCTCATAGATGAGGCACATGAGAAGCTGAAAAGTTATGCGAGATTCAATATATGCTTGTCATATTATGCTTTGAAATCCACTTTATTACTAAAATTCTCTATCATGATAGATGGAAATAAATTCCTAGCTAGCTTTGAACAGAAGAAGTTGCATATTAATTCATACGTATAAATTCTATTTATGAAACTAATTAGTTTTAAAAGTTATGAACTTATGATAAACATGATTTTTGTCACCATACATGTATAACAAAATATTTTTTCATATTTAATTCAAGGAAATCGATAACAAATTTCTTTTGTATTAAAATTTGGAGTTAATCTCATATTAGCATGTTCTGAAGTTCTAGACTTCTAGTTATCAATCAAGACGTCAAGACATGCTTGTATGTCAAAGACATTATAGCCCAACGGCATCTTAGTGGTGAGATAAGACTTAGAGGCCATAAGGTCCTGGGTTTGAATCTCACAAAGTAGAGGTGATCAAAAAAACCGGTTCGGGAACCGAGACCGGTAAAACCGACCCAAACCGAAACCGGTTAAAACCGGTTTCACGTGAAACCGGTACTAAAAAAATCTCAAACCGAACCGAACCGAAAACCGGCCTAAAACCGACGAAAAAACCGGTCAAAAGAAACCGAAACCGAACCGAAACCGGTACACAAACCGGAACCGAACCGAAACCAGTATCGCTAAAAACCAGTCGAAACTGGTAAAAAATTGAAACCGAACCGAAACCGGTTTAAGAAAAATACAATTTTGGCCATAAACACAAACAAAACTTTGTTTTTTTATTAATATTCAATTCTCTTCTTTAAAAAACATTAAAAGTTATTAAAAGTTAAATTTTATGTAATTTATACGATTTTAAAAATTGCGCGAAAAAACCGATTAAGAACCGAAACCGAAACAAACCGAAGTCGAAACCGAACCGAAACCGGTCTTATGAATCGACAAAACCGGTCCAAAACCGAACCGGTTTGGAACCGAAACCGGTTCGGCCAGGAACCGATACTGTAGCGACCCGGTTTGGAATCGAAACCGGTTCGGCAAAAAAAAAAAACTGATTTGCTCACCTCTATCACAAAGGGGGTTTTCTCATAATTATGAGTTTCCTCCTGAATTGGTGACTTGGTGGTGAAATATGATCGCGTGACAACATTGGTGACACGATAATACACCAGTGTTCCGTGAGTGATTTCAATTTGTTGGTCGTTAAAAAAAAAAAAAAAAAAAAGACATGCTTGTATATTTATGTTATCACTATATGGCATCCCTTTAATTTAGGATAAGGGCATTTATGTATTTATATTCGCAGTTGAATATTTGAAATTCCAACAATTATGCAATTAATTTTGGACTTAATTGTATTTCATTTTCTATATCACAAAATTCATTTTTGTGTTAATATTTGGACGTTTTGGACGGCATAAAAACTCTCATACTCGTCTTCTTCGATAAATTACACATTTTTTATTGAAGAACAATAATCATTTGGTAATATAATTGCAAAATGCCGTTCAAAAAAATAAAAAACTAAAATAACTGCAATTCTGCGAACTGTTTTAGATTTCTTTTCTTCATTTTTTCATGTCAATTGTGTTATAACTTCTAAAAAAATAATTTACCATGTACTAAAAAACAAAATATTTTTAGCACAATGTATATTTCTTAACAATAAAATGATGCCACCAACACAACTCAGGATGAGCTCGGTATCAAATCGTATCGAACCGATATCGATTTTTTGGAAAATTTGGTATCCTTACCGAATTGGTAGCGAATGAACCAGTACTGTTATTTTCGGTATACGGATCGGTTCAATATCAGTATTTTTGGTATTTAATACCGAAATACCTCTCCTTAAACACAACAGAATGATTAAGCCAACACAACAGAACAATAAAACTAGCACAACAAAATATTGAAACCAACACGGAAATATTATCTTTTCATTTTTTTTCCCAAATACATATGTCTATAATTTTAATTGTATGTAATGATTTGTGATTTTTATATGATTTGATTATCTCTAAAACCGATGAATTCCAATTATACCTTTAATAAATCAATTCCTTACAAAAATATTGTAACCAACCTAGTTTGGAAATGTGTCATAAATCTTATCCATAGATAAAAAAATTTAATGCACAAAATTTGTTCCTACTATTTTTAGGAAAAAAATTGTTTGTATTGAATTTCAACCCGTAATTTCTCTTAATTCATTTAATTAATATTTTACCCTCTTTATACATATTAAAGTCATTTTAATAAATGTTCATTCATATTTCCATCTACATATACATTTATATAATAAGGGGAAAGTTAATTTGAGAACACCTATATTTCGTGTGAACTGTGAGAACGGCATCTAAAATCATTCAAATTCAAAATTTTCTTTTTACACTTATCTTTATTACTAAAATACAATCCCAAAAACACAATTTACGCGTAAAAATTCAACCTATACGAAAATAAATTGTTTTTACACATGTGTAAATTTACTGTTTATACATGTATAAACTGTTTCATTTACACATGTGTAAAAATTTAATTCGAAAGTGTTTTTGCAAGAAAAGATGAATTATTTGGAAAGAAAATCCATTTATTAATGTTGTATTTTGATTATAATGAGGTTTGTATTAAAAAAAATTGATCTTCATTGATTTTTTTACTTGTTCTCACGGTTCTCACAATATTTAGCGTTCTCAAGATAACCCTCCCCTATATAATAAATACACAAATATAAAAATAAGAAAGTAGTAAAATTTTATTTTTATTTTTATTTTTTTAATTAAAAAAAAGAAAAAGAAATAATAATTTGAGAAGAAACTTATAGCCTTATAGGTCCTCCACCTCACAAGTAGATGAAGCTAAACCTCATAAACCTTTGTCTCAACTTCCTGGATTTATGCAAATCTAAAACATTTCTACTCTTACAAGATTTAGAGAGAGAAAAACTAAACTAAACCAAACCAAACCCAAACTATACATACTTTCCATGGCCACCAACATCTTCCCCGACGACTTCAAATGCCCTATTTCTCTCGAAATCATGTCTGACCCGGTCATCCTTTCCTCCGGTCACACCTTTGACCGTTCCTCCATCCAACGCTGGCTTGACTCCGGTCACCGCACTTGCCCAATTACCAAACTACCCCTCTCCGACAATCCTTCCTTAATCCCTAATCACGCCCTTCGTAGCCTTATTTGTAATTACACAGCCCTTAATCCACCCAAATCTAATATTATTAATAATAATAATATACACGACCCTGAAACCCTAATTTTTAACTTGACTTCCAAATCGTCGTCAACGGAAGTCAAACATGTGTCGATTGAGCAGTTATGTCAGTTATCGAAGCGTGATTACGAGGTGCGTAAACGGTTGACGGAGTCTGGGGCTGTAACGGCTGTGTTGAACTGTGTGTTGATTAAGGATTATGTTGGGTTACAGGAGAAGGCTTTGAAGCTGTTGTTGAATTTGAGTTTGGATGATGATAATAAGGTCGGTTTGGTGGCTGAAGGTGCGATTAGTAATGTGATTGATGTGTTGTGTAACGGTGAGTCTGCGGATTGTCGGGCGATTGCAGCGACGGTGTTGACGAGTCTGGCGGTTGTGGAAGTGAATAAGGCGACGATTGGGGCGTATCCGTTTGCGATTAGAGGGTTGGTTGGTTTGTTAAAGGAAGGGGGTGGGAGGGAGAGGAAGGAAGCGGCGACTGCGCTTTACGCGCTTTGTTCGTTTCCGGATAATAGGAGGAGAGCGGTGGAGTGTGGGGCGGTGGAGATTTTGGTGAATTCGTTGAGTTCGGGGCTGGAACGGGCGGTTGAGGTGTTGGGATTGTTGGCTAAGTGTAAAAGAGGGAGGGAGGAGATGACTAGGTTTAATGGGTTGGTGAAGATTTTGATTCATGTGTTGAGTAATGGAACGGCAAGGGGCGTGCAGTATGCGCTTTTGACGTTGAATTCGCTTTGTTTGAGTAGTGAAGCGGTTTGTATGGAGGCGTTGGAGGAAGGCGTGTTTGAGATGTGTTTGAGGTTTTTGGAGGGTGATAATGAGAAGGTTAGAAGGAATGCGTCGAGTTTGATCAAGGTGTTCGGTGGTGCAGGGCGTAATCCTTAGCCAGGAGGTCAGTTGGGTTCTAATTCTATGGTTTAAAGATTTGTTTAGGAAAAGAAAGAAAAACATGTTTAGATTTTGGTTGAAATGATGTTGTCAATTGATATATTGTACATTAGCAATAAATTTGGCCAAAAATAGTAAGTTCCTTGTTGTTGTAACATGTCAATACAAAGTTCAAATTTTGTTCATTATTGTATCTTTTTAGTTCATTTCTTTGCATATATGACACTACAAAACACACTAAACATAGTATTTATATCAATAACATTAAATTAATGTTTGTATAAATTTGCAATCTTTATATAAATCCTACTTAAAAATAGTTGAATTCACATGGTATTGATCGTATTGATCAATCTTGCACGATATGATCCGATTAATTGGGTGGTAAGCACGCTCTCATTTTGCAAGTGCCGTGATCATGAGCCATTGTGATGCAGTGGCTTGTGTACAATGCTTGAAGACACATGTAAATGATGAACAAATTGTACCTCCTGTACTGCATATTGTGCTGTATTTAATTCATGATGGACAAGATTTGATGCAGGTAAAGGTAAAGATCATCAACTTCTGTAAGTCAACTGTTTGACTTGTTAAGTTAGTTCATCTGTCTACTTCCAATCCGTTTATATAATATTCATTCCAGATCAAATCTGTTCAACAACTCTTTATTTCGTGTGGTTGGATGATCAAGAAATGCATGAAGATGGTCAAATACTCTAAAGTCAAAGATTCGAGGTTTGTTTTTTGTGAAGATTTTACTGAGATTAAATCCATAGAAACTGAAAACAAAATGGATGTTTAGCATTTTGTCATTTCATGATTGATTTGGTGAATTTGGCTGAACCAATTAAGCTTGCTTGCCTGCTGGCCTATGAAAGTGACCATTTTTACTAATATAATTGCATGATTAATGACTTTGTTAGCATCTAATAGACGATTTCATCTAGGCGATTTTTTTACCTCTTCTCGTAGCTTAGAGGAGTATTGTGTTCAGGTTCTTGGATATGACTGTTACGTTTTAATTCTTATCTTTTTATTGAGCTTTGACTACCTTCAACCATTTGATTTGGTGTTACAAATTAAAAAAAAAAAAAAAAAAAAAACCACGCCCGCAAGGCTGACCCTCGGCCTAGTAGATGATTGACATGGTCCAGAGTTTGGGACGAGTCTTGGTTACTATTAAGTGGGCTATGGCTAAAGATGGAATTATAGACGGATGGGTGAGTTGAGTGGGTTGGTAACGGGTCAAACGGTTGTTACTAGAGAGGTTATGGCATAGTGGAATCATGGTGTGTAAAATGATACCCTTTCTCATGAGGTTGAGGGTTTTGAGTTCGGCTAATTAGGTGTATAGATCAAATTAGATTAGATTAGATTGTTGTTATAAAAGTACATGTTTTTAAGTAGTTGTTTATGATTGAAAAACTATATTAATTTACCAAATTGACCTCTGATATGCTCATTTTGTCATCTATAATGATGTCACAAATCACGCTAACTTCTAAATGTGCATTATTGTTTGTCCCTACAACAAAATTAAAACAGTGGCGCACACGTTGCTACTACTATTTACTATTTAGGCACTCGTTAGGATTAGGAAAAAAACAAGGTTAAGAAAGAAATGGCCCAAAAGATCATCTTTAAACCCATGGGCGATGGCCCAAAAGATCATCTTTAAACCCATGGGCCCAGCCCAATAAAATTGTTGAGTTTATCGAGGCCCGTACTTGTTCCACGATCCAACCTCATTAGTGGACAAATGGTTTGGGAAACCTTTTTTTTTTCTCTGAGGAAAAACTAGTAGGATTTCTTCTACGGGACGAGAATTTGGTCGGTATCGGTTAGGTTTATTACGATACCGGCAGTTGCTATAATAATCAAAAGAGAAAACAAAAAAATAAAATAAAAGTTGTGATATACCCAAAATGATATCAATAAGTGCTTTACATCGATTAAAACCAATAAAAGCAAATATGGATACTGATACCGATGTTGTTCGGTCGGTTTATGCTACATTAAATGTACACATTTAGCCCTTTTAGTTCTCTAAAATTTTAATTTTTCCCTACAAACTTCTGTTGGTTAATTAAAAAAACTTAACACTCCGGCATTAATTTTGTTAAAGCAAAGTTTAATTGAAAATGTTTTCAAAAAATTTAACGAATGCAGGCTATAAGAGAAAAACGAATATTAAAGATTAAGCAGGTTAAAGACGTTGTGAGGCATGATAATGCCTTTTTTTGTGGCGTGTTGTTTTTGAAAATCTAAATGTAAAAAAGGCACTTAGCACCAATACCGGACATTGATACAAATTAAATGGTTAATACCTTAAGCAGAAACAATAAAACCTTAGTACCTTACATTGAAACTAGGTGGAAACGATAAAGACTAACGGTCTAATTTTCTTAATTTGTAATATAGTTCTCTTTTTAATTTTGATTAGTGTCTTCCTTCATGTACGTGTTTTTTTTTTAACAAAACTCCAACATTAGTCATAATTACTTATCGCATGTCGCCAATGAAAAATATCCAACATATATATATGACTTCAAAAATTATCTGTCAAACAATAAATTCACAGTTTTACATAGAAAAAAAAAAGGGAATATTTCATATAATAGTAACCAAGTTTCAAAAGTGTTTCAATTAGGTCACTCATCCTTTTTTTGGCCCAATTAAATGACTAAACATTCAAATCGAGTCTTGTAAAATTTTGTATGTGTCAAGAATGACATGGAGGAGAAGATGTTGGAGTCAGGATTTTAAATATATGTAGATGTATTAAAAAAAGAAAATAACATGTCAATTATATTAAAAAATTAAAAAAAAATATGCTAAATCCACATCATCACTTAACGTCGGCATTAATAGATAGGAAAAAAATAAACAAAAAGCCACATTACCATAGTTACATACAAAATAGATGAAAAAACCTCTAATTTACATACTAAGTGAATGTTGAGTGACCTAATTGAGACAAAAAAAATTATTGAGTGACCTAATTGGAACACTTTTGAAAGTTGGTTACTATTTTACAAAGTTACCCCTAGAAAAAAAGGTAACTTTTATACATTTTGTATTTTCTAGGTATTTTATCCAAATGATTTGCTGTTTTATCGTATTATATTTAGGTTTTGGTTTTGGTTTTGCAACTCATGCATAGACATCTGCATTAATCCTAGCTAGTTGCAAGAGCATAATTTGAAAGAAAAATTATATTCACTCAAGTTGAACATCTAAAAGTTGCAATAATAAATTAACACAAAAAAAAGAGGAAGAAGAAACTTTCTAGTAAAATACTATACACACAACCAAATACAAAAAAAAAAAATTATTTATTTCTTTCTCTAAATAGAACCTTAATCATTTGCTAGCCCTACATCATAGTGGCATTGGTTGTCCTTCCTTCAAGGGTCACTTTGTAGCTTTATTTTTTCCTCATAACCTCCTCTTTTCCTTTCCTTTCCCAACTTTTTTTCATTGTACTTCTACTACACTACTCCAATATGTGGCTTATATTCCTCATTAAGTAACATATATCTGGTTCTTTTAACTTTTTCCGTTATTTTAAATAATTATATTAAATTAAAATAACGGAAAAACTTAAGAACATACTCTCAAATGAGCGAACAACCAATGGGGCCATTAGCTAGCTTATGTTAAGCTTATGAAGATTTGAGTCATGAACTTTAGCGTTACGTGCTTAGTTAAAATGTGCTCCGGAAACCTGATGTCCAATAATCAGGTGTGGTATCGGTAGTGACTGGGAAAGTACTAGATACCGGCACAAGGCAAAGGCCTCGGCTTCTTAAGTCTTGAAGTTTAATTCCTTCGCCGTTGTCTTCAATATTGTCGCTTATCTAAAGAGATTTAATTTTTATGTTAATGAATACAGTTTAATTTGAATTATTCTAAAAAATACATGAATGAACTAAATCCATGTATAACCTCACCTGTTGCACTTGCATATTGGCTCCATTAATTTTCATGTAGGGACTACTTAGAATCTGCATAAAACATATGGAAATTAACAAACTATATATAAACTTGATGGGTTACATATATGACTTTATATTGTAGAAATATGCATGAAAAAAATGAAATCCTACATGATTGACTTGATCGTGAAGGAGCTTGATGTATTCAATGGCTTCATGGAGAACCGATGCTGTATCAGTCTGTAAATTTAATTTATTGTTATATGCTATAACATAATCCAATTTTTCAAGACATACAAAACCATAAAGTTTAATAGAACATTAAGATTGAAAATTTATTAATACCTTTCCGAAAGGTGAGACTAATTGTTGGAGCGCAGTGACTCGATCACCAAGCTTCTCTTTTCTAACCTGTAAAACCAACCTGACTTCATTAGGGTTTATAACTTTAATTATGACAAAGAAAACAAACGTACCCAGTAAAATCACTCATATATATATATATATATATATATATATATATATAGAGTAAAGATTCGGTACAAATAGTTTTTTTGGTAAGAACTGTGAGAATCAAAGGAGGATATTTTTTTTTTATTTTTTTTTTCAAATTTTTTTTTCCCATATTGTTAAACAAGTATTATAGTATTGAAAACTAAAAAAAAAAAAAAAAAAAAAAATTGGTGTAGAGTAATTACGTGTAGAGTAATTACATAATTACTCTAGTGTAAACTAACGTATTTACCTTAATGACGTAATTACACTAAAAAAAATTTTTTTTTTAAAATTTTTTTTTGTATTATTCATCTAGAAAGAATGTTTAAGCACATGGGATAAAAAAAATTCTAAAAAAAAATATTTTTTTTTACCCCCTTTGATTCTCACAGTTCTTACAAAAAAACTATATGTATTTGATCTTTACTCTATATATATATATGATAGGGTGCCAAGAAATTACACAAAAAGTTTATGAAGATTAGGGTTTATTTAATTCTACACATATTCATTTGATTTTCTTGACAAGATAGAACAAAATATTTTATGAAGATAATTTAAACAATTTATACCTTAAATGTGGGCAATGGTGATGGCGTTTCAAGACGAGGTCGCTTAAATGTAGCAGATTCACTTGAACTTTTCTTCACTGATGATCCCATGTTGTCCCCAATTTCGTCATTTCGCGACTAAAATAAATAATTTAAACAAAGTTCTTTAATAAACCCTAATCTTGATTAACAAGAATATATCCATTAATAAGAATTTAATATTTATTGGTCGTACCTTAATGCTAGGGCATTTAGGTTTCTCTTCATATGCCTGCTTTGATGAGAAAAAATCTGCTCGGTTTATATCCAAACTCGACGGGTTACACAAAAACGCCATGCTTGGAACTTGATCAAAGTTGTTTACGCTGTTCGCTTGAATATCATAAGCAGCAGCTGGCGGTGGTGGTGGTGGTGATGATTCCTCGTCGAATAAAATTTGTAACAAACTTGAAGGGTAACCATAAGAATTACTACCAAAGTTTCCAGTGCAATCACTAGAGTTTGTGATGAAGTTTGAAGCTTGATCTTGGTCCATACCAAAACTTGATGAGTTTTGTCCACCGTTTGGTAAACCGTTCAAGATTTCGGGTAGGGTTTGACTGAAACTCTCTCCAGTTCTTCCATTACTAATAAAAATTTCAAATAAGATGAGATTCTTTTTTTTTTTTTTTTTTTTTTTTTTTTTTGCTTCATGTAATTATAAAAGAAATATATGGACCATTTGTTAGTGGAATTAAAAGTTGTTTCAATAATTGCAAAAACAAAGTTAAAGAAGAAACACAAAAGTTATTGTATACTTACACTAATAAATTAGCTTGATACCAAATATTAGTGGTTGTAGATGGTGACGACCCCATCAATTGAGAGGTGGAATCCGGCAAGATAGCGGTACCACAACAACCTGAAGACTCGTCGGTTGACCTTGTTTTCATGTTCATAAAATTGTTTTGGCAGCAGCCTCCATAGCTGCCCATATACGACGAGTTCGCGTTCGCGTTGAAGGTAGCGATTGGTGAACTCCACCAGTTTTCGCCGCATACCTCCGCCTGAAATTCTTCTGCCATAGAATTTATCCACCAATATTATATATGTCCCTCTTAGAATTTTTCTTCTTGTGTGCAATTAAACACTTAAAGAGAAAATGAGTTGAGTTATATATATATACACACATGTACATATATTATTTTACCAAGTTGTATGTGAAAAGGAGTAAACTTAAGTTTGGAATTTAGTTGACATTTGAAAGTTGTAATTAAGTCAAAATAAATTTGATATTTTATTTAAAATTTCAAAGATTGGTATCTTAGTAATAATATTTAAATAACTAATTACAAGATTATATTTTTTGGAACTTTTATTCAGTTTTTAATATCCATTTAAATAATTAAATTCCCACAAATAGCTTTATATTTATTGAATTATATAGTTAATTGAATTGGTATTATCTGTATTATTAAAATAAAGCAGGGGAATTTTGGATAGAATTTTGTTGTATTAGTTTAATTAAGTTAACCTACTTTATTAAGTGATAATAAAGTATTTCTTTTGTTATAATCACCTTTTCATCTTTATGTAATAAAAAAGTCTGAAAATTCAAGTTCCTTACGAACAAAGGGATATAAATGTGATACAAGTGCCACGTCATCTATTTTTTTTGTCGAATATTAATATATCTTTTTGTCTTTATTAAAACCTTTGGTTGAAATAAAAGTTGAAATGAAAACTCGAATAAATCTCATGTAAACGGTAGAGTCAAACCATATTTTTATTATTTAAAGTCGAAATTATGTCTCGTAAAAAGCTGATTTAATATGTTGTTCTCCTAAATTTGGATGCTTTAAGAAAAAGACGAAAGAAAATGTTCTCAATAGTGAATGAAAGACTAGATTTTTTAATAGATCATCATAATATTTTTGTTTGTATAAATTATGTGGAGTTATTATTAGATTTTATAATCGAGGAGTGAATAAGCTATAACTACTAAGGGGTTGTTTGGTTGATTAAGTGCTAAATGGTTCAGCTATGCATCAAGTCTGAATGATTCAGCTCTTACATATAGAGCCTTTTTTAGGTTGAAACAAACAGTTTGAATGCTGAACCATTCAGAGCTGAATGGTTCAGAGTCTCATTAAGAGGCTACCAAACATGCCCTAAATATTTGAAACAATATATTTTTATTTATTGATCAATACTCATCACTACAAGAAACTAAGCCTTTAGCAACGACAAGGAGCAATAGCGGTGACCCGCGTCAGAGTCGCCGCTAATACTGTCGCCGCCAATGGCGAATCTTGACCCGAAACTTCGGGGGTCGGAAGTCACCGGTTTCGAGGGTCGAAACCTTATTTACCAAAAAATTTCTATACGAATACTATATAATCGAAACCTTATATATTGTCCTCGCCCCTTAAAAGAATCGCCCTTGGTCGCCGCTAAAGGTCGATCCGTGTGCTCTTGCAAGATCTGCTCCTAACCATTGATAAAATATTGATCCAATGATTAGAATCTTCTCATTCTCAAACAAACACAATCCTCCTCAAACACATACCCATATCCTTCTCAAACACCATCAACCTTGAACTAATCACAATACAAACAAGCATGTCCAACCTCCGGCCATCATCATCTACTTCCGCCACCTGCAACCGCTGCCTGCAACCGCCACCTGCAACTTCCGGCCACCATCAACCTCCACCTGCAACTTCCAACTTTGTAATTTTAGATAGAAACATTGTAGTGTTTATTTGTATAAATCATGTAATATAATACCCATTTTAATGAGAAATAAATCGTGTTTTGTTTCATATTCAATCTCAAAAAAAGTTTCCTGCAAATTAATAGTGTTTTTGTTGGTTTGAAATTTGAAAATTCGTCTCCGACGAAGTTACCGGAAAATTCTCCAATGAGATATTAGCGACGAAACATTAGCGGCGACTGTCGCCGCAAAAGGTTGAGTCGCCGCTAATGCTCATGTTCCTTGTAGTGTATATAGATGCACATGTACTATGTACGAGTGAGTACACACTATACATGGATGATGGATGCATTACTATATTTTATAATGAATCCACAAATAGTGTATGTAGGGTTGCAAACGAACGGAACTTTCAGCGAACATGAAAAAAAAAATTTCGTTCGTTTAGTTAAACAAACGAACATGAACAGAGGTCGCGTTCGTTCGTTTACGTTCGTGAACGTTCGGTAACGTGTTCGTTTATGTTTGCTTGTGTTTGATAGTTTATTAAGGTTTTTATTTTTTATACTTTTTCATATGAGGTAAATATATGACTATATGAGATCAATAAACCTCATCCATCGCCATTCTCCAATACTAAGTATGTTTGGACAATTAGGTTATATTTTTGTAACACCTCAAAAATGTTAAAGTAATTATAGTATGGTGAAAAATAATAGATATATATATATATATATATATATATATGTGTGTGTGTGTGTGTGTGTAAGTATGAGTATGTAGGTATGCGTGAATATATCTGTAGGTATAGGTGAGTACCCCTGGTTGTAAGTAGTGCATTGATAGTTGTACATTTAACAAACATAAAAATTTATCAAGTTAGTTACTTGGGTAAATTGGTGATAGCCTAGTTGATAAAAGGGATGGGTTAAATATGAAACAATACTCATCTTGAGGGGCTGACTTTGGGAAGAATAGAAGTAGTAAACTAGTTAAGGGGTTAGAAGGGAAAATGAGGCATTTGGAAAGAAAAGAAAAAACGCAGAGAGGGAGGAGGAAGGTGGCGATAAAAGGGGGTCTTCACCTTATCCATCCATAGCTGAAAATTAGAAATAGAAATCACCTCTAATCCCCAGCATGTTCTTGAATTATTAACCATCTTGTGGTGCTAATCTCATTGGTAAGTTGTATGATTAATTTTAGTAGAGTTTGAAAGTAGTTTGGTGGGATTTCATGATTTTATTATGATAATTACTCTTGTGGCTTAGGAAAGCATGATTTTTATGTGTGATAGTGTAAAATTGATGAGATTGCATGTTAAATTGGGTATGTTAGGGCTGAATTGAGAATTGTTAAGTGGGTGTTGGAATGAAGGTTCCTGTTGACTTTTTAAAGTCAAACAAGACCTCAACACCAAGGAAACTCAATTGATTATGTATTGTTGTTAATTATAAAGGTAGATTGTAAATGCTAGTGTAGAAGGGGAGATTTTGCATCATGGGATGGTATGATAACTTGAATATATGGGAATGCACACCAAATGTATGATAAAATGCCTAGCACTTTAGAATAGGTGAAATTGTGATAAATGAATGATAAATATGATGGTAGAGGTTGTAACTATGAGATCATGTTAGTTTATCCACCTTGAACCACGAATGGTAATGGGTAAAGTATGAAAAACTAAAGTATGGATTTCCATCACTATGTAGGTGTGAAGGTAGAAGGCTCAAGTGGTCAAAAGGAGCACGGTGCACACGACAAAGATAAGTTGGTTACCACCAAATATTTAGTTTAATGAACATATTGGTCTTAATTGTTATGTATGTATTTGTTGTGGTTAAACTTGATGGAATGAAAGTAGTATGAAGTACCCTAGTGGCTACACAAGGGTGCAAAATAGTGGAATGGTATGAAATGGTAAAAGTACCCTTAACGGGTCAAAATGGTAGAAGTACCTTAACGGGCCAATATGGTAGAAGTACCCTTAACGGGTCAAAACGGTAGAAGTACCTTAACGGGTCAAAACGGTAGAATTACCCTTAACGGGTCAAATGGTAGAAACAGCTTTAACGGGTCAAATGGTGGAAGGAATGTTATATCATGGTTCAATGGATTGCTTGGTGTCCCTTGGACAAGATGATGATATTTCCTTTAGCATACTAAATGTTTGCTTTGTTTGAATTGTTAATAGGTAAAGCTCATGAGTGAAGATCAAGTCTCAAGGAAGGTCGAATCATGCACGCTCAAGTTCTTTTGGGTTGGGTACCATGTAGTAGTATGATCTTTTGAGTCATAAAAACAAGTTGTTAATGTTTGTAAATACTTTTGGGTATGGGTCAAAGATTCTCTTGGTATCAAACTTAGGCATGTCTTTTTATAAATTCAACTAATGTAGCCAAGGTTGTTTGTATGTCGCTTGGACAAGATGTTATGGGTTTATATATGTATATAAATATATGTAGTTACATATTATGTATATGTTTAAAAAAATCGAGTCTTACAATTTTAGGTGGATCTAGCTAACGTCTTAATGTATGTGAATTCAATGTTATTCAAAAGTTAACATGTCAATTTGTGTTTGTTTTCGTTCATGAACACTTCTTTGTATTCATTTGTGTTCATTAATGCCCGTTTGTATCCGTGTGCGTTCATGAATAGAGAGGTAGGGTGTAAGGAGGGTAAGATGTAGACAGTTTTACCTCTACCCCGTAGGAATAAAGAGGGTAAGATGTAGACAGCTTTACCTCTACCCCGTATGAATAGAGAGGCTGCTTCCAGTAAGACCTCCGGCTCAATAGTGGTTTTGTATCATGCCTTAGACATAAGGCACATAACACTTAGCAATCGGGACAAACCCGATTGGTGCATGTACCCCCTTGTCTTTTGGCTATCAACGTCACCACCTGATGCGTGATTAACCGTCCGTCATTTTTAACATTACTTTCACGAAGTTAGTAAAATAACGTTAAAATTAGTGTAGCCTTACTTTTGCTCCCCGATGGCCACACATATATACATTATATGCGCACAGCCATAAACGGACCATAGCTCTCACCCTCCACAACCTAATTAATCTCCAAATCAATGGTAGCCATGCATATATATGTGCAAACCACGAGCAAAATCAACCACCTTGATCGATCCGTACAAACAGAATTTGCTGTGATTGGCTCCACCGTCATCATTCTTGGGCACCTTATGCATATTCATATTTTTAGCATAACAATACAAGACGTTTTCTGATCATAGAGAAAACAATGGTGAGTGGGAGACTGAGGGTCCAAAAAATATTACACTTTGTTTCTAGTTGTCAATAAAATACTCATTGTACTCCACGAGTGACCGCCCACGTTTCCTTGTTTCACGCCACTCTTTTCTAATTAATGGGTAATTGGAAAGTCCCATGATAATTATATAATTATCAATTAATGTCCACGACTAACTACTCTGAACGTATTATATTGATGAGTAAAGTGTAACATTCGGTGCTTTGTTTAGAATGAATCATAATCCTAATTTATTCATATTAATTAACCGCTTATAACGCACCATACACTGTTTGTTTGAACTCTCACCTCTTAGATAATGTGAGACAACTTACCACCAGCTATCTCTTAAGGACACTAAAATTGTGTTATAACTGAGTCACTTAAACCACCCGTAGTGGTATGTTAAAAGGGCGTGAATGGGCAGATATCATGTCTACGAGATATATTGAATCAATATAAACCAATATCATTATAATTTTGTCTGTAATGTAATTCTTGAAATAGTCAAATAATAAAGATCCAAATTTAAGATCTGCCTAGGTATGAAATCATAAAAAATTGGCCAAAATAGAATGACACAAATAAGGCAGAGTTGAATTTTCTATTGGAATGAAAAGTTTTTGGACTAGTAATACTCCATATAACGAAAGTTGTAAAATATATTAGATACAAACAGATTTTTTGTTTGAATCAAGAATTGACAAGAAAATGGTATAAGGCAAACCTGGTGACACAAGGCCAGATTTAACAAAGACATACGATTGATTATGAGAAGACGTATTCTACAGTGGTGTATGCAATATTGCAAGGGACTTTCCAATATTCAATGTTTATATATCACTTGATACAGAAATAAATACATATCAATAAATATCAATAAATAGATATCAATAAATATCAATCTCTTCTTCCTTCATCTTTACTATATCGTTTTGCTTTCATGCTGGTTTCACCACACTTATCAATGTATATAAATTCATATAATCATATAGACAACACCATAAATTCATTAGAGTTATGACCCACGGTGGAATAGTAAATCGTCAAGTATCACAAATTTTTTATTGTATGTACGTATTGACATGCTTTTGGTAACATATCGAACCATTCCAGATATAAGATACAAATTGATAGTTATATATATAAAAGATTAGCTATGTAAACAAACCAACTCAAATATTATTTAAAGAGTTGACTTGTAGTTGGTGTTAATTGTTGAAGTTGTGAAATGGTTCGACCACTACATCAAGACTTGTATATACATGGTAAAGAATGTGAAATCCTTTAATCATTGATCCCATGGACTTAGAATAAATATATACTCGCCAAAAGTTAAAGTTTTCCTTCGACATAGAAAATTGACTTTTATTAGCATAAATTAAATTTGAGTCGTCCTCCATGCCCCACATTTCATGATTATGCAAGACAAAATTCAACATACAATATACACACAAGCGTGCGTGTGAATGTATACCGATCAACCACAAATTTTAAGACATTATAGTATTTATTGTTAGAATTAAAATATGTGGATTTATTAATTGATAAACGACATTTAGAAAAATAGTATATTCATCGATTTAATACATGTAATTGATACAAAGTATATACTAGACTTCCTAATTAATTCCTTAACAATTTCATAGACATACACACACTAATCTACCCTCAACATCCTACCTCTTTAAGAGTCTGTCGTTCACCTTCGTCAATGGGTCACCAAACACTCAGGTGAAGAGGGCTCACAACTGATGATCCTTCGCTATCGTCGTGTCTTCAATTTCTAGAACCATATATTTTTTTTTTATTATTTCTGAATGATGAACATACACTTTCGAAAATTTAAGTCTGAAATCTATCTATTGCTCACTATGTAAGATTCAAACCCGCACCCTTTTGAAAGGGATAAACAATAGTGCCACACTGCCACTATCTCAAATGACATTGACACCCCCTATTGTTTCATAAATTATCCATGGATGTTTGGAACTTTGGGTCGTCTAACGTGTGATCCTATGAGTTAAAGATAGTAAAAAAAAAAAAAAAAAGCAATAAATGTGCCTTTAAAAAGTGGTTATCCGCTATCGTTTCTAAACTCGCTTATGTTAAACTTTCATAATTCGTTTAGTTGCCACATACACACATCTAATAACATGACATCATCATTACGTCAACAATGAAAATAAAATAAAAAAAGGTGAGATATACATGTGGCGTTGTTTGGTTTAGGTTTGAAGAATGATGGAGTTGAGAGATGGGTTGGACCAACTTTTACTTTTCTTGTCTTCGTCTTCATTGTAGTGATAACAACATTGGTCATGTACAAAGTGAGCTATTTTCTTTTGGATTAATATAGCCCTCATCATCATAAATTATTGAACGATATATATTATAATTATTTTTTTAAGAAACTTTTTTTTATGTTATTCTTTTATTAATTTCAAAATAAAAGTAAAAATCATTGTGTTGTGTAATCATAAACATAATACCTAAAATTAAAATTAATACATAACTAGTTACACATTTAAATATACGATTACATAAATCAATAACCAAAGAGAGAATCATACAACGACAGTCACAATCACTAGCACGCCCGTCCAACCTCTCGTATCGATATCCAGAGCTTTCGGATGACGGACAAAACATTTCTTTCTCCTAATCCAATGCGTATTAGGCCCCGGGATCGTTTTCGTACCCTTCAACCCAACTTAGAATGTTTGGCACTGTAGCAACGTCTCCAATTCGTATTGTACCTAATTGTAGTAAAGCTATCGTATAATCATAAACATAGTTCAACTTTCTATAGTCGAATCTTCTAGATAACATGGATGATAAAATTCAAAAGCTGGAGGGTTAGAAGTCAGTGGGTTTGTAGTTGGATGATTTGCACAACTACATGATGATCGTCGACGGTATGAAGATCATGTTGGTTCAAGCAGAAACGGATCACCACCACCCATTTAATAAGAATAAATGCAGAGAAAGTGAATGAAATGGTAAAAAAAATTGGTTTGAATAAAAGATGGCGTGGTTTGAACACAAATGGTAAAGTAGTTTGTATAGAGAGTTAAATTGGTAAAAAAGAAAAATTATTTTTTTACGTTCCAAAGTAACCGCTGGGGGTGGGGAATTAAAGTTGAATTCTCAAACATATTTTTTGCCAATTGCAGTAGGGGTAGTGGGATACGCTTGATCAAATTGAGTGGATGAAAACATTATATGAGCCTTTTTTTCAGATGTTTAAACCGTCAAATTATTATAAATTTACAGATTAAATCGTTATAAACACTACAAGTTTACAAATGAAAACATTATATTAAGGACTTTACTATTATATACTAATACAAATAGTAACTTAACGGCAAACATTCACCACTTCCGTTAGCCCGTTACTATAACCGCTCCTTGCTACCAGGATTCCGTCTAAACTTCACATCCGTTTGCCCTTTACCATAACCGCTCACGAGTCACCGGATAAATACACTGTCACAAAACCGTCACGCAGACATCGCATCCCCTTCGTACAACCATCGCATTCCTAAAAACAGGCAATGGTTCGATCGCTAATCCTTGACGGCAACTATTAACTACCAACTGTCGCAAAAACTGCCATGAAACCGGCGCATCCCCTCGAACAGACACGTACCCCCTACATATTTATGCATATATACTTATTACTTTCAAACAAACAAATACACTGAGATACACAAATTTGAGAAGAAGATACAGAGAACATCGAGTACCGTTAGCAACAAAAAGAGTGCATTTTTGTTGTCGGGGTGATGGATAGTGACTTTATTCTCCGATAATAAACTCAAAACACCATAACGGAATCGACAAAGAAATCAAATACCGTTGTGACTTCACAGTTAACGAAATCGTCGAGCCGTTTGGAAAAAAATGACCAAACCACATGTCTATTGCAAACAACGTTTCCCCGTCGTTTGCCACCGTTTCTTACCCTATATAACCCCACCGCCACCAAAATCCCTAGCCATTTTATCACCCATCTTAACGTTTTCAAAATTATTTCTCTAACACCCAGCAAGTTAATTGAGTCCCTCCAAAATGGCGCCATGGAAGGACAATAACAAAATGTTCGATGATAGATGATGAAGAGTTTAGGGTTTACAGAGTTAGGTGGTTAAAAAATTGGACGACGGTGGTATTGTGGTGGCGATGGTTTGGTGGTGGTGCTGTCGTGGTGGCAGTTTCTTTGGGGTGTTGTGGTGGCAGCGACTAGGTGGTTGTCGTGGTGATATTGTGGTGTTGGCTTCTTCTCTGATGCCTATAATGCCATTTTTGAGGTATGTGTGTGCTTCTGGAAGGGGAAACTTTGAATATACAAGTTTGATTTAGAATGGTGGTATTTCTAAAGGTACAAATTGTGTTTGATGGTATTTGATGAGTTGTTTGGTGCGTCACTCACTGTTTTACATCTATCATTTTTTCAAATATTAAATCCTTTTCAAAAAGATAAAATATAAATAAAAACAACAAATCAAAAATAATATCACAAAATAATTTTAGCGGGTATAAAAATTGGACTATGATTTTTTCTTTAAATTTACTTTTAAAATGTCCGAAACGTGATATCACTTCTAATAATCAAATGTCATTCACGAGTAGCTTAGTTGCTGAATGGACCTGGGATCCCTCTTGGGTGTCTCAGGTTCGATTCCCACAAGGAATATAATGAAAAATGGTGGATGACTCCTGGCCTATGGTCACGAGTTCGAGTTCTAATCTCGCTCTGGTTTTACTAATCCTTCACCGTCATGCCTACGGGCGGGTGAGTGGTTGGGTTATCTTCGGTTTCGAAAACTGCATGGGCGGACCTGTCTACACCAGCCGCCCGAGGTACATATGAGCCCTCCATTGGGTTGGTCGTGGGGGTATGTGCATAGTGTGAGGACTCCCCTGGATAGTCGGGTAAAAATGTTTGTTGGCCGTTAAAAAAATCTTCTAGTTCAACGTAAACTAATAAATAAATGAGTCAAAGTTGTAAATTACATCTTATTGAAATAAATAACGCTCTTTTATACGTATAGAAATTGATTTCCTTATAAAGTTCTTGGAGTTATTTTTCCTTTATATGATCTCATTGTAGTAATTCTTCATTTGCAAAATTTTAATTTATTTTCTTTTTGTTTTATTCAAAAAGGGTAGAGATTAAAATAAATATACGAGAGTAAGATACTTTTAATGTAGAATACAATGTGAAATTTAGAAAGTTATATAAATATATATATGCTAGAATAACTCTAGTAGATTGATGAATATTTGTTGTGTAGTTTCAATTCACACACACTTTAAAATATGACATAGATAGATTTAAATAACAAGTAACGACATAATCAATCAATGTAAATCATTTTTTAAGCATTTGGCTTTTCCCTACTTTGGTGAGAGCCCGTAGCCTAACGTACCAATGTTATAGTCTTTACATAAAAAGACGTACGTAACGATCAACAACGAACATGCATGGTCTAACATTTTAACATTTATTTTTTGTTAGTTTACCGGTACCCGCCGCAACGCGCGGGTTGCGAAAACTTGTTGGTATGAAAAACTAACTTGTCCTTATATAAGTTAAAAATATATCAATAGTGTGAGCCCATATTACCTATTTATAACTACTAATACTTTTTTATTATAATAGTGTGAGGTGAGCCCATATTACCTTATTTTCACTATATAAGACAGAATAATACATAAATTAATATATGTATTTTTTGACTAAGAAACTTATGATGTAATATCCTTAGATTAACAAACACAACAGGAGACAGTGTTGCAAACCTCCAAGACACCCCATGCCAAATTCAATGCCTGAGAGCCAAATGCAAGCAAAATGAATTGTTAATAATACTTGAATGATTATATATATCCATATGTAAATGTACTTTATAACTTAAAATAAGTCGGAGCATTTACATTTTATATTCTCCGATTAAAAAGTTCATTTTCTTATAATAATTATTATTAACGTCCAACGTCAAAAAAAATAAAATTAATGGCCTATCAGGATGGTCGTTGGCCATCGTTGTGGTAACGATCGGACAATAGCAGCGAAACAGGGGGCTATTATTTGAAAAAAACTTTGAGGTGGACAAGGGGCTACACTACACCGTCCAGCCTAACTACCTAACATCCAGCATCCTCAATCATTACCCAATAATTTATTTATTTTTATTTTGTTTTTTATTTAAGTTCAACAAAATGAAATGCATAACATTTAATTTTATCAGTTTTTTAAAATTTAGTCTAGTTTTTAATTAATTTCGTTTTTATTTATATTCAACAAAATAAAATACATAAGATTAAATTTTATTAGTTTTTTTCTATTTTTAAAAGCCCATTTATAAAAACTCATTTATTAAGCTCAACCCAACCCCAAACCTATTTTCTTCTTCTTTCTTTCTCCTCATTCTCTCTTCTTCCTCATCCTTAACAAACACCCTTAAAACAGCAGCAACACACACAAAAGCACATGGGCCCTCCTTTTATATATGATATTTTTTTATTATCTTTTCAGCACAATAGTGCTATACAAAAAATTGGAAAAAAAATGACATTTTTAATGGGTTTTTGCTAATGCAAAAAAAAAAAAAAAAAAAAAAAAACAATGTGTTCAGGTAATTCAATAATCATGTCTAGGTAAATCACTAATCATGTTAAGAGAGTATATATGCTTTTTAACCTAATACACTACTATTACATATAAGAACCCGTTAACTATATATTTATAGATGTAGTTAGTTTGGTAAAAATCTATTTTTTTTTATAATTTGATTGGTGTTGCTAGGAACATTGATTACAAAAAGTTGCTAAGCTGGTTAGATGTAGACTATGATTCTTAGACAACAGGTAAATCTCTAGCTGATAAGTGATAATTAATCACCCCACCATACATACCTCTTAAATCAAACATCATCATCATATCATTTGATTTCATAGTAGATTTGTCTATCCCGAAAAGCACCCGAGGAATAAACTAGTTACTCTATATAGAAAAAGCAATTGGTGAATAGCTGTTTACTCATATTTTTGCATATTATGTATAACATGGATTGTGTATGCATATGTTTTTTATGTGTTGCAAACCATATGCTCTTATCATATGCATTATGTATATTTCTATGTATAATTTTGAGTAGCTTTGCTTAGTTTTAGGCTTGTATTTATTTACGTGGCAGGTGTTCGTATAGAAAATGAGCTAAATTGAGGTTAAATGATCGAGATACGAGCACATGGTGGGAACTGGATAGAAAATTAAATAAAATATATAAATTCCAGAATTATTGCCTCTTCGCTCCACGCAAAGAGGAGAGGAAGCTGGTTTCGCATGGCGCCAGTAGACATATATGAGGCCAAGACTGTTTTGTCGCTCGCGTGGCATTAGGGACGTGTGTTGGATTTTTGAGACCCGCAGAAATCTATTAAGTAGGTGATCTTGGAGATGGAATTTTGTGTTTAGAGGCCAAGATCAAGTTTATAAACAGTTTGAAGAGCATTGGTTGCAATTTTGCATGCTTGATCTCTATTCCATCACTGCAATTTGAATGCTTGCTATGTTTTCGATTTCTATCTTCTACTTTATGTGCTTGAACATGTTTTAGAGGCTAATTGTCTTAAGCCACCTAGGTTTGGTGAACTTTAAATGATGTCTTGACTTTGAATGTTTGACTTTGGCTATTTATGTTTGGAGTAAAATAGTTTTTATTATCTTGCTTAATATGATTAAGTATGCATATTTTTTTTGTTGTGATTAGTTGTTGGTAATTGGTTTTAATTGTCCTGGCATGATGAGATTCTACCTATACGTTTGTTAGAATCAGTTTAGATCGTTGATCGATAGATTTTCGGTCAATAAATCTAATTCGGGATTGCTAGGTTTGTTCTAGGTGTTGTTTGGTAATTTGAACACCCGATAGCTCAGGGTTCATTCTATTTATTCGCATCTAGTTTTTCTTAGGTATTTGGTTTATCATATAGCATTAATAATGTCATGTATCTGATAATTGTGTGATTCAGTATTGCTAGAGCGAACTATTTTTCTTTAGTACTTCATTCATTGTTTTGAATATTCTTCTTAGATCGGTTTTTAGGAACTTGAAAGTGTGGATCACACTCTTAGCTTCCTAATTCCTCTAGGATTTTACCATCTCTAGCGAGAGGTCAGTCGGATCATAAATCAAACACTTTTAATCAATTGTCATTCTTAGAAGTCATTACATTATTCTTAGGGATTCATTAGTATGAGTGGTTCTTCATTCTTATTATCATATATGTTAACATTACAATGGGGATGATAAGTAACTTGCCCAATGGTTTGTTTGATTTATATCTTACTATTTATAGCTTTCTAGTTGTTTATTTGCTCTTAGTTTAGTATTATTTTATTATTTCTAGAAAACCTAAAGATCATATTTAAAACCACCTTGTTACGTTTTAGTTGAATCTACTTTTGTTTTTGGTTGTGTCTTTAGGGTTGGATACTTGGTCATGTTTACTATTCTGTGACTGCTAATCGATAGTTCGATACACTTATTACCATGCGTGTTTAGCCTTCTAATTTCAAATATGCATTATAATAGACATCAACCTATTCAAATATTCGTTTATACAATATTCAAACAAGACAAAATAGTTATATTATACTAAATGAATACACTCTATTTCTAAAAGATAAAAACCACAACTTTGTCGAACTCATGAACGATGAACCTTCCTACAAGCAAAAGTGCAAAACCCAAAACAAGGACCAACATTTTGGGCTATATGTAAAGGTTGGTGTATTGCTAATATGGTAGGTAGTTGCTTGGGCCCAAGTTACAATTTTTTTAAAAGGTACTATTTTTTTAAATATTTATTTAAGATGGAACGTTTTATAAAATTTCGAGTATGTTATTATGATGTTCTTATTTTTATACACGTCTCATTTTATTAATTTTTGTATAAAGGGTTGTCGTAACCCATTTCACCATTCTAATAATACAATATAAATCATTATAAAATTTCGAATATACCGTTGTGGTGTTATTATTTTTATTTATGATTCGATAAAATGTTTTTTTTAAGTGAACAGGTTAAATATGATTGATTTTTTTTCGTTACATGACATACTAGCCATATATCGTCCAACCAACATTGATATCACTACCATCTACAGGTACTCATTTTTTAAGTTTTCTCGACGTTTCAGCATAATTTTTGTTGAAAATGAAGTTGTATTCGTAATAGTGTTCTTTTCTTTATTGTGACGAACCAAATTGATATTCTCTAAACATCGGTACCGACACTGACATTCTTTTTTTATAGTTTTCTCGACGTTCCAATATAACTTTTGTTAAAACAGAATTGTATCCGTAATAGAGTATTTTCTTGACATCGTAAGCTATATGAGTGTTGGTACTATACCGTCAATAATAGTAATCAGTTTTATTTTTGGATCGACGTAAAACACTTGTCAATTGCTATATCGAGTGTTGGTATCGTATTAGTTCTATAACGAACCAAACGATAACCCATCACGTAGTGCGGGGATTCCTAATAGGTTTTTTTTATATATTTTACTTAGGGCCATTAATAAGAAAAATTATATTATATATACATACAATTATCAACTTAACGTTAAGTTAACGGCACTTGAATTCCGTCATTCCTTCCGTCTCCACGTCAAGCAATTGAACTTACGTCATTCTGCGTCATATTATTTTCTGTCTCTGCTCATCAACCATCGGCTTGCAACATTTAAAGAACCGCCACGGCAACATTACTAACACCGTCTACGGTTACTAACGGTGGCGGTTACTAACGGTGGCGGTTTATGGCGATATTAAACTGTAATCACACCAAATCAACGCATCATTTTGTTGTGTATATAATACCCTAAATCACATCCGTAATAGTGTTACGAAGTCTTTGAAAACGAAAGTTCATCAAAAGTGGTGTTACAGCCTCACGGTTGTTGGATTGGATTTTAGTAGATGATCGAACCCGATTTCGTGATGATGGTGATTGTATCATATCACAACGTCGGAGACTCGCCTGAGCCATCGATGTAGCGTTACCACCAGCAAACTTTCATCATTGATAATACGGTGAAGAAACAGAGAGGGGAAAGGGAGACCATTTACCAAGCCAAGGTGGCGGTGGTGGGACAATCCATCTAGAGTTTAGTGAGAGGGAGAGATAAAAAGAGTGAGATACAGAGACAGAGAGGCGGGGGCATTGAAAATGTGTTTCTTTTAATTTTCAAGATCACAAATTGTCCTTATTAGTTACTCTCTTTTTTTTAACGGGTTGAAATTTAAAAATTGAATGGTTTTATTATTATTATTATATTTTAATAAAAGGGTTATTGGATTTTAATAATCCAAACTTTTATCTATTAGCCGACAATAATCTGTATTTCAAATATCCCCAACAACGATCCCAACTTTCAACGTATTGGCCGACAATAAACCTTTGTTAACTAAGAACTAACTTAGTTAGTGGATGATGACGTGAACGTTAATGTGGCATGCCCATGCTAACGTGGATGATGACGGGGCATGTCATGTCAGCGTCCAAGTCATCATCCATGCCAGCATGGGCTTGCCATGTCAGCATCCACGTCATCATCCATAGTACTCAGTTAACAAAGGTTCATTATCGACCAATGCGTTGAAAGTTGGATCGTTTCTAAATTTTTTGCAACATGTTAAATTTTTCCAACATATTGTTCGTAACCTAACAAACCGACCAATTTATACCTAACAATATTGACAATTCCAAACGAATTCATGTGGTGTAGCACTTCATATGTTTTCCAAATTACTATTTTAATTATATGGTATTTAACTTTTAAAGATGTCATCTGTTATGAGTTTGAAGAGTCGAGTCATTCGAGAGAGAATAGAGGACAACAAAACATTTTTCATTTTCTATGAAGACGAAGAATATGTACATCATCAAATATGTCAATTCAAATGCATATACTAATAGTAAGTTTTTTATTGTTTTCACCACGAAAAAGGTTTTTTTACTACTCAACAAACTATTCTGATACTTTTCCAAGAGCTATTGATATATCTTATTTTTCGTTATTATTATTTACTTTTTGTTATATTTTTATTACTGCTAAAATTTAGCATCATTACTTTTTTCAACAACTATTATTATTTCTTTAACTTTTTATAGACTTACTAATTTCCACATCTCATATAGTAAAATTATGGACATATAGAATAGTATCTCGCAGCAACGCGCGTGTTAACGCCAACTCGTTAATCACAATTCACAAATAGATATGAACGTAAACATTAATTGTTTATTTACTAGACGAACATTTTGATTCCTTTGGTGCATAGTGTTATGAACTGTGGAAATACGTAATTATGTATAGTTTTAAATCAAAGTTTTATCAATGAATCCAAACATCTCACAACTATTTATAAAATAATTTCTAAACATCCTAATGAGCTCCTACCCATATCTTACACTAGGCCTTGGTTACCAAGAAAAACAATACTAAGAATGCACATTAGTTGTTTTTCTTGTTACCCGAATGTACAATAGAATAACAACAACACAAGCCATTACATATCCTCCGATTATAACATCGGCACCGGCTTTCGACTTGTTTGTTTTATGATGCCCATGCACCTGTTTGATTCCAGGATAAGGTGCTCCTCCACTTCCCATTATATCAACACTTGAATGAGTGCTAGAAAGCGATGAATTTGGCGGTTGGCTTGGGCCGACAACCACATGAACAATCCCGCACTCTAAGCGACTAGTTGCGTTGGTTTTTGTTAAGAACATAACCAATGTTGTAATGAAAAGAAGCAGCCTTACACAACCCATATCAAATATATGAAATATTATTTGTATGTAGGTTCACATTTCGTCCTTAATGGTGCCATTTATAAGTGAGACGATGGGTGTTTAGGTCTTGCGGGGTGTGCTCATTTTTCTAAGGTTGGTAGTCTTTATCTTTGACTATTGAAAGTGACTTGTGAAAGCTTCCAAGGAAATTAATATATATGTGTTGGCAAAATTTAACGTGGGGAGGTTGTATATGCTATAGTATATAGAATGGTGTTATTTTAATGATTTTTGAGAATAACTTTACGGAGGTGATTCAAATTAAGTTGATAAACACGTATTTGAACCGTTAAAATTAAAATATTTGAGATAAACAGGGCTTTGAACCGTATGAAATAACAGTCAGACCGATATTCCTCAAATTTAGTGATTTTTTCATTCATTTCAATTTGGTTTTTTTTTTTTTTTTTTAACTGCCAAAAACTATATATAAAGACCCAGCAAGAAGCTGGAAAAACGAAACATACAACCCCAAACACTAAAAACGACAATTACAGAAGATCTATAACATCAAACATAGACCATATTTCAATTTGGTTTTAATTATAAGAGGGGTAACTCTGGATGTCATCTATTTAGTTATTTAACTTTATTATATTCATTCTCAAAATTTAGCAAGGGGATGTTTGGTTGGTTAAGTGCTAAATCAGTAGGAGGTTTGAATGGTTAAGAGGCTCTGAATGATTAAGTGCTGAATGGTTCAGCTATGCACCAAGTCTTAATGGTTCAGTTTTTAACCATTCCATTTAGAGCTTTTTTTAGGTTGAAACAAACAGTCTGAATGCTGAACCATTCAGATATGAATGGTTCAGAGCCTCATTAAGATGCTACCAAACAGGCCCTTAGATTTTCAAAATAAAAAGGGTTGATGCAATTGTTTTCTTATTCAGAAATTTGTCACTTTTCAAAATAAAAAGGCTTGATGCAATTGTTTTGTTATACAAAAAATTGTCACTTTTCAAAATAAAAAGGCTTGATGCAATTGTTTTCTTATTCAGAAATTTGTCACTTTTCAAAATAAAAAGGGTTCGGGTTTTTTTTTTTTTTTTTTTGAGCCGAGCTCGGGTAGCTCCCTAGTGGCTCGGCTTGTTTTCACTCCTAGAAGAATATGCAACTATTTTAAACCGGTTCATCCCGTATAGTAGACTATGCAATCTAGAATGAAGAATGAGATCGAGTTTGGAAAGAAAAAGATCAAGGTTAAAAAGAGAAGGGTCAATGAAGATCTTGATTTTGGATCAAGAAAGTGATGATGATTATTTGATGTTGAGTCTAGGTTCCCAATTCAAATGGTCTAATGTTATGGTTCTCTAAATTTAGCAATGCTATTTCTTCCAAGAAACCTGTAAGTGATTCACTTTAACTTCATAGGCTTTGTCAATTAAACCCAATCCACAGCCTAGTTTTCCATTAAGAATGGCTTTGCATATTTTAACCCCTTTTAACTGAATCCGCTTTATAGCTTCTAATCAACTTTTAAACTAAACATAACCTTATCATATATGTCTAAAAATTAATAGAAAAAGTTATACGTGCCATATTTCTAAACATACCATAACTTTTATCACAAATATTCTATAAAATACTTAAAAATATCATGATTACTAGTTAGTCTCACAAATATAACATGGCTAATGTCATGTGGCCTAAATCAATTTAATAACATCAAATAGCACTTCTTGAACATGCTCAGCAACAAGAACTTTACCATGAGTCCCCTGTAAATTAAAGTACATAAAGACATAATATCAATAACTAATTTATATTATATATATAATTTGTAAAATCTATGGCAAAAGATGTACCTCAATGCATGAAGTAACAAGAACAGCCCCTTTGGTAGTGATAACATTTGTATCAATAAGTTGAATCCCGTGCAAACTCATTGCCTCGATTAGTTTTGTAAACCCTCCTATTTTCTTCGCGAAAACTATCTTCATCCACAACTTATTCTCATCAATACGAGTCACTGTCACTTCCGACTATATCATGAAAACAACAAGTTAGTCATAATCATACTTATGAAACAATAAATTATTCACGTGATAAGTATTTCCATCAACAGTGGTACATTGTTTTGCAATATACCACTGTTGACTGAACTTAATTTAAAATCTAACCTCTATGCCCCATTTTTTCATGTTTTCCACAGGATGGATTTGGATAACATCAAAAGATGGTTCATGTGGCATTTGTGCTTCCATTTCAAGAAGTTCGTTACTTAGATTTGTGACAGAAATTTTAAGCTCCTTGATGTAATCGATGGCATCGGTTATGATCGTTTCTTTGTTCATCTGAAATTAAAAAAAAAAATCCCTTTTATAAACGGCTAAATAAGCATATATAATAATAGTATCCAAACAAACAAACTAAAGATATTGTTGTGAATCATTGCATTTGTTATCTTGGGAACAACAGATCGCAGTTCGAGCATCCTGGACTTGAGCTTTTCGCGCCTTTTTCTTTCGGCTTTGAGGTTCTTGGACTTGTATTTTCCATCATGATCATGATCATTATCATCTTCATTTTCATCATAATGCTGCCTCCTGTTTCTGCAAACACTCCCGAGACAGCTGTCGGTTTCTTCCACCACAGACGACAAATCCTCGAAAAGATTAGAAAACTCCATGGCAGAATCTGTCAAGAGCATTCTTAGTTTCAGATTATGAGGAATGAAGGGTGGCAAAGGTTGCATTTTTATAGGGAGAGTATGTAAGAATTTGATGAGAAAATTTGTTATGCAACAGTTCACAAGAGTAACATTTGGGGGGGGGGGGGGGGGGGGGGGAATCTTCTTGTTATTGGTCAAAATTTTGTGGGATGTTAGGAAGCTCAAATCTTGCCCTCATAAGTAATGAGTGAGGGTCAAAGTGGATCAAATCATATCACTTTTTTTATGAAATTAAATTTAATCTAATTTAGTTTGTTATACCAACATCATTGATGGTGTGTTGGGTATTTATATATATGTTGAAAAAAATAATATTATTTGAAAAAAATAATATGTGTTGGGTAGAATAATATCATTGAGCTCAGTCTTGGGAACTTCAGGATCATATCCTCCACAACAGTGGGGTCATTGGACTAGACCCAGACTATCAACAGGCGCTCGAACGCTTAAATGTCTATCTCCCGGACTTTGATATTGGCGGTTTTTCTAATAAGGACACCGCCCCCCCAAAGCCACAAAAAACTTTGGCGAATGCTCTTTTTAGCAAAACTGCTCAGAGCCTGGGAGAAGTTTTTGAGTTGTCCACTCGCCAGAAGGCGGTGATTGAATGCCTAAAGGGCCCTCATGCTCAGGATTTTTTGACCGTTATCCCGATTGAGGGTTTGGGTCAATGCATGTCTGCAGTAGAGTACAGGGCTATACTCAAGTACCGATTGATGATCCCTATGTACCCGGAAGATGAAACATGTCTCATCTGCCGTAAAACTTGCATGGATAAATACGGGGAGCATGCAATTCATTGCAAGGAGCTCCCTGGTTTCAAATATCGGCATGACTGGGTGAGGGACGTTTTGTGGGATATCTTGAGAAGAGCTGGGATCTCTGCCAAAAAGGAGGCCCCTGTAAACTTTCTCACAGACCCCACTGAAGGGAGATCCACCCTGCGACCCGCAGATCTGCTTGTCTTTGGTTGGGAGAGGGGGAAACATGCCTGTGTGGACCTCACCGGGGTATCTTCGCTGGTTGGGTTAAGGGAAACAGGGTTCGTAGCTGGGCAAGCATCAAGAAAGGCGGAATCAAAGAAAGTAGATAAACACGCTAAAGCTTGTGCAGATAACCAACATGTCTTTATCCCTCTGGCCTTCGACACCTTTGGCTCTCTGGCGCCAGAAGCTATTCGTTTCTTGACCAGGGTCCAACGGGTCGTCCACAGCAATGTTTCATCCCCAGGGGGACAAGGTTTTGTCTTTAGTAGACTAGGGTTTGCAATTCAAAAGGGGGGTGGCGGCGCAGCTTGTTGCCCGTCTACCTGCTATTATGATGTAACTTTCGTATTTTGTTTTAATGAAAACCATTAATAAATTATAGAATTTACTCAGCTTGCTTGTGTAGTTTACTTTCATGCTAGAATGTAACTTTTTGTTATTAATATTGTACAATTTAATTCAATAAGTCAGGTTCACTTGCAATATCCACTGAATTTCTTTTACCTTCTCAATAAAAACTTTGACCTTTCTATTCGTTCACCAAATTTTGAGCAATTTTAACCGCTTTCTTGTCCACGACCTTTTCTTTTAACTTTGGAATCAGATTGCGTAGGGAGTCGTTGCTTTTTTAAATAATGACATAAATATATTTATATATAGGAATACTGTTAAAACAAATAATTTTTACTTCTTTGTTATTGGTTGTTAAACGTACCGGTGTGTACTACCATTTCACAAAGGGCCTGTTTGATTTTGCAAGTACACTTATGACCAAGACAATGTTCGTAGAAGATAAAAGAATATTCTATATTTAACTTGATGTATGATTAGTTATTTTTAGAAATGTGTATAAAGTATTTACTGACATAGAAAAATAGAGGTGTTAAAAGTTATATTAAAACAAGTACAACTACATGAGTCTTAAAAAAAATGCTTTTTATAAATAATTAAACATTGAAAATAAACGTTAAGTACTACTAAGGAATGTACTCGCCTCAAAGACCATTAATGTGTTCTAGGATCAATGTCAAGGTATGACATGAGTCATGAGAAGTTCATAGTGAAGCGTCTAGGTGGAGCACCTCAAGATGACACTAGGTGTAACCTTCCAACGACCAAAAGTCTCCATCTAGGTAACAAAAAACATAGTCGTGAACTACTTCTAGACAAAACAGACAATAATGAATTGATATGATGAGCATACATCTACTCATGCGTTGCGGGATATTCCTAGTACACTTGAAAGTTTTAATAGATAATTATGAAATTGAAATAGATACTATGATAGCCAAATTTTCAACATGCAATTTGAACCAAAGGTATCCACTTAGCATAATGAACCTTTTCTTTCTATGTGCTCTAAAGAATTGTCTATGGATGCAAAGAAATCTGAACACTTAACCATAACCCACAACATTTAGGTGATTCTCTCTCCGATTACCTGCTAAACTAATCTAATACTTGTTTACTTGGACCGAACCTGTTAACACACTAGATTATCTAAGAAAATATGATAAATAGCACTTTGAAATTGTTACAAACTTTTGAACCTTTTAAGAATACATAATTTTAGCATTATCCTTGAGTATATAGATTTTAAGTAATTATTTGGGGACTTTGAGATCAAGTTTCTAAGAATACGGGGTGTGGGTCGGTATGGAGCATCGGTGAGGTGATGTGATGTGGAATGGTGCCCCGTCGGTATACCCCCCCCCCCCCCCCCCCCCCCCCCCGATGATCGGCACAATCGGTGAAAACACACTGAGCTCACCGTTCCTTAAATCCATTTTCCAAGAATTGTATTTTGTCTTTTTCTATTTTAAAAGGAGATGGGAAGGGGGAAGAAGGGGAAACTATTTCCCCTAAAAGGGGGAGGAGAATGGGGGAAATGACGTGGCGCTGATGTGGACAAGGGAGAGGGAAGGGGACCACACCCCATATAGTCTAATAATAGAAATCCAATGGCTAATTCTTAGCTTTAAAAGTTAATAAATATGGGTCCCAATTATCCTAACCTCGTGCAAATCCGTAAATATGACATGTAAGAAGAACATGTATACGGTACAATTATACAATCGCATAAAATAAGATTATCATAATCAATCTCAAAATCGACATATTTTGGTGGGTTTTTAACTTCACTACTTAGAGCGCACACAATGTGGGAATTTTACTCGTCCGATTCCTACGTGTCCTAGTCCGCTGACCACCTCTCTCGTCCTGTAACATTGTAGCCCTTGTCCGGTAGTCCATATCTCAATCGGACTTCTTGAGTGGGACCCCCACTCTCTCTCTCTCTCACACACATATGATTTTTAATGGAAAGGGAAAGTGACCGTTCTTTAAGAAGGTCTGTAAACTTAACGAGACGTTAGATACGGTTTGTGGACACAAGAAAAAAAATTAAGCCAGGCCAGGTTGGTGGAAATTAGGGTTTTAGCTCATAAAACTTAAAAACAAAACAGATTAATATTATTATTATTGCCGTTGGACTTAACTTCAATAGTAATATTGCTCCTAGTGTGAACTGTGAAGTGGCTGCTTAATTTCACATCTCTGAAACATGTCCACCATTACTCGGCTCTTCCGCACCTTCTCCACATCTGCCGCCACATCACCACCCAAATCCATCTACGACGACCTCTACCATGAACGTAACCTCAAAAGGCTCGTTCACAAATTCAAAAAATATTCCGAGTCCCCTTTATTCCGTAAACATGCCAACGTTTACCACAACACAGTCCGCCGTCTAGCCTCAGCCAAGAAACACAAATGGGTCGAAGAAATATTAGAAGACCAGAAACAATACAATGATATTTCCAAAGAAGGGTTTGCAGCTCGGTTAATATCTCTGTATGGGAAAGCAGCCATGTTTGATCATGCCTCCAAGGTGTTCGACGAAATGCCTGACAGAAACTGTGGCCAGACTGTTAAATCTTTTAATGCACTTCTTGGGGCGTGTGTTAATGCCAAGAAGTTTGATAAGGTTGATGGGTTGTTTAGAGAGTTGCCTGGGAAGATATCGGTTAGTCCGGATGTTGTTTCGTATAATATTGTGATGAAGGCTTATTGTGAGATGGGTTTGTTTGATTCTGCTAGTTCTGTGTTTGATGAGATTGGAAGGAATGGGTGTGAGCCTGATTTGATTAGTTTTAATACTTTGCTTCATGGGTTTTATAGCAATGGGAGGTTTCTTGATGGGGAGAAGCTTTGGGTTAAGATGATGAATACTAGTGTTTCGCCTGATCTGAGAACCTATAATGCTAGGTTGGTCGGGTTGGGATCTGAGAAGAAAGGGATCGAAGCGGTTGAACTGTTTAACGAGTTATGTTCTAAGAACCTCAAACCTGATGTGTTTAGCTATAACGCTATAATCAATGGCTTCTGCAATGAGGGAAACTTGCAGGAAGTAAAGAAGTGGTATGCTAAATTGGTGGAAAGTGATTCTGCTCCTAATAAAGCAACGTTTGTGACTCTGATTCCATTTGCCTGCAAACTGTCGGAGTTAGATTGGGCTGTTGAGCTTTTCAAACGAAGTTTGGAACAGAAGTGTCTGGTGGATCCGAATGTCATGCAACTCGTGGTTGATGGATTGGTTAAGGAGTCGAGAATTGAAGAAGCTAAGCAACTTGTGGAGATTGGAAACTCAAATAAGTTTAGATGCTACAATCTGACCGTCCCTGCAGAGGAGTAATGTATGAACTTTGGTTTTTAGACGTTTTCAAGATTATGGTGATCACGAAAGAATTTCATAAATGCAAGTGATTTGGTTTTTAGTTCGGTTTACTATTAGGTTTTCGTATCAGGGGTGTCCTGAATCTTACTGTTTTCATAAATATGGAACTGTATTTGGGTTGCCAAAAGAATGCTATATCTTTGAGACTTTGAGCTTATTTGCTTCCTTTAATTCTGTATTAGGTGTTTTTTGGTTCTTTTCAGCTGTGGTAAGATACTGAATAATAGTTTTGTGATATGCATACTGAACACAGACCAAATTTTATTTATCTTAAATTTTATTTACCAAAAGATGTAGGAACAATAAGTGCATTTTTTTAATAAAATACTACATATCATTTCAAAAATAGATTGTTTTCAAGAATAAAATACAGGCGAATATCATTGTAAGATTAACTTTAAGCTAATGAATTTAGCTTCTTTTCAAGCACTTTGGCGCGTCTAAGAGCATCCAAAGCCTCTGCTTGCTTTCCTGCACGTTTCAAATTTAAAGCCTTAACCTTCTCGGCCTTGATCTGTTCTTCCAGCTCTGTGGTCTCACTCTTGTTGACCACCGTTTTAGCTTTGACGGGCTCAGCCTGAATCTTGTTGGCAACAGGTCTAGTCCTAACCGGCTCAGTCTTCTCAGGTGAAGACTGAGCAAGAGGGCCTTCTATTCCTACTTCTCTAAGAGCAGATAAAAGTTGAGGATCGAGAAGATCCTCAATACTAACATCATCAACATGTTCTGCCGGTTTGGTCAACTCATTAGCGGCTTCTAGTTGACTTTCAAGATTCTTGGCCAATTCAAACTCTGCATCTGCTTCCTCATGTCTGCCTTCCCTTCTCAACTTTAGTGCTTGCCTCTTGTGGCTTAAAGATTGTTGCTGTAACTTAAAACGTTCACGAGATGACAGTTTAGGTGGAGAATCATCGCTTTCTTCCTTCTTTGCCACTTTACTAGTGCTCGGGACCGGGGTTTTATCCCCTGTATGCAAGTCCGGTGATTTATTAGGTGATTTATTAGGCACATCCGTACTCTCTTTTTCTAGAAGTTTAGCCTGTTTTAACTCCTCCTTAGCTTCTGCTATCTTCCCTTCCCTTTTCAAGCTGAGCGCTTTTCTTTTGTGAGCCAAGATTTGCTGTTGGACTGAAATTGACTCAGTTACTCCAACTTGAGGCTTTTCATGTTCAGAATCGTCACCAATGGTACTCTTTGATCCAGAAGATTCTTCCTTGATTCCCACTCGAGGTTTTTCATGTTCAAAAACGTCACCAATGGTACTCTTTGATCCAGAAGATTCTTCCTTGATTCCCGCTCGAGGTTTTTCATGTACAAAAACCTCACTAACAACTGTTTTTTCAGGTGAATTGTTGACCATAATCGTTTCTTGACTTGGTGTTTCCATTTCTTCCAATTGGGCTTCTAAATCTTTTGTAGCTTTTAAAACCTCTTCGGCTTCATCAAGATTCCCTTGGCGTCTCAGAGCCAGGGACTTCCTTTTTAGGGCTAAAAGCTCCCTTTGAATCTCGGCTTTACTTTTCTTTGGTGCCGCATTTTGTTGTTTTGGTGGTGCAGGTAAAATTGGTTCTTGACTTGGTGTTTCAATCTCTTCCAACTGAGCTTCTAAATCTTTTGTAGCTTTTAAAACCTCTTCAGCCTCATCAACATTTCCTTGGCGTCTCAGAGCCAGGGACTTTCTTTTTAGGGCTAAAAGTTCCCTTTGAATCTCGGCTTTACTTTTCTTTGGTGCCACATTTTGTTGTTTTGGTGGTGCAACCTCTGCAGGCCCGTCATCTTGCCAACCTAAATTCTCCAGCAGTGCAAGATATGATGGATCATTCATATCTGTGTCTGTCACATCCTCTTCTAGATCTTCAACAACATCCATTATTGGTGCAGACACGTCGGTGTGCCTCGTGCTAGTGGGTTTCACTTTAGGCATGTTGACTTTCGAACCACTTTCCAATTCTTCAAGTCGCTGTTCGAGAGCTTTCCCTTTCGCTAATTCTTGATCCGCCTCGTCCACTTTCCCTTCCCTCCTTAAAGCAAGTGCTTTCTTCTTCAAAGCAAGAAGCTCTCTTTGAATTTCTAACTTGCTTTTTGATGCCAATTTATGGTCGATGTCAAGTTTCGGTTTTGAAAGCGAGACATCATCATTTTCTCGAGTGTCATGGGTCCCACCAGCCTCGGCTTCAAGCAGTTTCGCCTTTCTTAGCAAGGCAAGTGCCTCTGCGGTATTACCAGCTCGTTTTTTATCGAGTGCTTCTCGTTTTATAGACTGTATTTCACTTAAAAGTGACTCTTTATCAACAGCATCATGATCTTCACTCCACCCTAAAGATTGCAAAGCAGCCGACATTTCAGGGTCGTCCATATCATCTTCGGTGACTTCAAAGTTACCATCTAGGTGGGGCCCATCATCCATGCGAAGAAGATGATCAAAGTCAAAGTTAGGATTCCGGTCATTCCCATGTGCTAGAATATCTTGTTTATCGATATCCATGCTACGAATCAACGAGGTGAATTCATCATCTGAATCTTCATCATCACCTAACAATTCTTGCTCTTCAATTTGCTTTTCAAGTATTTTAGCTCTCTTCAATTCTTCTTTAGCTTCGGTAAGCTTCCCTTCACGTTTAAGAGCGAGTGCGTTTTTCTTAATAGCAACGACTTCAGATCGGTCAATACTAACAATACCCTTTTCAGGTTGGCTAGTCTTTGGAGAAACTTCCTTAAGCAGGGTTGATAATTCGCCCTCTAAAGTCATACTTACGGGCTTTTTATCAGCATCATGAAGATCAAGATCTGACCATCCAAGTTCTCTGAGTTCACTAACAAGATCGTCTTTGTCTTTCGGTTTTTTCTCATCTGCAACTTTTGAGTTCTCATTTGCACTGGTGGATGAAATAGCTTTCTTCCGGTTTTTTCTCAATTCGATCTCTAAGGCTGCAGCTTGTCTTTCAAGTTCTTTTCCTCTTTTGAAAGCTCTCAAGGCTTCGTCAGGTTTTTTTTCCGCTTTTAAAACTTTATACTTATTCTTTTCCTCTATGGCTCGTTGTCTCAGTTCTTCTGGAGTAGTTGACTCAAGGTCAAACTCCATGTCGCTGTTCGAAGCTGATGCACTTGTAGCTCGTTGGATACTTGGAACTGACTCCTTATCTAATGAAACTGATCCATTAACGCTGGCATCATCCTCATTATCAGCTGCAAGTTTTGAAGCCCCTGCAAATTAAGCAAAATACAGTATTTTTCAGCAAGTGTAATGCCAGTCAAAATTTTCTAGCAAATACCAGAGATTACATCAGTTATAAATTTTATAATGTATTAAGAATGCCAAACAGAATCAATGTAAATATTAACCTTCACCTTTTCTGGATTTATTCTTGTGACCATATCGCATTTCAAAGCGTGCCGCTTCCTCTAAAGTCTTACAGGGGTCACAAATACGAACAGGCGATTCACCTTGTCCTCGTAAGTACATTCTTTGCTGGGTACAGCTGCCACAGAACAAGCCCCCACATCTTCGGCAATGATGCTGCAAAGCCATATGTAAACAAGTTATCAGAAGAAAAACAAGCAATGTGCAAATTGTACAGTATAATATACTTAGTTAATGACCCTAACGACGTGCGCCTAGGTGCCTAAGCGAGGCACACAGGAAGGCATACTGAACTGGAGAAAAAACTGGCCTGAACCAGCAAAAAAAAAAACCTATCTGAACCGACCAACAAAGGTTTCAAACTGCCTGAACCAGCCAAAAACTAGTCCAAAGAAGCCAAAAACCAGTCTAAAACAACTAAAAATAGCCTAGAGCGGACATGTGCCTTGAGCCTTTAACTACCTAGATAATGTATAACATTAACGGCAAAATATGTACACATTCCCTTATAAACTAATAGACAATAACAGATATCAAAGTGAAAGATACATTTGTAAAAAGTAAAAGAACCAAGAACTTGTTAATCTCATCTACTGCTACGTAATGCTTTCAACTTTGTAAGGGGAGTATATAGTTCCCAAATAGGTCATTAGGTCCGTCATATATTCACTTAATATCCAGTTACTATTAACACATCCTAAGTAGAATCCCATCCTAATTCTTTCTGAAATTGTTGTGGAGTGCATCCAAGTTTAATAAGAATATAAGATCACAATATAAGTAATAAATTGTTAAACCTAATGATCATCGATACTAACAGTAATAGTTAAACCTAAAGAGCCAATTGTACGTAATAGATTTTGAGACCTAAACAGAGCAGTGCATCAGATCCTTGAACAAGTTTAATCCAATTAGTTTTTTTCTAGATAATCTAACGCAGTTATAACTATACTTCAAATATTTGGAGGTTAAATTAGGATCGTAGTTAGTTAACTGATTTTATAATAGCGTTTCTACTTATATTAAACTATTACAACAAAGTCGGATCGGGTTAACAGCAAAACGGATCCTACTTATATCAAAACTTGAACAATCAATAGTGATGGATTGAAGCCAAATTAAAACAGAGGTTTAGAAAATCGTAAAAAAAAGAAAAGAAAACCTTGCGATTGATGAAGGTGAACTGAGAAGAACATCCTTGACAGTGAGAAGCATCGATCACCCAATTATTTCCTCGTAGCGATGGTTTAGGAGGCAATCCGATCTTCTCCAACATCTTTATCCAGATTATTAGATTCAAACTTCCTAACCAAAAGCTGATTTGGTTTCAACAAATGCAAGTCGTCGATGATTTTTGGTGTTATAAACAGCAAATCAGACTCTTTTTTTGTTTGTGATTGTTAATGGATCAGCCCATGCTTCTTCATTCACATAAATATTAGGGCTTCAAATTAAGCCCATTCTATCGTTAGCTCATCGGGTTGGGCCGGTCCCAGTTTTATCTTTTTTTTTTTTTTTTTTTTTTTTTTTTTTTTTTGAACATCCGAACGAAGCATTTTATTAACATTCACCCAAAGTTACAAACGAAACGATAACGAAACGTTACCCCAAGCACATTAAGCCAGTGGCTACCTGGGGACACCAAACTGATACATACTCATGAAAAAGACAAAATCACATGGTACCCTGATGTGTTGCAAAACACATCTCTTTTCCTATGTATTTTGTATATTATTTGGTCAAGTTTTTATTCGTTTCGTGTTGTTTTTATTATGTATTTATTTATCTTATTATTTTATAGGTGTTTGGAGAAAATGAGCGCAAAATGAAAGAATTTTAATAGAGACACCGACACTTGAGAACCAGTATTCATGGGCGTTGGAGCGTAAATGAAGAATTTTGGTCGAGCTAAGAACACCCGAGATACGAGCTTGGTGTATACTACTACTACTAATAATAATAATAATAATAATAACTTAAAAAAAAGGTGAATGTGTAATATGTGGTCTGCGAGCCTTGGGCCAATCAAAGCCAAATAAAAAAAAAATAAAAAAATAAAACCCTAAACTATACTAAAAAATAGTAAAGGAGGCGGCACATTAATATCACAAAAACATATATATATTCTTGGTAGACAGCCGCAAAAGAGAGAACGCAGCAGAGGACAAAAAAAAAATCATCTTTTATATTTTCGAAGACATCATCTTGACAGAGCATTATTAGTGTGGTCAAAACAATATTTGAAGCATTTGGGGGCACACCTTGAGGTTTGGAGGCTTGGGTTGAAGACACAAAACGTTTGGGTTTAATTTTTATACTCTTTTATATTTTTTTTTACCCTAGTTTTGTGTGCTTTAATTTTATTCAAACCATGTTTAGTACTAAAAATTATTGTGTTTTATATTTGAATATTATGAGTAGCTAAACATTAACGCTACCTAGGTCATATTGATGATTACTTTTTGACTTTTAACGTTCGGTTTTGGATAATATAATTTTGGCTTAATGTTTTGGTAAAATATTTATGTGTTGTTGATAAAAATGCGTATGAATACTTTTAGTAATCGGTTTGCTTGATTGTTGCTTTGCGTTTTTCTCTAGTTTGTTACTTTAGTAGTTTCAATATCTAGAGTTTTACGTGATTTTCCATAGACTTTGTGTTAGTGGTTAATCTAGTGGTTTCTTGTCTTAGATAACCCTATTAGCAACCTTGTAAGCCTTTGAAATTAGTGTTTTGCCACTCTTGAGACCGGGAGGAGATAGAGTGTCGGTTTGTCTAGTTCTTAGGTTTTGGGTATAGGTGAGACCGGGAGGAGATCCTTACTTATTTACCTTAGTTTCCCTAGCAAATTCGAGTTTTTGTCAACAACCTTAGATAACTCCTTCACACTTCTGGGTGTGTTGAGATTAGCGAGACCGGGAGGTGAGCGAGTCTTTTGAGTACCTTAGCATTCCCTAGTGAGGTGAGACCGGGAGGTGATCTAGCATTCTTTAGGGCTTTCTTGAGTCAGGCGTATTTTTAGGAACCCGGTAGCCATTCCATTATCCATTACCGAGCGTTGTGAGTTGCGGGTAGGATTCTAGACCTAGGTAGTTGTTTTCCATAATATCTGAGTTCCTCTCTAGTTTTCGAGCTGACTGTTTTGCTTCCTGATTCTGTTTGTGTCTGTCTTAGTAGATTTAATTACTTTATTTATTTATTTAGTTTAAAAAATAATTTTCTCAAAAACCAATTTAATAGGCTAGGAGTCGACAGAGGTTTAGTACCGAGAGTCGCCATATTGTGTCTACGGTTCGATATTCCGGACTTACTTGCTCTGCTACACTGCGACCGGTACACTTGCCGTTAGTGTGTGGTTTTGTAGGTTTTTCCATTTTTAAAACTTGACCGATTTATTTACTACACATTTCACACATCATACCCATATCCCAAACTAACTAGCCATTATCAAAAGCCATAGACTCGAACCACCTGTTTATATCCAAATCCGTCGTCTTTGCCCTCTTAACCACCCACAAGTACGATTCCGTCTTGACCTCTTCAACTAACTTTTGCGTTGCAATATTCAGCTGGCTAAAAATCTTCTCGTTGCGTGATAACCAAAGTTAAGTTATCGCATATATTGCTTCTTTTTTCCTCTCGCCACAATTCAGTTGCCTACAATTTTTAAGGATCTGTACCATAAATTCATTCTCACTAGCAACCTCCGTTCTGATCCATTCATTTATGCATCTCCAAGCCGCCCTAGCCCATGTGTTAAAGTGTGACTCAATAATATGAAACTAGTAACAATAATAGTTTTTTTATAGCTATTGATAATGATAACAAGGGGAAAAAAGCACTATTATGAAACTATCAAAATGTTAACAATAGCAATGTCTTAAAGTGTGACTCAATAATATGTTGTTGCTGAATAAGTTTGGACACGTGTTATTTTTATTTGAGCCATCTGAGTTTTTGGTTTTCCGTCTATTTCTCATACTTAACTATGGATACTTACCTTTTAACTAAAGATATTATTCGCTTACTTAATTAAACATGCTTAAAAATATTATTTCTTTCTATTGTACTTAATTATAGATAATTATTTTTATAATTAAAGATAGTATTATATTATTAACCAAATAAATTTAATATAAAATTAATTGTTAATACTATAAAATCATATATTTTTTACTTTAAAACTTCACCTAGTTTAAACTTATGTTAGCTAAAATACAAAAAATGAAAAATAATGAAGATGACTATTTTTATAAGTGATATCTAAAATTTTTTAGATACTTGATGTGGTTGAATGGTAAATAATAGTAAAAATACAAAATGTTAAATAAAAATAAAGTAGGTGTCTTAAAATATCAAAATTAATTCTCATTTAAAATATAAAAGTGTTCTAAACATTAACTTAATTAACAAGATTTTTAACTGTCACGTCAATGTTCATTTTTATAAATACACATCTTGTAACACCCCAACCGATGGCGGAAACATCGGGGTGCCACGTATTGATGATTGTTTTCAGTAGCACATGGTATAATATAAATTTTAAATAATTTATTCAAACATAATATCCAAAATGTGAAATAATGTCTAAGAATTTAAATACATAACATCAAACAATAACTTCAAAAACTTCAAATAAACTTCAAGATAATTCCTCATGCTAACTCAAGCCTCAGCTTCATTGTTACCTGAAACATGTTAATTTTGAAAGTATTTTGGGTCAACATAAGTTGGTGAGAATTACATAGGTTTTTGATGATAAATGAATAAAATGTTATGCAATTCATGTGTCATGTTAATCTAGCCCATATGTGAGAACATATTAGAAATAAATCGAGTGCATAATCAACCCTGTTGACTGTTATAAAATAATACATACCATACACTTATGGTCCCAATGAATATGTTATGCGATAACAAACACCCACGTAACCTTTGTAGGAGGCACGTATCCGGGTGGGATTGTCAGTCCAATAGATCTATCAATGTATACCGTCGGCTGATCAATGTTAATGATTATGCTAGAATGGTGCTTACTCTAATCATGCTCAAGACAATATGCAACATAGAAAACACATAAACACATTGATGATTGAATTGCAATGAAAAGTGTTATAACATGTTTCACCCCAAAAATGGTGATAAAAGGGGCTATGTAAACTCACCTTAGCAAATGTTAGTTCGTTGAAAAGATATGATAATTGTGTTGCCCAAAGTGATTCCAAATATTACCCTATAATGAGGTAATATATATAATAAGTCTAAGTCTATATAAACTAATATGTGCATCCTAGGGTTTCGATTTGGGGATAATCAATTGTTAAATTTAATTTAAAAATGTTAATTAAATAAAGAAAATTGGATAATTAATGAAAAATAGTCTTTTTATAAAGTTTGAATTTTGAATGAGCACATTAAAGTGTTTGAAGCAATAAAATAATTTTTATAAAATTATTTCATTTAAAATAGATTTTTAAATCTATTTATTCATAAATAGTCAATTATTAACTTTAATAATCAAAAATACTAAAATTAAAGAAATCTATTTTTAAAAATCATATTTCTGTTCTAAATGATTAAAAATAATTTGTATAAAATTTTGGTGCAAAAATGATAAAAATTGGATTTATTATGAATTAAATATGATTAAATCTTACAAAAATTGATTAAAAATAATAAATAAATGATTTTACTGAATTAAAAATTATTTCAGTAAAGTTTAACTTTATAAAAAGTTAGGATAATTTTTGGGAAATTTAATAATACTGTTTTGATATATAAATGAATTTTTATAAATAAAATAGTATAAAAATGATTTAATTATAATAAATATTAAATAAAAGAATTTCTGAAAAATAAAAATTGTAAATAACACTTTTATTACAGATTAAACAGATATAATTTTTTTAGAATTTATAAAATAGTTTTGGTATTTAAAAAGAATTTTAAAAGGTTTAAAGGATTTAATATATATATATATAATTAATTGTATTGTGTTAAAAAAAGAAGAAAAGAAAAGAATGAACAAAACCGGTCAGAGCCGGACTCGAACCCGGGTGACCCCTGTAGCGAACCAGAGTCACAACCACCTGGCCTAGGCCGGTGGTTGTGTTATCTTCTGATTTAAATTAATTAAATACAATATGCAAATCCAGTTTTATCCCCAATTATCAACAACGAACCCTAGATTTTCAATTGAGCAAATCAGACAACTATAGCCCGATTATTGTTAGGGCTAATGTTGTCTGATCGCCGATGAATATAACCCACTATCATAATCGTACTTACAGTGTATAATTGATGTTTATGGTCGGGTCAAAGAGAAAAGTCAACCACGAGCTTGATAGCAACGATCAGGGTATAATAGAAAGAATTGGAGGTGAAGAGAGTGGTATGAGCGAGTTGTTAAGCTACGTAGACCCTCAATTTATACTAAGGGATTAGGGTTTGGGTTAATTAGAAAGTTGACTTTCCTTTTAATAAAACGCGGCCAATATGATTATTAGGGCAACAATTGCCGTGTAATCGTTGTGTATAAGCGTTGGATTGGGCCGGTAATATCACGAATTTGCCAAAAATAAAACAATTACGCGTCAATTATACGGATTGCACAACAAGGAATCCCACAGTTGACTTTTCTTGTCAACTGTGGGGATTTAAACGCGCGTATAAGATAAATGTTTGTCCGGGTTTATCACAAGGATGTGGCCAGCCCAGTTGGTTGTGCCCATGAGTGTGTTAGTGTGGCCGGCCTTTGGCGCGGGTTCGAACCCCGGCCAAGGCAATATATATTTTTTTTTTTGATTTAATTATAATATCACACACATATATAATAATATATATAGCATTAGGGTTCCATAAATGCGGCAAAAATAATAAATGCGAAGATAATTATGAAACTTGACGTTTTATTAACTGTCATGCGTAACGTACAAGTATTTATTGCGTAATGTTACAGTCTCCCCTACTTTTAGGAACTTCGTCCCGAAGTTGGAGTTGGAGAGTCTGGTGGAAAAAGATGCGGATACTTCGACTTCATCTGGTCTTTACGTTCCCAAGTGAACTCTGGGCCTCGTTTAGATTCCCAACGAACCTTAACGATCGGAATACGACTGCGCTTGAGTTTCTTGACTCCAGTGTCAACAATCTCGACGGGTTTCTCGATAATGTGCATGCTTTCATCGATTTGCACATCCTCAAGAGGAACATGAAGGTTCTCATCTGCTAAGCATTTCTTGAGATTCGAAACATGGAAGGTCGGATGAACATTGCTTAGCTCAGGTGGAAGCTCAAGTCTGTAAGCCACTTTCCCAACTCTGTCAAGAATTTTGAAGGGGCCTACGTATCGAGGAGCTAGTTTTCCCTTTCTACCGAAACGAATAACTCCTTTCCAAGGGGATACCTTAAGTAGCACAAGGTCCCCAACTTGAAATTCCAAGGGTTTACGACGTTTATCAGCATAACTCTTTTGGCGACTTCGAGCCTTGAGAAGATTATCCTGAATAAGCTGGATTTTGTCTGTGGTTTCCTGGATTAATTCGGGTCCAGTAATACGAGCTTCACCAACCTCGGTCCAACAGACAGGTGAACGACATTTCCGACCATAGAGTGCCTCAAAAGGAGCCATGTTAATGCTGGCGTGATAACTGTTGTTGTATGAAAACTCAACCAAAGGAAGATGAGAATCCCATGCGCCACCAAAATCGATGACACACGCCCTGAGCATGTCCTCAAGTGTCTGGATGGTTCGTTCAGTCTGACCATCCGTTTGAGGGTGATAAGCGGTGCTCAGGTTCAACTTGGTACCCAAAGCATCTTGTAGAGATCCCCAAAAGTGAGAGGTGAAACGACCATCGCGATCAGAAATAATGTCCAAAGGTATACCGTGACGACATACGATTTCACTTACGTACATCTTTGCCAACCTTTCCACATAATACTTCTCACGAATAGGTAGAAAGTGAGCTGACTTGGTCAGACGATCGACGATTACCCAAATACTGTCAAAACCTTTGGGTGTGCGAGGGAGTTTGGTGATGAAATCCATAGCTATGCTTTCCCATTTCCAGACAGGAATCTCTGGTTGTTCAAGCATACCAGATGGTCGTTGATGTTCAGCCTTAACCTTGGAACAAGTGAGGCATTTTGCGACGAATAGAGCAATGTCTTTCTTCATACCAGGCCACCAATAAGAATAACGAAGATCTTGGTACATCTTGTCAGCTCCAGGATGAATAGAATAACGAGACTTATGAGCCTCGTTCATGAGAAAAGTACGAAGATCATCACGGTCGGGAATCCACAGTCGATTAAGGAAATAAAGGAGACCATCGGGTTTGGTTTCAAGTTGAGTTTCAGCACCACAAGACATTTCGTCGTACATGTTACCTTGGGTGACTGAGGTATGTTGAGCCTGGAGAATACGATCTTGGAGATCGGTACGAACTCTCGCACATTGGAGTTTGACACGCTCTTTACGACTAAGTGCGTCAGCCACAACATTCGCCTTGCCAGGATGGTAGCGAATTTCGCAGTCATAGTCGTTAAGTAATTCAACCCAACGTCGTTGCCTCATGTTAAGATTCTTTTGATCGAAGACATGTTGGAGACTTTTGTGGTCCGTGAACACCACACATTTGGTCCCATACAGATAATGTCTCCAAATCTTGAGTGCAAAGACAACAGCGCCCAATTCAAGATCATGGGTGGTATAATTTTTCTCGTGAATCTTGAGTTGTCGAGACGCATAAGCAATAACCTTTCCTCGTTGCATGAGAACACAACCGAGACCTTGGTTTGATGCATCACAGTAGACCACAAAATCATCATTACCATCAGGTAGAGATAAGACAGGAGCTTCACAAAGTTTCAGCTTAAGAGTTTCAAATGCTTCCTCTTGCTTAGGTCCCCACTCATAGGGTTTACCCTTGTGAGTTAAGGTAGTGAGAGGAACAGCGATCTTGGAGAAGTTGGCGATGAATCGACGATAATAACCAGCCAACCCAAGAAAAGAACGGACTTCTGTTGGAGTGGTAGGAACACTCCAATTTTTCACAGCTTCGATCTTTGCAGGATCAACATGAATTCCGTTCATATCAATGACATGTCCCAAAAATTGAACTTCCTTAAGCCAAAATTCACATTTGGAGAACTTGGCGTACAGTTGTTCTTTCTTTAGGAGACTCAAGATAGAGTGAAGATGTTGCTCGTGATCGGATTTTGATTTAGAGTAAATCAAAATATCATCGATGAAAACGATCACGAATTTGTCGAGATAGGGTCTACAAACCCGATTCATCAGATCCATAAATACCGCGGGAGCATTGGTCAAACCGAAAGGCATAACCATGAATTCATAGTGACCGTAGCGTGTGCGAAAAGCTGTCTTGGGAATATCTTCATCGTGGACTCTAAGCTGATGATAACCAGAACGGAGATCAATCTTCGAGAAGTGGGTTGCTCCTTGGAGTTGATCGAAGAGATCGTCAATCCTAGGAAGTGGATAACGATTCTTGATGGTGAGTTTGTTGAGTTCACGATAGTCAATACACATCCGAAGAGATCCATCCTTCTTTTTAACGAATAAGACAGGGGCTCCCCATGGAGAAGAACTAGGGCGAATGAACCCTTTATCAGAAAGTTCCTGTAATTGACTAGCAAGTTCTTGCATCTCAGAGGGTGCAAGACGATAAGGAGCTTTAGCAATAGGATTAGCACCAGGAACAAGATCAATGCGAAACTCCACTTGTCGAGCAGGAGGCAAACCAGGTAAATCCTCTGGAAAGACTTCAGGATAGTCTCGAATAATAGGAATGTCTTGGATACTTTTGCCTTTGTCCTTCTTCTCTATCACGTTAGCTAAGAAGGCCGTATACCCCTTTCGTAAGTACTTTTGGGCAGTAGTACAAGACATAAGCTTAAGCTCACCACAGGGTTTCTCACCATAAATCTTCAAAATCTCACCAGATTCGAGAGGAATGCGTATGACTTTCTCGAAGCACAGAATTTCGGCACGATGAGTTGACAACCAGTCCATGCCTACTATAACATCAAAACTACCAAGATGCATGGGAATAAGATCGATAGGGAAGGTATGATCATCGAGATTCAACAAGCAGTTACGAATAATAGAACCGATCGAAATAGACTTCCCGTTAGCTACCTCTACCACAAAAGGGTCTTCTAGATTAGTGTGGGGTAAGTTAAGTAAAGGTTCAAACTTCAGTGACACGAATGACTTATCAGCTCCTGAATCAAATAATATGGATGCATAGTGATTATTAATGAGAAACGTACCATTCACCACTTCATTGTTGTCACGGGCCTGATTAGCGTTGAGATTGTAGGCGCGACCTCGAGCACCTTGGTTCTGGTTGCGGTTCTGGTTTTGGTTTTGGTTCTGATTTTGGTTTTGGTTACGGTTACGGTTAGGGCAGTTGTTGATGTAGTGATTAGGGTTACCACACTCGTAGCATTGACCACGAGCAGGCCTGTTGTTTTGTTGGTTGGGAGTTGGGTTGTTGTTGTCTTGGGCAACAGGAGATCGACAGACGTTCACCAGGTGACCATATCTTTGACACTTAGTACAGAATCGACATGGCACCTGTGTGGGATGGTGATACTTGCAAGTGTTGCACAAAGGGTGAGGTCCGGTGTATGGTTTCTTGGCTGGGTTTTGGGCAGCAGGTGGAGTAGCAGCAACCATATAGTTTCTAGCCTTGCGCTTCTTGTTGCTTGAGGTCTCAGGCTTGACTTCAATTGCAGGCTGTGGAATATCTTTGGCAACAGTCTTCTTGGTGCCCTTACGAACGAGAGTACCATTCTTCACATGATTATCAGTAAGAGTGGCCGCAAGACGTTTGGCCTCTTCCAGAGTTGCAGGATTTCTACCCCAAACAGTGTCCTGGATTTGCATGGGCAGACCACCGATGTACTTCTCGATGGCTACCGGCAGAGGAGTAACCTTGTGTGGCAACAATAAGCTAAGCTCATGAAAGCGGGTGTTGTAGGCAAGATTTTCCCCACTATCTTGAGCCAAGGTGTGAAACTCATCCTCAAGCTTTTTAACTTCATTTCGAGGACAGAACTCCTCCTTCATGATCTCTTTGACCTGGTCCCAAGTCATAGCAAGAGCAACTTCGGCCCCACGAGTACGCTTTTCTTCATTCCACCATGTGAGTGCTCGTTTATGAAGAACACTCATGGCGTAACGAACCTTGAAATTATTGGGGCACTCACTGTTGATGAAGGTATTTTCAATACCCTCAAACCATTGGAGAAGTCCAGTAGCTCCTTCTTCACCGCTGAACTTTGGAGGGTTACAGGAGTTGAAATGCTTGAGGGTGCAAGCTTGGGGTCCATTACCATTGCCATTGCCATTGCCATTCCCGTTCCCGTTGTTGTGACCATTCCCATTCAATTGGATGACCTGAGCAAGCAAATTGGGAACCAGAGTTGCGATTTGCTGCGCCATTTGTTGAGAAATGATCGCAGCCAGTTGAGCATCGACCCCATTGTTGTTGTGGTTAGGAACTTGGTCATGGTTGTGGTTATGGTTATCACCACCTTCTTCGTGGTTCTCACCATTGTTGTTGCGAGTGCTGCGACGAGGAGGCATGATCTGTAATAGACACAATGAAATGAATGAGAGTTCATATAAGGAATGTAATCATTTATTCATTAATTAAAACGAATAAACGAAAACGTTGACTTATCAAAGATTCTAAATTCTAATAACATATGAAGACATGCTTTAGCCTATAAGTGAACACTCATCCCGAGAATTCCCAGGTAGGCATCCGGGTCCCTCGTCTGATTGGGATATATGCGCAATGCCAGCCTAGACAGAAGACTCAGAATACAGGCGTTCACCCTTCCAGATTGCACGTGTTCGTTATTAAAATCTAGAACTTCGACGAGATCTCAAGGGGGTTCAGGTTAAACCTGAGGATTTTGTCCTATAAATCTAATGGTGGATCAGGATTGCAGCAGACAATTAAGAGTAGTCACATGTAGGTTTAGGGTTATAAGACATAGGATAAGGATAGGATTAGGGAAGCAATTAGGGTTACAAGTAGGAGAAGCAAGTACTGTTTTAGTCCCTAAGGTTATAGTCTAGATTATTTCTAATAACCTAATTCCCTATAACCAAGGCTCTGATACCAATCTGTAACACCCCAACCGATGGCGGAAACATCGGGGTGCCACGTATTGATGATTGTTTTCAGTAGCACATGGTATAATATAAATTTTAAATAATTTATTCAAACATAATATCCAAAATGTGAAATAATGTCTAAGAATTTAAATACATAACATCAAACAATAACTTCAAAAACTTCAAATAAACTTCAAGATAATTCCTCATGCTAACTCAAGCCTCAGCTTCATTGTTACCTGAAACATGTTAATTTTGAAAGTATTTTGGGTCAACATAAGTTGGTGAGAATTACATAGGTTTTTGATGATAAATGAATAAAATGTTATGCAATTCATGTGTCATGTTAATCTAGCCCATATGTGAGAACATATTAGAAATAAATCGAGTGCATAATCAACCCTGTTGACTGTTATAAAATAATACATACCATACACTTATGGTCCCAATGAATATGTTATGCGATAACAAACACCCACGTAACCTTTGTAGGAGGCACGTATCCGGGTGGGATTGTCAGTCCAATAGATCTATCAATGTATACCGTCGGCTGATCAATGTTAATGATTATGCTAGAATGGTGCTTACTCTAATCATGCTCAAGACAATATGCAACATAGAAAACACATAAACACATTGATGATTGAATTGCAATGAAAAGTGTTATAACATGTTTCACCCCAAAAATGGTGATAAAAGGGGCTATGTAAACTCACCTTAGCAAATGTTAGTTCGTTGAAAAGATATGATAATTGTGTTGCCCAAAGTGATTCCAAATATTACCCTATAATGAGGTAATATATATAATAAGTCTAAGTCTATATAAACTAATATGTGCATCCTAGGGTTTCGATTTGGGGATAATCAATTGTTAAATTTAATTTAAAAATGTTAATTAAATAAAGAAAATTGGATAATTAATGAAAAATAGTCTTTTTATAAAGTTTGAATTTTGAATGAGCACATTAAAGTGTTTGAAGCAATAAAATAATTTTTATAAAATTATTTCATTTAAAATAGATTTTTAAATCTATTTATTCATAAATAGTCAATTATTAACTTTAATAATCAAAAATACTAAAATTAAAGAAATCTATTTTTAAAAATCATATTTCTGTTCTAAATGATTAAAAATAATTTGTATAAAATTTTGGTGCAAAAATGATAAAAATTGGATTTATTATGAATTAAATATGATTAAATCTTACAAAAATTGATTAAAAATAATAAATAAATGATTTTACTGAATTAAAAATTATTTCAGTAAAGTTTAACTTTATAAAAAGTTAGGATAATTTTTGGGAAATTTAATAATACTGTTTTGATATATAAATGAATTTTTATAAATAAAATAGTATAAAAATGATTTAATTATAATAAATATTAAATAAAAGAATTTCTGAAAAATAAAAATTGTAAATAACACTTTTATTACAGATTAAACAGATATAATTTTTTTAGAATTTATAAAATAGTTTTGGTATTTAAAAAGAATTTTAAAAGGTTTAAAGGATTTAATATATATATATATAATTAATTGTATTGTGTTAAAAAAAGAAGAAAAGAAAAGAATGAACAAAACCGGTCAGAGCCGGACTCGAACCCGGGTGACCCCTGTAGCGAACCAGAGTCACAACCACCTGGCCTAGGCCGGTGGTTGTGTTATCTTCTGATTTAAATTAATTAAATACAATATGCAAATCCAGTTTTATCCCCAATTATCAACAACGAACCCTAGATTTTCAATTGAGCAAATCAGACAACTATAGCCCGATTATTGTTAGGGCTAATGTTGTCTGATCGCCGATGAATATAACCCACTATCATAATCGTACTTACAGTGTATAATTGATGTTTATGGTCGGGTCAAAGAGAAAAGTCAACCACGAGCTTGATAGCAACGATCAGGGTATAATAGAAAGAATTGGAGGTGAAGAGAGTGGTATGAGCGAGTTGTTAAGCTACGTAGACCCTCAATTTATACTAAGGGATTAGGGTTTGGGTTAATTAGAAAGTTGACTTTCCTTTTAATAAAACGCGGCCAATATGATTATTAGGGCAACAATTGCCGTGTAATCGTTGTGTATAAGCGTTGGATTGGGCCGGTAATATCACGAATTTGCCAAAAATAAAACAATTACGCGTCAATTATACGGATTGCACAACAAGGAATCCCACAGTTGACTTTTCTTGTCAACTGTGGGGATTTAAACGCGCGTATAAGATAAATGTTTGTCCGGGTTTATCACAAGGATGTGGCCAGCCCAGTTGGTTGTGCCCATGAGTGTGTTAGTGTGGCCGGCCTTTGGCGCGGGTTCGAACCCCGGCCAAGGCAATATATATTTTTTTTTTTTATTTAATTATAATATCACACACATATATAATAATATATATAGCATTAGGGTTCCATAAATGCGGCAAAAATAATAAATGCGAAGATAATTATGAAACTTGACGTTTTATTAACTGTCATGCGTAACGTACAAGTATTTATTGCGTAATGTTACACATCTTGACAACTGTTAATGTTATGGGCGGACGGGGCACTACCCGTGAGTTTTTTAAACTTCATTGATTTTAACCAATCCTACACTTCCACGTCACTTCACTGATTTCCTTCACTGGAACATTTTTTTGAAGACAATGATTCACTGATTATTTACCAACAATCAATTAGAGAGAGATAGAGACAAAGAGGAGAGAGAAAGAGAAAAATCACGGGTACCAGCTCGTTAACTAGAACCAGAATTTGACTCACGGGACCACTATCAGCATGGGTGGCGGCGGTGTTACCGTGCTGGTAGTGAGCTACCCGTGCCCAATTCTGATAGCGCCCCGTTTGCCCTAACAAATTATATTGTATTATATTCAATCATGAAATGCTTATATTTCCTAAACATAACTCTTTTTATTACTAATATAATGTTATGTTTTTTAACCCGTGTAATATATAGGATTATAAGCCATTTGTATATACTCCATTAAGTAAACAAGTCTTGGGAGAAGCCTTCAAGATGCGTGAATGAATAAACTAAGTGTAGGCCACTAGTGGGGAGTGTCTTTGATCTATCATCTATCATATTAAAAACTCAAGAGAAGATAACTAGATAAGGTTGATCAACAAACTCCATAATATAAAAATGTAAAAGGGAACCAAAAACCACACACGTATCATATGTAATGATTAAACAATAACATTTTTTTATAACTTTAATGTCAATTTTATACATAAAGATTCTTTCTATTGGATCATGATTTCAAATTATACAATAGCTTGATTTGAAGTCACAAAACGTAAATTCAATTTACAAAATTAGAAATCTACTCAAATAGTATTAACTAGTAGGTTGCCTGGTTGCGCGTTGCGCAACCGTTGGGCATGGTTGTTATCGAATCGAGATATCAAGCAGTGTTGTCGATTGAATGATGTGAATGTCGCAAAAAAAATGTATTTGCGTATATACAACCTCATCATCATCCTTGTCACCAATCGCCACCCATCTCAGACGGAGGCAACATATGGTGTCGATAAGATGTTTCAGCTTCGTTTTGGAACTTGGACGCAAAAACGATATGCGCACGATAACAGTTCAAATACTTTTCCATAAATCAACTTATCTTATCCATACACGTCATAAAGATTTTCTGTCTCAAACTATGTAAACATACCAAGACGACGCTATACCTAAAAGCCAACAACAAATAAACAAAAAACAATGACGCGCACCTGCATAACAGAAGAAGTGACATTGGTACCAAAATGACAAACTCTTGAAACAAACATAAAGACAATGAGAATCAATTAGCATACCACTTTCTTCGTCAACAAATTAACGGTGTCAAATATCATAATTATATATTAAAACTTTAAAAACTAAACAATCAAAAATTACAATTAGCATAAAATTAACCTTCAATATATTAGCTATTATTAACACATTAACAATAAAGGTTATGCATCACCTTGTTAGTGAATTAAGTATTTATTTGCAAACTTTATAAAAGTTTTTCTTAACATTAAACTTCCCATTCATATTTAATTAAATCATTAATAAAAACTTCATTTAATGTAAACTTATCACTTTTTTTCCTAAAAACTTGAAAACCAATCCTAGCTATCTATTTTACAATGGTATTTAACCAAAAGGAATGCAAATGTTTTTGGCCAAAAACAGAAAGAAAGACACAAATCTGGTAAAAGGAAAAAGATGTATTTGACTATTTGCTGATCATCACAAATTTAAAAGGAATGCCAAACAAACAGGGAATAGGCATGCATAATATATATGTATGTGCGTATAAAAACTGAAAAAAAAATATATACCGAGCTAAATATCCATGAACCCTCCTGCACTTGATGATCAGTCTTCATCTACAAAATGAAATACCAATAGTGGATTCTTAATGGAATATTGTCAAGGAAACGCACCTGATTCACCATCGCCGACTCCTCCGGTCACTTCTGATTCGCTCGATCCTAAACCGCAAACATGTTTTCACGCATCATAAGCTGAGGCTAAGAATCGCAAAATTAATTTCATTAAAACAAATATATACCCATATATCCAAGAGCATTGTCCTACAAATTCATAACCAACCAAAATACGACACCAAAAGATAAAACCTTCATATGCTTCCTAAGCGATAGAAGACTTTTTTCTTTTAGTCGAGCCCGATGAATATACCATATCTTGCAATCCACCTACAATCAAATACTACTTTTTAAAAATTTAAAACTACAAATGGGTAGGCTGAGATATGCATATATTCTCCATAAAAATATCACCATATTCATACATCCTAAAAATTTAAGTCATCAGTATACAATTTGTTATGATGTACCCCCAAACCTACATAGATATATAGACACGGCTTCATGTAACAAACAATTTTGATCAAAATCTAAACCTTGATCACCCTAGTAACAGGTTGCGATACAACGTATTTCGTATTAGATTAAGTTCAGCAACACTTTAAAAATTCTTGACCCATTTGACTGTGCTTCTAACTTCTACCATCTTATATAAAATATTTAGCTATTTTAAGTTCATTACTACTCTACTTACTAAAATATGATTCTAATTCCAAGTGCCCACATTATCGTTTCTGTCATAATACAAGCAATAATTTAAACAGTGAACCCCCTTTAGCATTTGATTCTGTTAATATAACGGTATAAGAAAAAATACACATAACAGAATAAAGAAAAAAAACCATTTACTTTCAGCCAGGACGGCAGGAAGCTCTAGCGAAACAACCTCATCATTCGCGCTTGAATTTGCCATTTTCGAACCCTAATGTTAAAAAGAAAAACAACTGGATCAAACATTAAACAAATATGAATACCTAAATCCATTGAAAATACACATACATATACAATCATGTAATGTTTATATCATATCTAAGCTCAATAATAGAAAATAAATCTATTCCGTCCATATAACCCAACCTAAACCAAACAATCCAGGCAAAGTAACCTAACCAAGCATTATACCAATTATAAAAACACAAATCTTAAACTATGATCTGTACATCTTGTTGCTTCCGTTATTATCTTCAATAAGATACATCACAAAGAAAAATAAGCATATTAAAAGTAGGTTAAAATTACCAGATAATGAGAACAACAGATGCATAAATTGATCAAATTAAGAGGTTTCGTAACTATGCTATCAGTAAGTTGTGAAACTACCACCGACAACCAATTATGCTCTAGGCCACAGAAAAGACGGCCATCAATCATCAGAAATTACCTCCATCGACGCCGATTACAATCAACACACACATTCGACATACTATTGAACATCGGATCTGGAATCAACATTCGTAAAAAAGGGGACCAGAACTTATCTTGCCCTTTGGACCTTTGGCAGAAGTTCGGCTCAACGCTCATGGGGCGGGGCAGGGCGGTGTTAGTGCCCCTCCACGCCACCACAACACTGTGTAGTCTTTAACGGATTGGTCATGCCCATCTACGGTAAGTGTTCGATCCAGTATATAACTATATTCCTTAGGTTTAACTCAAGTTAAAACTTGTTAAAAACCTAAGATAACTAAATTCACATTAGGTATAATTAATCAAGCGAGTTAACACCGTTAGAAACCTAATTAAAAAGTAAAAATCCAACTTAATTATCACGTATCGTTTTGCATACCACTACGCACATCTAATGTTTTGTATATCTTATTTTTTATAATATATAAAGATCCTTCAATAAAATATACAACAATACCACCACCGCTTTGAGAAATAGTATATGAGTAGTTGATTGTGAATCTGTACCAGATCGGTGATGTGAGCCAAGGTTTTGAAAGAAAAAGATATAATAACCACCTGTTAATTTACTGTAATAACCCTCAACCACATCAGTCAAGTAACAAAACCCATGAACCCATCACAGTCCCATAATACGTTAACCGATTGAAAGAAGTTAAAGTTACCTAAATTCAAGAAAAAACCAGCTGATGATGGAATAAGCGAAATAGATGGCTACCCGATGTTACTCTTTCCTTCTCCCTTAAAATCACCGGTAGAACCTCAATCGTCTCTTGAATGGTTGAGCCGTCACCACTCCTAGGTGCGGCATACTTCGGTTGTGGGGTCTGGGTTGTTCACACGCCAGAAGAAGGAGACGCGCCGCTGTATGCGGCGGTGTTGTATGTGCCTGATGGTTTGTATATGGTGGGTGTTGGTGGAACAATGAATCAGCAAACACAAAACGTGGGCAAGCTAGTAAGACAACACGTGTAAACCACATTGGCTTTTTTTTCTTTTATTAAAAACGATTTAAAAAATAGAAAACAAAAACCGCATATGAGAGGGATCGAACCGGCACAAGACGGTTGACAACAGACCACCCAACCAACTGCTCCACAGAATCATTTGTAATAAGGACCAGACACTATAGTATATATAAGCTTTTCAAAACTAAGGATTTACTATTCATGAGCACTAACAAATTAATATATAGGATAATTACGGTTTGAAGTTAAAGTTTACACGAATCAGTGTCGAATTTTTAGATGGTACTTTGTCTGGAAACTTTAATTGACAAAATTTGAAAATCTAGAAATATTTAATACAATTTTGGGTCAAACATGTTCACAGGAATGTAACGTAAGGCAAATGAGCATAAAAATTCAGTGTTTTTAATTTTATTTTAAAAATTGATGTCAAATAGCACTGCTAATACAATACTTAGGGGTGAGCAAACGTCGGTTCGGTTCAGTTTGGTTTTTACATATAACCGAAACCGATAACCGAAGTTCGGTTTTAGGAAAAATTATAACCGTAACCGATCGGTTACGTCGGTTCGGTTAATTTGGTTAATATGTCGGTTATCGGTTCGGTTTCAGTTATGTCCGGTTAATATCCAAACATAAAACTTGTGCAAACTTGTAAACTTAAAATAGTTATAAAAGTACTAAAGTGTTTGGATCTTTTTCAAGAATACATATATATATATATATATATATATATATATATATATACTAGTGGGGTGCCCACGCGTTTCAGTGGGGTGACATATATTAGAGCACATAAATAAAAATAAAGGCTTCAATACAGTAGTCAATCCATACATAATAAATCAACCACAAATAACAATTGATGCATAACTGTGTAAATATCAAACCCATATTTCTTCGGCCTCCCTCAACACGTTTCGAATATCATCAACATCCCCTTCATCCCTTGTCCCTCCGGCCCTGCACAACAAACACATTTCAATTGCGCGTTGCTGTCTAGTTTTTGACAAGCAACTATAAAATTATTGCTAGGTCAATAAAAATACCTTAATTTTTAAATAATAGATAAACTTATATCCAATGTCATTATAAATATAATACTTTATTACCTACTCTATTTGGAATATGCTTTAAAATTGAAAGTAACAAACTAACAACACAATAGCATTCTTAACTAAACATAAATGATAGTACATAAATTCACATGGTTCATCTAATGCTATTATCCTAAAATTAGGAAGAAAAGGTAAAAACCATGTATGTATGCAACATCTTTCAAGAGTTGAAGCTATTTTAAATTGTTTTGAGAAAGTTTAATTTCCTGAGCTTGATCCTTGTGAAGCTTTTGATAATTTCCAAAGCCTTGGTTCATCCCTTGTTCCTCCGGCCCTGCACAACAAACACATTTCAATTGCGCGTTGCTGCGGTACTCACATTGAATACAAAAAAAATGTATACAATAGTTTATGCAATGTACAAAATATGAATCTACCATTCTAGACTAAAAGTGGGTTTACTACACCAAGTAAAATCGAAAACTCTTAAAATAGAGACGAACAAATCGAGACTCGATTAAGCAGGCTTTAACAACAATCCAGTTAACAATGCAGATAAGATGGTATACCTTGATGGCTACACGCTTTACTTTTTATACAAAAGATCGAGTAGAAGCAATTAGACAAAAGAGATGCTTACTTGCTTTGTTACAGAGAGGGTGTTGAGGGAATGAAGGGCGATTATGATAAACAGGTCTTGCTTTATAATACATAGTAGGAGAACAAAAGAAACGATTAATGGCTACCCATCTTCTTTATACTTATTAATTGAATCATTCACATTAAGTTTTATAATGAAATTGATGATGGGTTTTATTTCTCTATTATGATGTTTTAATAATGAAACTTAAGAAGGGGGTTATATATGGAGAATGATAAAGTGTGTGTATTACTTATAAATACAATAGGCTTTACATCTTGTACACAAGGGTATAAAAGGAAGAAATAGGGTAAAAGTTATGAGATTAGACTTATGGCTCTTGATATGCCATCTTAAAATGGTGGTAAAATGACTATCTTAACCATCTCTCCTCCTTAATAAGATAACATAGATATATATGAAAACGCAAGTAAAATACTTGAAATACCGAGGAAACAAATAAAAAAAATGCTTTAACTATATGGATATACATGAAAAATACATGAGTTATATAAAAGATATATTTCAAGTACATAGATGTATATAAAAGATATATGAAATATACCGAAAATACATGAAAATATGTTCCAAATACATGGATATATGTATGAAAATACTTAAGTATATAACTATCGGTTCGGTTTCGGTTATTTCGGTTACAGAAGAAGGGAAAACCAAAACCGTAACCGATCGGTTAATTCGGCTTCGGTTATTTTTGGTTCGGTTATCGGTTCGGTTTCAGTTTTTTTCGGTTATCGGTTTTCGTATGCTTACCCCTAACAATACTCACAATCACAACCATACAAGACAATCACAACACAAAGATATAGCGGCTGAAAACGGTGACAAAATCTTATTATTACCAATTCAAAACGTTTCCAGCCAAACCCTAGATCTCTACAAAATATAGAGATCAATAAAAGATACAAAATTTGTGATCTACTGATTGTTAAGATCAATTGATCACTTAAAAGAACAATACAAAGAAACCTTACAGAAAGATACAGACAAAACCCTAGACTGATTATTGAGAGAATACAAGGTGAAGACGAAAGATTATCTGAGCTAAACCTATCAATGAGAGAGAAGCTCTCCTTTTATACCAAGCCTGTAACCTTCTATCAAGAAAACACATAATCAACAAATCTCAGCCATTCGATAATATATCACACGGATCACCACACTTAGACGGCTAAGATCATTCCTCCAACAAGTCAGGCTTTTTAGGCCCAATAGTAGTATAAGCCCAAACATAATACTTGCAATGTCAATAAGCCCAAATACCATATCCAACAACGTAAACTGATATAGAGCCCAAGTATAATATGTCACAACTATAACTTAACATTTGAATTATATTTTTCAACATGCCCCCTTGATTCAAATTTTGAACAAGTCTAACAAACCAAGCTACTCACAAAGAACCTTATGTTGAACAACATTTAGCTCCTTTGTGAAAATATAAGCTATTTGTTTATCGGAACTGATTTTTAATGCATGAATTATACCATTAGAGATTTTCTCTCTAATAAAGTGTAAATCCACTTCAAAATGTTTAGTTTTGTCATGGAATACAGGATTTGCAGCAATAGACAATGCAGCCTTCCTATCACTGTAAAGTTTGACAGGAAGACTAACATTGACCTTTAACTCTTTCAACAAGTTGATAAGCCAAATGACTTCACATGAGGCTAAGCACATGGCTCTATATTCAGCCTCAGCACTAGATCTAGATATAGTGCTTTGTTTCTTTGACTTCCAAGATACCAAAGAACCTCCTAAGAATATACAAAAATGAAAAACCTATAACTTACTTCCTGGTAATTAAACACTTAGCCTAGTCTGAATCTACATATGCACATAGATTAAACTAGTCTGTTTTCTTAAACAATATACCTTTACAAGGTGATAACTTCAAGTACCTTAGTAATCTAAGGGCAACCTTCAAATGAAACTTAGAAGGTTCGTGCATGAATTGGCTTAGAAACTGAACTGTATAACTTATATCTGGTCTTGTTAAAGACAAGTATATAAGTTTTCCAATTAGTTTCTGAAAGCCAGACACATAATCAACAAATCTCAACCATTCGATAATATATCACACGGATCACCATACTTAGACGGCTAAGATCATTCCTCCAACAAGTCAGGCTTTTTAGGCCCAATAGTAGTATAAGACCAAACATAATACCTGCAAGCCCAAATACCATATCCAACAACTTAAACTTAAACTGATATAGAGCCCAAGTATAATATGTCACAACTATAAGTTAACATTTGAATTATATTTTTCAAGAGAGTGAAACAAAGAGAAACCAAACCAAGACCACTGTTATGGGGTTACTACTCCAACCTCGGATTTGAACAAAGTGATAAATAACTAAATTCATAACAAGACTGATGAAAGATTCCAATTTCAAGCTAAATAAGTTATGATCTTGAACTAAATGCACTACAATGCCATCACTCATTAAGCATGTGAGATTGTGAGTTAAACTCATATATTAACCTATATATAAGTATATAATAAGACAAAGATCCCAAAAGGGTTCTAAAATCCCAATAATCTAGTGTGATGAGTATAAATTTTTAGGTGGCTTTGGTAAGTTGATTTTTATGGCTTTTTTTACGAACAACTATTTTATCAAAGGTTTAAAAAGTTATTTCCATGACAAATGAAATAAATGAATGTATGAACTCACATATGCATTGAAGGGATATGTTTCTAAACTTTACAAAGGATAGCACCGACCCATACATAAAAGAAGCCCAGAACATGCCAACTCGGCGGGTCAGGCAGTTGGCGGATGGGAAGCTCAGCGGATCCTACCAAGCAGGCGGATCCGTGATCCCGCGGACGGGCTGACCACACCACGTCCGCCAGTTCCAGCACGAGTACCTTGCAACGAAAGTTATGGGAGCACGAGGTAGACAACATGTACAATGTACAACTTCGTACGGACCAGGCACAACATCAGGATGTGTGGCAAAGGTCATGTTGCACGATCAGCCAATCAGCAGACGCCAGCAAGGCAGATCCCCACGTCTGTGCATGGACCAAGGGACAGTTCGTACGATCCGCAGTAAAAGCAACCAATTATGAGGCTCCACTGAGGAGCCAGTCCTGTCATCACGCGGATGCGGGTCTAGCGAAGGGAACAACAAGTATAGTTCTCATCTACCTGAACTAATATGACTACACGAGGCCACCTTAACAATGGTCTCCACTAACGAACAGCATCATAGGGGACGAGAGTACGGTTGACAAAGAGAATTAGCCAATCATGGCGTATCAACCCTGCAACTGACAGGCGGATAACACGTGTCCAGGCTCCACATGTCTGCCAATGACATGATGTCACGCGGATAGAAAGGTACATTCTCTCTCTCTCTCTTTGATTCATATAATAAAATATTGCATCTTATCCCCAACTAATGATGAGCCGATCTGGAGGCAAGCCCTTACCTGGGTCTCGGTCCAATTGGTAAATTAAAGGTTAATGTTGAGGCCCGTGTGGAACCTATTTAAAGAGGAATTCACCTTCTTGGATATGCCATTCAGAAAACCCTAAAGAACACACTAAGGCCAACTACATTTTTGTGTCTGTATGTGGTTTTTGCAATCAGTTCCTACAGTCGCATCCCATCGGATTATTGTATTTGTTTCAGGTCACTCACTTTCACCACCTACCGTGTCATTCATCTAGCAAAGGATCAAGCTTATAGTAACGTGGTTTAACTTCACTAATGAAAGGTAAGGCTATTGTTTCTTATGCATAAAATAAAGCATCGACTATACATATATGATATGCTTGCACACAAAGCGGAGAGATCATAAGAAAACTTGAAAGATACTAAAAAAAAACTTCAAACAAACCACTCATATTTAAAGATACGACACATAATTGAATAATATACAAGTTTAATGTATATATTTTTCTTATATAAAATGCATACAGTCATATTCTTTAAAAGATTAAAGTGCCGAAAGGAAAAATGAAACAAAGGGGTGCTAGGTCCACTCATCGCAATGGCCACTGAGTCATCAAGATCGTACAAATAATGCACATGTATATTAAATCAAAGCCATATGCATGGTATTGGGGAGAGTTGTCTGGTGGTACAAATTAAGATCTTGGCACTCTTTTTGGAACTTTACAAAAAGTTCCCCTTAGAGTTGTAACAATGTTGAGTCTCGAGAATAAATGTAGCATTATTTAAACATGTTTAAATCAAAAACTTCATAACCATTTTATAAAGGTTTAAAAAATAATAAATTACTTTTTTCTTAATCTAATAACTTGGTTATAATACTTTTGAATTTTGTTTTAATATGTGTCGTATAATTTTTGAGAGCGCCAAGTTTTACCTATTATTTCATTGTCGTGCCTTTGGGCTTTGGGTGGGTGGATTGTCTGGTTTTCCCGAAACTGATGGCTTGTGAGCTAGGTACTCCATCCGTCTGGGTAAAAGCCGGCTAGGGCTCCTTTGATCATTGGGAGGCGTACGAAGTACCCAGTTTTTACCTAGTCATGCCTAAAAAAATAAAAGAACTTCTATCTAATCTAGACGTTTGCGCCTCTATTATCTGAGTTAGTTCCACAGTAGCTTGAAGTTTTAATTCATTATAATAATTAAATATGTTTTATAATAGATAAATCTAAATTATCATCTCATCTAATATTTTCATTAAATTAAGACCATCTTATGTAAATCAAAAGTATCACATCTTTACTGATATCATCGAATCAAGACCATTCTATATTGTGTTACGATAATGTCAAAAAAGCAAAAGACGGCAGTGGCCTACATACATATACAGTGATAAAAAGGAAAGATTTTGCACTACTTTATTTTATAAACAAAGGAGGCATAACTAAACTTTGCATGTCGTTAGCGTTAAATTAAATAAATCTTTAATTCATAATTATGAGATTCAGACAGCTGTCGGCTCAAATACTATCATGTTATATATGTTATAGTAGGGGTGAGCAAATGTCGGTTCGGTTCGGTTTTTACATATAACCGAAACCGATAACCGAAGTTTGGTTTTAGGAAAAACCATAACCATAACCGATCGGTTACGTCAGTTCGGTTAATTCAGTTAATATGTCGGTTATCGGTTCGGTTTCGGTTATGTTCGGTTAATATCCAAACATAAAACTTGTGCAACCTTGTAAACTTAAAATAGTTAGTAAAGTGTTTGGATCGTTTTCAAGAATACAAATATATATATGAAAACGCAAGTGAAATACATGAAATACCGAGGAAACAAATAAAAAAATGCTTCAACTATATGGATATACATGAAAAATACATGAGTTATATAAAAGATACATTTCAAGTACATAGATGTATATGAAAGCTACATGAAATATACCGGAAATACATGAAAATATGTTCCAAATACATGGATATATGTATGAAAAATACTTAAGTATATAACTATCGGTTCGGTTCTTTCTGTTACGGAAGAAGGGAAAACCAAAACCATAACCGAATGGTTCGGTTTTGGCCATATGTTAACCGTAACCGATCGGTTAATTCGGTTTCGGTTATTTGCGGTTCGGTTATCGGTTCGGTTTCGAATTTTTCCGGTTATTGATTTTCGCATGCTCACCCCTATGTTGTAGTGTTATACAATAACTAGTTTTTACACTATAAAACACATATGCAAGTTCTTGAGATGGAAAAAACATGCAAAGTTCTGGAGTGGTTAACATAGAGGTGAGACAATCAAATATTGAAACGAATAATAAACTGATGGTTAGTTATGCTTTTTCATAACCGATTTTTTTATTCGGTTATGGCTATGAATATATAATTAAACAAAGAACTTAAGTACTGAACCATCATTAAAAATTAAAACCAACTTTTGTAGTTTTTTATAAATGACATGTTACATATTGGAATAGTTTTGTTATTATTCTTTTGTAAAAATTAACATATTAGTCATTTATCATTCTTCTTTGTTAATTAAAATCGGTGATACATCATTTGACACAAGCTATAATTTAATTTATTGATGATTGAAAATAGTTTTAATCTATGCACGTAAGAAGGCTAATCCTATTATTTGAAGTTTTGAACCATCTTTTTTCACAACCGTAGTGACGAGTACAAGAATTTCTATAGAGGGACAATAGGTCATATGTTCGATCTAAGCCAAATCAACTTAGATAACTCATGCCAACACCTAAATGTCGGTAACTTTGACACTTCACACCTTTTGGTTATCTTATATCATATAAGTGGCTAATAAATTATGAACGGTCAACAAATCAAACCCGAGCACTCTCAAGGCACCTATCAGACTAATCGAGTGCTCCGAGAGTAACCTGAGTCGTCAAATACAAATTCCGGGAAAAATCCGGTAACCCACCCGTAGACACAACGGTGAAATACCGGTAAAACCCGTCTAGCTCAAGAATCAAACGAATAACAAACTGATGGTTAGTTATGCTTTTTCATAACCGATCTTTTTATTCGGTTATGGCTATGGATATATAATTAAACAAAATGCAATAGGTATATGCACATTTTCTATGTAAATAAGGCTATGGGTGTGAAGACATGAAAAGGTTCATGTCTCCATGCCACCTCATCTACCTATATTTTTCTCTTACTTGAGATAAGAGTGGAGTGTGGAGACACCACAAGGTCATGTCTCTTGCATTATTTAATTATTTTTTTGTACTTAAACTTTAGACTCTTCTTTAATCCATGCATCACCACTAGTACATCCTGCATCACCACTTGCTCATTCCATCTCCAAACTTCAACCTTCTCTCTTTCTTGGATGATGGAGAAACCATCAAGCTACGGCTTGAAAGCTTACCTTCTTCTCTTCTGGAGAAAGGGCTTTCTTTATAGATGAAGACGTTGAGTAAGGGGGCAGAGCTTGAAGAGCGAAGCGAGCTGCACTAGCCTATTACGTTTTTCAGCAGCAAGCTACGCAGTCATACGTACCAAACCATCTCCAACTTTTCCCTGAAAACCACCTCCTCCTCCTCTCCCCTGTATATATAAAAAAACCTTTTTATATATAATTGCATATTCATACCAAACCATCTCCAACGTTTATATTCAGAAAAAAAAAAGTCTATGATTGGTGCGTCCGTAATGTCTCGTGGAAGACCGGGGGGGGGGGGGGGGGGGGGACGGGGTATAGGGGTGGTGTTGCTTGTTCGAGACGGGCCAAAAGTGCAGAATGGGGGGTGGTGCCCCGTCTGCACACCATATAGCCTAAGTTGAAACATCGGGGGAGAAATGAACTTATGCAAAGTAAAATACACTAAGCATGTCACGTGGGATGCCTAGTGCTTTTGTTATTCATCACTTTTAGTGCTCTTTTTCTTGGATATTAAAAGATGTAAATTTTTAAATAAGCATCAAACTATTTTAATGATTTTAGGTTAACCTTTAAGTCAATATATAATGATATAGCTAACAAAGCTCCTCTTAAGTCTAGCTTTTATTCTTGATTATACTCAATTTCACATGTTCATCTATAACATCAGCAGTTCAGCACTAGCAGTTATAATATATACATAACAATTGAACTAATTCGGAAATTTGAAACCTTCTTTTTCTTTTTGGAAATAACTCGCTAATTGAAAATTTTTGAGTGACTTGAGTTGACTCGGACTTAATTTGAACAAGTCTTGTTTTAACCTTAACTAGTGATGTTTTTAGTCTAACTGAATAAGACAGGCTATTTAATTACTAAGTAAATCAAATCACCTAGATTTTATTAAACATTATATTATATTATGTATCACTTTCGAATCCTATCATAATCCACGCTAGCTACTTTTTTTTTTATCAAAATAAAATTTTAAAAACGCTTTAATTGCGGGAACACGTCATAATCAAAACCCGCCGGCTTAAAAAATAAATCAAAAAATAAATTTAAAAACGAATTAATATAATATATTTATAGCACCCTATTGGCTACTTGTTTGTTAAAAACACACATTGAGATAGAGCAAGCCAAAGATGAGTTTGTTGTCAACTCTTATTGCTTGGTGTGGCTCATCAACCATACCAACACCGGTCTCGTCTGTATCAAGGAAGGATAGCTCGACTCTTATTGTCGGTTTGGTTCGCGAAAACAAGGTTGGTGGTGGTGGCACGATGAGCAGGAGAAGCGGGCGGCAGGCGGTTCAATGGCGACCGTCGTTGTGCACAATCTCGGAGGAAGATGTAATTAAGACAGAGGTGATACAATTATATGTGATGCCATGTAATAATAATAATAATAATAAAAAGAATACAAGAATGTCTTCGAGGCACAACTTTAAGACATCTGAATACAAGAAGGATTTTGTGTAAGCAATTTATGTGTGTTTATGTATATTTAGTTTTTTTTTTTTTTTTAATCTTAAACTTGAGTATGGTTTAATTTTTTTTTTATTTTGTAATTTGCAGGCTACGAGATTCATGGAATATGGTTTCACCCGTACCAACGTCATTTTTATTTTAAATTGGATATAATATGTAACTCTCTCGTTGTTGTTTACTCTTCTTGTACGGCTGGATGGTTTTTTGGTATTATGGTACATGTTAGTATGTGTATGTAAAAATATTTTACTTAATCATTGGTATTGATATAAAATAATCATTTCTGGAATTATAATGTGAAGCCGCTCGCAAACAACTTAAGAGATCAACTTTCTAAAAGCTTAAATGATTTGAGCTTAAATGAGCTCAAGCTTAAGTTCAAATCGATGGGGGCCATATTCAATTTACCTACGAAAATCGCAAAATTCCACCACTGCGCCCAAAATCGGAGGGGGCCGGGGGTCCCTTGGGCGCTAAAGAAGTTGCGCCCCTGCATAAGCTAGCTAACTTGACTAGGCATGAGAGCTTCTACAAATATACAAAAAAAAAAATTATATAGCAAATTGATTTGTTTACACAAGTAGAAGTGGTGATATATGATATACAAGTAGAGGTATAAAGTTTACTAATGAACCGGACTCAAGCTTTGAACAGACTTTCAAACAAGCCATACTTGAACGACCTTTGGTCTGCTGCCGAACTTAAACTTGAATTAGCTGTGGCTCCGCCAGCATCGCCTAGACCCCTTGCAGGAATTGCGACACATTTAGATTCCAGCTGTTTCATCGACGAATGATTATGAGGTTGCAGGAATTGCGACACATTTAGATTCCAGCTGTTTCATCGACGAATGATTATGAGGTTATGATGAAACAATGAGTGTATAGATGCCGAAAGATTATCAAGTTATTATTAAACATCTGGTCATTTTTTCTACAAGTAAAGGAAATCAAATCAAGTTCAGAACACCTGTCATTCAAAAAAAGTTTGAAATAGTTTTATAAAATTTTTACTGCACTTATTTTTCGGCAGGCAACCTTTACACAAATAAACTTGACTAACAAGTAAATTTGTTAGAATTGGCACCTCTAATTTTCTTTTGTAGTGACCTGAGAAAGTTTGATATCTAAATAGTGGTTAAACACCATTCTAGCTAGGTTCATCGCCACGCACGATATTAGGAACCAAAACAAAACAAGCACTAGAACTGAAGACCATAAATATATTCGTCTAAATAGTAAAACTTAAAACAAATGAAGTGCATCAAATAAGCTCTTATCCATCAATTTTTCCTGTCAAGAGAAAGAAGATTCAACTTCATAAGATTATTGTTTTCTCCCACTCTGTCTTTTCTACTTTTCATGGGGTTTCATGTTCCCTCTTGGGTTTTCTAGTTTTCATAGGACTCTTTTGAGTTGCGTCTGAGCCATTGATCTGAGCTTCAATGGAGGAGATTCATAAATAAAACTTTGTATGGCAATCAGTGTCCGTTGATCTGTCTAGTAGTGGGTTGGCTGGTTAGTCGAGAAAATGGAATCTGGGCCTGCCCAGGAAACCCTCTCTGGCTAGAGAAACGATCAGTGGTTACCACCTTTGGATCAGAGACCGATTTTGAGAAGGCTTGGGCTAGCTCAACTGCAGAAGCTGCTTTTCCATAACGGGTTCCGACTGCTGGTGGGGGATCCACAGGTCTGCGCCAGGTTTCGGGTGAAGGAGGTCTTTCCTGTTGCTGCTCAAGGTCCCTGCTGCTCTTGCGGTTATCATTTCTCCAGTTGCTTCTTCGCTGAGCATCTGATTTTTCTGCATCTCGCCTATCAATGGTCTTCCCAGTCCTATGATGGTCGAATGGCTCGGGTTTACCATTTTGGCGGGAAGTAACCGTCTGGTGCATGGGTTGGTTCTCGGCCCTAGTAATGTCCTTTTTCACCCTAAAATAATAAACAAATTACAGTATACCTGAAGTAAATATCATTAACTTATTTAATGGTGATAACATGGAATTACTTAGAAGGTAAATATGTACCTATTAGGAGACTGGATAAGGTCATGATTAACAGCAACATCATCAACTCCCCGCTCTTTCAGAACCTGACAGCATGAACAGCAATAACACGAACACAATTACGCAAATGGCAAACAAATCGGTTATTTATCTTAGTATTATAAAATATGAACGCGTAATTAGTGAAAAAACACACAGCATTACTTCATGAGGCATTTTAGCCATTATTTTATAAAAGAAATAAATGAGGTCTTTCATTTTTTTTTTCTTTTTTCAATATGTAGTAAAGTTCATGAACCGATTGTTTAAACAATGACAGCTGCAGTCCTTACCAATTCTCGTGGGCGAGCACCACCAAACAATGCGTTCCTGTAGAGAACATAACTGTTTTAAGAACATAACACAACATAATCTCAAACAAAATTAAGTACTTAATTTCCAAATTCAGATTTAATTATAGTGTACTCAAGCAAAAACTTACCCCTTTCCCTTACCTTCTAAGTCACTACCTTTCTTAACAGACGAGGCTAACAGTGACGAAAGAATAAACCAAGTTGTTAAAATATGTTTTTGGCAGTTGTTAACACAAAAAGTAAAAGATTAAACATTATTTGCAAACTACTTATGTAATTCACTCTTGTTTTATACCTTCACTGAACAAACAATACTGGTCATGATGAATGAAAAATATATATATATCATGGAATAAAATCCTCCACTTAGATCTATCAATTTAAAAGTTCATTATCCAAAAGCAATTACTTAAACACAAGAAAACCATAATATTTTTTTTTTCAAGACAAAACAAGTTACATTTTAGATGGTGGGTAAGCGGGCAACAAGCTGCGCCGCTATCCCCTTTTGAATCGCAAAGCCTATTCTGCTAAACACAAACCCTTGGTTCTTAGGGCTCTGCGAGTCACAATGGATCACCTTGTGCACTCGTTTCAAGAACCATAGAACAGAACAATACAAAATCAGAAGATTACGATAATATCTTGAGACCGGAACCACCATTAACATAATATCATCATTTCGATATTTGAAATTTGTTATAACGGGAAGACTTGTCACATTGTTCAAAATAATCGAAAGTACCTTTCTCTTTCGGTGTTTCTTTCCGATTGTTCAAGGGGCTGTGACCGTGGCTTTAAGTTCAATCTTGGTTGCTCAGATGCCTGATGGGCATCCTCTGATCCAGCTAAACCATGAACTGATGAATTCACATTTCCACTAACAGAATCCCGCGGCTGTGGGACAGTCTACAAACAGAAAACCATTACACCAACATATATAGTATAGCATCAATACACAAAAACAGAAGTTTAAAAACGACATATTATCCATAAATCACCATTTAAAATACCTGATTATAAGCTACAAAAGGTTCAATATTGTCAACTGGTTTAGACCTCGGAAGTAACTTCAACTTAGGCCGCTCAGTCACCTCTGATGCACTAACTGTTCCGCCACTATGAGGTGGCTGAACCTGAACACCATCAGAATGTGGAGAAGTTCTAGCTGTTGGCAACCCGTCATTAATGCTCAAATTCCTGACGCCAGGAACATCTGTTGAACCATATGAAAATGCGGTGTATGCATTTCCCCTAGACTGAATTTTAGCTTCAGGCTCGGGATGTCTAATGACCTCCACATCTATCTGCTTATTTTGGTTTGAAAGCCAACGACCTGAAGACACCTTCTCAAGTGCACTTGCATGGGCTAACTTGGTTGCAGCATCAGGAGCAGACCAAGATGAAGCAACAGGTTCCGTAATCCCAACAGCCGCCTTCCTAGGTCCCCATGCATTTGGGGATGGCCCACTAACTCTACTTTCAACACCCACGTTTGAGCTACCCGAACCCAAAGATCTCCCCTCGCTTTTAACATAAGACCTACCACCACCAACATTAGCTGCTTCACTAAACCTAGCTGCATAAGAGCCGCCTGTGCTCCCACCTTGAAACTGAGAAACAGGGGTGGTTGCCGGTCGAGTTGGCGCATTCGCCGCCAACGAGTAATCAGATTTTGGCTCCTGCCGAACAGACACACCACCACGAATGTTCTCATCACTAGCAGTTCGACGAGGGGCGGAGCCCCCATCTAACGGCTTACGTTCATCTTCATCAAAGTTTCGCCCAATTTGCATATTTTGAGTGAGAAATGGTGTCTTGTCATCATAAGTTCTTACAGCACCAGCGGAACCTGGTCGCAACCTGTTATCTTGTCTTCCCATCGGATTCGTCCATGAGGTAGGCCGATCAAATCCAGCATGATTCATAGGCCTCACAGTTCTATAACAACCACAAAACAAAACAACAAAAAAAAATTAAAAAACTTAAACCTTATTATGCACTTACTTAACATCACAAATAACACAAACAATAATCCATCAGTTCCTCAAGAGTAAGTAAACCTATGCTGATTTACAGATCAAAAAATAATCGCAACTTGTGCCTAGGGTTTCACGTTTTCACAAACAGATCTTTACAAACAATTTAAATCAACAAAAGAAAGACGTTATTATACATAAACATCAGATCTAAATCAGGTTAATCTAAATCTGTAAAAAAAAGGAAGAGATATAATTGCGAATAAAGAAAAGAAAAATCGTAAAACGTAGGGTTTGGAGTACTGACACGCCAGGAGCGGAGGGAAGAGGAAGATCGGAAGGGATGGAACCGCCATGGAAGTCTTTGAGAGTCATGGTTGCTTTCTTCTTGGCCATTGTTTATGGGTTAATTCTTTGGATTGATTAATGTATAGAAACGAAGTACACACAAATCGTTGTCTTCCTTAATAATAATAATAATAGTGATCTCTCTGCAACTTAATTCTCTCTCTAGGGATTGAAAGAGAGAGAGAGAAAGAAGAAAGAGACGTTTGCGTTAGAGTCACGGCTAAATAGTTGAGAAGCTACTTGAAGTTCCAGGGATTGTAGTCGGCCATTAATCTTGTGTTTTCGGTTTACCTTTACTTTTAAAATTTTAATAAGACCATGTGAGGTGGGTCAGGGCGTTAAGAAAAGGTGTCACCTCGCTCTTACCGGGTGTCAAACATTGGGCCGTATCACTATTAACGGGCACCAAAGGAAGGGGGTGGCATGGGTTTAACGAGCGTTAAAGGCAATCTAGCCGTTGGAAGGTAATGGTTTCAAGAAAAGAGGGCGTGACATTAAACCACTACACACCTTTAATGGTTTAGTTGATAAAAGCCTTATTGTGTGTGTCAGAAACCTAGGGGTGCAAATGATGCACAACGGCTCGAGAGTTACTCGGAATCGGATCGGTAAAAAGCTCGAACAAGCCGAGCCTTAACGAACCTGAGCCCGAGATCGAGCTTGAAACATGACTCGTTTAGTTATCGAGCCCGAGCTCGAGATTTTCATACAAAGACCGTTTAGGCTCGTGAGCCTAAACGAGCCCAAACAAATTTTATATTACTATTATTTTATACTTAGTATACTTACTATTTAACATTGGCGAGTCGAGTTCGAGCCGAGCTTTTAGCTCATTTTAAATTGTTCTATATTTATTTCTAGCCGAGCTCGAGCCTTGGGTTTTACTTTCAACCTAAGTTCGAGCTCAAAGTATTAGGCTTGAACCGAGCCGAGCTCGAGTTTCATAAAAGCATGACGAGTCGAGCTCGAACTCAGTCCGGCTCGACTCGTTTACACCCCTATAGAAACCTTTTCATCTTTTAGTTAAACTATACATGGTCTAAGTAGTATCAATATTATTTTTATTTTCGTTATTGGGTCATCTTTTAATGGGTTTTTATGTCTTATAGCTCGGGATCGGTATCGGTATCCATATTTATGGATTTTCGGTTTCGGTATTATCGGTATCGGTACGGGATCGGTACGGTATCGGTATTTTAAGGCAAAATACCGATACCATACCGGTACCGTACCGATACCGAACCGATACCGTACCGTACCGTATGTGTTCGGTATCGGGATCGGTATTGGGTTTTTGGACTTTTCGGTATCGGTATTGTCGGGATCGGTATCGGTTCGGTACCGATCCCGTCCCGAGCTCATCCCTAGACTCAATATTATATCTCTCTCAGAATTGTGATTGTTTTTGTAAAACTATATTTGGTTAGACCATGTGTAGTGAGTCGTCAATTGGGGCCTTAATTAAATTTTAGCGCCCCAAACATCATTACGGGGAGGCCTTAAAGGGCGCTAAAATCCAAAAACAAGTATTGAGCGTTAAAATTTTAACGCCATTTTTTTCTTGGATTTTGTACCACCATATTTCAACCAATCAAAACAAAGAGAGGGGCGCTAACTTCTTTGTCCACTACATATACTCTTAGTGTTGGGACTTATGCACCAACACTAAGAAAGAGACGTTGCTTATTCAGAGTTTTCTTGATGTTGGTTAATGTCATTCTTCATTTTGCGAAGCTAGTAAGCTAAGACAGGTTGCATAGACAAGAATGCTAGCTAAGACAAAGTTTTAGTTTACGCCGACTAATGTGGTTTTATTACACCCTTTTAATCTTATATTGTTTGATCTCTTATCATGTGGAAAAAGCGTTAAGGAAAGTCGTTTATTTTTACCTTCTCAAGTGATCACATAGGATTGAGTTCGCTACTTGCTACTTGGATCGTAATGCCATTTTTTGTTTTCTCGAATAACTATTTGAACTATCAAAATAGTAAATTTTGATCCATCACAAATAAAATAGAACTCAAATCGATCCATTTATAAGACAACCAATTACAAACCCAAAAAGCCACCATTGTTTTGAAGAATGTATTCAGACTTCACAACCACAACTCATGTTCCTATAAGCAGCATTCTATGAAACTGGCCAACTCTGTGACAAGATAATGGATTTATATTTATTAAGTAGATTTCAACCCAACTTATCCTAATTGACACAAGTTTTGAAATGTGTCCAACACCTGATATTTTGAAAACTTATTAATCCATGTTCTTAGTACACACATGACACAACAAGCAGAATTACAAAAACAACAGTTTCACAAGCAGAACCACCACATATTGACAAACTTTTGAACTACAAAAACCAAGAATCAAGAACCGATTTATGGTTATTTCCAAGGTTACGACCTCGGAGACACTCCAAGTCCAGCACTTGAGAATGATCAACAAAAAGATTAACCTGTAAATGAGATCCAAAAAATAAAATCACCAACCATACAGTTGAAAGTATAATCTTAATATGTTGTAAAATTAAGAGAAAGTGGGTACATTGGGACCATATTGCTTAATGAACCACTCAGATGTTTTGGCATTTGAAGCTTCAAACATGGTCTTTTCAATTCCTAAACGCCCAATCACCTTTGCAATGATATCAGCCCTAACCGAATCAGCATATTTACAGACATCTTCAGCATCGATTAATATCATATCCGCTCCAGCTTCCAAGCATCTTTCAGCCCTTCGGATCAAGAAATCAACGTCCTCCACACGCTCTGCATTTTAAGTACATTTACTTCATTTCCCACATTTTATCCGTTTCTTGCGGCTACTAGTATAACAGCGAGAATTAAACTTATCATTGATACTAAAACAAGAGAGAGAATTAGACTCATACCAGATGTTCGAGGCGTTGGAACAACATAAGCACCATACGCTCTTGAACGGGTCGGAGGAATGTCAGCCTTATTGAACTTCACTGCAAACTGAGGCTTGGCTTTAAGCCCTTGGCTCTTTATTAACCTTATGTATCTCAAAAGTGTTTCTTCAGGCAACTCAAGCGCGCCCGCATTTAGCTCAACTGTATCAAATCCCAGTTGCTTACATTCCTATAACAACACCACCTTTTATTAAAACAGATTAACTGACAAGACACTTAAACATTTTCTGACCCTATTACTTACCTCTATATATTCTTTAAAGGAAGAAGAACCTTTTTGCAACAAGTGTTCGGCCCAATCACCGGTGCTAACGTATATATCATGTTCATGGGCCAATTTCGTTGCTTCTTTAATGAATGATTTTGGCATTAAACTTTCAGAGCCTCCTGTAAACTTTAGACCATCAACAAACTGACCCATGGACTCCATCATATCCTGTTCCAAGCAGAAAAGCAATCACACATTACAGAAATAATATTAAAATTTAAATCATGCATCATGTTATTCATGTCTACAAATTTTATTCATGTGTTTAAATGTATCCACAACAGTTGCGATTTTCAGTACAAATTGAATAATCAGCAAACCCCATAGATAAATTTCGGACCGAATACAGTATCGTATTCGGTTTTACATTAGTTAAATTTCGGTATGGTAGTACAGAAATTTATGACTTTTCAGTACAAATTGATTAAACAGTTATGATTTTTCAGTACAAATTGAATGTTCATAACTAATTGAAAATTAATTGTTTTTTCAGTACGACTAAATTCTCATACGATTAGATTAGATGCTATATTCGGTTAACGAAATAATTAATTACGAAATTATAATATTTAAATGGAGTTAGTTATGGTGAGCAGACTATAAATTAATACAAGCTGATTATGCATGAGAGAGAGAGAGAGAGAGAGAGGCAGAATTGTTGTAAACAGAAATTAAATTTGAATGAAAGAAGAAATAATAATGAAATGAGGATTGAAATGGAGACCTGAAGCAAGGTGTGAGAGAAGAGAGAGGTGTGATTTGGGCCACGGATCTCCGTTACACCGAACCTGCGAGGTTTTTCGGGGCGGTCTTGGTCTTCCATGAAGGTCTTCCATCGGTAAACAGACATTATCGATCACCTTAACAATCGATTCAGATTATTATTATTATTATTATTCAGCTGAATGTGTGTTGATCTTCTCGATGATGGATAGACGGATGGAGAGAATCGAGAAACATAGAGAAGCAGGTAGTAGATAAAGCTTGGAAGTAGGAAGAAGCGGGTTCTAGAAAATTTTAGAAGCCATCATCATAAATTCTTATTTTTTTTTAAAGGAGTGGCGGCGTAGTTTGTTGTCCGATTACCCACTGTCTTTATGTAATTTTCTCAATTTTTTTTTTGAACGGCAACTTTCTACTCCTTGTAACTTTGTAAGACTTAAACCCATGACCTCTCATTTAGGTGTTCCTAAAAGCTTTGCTTCTACTATTGGACAACCAACCTCAATAGCATGTAATTTTCTCAGTTGAGGATTTTTTTTTTTTCGTTTAATTTAAATTTAAAAACAAAATACGAAAGTTACATCATAATAGCAGGTAGACGGGCAACAAGCTGCGTCGCCACCCCTTTTTGAATTGCAAACCCTAGTCTACTAAAGACAAAACCTTGCCCCCCTGGGGATGAAACATTGTTGTGGACGACCCGTTGGACCCTGGTCAAGAAACGAATAGCTTCTGGCGCCAGGGAGCCAAAAGTGTCGAAGGCCAGAGGGATAAAGACATGTTGGTTATCTGCACAAGCTTTAGCGTGTTTATCTACTTTCTTTGATTCCGCCTTTCTTGATGCTTGCCCAGCTACGAACCCTGTTTCCCTTAACCCGACCAGCGGAGATACCCCGGTGAGGTCCACACATGCATGTTTCCCCCTCTCCCAACCAAAGACAAGTAGATCTGCGGGTCGGAGGGTGGATCTCCCTTCCGTGGGGTCTGTGAGGAAGTTTACATGGGCCTCCTTTTTGGCAGAGATCCCAGCTCTTCTCAAGATATCCCACAAAACGTCCCTCACCCAGTCATGCCGATATTTGAAACCAGGGAGCTCCTTGCAATGAATTGCATGCTCCCCGTATTTATCCATGCAAGTTTTACGGCAGATGGGGCATGTTTCATCTTCCGGGTACATAGGGATCATCAATCGGTACTTGAGTATAGCTCTGTACTCTACTGCAGACATGCATTGACCCAAACCCTCAATCGGGATAACGGTCAAAAAATCCTGAGCATGAGGGCCCTTTAGGCATTCAATCACCGCCCTCTGGCGAGTGGACAACTCAAAAACTTCTCCCAGGCTCTGAGCAGTTTTGCTAAAAAGAGCATTCGCCAAAGTTTTTTGTGGCTTTGGGGGGGCGGTGTCCTTGTTAGAAAAACCGCCAATATCAAAGTCCGGGAGATAGACATTTAAGCGTTCGAGCGCCTGTTGATAGTCTGGGTCTAGTCCAATGACCCCACTGTTTCGGAGGATATGATCCTGAAGCTCCCAAGACTGAGCTCTGGACGCCACAAAGGCATAGACCCCAACATCTCGAGTTGAAAGGAGGCCTAAACCACCTAAACGCATCGGCAAGGATGCCAAGCGCCACTGGAGGTCCCCGAAGAAGGGGCCGCCACACACAACTATATCTTCAATAGCTTCGCGGAGACAATCATCGAAAAGGGATACCGCATCCACCATGAAGTGGGGTTGGCAAGTTCGTAACCCAAAAAGTAACTTAGCGACCCCCATGCATGACCTGAGCAGCAGGAGTTCACTCTAGGGATCTCTAAGGCGGGGCAGTAGTTTCATGAGGAATGAAAATATATTTTCCTTTTTGAAAATATTTACCAAATTTAATAAAACTGATCTTAGGCCCTCCGCATTACGGTGGTCAGTGTGAGGCGTAAATGTTAAGCGGCAACTGAACAGCAATCAAATCCAGATTGTTTGATCAATGTTTCTTTTTTTAATTAATAACTCACACACTCTCTAATTCTATTTTTATATTACATTTTTTTTACAAGCACAAGACTAAATTCAAATAATCAACTAATGAGATTTTCTTTGCAATAACAATCACCCATGTAAAGAAAATCTCATTAAGAGTAGCACACATATAAAATATTTCTGTAGATATCTATCTACTTTAAGATGAAGTGGATTACCCAACGTTTCTTTTTGAAGGTTTGAATCTCCTAGAAATCATAACCAACTTGAATATTGTGATCCAAATATTGTGACAACACAAGAAAAACAAAGAATAATGCAAGTTCGATTACATTTTACGTTTATGTGCTTCTTGAAAGTTGGGTTTTGCCAAATTGTTTTTCAGAACAATAACTCTTTTGAAGATTTGAATATCCCAACAACCAAAACCAAGTAGAATTGACATCCATTACCTCAGATAATCTACACCATGGTCAAAGTAATATGACCAGCGATGAACAACATACTACACGCAATGGCGGACATAGCATATTGTGAGGGGTAGCGCCCGCTACCCCTCAACTTTCGTGGCGTAGTGAAAAATTTTATTTTATTTTTAACGTTTTTCATATAACGTTACCCCTAAACTTTTATTTTTGTTACCCCTCAAAATATTTCAGCGCTCAAATTATCTTATGCCTCAAAAATTAAAACTTAAAAGCTCACACTCCCACTCCCAACTCGAACAACACATCAGCGAGCCAGCTGCCATCCTACATCCTTCTTTATAGGGTTGATCAAAAAGCTTGCGGCACTTGGAGCTTGCTCGGATTTAGTTCGGTAAAAGCTTGCTTGATATGGCTTAGTTTGAAACTGAGTCGGGCCTGGTCGGCTCAATTAAAAAGTAAGCCTAGCTCGGCTTGTAACGAGCCAGATTTGCTCGGTTTGGCTTGCTCGTAGGAATATTTCACTTATAATATATTTTATTATACATATAACATATTATAACTTTTTTATTAGTTGCAAGTATTTAAGAGTACACATGGATATCAATGATATATTTATGTATTGCTTAAGACACTAATGAATATATATCCTATCTCGTTGAAATTTGAAACTTAACTTGTGCTTGGTTGAAGTTGATTTTGGCCTGTAACTTATTAAGTTGAACTTATTTTGGATGTTTTCTTTTAAATTATTGAATAATAAATTTTCTTTTTAAATCTAAGCCTAACTAAGCCGAGCAAAAGCATCTTAGTTATAAAACAAGGCGAGCTAGATCTTGGATTTTTAGTTGAATTCTAAATTCGATCTGAGCCAAGTCGGCTTGGTTTATAATCGAGTCGAGCCCAAGCTTTACCTAGCTTGGCTTGACTCGACTCATGAACAACCCTACTTCCTTCGCGCCTCGACCATTCCCGACCACCTCTGATTCCCACCTCCGGCCACGGTCTACCACACACCATTCAACCACAGCACGCCACTGAGGTCTCAGGTCTCCACCAAAACAAAATTTTTGAACGTTATGTGACACCTGGCAAATTTGGGTTAACAACGTTGTCTAGATGAAAGTCTACCTTAGCGAGTCACGCGTATATTGTACTTAACTGGGTTAGTTAAGTCGGGATATGGTTCGGGAACTATTGGTTAGTCTAGAAGATCATTGGATGTTGGTCTAGAGGTTCGTTAGATGTCGGTCCTTAACCAAGTGTACAAACGGTGACGATTTGTAGGATCGTCAGGGCATACGGAACGTACGAGTCTCGAGTCCCGGGAATTGGTGAACGAGTGTAAATATGTGTATTTACTTGTGTTATGTGTTTACAATCATTATGTGACTTGTCGGTACATGAATATGCATTAACATATGTTAAAACGGGGTTTAACGCGCAAAACACACCAACATAGGGGCTATAGGCGATTAGGCTTGGTGGATAGCCTAATCGCATGACTTTGGGGCGAGTAGGAGGATCCCTATAGGCGAATAGGGCTAATCGCATGAATAGTCATGCGATTAGGCACCCTACTCGCGTATAAACCTGCACAATCGCATGGAACGGGCTGGACGACTAGAAACGCCTATAAATACCATACTTAACCTCCTAAACTCAATTAGACAAACCCTAGTCGTCCCATAACCGCCCCAAACACTGAAACAACCTCTGGGAGGCGATTTTGATCAAAAACACAAGGTTTCAAGGTCTAATCATCATCCTTTTACAATTCCAAGGTTTGATTCTCATCCATAACACTTTGTAAACGTTTTTAATCAATCCCTAATGGTCCAGACCTGTTCATAAACGAAAAAGATTTCTGGAAATCGTCAATAAGAGTTATTAATCGGATTATAACTAATAAACATGCGTTGTGGGTATGTATGTTTAGAAAGATAGGATTTTTATGAATCTTGATGATGTTTTGATGTGTTATCATGCTAGGTCAGAATTAATATTGTTATTATAATGATAGAAATCTCAGTAATTGGATAATAGGGTTATGATTACATGCGTTAATTGAATGTTGCATGCTATGTGTATGTGTTTGGATTGCTTTGGTTGCATGCAGGACTGATTCTACGAGGATGAACGAAGGGTTTTGGGTTAAACATGTTTAGGATAGTGTTTGGGATGATATTGGGTAGTTACACACGCTCTGGATCTGATTTGGAGCGTTAAACGCGCGAAAAACCGGAACAGCAAGGTTACAGGCGAGTAGCCTTGCTAATCGCATGTAACAGGGGCGAGTAGACCCCCCACTCGCGTGACACAGGGGCGAGTAGCCCCAATCGCGTGCCACTAGGGGCGAGTAGCCCAATCGCCTGACAACATGGGCGAATAGCCCCTAATCGCGTGACTTAAGGGGCGATTAGCCCTAGTCGCGTGACATTTCATGCGATTAGCCTCCCTAATCGCGTGTACTGCTGCTGTAAGTGTAAATTAGCATTCCGAGACCCGATTTGACATATAGTAACATGCTAGGAACCTCGTAACATGTCTAATAACTTGGTAACATATATTTGGATGTATTTCGGTGATACGTGAACTATGTGCTATAACTTGTTGTGTGTTAACGTATGTTAAGTATACTTGCGTTATTGTATGTTTTGGAGCGTAAACATAACACGGGGAATCTCGGGTCACCAATGGGATGTCGAGTCTTGTACTTTGGGTCGGTTAAACAGTCACGGTGTTTTCAAACAAACTTGGTTATGGTCTGGACATCTAGGGACTAATTAACCTGCGGGTTATTAGTCTAAGTACTTGTAACTGTCGTATGTTAGGTCGCCACTGTACGGGACTAACATAGCAGCTGAGTTTACTCGGGATTAGGAGTAAAGCAACTTAAGGTGAGTTTACGGCCCCTCTTTTAAACTGGTTTTATACATTCGGGGGAGAAAACATGTGTTAAAACTATATTTGGTAACTACTGTCATACTATGGGTTTCTCTTGTGTACTACACGATCTTTGGAAGTCCCGGGGGGAACCATGAATGTGCGGGTTTGCACAACGGGGAAATGTGAATAGCGCTATTGGGAGTGACCAACCCCGCTCGTCGGCTTGGAGGGCCGGGCGAGTGCATATTGTCTCAAACAGGAACAACAGGAACATTTGGAACTATTCGGGCACAACAACTGGTATTCGAGTTAGTAATGGTTTTCCAATCGTGGTAGTAACAAAACGTACGCCTAGCTAGCGTATACTGGTTTTCTATTTGTTATAGTATGGACAGGTGAACTTGGTACTTGAACTGCAAACCTGTAAACTCACCAGCATTTTTGTGCTGACGTAAACTTTTACATGTTTTCTCAGGTCGCTAAGGTAGCACAATGGGACTAGGGCGCACGCGTCTGCACGGCGTCTAGATAGAGTTGCATGAATTCATAAACATTGAACTTGGGTTATTTATGTTGAACTTTATTTTGAATAAGCTTCCGCTGTAAACGGGATTTTAAAACTATGTTTTGGTATTGCATTAATTACATTTAGACTTGTTTATTGTGATCGTTGGTTTGGATCCTGGTTTGTCATGCGCCTCGCGGTAAAACTCCGCAAGTGGATTTTGAGGGTGTGACAGATTGGTATCAGAGCCAATGGTTATAGTGAACTAGGACTGCATGTAGAGTCTAGTCTATAGCCGAGTCGCACACACTAGACGATCACATGGTACTAAACGTTATAGTGGTTTACGTATGGTCTTGTCGGGGTGTCTCTAAATCGTTGGTCTTTCTACGTTACATCATCCGTTCTATCTTAGGTTGGGTTACTTGTTTCCTAGGCAGTGTGGTCTATTGGGGTAACACGTGTGCTCTTGAGATTTGTCCAAGGCTCGGACATCTCCCTTTCGCACTCCAATAGAAACACTTGTCATGAACTACCGTAGTATTACGGTGTGTAGCTAAGAGTCTATGTTCGGTGATTTGATCTTTGAACTAGGAGAACACTTGGAGGACCATGTAGAGCGTTTTATCATTTTGGGTGCACACAAAGTCATAAAACGAAATGCATGGAAGCACTAGTGAGCTCTGGGTTTGAGGGGATAGCCCTGGATTGGATCTGGCTTTAATCTTGTGAACATTAGTGGTTATCTTTAACTGCGAAACTAAATTTTCTCGTTCTTTCTGCCAGAATCATGTCTAGAGTGCGTGGAGGACGAGGAGGTGGTCGAAATGGTGGACGCGGTGGTGGTCGTGGTGGTGCTGGTGGTCGTGGTGGAGGCATTAACCTGTCACAGGCTGATCTGAATAACTTGCTCCAGGCTGCCTTTCAGTTAGGGCACAACGGTGGTGGTAAGTTGCTTTATCCATTTTCTTTGCCTCATTGGTGAGCCTTGTTTACGTATTTCGTGGTTTCTCATACGTTTCATTTCAGGTGGTCCTGTTGACCCACCCCCACCCATGTGCACCTACAAGATGTTCCGGGACTGCAAGCCCCAGGAATTCTCTGGCACCGAGGGTGCGGTCAGTTTGCTTAGGTGGTTGGAGAAAGTGGAGTCGGTATTCCTGATGTGTAACTGTCTCCCAGAAGATCGGGTGAAGTATTCGGCTGCGTTATTTCAAGACGTGGCATTGACTTGGTGGAATGGTATCACCCAGAACATGGGTATTGGGGAGGCATATGCCATGCCATGGGAGAACTTTGTGCAGTTGCTGAAGCGGGAGTATTGCCCGAGAGAAGAGGTACAGAAGCTGGAGCATGAGGTGTGGAACCTCAAGATGACTGGGTCGGAAATCGAGAAGTATACGGTTAGGAGGAATGAGTTGGCAGTGCTATGTCCCGATCTGCACGTGCCCGAGTATCGTAAGATTGAACATTATGTCTCACGGTTGGTGCCGGAAATTGCAGGGTTAGTGGCTGCTGGGAATCATCCTACTTATGCGGAGGTAGTTCGATCTGCACATAGGATGACTAATTTAAAGGTGAACGAGGGGATTTTGCCGGCGAAAGGTTCGACTGCTAAGGCTCCAGAGAACAATAAGCGCAAGTGGGAAAACGACGGGAAGGGATCTGGGTCTACGCAGCAGGGTAAAAAGTTTGATAATGGGGGTTCATCGTCTTCGGGTAATAAGCAGGGTGGTTATGCAGGAAAACTACCCAAATGCAACAAGTGTGGACGCCATCACCTAGGGAACTGCGACAGTAACCGTTGTCACCGCTGCCAGCGAACAGGCCACTACGCTAAAGATTGTCGGGTTACACTTCCATCGACTCAGGCTCCGACCAACAGTTCAGCTCCGACTACTCAGGGTACTACAGGGAAACAAGGGTGCTACAACTGCGGTGACACTGGGCATTACAAGAAGGATTGCCCAAAACTGAAACAGGGTGGAAACAACGGGAATGGTAACAACGGGGGCGGCGGCAGAAATGCACGTGCCTTCGTCATTGGAGCTGCTGAGGCTAGGCAGGACCCTGATACAGTCACCGGTACGTTTCTTCTCAATAATCATTCTGTTAGCGTGTTATTTGATTCTGGTGCCGACAAGAGTTTTGTATCCATGGACGTTAGTCGACTGCTAGATGTAGTATCTGTACCATTAGAGACCAAGTATATTATTGAGTTGGCTGACGGTAAAACGATTGAAGCTACTAGTGTTCTTCGGGAATGTCAATTAGAATTGTCGGGTATAACGTTTCCCATCGACCTTATGCCGGTACCATTGGGTAGTTTTGACGTTGTGGTAGGAATGGATTGGTTATCTTTGTATCGCGCGGAGATTGTCTGTTACGATAAGGTTATTCGGATTCCTCTCCCTGATGGAGAATTTCTTTCTGTGTACGGTATCAAGGGTGGTGTTTCGCTAAACATCATCTCTAGCATGAAAGCCCTTAAGTGTCTTCGAAAGGGTTATCCAGCTGTATTGGCGCTTTTATCTGTTTCCACTAGTGATGAGAAGAAGATTGACGACATTCCGGTGGTACGCGAGTTTTCTGATGTTTTTCCCGATGATTTATCTGGTCTTCCTCCTCATCGTCAAGTCGAGTTCGGTATTGATCTTGTACCAGGGGCTGCTCCTATCGCTCGGGCCCCATACCGTCTTGCACCTCCCGAGATGCAGGAATTGTCCAGTCAGTTACAGGAACTCTTGGACAAGGGTTTCATCCGGCCAAGTTCTTCCCCTTGGGGAGCCCCGATTTTATTTGTCAAGAAGAAGGATGGGAGTTTCCGATTGTGTGTAGACTACAGAGAGCTGAACAAGTTGACCATCAAGAACCGTTATCCTCTCCCACGTATCGATGATCTATTCGACCAGCTCCAGGGTTCTAGTTATTATTCCAAGATCGACTTGAGGTCCGGTTATCACCAGCTGCGCGTCAGGGAGGCTGATGTTGCAAAGACTGCTTTTCGAACACGTTATGGCCATTTCGAATTCTTGGTCATGCCTTTCGGTCTCACGAACGCACCGGCGGTTTTCATGGACTTGATGAACCGCGTCTGTAAACCGTATCTGGACAAGTTTGTCATTGTGTTTATTGATGACATTCTGATCTACTCCAAGAACGAGACCGAACACGGCGAACATCTGCGGTTAGTTTTGGAACTCTTGCGACGGGAACAACTTTACGCCAAGTTCTCAAAGTGTGACTTTTGGTTACGCGAAGTTCAATTCCTAGGACATGTGGTTAATGAACTAGGAATTCATGTCGATCCAGCAAAAATCGAAGCGATCAAGGACTGGGGAGCACCAAAGACGCCAACTGAGGTGCGGCAATTCCTAGGCCTTGCGGGCTATTATCGTCGTTTCATTCAGGGGTTCTCGAAGATTGCTCAACCCCTCACCACTCTCACTCAGAAGGATAAGAAGTTCGACTGGGGTGAATCACAAGAGTCCGCGTTTGAGGAACTGAAGTCTAAACTGTGTTCTGCTCCTATTCTGTCTTTACCTGAGGGTCCTGATGATTTTGTCGTTTACTGTGATGCTTCCATTCATGGACTCGGTTGCGTGTTGATGCAACGCGAGAAAGTGATTGCGTATGCTTCTCGTCAACTTAAGGTGCACGAGAAGAACTACACAACTCATGACTTGGAGTTGGGTGCTGTGGTATTCGCGTTGAAAATTTGGAGACATTACTTGTACGGTACCAAATGCACCATCTACACCGATCACAAGAGTCTCCAACACATTTTCGACCAACAACACTTGAACATACGGCAGCGCCGTTGGATCGAACTTTTGAACGATTATGATTGTGCTATTAAGTATCATCCTGGCAAGGCGAATGTTGTAGCAGACGCCTTGAGCAGGAAGGAATCTTCTAAACCTCGTCGCGTTCGGGCGTTGCAGCTCACTATTCATTCATCGTTACCTGATCAACTCCGTTCTGCCCAATCGGAAGCTTTGAAGGAGGAAAACCTTAAAGCTGAAACTATGCACGGTGCCGACAAGCACCTAGAGCGAAGACCGGATGGCCTGCACTACTTCGCAGAACGCATATGGGTTCCTTTATTCGGGGGACTACGGGAGCTTGTTCTTGATGAGGCTCATAAGTCCCGGTATTCTATTCATCCTGGTTCGGATAAGATGTACCAAGATCTGAAAGTGCTTTACTGGTGGCCAAACATGAGGTCGGACATAGCCTCATACGTGAGCAAATGCTTGACCTGTGCTAAGGTCAAAGTGGAATACCAGAAACCGTCGGGTCTCCTGCAACAACCTGAAATTCCGGAATGGAAATGGGAACGGATTACTATGGATTTTGTCACACAACTTCCTAAGTCACCAAGCGGGAACGACAAGATATGGGTGATTGTCGATCGGTTAACGAAATCAGCCCATTTTCTTGCTATTAAGGAGACCGACACCATGGATCGTTTGGCTCGTCTTTACTTGAAAGAAGTTGTTTCTAAGCACGGGGTACCAGTTTCTATTATCTCGGATCGTGACTCCCATTTTACTTCTCACTTTTGGAAGTCTTTGCACAAGGCTTTGGGTACCCAACTAGACATGAGTACGGCTTACCATCCACAGACTGACGGTCAGAGTGAGCGTACGATTCAAACTTTAGAAGACATGCTGCGGGCGTGTGTGATCGATTTTGGCAAGGGTTGGGAAGCTCATCTGCCGTTGGTAGAATTCTCGTACAACAACAGTTATCACACGAGCATCAAGGCTGCTCCGTTCGAGGCACTGTACGGACGGAAATGCCGCTCTCCTCTTTGTTGGGCTGAAGTGGGTGAGAGTCAACTCACTGGGCCTGAACTAGTGTACGAAACTTCGGAAAAGATCGTACAGATTCGTAATCGGTTGGCGGCGGCACGGGACCGGCAAAAGAGTTATGCTGATCAGCGTCGCAAACCGCTGGAATTCCAAGTCAATGACAAGGTACTTCTAAAAGTCTCACCGTGGAAGGGCGTCATACGCTTTGGAAAGCGTGGCAAACTCAATCCGCGATATGTCGGCCCATTTACGATCCTGGAACGGATTGGGCCGGTGGCATATCGACTTGATCTACCGACGGAGCTCGGTAACGTACATAACGTCTTTCACGTGTCAAACTTGAAGAAGTGTCTGGCTGACGAGTCTCTCATCGTTCCACTAGAAGAGATCAAGGTTGATGATCGTCTTCGGATTGTGGAAGAACCTGTGGAGATCCTCGATTACAAGATTCGTAGCCTACGTCACAGCAAGATTCGTATCGTTAAGGTTCGGTGGAACTCGAACCGGGGACCGGAATATACATGGGAACGGGAGGATCAGATGAAGTCTAAGTATCCTCACCTCTTTCCTAAGGAAGCGTTCGAGTCGAGACATGTCTCTTCGGCAGCTGAATGAATCTCGGGTCGAGATTCCTTTTAACGTGGGGATGATGTGACAACTCGGGTAAATCTCTCTCTTGATTCTATCTTTTGTTTTGTTCCTTCGTTAATTCTTTTGTTCTTTCTGTACTTGTGCAAATTTTCGGGACGAAAATTCTTTTAACGTGGGGATGATGTGACACCTGGCAAATTTGGGTTAACAACGTTGTCTAGATGAAAGTCTACCTTAGCGAGTCACGCGTATATTGTACTTAACTGGGTTAGTTAAGTCGGGATATGGTTCGGGAACTATTGGTTAGTCTAGAAGATCATTGGATGTTGGTCTAGAGGTTCGTTAGATGTCGGTCCTTAACCAAGTGTACAAACGGTGACGATTTGTAGGATCGTCAGGGCATACGGAACGTACGAGTCTCGAGTCCCGGGAATTGGTGAACGAGTGTAAATATGTGTATTTACTTGTGTTATGTGTTTACAATCATTATGTGACTTGTCGGTACATGAATATGCATTAACATATGTTAAAACGGGGTTTAACGCGCAAAACACACCAACATAGGGGCTATAGGCGATTAGGCTTGGTGGATAGCCTAATCGCATGACTTTGGGGCGAGTAGGAGGATCCCTATAGGCGAATAGGGCTAATCGCATGAATAGTCATGCGATTAGGCACCCTACTCGCGTATAAACCTGCACAATCGCATGGAACGGGCTGGACGACTAGAAACGCCTATAAATACCATACTTAACCTCCTAAACTCAATTAGACAAACCCTAGTCGTCCCATAACCGCCCCAAACACTGAAACAACCTCTGGGAGGCGATTTTGATCAAAAACACAAGGTTTCAAGGTCTAATCATCATCCTTTTACAATTCCAAGGTTTGATTCTCATCCATAACACTTTGTAAACGTTTTTAATCAATCCCTAATGGTCCAGACCTGTTCATAAACGAAAAAGATTTCTGGAAATCGTCAATAAGAGTTATTAATCGGATTATAACTAATAAACATGCGTTGTGGGTATGTATGTTTAGAAAGATAGGATTTTTATGAATCTTGATGATGTTTTGATGTGTTATCATGCTAGGTCAGAATTAATATTGTTATTATAATGATAGAAATCTCAGTAATTGGATAATAGGGTTATGATTACATGCGTTAATTGAATGTTGCATGCTATGTGTATGTGTTTGGATTGCTTTGGTTGCATGCAGGACTGATTCTACGAGGATGAACGAAGGGTTTTGGGTTAAACATGTTTAGGATAGTGTTTGGGATGATATTGGGTAGTTACACACGCTCTGGATCTGATTTGAAGCGTTAAACGCGCGAAAAACCGGAACAGCAAGGTTACAGGCGAGTAGCCTTGCTAATCGCATGTAACAGGGGCGAGTAGACCCCCCACTCGCGTGACACAGGGGCGAGTAGCCCCAATCGCGTGCCACTAGGGGCGAGTAGCCCAATCGCCTGACAACATGGGCGAATAGCCCCTAATCGCGTGACTTAAGGGGCGATTAGCCCTAGTCGCGTGACATTTCATGCGATTAGCCTCCCTAATCGCGTGTACTGCTGCTGTAAGTGTAAATTAGCATTCCGAGACCCGATTTGACATATAGTAACATGCTAGGAACCTCGTAACATGTCTAATAACTTGGTAACATATATTTGGATGTATTTCGGTGATACGTGAACTATGTGCTATAACTTGTTGTGTGTTAACGTATGTTAAGTATACTTGCGTTATTGTATGTTTTGGAGCGTAAACATAACACGGGGAGTCTCGGGTCACCAATGGGATGTCGAGTCTTGTACTTTGGGTCGGTTAAACAGTCACGGTGTTTTCAAACAAACTTGGTTATGGTCTGGACATCTAGGGACTAATTAACCTGCGGGTTATTAGTCTAAGTACTTGTAACTGTCGTATGTTAGGTCGCCACTGTACGGGACTAACATAGCAGCTGAGTTTACTCGGGATTAGGAGTAAAGCAACTTAAGGTGAGTTTACGGCCCCTCTTTTAAACTGGTTTTATACTTTCGGGGGAGAAAACATGTGTTAAAACTATATTTGGTAACTACTGTCATACTATGGGTTTCTCTTGTGTACTACACGATCTTTGGAAGTCCCGGGGGGAACCATGAATGTGCGGGTTTGCACAACGGGGAAATGTGAATAGCGCTATTGGGAGTGACCAACCCCGCTCGTCGGCTTGGAGGGCGGGGCGAGTGCATATTGTCTTAAACAGGAACAACAGGAACATTTGGAACTATTCGGGCACAACAACTGGTATTCGAGTTAGTAATGGTTTTCCAATCGTGGTAGTAACAAAACGTACGCCTAGCTAGCGTATACTGGTTTTCTATTTGTTATAGTATGGACAGGTGAACTTGGTACTTGAACTGCAAACCTGTAAACTCACCAGCATTTTTGTGCTGACGTAAACTTTTACATGTTTTCTCAGGTCGCTAAGGTAGCACAATGGGACTAGGGCGCACGCGTCTGCACGGCGTCTAGATAGAGTTGCATGAATTCATAAACATTGAACTTGGGTTATTTATGTTGAACTTTATTTTGAATAAGCTTCCGCTGTAAACGGGATTTTAAAACTATGTTTTGGTATTGCATTAATTACATTTAGACTTGTTTATTGTGATCGTTGGTTTGGATCCTGGTTTGTCATGCGCCTCGCGGTAAAACTCCGCAAGTGGATTTTGAGGGTGTGACACGTTACCCCTAAAATTTTGGTCTACATCCGCCACTGACTACACGGTAGGTTCTCACAACTCAAGGGAACGAATCCTAACCACACATGCAAGCAGTGGCGCAGCTATGTTGGGGCGGGCGGGGGCGGCCGCCCCCCCCCCCCCCCCCGAATTTTCGTGCAGAAGTTTCGATTATATAGTATTCGTATAGAAAATTTTTGGAAATATAGGGTTTCGACCCCCCGAAACTAGTGACTTCCGACCCTCCGGCGACTTCCGACTTCCGACCCTTCGGCGACTTCCGACCCCCGAACCTTCGGATCAAGCTTCGCCACTGCATGCAAGTGACGGTCATATCAAGGGCATATCCATAAATAAATTGTTATTGTTATAATTTCATATTAAAGTGACATTAATTGTAAATTTTCTTCATGTTTGTCCATATATTCCTGGAAAGTCAAGCATAATAGTTTTTTTTTTTCTTTCAATAAAAGCATATGCTTTCTCTTTTCTCTGTCAATATTACTTTAATCGTATTTATAAACCAAATCTCAACTTAAACTTTTTAAGGGTTTTTAATTGTAAAAGATGAGTTTATTATTTATAGAGAGACGGGGTTGGAGAAGGCACGCTAAGCATATTATATGGCATTTTAAATATTTGCTTAATACTCACTACAGGAACTATATGAAACATTTCATAAAGGATTCAACATTTGTCTGTCCTTTGTGAGAAGACTGTGAAAGCAAACACACCTTGCGAACGTAAGCATGCAATGTGGCGTACATGGTTTTAGTCGCCGCCCTCGTCTCGTCTCTCACCCATTACGTGTGCTCGTATATATTACAAAGACAAACATTTCATAATGGATAAATTAAGCCAAAAAATAGATTTGATTAAAAACAGGTGCATTTATTTCGACTTCCTTGTTGAAACCACAAAGAAAATTCAAAGTAGTGATATTTGTTTCAAAACAAAAGCCAAAATGGTTTTGAACTAATGAGTGTTGTAATAATGTTATGTAATGTGTAACACCAAAACAGGTGCTAAACCAAAATTTTATAAACTGTTCTAAGGTAAAACTTGATTAAAATTAAATAAAAACTAAGCAGGCGGTATAATCATCATCATACTCAGTTAATCCCACCAATAGCAAAGCTAAGGTAGGGTCTGAGGAGGGTAAGATGTAGACAGCCTTTCCTCTACACTGTAGGAATAGAGAGGCTGCTTCCGATGAGACCCTCGGCTTGATAGTAGTTTTGTATCAAGCCTGGGACATAAGGCACATAACACTTAGCAATCGGGACAAGCCCGATTGGTGCATGTAACCCCTTGTCTTTTGGCTATCAACGCCACCACATGATGCATGATTAACCATCCGTCGTTTTTAACGTTATTTTCACAAAATTAGTAAAATAACGTTAAAATTAGTGCAACTTTACTTTTGCCCCACGAGGGCCACACATATATACATTATATGCGCACAGCCGTAAGCGGGGCTTAGATATAAAGGTATAAATATGTAAGTAACAATTTTTTTTATGGTAGATGAAAAGATACCCTTCTTTTCTTTTCAGCCATGGAAGGAATCCAAGCTAAGCCCAACAAGTAATCTTACAGCATGTTCATATCATATGCACTTCAACCTCATTCACTGTTCCTTGCATTCACTTTATTCATTATTCTCTCTTTCTCTTAATCTTTTAATCCATGTTTATGTTTATAAAAGCCCACAATCTATGTGTTTGTCCTCCATCTTTTCTAAGCTTACAACAGGCGAAAAATGGCAATGAGCGGTCAAATGTATGCTCAAAATCCGGGTCAATACATTGTACCATTTGTCTGTTTGTTGATCATAGTCATGGATCTCACGGCGGGAATTCTTGGTATCCAGGGCGAGGTTGCTCAAAACAAGGTATGTTTTCCAATTTTCAACACGCATGACTAAACTTAATAACCATGCCGCACCACACATGACCTTTTGTGGATGTCTTAAATGCTTGCGTGTTCTTTACAGGTACAAAATCTAAGAGTATGGATCATTGAATGTCGGGATCCAAGTTATGAAGCGTTTAAGCTTGGGTTTGCTGCCTTGGTGCTTTTGACATTTGCTCATGCCATCGCAAACTTGTTTGGTGGCTGCCATGTTGTTTGGACCAAACCAGAAATGGATCGCGCCACTTCTAACAAGCAATTAGCCATGGCTTCACTAATCCTCTCATGGTACACAATTCGCATACTAATACTAGTAAGTACTAACTACCCTTTTACATAGATCAATTGTACCTGATGCATTAAGCTTTGTACCAGGATTACCCTAATCATTGGGTTCTGGATGCTGATTGCTGGAGTCTTGGCTAACTCGAGTTCAAGAAAATCATGTGGTGTTTCAAACCATCGTTACTTGTCCATTGGAGGCATCGCGTGCATCATTCATGGCATGTTTGCGGTTTCTTATTACATTTCTGCCACTGCTGTTGCGAAAGAAGAAAAGAAGTTGATGAACCCACATGGTCCGATGATGAACCCACATGGTCCAATGATGAACCCACAACTACAGATGCAACAGCCTGCACCATCAGCACCTGCTTGAAACATAAATGTAACCTGATCCAGATACCTTCAGTTTTCTACCTTTACTTTCTTTTTGTGTGTTTTATCAATTCAAAAGCATGATTTGTTGTTTAAAACCTTTCATATGATTCTCGGATCTCCAATGTTATTTCATTTAGACGAAATTCAAAAACTTTATAGCAAGAATGTTGAACCACATACTTGACTTTCTGTCAGTCGCAGCTGTTATTGTGTAACGGTTATCAATCTTCTAACACAAATATAGTATCCTAGATCTAATTATCAGTCGTTTATGGCAATTCGCAGAAGCACCCTTGTGAATAAAAACTAAAACGTACAGATCGAAGGCATCACAGTTACGGACTTGTAGATAGAAAGTCATTAAGCGCTAATCTCAAACAAGCAAGTAGATCATCTTAAAGATACATACTCATTAACATAAACATAAACGACACGGTTAACAATTCACTTTACCAAACTAGCTCATAAACATACCAAACAATAATCTTAAATTACACACATAAGAAAAAGCCTATCCTTTATGCACTAGCATAACTCCTAAACACACACAATCATAATGTACCTTATTTGGCAACAGAATTCGCAATCGCATTCAACACAACCTCCGCTTGCTCTTTCAAAACATCCATCTTCTTCATAAAATGCTCAAGCTCTAGCATCTTTAGACTCTTCCACTTCTCCTCTATCTCAACCTTCTTCGCACCCGATACCAACTCCAACCCCTTATTCATTATCCCCTCATCCGTAATCGGTATCCCCAACGAACCACCAGACCGCAGCAGCGGCTGCACCGTTTTCACTTCAACCTCATTTGGTCCCACCTCAATCCCCACATCCCCATTTCCATCGGGTTTAAAACTCTTGTTCGTCTTCGGTGTGACGTTGACTTTAACCTTGAGTTTCTTACTACTACAAGCATTCATAACTGCCTTCTTATTACTACCATCCCCCCATAGGATTTTCGACAATTCGTACATTCGCTTCTCGTGGGGATTCGAAAGGGTCCGAACTTTCGCCTGGTTTTCGAGTCTAGCTACATTGTTGACAAACTTCTTCTTTAACCGTCTAGCCTTAGCCAACATCTGTCTATCATTAACATCAACATGCAGTGATTCCTTGACAAACTCATGGAAATCATTAACATCTGCAACAGGGTCTTTACCCTTCTCCTCTACATAACTAATCATACCTTGTATCAACTCAATCTCGTTGTCTTCACTCCATAGCCTCTGAAACAGCTGCTTCTTTTCTCCACCGTTATTCGCATCAGGTGACGCCATCGGTGACGTCATCTCCGTTGAATTGTTATTATTATTATTATTATTATTCTTAATTCTTTTCACATCGCTGCCTTCACCGTCAGTAGCCGGTCGTTTACCGGTGGGTTGTTTGAGGGGAGGGGGTGAGTAGCGAGAAACCGGGTTTTTGGATCTGGGAGTTGAGGATGATACGGGTTTGGTATTCGGGTCGGGTAATTGAGGGGTGTTTTGGGTGTCGAATTCTGATTCGGATCCTTCTGATGAAGCTTCTTCTTCTTCCTCACCGGAAGATGAATTGGCGGGTTCAATTTCCGATCCGGCCATTGTTGGTAGAGAGAGAGAGAGAGAGAGAGAGAGAGAGAGAGAGAGAGAGAGAGAGAGAATTGAGTTTGTTTGCGATAAATTTAGGGTTTGGGTGGGTAGTGGAGGAATCAGTGGGTGCTTCCGATGATGGGTCAAAAAATGATCCAAAGGTGTAACATGATCGACAATAGATGGGGTTACATCAACCAAACAATGAGCCTTAAAATGCCCAAAAGTTGCTATAACGAGTTGAGCTTAAACGAGCTCCCGCTTAACAAATGAGCTTGAGTTTCGCTACTGATCTCGAGTTGGCTCGCATGCATAATATTAATAGTATCTTGTGTGAAATAGGCATTTGTGGGTGTTTATAAGTTAATTTCATGTGACAGCTCTCACGCAGTGTTTGTGGCGCTTGAAGTGTTTAGAGTTGGGAATGCTTATAATAGTTACATAAAACAATAATCTATGTAATAAAGCATGGATATGAATAAAATTTATGAGCTATAATACATCAGGAGGATCATTTCTATTTCTATATGAATAAAATATGATACGAACTCGAAAATAAAGCTCTCAGTAAGTACGATAAAATTTATGAGCTATAATACATTCGAAGGATCATTTCTATTTTTTATATGAATAAAATATGATAAAAACTCGAAAACACGAGCATGAAATACAAACTTGTTAATTATATGGTTTGATACCAACATGACATGTATAATCCTCATATACTTTAACGCTCCAAATTATAAATTTACATCAACAATGAATACATGTACATAAAAAAATAAAGTAAATATATTAATTTTTAAGATTTGATGTTAATTAATTATCTTTTATATATTTGGGTGTTGTTTACCCTAAGAAGTTAGCATAAAACTCACGGGTCACCAATACTCTACAATAATGAAACATTATTAATCGTAAAAACATGAGCAAAAAGACGTCGAAGCAGCTTTGTTGAAAGTAATAATATTGATTGATACACTTTTGTTATAACAAGTTTGTTTTGTTTATTCATATCTAATATTGGACTGGGGGACTAAGAGCTAATAATGAGCCTTAAAATGCCCAAAAGTTGCTATAACGAGTCGAGCTTAAACGAGCTCCCGCTTAACAAATGAGCTTGAGTTTCGCTACTGATCTCGAGTTGGCTCGCATGCATAATATTAATAGTATCTTGTGTGAAATAGGTATTTTGTGGGTGTTCATAAGTTAATTTCATGTGACAGCTCTCACGCAGTGTTTGTGGCGCTTGAAGCGTTTAGAGTTGGGAATGCTTATAATAGTTACATAAAACAATAATCTATGTAATAAAGCATGGATATGAATAAAATTTATCAGCTATAATACATCAGAAGGATCATTTCTATTTTTATATGAATAAAATATGATACGAACTCGAAAATAAAGCTCTTAGTAAGTATGATAAAATATAATCGTGCTTTTAAACCACATTTAGTAATGTGACGCAAATTGTTGACACCAAGTGTGAGGTGCGTATATCAAAATGATAAAGAGATTTGACTAATTTACGAACATGACCCAAATTGGTTGCATTGATAAATTCAAAAGGCTGAAACATATAATGGTCTCTTTCACCATGAATAATTACATCAATGACATCCACTTGGTGAATTGGCCAAGAACTAGAGACAGGTAAGCCACGTATGGTACAGTTTTGACCCTCCGAAATTGGTTTTTGACCCCTCGAAACTAGTGATTTCCGACCCCCCGAAGTTTTGGGTCAAGCTTCGCCACTGGTTGAACTTTTCATCACAATCATTACTGACTTGTTGACATGTTCCATTTACTACAAGTCATGCTTTGTAGCGTTGTATTTAATGCTCACTGAACTTATGATGGAACTATGCAATAGTGTGAGCATTACCTGGTCGAAGTACGAGATCCCATGTGTGATTATCCATTTTTGCGGATACTGATCAGTCGTAGCAGTGTGCCAATATGGAGTTTTTAGTATTAGTGACCTAACAAGTTATACATGAGAAGCAAATATGTTGCTACTTACATATGTGATCATCTATAACTATTCGCTAATCTATTAACTCCATTGTCTATTCATAGTCTGATGCTTTATGTGACGAACTAGCCAGGGGCGGACCTAGCTTGAAGCCAGGTGTCGCGTCCGTTGCTACTCAACTTCGCGCGCGTAGGGGAAAATTAATGGAAAATTTGTGGTTTTTTTACGATATTTGAAAAACGTTACTACTAAAATAAAAAAAATAAAAAACGTTACTGCTGAAATTAATTTCTAGATCCGGCACTGCAACTAGCTGAATAGTAATCAAATTGTCCCAGTTTTATACTTTTGCTTAATTCCCTTAAATCATTATACAAACTTTTAGTACATATACAAGGTTAGATAAATTATACAATCAAACTATGCCTACATAATGAAGAAAATGGGAACAAAAAAGTAAGAATAATTCAACGATGGATGGAAAGAAGTCACCATATACTTAACAACTCCATTAGGTGGACTCATATCAACTGATTCCATATCAAAAAATACCTTTTGAGTAGAACTGAAAGCTATACTAGTGGTAACAAGATTTAGCACAACAACTCTACGACTTATCTTTTCCTCATCATGTTTGTATCGGGCTTTGATAGAAAGCCCAACATGGTTCACAATGCTATGACTATGAGTGTTTCTGGCCATTAGAGACGGACAAGTCGAGCCATTGAACCGAATGCGCCCTTCTAACACAACTTGAGAGAACCCTGGTAACCCAGTCAAACCCATGGTTGTCACAATGACTTGTTAGCCATGAAAGCCTGATAAGATGATCATTAACTTTTTCCTTTGTTTCATTGGTTGTATACGTATGTGTCAAAAAACATGATATAAAAAACATGCTGAAACTTTATTAACTTAAATCGACAATCGTTTACAATCAAAAGAACACAAAGAATCTGAAAGACTCAAAATCTCTCAATATCTCTCATAAAACAAACAAGATCAACTGTCTAAATCCACCAGGATTACAACACAACTCAGAAACATGTTACTGGATGAAACCGTAGATTTAGATGACCAAGAGAGACACGAAAGAAACACTAGACCATTATTATCGAAAACGAGAGAGAAGAAAGATGAGGCTGTTTATGATGGTATAAAATGACTCTCTCTGTAGCTCTCATCTTGAGAGAAACAATAAAAGAAAAAGAGAGTTAAAAAAGATAAACAACTACTTGAAGTCTATTTGTAGACAAGAAGAATCGGTGAAGCCAAATGAGCATGGGCCGAATTCAGGTACTATCTTTGTGTGGGCCAGATGATATATTAGATAAGCCCATTAGTAAACCCCAGCCCTTTTCAGCATTAGCCTTCTGGAAACTTGTTCAACCCAAACTTGTTCAGCCCAACAGCTAGTATCCTTTACAAACCTAGTATCTACATAAGCATCCATCCAACCATAAGTCCACTAGCCGAATCATCTTATCTAGCCGAGTTCATCTGGTTACAAGCTCGAACGATATCCTGCACAAAACACTTATGCAACATGATGAAAACAAGTAATAAAATTGAATAACGAGGAGACTCGAGACTTTTTAACACCCCCCCACAATTTTATTACTTAAACGGACTTAGCATCTTATATACTCGACACATTTTAAAACGTTTTTTTTTTTTTAAACACACCAGAATATTCAAGTTTTATGATTTAACAATGATATTCAAAAAACTTTATTCGAAAGACCAGCCCGCAAAAGTTGTACACACCCTGAACAAATATTATTTTGAAGAGCAACAAAAAAACTTAACAAATTCTTTTAAACTTCAAGAACGCAGAAATAACAAAAAATACAAAGTTCAAACTCTCCCACGAATACTAGAACAACACGGATACTGCGCCATATTGAATGTGAACAACATGCAGTATAAGAAACTCTAATCATCAATAATGTTTGAGAGAACACAAAAACAGAACTTAGAAAAATATAAAAAAACTGAGAACCATATACAAAAACTTCAAAAAACTTTTTAACAAAGACTACAAAAAATACAATTGAATACAAGACAAAGATCAACAACTAGACGATCTTACAACCAAACACAAACAAATCATCAACTAGATGAAATGCTACAAACATACAAGACTCGAATCATCCACTAGACGATCTGAATACAGAAAAGACCAAAAAAATTGTTTTTCCTTTTTTTTTTTTGAGAAAATACAAGAGTCAAGACATATAGTAAGGGGACAAAAATACGAACCTGCATATTAAAACCAAGTCAGTTATGACATCAATAAGTTTCACAAGTAGCTGCACATATGGCTTAACCTAGGGACAACTTTAATTTTTCCAAGTTTCTTAAGTGGATCCTCAAAGATATACAAAACAAACTAGAAACAACTCTCTTAGTTTCTAAGCATTTTCTAAACAATGGTTTATGCAAATTCCTGACTTAAAAATTGCACAGATTATGAAATCATGTCTGTTAAGCGAAAAATTGTATCATTTTTATCAACCTATCTTTTAATAACCAACAATGTTAAAAAAACTTCTATCTCTAATAAACAGAAAAGAAACAAAATGGTTTAAATTCCAAAAAATTTCTACCACCTTATATCTAGTCATATCAAATGCAACCTAACATTTAAGAGAGTATTTTTATTGAGATGATCATACACCTTCATCAGTTTAACTACATCAATATCAAGAAACTGTATAAGAATTTCTAGAACCATTTTATAAGAAACTTGGATTTTGAGAGACTTTTCCCTTTTTTTAAAAAATTCCATCCCAACTATTACTTGTGACGAATATTCAACTACAAAATCAAGTAGCACAACAATCAAGAAATGATCACATCTACTTGGATGAAACTTAGTTCAAATAGAACAAGTCTAGATCAATGAACTAACACCAACCATGATCATCTACTAGAAGATCAAGAAAATTATAACAAATCTAACCATCAAAAGACACATTTTGATTAAAAACAATAGAATTACTCAGCAAAAGTCCTATCAACAACGCATACAATGGACCTTAAGACAGCGGAACATGTTCCGATAACACACAATCACATGATTATCAATCAGAACATACAAGACAAATAGTATTCATGTTGATAAAACCTTGTAAAGAAATGTAAACACTCATTTGATTTAACCAAAAAAACGCTTTTAACTTTTACGAACATGAAAAAAACTTTTGATTTAAATCAAACATTTACAACTTCACAAGACAACACGAACAATACAAAAACTGAATCACATGATTCATAAACACGTAAGCACAGTTACAGCCCAAACAGTATCTGGTAACACTAAAAACACAAGACTTTAATACCAGAATAAAATCTTCCACATAGAAGAACACATAAGGCTACAACACCTACAAGACGTAAAACACAACGAGAAACCGACCGGAATCCCTCACAATCTCTTCTCTAACCTCTACGGAACAAATCATCAACAAGACGACAAGACAAAAAACACTAACACGACCTAACGGACTCCCTAGCGCTACAACTAGTAGTTTTTATTCAAGAATCCTAGATCTAGTGCCAATTCCAAAGATTACACAAGAAGAGAAACATCAATTGAAACACACAGTTGCCAAATTAAAACAACATGTTTTAATACCAGAACTAACAGCCAAAAAACATCTAATTGAATAAGAAAATCACATGATTTTTCAATTAGAAATACATCCCACAAAGGAGTAAATGAGGCTGTCAATAAGAATTCAAGAATACCCTTGACAACAAGTATTCAAAACAAGCCTAATAATAGACTACAACCCACAGCCAAAAAGAATAAGATTGAACACAAAATCACACAACTTTTTCAATCAGACAATATTCTCACACGAGAAAAACATACAAGGCTGTCACATTCAAAAATACATTCTTGACAAATACTGCTGGATAAGCACCTGAACCGCACAGTTCAACTATCCCGAAATCAAGAATATATACACAATGAATACAGGCCACACAAAACCATCATGATACAAGTTCAATTAAACACTCATCAAGATATGGTTAAAGCCTATTATAAAACGAGAATCAAACAATTCAATACTAGTAAACAAAGTTACAAAGAAAGATTTGAAAACAAAAAACTTGATATTGCTACTACTAGTAACATGCAACAAATAAGCAAGTTCTCAACATAAACAGGTCATCTAACAACTTTCAGACATCTTACCAAGTATAGACCCTAGACACAATACCATAGATCAGAACAAGATGACCTAAAACAAATCTTTATGATCAACACTTCAACCAAGTACATAAACCTTGACAAACTCATTAGTCACAGTTTATGTGACTAATAGAATAATGAATCTCATAATCAAAGACAACAACTCTGATAAAAGTGAGAATCACACAATCTTTTACAACATAACGATAGCTTTATTCAACTAGAAAACATTTTCTGCATAAAAAAACATATGTAGCTGTCAACCTTTTTTAATAAAAAACTTCTTAACCAAAACAAATAGTAACACACGATCAAGAACAAGCAACATCTATCATTGTTATCATCTCCATTATTATCTCCGTCATTAGCCAAGACCAAGTGTTAAAAAAACGTTAAAACTATTGATACACGTTTTAACAATCAATAGCAACACAGTACAATACCACGGTCCAAACCAACAAAAACCATAGAAATAATCAACAGCACTGAGATAATCAAATCAAACAAAGACAAGAAACGAGCACAAATTACATAGATAGATGCACACAAAAATGCAACACATACAACAGGGGGTGGCTCTCCCTGGATTCAAATCCGGTACCCCTAACCCGGTCATAATATGCCTATCACAATTAAATTTAAATCGTGATGCAAAAAAAACTTAGACAACAAAATAATACAAAGGAAAGATCTCACCAAATTCCTTCCCAGGTTAGGGTCTCCTTCCAGCGGGTCAAGTCTCGTAGCCTTCACTTAGGGTTACGAAGACAAGATGCAGTACAGCTACACTAGCTTTTGATCTGGTTCATCACAACTATAGTAGTAACCCTCGTATCTTGATCAGAACAATATTCACACCGTCGCTCAACAAATATCCCCAAACTTAAAGAACAGAACGATCAGTTTTAGCCCTAGCACGAGAAGAAAGAATTCCTAAATTTCATAGTATTATTTTAGCGGAAACAAGCACAGAAGATACATCAGCAGCGGAAACGCTCCTCTGAAATCGGAGTCACGAACACACGATTCTTATAACTGATCCACATATGAACACTAATCTTGAACATTCTTTAGATCTTATTACAGGTCTGTGTCATGGCCGTGAACAAAAGAAAACAAACCAGATCAAGATTAACAACAGCGGAAGAATTACACGAATCAGGAACCTTCTTGCCACACGAATCAACCGAATCAATCAGCGGAACAAGATTATCGAGTTTCAACGTGTAATCTTTCGCGATCAATGTACCAATAATACCAAGAAATCCGATACACTGCAACTAAAACCAGATCTGTAAGCTATACATAATAACAAACCCCGCGAACAGAAGGCAAGATCAAACACGGATGATATCAGATCTGATTGAATCCACCTTTAAATCTGCTTAGAAACAAACCAAAACCAAGATTCTTTTTTTTTTCTTTTTATGACGGTTAACCAGTCAAGAATCAGATACAACCAGCAATAATTATCAGGAACACAGACCTTCCAACACCTCAACGTTGTTCAGTAATAAACAGAAAAGGAAACTTAAAAAGAAACCCTGTATTTAGAACGAGTGACAAGAAACCTGAATACAGTGATAATAGCAAGAATATTCAGATCTGATCTGAACGATTTGATAATCAGCAAAAGAAAACGCTCAGAGGTAGTTCGAAACTGGGTCGGTTGATCGATCTACCAACAAGAACTATACCAGACCTAGACACGACGACCAGACCTATGTATGAAGATCAAATCGTCTACATAACGGAAAATATATACAAACGTAACCAAGAGCGTGGCTCTGATACCATGTCAAAAAACATGATATAAAAAACATGCTGAAACTTTATCAACTTAAATCGACAATCGTTTACAATCAAAAGAACACAAAGAATCTGAAAGACTCAAAATCTCTCAATATCTCTCATAAAACAAACAAGATCAACTGTCTAAATCCACCAGGATTACAACACAACTCAGAAACATGTTACTGGATGAAACCGTAGATTTAGATGACCAAGAGAGACACGAAAGAAACACTAGACCATTATTATCGAAAACGAGAGAGAAGAAAGATGAGGCTGTTTATGATGGTATAAAATGACTCTCTCTGTAGCTCTCATCTTGAGAGAAACAATAAAAGAAAAAGAGAGTTAAAAAAGATAAACAACTACTTGAAGTCTATTTGTAGACAAGAAGAATCGGTGAAGCCAAATGAGCATGGGCCGAATTCAGGTACTATCTTTGTGTGGGCCAGATGATATATTAGATAAGCCCATTAGTAAACCCCAGCCCTTTTCAGCATTAGCCTTCTGGAAACTTGTTCAACCCAAACTTGTTCAGCCCAACAGCTAGTATCCTTTACAAACCTAGTATCTACATAAGCATCCATCCAACCATAAGTCCACTAGCCGAATCATCTTATCTAGCCGAGTTCATCTGGTTACAAGCTCGAACGATATCCTGCACAAAACACTTATGCAACATGATGAAAACAAGTAATAAAATTGAATAACGAGGAGACTCGAGACTTTTTAACACCCCCCCACAATTTTATTACTTAAACGGACTTAGCATCTTATATACTCGACACATTTTAAAACGTTTTTTTTTTTTTTAAACACACCAGAATATTCAAGTTTTATGATTTAACAATGATATTCAAAAAACTTTATTCGAAAGACCAGCCCGCAAAAGTTGTACACACCCTGAACAAATATTATTTTGAAGAGCAACAAAAAAACTTAACAAATTCTTTTAAACTTCAAGAACGCAGAAATAACAAAAAATACAAAGTTCAAACTCTCCCACGAATACTAGAACAACACGGATACTGCGCCATATTGAATGTGAACAACATGCAGTATAAGAAACTCTAATCATCAATAATGTTTGAGAGAACACAAAAACAGAACTTAGAAAAATATAAAAAAACTGAGAACCATATACAAAAACTTCAAAAAACTTTTTAACAAAGACTACAAAAAATACAATTGAATACAAGACAAAGATCAACAACTAGACGATCTTACAACCAAACACAAACAAATCATCAACTAGATGAAATGCTACAAACATACAAGACTCGAATCATCCACTAGACGATCTGAATACAGAAAAGACCAAAAAAATTGTTTTTCCTTTTTTTTTTTTGAGAAAATACAAGAGTCAAGACATATAGTAAGGGGACAAAAATACGAACCTGCATATTAAAACCAAGTCAGTTATGACATCAATAAGTTTCACAAGTAGCTGCACATATGGCTTAACCTAGGGACAACTTTAATTTTTCCAAGTTTCTTAAGTGGATCCTCAAAGATATACAAAACAAACTAGAAACAACTCTCTTAGTTTCTAAGCATTTTCTAAACAATGGTTTATGCAAATTCCTGACTTAAAAATTGCACAGATTATGAAATCATGTCTGTTAAGCGAAAAATTGTATCATTTTTATCAACCTATCTTTTAATAACCAACAATGTTAAAAAAACTTCTATCTCTAATAAACAGAAAAGAAACAAAATGGTTTAAATTCCAAAAAATTTCTACCACCTTATATCTAGTCATATCAAATGCAACCTAACATTTAAGAGAGTATTTTTATTGAGATGATCATACACCTTCATCAGTTTAACTACATCAATATCAAGAAACTGTATAAGAATTTCTAGAACCATTTTATAAGAAACTTGGATTTTGAGAGACTTTTCCCTTTTTTTAAAAAATTCCATCCCAACTATTACTTGTGACGAATATTCAACTACAAAATCAAGTAGCACAACAATCAAGAAATGATCACATCTACTTGGATGAAACTTAGTTCAAATAGAACAAGTCTAGATCAATGAACTAACACCAACCATGATCATCTACTAGAAGATCAAGAAAATTATAACAAATCTAACCATCAAAAGACACATTTTGATTAAAAACAATAGAATTACTCAGCAAAAGTCCTATCAACAACGCATACAATGGACCTTAAGACAGCGGAACATGTTCCGATAACACACAATCACATGATTATCAATCAGAACATACAAGACAAATAGTATTCATGTTGATAAAACCTTGTAAAGAAATGTAAACACTCATTTGATTTAACCAAAAAAACGCTTTTAACTTTTACGAACATGAAAAAAACTTTTGATTTAAATCAAACATTTACAACTTCACAAGACAACACGAACAATACAAAAACTGAATCACATGATTCATAAACACGTAAGCACAGTTACAGCCCAAACAGTATCTGGTAACACTAAAAACACAAGACTTTAATACCAGAATAAAATCTTCCACATAGAAGAACACATAAGGCTACAACACCTACAAGACGTAAAACACAACGAGAAACCGACCGGAATCCCTCACAATCTCTTCTCTAACCTCTACGGAACAAATCATCAACAAGACGACAAGACAAAAAACACTAACACGACCTAACGGACTCCCTAGCGCTACAACTAGTAGTTTTTATTCAAGAATCCTAGATCTAGTGCCAATTCCAAAGATTACACAAGAAGAGAAACATCAATTGAAACACACAGTTGCCAAATTAAAACAACATGTTTTAATACCAGAACTAACAGCCAAAAAACATCTAATTGAATAAGAAAATCACATGATTTTTCAATTAGAAATACATCCCACAAAGGAGTAAATGAGGCTGTCAATAAGAATTCAAGAATACCCTTGACAACAAGTATTCAAAACAAGCCTAATAATAGACTACAACCCACAGCCAAAAAGAATAAGATTGAACACAAAATCACACAACTTTTTCAATCAGACAATATTCTCACACGAGAAAAACATACAAGGCTGTCACATTCAAAAATACATTCTTGACAAATACTGCTGGATAAGCACCTGAACCGCACAGTTCAACTATCCCGAAATCAAGAATATATACACAATGAATACAGGCCACACAAAACCATCATGATACAAGTTCAATTAAACACTCATCAAGATATGGTTAAAGCCTATTATAAAACGAGAATCAAACAATTCAATACTAGTAAACAAAGTTACAAAGAAAGATTTGAAAACAAAAAACTTGATATTGCTACTACTAGTAACATGCAACAAATAAGCAAGTTCTCAACATAAACAGGTCATCTAACAACTTTCAGACATCTTACCAAGTATAGACCCTAGACACAATACCATAGATCAGAACAAGATGACCTAAAACAAATCTTTATGATCAACACTTCAACCAAGTACATAAACCTTGACAAACTCATTAGTCACAGTTTATGTGACTAATAGAATAATGAATCTCATAATCAAAGACAACAACTCTGATAAAAGTGAGAATCACACAATCTTTTACAACATAACGATAGCTTTATTCAACTAGAAAACATTTTCTGCATAAAAAACATATGTAGCTGTCAACCTTTTTTAATAAAAAACTTCTTAACCAAAACAAATAGTAACACACGATCAAGAACAAGCAACATCTATCATTGTTATCATCTCCATTATTATCTCCGTCATTAGCCAAGACCAAGTGTTAAAAAAACGTTAAAACTATTGATACACGTTTTAACAATCAATAGCAACACAGTACAATACCACGGTCCAAACCAACAAAAACCATAGAAATAATCAACAGCACTGAGATAATCAAATCAAACAAAGACAAGAAACGAGCACAAATTACATAGATAGATGCACACAAAAATGCAACACATACAACAGGGGGTGGCTCTCCCTGGATTCAAATCCGGTACCCCTAACCCGGTCATAATATGCCTATCACAATTAAATTTAAATCGTGATGCAAAAAAAACTTAGACAACAAAATAATACAAAGGAAAGATCTCACCAAATTCCTTCCCAGGTTAGGGTCTCCTTCCAGCGGGTCAAGTCTCGTAGCCTTCACTTAGGGTTACGAAGACAAGATGCAGTACAGCTACACTAGCTTTTGATCTGGTTCATCACAACTATAGTAGTAACCCTCGTATCTTGATCAGAACAATATTCACACCGTCGCTCAACAAATATCCCCAAACTTAAAGAACAGAACGATCAGTTTTAGCCCTAGCACGAGAAGAAAGAATTCCTAAATTTCATAGTATTATTTTAGCGGAAACAAGCACAGAAGATACATCAGCAGCGGAAACGCTCCTCTGAAATCGGAGTCACGAACACACGATTCTTATAACTGATCCACATATGAACACTAATCTTGAACATTCTTTAGATCTTATTACAGGTCTGTGTCATGGCCGTGAACAAAAGAAAACAAACCAGATCAAGATTAACAACAGCGGAAGAATTACACGAATCAGGAACCTTCTTGCCACACGAATCAACCGAATCAATCAGCGGAACAAGATTATCGAGTTTCAACGTGTAATCTTTCGCGATCAATGTACCAATAATACCAAGAAATCCGATACACTGCAACTAAAACCAGATCTGTAAGCTATACATAATAACAAACCCCGCGAACAGAAGGCAAGATCAAACACGGATGATATCAGATCTGATTGAATCCACCTTTAAATCTGCTTAGAAACAAACCAAAACCAAGATTCTTTTTTTTTTCTTTTTATGACGGTTAACCAGTCAAGAATCAGATACAACCAGCAATAATTATCAGGAACACAGACCTTCCAACACCTCAACGTTGTTCAGTAATAAACAGAAAAGGAAACTTAAAAAGAAACCCTGTATTTAGAACGAGTGACAAGAAACCTGAATACAGTGATAATAGCAAGAATATTCAGATCTGATCTGAACGATTTGATAATCAGCAAAAGAAAACGCTCAGAGGTAGTTCGAAACTGGGTCGGTTGATCGATCTACCAACAAGAACTATACCAGACCTAGACACGACGACCAGACCTATGTATGAAGATCAAATCGTCTACATAACGGAAAATATATACAAACGTAACCAAGAGCGTGGCTCTGATACCATGTCAAAAAACATGATATAAAAAACATGCTGAAACTTTATTAACTTAAATCGACAATCGTTTACAATCAAAAGAACACAAAGAATCTGAAAGACTCAAAATCTCTCAATATCTCTCATAAAACAAACAAGATCAACTGTCTAAATCCACCAGGATTACAACACAACTCAGAAACATGTTACTGGATGAAACCGTAGATTTAGATGACCAAGAGAGACACGAAAGAAACACTAGACCATTATTATCGAAAACGAGAGAGAAGAAAGATGAGGCTGTTTATGATGGTATAAAATGACTCTCTCTGTAGCTCTCATCTTGAGAGAAACAATAAAAGAAAAAGAGAGTTAAAAAAGATAAACAACTACTTGAAGTCTATTTGTAGACAAGAAGAATCGGTGAAGCCAAATGAGCATGGGCCGAATTCAGGTACTATCTTTGTGTGGGCCAGATGATATATTAGATAAGCCCATTAGTAAACCCCAGCCCTTTTCAGCATTAGCCTTCTGGAAACTTGTTCAACCCAAACTTGTTCAGCCCAACAGCTAGTATCCTTTACAAACCTAGTATCTACATAAGCATCCATCCAACCATAAGTCCACTAGCCGAATCATCTTATCTAGCCGAGTTCATCTGGTTACAAGCTCGAACGATATCCTGCACAAAACACTTATGCAACATGATGAAAACAAGTAATAAAATTGAATAACGAGGAGACTCGAGACTTTTTAACAGTATGGTCACCATCTCTTAGAGGATAAAATGAATAATAATGGATATGGTTATGGACTTGTGGTCAGAGGTGCAAAAAAACCCGGAACTGGACCGTTTTTTATACCCGGAACCGTACCCGACCCTACCTGCCGGGTACGGATCCGGAACCGGACCCGATTTATACCCGGTTGTATCCGGGTTTTTTAATACCCGGAACCGGGTTATACCCAGAACTGTGTTTTCCTAATACCCGGATTTGGGTTTTCCGAATACCCAAAAAGTATATATCAAGCAACGGGACTATTTGGCATTTTGATTTTGAGGCGGTCCGAGAAGGAATGGGTCACTTCGTGATTCAAGAGGGGTTGCCATTTGACCACCTCGACAATCCAAGATTGACGCGTCTCATCCAAAGAACTCTACAACTGCGTTATAATCATCTAAGTCGCACTACTGTTCGACGTGATTGTATAAAAAAAATTTAATACCCGACATACTCGTTTTTTTCAATACCCGGTGTACCTGGGTTTACTCAATACCCGAAACCGGTTCCATACCCGAAACCGGGTATAGTTTTTTATGCTGGAAAACCGAACCGAAACTGGAACTGGTTCTTTCAATACCCGGTCAAAGTGATACCCGGCCCTACCCGAAACCGGGTATTGAAAAAACCAGGTTTGTACACCTCTACTTGTGATGCTATGGACATGGACCTACTGTTACTGTCAACTGAAATACGGGCCATGGTCCGGCCCAAACAATATCCAAAGAGGCACACCAATAAACACCCCGGCCCAAGAGATTAAGTTAAAGCCAAAATCCGAAGAGCGGTTAGATCTCAATTCAAAATTTGAAAATTTGGGGAGCCTCTCTCTCTCTCTCTCTCTCTAACTCTAACCCTAACCAGAACTAACGTTCTGATTTTTCCCCAAATCATATACCCAACGTTCTTATCCTTTGATTTCACTCCAAATTTGGTCTAATTTCAAGTGCACTCCTTCCGTCGTCTTCGTCGGTTGAATCCGATGGCTTCTCGTAACCAAAACAAGCCTCCTGCTCCACGAATTACTTCAATCGTAAGTTCTCTTGTTTTTATTACTCTAAATTGGATTTGATTTCTGCTTTATTAATGTATTCATGTTTTATTGTTTTGAATTTAATCGGCAACTAGCCTGCTAAAGTGAAGTGAATTCACTTCATGTTTAGTATTATGTTGTGAGATTGATAGGTAGTGCAATTGTTTGTATCCGTTTTAGATGTAGAGGTGCTGGAGCTGGATATATTTGTTATGAATAACAATCATTTTGTGTTGCATATTAATTTAATTTAATCTCCTGTCCTGTCCTGTGTATGTATATATCCTCACATCATTGCAATACTGTAAACTTGGGCTGTTTGGTTGATTAAGTGCTGAATCATTAAGATGGTCTGAATGGTTAAGAGGCTCTGAATGGTTAAGAGCTGAATCATTCAGCATCTCTTATTAGCTTAATGGTTCAGCACTTAATCATTCCCTTCAGATGCTGAAACAAACAGTCTGAATGCTGAATGATTCTGACCTGAATGATTAAGAGGCTGATTAAGAGGCTACCAAACAGCCTCTTCATTCAGGTCTGAATCATTCAGCATTCAGACTATTTGTTTCAGCATCTGAATAGAATGATTAAGTGCTGAACCATTAAGCTAATAAGAGATGCTGAATGATTCAGCTCTTAACCATTCAGAGCCTCTTAACCATTCAGACCATCTTAATGATTCAGCACTTAACCAAACAGCCCCTTATTAGGTTAGATGCTATGATTCTAAATTGAATTAAGTTTGTGTTTTATTATTAATGTAACCCTGTTTTGAATTCAACCGAGAACTAGCATCTTAAAGTTACATGCTTTTAATCCAATTTAATCATGTATTGTTTAGAATTTATCCGTATCAGATTTAAATGTTGGTGCTAATTATTTTTGTTATGAATAGCAATCAGTTTGTGTTACATTAAGAAATGGGGGCCATTAGAGTAGACTGGTGAACTGAGCTGAACAACTTGACACGTACTAATGAAATTGGTGTTAAACTTGCAGAAAAATCGAGCGGCTGATGATGCTCCTTTAGATAAACGTCGCAAAGTTGACTCGGGTAGGATGATGGCTCCTACATCTTCAAGTAGAGGCAGACAAGCACTAGCCCCTATGAATAATCACAAGGAAGTTCCTGTAGCACCCTCTGAACCTGAAGCGATACAAAGTGAAGTTATCGAATTTACAAAGGAAGATGTAGAAGCACTATTGAAAGAGAAGTTTCAAGGGAAAGCAAAGTATGATTCAAAGGTCTGACTCATACCAAGTTTATCTATTCTTGAACAACTTATGCTATTATCATGTGCTTTAACTATTTGCTCGCCATCTTTATATTTCCAGGCCAAACAAGACTGGTTGACTGAGTACATAAAAAAGCTGAAAGTGTGTATAAAATGGTTTCAAAAGGGTTTACAAGAGCTTGCCGAGGAGAAGGATAAGATGCGTGAGATGCTCGATTCATCCGAAAGGAAGTGCGTGGAAACAGGTTTGTGTTGTTTTACTAGATTCTAAAGAATGATATTTTGATACACAAAAATTAACTATAAGTTAATGATCAAATTATCTATGTTTACAGAGGCCGCAATGAAAAGTAAAGAAGAAGAACTGAATGCTATTATTTCACAATTGGAAACCAAGATCTCCTCTTTGAAAGAAAGTTTAGCAAAGGAAGAATCTGAGAAACTAGTAAGTATTTTAATCAAACAGCTGCGTAGTATCCGTTTAGCTTTTCTGTTTCTTTCATTATATCTATTTTGGTATACTTTATGTTAGGATGCCCTTGATTCTCACAAGAGAGAAAAAGAAGTTAGGATGGCTTTAGAAAAAACTCAAGATTCTTTAAAGGAAGAACTTGGAAGGGCCGAGCAGAATGTAGTGAGTGCTAATGAGAAGGTACTAAAAAAATTTAATTAAATGAATTACATCAGAATATCTGTTTAGTTATATGGCTTTCTCCATATTTTTTTCAGGTGAAAACACACGAAGACATGTATAAGAGGCTGCAAGAGTACAATACTAGTTTGCAACAGTACAATACTAAACTTCAAAATGAACTCAAAGTCGCTACTGATGCAAACAAACAAGTAGAAAAAGAGAAATCTGCAATACTGGATAACCACACCACCTTAAGGGGTCACTATAACATGTTACAAAAGGAGTTTGCTTCTGCCAAAGTAAGCCTTTTGCCTTCCACATTTTATGTGTATATACAATGGCCAGGTTTTGTGGCGATCAAAATTGCAGTAGTAAAATTAGTTTATGAGTTATGACTACAGAAACTAAGTTCACAAATTTTAGTTTGATTGGTCTAAAATCTCTATATGTATACTTGACCAGGACACCTTATTTTAGCCCTACTATGGAGTCTAGACTTGTATATTTAAAAAGAACACTTGTTTCAAACTTAAGAAACCTACTTCCTCATCATTTACTCTCAACAGTGACCAGATTATAAACAGAAATAAAGATTCCAAATATAGCCAGAGTTCGGATGTTTTATTTGAATGTATACTAATAGTGTTATCATAAAACGTTGATTGGGTCATGTATTCTTGATGGATTAAGAGAAATAGAAATAAGTGTTAATTTATTAAAGCAGGTTAATATAAACATATTAGCACATCAGCTTTCTATCCCATCTGATCCCAACATATTAGCTTTTGCCTTTTATTTATTTCGATAGTATAAATCTACACCTTTTCCAACTTCACTATACATCTTTCCACTTTTGGATTTGTAGTTATTATATATCTATTTTTTTTAACCACAAATACATATCCATTTTATTATTAAAACGAAATACGAACGTTACATCACAATAGAAGGTAGACGGGCAACCTATTCCACAAATCCAGCTTGAGTTGTTATTATATATCTATTAACTGACATTTTTATTCTTAGTATCGTAGCTCTCAATAGTTCTTCTTTGAACTTCCTAGAATAACTGATTGTAACACAACATTTCACCAAGTTCAAAGTATAAGCAATATTTTCTCACACAAGGTTTAAAAGTACGGAAACGAGCCTCGAGGCGTTTTCCCTTCGCCTCACGAGGCGTAAGCCTCGAGGCGAACCGAGGCGTAAGCCCGAGGCGGAATTAAAAAATAAATTAAAAAATTATATATCTTATAAAAAATAAAACACTAACTAATTTCATCATCAAATTCATCAAAAACATCAAAAACACACCTAAAAGAAGACATGAAATGGTACAAAAAGTCTAAAACTTCAAAACCATACCTCAAAACCCCTGAGGCGCACCTTTTCTTACCGCCTCAGGCCTGTGAGGCGCACCTAAAACAAAGAATCCCTGAGGCGACGCCTCAGACTCGTTTTTGACCCGAATCGCCTTGAGGCGCGCCTCAAGGCGTGCGCCTCAACCGTTTTTTAAAACCATGTTCTCACATAAACTTTGACAACATTTGTTATGATTTTTTAATAAAGACATCACAATTCTTTTTGTTGCAATTTGAATAAGTTTGTGAATCTTTGTTATAATAGGAGTCTCGAGATGACGCAATTAAGCAGAAAGAAGCCGCAAAGAAAGAAGTTGATATACTCAGAGGAGAACTGCAACAAGTTAGAGAAGATCGTGAGAAACAGTTATTACTAGTCCAAGAGTTAACATCCGAACTCAAAACTTGTAAAGAACAAACTGGGCGTACTGTTGCAGAGGTTGATAACCTAATACGAAAATCATCCGCTTTGGAGGTTAGTATTCACCCTTTTTTACTTATTAACGTTTACGTGGCAAGTGGTTTCAAACATGTTAACATTTTTACTCTATTTGTAGGAAACATGTTCTTCTCAAAGAGACCAAATATCCATACTCCAAAATCAATTGGCTGCGGCTACCCAAAAGCTTAAGGTATAATGGTACATATTTGTTGTATTTTATTTGTCTATATTATTATGGTTTAAATTCGGTAGCTAATCAAGGATTTTCTATCAGATGGCTGATTTGTCTTCATCGGAAATAAGGACAGAGTTTGAGGGACAGAAACAAATTATATTAGACTTACAAGATCGTTTAAGGGATGCAGAGACTAAACTTTTAGAAGGCGAGAATTTGAGGAAGAAACTCCACAATACCATTTTGGTACTCCTCTTTTTATATGATACCTTAAATATTAAGTATGTTACACTTAATAAAACGTTTTATTACCTTGCCAAAGATGTAAATAAACTGATGTGTTTTCCTTGTTTACGGTTTCTATTTGCAGGAGTTGAAAGGCAACATTAGAGTATTTTGTAGAGTTCGGCCTTTGTTGCCCGATGATGGTCCTGCGGCAGAAGCTATCGTCTCTTTTCCCAGTTCTCTTGAATTAGCTGGCCGGGGGATTGAGCTCTATCAAAGTGGTATGTGTGTTTTTATAACCGACTTGCAATATGGAATGTAAATATTTATGTGTGTGTATGTTTTGGAAAATAATCTTATTTTTTAATTCTGCAGGCCAAAAGTATCCTTTCACGTTTGACAAAGTCTTTGATCATAGTGCAACTCAACATGAGGTCTTTGAGGAGATATCACAGTTAGTTCAAAGTGCACTCGATGGATATAAGGTAATCAATGTTTTTGTTTAGCAAACCTATTGAAAACTAGTTAATCGACATCAAAAGTGATAATTTTGGTTACTAAATAAAAATGTGATAATTCGGTTTGTATATCTATATTCATAAAAAGGGAATTATTTAAATGAGTTAAAATATCAATCCTATTATATCATTTTACTTTATCAAAGGCAAATATCATGAAAAAACAATTTACTTTTCATTTTTTCTCAAAAAATTCACTTCACAATTTTGTGCATATAAAAAACACTACACTTTTTGTTTTTTTCTAGCAAAAGCCACTCAACAATTTTTTTGAGCATAAAAGTCACTTGACATGTTTGACTTCTTAACCCATAGTCGAATAAGTTGTAAATGATTTAAAAGAGAATTCACTTACATATAATATTCAAACATAAAAGTTTTAAATTCAGAAAATACTGATTATTGTAAAAACCATATTTTACAAAGGTTGAAGCAAATCAATTTCATCTTCAAATTTTAGATGATCTGTCGAGTTCTAACAAAATGATTTACATTTAGTTCAAGAATATAAATATAAAGAATGTTAAAACGGTTTACAATGATGAAAGTACGGTGGTTTTTATATCTAAAAATCATTGAATGACTTTTACGAGAAAAAAAAACATAAAGTATTTTTTTTTATGTGCAGAAAATTGAGCAGTTACTTTTGTGAAAAGAAATAGAAAGTGTATAGTGTTTTTTTTTATAATATTTGCCCTTTTATTAAAAAGATAAAACGGATCTCTATCTGTTATTCCAATTACATGTTATTACAATTGTTTTTTTTTTTTGTTGTTTGTCACCTAATTTTTTGTAAAAAAGTTTTCTTGGTCTACTTTTCCTTCCTTAGTCATCCGAGCTTGCTATTTTGATTTGTTTCGTTACACAAACTGTTTTATTGTTTAATTTTCCACCTTTTTCCATCTTTCTTTTGATATATAGAAATGTGTCCAAATTTACATCATCTTATTAGTTTAGTCTTCATTTTTTATTCTTTTGCATTATCAAAGGAGCTCAAATACATCTTTATTGTATCTAACAGGTGTGCATTTTTGCATACGGCCAAACGGGTTCTGGAAAAACATATACAATGATGGGTCGGCCCGAAGCACCTCTGCAAAAGGGATTAATACCACGCTCGCTAGAACAAGTGTTTCAAACGAGTCAAGCCTTGGCTGTTCAAGGGTGGAAGTACAAAATGCAGGTTATTCACTCTTTTTTTTTTCAATTGTTTCAATTGTTTATTAGACATTTGTCTCTCAATATGTGAAGCTTTTATGTATTAATATTCTCTCTTTAAACTTGATCAGGCATCAATGTTGGAAATTTACAATGAAACAATTCGTGACTTGCTGTCACCACGACAAATTAACGCAACAGAAGGTGGTGGTGGTGCAGGGAAGCAGTATACCATCAGGCATGATGCTGATGGTAACACATTTGTGTCAGATCTTACAATTGTTGATGTTTGCAGCATAAGGGAGGTTTCTAATCTTCTTCAGCAGGCTGCACACAGCAGGTATATATTTATATATGTGTAAATGTTTTTTTTGACAACTATTTTTTCATACTGTTCAAACTTTGTTGTTTTGGTGAATTGTTAACTATTTTGGTAGGGGTTGGCTTGTGTTGTCCAATCAACACTTTTTTAGAGTGTTCATAAAAAGTTTGTAAAACATATAATAATAGTTAAAAAGGGAACCTAATATTAAATTTGTAGGAATTTAATCACCAAACTAAGTTTCTATATTCTATTATCGAATTTGTCCTGGAGTTGTAAGAAACATAATTTAATCATCAAAATTGAAGTCTAGGAAAATACGTGTGATCGAAACAACTTGTAGTATTTATTTACAATATGCTATCGGCATGTTAATAAGTAAATTTGTTAACATTACAATATGCTCTAAACTCAGGTCTGTTGGCAAAACTGACATGAATGAACACTCATCAAGAAGTCATCTTGTATTTACGTTAAGGATTTATGGAGTGAATGAGGTAATAACTATTGTTAATCAAGCCGCTTACAACTTTCTTTTATATAAACCAGATTTTGAAATATTTTCTTATGTTGATAGAGCACTGAACAACAAGTCCAAGGTGTGTTAAATCTAATTGATTTGGCTGGGAGTGAACGGTTGTCGAGAAGTGGGGCCACAGGAGATCGGCTGAAGGAAACTCAGGTTTGACCCAACGTTGAAATGTTACACATGTGGCTTTCTGCACAAAGGCATAGTTATGATTTTTTCAATTGCAATTTCAGGCAATCAACAAGAGCTTATCCTCTTTGAGTGATGTTATTTTTGCTTTGGCAAAGAAAGAAGATCATGTTCCATTTAGAAACTCTAAGCTTACCTATCTTCTCCAGGTAATGTCTCTTAACCTTTTCTATTTTGTTACGATTTTTAGATCTCTGACATTGTGGATGCATTTTCTCAAAAAAGGTTGATTTTCTATTTTGTTACGATTTTTAGATTTCTAATGTTATATTTTTCTTTTTCAACTAACTTGTAGCCTTGTTTGGGAGGAGATTCAAAAACACTGATGTTTGTGAACGTTTCACCGGATCCATCCTCAGTTGGCGAATCGCTATGCTCTCTACGTTTTGCCGCAAGGGTAAATTCATGTGAGATTGGAATTCCGCGTCGTCAGACGATTAAACCATTGGATTCTCGTTTGAGTTGTGGATAAGAAAACATGAAAGGGGGCATTTTATTGTTGTTTGTCATATGCCCAATGACACTATTACTAGTATATTGCTATTTGTTTTACCTTTGAGAGTGGAGAAGGAATGTGTTTGAAGAATTTAACTTGTAACTGTGTGGGATTTTGATTTCTGTATTTGTTGTAACTCATGTAGATGATTAGTACATGATTCAATTATGTTTTCTTACATATGTGAGATATTGGTTTGGATTTGAATTATGGGAATGAAACAGAAAATTACACAAAAGTATATGGTAATTTGAACCATGGTTGTAAACATATATATTTTAATTTGTAGCTTTTATCTCATGTTCTCGTTTTTTTTGCGCTTCGTGCCTAGACCCCAGGCGAGGTCTATGATGACTATGGTAACAAGTATTTTTTTTTTAAATCTAAATAGATGTGTGTTGGTCAGGTATGAAACATAGCTTTACAACTAGATATAAGACTCATATTACCATTACCATTTCTAGAGGGGAGAGGGAACAAATACTATTGCATGATATATGTTGTAACAAGTTTTACTTTGAACCAAGGGCGAAGGATAATGGGGTCTAGGGGGTGCCCCTGCTTGTTTTTGGATCTCGTAATTTTTACCGCCTATCACTATTTTTTTCAAGCTTTGCAATTTATTTGAACCTAGTCATAAAATTTCTAGCTAACTTATTAGGCTACCGGGTGTGGGGCTCGTCCCTCGGCCGTTTTGGCTCGTCCTGGACACCCCACACCGCCCCCTTGGGGCATCTCTCGTCTTAGATGTTGGAGACGCGCTGATTGTGGTCAAATATTACCGTTGGATTTCCGAAGGTTACTTTATAAAAAAAAACTTTTTAAAATTATAAAAACCAACCTATTTCATCATAATTTTTTATAAAATTTCTCTCTACCTCAACCCAAGTCTCTAATTTTTTTATGAAAACAATTTAATTCTCTAAAAGAAAAAGCAATGTCGTATTTACCTTTGGTTGATTCTTCATCTTCGTCGAGCTAGGAAAACCAACTTTATATAAACGCCGTTTGGGAAGCGGCACAGATCATTGTGGCGGAGGAAGAGGAAGAAGTCGAGTCACAACGACGTACTAGGCAAGCGGCCATAAAAGAGACCGGGAAGGTTAGTTTATATTTTTTTAGAATTTGTGGAATTTGGAATCTCAATATTCTTCTGCAGGTGCCACCAAATAGAAAGAATAGGCGAAAAACGTTGCTTTTTTTTTCTTTTAATTTTAGTAGGTTAAATAGGTATTAGTCTTATAAATGTTATGGGTCATGGGTTAATAATTTATAAGTCTTAAATTGATTATTAAACCCAACTTTTAAGTGTTAAATGAGCTTTCTATTTAAAAAAAATATATACACACATGTATATAAGAATTTTATTAAAAAACAATTGTGCCTTGATAGAAATAGGCCCGTCCCAAATGTGTAGAATTTCGGGTTTACCCATCAGGTTCAGGTTTGATTGCCATCCCTATCTATCTATCTATACATATAATAAACCAAAGCCATTTTAATGACATGACATTCAAATAGGGTATTCTCTTCATTGAGTGTGCATGTGTCATCCAATTTGGCAAATGCTTTATTTTAGGAAAATAATAATTTAAAATTTAAAAACAAAATTAGATTTTTATCTCTAATGTTTTCTCCTATAACTTTTAAACGTTAATATCTTTTATATACGAGATTTTTAAAAAAAAAATTACACCAAATTAACGAACGTTTTATTATCTTTCCAACGGGTACCATAGTGCTATATAAAAACGGAGAAAAAAAGACTATTTTTTGTGTGGTTTTGTTTATACAGGAAAAAAACACAAAGTGTTCAGGTTATTCATTAATCATGTATAGGCAAGTCATTAGTTATGTTCAAACCAGTAAATATGATTTTTATTTACAACATGTGTTAGCATTGAAGTTGTACATTGTTTTAGGTTAGGTTTTAATATTAGAGTTATACAGTGATTAAGGTTATGCACTAACATTGAAGATACATTGCTAATTGTTTTAGGTTAAGTGCTACCCGAAGCTTTCCTACATGTAACTGTAAAACGCATCAGTCTATTTCAGGTGTAAAATTGATATTTCAAATTAGATTTCTCAACCCGGGACGCGCCCGGAATATATTAGTTTAAAAAAATTGTGGGTTTGGGTCGGGCCTGGGATTAGGTGATACCCGACCCAATTACCTTTTTTTATATTAGAATATGATAACTTATGGCAGAAATTTGTTTAAAATAATAATAATAATAATAACATATTCTGAAACAGCTCAAATCTTATTGTATGCAGTTAAAGACCTTTGACTGAATGTATTGGTGCTAAACAATCTTTGTCCCCTTGAAGTGCTTAGGATCTTAATATTCTGTTTTAGGTGTTGATGTTGTAAGGTGAAATGGATCTTTTGGTATATATTTTTTTAAGTATCTAATGTAAGTTGATACATAGATGCCATTTTTATAGTTTAGATACTTCTAATTTTTTTCACTTTACTTAGATTTCTCAACCCGGGACGCTCCCGGGGTATAAGCTAGTGTTATATTATATATTTCAACCCGGGACGCTCTCGGGATAAAAACTAGTATGGTATACGTTAAAGATAAAGATGTTAATTTATTGAACTAGGTTTATTACCAAGGCGCGCGTTGCGCACCTTCTTATGTGTCGTGAGCGTTTCGCTGTGGGGTAGACCATTTTTTAATGAATCTGTACGGAAAATGTATACACAATTATAAGATCCTGTATTTTATAAGCAATCGTTGAATTAGTTTGGTATGATATCATCTTATGATATAGCAGCAAAAAGCTCGAATTAAAATGATACATATAAATATTTATATGCATCTAACAACCCTTTGTTATTTGTAACTTCTGAGAAAGAAGTCTTTATCGATTTTCAATGTCTTGAATAAGTGAAAGTTATAGTTTAATTAATTTCATTTATATTTAGGTGTGGACCCAAAACAAATTCATCCAAAACCACCTCCCCCTGTATACAGTTTTTTTTTCTCACAAAACCACGTCTCCTCTTCAGTTTACGTTTTCTACCACCACCGTCGCTCCACCACCATTGCCAAAGTCCGGCCACTGTCGCTGCCACACCAACTCGACAACCAGATGATCGACACAACGACCGCGCCACACTTCCTCTTCTCATCTCTCTCTGTCTTGTCTCTTGAAATCTTGTCGTATTCTTTCTCTCTCCATAGAAACCAAAGTACAACGATCTGTTAATAGGTGAAGTTTTGGAGGTTCTGACAACCGATGTTAACAACTTGAATTTATGGCGTCACCATGGTTAATGAATACAACATGTCGGCTCATGTCCGTGGACGAAGGTGAGGAAGGCGCACGATAGATTGTGGAATGGAGTTTGAGCAGGTTCCTCTTTTTTTAGATAGATAAAAGGCTTTAGAGTTTGGAAGATGTAAGGTTAGTTAGGTATGGAGGATAAAGAGGACACATATTATGATGAGGTAGGTGTAAACGTAAAAAAAGGATGGCATGGTATTATAGAGCTACCCCTACAAGTGAACAAAATAACAAAGATGCCATAGACCACTGTTCAAATCAGTGGTCTATTAATATATATATAATTTGTTTGGGTAGTAGATGAAACAAAGCATCCCCATCAGATGGATCAGTTTAAACGGCAAACTATACGTATCACCCGTGACACCTTCAACAATGATTTGATTCTTCTGATTATGGGACCCAATTTATGTTTATCCCAATCCATCTTTAGTGAGTGCTCTTATTATTATTATTATTATTATTATAAAACTTAATTTCATAAATTATTTGTAAATCTTTGAAAAACCAGTCGAGATGGATGCTGCTGATCAACAAACCCCAAAACCAACAATTGTCAATATTAATTCAACTGAAATATGGGATTCCCATCTTCAACAATCAAAATCCCATGGAACCCCTGTAAGCAGTTTCTGCTTCCTCATGATCTTTATAAAAAAACCCAATATTTTTATTTATTTATTTATTTATTTATTTATTTATTTATTTATTTATTTATGGTTAATGGATCAAAAACTGTTAATTTTCAATCTTTTTTTTTAGTGTGATTGGTAGTAGATGACCTAAGAATTTACTCAATCATAAGCTAAAGCTTTCAACTATGTTTTTAAATGTTTTGTTTAAAGATAAGTTGTTGTTCAGAGATCTGATCACATTGTGTTGCATAAACTGCTGATTATTGCTATTTGACAGCTTATTTTATTATGTTTTTATAAAGTGTGTAAAGGTATGTTTAGGAATTCTGATTCCAATTGTGTGGACTTAGAATTTCATTGTCTCAGTATAGCCTTTGACTAATTGAGCTTACATTCTGATTCCAACCCACAAATTTAATTCTGATTCAAAAAGCATTGGCGGCGCAGGCTGTTGCCTGTTTACCCGCAGCTCGCAGCTCACTTATAATTCTTGTTGGTTTTTAATTAAAAGTTCTATAAATGATTAAAAATAAAAATAAAAATAAAATAAAAAATCACTTTTTATTTTTTTTCTAAAAAAGTTGTCTATTGGTGTCTTTTACCACTTCCTTGACAAATGCATTATTCAAAACCAATTTGATGTTTAAATTTTGTTGGCATTTTTTTTATTTGACTTTGATATTTTCTACACTAAAATGGATTTGTGTTTATAGATGGTGGCGCATTTTACAGCTTCATGGTGCATCCCTTCTGTGGCCATGAACCCCTTTGTACAACAGTTGGCCTTGGTTTTCCCTGACATAATCTTTCTTACTGTTGATGTTGATGATTTTAAGGTAAATGTTACAGCTTAAATCCGTTATTTTCGAATTTTGATCTAGCTGTTTATCGAAGTCAATTACTCATTATACAATTCAAGTAAATCACAATTCAATTCTTGAATACTTTGATGGTAATCGATAAATGATTTGATTGTACTTTCATATGTTTAAATGTCTCAACCGCATACGATGATTGATGATAGTCACACTCACATTGAGCTTGTGTTGTACTTGTTTGATTCAACTCGGCTTATGTACACCGCTGGTTAATAGTTGTACCAAAACGGCTCTTCTTTTTGTTCTGAAGTTCACTTCTTTATGGGAAGTTGATAGGGAATACAAATCAATTCTTGATGTCTTTGTTTATTCTGTACTTTAGTTTGATTCTCAAAAACAATAGAAAATATCAAGCAAATATATCTTTTTAGTGAAATTGATGGGAATATATGTGAGAGACTTTCTTGATGTGGGGTGTTTTTGGAATACCATAATGCAAATATATTCAAATGTGTAGCAATTTCTATTACATGTATTGGACGCTAAAGCTTACATTCTAATGAAACACACATTTTAAATCTTGCCATTTAAATCCACTAATTTATAGTCATAAACGGTCAATTACATACGCAACAGCAAGAATTGAATTTTTGTATGTTAAAATGTCTGTTTTAAAGGTTTTTTTTTTTTTGTTTTTTTTTTTTTTTTTTTTTAAGATTAAACTCATATTTTTTATTTCAACAAAAGAGGCAAATTACATAAGAATAGAAGGTAGTCGGGCAACAAGCTGCGCCGCCACCCCCTTCTGAATAGAGAACCCTAATCTAGAGAATACAAATCCTTGCCCCTGGGGAGTCGAGAAGTTGCTGTGGACCACCCGCTGGACTCTCGTCAGAAACCTGATCGCTTCCGGTGCCAATGAGCCAAAAGTGTCAAAAGCCAGAGGGACAAAAGCATGTTGGTTATCCTCGCACGCTTTAGCGTGCTTTGCCACCTTGTTCGACTCTGCTCTAAGTACCGCTTGCCCCGCCACGAACCCACTCTCCCTGAATCCCGCTAAAGGTGACACACCGGTAAGGTCCACGCATGCGTGTTTCCCACCTTCCCAACCAAACACTAGCAGGTCAGCCGGACGTAAAGTGGACCTCCCTTCTGCCGGGTCTGTAAGAAAGTTAACCGGGGCCTCTTTCTTTGCCGAGATCCCTGCTCGTCTAAGAATATCCATTAAAACGTCCCGAACGAAATCGTGCCTGTACTTAAACCCCGGTAACTCTCTACAATGGAGGGCATGTTCCCCATATTTATCCAAACACGCTTTACGGCAAACTGGACATGTTTCATCATCCGGGAAAATGGGAATCATCAAACGGTATTTAAGGATTGCTCTATATTCCACTGCTGACATTCGTTGCCCCAGTCCTTCGATAGGGATAACTGTTAGGAAATCTTGGGCGTGGGGCCTCTGTAAGCATTCCATGACGGCTTTCTGGCGTGGGGTCAAGCAAAAATCTTCCCTCAGACTTTGTGCAATTCGACAATAAAGAGCATTCGCCAAGGTTTTTTGTGGCTTTTTGGGGGCGGTGTCTTTATTGGAGAAACCGCCAAGATCAAAGTCAGGGAGATATTCATGCAGGCGTTCCAAAGCGCAAACATAATCCAGATCCGTGTTATCAACCCCGCTGTTACGTAAAATATGGTCTTGCAACCCCCAGGATTGAGATCTGGACGCCACAAAGGCATAAGTGGCTACATCTCGGGCCGAGAGAAGGCCCAACCCACCATGCCGCATCGGTAAGGTTGCGACCCGCCACTGGAGGTCCCCAAAATATGGCCCCCCACAAACTACAATATCTTCAATTGCCTCCCGGAGGCCTTTATCAAAACATGAGACAGCAGTGCCTACAAAGGGGGGCTGGCATGTTCGTAAGCCGAAAAGCAACTTTGCGACCCCCATACAGGATCTGAGCAAGAGGAGTTCGCTTTGAGGATCCCGTAGACGAGGGAGGAGCCCCATAAGATCCACAGCCCGTGACGCCCTTTTGGTAGACAAATCACAAATGAAGCTAGCATCGCGACTGACTGCCCCTCCTAGAAGTTTGACACCTCTCTCAGGCCGTCCAATATCACTGGGGAATAGCCATGGCCTAGTCTTCACCCCATCGCAGGTTGGCCAAAAAATCTCTGTTTTCCTGATATTAAGGTTGAGCCCCAATGATGGTCCTTCTGAACTGATGATTTCCAAGGCCTTAGCAACCTGCACAGCGTCCCCGATGATCGTCCCATCATCTAAGTACCAAGCATGGAAGGGGAGGTTGCAGTTTTCCTGCACCTGGCGCACTAGGGGGTGTAAGGCAAGGGAAAAGAGCAAAGGTCCCAAAGGGTCCCCTTGTTGAACCCCCGTGAAGGCTCCAATGCGTTCATCCCTAACATATAACCTAGCTGGCTGGGCATACAAAAATTTGACCCACGGAAAAATGGAGGGGCAATGGACATGGACTTCCCGTAACAAAACAGATCGGTCAACTACGTTGAAGGCATTAGAAAAATCAACCGTGAGCATGGCCAAAGAGCCGTCTGCATGAAAGGAACTGAGGAACCTGTTAGCGCTGTGCAACACGGCCTCTGCCCCATTGGGTATTCCCACCCCGAATTGGTAGTCTCCCAGGTACTTAATAACTTCTTTACCAACTTTCTTCATGGCTACTTTGGAGACCAACCTTCTCCATATGGCCCCCACGGCAATGGGGCGAATCCCATTATCAGGCTTCAACAATGGGGTCAGGGGGGCTGAAGCAATAAATTCAGCGAGCACCCCGGGACATAACCCCCCTAACCACAGATTGACCACATCGGTGATAGCGGAAAGCAGCCCTGAAGCAGTCGCCGACCCCTCCCCGCTAAGGGCATCCAACAGGTGTTGAGCCCGTAAGCCGTCCCGACCACAAGATGTCCCTTTCGGGAATGACTTCACACACCTGTAAACGCAGTCTTCATCTACTGATAATGCAGTGTGAGGTAGAGGGCTGGACGGTAGGGTTGGCGGCGAAACAATGGGATGCTTGTCGATAAGGGCTTGCATTGTAGATTCCCCAGGTGGAGCTACCCCACTGGAGCACAACACCTTAACAGCGGCGGTGAAGTGCCCATCCCTGACTTTCCTAAGACATTGCTTGATATTTAGGTCAACTTCCTCGTCCCTTTCCCCCCTCCGTTGCGCTCCTCCACCATGCGAAACCTCTTCCCCCGTTGGGAGGAGCGACGTAACCAAGTCCTCAAAACCAGAGCCATCCTTCCATGTTGCTAAGGCCCGCATAATACTATCACATTGCAAGGACTTCCTGTTACCTGACCTCCGTTCCCGCCTAGAAGACGGAACGACCACCTTAAGAGTACATCGTGGTAAGAGTAAAAGTTTGACCCAACTTTCAACAGACCCAGGAGAAGCCACTACTTTACGAATGGCGCCCGTCAAAGCCTGAGCAAAAGCTAAACGACAACTTGGGGGAATACTTTTAACAGTCCGCACCGGAATAGAGAAAACCTGATCTAGGAGAGTGACATCCCCCACCACTCCTTGTTGGGACTTAAGATCACAACTCACCCTAGGATCCATAGGCCTTAGGATCCCCACAATAAAATCCTCATTAGAGCCAGACTTTCCAGAGAAGATTGAGACGCCATCTGGGTGATGGCACCCCCTACTAAGGGCATGTGTCTTCATGCACCTCCCACACAACCAATATCCAAAAACCCGTAGGGTTTCCCCCACATTCGTAAACATTTCTAAATCGCTGGAAAGTGCGTTTCTAAAGAAATCCTTTCGATCATCTTTAAAATGGAACTGCTGTAAATGTGAGATTAACCTGTTATACCCAGAAGACCCAGGTTTGCCATCTTTACAGTCGTGGAAATTTCTGAGGGGGCATAGCCACACTCCATTAGACGAGGTGGGAGCAAGGCCCTCCCCAGAGGTGTCCCCACAAGCAACCTTAGAAGAGACCATACAAGAAAAAGGTGTCCACTGTCTCGAGATGAGAAGGAGACAAGGTACCACACCCCACCCAAAAGGACGAAAGAGGAGCAAAAGCAACCTGTAGTTGCTCACGCCCCCCGGAAACCACTTTGAGAGGGGTAGTTAAGCCATTATTATTATTATTATTATTATTATTATTATTATTATTATTATTATTATTATTATAATCGTTATTATTAAATATTAATATTGAAATTATTATTATTATGTTAACATTATCAAGAAGGGTCGAAGGAAACGGACAGAGGTGGAATATGGTCGAAGGAAATGGATTATGGTCAAAAGGGTTCCAAAAAATAAGAAAGAGTACGAATGGAAAGGAGCAAAGGGTCGAAAGGGAACGGAAGGGGACGAATGGGCTCCAAAAATTTAAAAATTGACCGTTTGAAGGGACGGGGGAAAACAGAGATGAAGGGGAGGTTGTTCGGAGAGGAAAGGGCGGAGACGGAGATAAGGCGGAGGAGGTTTAGGACGGGTATCGGGTTTGGAGGTGGTCGGGTTAGGGTGGTGGTCGTTCGGAGCTGGTGGGTGACAGGTTGGTTGAGAGAGACGGTGGTGGTTATCGAGCTGGTGGAAGAAGACGGTGGTGGTCGTTTGGTTCAGAGATGGTGTTGGTTTTGAATTCTTATGACCGTTGGAAAAATAAAACTAGAATGTAATAAACTGCCTTCATTAGTGCCGGTGATATCAAAAGAAAAAGATTCCGGCGTGCCGGTGATAACTAGACAAACAGAGCTTGATACGAATAGTTGGCATTAATTAAAGTTTGATCGGAAATTCAAAGAATGGAATCATGAAGATGGAAATGGAATTTTTGTTGAAAAGATTTTTTGTTGAAAAGATTTTTAGGGAGATTTTGTTTTAAAGTTATATATACAAAAAAGATTGGTCGATAACAATTGGCGCAATGTTAGATATATTTTAAATACAGTTAAGTCTTTTTCTTTGTCTTGAAAATTTGAAATATATGAATATTTGCAGGAAATAGCAAGCAAATATGAGGTGAAGGCAATGCCAACATTCTTGTTGATGAAAGAAGGTGTAGTTGTTGGGAGACTTGTGGGAGCAAATCCAGATGAGGTCAAGAAAAGGATTGAGACCCTTCTTCATTCCAATAGTCAGTTTGTGGTCTAGTGCTACTCCAACAGTAGCATGAGCTTGTTTTCTTGTACATTCTCATTCAATATGTGTGTTGCACAACTTGGTTTGTGGACCCTTTGTGATTCTTGTTTATACAAAACTTTATGTGAGATTGGTTTTTGTTCACCCAATTTGATCTTTTGTGAGTGGTACATAAAGCATATTGTCAACTCAAATCTCTCCATTAGTATATAGATATACTTTTTAACTTTTTACTCATTTTTTTTTTAAATCTTCACAATCCTGATGAGAGTCCAACGAGTGGTCCAAAACAACTTCTCGACTCTCCAGGGGTGAGAATTTGTTTTCACTAGATTAGGGTACTCTATTCAGAAGGAGGTGACTGTTATTCTTATGAAATGAAACTTAAGGATTATTAAAAAAAAAGAACTTTAACACATACTATTTCCATCCAAAAATAACCCACATGACATTTTTATCAAGATGTTGGTCTAATTTTACACAAATATGTAGTGATTTCCTTAAATTAATTTATGTTGTGTTCACCGAATTTGATCTCTTGTGAGTGGGTACATAAAGCATATTGTGAATGCAATCTTTCCATAAATATATTACTTACCCCCATAAAGCAAAAGTATATAACTATAAATCTACAGTTGAGTTGAGTTGAGTTGAATGGAGCAAGTGAACTTTAGCTCATGCTTGGCTTGTTTACAAACCCAACCAAGCCAATCGACTCGTTTACAACCGAATGGAAATTAAACGAGCATATTCCAAGCGAGCACCGAACGAGTAACGATTTAAACATCCCTAAGACTATCAGGAGTGGAGGGGCGTGTTGCGCCATGTGGGATCTAGGTGGGGGGTGGGGTGGGGGTGGGGGGGGGGGGAGAATTAAAAAAAAAACAGCCAATCAAAACCCTTCACCTCTTTTCAAGCCCCCCTGGCGGCGGTGTTCCCGCCCAAAAAACTCCTCCACGCCCAAACTCCCCCGCCCACTCCGTTTAGTCTAATAGTTGCTTCATAATTGCAAAGAAAAAATAAATAAAATCTATACATCTGTATAATAATTTTAATAATACCATTCCCATCCTAAACAACCCACATGACATTATTATCAACATGTTGGTCTAATTTTATCATCTCTCTAAAACACGCTAACAAAACCAAACTATGAATTTTGGGAGACTTAGAATGTGGTTTGGCTTCTAATAATAGCCAGGGTTATCCCCACCTTCTAGTGGTGAAGTGGTACGTGACCTGATAATAGGTGACTTGAGGCATAGTGGTCACAAGTTTAAGCCTTAAAGGATACCAGGTTTTACCGATTATTCACTGTCGTGGCTCCGGGAGGGTGGGTGATAGGGATTTCCCTGGATTGGTGGACCTGAAGGACCGGATGCCCCGTGGGTATCCTGAATTCGTCATACAAGGACTCTCACGGGTCCATGACAACTTTGTTGGCCTAAAAAAAATAAAAAAAATAGTGAGGGTTGTTAATGGAATAATTCTAATAGTAAAGGGGCCAATTCTATTATTTTAACAAACTAAAATGTTGACGTGTAAGAGTATGAGCAACACCCGCCACCCAGTGACACCAATCCCAATCTTTTAACGATTTTCTTCATAACATTTTCACCCAAACAAAATATATGCTTTCTTTTTAATACCCACCGAATAAAAATCTCTATTTTATAACGCCTCCTTTATCCCCCATTCAATTCAACAATTTATTTCCCATCCTTTTTTATAAATTTATTTGAAATAACAACAATTTTCCATCTGATTTCTACCACCGTTTGGTGCCGGAATCTTGAAATTCCGGCGAAGGTTTTGAATGGCTACGCCGGAGGAGAATGATAGCTCTAATTGTTTCTTTGATTTCAGTTTAATCGAACAGTTTTCGGTTCCTGGAGGTGAACTTCCGTCTCTCGAACCCGAGTTTCACTGGCCGTCTAATCCTTTCCCTGATCACAGGTACACTCATTGGTTCATTCCATTTACTTATTATTATTATTATTATTTATTTATCATGGTGTTTGTTTGATTAATGTTGTGATTTTGATTGTGTAGCTGTTGCATTGCTAATTCTTGAAAAGTTTAATAATTGGTTATACTATAAATACTAAATCCTAAGGTTATTTTAGAGTCACATCTGATTAGGGTTTAGAATAGAGTGATATAATGGATAAATTTTTTTGATTGTTTATGGTTAAAATATTTAAGTTGCGCTAGTTTTAGCGGTATTTTACTAATTTCTTGGAAATAACGTTATAAGCGATGGACGGTTAATCATGCATCATGTGGTGATGTTGATAGCCGAAAGACAAGGGGTACATGCACTAATTGGCCTCTGTCCCGATTGTTGAGTGTTATGCCTGATGTCCAAGGCTTGATGCAAAACTACTATCGACCCGGGGTCTCACTCGAAGCAGCCTATCTATTCCTGCAGGGTAGAGGTAGGACTGTCTACATCTTACACTCGTCAGACACTACCTTAGCTTTGCTGTTGGTGGGCTTTACTGAGCATGATGAATTGATGATGATTTGAATTGAAATAGAAGTTATTAGACTAGGTTTTAGAAAGGATAATTATTGAGAGAAATGTAAAATCACATAATCTTCATTTGAATTAAAGAATTCTGTATTTCTTGAATAGTGTATAAGTCCACTTTTCAAAAGGTGCATTTCGGACCGTGAATTGTCTGGGTTAAACGAAGTCTACTTTGGGATAATTGGAGAAACGATACTCAAGTTTAAGGCAATTGAACTTAGTGCCAAACCAAGAGAATAGTAAGGTAGTTGTATGCTCTGCTTTTGGAAATATTCTACTGAAAATAGTATTTCGGATTGATATATCTCTCTCTAAGACCAAGAAGCAACACCCTTTCATGAAAAGTTGAAAAGTTTGTTACAACCCTTTTGCAGAGATATGACACCTTTTCACTTCGGTAGGAAAAGTAACTCGAAAAAATCGTAACTGTCATTTAAGACAGTAGACAGTTATAAGATAATTGTTTATATTCAAGTGTCATCAGATTCTGATCATCAAAGTATCTAGCGTTTGGAAGATCAGTGTTGGCTGTGTTTCCCTGTATTCTATTAGCCGCCCCCTTACCTAACTAGTTGTAAGAAGCCAACGCTGACCCTTTACTTGGTCAATATTATAAATTTCAATTCTTTCGACCCTTTATCATAAGGGTCTTGGGATTCGGTTTAAATACAAGCACGTGCTCAAAATCTGCTAACTTACATTATCACTTAACATAAATCCCTTTTGTCATCTTGTAAGTCGAATTACAGACTTACAGTAAAGTAGTTGCTGCAAACATGATTACAGTTTTGTAATGTTTGGTAAAACTGGTTAAGATTCTGACTTTCTGTGCCATATTAGTGTCCCAGAAGCATATACGTAGTTTTGCTAGTTGTTTATCAATGAAAATAATTTTAACGTATGGTTCTTATGAAATACAGCTGATTAGTCAAAATAATCTTGTGTGTTTTCTTTTACCTTTTCAGTAAAGGATTTGCAGATACATATGGAAAACCAAATGTAACCAAGGAGGACGAGTCTAGAAAGAGGTAAAATTTCATTTCTCATTTTCCGAATCTTCTTTTTACCATTACATATTTACATATATACTCATTTGATTTTTATTGTAGGGCGAATCCTGGGTCATGCTCTGATTCTAAGGCATGCCGAGAGAAGAAAAGGAGGGATAAGTTGAATGATAGGCATGCTCTAGTTTTCCCATCTGTTTTATGCTTAGCATGCTTATACCACATGCATGTGAATTTGTACTTTACTTATATGGGAAGAAGTAACGTTTTGTGTTTTGACTATTGTTTGAAAAGGTTTCAAGAACTGAATGAAATATTGGACCCGGGAAGATCAGCCAAGACAGATAAGACTGTTATATTGGCGGATGCTATTCGAATGGTCACTCAGTTGAGAAATGAAGCTGCGAAGCTTAAGGATTCTTCCGAAGATTTGCTAGTGAAAATCAATGAATTGAAGGTAAATAGTTTGAACTATAATTCTGTCAATATTGTGCGACTATTTTCTTCTACTGAGAAAAAGATGCGACTTCTATTTTTGTGTCCAAATACACATTTTTTTTAAACTGAATTATTTTCATACCATAAAAGAGAACATTACATCAAAGTAGCGGGCAGACGGGCAACAAGCTGCGCCGTCAACCCTTTCTGTATGGCGTCCAAATACACATGATTTGTAGCATCAAAAGATGCTATAATGGTACGTTTTTCTGCATAGAATGATAACTGCATCAATCTTTGTTACAAATTGTGACCTGTGCAGGTATGTTAAGTCATATTCGAATTTGGTCCACTTCAAATTCTTAATTTGAAGTGTAGCGTGTTTGACCAAAAAAAGTCAAAATGTACTTGATTACGGGATTATCAACGGGTGTTATGATGTGTGCTCTTCTGTTTAAAACCTTTTTCTAACCCATAAATGATTAGACGCGGAACCTGTAACTATCAACTAAACCAAGACCATTGGTCCTAACCGAGCTTAACTTTCTGCAAATGGCAGGTTGAGAAGAACGAGCTGAGAGACGAGAAGCAGAAGTTGAAGTCAGAGAAAGAGAAACTTGAACAACAACTAAAAGTCGCTTGTTACCACCCTCCTCCGGCTGCATTTTACCCTCCTGTGCATCCTGTAATGCCAGTCCCTCCTCCCGTAGGCGGCAACAAGTTCATGCCGTTCATGGGATTTCAAGGAGTGCCCATGTGGCAGTTTGCTTCCCCAGCTGCGGTTGATACCTCCAAGGATCACGTTCATCGGTCACCGCTTGCATAGAAGAAATCTTTCTTTATATGAAAATTAAACATACTTTTGCCTTATCTTATGAGCTATTGATGAATATGGTCATGACCAGTTTAGTGTAATCTAACTTTGTTGTTAAAAAGAATCCAGATTTTGACCTTGCTGGATGTTTTGCACAATGGGTTTGACTTTAACTCAAGTAGTCAACACATTGTAGTAGTGTACGTCATTAACTGGAAATCTGTGTTTATAACTTCTTGCCTCTTTATACTGTTGGTGTGAACTGAAAATTCTGAGTTGGTTGCACATATCAATTATATATGTTATCCTAAAGATCAAAAGCTGTTGACTTTTTAAGATAAAAACCGGTTCTACCCCGTCATTCTGACCAATTCCAAAACTATGTTTTGACTTTTACAACTGAGTTTTAACACGTAACGTTTACATTTTAATAATCCAAAAATCAAGTTTAAATATACCAAACAGTAGCACAAAACATAAAACATCAATTCGAAAATGGACAAGTTTGTGTTTTGGGCAATGTTTTTTATTATGTCGGGGTTTTGTCTCGTAGACGGTATTACTCATTTGGATCCCGAATGTTCACAAGCTCGGAACTCAACTGCGAATACCGTCTATCGATCAAACCTCAGAACTCTTCTGAATACGCTGGCCACCAACGCTCCTCTTCAAGATGGTTTCTTCTTCAATACTAGTGTCGGGAATGGTTCAGACCAAGTACACGGTCTTGTGTGGTGTCGAGCAGATGCTTCTCCCGACACATGCTCCAAATGTTTGGAAGATTTCATTAGCATACCTTTAAGTGATTGTCCCGATATCAAAGACTTGGCGATATGGTCTAGTTCGTGCAGTTTAAGGTTCTCGAATGTGAGTTTCTTTGGCGAACTTTGGAACAGCTCTTCTTCGTCGATTTATGGCACTAGTGGACTTGATGACCCTGCCGTGTTTGCAAGAGGGTTCTCGATGATGGAAACATTAGTAAGAAATGTTTCTAATGTGCCACTGATGTTTGCCACTGATGTTATCGCTGTCGGGGACAATGGAGAGAGGTATGGGTTAGGCCAGTGTAGTCGGGATTTGAGCAAGTTGGATTGCGAAAATTGTTTGGAGGGGCTTCTAACGCGTTATCACAAGTCCGTGTTGAATCAAACAGAATGGGAGATGCTGGGAGTGAGTTGTGGTATGTGGTATGATGACATTCCGTTTTTTGACACCAATTCATCAAGGCCGAATCCGCAGCCGGACACTTCAGGTACCTGTTTTTAGTTATCTTCTGTTATTAACGGTAAATAACTTTTTATAACTTCAATCAATTCTATTCATGGGATGCAGGAGGTGGAGAAAGATGGTACAACATAGGAGACTTGATCTTGGCTTTTGTAGGAATTCTTGTGTTATATTATATTAATGATTTCAACCATGTTTGAATTGATTATTGATGTAAAGCTTTGTTTGTTTGTTTGTAAAGCTTGTTTATGTAGAAAGTGAACGCATTTTTATTGTAATTGGTTTGTTTTTAAATGTTATTTGGGTTTGATAATGTATCATCATAAGTTGTTTTTTTTTTTTTTTCATGGGCTTTTCTTTAATAGAGGGCCCAATGGAGAACGACATCCCCGAACGGGTTGGGTGAATCCGGGCCTTAACAGTCTGTCTCTAACTCTTTAAGGGGGAGGGACACTCCACGGGTAGGGGTTCTTGGCAACGGTTGCCGGGCGCCAACACTGCCGCCAACCCCCAATAATATTAAAAAAACCAAGTAGCTTGGCAAGAGGTAACCGAGTTGCAACAACCGAAAACATTCAAATTTTCGTTGTTCTAACCTTTGACTTTGCATCAACGTTTGATTTTTTTCATTTATATAAAACCAACCATACTTATCCCATTTTCACCCTTACACCCACCGAGCTCAACCGTGACCCAACCTTCAACATCCAATCTTCACCTCTAAACCCACCGATTCATCCGATGACCGAGTAGAAGGAGATCACCTTGGTCACCGGTTATACCGAAGTCAAAGATGCACCAACACCGCCGCGACAATCCTTACGGCCTTGTGTACTAGCTCAATTCAAAGAGCTAGTGGGTGGATCCAACCGCACGTTTGATTCATTGCACAGAAGCGGGACAACTTGCATAAGAAATGTGAGCGATTCTAGACTCACTATCGAAGAATCTTGCGAGAGGAGGGTGCAGATATGCTCGAGGACACGTCCATTGTGGTCACTCAAACTGAGTACCAAAGTCAGTACAACAGGGAATTTCCCCATATCCCGGTGTGACAAATGTTAAGGTCACACTTAGAATAGTTTATATTTTGTAGTATAATTATGTTATTTTTAGTTGAAGTGTGTTTTTTTTTCTAGTTTAATGTAATGTTTGTGTTTTATTAATATAAATGTATTTTTATTGAAGTTTATTTGTTTCAATTAAATGAAAATGAAAAAAAATGGTTCTAGGAAAAGTACCCTAAGAGTGCCGCTAGTGATTCGGTGGTTCAAGGGTAGTTTAGGGTCTTTTTGGTGTGGCAGAGTGTGAGTGGTTGGGGCTAAGGTAAGTATCTTTGAGTATCCCTTCCCCCTAAGCATGATTGAATGTTATATGGGTGGTGGATTGAATCCAACATGAAGATGAAATCACATACACTACAACTAAATGGTTGCCATATGTCGCGTTACGGTGACAACGCCTCAGTTGTTTATAGGTGGCGGCACGTCATGTGATTCGTCGAAATATGAATTTATACCGACACACACACAACAATAACCATGTGAGAATATAGTCTGTTTCCTTTAACGTAAATAATGAAAATACGGTGGGTAAATTTGAAAAGTTAGAATTCAAGAATGAGAAAATGACATTTTATAAAGTTTTTAGAAAGTGTAAGGGTTTGAATGTTAATTTTAAAAGTTGTGCGACTGTTTGTGTATTTTCGTCTTGTGTATATTATCCTCTTGTGATCACCGACCATGTGTCTTAAGAGCATATATAATTTGCAAAATTTGCAGCTAAACAGAACCTACTATGCCTCATATAGCTTATGTATTCTTCGTTCTAAATTCCTACGATTTCTTAGCCAACCTGGTGGCGTGCCACCACGCCCTTGCTTTTGTTACATAAGGAATGCGGGTTCGTCATGCTTATGCTCCCTTTTGACACCTCCCGCTTCCCATGCCATCTCCTTCTACATTTGATTCAAATTGCGGTTGAAGAAATGGCTGAGAATTATTATAACTAGTTTTATACCCGTCCTAGTACTAGGCCTATAAACGAACCAAACGTTCATGAACTGTTCGGCGGGAAGTTCGTTTATGTTCGTTTATTTAAATAAATGAACGAACACGAACACAATTTTTTGTTCGTTTAATTAAACGAACGAACATGAACACACGTTTTGTTCGTTCATTTATGTTCATGAGCGTTCGTTTATATTTGTTCATTTATGTTCGTTTAATTAAACTTAACTTTATTTTTATTATTTATTTCCATTTGTTAAATATCTTAATTCATATGTTCTAAAACTTATCCCTAACCCTAACATTCTAACCATGTCATTTATTAGACGCTATCCACACTTCACAGTCTCACCTCGCTTCTTCTCCACACTCCATAGCCCTACCTTATTCTACTTCCGGTCGACCACCTCCACAGCCCCGTCTCCACTCTCCGGCCTCAACAGCGCTGCCCTCTCCCTCGTCCCCATCTCCACAGACCATAGCGCTGCTGTATTTCTAATCCCCGTCATTTGGTTTTGGTTGCATTGTGATGTATTAGACTTGGTTGAATTTTGATGAATCATTATTAACTTGTTTTTGTTTCTGTTCGTTTCTGTTCATTTATGTTGATCATTTGTGTTCGTTTATGTTCATGAACAGTTCGTTTAAGTTTTAAATGAACGAACACGAACACAACAAATTTCTTAATGAACGAACACGAACACAAAAATGTGTTCGGTTATATGTTCGTGTTCGTGTTCGGTTAAAGTTAAATGAACAAACACGAACACGTCTGCGTTCGTGTTCGTTTGGTTCGTTTACAGGCCTACCTAGTACGGGTAGCACAACAAAAAAAAAATACAAAAGCTTAATAACATTATACTTGCAAAACAACTTTTTTATACGAAAAATTATATACATATAAACAATTGCAAGATTTTGGTCTAGGGGTGAGCATATTTCGGGTAACCCGACCAAAACCGAAAACCCGAACCGGATATACCCGAAACCCGGCCCGGATTGTAGTTGTTCGGGTAGTCTTCGGTTCGAATATTCTGCAGCAATCGGGTTCGGTCCGGTTCTCGGTTCTTACCTGAGAAAACCCGAATAAAAGTGGACCGACCCGAAAAAGAAAAGCATGTGTACATCTGTTGGTTCTAAGACTCAAGTGAGAGGAGAAATGAGTTTTGATATATAGACAGATGGGTTTATGACATCAGCTATGGTGGAGCAAAGGTCACTCGAGTAGGAACTGGGGAGGATTTGAGAAAAATGGTATGAAGATGGGTGATGGAATGGTAGTGTTCTCTTTCTTCTTTTTGCAGAGTTTTAATTTACTAGAAAACAACACTTTTAGTTTTCCAATGTAAGGTTTAATTTTTAATTATATTATACTATATTAAAAAAAATTCAAAAGTGAAAATGCATGACGTGCATGTTTGTCTACCATAAAAAGTAAAAACCCAACTTGCAAAGCAAATACTTGACAGTTGCCTAAATTTTTTATTGTGAAGAAAAGCTCAAGTTTCACCATATCACCATGATTCTCAAATCTCTTTCATGGCCACTATAGTTTGTAACCTTACTCTATTGTTAGAAAATGATTTTGACTTTTGACGCAACTCTTAAGGATTTTTTCTCTGTTTTAAGAAGAACCTGGAACGAAGACGATGATACCTGGAACGAAGATGAAGCTTTGACAATCGGTCTCGGGTATTGATTGCAGACCGACGACCCGATTGCATCGGAACCGATACCCGACTTTCACCATAGGGTCTGTTCTTCGGTCCTTGATCTTTAACAAACTCGGTTATCGGGTCTGTCCGGGTTTTAGTCGGGTCGGGTCGGTTACTGCAAAAAGCTCACCCCTATTTTGGTCTACAATGCAAGCTCCAATGTTATATTTATTTATTTTCACACCAATTTTAACAAAGCTAGTGGATGCCAAATCATTGCCGCCTCCCACGTTCGATTTGGGAGAGGGAGAGGGGGGAGAGAGAGGGGGGGAGGGGGAGGGAGGGGGAGAGAGAGCGCGCGCTAATCTAGAGCTAAACACAAAAACCGTCACTAAACATAAAAACCGTCTAATTTAAACGGTTGAGATCGCTCTAAATCTTGATCGAATGGTTTAGTTCAAAACAAAAACGGTTTTTGATAACCGGCGGTAATAGTATTTTAAATTGCTTGGTTTGCATTCAATCCACCCGTGTATATACACAAAATGACAACTCTACAAGAGGAGAATGATAGCTAATCTAGAGCTAAAGGGAGGGAATTGCCTAACATACAAAGAGGAAATTAGGGGAGCTAAAATGGAGAATATTTATAATAAAAACAATATATTGCGACACGTTTGATCCATGATGTTTTGATAGACATATGACAATTTGCAATAACAATTGTATCTTCATCCCGCATTCAATGACCTAAATCAAATGGTTTACCAAAACTAATTAGTCAAAATATACACATACTATATTATTATAAGATTTTTTCTCATTTCATTACAAGGGTTTTACCTAATTTATCACTTTTGACTTCGTTTGTGTTCTTCTTTTCATAAAAATTTGAACAACTCCATAGACTAATTCACATCTAGCTCAACAAAAAAAAAATTTTCATCTCGTCATCGGTCAAGATGATTTCTAGGGCCGGTCTTGCGGTTCCAAAAACTACACGCAAAACACAGCCTGCTAATAAAATTTGGACGACGTACTATATTCCTCAACAACAAATAACGGTTTCGGATTGTACAATTGTAACAATTCCACGTCACGTCATGACAAGCTAAAGATGTAGCCCTCTGCTGTGGAGATATCGAGCCAGATGTGTTGACGATGCTACTCGTTGGTTGCGACAAGTTTGTCCCAATCAAATCGAGGTTAATTGGGGGATGGTACGACGCATGTTTCTTAAGGTATAGAATAAGTTTTTCGAAGGCAAATGTTTTTCTTTATTCAACTAATAAGCTTACAAAATAACTGAGAACTCAAATGCTTAAATAGGAATAAAACACAACGAACTAGGCTAACTCATGTCTAAAATGCACCATTATCGAGTCTAAGCTTGACCCAAAACGGCTTATTAATCAAAATGTAAAAGACATAGATACGCTATAATTCAAATGCCTCTGAACCCACGTGCCCTTTTAATTATCTGCTCAACCTTGTGCACGTGCATGAGAAACATAGCAATGTTAGTTTGAGTTAGAACAAGCGTAGTGGATCCGTGGAAGGGCGTGAAGGGGCATTTTAGCGCCCAATTGGTTTCAAGCCCTCTCAAGCCCTTAGTAGGACCTACTTGCCATATGTCAAAAAATGCTCAAGTGAGGGGCTTGAAATTTTATCACCACTACACACATGGTCTTACAACCAATATTTTAGGGCCATGCCAAAAAAAAAATGAAATTGTCAATTATTCAAAATCCTGAACACAAAGTATTTGAAAATTATGATATACAATTTTCCAATTCAGATTCTAATAGCGATATTTCAATGTTTCAGATATTTCAGATATCCGAGTTATCCAAAATATATATTTTTTAAATTTATCAAAGCCTATACTATTTTGTACAATTTGGATTTCCGAATCCAAATTTATCAAGCCTGTAGTGGTTTTTAGAGTTTATTTACCTTGGTAAAATCTGTTGGAAATCGCATGACCCACTAAAAATAGTTCCTTTTAACTTGCACACGGGTATATATCCGTGTGATTTACCCAATGTAATCGCATCGATTCAACAGAAGTTGGGGAGATGCTAAGAGCACTTGGTGAAATTATCTATCTATATATATATAAAAGAAAACGTATATGCTGACGTGACATGCAATGGAGGCCTCAACCTTCCTTTGAGAGTGTCACGTGGCATCATAATGGATAGTTTTTGGTGTTTTTGAATTATTTTCTTTTTTTTTTTAATTAAATTGAGTTATTTTAGGAAAAAAAATTTAAAAATAAATTTAAAATTTTTCTCTCTCATATTTCCTCCCATAGTTTTTAAACGTTTATATCTTTTATATACGGGATTTTTTAAAGAAAAAAATTACACCAAATTAACGAGCGTTTTATTATCTTTCCAACGAGTACCATAGTGCTATATAAAAAACGGAGAAAAAATCGACTATTTTTTGTGGGGTTTCGTTCATACAGGAAAAAACACACACAAAGTGTTCATGTTATTCATTAATCATGTTTGGATTACAATTCGAGGGAAGATGTCGGATATGACTTAGGATTCTTGGGGTAGATTCGACGCGACAAAGATGGGGTAATTAGTGGGGTGGTGTGTGTTGTGTTGTCTGTGTTTTGTTACCGTCGGCTTTTATTTCGGTTGTAAGTTCGGATTTCTTTGCTAGCATCTTGTTGGCGTATTAATAAAGTTTGTTTGGCCGTTCAAAAAAAAAAAATCATTAATCATGTTTTTTCTTTTAAACTAGGTTCTTATCTACGATGTTGAAAATCGGCCCAATCGCCATGTTATCATTGGAATTTTACTAGGTATATTTCATCAAGAGAAACTAGGAGAAAGAATCGCGCAACACTGCAACACATGGTGTCAGCTTATAGCAAGGTTATTTTTTTATTTATTTAATTGCAAGAGTAATAATTATTACTATTAGTATTAATATTATTAGAATAGTTATATTTTTCAACTCCGGGACGCTCCGGGGAAGAATTGATAGTTGCTGACGTGGCGTTCAATGGTGGCCTCAACCATCTCTTGATTATGCCACGTGGCATAATGAGATGCAATGGTTACAACTTTCAACTTAAGTGTTTGTTTAATTGATTAAGTTAGGAATTATAAGAGCCATTAGAATGTGAGAAATTACACTCTGTTCCAGAGTTTCATTAAAGGATGAAAGAGAAAGGATCTCCCTTCTCTTCCTTCCCCTCTAATTCCTTCCAAATTGGAAAGATTAAAAATCACCTTAAAAACCTCTTTATTATCCCTCCTATTCCCTCCCTTTCCCTCCTAAAAAAACTCTGGAACACATTTTTTCCCCACTTCCTTTTCAATCCTTTCTCTTTCATCCTTTAATGAAACTCTGGAACGGAGTGTATAGAGAGATGTGATGAGTTTTTGAATAGTTGCAGCTTACATAAGTGATTCTTTAAATGATTACTGATTAGGTTTTAGATTAGGGAATATGAGTTATTACTGATTAGAATACCATGAACATGCAATGATTGAGAGATTTTGTGGTTAGTTAACTTGAGCCATTTGCAATAGGTTATCACGTAAAATTAGATTTTTCAACCCCGAGACCCTTCCGGGGTAATCAGCTAGTGATAAAATATAAGAATTCAGTTTGGTTTGGATATTAAGTGGACAAAACTTATTTTGAACCTTATAAGCTTTTGAAACATTAATGATTAATCTATGACTAAATATGTCTTATGTATAGAAAATCAGTTGTTGATTCATTGCGCTACACCTATACACCTTTAATTAGTTGTTTATGTAACGTGCAAGAACCACTCTTCTTCATTTTTTTTTTTTAAATAAATATATATTTACTACTAAATCAACCACAAAAATATATATTTACTACTAAATCAACCAGGAAAAGTCTTAGGGTCTGTTTGTTATGGGGTAATGGAATGGATGAGGGAATGGAATGAACAAGGTAAAGGAAAGGACAAGGTAATGGAATGGATCATTACCATTCCATGTCTTGTTTGGTTACCATGTGTGAATGAAACAAAACATTACTTTGTGTTGTTGGATAGGCATGAAAAGACGAACGAAAAAAATCGGTGGTTAGTGGTGGTAGTGGGTGGTGGTTAGTGGCGGTCAGGGTGGGGGTGATATGTGGCGGTAGCGGCGGTGGTGGGCGGCGGTGACGGTGGAAGGTGGAGGTGGATGGCCATGATGGTGGGTGGGCGACGATGGTGAGTAGTGGCGGTGGTGGTGATGGTAGGTGGTGGTGTGTGGCGGTAGCGTGGTAGTGGGTGGCGGCAACAGTGGCAATGGGTGGAGGTGGATGGTTGTGATGGTGGGTGGGTGACGATGGTGAGTAGTTGGGTGGTGAGTGGAGGCGACGGCGGCGGTGGGTGGTGACGGTGGTGGGTGGCGGTGGTGGTGGGTGGCGGCGGCAGCGGTGGTGGACGACGGTGGTAGGTGGTGGCCGACAGTAGTGGGTGGGAGCACGGTTGTGGGTGGTGACGATGGTGGTGGGTGGTGGTGGTGGGTCATGGTGTTGTTAGTAAAGGGTGAATGAGGGATGGAATGGAAAAAAAACATGGGGGTGGATGGAATAGTTTTGAGGGAATGGAATGCCTTGTGGAATGAGTGATTCCATTCCTTTAACCAACCAAACACACTATTTTTTATTACCTCATAATGGTCCAATCCATTCTCCCTTCCATTCCATCATACCAAACGCTACCTTAAGAAAACACGTCTAACTTTCCTTTAAAAGCAAAATGCATCTCTATTAAAATGACGGGTCTGGTTTCTTCATCTCAACAGAAACCATTTCATTTTCATTTTATTAACATTTAACTTGCTCAGACCATTATAAATTTTTATCATCATATTAATGGATTTGTTCCTCTGTTCTTTTCTAATCCTAATTTACCACATTAATCTTGGAACCGCTCAACAAGAATTCTGGGGAGGGGGACCCTACTGCGGTGACTCCGGCAACTACACCCAGAACCAAAACTATGGACAAAACCTGGGTGATGTACTATATTCCTTAACAGAAACGAATAACGGGTTCGGGTTTTACAATTCCACGTCTGGACAAGCTAACGCAGCTGCTCTTTGCCGTGGAGACGTTGAGCCCGAAAACTGCCGGAGATGTGTAGACGATGCTAGTCGCAAGATAAGATCAGAGTGTCCGGTTCAAATGGAGGCTGCTGGATACTATGATGAGTGTTTCTTAAGGTACTCGAATCGATCCATGGGTTCCATAAATTACCAGTTTGCGTTATATGCCTGGAACCTAGGAAACGTTCCGGATTCTAGCTTTGCTCAGTGGAATCAGACGCTTACGGATTTGCTAAGTGAGTTGTTACCACAGGCTGCGGGTGGTGGGTCGCTTCGGAAATACGCTTCCCACAACATAACGGTACCTGGATTTAGGACACTCTTTGGGATGATGCAGTGTACTCCTGAACTATCGGCTATGGAATGCCGTGGTTGCTTGGATGAAGCCGTTCGCTTGCTTCGACCCTTAAATAGAAGCTTGGGAGCCAGAGTTTTCAGGCCTAGTTGTGTTCTTCGGTACGAGACTTATCAGTTTTTCAATTCCACGTGGTTTCCACCATCTCCCTCCCCGCCACCTTTTCCGTCTCCGACATCTTCCGGCAAGTGATTATTATTATTATTATTATTAGAGTAAAGATTAAATACAAGCTGTTTTTCGGTAAGAACTGTGAAAATCAAAGAGGGTAAAAAAATTTTATTTTTTTTTTTAGATTTTTTTTCCCCATATGCTTAAGCATACTTTCTAGATGAATAATACAAAAAAGAAAAAAAAAATTATAGTGTAATTACATCATTAAAGTAAATACACTAGTTTACAATAGAGTAATTATGTAATTAATCTACACGTAATTACTCTATACCAATTTTTTTTTTTAGTTTTCAATACTAACTATAATACATGTTTAACAATATGAGAAAAAAAAAATAAAACAAAAAAACCCTCCTTTGATTCTCACAGTTCTTACCGAAAAAACACTTTGTACCAGATCTTTCCCCATTATTATTATTATTTTATTTTATTTATTTATTTTTTTTACGATTTAGCTGTTAGTATTAGATTACTAGACTGTCATGTTTAGACTAAGCGGAGTGGGGGCGGGAGGGGGGTGGGGAACACCGCCGCCGGTAGGGGCGGGGGGGTTTCACCGGCGTGGGGGAGATTGCTTTTACACGTGGCAGGTTTTTATTGGTTTTTTTTTTTTTTTTTTTTTTTTTTTTTTTTTTTTTAACACAATATAATATTATTTCCTTCCCCCTCTTCCACTCTCCACAATTTTTGCCCTGTTATTTGGTTTATTATTTTTAAATGATTATATTATGCTGTCGTGTTTGCAGGTAAAACCAACATCGGCGTCATCGTTGGCCCAATCTTAGCGGCTATAGCTGCGATCATCGTTGTATTCTTCCTTATTATCTGGCAACGGGAGAAAAGGAACCGAAGAGGTCAACTCAGAGTATCTTCTCAGATATTATTTGCTGTCAAGATGTTTTTAATTAGAAAACTGAACTTTTTATACTTGTTGCATATGGATAGGTCCATTGTTACCTGAGGTTCAAGTGGAGTTCAGTGAGGGTTCACATGAAGAAAGTAATGACCATGAAAGGGAAGATGATGACACAGGAGAGATGAATTCCTTCAATTTAAGTACTCTACAGGTTGCCACCAACAATTTTTCACAGGAAAATAAGCTCGGCCAAGGTGGTTTTGGTCCGGTTTACAAAGTAAAAAACGGTTTTCAGAGTAATTAAAATGTTCTTCAATTTAACCTGATCAACAGCTTTAGCTTATATTTTTCTTTTCAACTCTTTTTGGCAGGGTAAACTACAAGATGGAAAAGAAATAGCCGTGAAACGGTTATCCAGGAACTCCGGGCAAGGTCTAATCGAGTTCAAGACAGAAGTAAAATTGATTATAAAGCTTCAACACAAGAATTTAGTTCGGCTTTTGGGTTACTGCGTAAAAGGCTCTGAACGCCTTCTCATCTACGAGTATATGGCTAACAACAGTCTTGACACCTTTCTCTTTGGTTCGTATTTGTCACAAAAAGCCATTACGTGTTAGCTTAAGTGAATATTTTTATTAAAGTATTAAATCATTGATGCAACAGATGGCAATAAGTGTAAAGAACTATACTGGGCTAAGCGTTCCAACATTGTGATTGGAATTGCAAAGGGACTCCGGTACCTACACGAAGACTCACGCCTTAAAATTATTCATCGTGACATGAAGGCGAGTAACATTCTCTTGGATCTTGAAATGAATGCAAAAATTTCGGATTTCGGCACTGCTAGAATCTTTGGAGGCAATCAGATGGAAGCTGCTACCAATAGAATTGTTGGAACTTAGTAAGTTCTCTGGTTTTCCTACTTTCAACACGAAGTCACTAAGTAATTGACCAAGTATCGTCGCATATGTGTTTGGCCACATAAATTTAGTGCTAATGATGACTCTTGGTCGTGACAGTGGATATATGGCACCAGAGTATGCGATGGAAGGACTATTTTCGACAAAATCAGACGTCTACAGTTTTGGCGTCTTGTTGTTAGAAATCGTTTCAGGACAACGAAATAATCGTTTCTTTTATCAAGATCAACCCCAAAATCTCCTTTCAACGGTAAGAAATTTGTCTTTTCTTCATTTTTATAAATGATATGGCATATGTTGTGTATCGTGATTTTTATATATCTAGTTACATTTGATTATTAAAGGCTTGGCGCTTATGGAACGAAAACAAAGGAGAACAACTGATAGATCATCGTGTAATTCAAACTTTTGTAATTGACGAAGCTCTTAGATGGATCAATATCGCCCTGCTATGTGTCCAAGAAGATCCTCAAGACCGCCCAACCATGTCAACTGTTGTTTTCATGCTCGAAGGTCAATGGTCCGCTAAACTTCCTGCACCATCGGAACCACCATCGTCATTTGCTAGATTTGCATCCATCTCCGAACAAACTAAGACAACTAGTGACCTGAGTGAACCTCCCTCAGTGACAGGTTCTACTACAAGTCTACAACTTCTAGGTAGCTAGTTGAAGATCGTCACCAGAAAGACCGTAATTCTTTGCTATACAATATTGTTGATTGCCTTGTTATAAATTTTTGGTTGTACATTGCATATAACTAAAATATTATTTTGTAAATAAGATTTTTGATTGCTCAATGATGCTTGCTGTCATTGATTGTGTATACATTAGTTGGTCACTGCTCTTGCTCTGTTTCTTTTTTTGATTGCTAGATCTTTTATATTGTTCTTGACAGCCTTATTTGCTCAAAACCTCTATCAATTAAGTATCACGATATCTTAAATGCAATTTGTATGATTAATTCAACCAAGCTAGAGGAAGATTTTGATTCACTTTTTATATGAGTTTAAGTGTTTCAACATGATGCTATAGATGCAAAGGTCAAACATCACTAGTCACCATGGATGCCTCAATGACTCTATGGTGGAATCAACCAACCGGAGGCATGCTCATGTGATGAACATTGTTCAAGTCATGCTCATGTGACGAGAGTTCAGCGGGTGGTCCACAACAACTTCTCGACTTCCCAGGGGTGAGGATTTGTTTTCTCTAGATTAGGGTTCTCTATCCAGAAGGGGGTGGCGGCGCAGCTTGTTACCCGCCTACCTGTTATTCCTATGTAACTTGCCCATTTTATTGAAATTAAAAAAAATTTAAGGTTATTAAAGTAGATTTAAGAAATACAGAAAATACATGATTATTAGGACTTTTTATATGAAAAAATGATAAAATTTGTCCTTGAATACTCTCAACATATAAATAAATAAATAATTTCTTTTAGGAATGAATGACGACACCCATGTAATGTAATTACTAAACCTACTCCACGCAGGCCATAACACGACTCGAACCCTTGAACTCTAGGGGAGGGAGTTGCCCCACTGAGTTAGCTTTGATCTATAGATCAATAAGTAGGGCTGTAAACGAACCAAACAAACACAAACAAGGCTTTGTTCGTGTTTGTTTGTTAAGATTTCTTGGACAAACGAACCGTTCACGAACACACTAACGAACATAATTCTGTGTTTGTGTTTGTTTGTTAAGAAATTCAGTTGTTTGCGAACTGTTCGTGAACACGGGTCTTGAACACAAACAAACAAAAACAAACATTTAATATGTAACTAACTAAAAAAAACATTGTTAATATTAACCGTTAGACAAAGTACATCTAGTAAACGATGTCGATAAGTCAAATTGTACTAACTTAGACATAATTATTTAAAATTACTTAGGCATATGCATGAATACATGATATTCCTAATTCAAAAGTTCATAATTATCCTAAGTTTTAACTAGTGATCGAACATAAACAAGCATAAACAAATGGATATAAATAAACGAACGTAAACAAACACATTGCCGAACGTTCACGAACGCAATCGAACGAACGAGACATTTGTTCGTGTTTGTTTGTTTAGTTAATCAAACGGAATTTTTTGTTTGTGTTCGTTCATTTATTAAACAAACGGACACAAACGAACTTCCCGCCGAACGGTTTACGAACTGTTCACCAAACGTTTGGTTTGTTTACAGCCCTATCAATAAGTAAACATGCAAATGATAATTTATATAGAAATCTACCATAGAAAATATAACTATCATCCAAAGACAAGACAAAACATGCAATAGTTATTCAGTTTGCACGTGTACCAAACTTTATATATTTCCAGCATCTGATGGCCTAATCAAACAAATTATAAGAAAACCAGTTAGTCAAAATATACGCACAATATTTATTATAAGAAACTCTTTTTTCTTACCAGGGTTTACCTAAAATATCACTTTTGACTTCGTCATTTTCATAAGTTTGAACAAGTCCATAGACTAATCCATATCATTAAGGTCACCTTTAACTTAACATGACCCAAACTTACCTAATAATTAATCAACAAACATGAATTTCCTCATCTGGATACTCCACGCAGGCCATAACACGACTCGAACCCTTGAACTCTAGGGGAGGGAGTTGCCCCACTGAGTTAGCTTTGATCTATAGATCAATAAGTAAACATGCAAATGATAATTTATATAGAAATCTACCATAGAAAATATAACTATCATCCAAAGACAAGACAAAACATGCAATAGTTATTCAGTTTGCACGTGTACCAAACTTTAGGGTATGTGTAGTGGTGGATAGTTATGTTGGGGTTATAGGATTAAAATATTAAAAAGTAATAGAAAAGGTGTTATGTTGGGGTTATGGAAAAAGAGGGTGTAGTGGGAAGGAGGGTTATGTTGGGGTTATAAATGATTGGTAATGATTGGTTAATTATTGTTTTTTATTTAAATAAGAATATTTAATACTTAATAATATTTCATTAAAAATAAAAAAATTACAAATACTAAAACAAAAAAATTAAGAGGTTGGTTTAAGAGGTTGGTGAAACTTTGCGGGTTTGAACCCGAACCCGGAGCTATAGGTCGGGTGTTGTCGCCACTGGTTTGGGAACCAAACCCGAAACCTCTACCGAAAGGATTCATCTCTTCCCTCACAATAAAATTTCAAAGTGTGTGTGTGTAGTGTTTGTGTAGCTGAAGATTGTATATGTGTGTGAGTCTTGTGTTGTATGTATATTTATATACAAATTTTTTTTTTTTTTTTTAATAAATGCTTCGAATAAAGCACCCCAACCACCGGTCAAAGCATTCAAACCTGCCATTATACTCCCAATGCATGCATAACGCTCGCTATGTGGGGAACAAACCAAACCCAAAACGCCCTATAGCGCCTGGGGGGGCGGTGTTCCCCGGCGCTATAGGGCTAATAACGCCGTATAACGTGCTCCACTACAGGTGCTCTTATATATTTCCAGCATCTGATGACCTAATCAAACAAATTATAAGAAAACCAGTTAGTCAAAATATACGCACAATATTTATTATAAGAAACTCTTTTTTCTTACCAGGGTTTAACTAAAATATCACTTTTGACTTCGTCATTTTCAAAAGTTTGAATAACTCCATAGACTAATCCATATCATTAAGGTCACCTTTAACTTAACATGACCCAAACTCACCTAATACTTAATCAACAAACATGAATTTCCTCATTTGGATACTCTTTCTACAAATTTTAACCGGCACCTTTCATCTCACCGTCGGTCAAGATGATTTCTGGAGACGATACTGCGGTTCCAATAACTACACACAAAACTCAGCCTACAAAGTCTGGATGACGTACTCAAGGGCAAACCTAGCTCTAAGCTAGGGGCCGCACCCGTTGCCCCTCGGTTTTTTCACGCGCAGTGGAATTTTTTTTTCGATTTTTATAAAATGTCAACTCTAAAATAAATTTTACGTTACTCCTAAACTAAATTTTACGTTACTCCCAAAATAAATTATCGACCAATACTTATCAATATATAGAGATATATATAAATCTCAATCAAATCGTTTTTTAAATATCTTTGATTTTTAAAACGCTTATAGATATTGAATTATTCTTCAATATATAAACACCTCAACTCATTGATCTACCACAAACTGATTTTTCTACTACATAGTTATCAAAAGCATGTAATTCTTTTAGCATGTATGGCTAAATCAATCATTTTATATTTATAATTATGTGGGCTATATTATAAAAGATATATAAATAACTTATAATTATGTTTGGGCTCGTTTAGGCTCGCGAGCCCAATCGAGCTTTGTATCTAGGACTCGAGCTCGGGCTCGATAACCAAACGAGTCATATTTTAGGCTCGGGCTCGTTAAGGCTCGGCTTGTTCGAGATTTTTACCGAGCCGATCCCGGGTAGCTCTCGAGCCGCTACGTGTCATTTACACCCCCCTAATGGCAGCGCTACAATGGTCTTAAGAACCCATGCGGTGATCCGACCCGCCCTATCTTCTAATCTTAACCCAAACAAACTATAGAAACCCTAGCATTCTATGTGTATGTGTTGATCCTTCATTCATCTGCTCAAATCTTTCCTCTACATTCGCAAAACATCATCTACAATCTCTGAAGGTACACGATTCAATCAAAACCCTAATTGTTTTTTATGCTTTTCTCTGTCTATGGTTTTTTATCTTTAAAATCAAAACCCTGATTCGTTCTATGCAAAGCGATGTATGTTCTTCAACCTAATTTTGCAAATCATACAATTGTGTGTTTATCCTTCATACAATAAATCTATTCTCAAATTAGAGGTTTGAGATTCTACTAATCAGCCTTGGATTCAGTCATTCAACAAATCGACCTTTAATCCATATGCAATTTCTATAATATTCATCGGCATTTGATTTCAAGGTAGTACATGTGTCTATGATTCGCATATCATTTTGGATGCATATAATAATAGGCTTTAGAGCACTTTGAATAGACTAGAAGGAAGTTAACTCAATGCCATCAATTCACCAAGTTAATATTACTTCAGGATGGAACTGCCATCCAGTTTTTAGAGACTAATAACCATTTGATCCGTTAGAGACTAAACATGTTTGATCCCCTGTATTTTTAATTGATTACTGGATGATAATTAATTCCATTGAATTTGGATATTAACACAAAATAAAGTCAATATATTTGATTGATTATGTTTGTATGCATATATGTATATAATCAAGTTGCCTCAAATTGTGACAAGTTTTGCTTGGTAAGATGAGACTAGCGCTCTTGAAATTTGCATTTGATTGTGTTTTTTTTTTCTTGATTACTCGCATTAGATGATGATTTCTAGATTAGGGTTTACACAATTGAATAATATTTTAAACTATTGAATTTTGAAAGCTATTTTTCTTTTTTTTTTTTTAAATTCGAGCCAAACCAAGCCGAGTCGAGTTGGCTCGGTTTAAAACGAAGTCGAGCTTGAGCTTTGATTTTTAGCTCGGTTTCATATCCGAGCCGAGCTGAGCGCGAGCTTAACCTGGCTCGACTCAGTTCGGTTCGGCTCATGAAGAGCCCTATCTAATCTAAAAGTCAAATAAAAGGATACGGGCTTGTTTGTTAGGCCAGATACACCTGTACTCCCTCCTTCCCTCCCTCTGGTCTGGTCTGGTCGGATCCCCAAATGATGAGATTGAAGGTTCAACGCCAAAGTCCTCCTTGCAGCAAAAGTGAGCACGTGAATTGAAGAAGCAGCTAATAATGTATGTAAATTATTATTAATTAATAATAAGAAGGTGATTAGTGAAAGAAAGATGAGTGTGGTAGAGAAAGAAAGCATAGAAGTAATCGCAGAAAGCATCGGCGTTGGCAATTTATCCCCCGATGTCTTACCCTCTCTCGCAGCTGATATCGAATACCGTGTTCGCGAGATCATGCAGGCAAGCGGCACCTTCTTCTTCTTTTCTTTTTTACCAATTCCAATTCCAATTCATTCTTTCAATATTTCTTTCTTTGTTTGCAGGAGGCTATTAAATGTATGCATCATTCCAAACGAACTGCTATGATCTCCGATGACGTTGACACTGCCCTCTACTTAAGAAAAATGGAGGTATTTAAATCACTCATTAGGGCTACTTTTTTATATGTTGTAAGTAATCAACTTGGAATTTATTCATCTCAGCCTATATATGTTGCCTCCGGGAATTCTTTGCGCTTCAAAAGAGCCACCAGGACTAAGGATTTGTTCTATGTTGAGGACAAGGATGTTGACTTTCGACAGGTAATATTATTATAACAAAACCCTAACCATATACACTCGAATAATATGTTTCTGAATTTCAGGTTATTGAAGCTCCTCTTCCCAAACCACCTCTCGATACCGCACTTGTTAATCACTGGCTGGCCATTGAAGGGCTGCAACCTGCTATTCCTGAAAATGCTCCACTTCAAGGTATCCTCCTATACCTTATTTCTATTCAACTATTCTATATCAATTCTTACTTACTTTTTCCACAGCCCCCTATGATAATAGGAAACCTGATTGCAAAGAAGACGGGCCTTCCGTTGATGTTAAAATTCCTGTGAAACATGTGCTCTCCATAGAGCTTCAGGTATTATTATTATTATTATTATTCTTGTTATCATGGGCCCTCGGCGGATGCTGCTGCTCTAAATGTGTTATAACTTGAAGCCTTTTGGTTATGCTGCAGCTTTACTTTGAAAAGATAACAGACCTCACTGTAAGTCGATCGAACTCGGTTATATTCAACAAAGCGTTGCTGAGCTTGGCGACTGATGCAGGGCTTCATCCTTTGGTTCCTTATTTTATATATTTTGTTGCTGAAGAGGTACATGTTTTGCATTTTTTACATCATTGGTTTAAAAAGGCACATCTCATGTACTTTTGGGTTAAAATTGGTCAAAATTAGGATTTGTATTTTTTAAACCAAGCTCTTTCTTAGCCATGATGGCCCTTTTCTTCTTTCTTTTGCTGCTGATCTCACATCGAGAGCAGCCCCTTCGTGTTCAGGATGATTGGATGAGAGATCTTCTTCCGACTTTGAGAAACCGGTCAAGCGCGAGGCTACCCTCGACTTACCTCTCTCTATAAAAAACCCCCTCCCCGGAGGAGAGCATAAGCTCCAGGATGAGTATGTCCTGGATCACTGTATTCATTCTCATCCTGATCCACCATGATTTTTTTTCGAAAGAAAAGTGATAGGAGAGTGCTCGTATTGATCTTTGAGAAGATCACAAGGTGCTGAATAGGATTGTGTGTGTGTGTGTGTGTGGGGGGGGGGGGGGGGGGGGCGGGGGCGGGGGGGGGGGGGGGGGGGGGGGGGGGGGGGTATTTCTGTAGGTTTTGTGAAAGGGATGCTTTTCTCATGTTATTGCTGAAATTGCTCATCGACTCATAATGGTTTCAGGTCACTCGTAATTTAAACAACTTCCAGCTTCTTTTGCTTTAATGCGCCTTGTGAGAAGTCCTTCTACAGAATCCATACCTGCACATTGAACCATATGTAAGTATAGTTCAGATTGTGGATTTCACGTTGTACTCATAGGCTTTGCTTGCAGCATCTAATTGCTTCTTCTTTTCAGCTGCACCAACTAATGCCGTCAGTAATGACGTGCCTTGTTGCAAAAAGCCTGGGGAATAAGTTAACTGATAACCACTGAGGAACTTAGAAACTTCACAGCAAATCTAGTGGCTTTAATATTCAGAAGGTATGACTTTTGAGATACGTATTAAGTGGTGATATATTTTATAATAACCGTTTGAAAGCATATGTGTATTTTATTAACATTTGATAGTAAAGTGATTTAAATATCTGCACATTGTATAGGTTTGGGTATGGGTATCATAATCTCCAGTTACGTGTGACTAGGACGCTTCTTCACTGTTTTTTGGATCCAGCAAAAGCATTATCCCAGCATTATGGTGCGTATTAAAGCGATTACTGCCATCGGACCACAAGTGGTACCCTTCTTAGTTATCCCTTTCTACTAGTATATTAGGGTCACTATATATGTATCGTTTTGTTCCATTATAAATATTAGTGACTCTTTAGTCAGGAAAATCATAGTATCTATAGGTAATATGATAGAAGTTGAATTATTTTTCAGAAATAGGATTTCCCTTAATTTCTTCCAACATTGTGTCCCGCCTTTTTGCTACAAATCATATGTAATGTAGAGGGGGCGTACGTACATACATTTCGGAATCAAATTTAAGTAGAAAACTGTGAGAATCACATAAAGAATTGTACACATTGCTTTGAAAATGTGGTACATAACGTGGTTAGGAAACTGCCTAAGCGTTTTCTCTTTCTCTCCCACTACATCTAATCGGCACTACGTACACATTCTTGTTACTCTTATCATGGTTTTCTACTTAAAACTAGTAGTGCATTGAGCATGTTATATATATATATATATATATATATATATATATATATATATATAGGGGCAGGATCAAATACAAAAATATAAAATCGTGCGAAGCGTGCGAAGGATCACTTTGTACATGATAATTACGTAATGATAATTACGTAATGCACAAATGCATGATAATTACGTAATGATAATTACGTAATGATAATTACGTAATGCCTTCATGAACATAAAAAACATTACGTAATTATCATTACGTAATTATCATGTACAAATGCATGATAATTACGTAATGCTTTCATGAACATAAAAAACATTACGTAATTATCATTACGTAATTATCATGTATAAATATCCTTCGCATCCTTCGCACGTTTCTTTATTTTTGTAGAATAACCGCCCCCCTATATATATATATATATATATATATATATATATATATATAGGTCAAGTATAAAATGAAAACCCTCTTGAGTTGAGAAAACCTTTGAAAACCCAAAAAACATTATTTATTTTTTTTTGAAAAAATAACCAATGTAAAAATAATTTCTCTAGAGTAATTATATAATTACTCTAGTTATATAACTACGCTATATAATTACTTAGAGTAATTTTATAATTACGCTAGAGTAACTACGCTATATAATTACTTAGAGTAATTTTATAATTACGCTAGAGTAATTACGCTAGTTATATAACTAGAGTAATTATATAATTACTCTAGTTATATAAAGTTTCCACTATTTACAGAAATGCCATCGCGTGTTTTTTTCTTCAGTTCGTACGTTTCGTACGATAAGCCTATTTAACATAACTCTAGACAAAAAGATCAGATACACTCTAGCGTAAGTATATAACAAAAGTGGTGGTCATTATTTACGAAAATGCCACCACCACTTTTTTTGGTTTCATTCAGTTCGCACACTTCGCACGTTAATTTTGTTTGTATTTGATCTTTTGTCTCTCTATATATAAACGTACTGCACAATTTCCGTTTCAGCTCGTTTTTAACCCATTAATTCTGATTTTTCTCTGTTCACAACTTGTATCCACATATCATAGGTTCGTTTGCTTTTGCTACCGAATCTTGACCCATATCTACAGTATATAGAACCCGAAATGCAACTTGAGAAGCAAAAAAATGAGAGCAGGAGACACGAGGCCTGGCGAGTGCATGGGGCATTAATGGTAAATTTTATTTTACTTTAGTTTGGTGTATGTGTTTTCCTTGTGTTTATATTGGTGGAAGTACAATTCGCAGTGTGCAGCGGGTTTATGCATTTACAATCAACTTAAGATGAATCCCAATTTGTTATCTCCACCTCCACATAGCGTCTGGAAGAGGAATGGGAAATTCGGGACAGCAAACCCAAGTATAACTCTTTTGCGACCTCGTCTTTATTTGTGATATAAAACCTATAGTTATAAAGTTTTGGATCTTATTTTTTGTTCATTTTCTGTTTGCAATTACAATGTTTTATTAAAGACAAACGGAAGGCGACAAGCATGAACAACTTGATGGATCAGCAGCCGCTTAAAAAAGTAGCAACCCCTGACGGGTCGCATTTAGTTAAAGTAGAGATGCAAGGAGGCAGCAGCAGCGGGTTTTCAATAACGCGAGGGGGTTCGGATACTGGGATGCATCAGTTACCAAGGTATATGCCGAATGACAACATGGCAGGTGGCAGTGGGAGGAGGGATAGGTTTGGTGGTGTAGCTCAAACGTCTTCGGTGGCCGTGTCCCGAGCATGGAAAAAGGAGACAAATGCCGGACACTTGCTTCCAAAACTGTATGATCTTTTTGGTCAAAGCATGTTACCTTTTGTACCTTCTCCAGAATTGTGCAACTTTCACTTATAATTGTTATATCCATCAGATCAGATAGGTAACTTGTAAGGCATCACAATTTGAAACATATTCTCAAGTTTTAGTTTGTTCTTGTATTTATACCGTCAACTCATTGCATCATCAGCAAGAAAAGTATCTTGAAGAGGGATGTTTTCATTGTTGAAATATTCAGCAAAGAATCAGAACCCGCTATCCATGCGTGCAGCGTTGGCATAGTTGCTGCTGACGCCGTTCAAATGTCAAAATTAAGATTAAAAGTGTGAAACTGTGAATATCCCGTTATTGATTACGGAAGGAGTTGAAATGATATCAATATTTTTTTTATTTATTATTTCTTTTTGAACAGTATCAATATTATGGTAAGCTTCAGACCCTTGGTTATTTATTCTTCACATAAAAGCTTCCTGCAAGTGTGTGCGAGGGTTTTTGATAAATTACGACATCCAATTAAAATCCAGCAATGGATAGAGGTTCTTGTGCTGTGCCTTGTGGTAGCGAGGGAGGAGGGCACACCATGTACTACTATATTGTTGGTATCGTTTGGTATCGAAACTTGGTATAGCAGTCTGAAGAGAGAACCCAAATACGGCATTGTTAATGAACAAAAGAAGAAAAAAAAAAATAATAAATAAATAAATACATAAAGTGGTAGTATAGCCTTAATGATATCAACACGTGTTTTGTTTGACTTGATGACAATAATAAAAATTGTCAAAATCCCTTAAGTAAAACCAAACCAGCCTACTTCTTCTACTTCCTTTAATATAAGGAATCTTTATTGAAATAAAAGATAAAAGATTATTGCTACTAAAAAATGTAATTAAAATAAAATTCTAATAAAAGTTGTACTGAAATGTTTTCGAAAGTAGTTAAAACATGTGAATTTTGATTTTATTAGGCTATGGGGTGTGGTCACCCTTCCCCCTTCCTTCCCCCTTGTCCACGTCAGCGCCATGTCATTTCCCCCTTCCCCTCCCCCTTCTAGGGGAAATGGTTCCCCCTTCCCCCTTCCCTTTTTTATTAATTTCATTTTTATTTATTTTATAAATTAGATTTTCACTAAAATATTTTTTTCATTAAACATAAAATAAACTACATAGACATTTAAAAAAAAAACCGAACAATACAATAAAAACCGGAAATAAATAAAAAAAAAACCATCAACTAAACGCTCCTCCAAACGCTCCTCCAAGCCATTTTCTTGCGATTTTGTCTTTTATTTTCGCCGCCACCGCACGTTCCGTTTCATCAAGGTTATCGAGCGGTTCTCTCATCAACGCCAATTCGGTTGTTTCCTGTCTCGCCATTTCCATTTTGAGGCGTTCCCTTTCCAACTCTATCCTCGCCAAGTCTCTCGCTGCGGCGTCTTCTTTGTCCTTCCTTTCCATCTCTAGTCTCGCCAACTCTCTCGCCGCCGTTTCTTCCTTCTCCTTCTTTCTCTCCAAGTAGCGATCCGTTTGCTCTTGTTTAAAATCATTAAAATTTTTTAGCAACTCTTCAATTTTTTCCACCGCCTTGTCTCTCGATCCGTGGCCGGTATCAACACCCTTGCCTTTTGAGGCCGCCGCTTTCTTGGCGCGGTCCCGACCAATCGGCCTCTCACTCTCACTTGGTGGAGCCTCGTCTTCAAACTCCGGATCGTCGTTTATGTTGATAGTACAACGAGCATCCGACCCACCACCACTATAACTCCCCGTTGCGCTCGTTTTAGACCGCTTCGCTTGTTCCACCTCATTAGGCACCGGTTTGAACTTTTCACACTTCGCCAAAATCTCATACGCCTTCATGTACCCAAACGCCCCATGCTTTTTGGTGTACGCGTCAAGAGCAACCTTCAACACATGCTCATCGCTTTGCCCCGACGCACGATTATTCCAAGCTCTTTGATAAAAACCCCCAAAAGCTTGACATTTTGTCATCAAGTCCCGACACTTGGTACTCACGGAGTGAACCCGACGGTATTCTTCACGTTGCAACAACTTGAAAAATTCCTTAACAACTTGGTTCCAAAACCCCTCTTTTTTCCGATTAGTTGCTACAATTATATAAAAAAAAAGTTAGTTTTTATAAAATATTAAAAACGAAATTTAAAAAAAAATATATACATATATATATATATATACGAAATTTAAAAAAAATATATACCTAGTATTGGGTCCGTAGAAGCGATAACCCAAGCTTGTGCTAGCGCCTCCAACTCGATGGGATTCCAAGGAATGGAATCGGCCTTGGTACTAGGACCGTCATCTTTGGCCCGTTTTTTCCCCTTTTTGACGGTTTTTTTTGCTTGGGGCCGGTTCGGTTTCGGGTTGGGTTTCGGGTATGTGATCATCGTGCGAGGCCAAAGAAACAAAATCGTGCTCGTGTTGTGTTTGTGTTTCGGGCATTGGTTGCCATTGAGGTGGTTGCATTTGAGGTGGATGCATTTGCCATGGTTGTTGTTGAAATTGCCATGGATTCAAAGGGGCGTTAAACGCGCCAAAAGATAGTGGTTGAGTCGCGGGAGTACCGGGTGTGTTAGGAAATCCGAACGGGGGTTGGTTTGAGGGGTTACCGGGTGTGTTAGGGAAGAAAGGACGCCTTGGATCCATGAAGATTTTTATAAAATCTTGTATAAAAGAGTAAAAAGTTTATAAAAAGTGTGGAAAGGTGTATAAAATTGTGGGGTATTGTGGGGTAAAATGTGGGGTTGGGTTGTTATTTAAATAGGTTTGAAAAATAATTTTTTTTTTTTTTTTTACTTCAAACGGTCAAAATTTAATTTACAACGTTCATATTTTGAATTTTGTCCTTGGAAAACGCGTCGGGGAGCTCGGGGATATCTTGCCGTTTGTGCCGTCGGGGAGGTCGGGGGGGGGGGGGGGGGCGGTGTTCCCTTCGGCAAATTGAGCCAGCTCGGATGCCGAGCTCCTTCCCCGAGCCCACACCCCATGGCCTTAAACATGTATGATGTTCAGATTCTTGAATTAATTTCAATACATGTCAAACATTAAACATTTATGATGACTAAAACGCTGGCCCAATCATAGGCCGATAATGGCCCAAAAACACCAATAATGATTTAGAAGTGTTCACAATTCATTTTGTCAGGGGAAGAGGCGCTACTAGAATTGGTCACGGGTATCTTACTATCAGCACGGTAACACCGTCGCCACCCATGCTGGTAGTGGTCCCGTGAACCAAATTCTGGTTCCAGTTACCGTGCTGGTTCACGGATGTGACACAAACTTTCACACAATTTTGTTATTTTTTTTCTTTTACTTCAATAAATCAACATCACCTTCAATGTTTTTTTATGAACAACCACCTTCGGTGCGGTAGCCAGAGATCTGGGGAAGAAGATGGATATGTGAGAAACGACAAATAAATGGAATAGACGAGAAATCAAGTCTTAATTTACCTTAACATGAGTATGTAGGGGTGAGCAATAAACGGTTTCGAACCGCGAAAACCGTGAAACCGACTCGGAACCGCTAGAACCAAACCGAAATAATGTTATAGGTTCCGGTTCCGGTTCTCATATTTTGGCATAATCGGTTCCCGGTTCGGTTCCGGATAGAACCGACGGGTCCGGTTAAGAACCGTTAGAACCGTTTTGAGTTAAATTAAATATTTAAATATTTTATTATTTGTTTGAAATAGAATGTGTTGTTTCCTTCTTTATGGTTCTTAACACTTTGAAATTGTTTTACTTGGTAGAAATGTAGAGTATTGCCTTATGTGATGGTCAGCAGTCAGCACAACTTGTTCTAACCCGTTTAATCTGTATAAAAAGAATGATCTGATCCGAACAAAACATATTTTGATACGTAAACTGCTAAACTTTTAGTAACCATGGTTAACACACATACCAATTCTATCATTAAAAAAGGAATAATGGAAATAAATAATCCCAACTATTGACTATTGGCCAATAACAGTCCCAACTACGAAAATTACCAATAGTGGTCCCAACTTTCGACATATTGGAATATAATGGACCCAAACTAACGGAGGTCTAACTCCGTTAGTGTGATGCTGACGTGGCATCCTAGGTGGCAAAATGATCCTACGTGTCATCCTATGTGGCATCCTACGTGGCATGCCACGTTAGCACCACACTAACGGAGTTAGACTTCCGTTAGTTTGGGTCCATTATATTCCAATATGTCGAAAGTTGGAACCACTATTGGTAATTTTCGTAGTTGGGATTGTTATTGGCCAATAGTCAATAGGTGGGATTATTTATTTCCATTATTCCTTAAAAAAAAAAATGTATACAAGCTTTTAGTTAATGTCCATTTTGATCATTTTATATATTTTATTAAAAGTTCCAGCTACTCTGCCAAACACCAAAATCTATAATCTATAATACATTATAAAGGAGGAGTGATGTACAACAATGTAATTTGCATTTCCGTACAACTTAACAAGCAACATGTACAACATATTTAAGCAAGAAATTTAAGGGTATTATGGGCATAAATGGGACAATTAAGACACTTAAGAGGGTAATATAGACATTTCATCCACCTCCCCCTTTACAATATCAAAAGACTTTTACAATACTACCCTCCTTCTTCCATCCATACCCTTCAATCATTTGCCTTCTTCCTTCATAAATATAGATCATTAACCTCTTGTCCCTTCAAGTTCCGTAACCCTAAGGATCAAATTGAATGAGATTGATTGTGAAATTCAAGTCCTCCTCTTATAACATTCAATTGAAGGCCTACATGAACTATCTTGCCTTCAAAAAATGCTTTTGTAAGAACTATTACTTATTTTACTATTTGCATTTTTTTTGTTTGTTGCACAAAGTTTGCAATGTTTTATATTGTTTTTTTATTTATGCACCTAGATTTGGACAAGCACATTGCAACGAACAATTTTGACTGCAAATCAAATTGCTGGATTTCCCAAGGTTAGTTTTACATGTCACATAAATTGCTTCTTTGATCACTTGTCATTTGTAAATTTTGTGTACTTTCTTTACGTTATAGATACAATGGCGTGCACTTGATAAGATAAATGTTGGTGTATGTGACGGTATGAGGTATGAAAAAATAAAGAACATGCCTGAAGAATACAAGTATGTTAAATATGAAATATTCGATTTTTTTTTTTCTTTTTTTGTAATTTTATACCTTTCCATTCAATGGTATTTTTTTTAAAGGTCAAGGAAGAAAGACAAACTCAGGTATCGATATCCTCGTGGAGAGTTCCATCCATACCCTTCAATAATTTGCCTTCTTCCTTCATCAATATAGATCATTAACCTCTTGTCCCTTCAAATTCCGTAACCTTAAGGATCAAATTGAATGAGATTGATTGTGAAATTCAAGTCCTCCTCTTATAACATTCAATTGAAGACCACATGAACTATCTTGCCTAAAAAAAATGCTTTTGTAAGAACTATTACTTATTTTACTATTTGCATTTTCTTTGTTTGTTGCACAAAGTTTGCAATGTTTTATATTGTTTTTTTTATTTATGCACCTAGATTTGGACAAGCACATTGCAATGAACAATTTTGACTGCAAATCAAATTGTTGGATTCCCCAAGGTTAGTTTTACATGTCACATAAATTGCTTCTTTGATCATTTATCATTTGTAAAATTTGTGTACTTTCTTTACGTTATAGATACAATGGCGTGCACTTGATGAGATAAATGCTGGTGTATGTGACGGTATGACGTATGAAGAACTAAAGAAGAAGATGCCTGAAGAATACGAGTATGTTAAATATGAAATATTCGATTTTTTTTTTGTAATTTTATACCTTTCCATTCAATGGTCTTTTTTTAAAGGTCAAGGAAGAAAGACAAACTCAGGTATCGATATCCTCGTGGAGAGTCGTATCTCGATGTGATACAAAGGTATTGAATTCAAATACAAGGAAAAATCTCTGTTGAAAATATAGAAAGTAAATTAAAGTTTTGGTATTTTAAGCAACGTCAAAAGTTTGCAGTTGTGCATATAACAGGTTGGAGCAGATTATTATTGAGTTAGAACGACAACGCGCGCTTGTTGTAGTCGTATCTCACCAGGTAAGACAAGGCAACCACAAAATTTTACCTCCACAAATGGGTAAAAAAAAACTAAAAATAAAACGGGTTAAACGTGTTTGTAAAGTGTATTTTAATACATGTGTATGTATCAATATAGCTTTTGAATAATATTTAGGGCATTAGTTTTTTATTAACATTTTTAAATCAAATGAATATTATTTTTGGTGGGCGTGGCCCAAACCGTATGTAAATTACCTGTTACCCAACTCATCCATTGAAAGATTTGTGCAATGCAAACATGGGTTTAATGAATTTGTACATTGCAGGCTGTTATAAGAGCTTTATATGCCTATTTTGCTGATATGTCATTGAAAGAAATTTAACACATAGAGGTAAACAACAAAACATTAGATCAATCTTTTCGGTCTTTTAATCTTTGAAAACACGTTAACACGTTTGAATATCGGGAATTTCAGATGCTGCTTCATAGGAAGTTCTGGTACCAAAAAAAGATACTGACTATATTTTCCTCGCGTAACGAACCCGCTGCAACGCGCGGGCATTACTACTAGTATATTTAAAAAGCTACAGCTACCAGCTTCTAGCTACAACTACTAGCTACAAACTTCTAGCCGCCATCTAGTTTTGCCAAACATACCCAAAACTCTATGAGTTAATTGTTTGCTTGGTTTCTATACTGTTCAGATCTTGCAAGCTTGATTCTAAGACTTCAATAAGACTGAATTACAAGTTTTGTCCTTTATGTTTATACCTAATTACAAAGACTGTCATTTACCTTTAAAATTGACGAGTTTTGTACTTTATGTTCCAATCTTGCATGCTACGTCCTTTAACACTAACCCGGTTAGATTTTAACACTAACACAAGGGTAAAATTATCTTTTTACTATTCTAAGACCTATTTGTGTAATTAAGTTAAAGTTTTGGACCAAAAGTAAATTTTTAAATATTAATAAAACCACCCCGCCCTCCCTCCCCCCCCCCTCTCTCTCTCTCTCTCTCTCTCTCACACACACACACACACACACACACACACACACACACACACACCCCTTTGTTGTAGGTTTGGTTGGGGTTAGTCCATGTGTAATGGTGTGTGAAAGAGACATTTTTTGACATGTGGCATGTGGGGCAACTTTGGTGGGGTGAAAGGGGCTTGAAATGAGCAAAGGGTGTAGTGGTGTGGTGTGAATATGTATATATAATAATATTAAATTTGAATTAAAAAGAAAAAAAATAAAAATGAAATGGCAAAGGATGATTGGCTGAAAAAAATATCACCCCCGTGAAATATTTCGCGTGAGAGGCATTAACGCCCCTTTAACAAGGGGGCGGTGTTCTTGGGTGAATGGGGCGCCAATTTTGCCTTTCACCCCATTCACTTGCCCATTACACCTGGTCTTAGTAAGAAAAACAAGGAACAGATCAACCAACAACAATCTTAATCTTCAATATTGAAAAAGATTTCCACTTCTTTGTTCTTGATTTTCGTAACTACCCCTAAATAACACCAAAAAGTGACCATAAAGCTTCAATTAACAGCAATCTTAATTTCTTGTTTTTATACAAACGCACTACCAAATCCAGCCAAAAGGAAGAAGGTAGAATGCGTATAGAAAGGGGAAGTAGGAGTATCAAAGGATTTGGAACCGTTTTCATTTCAAAGACTATAAATTGAAGGCACTTCTGTAACTAGAAGTCTTTTACGATCATACATCACTTTTTTGACTTTTGCTCCTCTTCTTGTTCACGCAAACCATCTGCAAAAGGTAATGTTTTCCATTTCTTTCAAAATATTAGGTGAGTTTCTACTTCATTTATACAACAGACCGAGATCTGCAACTACGATTTCTTTTCTTAGACCATATGTAATCGAATTCAATTTGGGACGTTTTTCCCTCCAGCAACGCCCCCACCATAATTGAAACCCTCCCCCCCCCCAAGTTTTTGGGGGCGTTTTTTCTCTCCAGCAAAATTTCCACATCGTTTTTTATGGGCCAATACCTTTGAAGCTTTCCAACGGTTAGATTTTGTCCTCCAATAGTTTTTTTTATTGGAAGGGCTTGAATCCCTTAATGGCCCCACATGCCACGTGTCAATTAATGTCTCATAGGGTTTGAAATTTTCACCTTACCATTACACATGGACTTACAAACTTCACCTGAATAAAACAAATCAAGATCGTAAACGGGTGAGGTGAATATTTTCTTTTCTTGCAAACTTCTGGTGAAATCCTCTGGCCTCCATAATTCCCATCGGAGTTGGGCCCACATGTCATTTGGACCAAGGCAAAAGGACGCCCTTCTGCACAGGCTCTTCTTCTTCGAACATTGTCGGGCAGAAATCTCCAACGCTAAGGATGAGTCCAGCGTGGCACGAACGAAGGTATTAGAGGCGTCCTGGAGACGACCTAAGTGTTGAATTGACAATATAAGTGAGAGTTGAGAGCACCTTTGATTAAATTGCAATTATAGCGAGGTGAAGAGCGAATACGGTTGGCGTCGCTTCGACTCGGATGAAAGGTGAGGTTTTACCGATTATTTCACTGTCGTGCTTTTAAGCGGGAGGAGATCAGGGTTTGGGCGCATCTGGGACTAGGAGAGCTAAGTGGCTGGAGACGGTCGATAGTCAACCTTAGCCACAACGCCGGATGTCACGGTGTTGACACGTCATTCATTCTCGTTCAAAAAAATTAATGTGGTGACTATAGGCAAATATGGATAGTATTTTCATTTTATTAACGTTTGAAAAAAAAAAAAAAAACAAAAACAAAAAAAAGCTTACCTCAACGCAGCGACGCTTCCCAACACAGTTATTTTGAAAACCAACTCTTAGGGCCCAGTACTTGTTTTTCACTGCCTCTACTCGTCTTGTGTTTCATATCGTTGATGACTATGCATTTGAAGCGATTGACAAATGTTATTAACTCCTCAATTCCCATCTTCAACCCCATTTCTGGGAAATCTTTTATTTTAGATTCCCACTCTTCATTACTGGAGAAATTCATCTCAAGTTTTACCAGACGCCATCTTTTCTCTACTTGCATCACCGGTGAGCTAAATCCAGCCAACTAATATTTGTAGTTTTTTTTTTCTGTTTTATTTTGGCCAACGTATCCTTGCATTCCACCTGTTTGAGGAAATGCCTCTGAGAACAATATAGTTCACATGTTTTTTTGTCAGACAGTTTGGGTGTGAAACTTCTTAGTCTCAACTTTTATAGTGGACTAACTCATACTTGCATTATTGGATATGCTTATAATTTAAGATTAGCAGATGCTGAGGGAAGCGGCCACCGTGAATTTTTGAAATGCCGCAAAGGAGGAGGGATGTTTCATAAGTCAGCAAGTATTAATCCCACGGCGTTAATAGATTTTGGTGCTGTCGTCCATTCAGGGTCATTTGTAGGTGGAAATGTTCTTGTAGGATCAGGCACTGTTGTTGGCCCGAACGTGACAATTGGCCAATCGACAAAGATAGGGTATGATGCTCATATCATATGCCCCTCCTAAAAGAGTTGGTTTTCATTACTTTGAATGAAAAAGAGATGCAAAAGATGCTGAATATTGAGCAAAATTTCAGTACTTAAATGTTATCTATTACGAAATATGTACATGCTGCATCTTGAAACAATACTTTGGTCTCCAGTTGTTTGTTTTCTTTTATTCATGATTTCCTCTAGAATGGAATATTAACCATTACAATTTATTAGGTATAATGTTTCACTTGCAAATTGCACAATTGGTGATTCATGTGTCATCCATCATGGGGTCTGCATTGGTCAAGATGGTAAAACTAGTTTCAATGAAGTCATATACTGTAATAAACTTATTACATTATGTTCTATATGCTTCAGTTTTAAAATCTGTAATGAAATCATTCTTTTCAGGTTTTGGTTTTTTTATGGATGAGAATGGAGCCATGGTGAAGAAACCTCAAGTTAGTAATCCGCATTTTTAGTCTTCATATTTGTGCCTGTTTTTAGCTTTTTCTGAAAATCAATTAAGTTTTGTGGCTTGTTTTATACCTTTAACCTTAGGCCCTGAAAGCTCATATAGGGAATAATGTTGAGATTGGTGCAAATACATGCATTGACAGGGGCAGGTGAGCTTATATTGTGTTCTTTCTGTGAAGCTCTCAGGATATAAAGTATTTTGTGAGTTGAGGCATTTGCAGGTCATAATTTAAGAAATAATATTTATCCATTTTTTCTGCAGTTGGAGGGACACTACTATAGGTGATCATTCAAAGATAGACAATTTAGTTCAGGTACATATCGAGTTTCATTAAATTGTTATTTGTTTATCAACCATGAACCAGCATGAGTTATTCAACTTTAATTTCCAGATTGGTCACAATGTTGTGATTGGCAAGTGTTGCATGTTATGTGGGCAAGTTGGTATTGCGGGTTCTGTAACGTATGCAGTGTTGTTCTTTGTTTCTTTCTTTTATTTTTGTGCTGATAACTCTTCTACATAATACAGTTTAGTTTCAAAATAGCCTATGTGTTGTGACATTGTTATCCTGTTTAGGATGGGTGATTATGTAACTTTAGGTGGAAGGGTTGGAGTTCGTGATCATGTTAGCATTGTGTCAAAGGTACGCGTTGAATTTTGGTAAACGAACAAAATTGACCATTATGTTAAATATCTTTCATGTTCACGTCTGCATATCATGTGATTGATATCAATGGAAGTTGATAAAAAAAAAAGATGATGCCTTGAGCTGCAGGTGCGTTTAGCAGCTGCCAGCTGTGTGACCAAGGATATTACTCAACCTGGTGACTATGGTGGCTTCCCTGCTGTAAGGATAATCCTTTTGTCTAATTTTATATGCAATAAACTAAGTCATGTATTTCATTAAGCTTTAAGCTGATATTTTCCACAAAATTCAAACAGGTCCCAATTCGTGAATGGCGAAGACAAGTTGCTAGTCGTTGCAAAAATTGAAGTGGTGGATACCTTGGAATTATGACATACTAAATCAAACAAACCAGATAATTTTCAAACCTAAGTTTTGTCAGCCAACCCGTGGGAAACAAACGGGGGCTGCATCTTTGAGACCATCAGATGGTTTGACATGCTAAGTTTGTTTTAAAATGGAGTTCACTTCCTTATCTAAATCAAGAAAAGGACAAGTTTGTTAAACATTTTTAGTGTTAGCAGTTTTGTTTAAAGTTTTAGAAGAACCAATAGCAATGCCTAAATTATGTTTCCAATTCTTAGAATATTATTTAACAGTAATGTTCCCTTGGCATCTCATTAACCTTGTTGGGTTGGACACCCACAACTAAACTTCAGCATAAGAATTAAGCAACGCTCTTTTATCAAGTTCCTATAGAGAAAACGTGAAGAGTGTGACTAGCTGCTGTATAATTAGTTGATCGATAGAACTTGAAAACAACAATGTTTCCACAACAGCTTGATCCTTATAGTACAACTGTACAAGGCCAAATTCACTATGTCCTAGTATATCCCTATGTACAGATTCTGGTCTCTTGGTAAAGCATTAGTTTATCTTATAATTTACAACTATAACTTGAAATAATCAACTATGCCCATAATGAGCAACAACTCATGTAAATCTAAACAGAACCCAGTAAGCAGTGTGTAAACCTGAAGTATACATAAATACATAATTCATAACATGGTAAATATCTATAACATTTTTACATACATATACTCTATGTATCCCCTTTAAGTAAAAACTGTTCAACGAATAAACATTTCTAGTAGCGTTTTGAGATTCTGGGCATAGAGCACCTGTTTTTTCGATCTTGGTAGAGTCTCAAAACGGTAACTGCAGTTTCTTCTATTGCTTTCCCAGTCACTTCTGTGATCATCATGAATAATACATTAAAACCATGTATAAAAGAATTGAAGTTTATATCAATGATTGTAGAAGAGAACTGACCGATTACTGGCCAAGTAGGATTCTGTGCAAAAATCTTGCAAGCAAAATCAAGCTCCTCCCTCACATGATCCATCTCTGCATAGTTAGTTCTTACTTGGTCAGTGAACCCTAAGCTCTTTGCTCTTGTTCTTCTTATAGTCTGCAAAACAACTGAATTTATAGTCAAAGCAAAAATCTTCTCCTGATCAATCTTAAACAGAGTTTTCGGCAACGCCACTCCCATAACAATAGGCACATTCGCCACTTTAAACCCTTTTTGCGCCAAATAAATAGACAACGGAGTCTTCCCTGTCCGCGAAACACCAGCAAGAACAATATCCGCCCTATGTAAGTTCTGAGGTAAAGCCCCATCATCCTGCTTTATAGTGAAGTCAATCGCATCAATTCTCTTAAAGTAATCTTCAGTTAACGGAAACTTCCTGCCCGGAGCACCACGAGGCAGTCCAGAAGGCGAAACCCCTAAATGTAACGCAATCGCCTCTGTAATCGGACTAAGCAAATCCGTAGAAGGAACGCCCCATCTTTTGCAGGCGTGGCGCGCTGCAGCAGCCATGTTTTCATCAGCTAGCGTGTAGATGAGCATTGCCCGTTCTCGAGCCGCTTGCTTTATGATCTCTATAAGCTGTTCCACATCATCAATCTAAAATATGAAACCAAAGTTAGCTTAAATAAAGTTAACTGAATAAATAATAAGACAGACAACAATATTAATATAATAATAATATTACCCCAGAGAACAAGTGGGTGTTGACAGGACAACCGCGATCAACCAAGCAATGTTCGAACTGGCCTAAGGCAGCGTTGACGGAGTGTTCGGCGGTCCAACCGGTGCCATCGGAGAGCATGTAAATATGTTTGGCTCCTCCGGAGGCGGTGTGGTCCATCTCAGCTAGACAGCCGTCTTCGTCGTCTTCGGAAGAATATAAGGGAGGAGTAGTAGAGGATGGACCTGGATGAACAGAAGAGTCGGTGGTGAGCAGTGGTGTTGGTTGAAGTTTGAGGCCTGATCTGATGGAGCGAGCTCTGGACCAACGGAGCAATTGAGAGCTACCTTTACGAGGAGGGTGGGTGGTCGGTTGTTGTTTAGGGTCAGGTGTGGGTGTAGCAGTAGCAGTAGGCGGTGGGGGTTTTAGGCGAAACTTGGATAAGCTAATGCTGGGTGATGAACAATAAGATATCATTTTCTTCGTATTCACGTTCTCCGGTTTCCAACCTGTTTTTTTTATTTATTTAAATTAAATAAATACTTTTGTAGTTTTGTTCGATTTATGTTTCACTAGATCTTTGTAAGACCGTCACTTGTGGGGGCGTGAGTGACTGGACGCGAGCTATAAACTTGAGTCTCAAGTAACTTGATCATTTAACTCTGTTGTGGCTTGAGGTGAGCATCGGCGTGATCAAAGGACACTTTCTCCCGTTAACCCACGCAACCACCATTGCTTGTGCTCGCTTGCGCCGGGTTCGCGTCAGGCTGTTGTGACTATGGGTGACCACCGGTGCTAAAACTCCGTTCGCTCGCGCCTCCACAACGGACGGCCTAACAGCAAACCTCTGGGGTCACTTTGCTTGTATTTCTCTTCTATTCATCTCTTTTGTGGTCGAGTGAAGTTTCTGTACAGTTTTGTCACTTTTTTAAGATCTTCTAAAGTTATGATGTAAACCTGAAAAAAAAACAGCTAAATTAATATCAAATGATATGTCATGGTGATGATTGATTTAAGAGACGTGCATGGTTGGGTAGTTAGAGATTTACCTGGTGTCTAAGAATCAGGTCTGCATCTAATCGGCTTAGCAACCTTTATAATCAATGTTTCTAGCAACACTAATAAAAAAAAACTAGATTCTTATCAAACTAACTACATCTGTGAATATATGTAGTTAGCAGGTTCTTAAATGTAATAGTAGGTTCAAAAGCATATATACTATCTTAAAATGATACATTTTTTTTGCTTGAATAAAAACCCACTAAAAAGTCATTTTTTTCGATTTTTGTATAACACTATGGTGTTCGTTAGGGTTGTTCACGAACCGAGCCGAACCGAGCGGACCTTTGCTCGTGCTTGGCTCATCTACAAACCGAACCGAGCCGAACGACTTGTTTACTATCGAGCCGGAGACCGAGCGAGCATTTTTCGAGCACACATTGTTTCAAGCGAACGACGAGCGGCTAGTTTTTTCGGACAACCATAAATTTTGGATGTTTCTTTTAATGTTCTCGCTGCCTAATGATGACTGGGGTTCGACCGTCCGAGGATAACACTAAGTGTGAGGTCCGGTTGTCCGAGAATGGGCTCAGGTTGAGGCCAGTGAGACGATGAGCATATTACAGAGAACGATTGTCGCGTTGTGGCGTAGGTTGATAGCGGGAGACGATTGATGGCGGACAAATAATGGGAATCGGAAGTCAAACATGTTTTTTCACGACTTAGAATTTTATAATTAAACTTACTGTTAAGTTATTATTGGGTTGACTGGGCTGATTACTATAAATATAATTGTATATATCCATATATTAGCTAAACCCAATAGAGTTGTATGTATAAAACTATAAATATAATTGTAATTAATGTGTGTGTGTGTGTGTATATATATGTGTGTATAATTATATATATAATAAATCAATAAAAATATATTGAGCTGAACTGAGCCGATCGGCTCGTTTACAACCGAGCAGAAAATCGACCGAGCATTTTCCGAGAAAATTCCAAGTGATCGGCGAGCGCCGGGCGATTTGAACAACCCTAGAGTTCGTTGGAAAGATAATAAAACGCTCGTTAATTTGATGTAATTTTTTTTAATGTTGTATATAAAAGTTACTAACGTTTTAAAATTGTGACGGAAGTGAATGTGACATGCACATGAAAGAGAAAAAACATTTTTGGAGGAAAATCAAAGGGTGTGAATGTATCACCTAATATCATGTGGCATACCTCTTTTCGTTTATTATTTATATATATATATATATATATATATATATATATATATATTAATTCTTAACTCATAATCTCATTTATTATATATAATAAATTTAATTTTATATGCTAACTAATAAATTTTTTTATATATTATAAATTCGTATATTAAACTACGGATTTAATAAAAATAATGTAATCGATTAATACATACATGTCAGAGTATATGTTAAATTATTTAATTATTATAACATTTAACATTGTTTTTTATCTGTTTAAAAACTTGTGTATTATACGTGGTTGGAGAAATAAATCCATTAATTAACAAGCATAGAAAATAAATATCTATACCATATTATAACGCATTTGGTAAGACTTTCAATAAAATTTAAGTAATTACAACATATAACGCTTATAAAACAAGTTAATGAAGTTAGTTAGGAGACAAAATGATATATCTACATGAATCTTAAATTGATTATGAAAAGGATTTAAATGAATAATGCAGGTATTAAACGGAAGTCTTAAAGCTTATACTAAATAACTAAATAGTTAAATAATATAAGTAATAATAATTATAAATTATCGATCGCTACCGAATGTGCTGCCACAGTGTGACGCGGACCCCAACGAACCAGTGATCTTCCAAAGTTAACCGTTGTGAAGATAGAAGATCAGAAAATGTATTAATCTACTTACGGATACAAACATTGTTTAAGACATAACAAGTTAAATTGCGCTCTCTAAAAGAGCCACTGTGACACTCGTTACATCGTGTAGTACTATCTTATTTAAATACATAAGTACGTAGTTACAAAATATTTAGATAATAATAATACATAGATATAAAAAGTATTTAATGCATGTCGGGTAAAATTGCGTTGTACAAAAGAGCCCGATGACACCCGACGTATTGCATGGGCATTTTGGTATTGGAGACATTTCCATGAAGAAGAAGGACTGAGAGTAGGTTGGGTGTGGTACTATGGTGTGTCGTGTCCTCTCTCTCTCTCTTCTCTCCTGTCTGTTTGGCTGTGCCTCGAGGAAAAGAAGTAAACAAAAGTTTTCAAGAAAAAGAGAGAAAGCATGGGAGAACAGGAGGACGCGTGTAAAAGAAGCGGCCCAATAGTTATAAGGCATGTATCCAACACTTTACACGTGGCCCCAACAAAGAAGACATAACATCGTTAACTTATAACAGCTAAAAAATGAAACCGTTAATGTACTATTCAATTACAAGAACTAAAAATATATTGATAATAAGACAGAATTTAGAAAATTGTTATTTAATATATCTATACTACATTATAAAAGGGGAGCCATGACCAAAAATGTCTAAAATGTCAAAAGTAAGATGGCATACCAAAAGCCTCAAGTGTAATCTTCAAATTTTTACCCTCTTTGTTCCATTTATACCCTTATGTACCACTTTTAATAGCAATTGTACAAAACAATAATACAACTCATAAACTCTATCATTAACCATCGAGACATCTATCACGGATCGATCATGGACAATGCAAAATAATAATGCAACTCATAAACTCTATCATTAACCATCGATACATCTATCACGGATCGATCATGGACAATGCAAAATAATAATGCAACTCATAAACTCTATCATTAACCATCGATACATCTATCACGGATCGATCATCGACAATGCAAAATAATAATGCAACTCATAAACTCTATCATTAACCATCGATACATCGTGTTTAGTCACTTTCGTGCAATCACTAAAGCATAGATGAATAAAGTGATTAATTTTTTTATTTTCTTTTTTACATGCCATTCTGGCTATCGTAAGTGCGCCTATCCGCCTTGACGACATAGTTTACAACATAAATATTTCACATTCATAACTATCATATCACTAAGCCGGAATTTGGTCCCCTATTCTTATTAAACAAAAATATTTAGAGAACATTAACGACTTCTTAAATGCTTTAGAGTGCGACTAGCATTTTATAACATGTCTTTTAGATTGTGTATAGTAGCGTTATATTAGAGGTTGTGTACCCGCCGCATCGCGCGGGCCAATCCACTAGTTATTCATTAGGAGAGGGAAAGTGAAGGTGAAAAATTATAATTTGATATTATTATTATTATTATTATTATTATTATTATTATTATTATTATTATTATTTAATAGGAGGTTTGAAACGTGAAAATTATAGCTGATTCAATTAGAAACTCTAATCATCTTCTTTGTAATTAATTTCGTTTCTATAATCTTTTCGTTTGATCTTACTAATAAAACGCGTGTTCTTGATCATTCACTTGTATCGAATCTTTGGTATTTTATAAGCGTGTGTTCGCTTTTTTACTTTGTTACATATCAAATTGATGATTGATACATCATTATGGTTTCACCTGTCTATATATAGTGTCCGACAGATCGAAGTGTTGTCTTTACAAGATCGTAATGGACTCAAATTCCGATTATATGGGTAAATGGACATTGGACAGTTCTATTTTTATTTTTATTTTTTTACAATTCTTCGGTAACTTGGAGTAAATACAAGAAACATCAATAACAAATCATCATTTAAATTCTCAACATCTCAAGGAACACACAAGCGACTGGATTAAGCGCAACTCCATTTGTTTATGCAATCCGCTATCTTCTACCTTCCATTTTCTGTATTATATATAGTAGCTAGTATTCATATACCAAATATTACGTACATCACATGCAACTTTGTAATATTTTCTTGGGAAATATCAACAGAACTAGAAACCACAAACGATATGGGTCTATTTGGTTCATAGAAGAAACCTAGGTAGGCCTACTTTGTGACCAAATCTTTTTACATCGTCTTGAACTTGTTCTCTAAATTCTCCAAAACTAAACCTTCTATAGGTTGAACTCCCACCACAACTTTCTATCACTGTTTCATAAGATGGACACAGAAAATATGCAATCGAATACCTCTCAAAGTGCTTATTAGCAGCCACACGATGCTCCACGCTCTTATAAACATCATTACTCCATGCCTGCAAATAAACAAAATTAAGTTCAATGGTGCATTTAAACATGATGAAATTCTGTTCCTTTCGAAAGGCCTAGAAAGCAACTATTGAAGATGTGATCAGATTATTTAGTCCTTAAATATGAGTTACGAGTCAAGAGCCATGGTCGAAGTTCTAAATAATTCAGGTATATATGATTTACATAGGTATGAGGACCTAATTTATAGTAAAGGAACAGGTTAGAATCAAGTAGGAAACTAGATTTTATCTTTCGGTATAACATGTTTTATACACAATTTGGTTTTAGTAGTTTCTTGAAAATACAACTCAGTTAGTGGTACAAAATTGGGTCTGGTTAAGTAAATATAGCCTGGTTTATGGATACTAATGAGGTTTTATCTGTCTCTCAAAAAGTATATAAGAAATAGAACATAGATTTGTGTACAAATACTACATTTTTTTCATAAAAGATATTATTTTTATTGCAAAAAAAAAAAAAAAAAAAGATTTATCTGATCCGGTTAGGGGCCGTTTGGCAAAGTCTGAATGGGTATGTGCTGGCCCAGTAAGAGGTTTGAATGGTTAAGAGACTCTAAATGATTAAGTGCTGAATAATTAAGTGGTGTTTGGCTGGACATCTAAATCAGAATAGTTAATAAAAAAAAATTCCCCCCCCCCCCCCTCTTTAACCCATACAAACACACACATACCTATGCACTTTCACCATATTCTTTTCTTTCTACCGTTCAAAAAAAAAGTTTCTTTTCTTTCTTTTCTTTGATTCACAGAAATACACACACCTCTGCAAACATTCTTCTTCCCTAACAAAGTTTCTTTTTTTCTTTTCTTTGACTCACACAAACACGAAACAGCAGGAGCACGTCGAATCTTTTTTTCGGTTTTGCCGGTTCGTTTTTGCACCCACGAAACAACAGCGAGCAGCTGCAACACGCATCGATCAATCAGTCAGACTTGATCCCAGATCTGACCCGGACAGTGGCCTGGTCAGACATCTCCTCTCGGTCAAACGTCGCAGCCAAACACTCTGACTATCACTTGCTCTGACCGAGTCAGACATTCACGTCTGACTGAGCCCGGTCAGACACAAACAAACAGCCCCCTACTCTTTCCTAGTTCTTCTTCTTTCAAAATTTTGTTTTGTATTTTCTTTATTTAAAGATATATTGTTGACTTTTGAATCAACTACGTACCTCATGATTATTAAATGGTCTTGATTTTTCCTTACGTTAATATCATTTAATTCTTTTTAATTTGAGTATGATATTGCTAAAGCATTCTTATTTTTAAAAATACAACGTGACTACTAACACATCGCACGAGCGGCCCTTTAGTGTATTACACACACAGTGCTCTTACAACATACTTGTTAGTGTTCTAGGCATGTTAGTTTGATTTTCCTATTTTTGCAAAAAGTTTGTTATAAATTTAGGGGCGGAGGTATATAGAAATATATGTTGTCACAGGACAACAGTCGTTTTTCAAAAGTACATATATATGTATACATGGTTTTTCAAGTGACATCAATGTTTTTTCAGCAATGTCTACATTAGTTATGTTATTGCATATACATAACCCATTAATCACAAAGCCTAATAAAAGAATAACATATTATTCGGCAAACCTAAAGCCTATGACGTCGCTTCATCACCAGATCGATCATAATCGTTCATGCCAAATTCGGTTCATCACCAAATCGTTTTCTGTGCGACTTCACGGCTCATCACCAAATTCTGGTAAGCTTGTGCTCTGTGGTTACATATTTTGTATGTTTGAAAGGGTTGGTGTTATAGCCGGTAATTTTTGGGTAGGTGAAATCAAACCGGCAAACGGTAACATCTTGGGTTGCGTAGGTACAAGTGAACAACATATACTCACTTTATTTTTTATAACTGAATATGTATTGTTAATTATAAACTTTAAATTTTTTATTGAAATGTCATAATGTAAACAATAAACTTTTTAAAAAAATAAAATGCCAGGGCTTTTGATTAAATATATATGTTGTATCATATTTTTGTTATGTGATGAACCTTACCTAACGTTAAGTGTCGAATCAATTCAGAATTTTTTTGACCGGTTTCTATGAAATTAGAAAATCTAAAAACAGTGACATCATTAGAAAAATTTCTCAAGTGGTATTAGTAACTGATACGGGTTTTATGCCGTAATGAACAAATATTTTTGTTAATTTGTGTTTTTGGAATGTCAGTTTAATGTTCCTATTGTTATAATAATTATAATACGTGTTTATAGGGGTGTTTAGAATTCGATTCAGATTTGAAAAATTAGAAATTCGACTTAGTTCAATTCGATTACCAAGAATTTGATTCAATTATCAAGAATTCGAATTATATTCAATTCGAATTCGAGTCCAGTAAACTGAATACGAGTTTGTGATTTTAAATTTGATTCAATTCGAAATTCGAATTCAAATTATACACATTGAAAAAAAATAATCTAAATTTAGGTCAAACTCTAAGAACTCACGGTCCCTACTACTTTTACCATAACCGTATTTTACATATATTAACCTTATACATCACAAAACTCTAAAAAACCATAGTCTCTACTACTTTTACCATTTCCGTGTTTGACATATTGTTATTTATCAATTTGTAGATTGATATTTATATGTTAAAAATAATGATTTTGTAGTAGTTTTAAACTAAAAGTAAAATATTATATTATATATGGTGCATTTGAACTAAAGCGAATTTATTCAAATTCGAGCTTTTTATACAAATCAAATACGAATCGAATAAATTAAATATTAATCGAATACGAATTCAGGTAAAAAGATTAAAAATTCAAGAAATTCAATTTTAATAATTCAAATTTCGTTATTCGTTGAACACCCTTCCTATTTAATATATTTTTTAAATGCTTAGTTCAGTGAATATCCTTGTACAACTCTAACCTAGCGGTCTCAAGTTAGAATCCCTACCCATACATTGGCGTCCTCCTTCCCTAAGCTCAAACCGTCACGGAGAATTTTTTGTGATGTGAATGGATCGAACCTATGACCTACCCCATGATAGGAACCCCTAAGGTAAAACCCACCCTCCATGTTTAACATGGGCACCATTGTTGTAGCTATAAGTTAATTGTTGTTAGGTGTTTTTAACTTGACAAGTTTAAGAAATAAAATGAAATTTGTTTTGTTAAAAATAATAATAATAATAAGTTATACATTTAAACAAATAAATAAAAATAAATTAAAAACCATTTAAAATTATACATATAATAATACATGAAAAACCATTAAAGACGTATACTTAAAATTTAAATTATTAAAAAAACTACTTAGAATAAATACATGAAAAAAAAAGTTAAAACTATTCCTCGTTATCTTCGTCCGACTAGATGTAGGGTAGATTTAGAGATGCAAGTTGTTCTACTGGATCATATCAAATTCGGAAATCCGTATTTGTTTCACAACTCTTTAAGAATATTATCGTTAAAAACTAGCTTGACCGGGGGATCCTTTATGTAGAAGGGAGATATCACATTTCCCCCATCGTTTAGGATCATGTTGTTGTGCAACAACACACCAGCATACACGATGCCCCCGATCTTGCCTACAGTCATAGCCTGCATGAGTCGCCTAAACCCTATTTTCTCTTTAGAACACTGAAAGATCGCTCCACATCTCTTCTTACCTACTCTTGCGCCTCCCATAGTTTCTTTTCTTTCGGATCGGTCGGATATCGAAAAGGTTCAAAAACGTTGGCCAAGCATGGTAGATCCCATTGGTAAGATAATATCCACATTTGTATAAGTGTCTGTTTACATGAAATGGACTTTTATGCACGGTTCCATTCCGTTGGGTGAGAAATATTTGAGATTGTAGGAGAATTTTGAAGTCGTTGTTTGATCTGAGCAGACCACAAAATGCATGTCAGAAGCACAAATCTTGTGAGGCAAACGCTTCGAGCATCACCATCGGGTATTGGTGATTATATCTCATATATTGGTCTCGCAACTCGGTAGGACACAATTTTTTCCAAACGAGATATGTACAGTCGATGCTACCAAGGATACCAGGAAAGTGATGTTTTTCTTCGTGTGCCGTGCGGATGTGCAATGTCGTGGTTTGTCGATCTACGTAAGAACTTTTCGTCATATAAGTTAATTATCGCATTACAAGAATTTTGTAGACATTCACAAGAAGTCCTTCCAGACATACATAAATAATCATTGTACTCGTCATGAGGATTGTCGGTTGTGAGTTGTTTGATAGTAGATGCGCACTTTTGTGTTGCCATAAAACTTTTTCTCATCCTAATGTCTAGATCGTCTTAAGACCATCGTATTTTGCTTCTATATCACCTACAATTTTTTAAAAATAAATGTTTCGACATACGATACTTTCTTTTAAATGGAGCTTCGTTGTAGTTGGGATTGTCGACGGAATAATCTTTCATTAGAACTTTATGATCTTTTTCGCGATCACGTAGGATATCTTTCTTTAAATGTTTTCATGTTTTGATGTACGGGTCGCTCAACGACATCCATGAAAAAATCTAGGTTACTATCGGTTGAAATATATCATCACCATCAAGCGGTGGAACGTATACTCCAAGAGCGTTATCCATTTTATAGAAATGTAAAAGATATGGCAAATAGAGGAGAAATGAGGTTAAATTTTTGTGAAAAAATGTGGTATATACATTGAGTTTTTAAATTTTGAATTTTGTCTTTTCTTTTTTACCCAACGTCTACAATTATAGCCGTTACAGACATGCTTCTATCAGGGTAACCGAGAACGCCCCAGCCGCCTAATAAAATGTTAAACAATAGCTTGAAGTTGTTTCCCGAAAACATGATACAACATTATGCATTTTCCTAAGTCTAATTATTCATAGAAACTGACCTTTTTATCACAATCACAAGACACAATTGGTTTTAATTCCTTATCTAGGGTTTTTATAGTCTTTGAGTCTAGCAGCAAAATCATGGCTGTAGAGATCACGAAGGTTGGCATCCGCATTATGTTAATATACATGTATTCATTAGCTACTAAAAATTTGGTATGTTGAAAAATATTTTTTTGAATGACCTGGCTTGCTCTCCTAGCCATTAATGGAAATTCAATCTCTCACTTCCATGTTAATAGAATATTAGACTCCAAATTAGTACCATCCCTTTACAAGGGATGGGTATTTGTCCTTCAAAAATCTTGAAGAGGTATATTTTCTACTTTTAACTTTTCAAGTGTTGGAAATTTAATCAAATTCCTGTTAAAGAGAAATATAATTTCAAAATCAAAACATATTTTTTATAATAACATATAAACTTTTTATTTTAGAAAATGCTTTTTTTAGAAATAACTTTAAAAAAATTATCAAATTGAACAAAGTTCTTTCTTAAAGCCACACGGTGTGGTCATCATGAAGGCTTTGTGTACATGGCACTAGTGGTCATGATTTGCTCACCACCTCTGAGGATTATGGTCGTGAAGATGGTGGAAATCTTCATGATGGCCATGAAGGAGAGAATGAATATTGGCGGGTTGGTGAAAACTAGGGAGAGAAATGGTGGAGGGTAGTGATGGCCGGTACATAGCGAACCACATCCATGTTAATGGAAGAGAGAGATGATGATAGGGGGTTGCTTAAGTGGCACTGACATGGAGGTTGGTGATGGTCTTTTCTCTCATGACCACACCCCATGGCCTATGCCTAGGTAATATTAATCATAATAGTGATTAAGGGGCTGTTTGGTTGATTAAGTGCTAAATCATTAAGATGTATGAATGTTTAAGAGACTCTGAATGATTAAGTGCTGAATGGTTCAGCTATGCACCAAGTATGAATAATTCAACTGTTAACCATTTCATTCAGAGCTTTTTTTAAGTTGAAACAAACATGTACTAACTCTTTTTGGGGCTGGTTACATTAATTACTTTCCAAATATAATTATCAGACTTTCCAAATATAACTTAAATAATTTTCTGGAACAAAGTATCAAACTACCTATTTTAAGATGGTTCTATTGACCAACGTGACATAATAATGTTTGGTACTCATCCATTATTGTACCTTTGATAATTTAATGCAAAAATCCTATCAGGATGAAATTGAACGTGCTAAAGCATTAGCTAGTGGTTCAAAACAAAGGTTTGGTGTGCCAGTGTCATTCTTTGGTCTTTCACACAATTATTGATCTTTCTAATCAGATGTATATATAATTATCTTTTTTAGGAAAACCTAAAAATATCACAGTTAAGTAGGTTAGACGTTGATTGTTTTTGCATTGTGTACTCTTCAGTATGGGTCCTCATATTAATTTGCACACCCCACCTAGTGGTGAAGCTTGGTTTCGGAATCGGCAGGGGCCGAACTCAATTTTTTTTGATCGGTAGTGGAAAATCGGCGGGGGCCGGATTCAACCCGGACTCAATTTACCTTTGAAAATAGCAAATTTCCACTACTACGCAAAAAAACAGTGGGGGCCAGGGCCACCCCTGGCCCCATATATACTTCGCCCCTGCCCCCACCGGTAAATACACATCCATACGCAGCGTACGAGGGTTTGACAATGAAGATGTTTGGGGCCTCCCTACAAGTCACGTGTAAAAGGAGGCGTCGCTAAAGGTCTCAATTCTTGTAGTGACATGCCACGTATAGACTTATACACGGCGTATAGGTCCTGACATAACTTTGACTGATGTTTATTTATGACGCATGAGAGTTTGTGTCACTCTATACGCAACGTATGTGCAAACAATTTTGGGGATGTACCATTACTTTCTCCCTTCAGTTAAATACCAAATTGGTTAAGTTAAGATAGCATAAAGGCGAAAGATTAAACTATAGAATAATTGCATACCTGGAAAAGATCCCCAATCATAACGATTAGGGTTCTTTGTTTAGGATGAACTCGGATCCATTTTCCATTCCTCAGTAATTCTAATCCTCCCACATGATCTTGATGCAATATAGTGAGGAAATCGCTATCAGTATGCGGCACTAATCCGAAAACCTGTGGCGAAATTGGGCAGAACGGGTATCGACTCATGCGGATGTAGCACGTACTAGGTACACAGTTCTCTTTGAAAAAGCCAGGCTTTTGTCCAAGTTTTTCGGCCAAAATCTCTGCTACCTTCTCTGCTAGGATGGAAACAGTCTTCGCATATTGTTTCATGGTGGTGCTGAATGAGAGTAAAACAACTCCACCTCATAAAAATAACCAATGTTCATAGGATATGTAAAAATAAAAAAAACTTAATCTGCTAGGATAGATTTTATTATTATTATTATTATTGCCTAAAAAGTACAAGCAAGTAATTAAGTGAGAAACTTTTTGTATGTCTCGATCTTTTTCTTTGTGGTGCTCGTATGAGCTTCGCTGTAACATGTACGACTACACCCATTATTTAGCGTATGTGTGTCTCCATACGTAAACTTCTGCATATTTTGTTATTCACCTTTATGATCTTAAACAGACTTTAAATAAATTTAAAAAAAAAAAGATATTTGACAAACGGTAAGAAAAAATTGTAGACAAGGACTCAGTGAGTTATAAATAAATTTGATTATATGTTGTTTTTTTTTTTTTTTTTTTAAATTTTGGTTATTATAAAACAGAAAAAATAATTAGCATAAAAAAAATGTTTTGCTGATATCAGCTTATATCAAGGTTCGAAAACCAGTGGACACTACTTGCATCTTAAACTAGTTGGAGTACATATTGTCATAATTATGTCGCTAAGCTAAATCATAACTCTGTCACATCAAAAGACTTCTTTTTTATAAAGGTGACTTTCTTTCTCTAAGTACGGCCGGCATATATCATCACGCCCGTCCAGACAATAGTTTTGTGCAATGACGGGCCCTACCCTACTTGTCCAGACTATGTTATCTGAATCTGGTTCATGCTAGAGCGAAGTGGTGGCTTCCGCTCAGAACCGTACTGCCTCCACACGATATATATCACTCAAATAACAACCGAATGAAACCGGGACAGCTCAAGATCGAACTTACATCACTAGGACCACAAGTTCTCACCGTCATTACCTGTGTCCCCCAAATGGTACCAATGGAGATCGAACCCGGGTCTCACAAAGGAGAACCCGGGCCAGCTACCACTAAGCCACAAATGAAGGACCACTTCAAAAGACTTATAACTAACGGATTGAGTTATATATCATATATAAATAAAAAATTAGTTTAAAAAACGTTTTAACACGTCCATAACTTTTAATTAACTTAAACCAATTATGTGTTTAAATGTTAAAGAGTTTAAAAGTTCAAACCTTACAAAATATGGCGTTAAAAAATTCATGGGTATATGATCGGGTATGTAGTTCGGGTATTTGGGTATGTTGTTTCGGGTAATCGGGTCGGATATCACCTAATCCCAGACCCGACCCAAACCCATAATTTTTTTTAAACTAATCTCAAACCCGACACAATACCTGTCGGGTTACAAAAAATAATAAAGGTTTAATATTTAGATTTAGTAGATTAGGTATTTAATAGATTAGGTTAAAAATTATAATAGATTAGGTTAAATCATATTTATTTCTTTTTTTTAATTGGTTTAGAGTTACCACATCACATCCTATGTGGCATCTCTCAAATGAGAGATTGCATAAGAGTATGACATGTAGGATTAATCCCTTTGCAATATATATAGATATAGATATAGATTCAAATAAAAAAAAGTTATACACTTATCATTATTATTAAAATATAATCTCAAAAACAAAATTTATGCATAAAAAGTTAAACATATACAAAAATAAATTACTGTTAGATATGTGTAAACCATTTCATTTATACATGTTAAAAATGTATATTTTGAAGTGTTTTTGCAAAATAAATATGAATTATTTGAAAGAAAAATTCATTTTTTAATGTTGTATTGTAATATATTGAGGTTTGTATTAAAAATGATTTTGATTGATTTTTTATTTGTTCTCACGATATTTAGTGTTATCAAGATAACCCTCATATATATATGGGAAGGATCTACGTAGAACACTATATATTACAAGAACAAGCGAAACAAGATGAACCATTCATTTTTTAATCTTAAACAATAAAAAATTAAAAAATAAATAAATGTAATCTCATTGTTTCTTACACTAGAATTTATAAAAAAAAAATGAGAAAATTACATGTTTTATGTAACCTACACCATGTAGGTTTATAATCTACATGTATGTAGGTTTGCAAAAGACATAAAAAACCATTAATTTGATATCTTTTTATGTATATAATATATACATATGAATGTAAGAAACACAAAGTCAAAAAATATAAACCTTAAATTAGGAAATTAAATGATTTGGAGTTGGTTTTTTTTTTTTTTAAGTGTGAGAAGAAACCTAAATCTTAATTTTTATTAGTAATGGTTCATATATTTTTGAAATTTTTACTTTTTATATATCATTGATTATGTTATATATACAAAAATCCATAAAATTAATGCAATCAAATGTAAATACATTAGTGTAATTACATCATTAAAGTAAATACATTAGTTTGCACTAGAGTAATTATGTAATTACTCTACACCAAAATTTTATTTTAGTTTTCAATACTATAATACATGTTTAACAATAATGGAAAAAAAATTCGAAAAAAAATACCCTCTTTTGATTCTCATAGTTCTTACCAAAAAACAATTTGTACAAGATCTTTACTATATATATATATACAGGGGATGGATAAAATGAATACTCTCTTGAGTTGAGAAAACCTTGGAAATCCATGTAAACAAACGTTTTTTTTTTTAAATACACAATGTAAAATACATATTTTTAAGCATTTTAGGCCAAAAATTTAAAACAAAACGCTGATGAGATATTTTATTTAAAAAAATCAAAGTTGTGTTGTTACATATGTAACAACTATGTTGCAACAGATAAATAGATGAAAACATATGTAAACAGTGCAATTCTGTTTATTTTTTTAAAGTAATATTTCATCGGCGCTTATTTTGTTATATCTTGTATTTTTTTCAAAACAAAAAAAAGTTTTTTATGGATGATTTTTACATGGATTTCTGAGGGTATTTTTTTAACTCAACGGGTTTTCATTTTACCCGCTATCTTGATATAATTTTCTTAGTAATGGAATGAAATTCTTCCGAATTAAACAAAAAAAAAATAATGAATCCATGGAAATTACCTAAAACTTGTGACAACGCCCGTTGTTGAAATGTCATTGAGCGGCACATGAAAAGCTTCCGACCAAGCAAGCTGTCGGAGGCAAGTTGCTGACGGAGTCCCCCATCTGTAGCTACCCGCCGGAAAGTCAAACTCACTGAGGCCGTTGACTTTCTCCTGAAACGGTTTTTTGAATGCTTTTACTTGTTCACACTTCATCTTCTCCAAAATCTCCGATGATACTCCATGATTAACAACTTGGAAAAACCCCCATTCTTGTGCAGCTTCTGCCATTTCTCTTTTGCATTCTTCGCTCCTTAAACCGCCTTCACTTAACCGGCTTAGATCGATTAATGGGAGCTCAACCTCACATGACTCTTGGAGTGCATCAATATTGTTTTCGGTACATTTTGAAGATGGTTTGCTGATCAAGTGATTGTCGAATAGTTTCTTGTAGAATGATTGAAAGGGTGGTTCAAATGGTTCCATTTTTTTAGCTGAAAAAAAATCATGAAGTGGATAATATATCTGATCAAGTTTATTTATATAAACCCTAGTCGATGAAAAGAAAACCACATGCTTTTTCTTGTTAGAAAATAAAAATGGAATTGTTTAGGTCGGTCGGATATGTTTAAATGGTTGTGATTTCATCATATATACGATATGGATATCATAAAACTACTTTATTAATGATCATGATGTAACACCGTGTATAGAGACGGTAATGGACTAGAATAAAACCACGACCCATGGACGTACGTACACCCACCCGTTCGTTAAATTCATAAGACATGTGTGCAAAAATTAGTAAAATTATTCGTATGAGTGTAAAATGTATCCGTAGATGCATCTGTCAATGTCGTACGGTAAGGGGTAAAAGAAATATAAACATACTGGCAATCTTAATTATATGAAAAATATTAGACTTGAATGTAGAATGTAGCCCAATGTGATTATTATTTTAAACAGCTTCACATTTGGAGAATAACTTTAACTAACTTTATAAAATATATATATAGCTGATTATCCAAAAGTAAGTAAGAATTCAGATACGAAAACTATATTTTGTTCAATTAGATTTTTCTTTCTTTCTTTTTTTGGTTGTTACTTTTCCAACGTAGCATTTAGAGAACAATCAAATTTGACTTCGAATCAGAGTTAATAGTTACTACGTCATCAAGAGTATAAAAGAAAAAACTTTTTTAGTAAGTCAATTAACTTCAATTTATTTTATACAATTGCTAGATTCAATATAATTTGGTTCTGTAATCCAGATATATTATATCATTTGGCCGGTTTTGCCGTTCCTACTGTAGAGTAATTCATTAATGACCACCGTGAATTTTGAAGTAATAAGGTTCTTGGTTTAAAAAAGCACGAGGCGCTCTGAGGCATTTTGATTTCAAAATCCGAGGCGTAGGGCTTAAAGTGGGAGGCGAGAGCTTCACGTATGTGAGAGTTCAAAATTATAAAAAAAACAATATTTATATGTGTCAATATGACATATTTGCTTGTTAATCAATCATAATTTCAAAAACATAATTATGAAAACACTTAATCACTTTAAAAACATAGTCAAAGACACTTATAACTCACAAAAAGACATTAGAAATTTAGAAATGATAAGAATTGTATAGAATTAGAGAGAAATTTGAGAGTGTTTTTGTGAATTCTTCTTATCAATTCTGTTCAATACAAAGTATATATATACATGTAGATATAACTGTAAATCAGTTATATGGAAAAGATGGCAGTTATGTATATCTGATTTTATAACACTCCCCCTCAGATATACATTAGTATTCATTATACACTATTAATAACATACTTCAGGACCTATAATATAAACTGATACTACTGGATCAGTCATGCTGCCTTGTTAAAAACCTTACTAAGAAAACCCAATGGGACAAAACTTAGTCAAGGAAAAGAGTACAGCGTGTATAATGCTCCCCCTCAATTTAACTAAAGTCTTTCAATCTTCGGAGCCCGATCTTTTGTGTCAACTGCTCAAAACTGCTTCTAGGTAAAGATTTTGTGAACAAGTCGGCTAGATTTTCACTTGACTTGATTTGACGAACATCAATTTCCCCTTCCTTTTGCAGGTCATATGTCGAGAAGAACTTTGGTGAGATATGCTTTGTTCTGTCACCCTTAATGTAGCCTTCCTTGATTTGTGATATGCAAGCAGCATTGTCTTCATAAATAATCGTTGGGTCCTTCTTGATTTGTCCTAATCCACATGCTTCTTGTATATGATTGATCATTGATCTCAACCATACGCATTCTCTACTAGTATCATACAATGCTATTACTGTAAGTGTTTGCTTAGTTGACTTCCAAGAAATTGTCGTGCCACCGTATGTGAATACGTAACCTGTTTGAGATTTTGCTTTATGAGGATCTGATAGATATCCGGCGTCAGCATACCCAACAAGCGGGGACTTGTTATCTTTTTTATAGAAAAGACCCAAGTCTTTTGTCCCGCAAAGATACCGAAATACGTGTTTTATTCCGTTCCAATGTCTACGTGTTGGATTTGAGCTATATCTCGCTAGTACATGTACTGCGAATGCAATATCAGGTCTAGTGTTATTTGCGAGATACATAAGAGCACCGATCGCGCTTAAGTACGGTACTTCTGGACCGAGTACTTCCTCGCCTTCTTCTTGAGGTCGATAAGGATCCTTTTGTGGATCTAGCGGTCGGATAACCATAGGTACGCTGAACGGATGAGCTTTATCCATATTAAAACGTATTAACATCTTCTGGATGTAGTTTGACTGATGGACAAATGTGCCATTGCATAAATGCTCGAATTGTAAACCGAGACATAGTTTTGTTATTCCAAGGTCTTTCATTTCAAATTCGTTCTTTAATAATTGAGCAGCTTTCTCTATCTCTTCAGGAGACCCGATGATGTTGATATCATCAACATAAACTGCTATTATTGTAAACTTTAAGTTTGATTTTTTTATAAAGACACATGGGCTGATTACATCAGACTTGTATCCTTCCTTTTCGAGATATTTACTTAGTCGATTGTACCACATTCGACCAAATTGTTTGAGACCATATAAAGATCTCTGGAGTTTTATAGCACACATATCTCGAGGTGTTGATTTTAATGCTTCAGGCAATTTTAATCCTTTAGGGATTTTCATGTAGATGTCATTTTCAAGTGTCCCGTATAAGTATGCGGTGACGACATCCATAAGTCTCATATGAAGTTCTTCAGAGATTGTAAGACCGACTAGAAACCTAAGGGTTATCGCATCCACTACAGGGGAATACGTTTCCTCATAATCAACTCCTGGGATTTGGGAAAACCCTTGTGCTACAAGTCGTGCTTTATATCGTACAATCTCATTCTTTTCATTTCTCTTTATTGCAAACACCCATCTATAACCTACTGGTTTGACGTCTATGGGTGTTCGGACTACAGGTCCGAAAACATGTCGCTTTTCGAGCGAATTTAATTCGGCATTTATGGCTTCTTGCCATCTTGGCCAATCATTTATGTGCATGCACTCTTCTAGAGTTTTAGGTACGTAATCATTTTCATTTATTACATCCGTTGCTATAGCATATGCAAATATATCATCAACACATATTTTATACTCAATAAAACATGAAGCAGGTCCATATTGAAAGCATAGGAATCAAAAGAATTTTAATTTGGGCCTACAGTCAAGTCCAATCAGGTCCATATTTGTTTTATTTTGGGCCCAACAATGTTTAATTTGGGCTGTAAAGAAAACCCCTTTTAAAGATGGGTTCTAAACCCTAAAAATAAAACATGCAGCCTCTTTTTCTATCTTCTTCCAGATTCTACACATTTTCTTTCTTTTTCCAGTTGCATGCCTCTGTTCTCAGGTCTTTCAACATCGATTCTTCATCAGAAAGGTATGTTGTTTAATCGTTTTTTAGTCCATCAGGTATATGAAACTATGGTTCAATCGTTCTTCAGTTTCCTAGTCCTTCAAACGTTCTTCAAGGCTGATTTTGGCTGAGGTGCTACTGAATCGTCGCCTCAAGCGCCAGGCTTAAAGCGTCGTCCCAAAAGCTTCAGGTATCCGAGCGCTTTTCGACAGAAAAAAGATTTTTTGACGTCTCGCGCCTCAAGAGCTTAAAGTGCGCCCCATGCGCTATTTTTAAACCAAGAATTAAGGTTAACCTTTTTGGCATGGTCTACTGATAGCTGGGTTTCATGTCTTCTTAGGTAAGGAGAAGTTAGCCTAATAATTGGATGCATGGTCAATGTAGCTATGAACATATTGTGCATCAATAGGCCTGTAAATGAACCGAATGAACACGAACACATGCGTGTTCGTGTTTGTTTATTTAACTTTAACCGAACACGAACACAAACACATAATCGAACACGAACACGAACACATAACCGAACACGAACACGAAAACATGCATGCTCGTGTTCGTTCATTAAGAAGTTTATCGTGTTCGTGTTCGTTTATGTTCGTTCATTTAAAACCTAAACGAACAGTTCATGAACATAAACGAACACAAATGATCAATATGAACGAACACAAATGAACATAAACGAACAAAAATGAACAAAAGCTATAGAGAAAAAACCCATAAAGCTATAGAGAAAAAACGATAAGAGAAGATGGGTCATACTTGTACGTGGCATTGTGAAGGCTGGAGGCCGGATTGTGGAGACGGGGCGGTAGAGGTGGTCGGTCGGAAGTGGAAGAAGGTAGGGCTGCGGAGTGTGGAAAAGAAGGGAGGTGAGGCTGTGAAGTGTGGAGAGCGGCTGATATGTTTAGAATGTTAAGATTAGGGTTAAGTTTTAGAACATATCAAATATATTGTATATAATGTAGCAGAGTCCCTATACTATGGACAGACCTCCATGACTAACCCAATGGAGGGCCCATACATACCTCGGGCGGCTGGCGTAGTCAGACCCGCCCATGCAATTCTCGAAACCAGGGAAAACCCAATCCTTCACCCGCCAGTAGGCATGACGGTGAAGGATTGGTAAAACCCGGGTGAGATCAGGACTCGAACTCGTAACCATAGGCCAAGAGTCATCCATCATTTCTCATTATGTCTCTCGAGGGAATCAAACCCAAAACCCTCAAGAGAGATCTCCGGTCCATTCACCAACTAAGTTACCCGTGAAGCACAAACCAAAAATATCCGCTTAAGCAGGTTGCAATGTGTGCTGGTTAAATCTTACTGATTATAAGCCCATGTGTAATGGGCATTATGTGGGTATCATAGGGGCATGAAAAGGGAGGGACATTTCTAGTATAATGCCCAAAGAGGGAAAAAAATAAGGAAAGTAGTGATTAAAAGGGCATTAAAATGAGTTATAACCATTACACATCTTTTAAAGAGACATTATAATGATGATGTGTTAAAAAATGCCCCTTAGGGTATTAACCATTAACTATGTTCTAAAGAATCAATTAATTCAAAAAGTGAGTTCGATCATTAAATGCTTCAAAATTTAAAACTATGTACGTCTCCCATTTTCAACAACTTATGACAGTTATTAATTCGATTGAATATAAGTAGGGCCCAAAATAAAATATCACATGTTCACGTCAAGTGTGCATGGGTTAGGGCATTCACATTTTATCCATCATGTTATATTTTATAATTTTACTAAAAATTACATTTTTAAAATTTATCTCTTATTTTCTTAAAATTTCTCACATCTCATTCACTGTTTGTAATTTTATCTTACTTACTAACACTTATTTTTATTATATGTCTCGTTTTTATACACTCATAATAATTTAGTGGAAGCTGAATAGTAGCTTTATAAATAGGGCTATTGGATTTAATTAACCTCAATTATCATGTGTTGGCTGTTGCCACTCCTAACTAACCACTTGTCCCTTACCACTTTCAACTTGCAACTTATTTTCCTCAACCACTCCCAAACTAACTGAACTTTAACCCAGTTAGTTTTTGCTGACGTGACAACTGCCACATCAGCATGCCATGTCACTAAAAAGGTGACACGCCAGAAAAAAAACTAACTAGGTTAAGATTCTGTTAGTTTGGGATTGATAGAGAAAAATAAGTTACAAGTTGGAAGGGATTGTGAGTAGTTGGTTTTTAGTAGGAGTTTTTTAATTTTAAAGATAGAGAGGACTATGACGGATTGGATGTGAATGTTGTATGTTCAGCAACATTCATTTAAAGAATCTTGTATGTTGGTTCTTTTTTAGTTAACAACATCAATCTATAGTGGCTCGTTAAATGCCATTTTCACAAGCAATTTTCACATCAATACTACCCCACTCATGTGAAAGACCAACTAAAATAGATTCAAGTGATTTGGTTCACGAGGACTCTCTCACACACATATATATGGATGTGTTTAAGTAATTGAGTAATGATTGAATAAAGACATGTAAAATGAGATCAACCACCGCATCACCTTTTGATTAATAATGTTCATGCTGAAGTAGATGTCACATAAAAAAAACACTCATTTCAATTTCTTATCGGTACACATGGTATAAATGAAAAGCTCATTACTAAAATACCCTCCCCCAAGCCACAATGACACGCGATTTCATAGCTTTAACTTTTTGTGTTTATTAAATGAACACGTGCACGTGCGTCTAAATTTTAGAGTAATAACATATTTTTAAGAGCAAATTATTATTACACCTTAATTTCACCATATTTTGCACCTGTAAGTATTTTAACCTATAGCCTTACATTTGTAAGAATGAACACCATACCACTAGACCAAAAAGTTATAGGTTAGATTAATAACATTGTAATAAATTTTGAAAAATACTTGTCAATGAATATTGCAAACAGAAAAATAATTCAATGTTGAAACTATAGAAGGACTAACCAGCAAATAACTAATTTATTGACAATATATTTTATCAAAGAAAATTATTCATTAAGAACGAAAAAAAGAACTCAGCAAAAAATATATTGAATAAAGTATCATACCTTATTCAATCTTCAAACTACGTATGAATCGTGCAAGAATGAATATTATAGTGAATCATATTTGATAATAAGATAAAGAATGGAGTCTAAAATTTTGAGAAGGGTTTGGGAGGGTTTTAAAGGGGTTCCCAATCAAAACAAACGCCAATAAATGATTGGTAATTATTGACTTATTGTACTCTGAATTTGATCATAAAAGTCTGAAACACGAAAAGATGGGAAGGATTAAAAGTCTGTGTTTTGAAGAGGAACACGTTTCTCTGAATTTGATCATAAAACAAGTTGGTTTATATTATGGTGGCGTAAACTCATGTTACCGGTATTAAATATCATGGGTTCGAGAAAATACTAAGATAACATTATCCTTGTTACAATTGTATTTGACATTATATTGTTACTTACAAAATTTGATCTCGAGAAAATAAAACACTATGGAAGAAGTTTAACAAAGAATGCACTATGTGAAATTTGCGATTCGGATCGATAAATCATCAAACATAGCTCGGTTCGTAGACGGAAGTTTGAGACACGATATAAACATGCAATCGACACAAATTTCAATACATGAAAAGGTTATAATACCTAAAGGGTTTAAGTTGTCTAAGGTCCAGGGGAGATCGGGCATGACCTCCCCTCTCACACATTGATCTAAACATCTCCAAACTTGCAAAACACACACATGAAACTGCCTTATAGAAACCTTCCTATTCGCCTTGTCACTTCAGCGAATGGGGATCATTCCTATTCACTCGTTTCTTTTGAGAGAATGGAAGACTCATTTGCCCGGTCTCTCTTAGGCGAATGGGAGCCATTCACCTAGTCACTTAATTAGTAGTTTCACGTGTTTACATCGTTTACGCAGATGTAGGGCCACAAATGAACACAAATAAGGCCTTGTTTGTGTTCATTTGTTAAGGAAAATAAGTGTTCACGAACAGTTTATGAACACTTACCGAACGAGATTTTTTGTTCGTGTTCGTTTGTTAAGAAAACAATCATGTTCGTGTTTGTTTGTTAATTTTGTTCATGAACACAAAAAAGTGTTCAAAAACAAACATAAATGAACATATATTAACTTTCTAATAAAATCGAATTCACATACACATATGTTTATTTATTTGTTTGGGTTAAATACATGAAAATAAAATAATATTAAGACAAATTATAAATATTAAAAACCTTATTAATCTATTAAACATAAATGAACAAGTTACCGAATGTTCACGAACATAAACAAATGAAATATTTTGTTCGTGTTCGTTTGTTTATTAAACGAACGAACACAAACGAACTTCCTGCCAAACGGTTCATGAACTGTTCGCTGAAAGTTCAGTTCGTTTGCAACCTTACGCACATGTTATTCCGCTAAGACTCAACCATAGTTTATTCGCCCAGTAACGGACACACAATAATGCACTAACAAGTTTATGCTTGGATGTTGATGGAGAATGCTGCACACGACTTGCAATATTCAGTCAATCTTTGTAGAACTCAACCGCAGCTACTTCAACAAATTACCGCTTTGACTGAAACAGGTAAGTAGAACTTTATATCAGATCTTCATAGCATAACCATATCCTTAAAGCTTCTCGTATTAAATTTCCCCTAAATGTAACCATTTCCGTGTTGAGTCTTCACAATCTCCCCCCACAAGGTGTCATTGGACGATCCTTTTGATCTTCAACTCTACACAATCCTCTGGATCTTCAACTCTAGTTGGCATATGATAAAGGTTCCATCATTTACAATCAACATTAAGTCTTTTGCAAAGTTCACTGCATTGGTAAAGACTTCTGATGAAAAACCTTTTGTAACATGCAATAGGTTCATCAGCATCAATACTCAGGAAGTTCCTTAAGTATCACCATAAAATCACTAGCTTTCCCTCATGTGATCGCGTTAAGGAATTTACTAAAGAAATCCAAGATACAAACTTTTTATCTCCCCCCCCCCCCCCCAATCTTCTCTAGTGAATTATCTAGACCTCAACAAATCCTTCCTCGAAGCGGAATCGTCGTTGTCTTCTCTCTAAATTCCACCCATAAAGCGAAGTTATCACTTAATCACTTCTCTAAACAAATTCCCTCCGCACAGCGGAATTGGGTTGACTATAATCCGACCTAATTGCCTCTTCGGAGTGGCATTGTCGAGATACCTTATCAAACTTCCCTCCACTAAGCGGAATCGTCTCTCTTCAAGTTGCAAAAAAAATAGTTTTTCTCAGTTTTGGCCCATAATAGTCACATCATTTAGGAACACCGATCATAATGATCCAAGAATACCTTTATACCATCTGGTTCCTGTGACTACCCCACAATCTAAATCATTGTGTTTCACCATCATTATCACAAACTGATCATAAAAAAGCCTAAATGATCACAAGAACTGGTAATAAAGTGAAACAAACATCTTTAAGTAACTCCTCCCAATAGTAAGGAGGTGTCCCTGATACTCGTAGCTAATGGAAAAGTCAGAGACACTCAAAAGCATCGAATCATCATGAAGTTTCAGTCCAATACACACTTGTATCCTTATAAAGACGTAAACCGGATAAACTCGTATCCTAGATGATTTTCACATTTTGTCACATGAAACCTTATAAAGAAGCATCCCTGATCACTCGTATCCAAGATGAAGGGCAAACGCGTTATTAACTGAAAATCATGTAATAATTTTTTTCCCAAAAATCATCCTCTTATTCAGTATTTCTATAAAAAAAAATATATTAACAGTATCAGATGATCATTCGCCTGGTCCTCTACGGGCGAATGGCATGCATAATAGCACACATCTTCAACCCAAAAAAAAACCCCACAAATTGTTCTATATTTTTCAAATCGTCAAATTAGATGATGAAAAAACCACTATTTGGTGCACAAATGAAACGCTAACACATGTTTAGGTTCAAATCTAATTTAAAAACATGTTTTAAATTCCGGTTTTCAGATCTAGCTTTCACACCTAACTTTTTTTTAACGTCTAGAATATCAGTGCGATCGTAGATCTAAAGCTATGGTGATCTAGATGACGATTAGTTCACCTAGACTGTGTATCGTGGCTCTGATACCAGTAGTATATTTGCGATTCAGGTTGATAAACAAACATAGATCGGTTCGTAAATGAAATTTTGAGACAAGATATAAACATGCAATCAACATATTTCATTACACAAAATGTTACAATACCGAAAGATTTTATATCGTCTAAGGTCCCGGGGAGATGAAGCATAACCTCACCTCTCACACACTATTCAGAACATCTCCAAACTTCCAAAACCCAAACATGAAACTGCCTTATATAGGCATTCTTGTTCACTTTGTCACTTCAGACGAATAGGACTCATTCCCATTCGCATTCGCCTGGTCATCTTAGGTGAATTAGACATGTTCTCATTCTTATTCGCTTGGTCTCTTTTAGGCGAATTGAAGACTCATCCGCCTGGTCTCTCTTAGGCCTGGTCACTTTTTAGCGAATATCTCTTCTGATTCATATATGCCCCCGAATTGATCAGTTTCACGTGTTTACATTGCTTACGCACATAGTATTTAGCTAAGACTTAACCCCAGTCTATTCACCCAGTAACGGACATACAATAATGTACTAACAAAGTAAAATGTATATATACTTTTCTTATTTTGTCTAAACATAAAGTGATTCATGGTATCATTATAGCTACATGTTGGTGTCTATGGAGAGCCAGGACGATAAAGTCTTCAAAAGAAAGGAAGTCAATGTGGCAAATAGTGTTGTTATGGTGAAATCAATTACTTTTTATTACATAGGGGTAAGGAGAAAACTATAAATTGGAAGGATTTGTGTAAATTCCCGTTGTATATGTTGTGATTGTTTTGACCGCGGTCCTCACTTTGAGGATGCGCAGGTCGTTTAAATGAAAGTTAAAGTTAAGAATAATATCTTAACTTATACGTTACTATAACTATATATAAAGTTTCATTTACACACCTTATACTATAAATAATATACTTTTTAATTCTATAGTTTATAAAAATTATCAACTTGCATTAGTAGTAACTTTAACTTTTTTTTCTATAAGTTTTAGTTATAACCCTTATATTATAAATAATATACGTTTTTAAGCATGTAGTTTTTTCCTTATAGCTTTTGTTCATTACTTTTTTTATGATGATTAAGTATGTGATTGCGTTAAATTTCTTTTTTGCTTCATTTCGATATAAATTTAGTTAAAACAGAGTTGTTTGAAATAATGATGATGGTGCAAAACTAAGTAGGTACTAATCGACAACATCGATACTAATATCAATGTTGTCGAAACTGATATTAGTATTCATTTTATGATTATCGGTCGACGTAAAACATGGATTGATTTTTTGAGTTACATCATACTACTTTTGTGTAATAAAATGATTGTATATATTTCTATGCCGACTCGATTCATCATAATATCGTTATTTTGAATACAACTCTCTTTTCAAATAAATCTTATATCACAATGAACGAGAAAAAATTAAACGCAATTGTGTATCACGAGTTTAATCTATACAAGTGATGTACCATACTGGTACCGATGTTATAGCTTTCGATCAATGTAATACAAGTGTCGATACAGTTTGGGCATACCACTACTTTTGTTTTTAGGTTTTCCTTTTTGATTACCAAAGCGAGTAAGTATTATAATGAACCAAGCTAATATTAAACAAATTTCTGCCTCAACACGCGGCATTAACCCTATAGTTATTAATTAATTAATTAATTAACTATATTAGAGGATTCATAGCCCGTCCATCAAATTATGTGAGGGGTTTTCTCAAATTATATGAGGTGGTTGTGAGTGGGGGAGAGAGAAAATATTTGGTGAAAGCACCGTTCACCCCTATATTTAAAAAGCTACTGTTCACCCCTATATATATTTTAATATTTTTGTAAGTGGTTGTGAGTGATGAGAGAAAATATAATGATAAAAGTATGAAAATGTATTATTATTTTAGTTAGGAGAGAGAAGATATAGAAGTGAAAAAGTGATTTTTAGTGTAATTTACTAGAGTGAATTTGGTTTTCAAGGTGTGGTTGCTGTTACATATGGCAAAATTTGAGAATAGTAGAGTTTTTTTTCTTTTGAGTTTCATGTGGCATATTTGGTGTTTTTTTTCCTTCCAATGTTTTAGGTCCAACGTTTTTTTTAAATTGTTTTATCGTAAACTTTTATTGCATTTAGTTTTTTTAAATGACATATTGGCCCTTGAGTTTTACGGCGCTTATTGTTATCATGTTATGTATGTGAATCAAATATAATATGTTTTCGTGCTTATTTTAGTATACATTTTCAGTTGGTCTACGTTTTGACCACTACAATGCGCTTATTGTTATCATGTATGTATGTGAGTCAAATATAATATGTTTTCGTCCTTATTTTAGTATACATTTTCAGTTGGTCTACGTTTTAACCACTGGAATGCGCAGTACAATTATTTAACTAAAAAAACACTACTTTATTACTTGTTTATCTTTAAGTAAATTTTGGTATAACTCAAAGTTTGCTTCCGTTTAAACATAACTTTTCTTGGTAATGAGTCAGGTCAAATACAATGCGCGTTTATGCTTATATTTATGTGTGTTTTAGCTGTTCTATGTTTTGACGTAAATTTATTCGGAAATATGACAGGTCAAATATTTGACGGTAAAATTCGATTTACTTTAAGTTTTGATACCGCCGCAATGCACGGCGGGTCAAAATGCTACTTGTTTTCTATTTACCATTTAAAGCATATTAAGTTCTCCCCATATAGGCATTTCTCTAATAATGTGGATTGACATTTATAAGTGGGGTACAATTGAAGTAGTGATCAATATTGATCCATGTATATGCCTACATGACAAAATTAATTCATTAACACCCATTTGCGTGGTTAAGGTTGCTACAAGTTTCATCATCCTTCTCTTTTCTCTTCCCTTCTCTTTTATTGTATATTAATTTCATAAATCTTTCATATGTCCGTATGGTCCAATGATTTTATAACCAATGATCATACCATGAGAATTGATCTTGTTTTCGTATTTCATTCTGAAATTCCCTTCCCAAAAGAAAATAAAAATAAAAAAGTAGTAGTAGCCCAAGATAATCTATTTTGTAGTACCTATATAGTTCACCACCAAACAACCTCCTTACTCGTCAAGTACATTAACTAGAAAAGGGTTGTTACCTAGGTCACCATTAACTAGAAAAGTGTAACCTAGCTACTGGTAAATACACACATCTTACATAATACACACTAGGGGGGAGGGGCACTACCCATGAGATTTTACAACTTCACTGGTTTCAACCAATCCTACACTATCACATCACTTCACTTCACTGATTTCATTCACTGAAACAGTTTTTTGGAGGTAGCACTTCATTGATTCACTTCACTGAAATGTTTTTTTTTTCTATTTTTTAAATAAACATTATTAAACATATCTAGTCTCGTTTTTTTTTCTAAATATATTTCACATATCCATATTAAGTTAAAATAAAAATAATCTAATTAAAAAAAAGAGAGAGAAATAGGAAATAATTTAAACAAAAAAATTTTGTTTTCTCTCTCTCTTTATATACTCCACACACACTACACTTACATATGCATACAAAATTTATATCTATCACCATCTTCATGTAGTGTACAAGTTTCTTGAAGAGGACAGAGGAGCGGGAAAACAGAGGAGGGGGTAGAAAGGGGGTTTTGGTGTTGTTTGTGATGGTGGTGTAGAGTGGTGGCGTTTGTGGTGGTGGTGGTGGGTGTCCTCAGAGATGGCGGTGGTTGTAGGTGCCTGTGGTGGTGGCAGATGGTTGTGGTGAAAATGATGAAGATATGCGTGTGTATATAAAATATAGATTAAAAAAAGACACATCATAAAATAGTGGGCCCATGTTTTTTTGCCATCTGGGCCTATTTTGTCACCTCAGATGTCACATGGATTGTCACGTCAGCAGATAACTAGCTAAGTTAACCTCGGTTAGTTTTGGCACAATGGAATAAAATACATGACAAGTTGTGAGTGGTAGTTTACAACTTTTGGATGGAAATAAGAAGGATGTCTTATGACACACTCAAAAGGGAATGATGGTCTATTTGAGTTTCATCTAGGATATCATGCTTTGAATTTATAACTTATAATAAAATAATTGAGTTTGTATGACGTGGCATTCAATGGAATGTGTCATGTGACATCATGTGAAGCTTTCTTTTAAATTTATTTATTTTGTATTTTAAATAAAATCTATATCTATATTATCTTAAAATTTCAAATATGTTAATTAATATCTTTTCCTTATTTTTCTCTCACATTTTTTAAATGTTAGTGAACTATTAATTATTTTAAAATTTCAAATATGTTAATTAATATTATTATCTTTATTTTTTTTTATTTTCCGCTCACAATTTTTAAACGTTAGTAACTTTTATGTATGACATTTTTTTGAAAAAAAAAATTACACCAAATTAACGATCGCTTTATTATCTTTCCAACGATCACCATATATAGTGCTATACAAAAACGAAAAAAATGTTTTTTTAGTGAGTTTTTGTTCAAGCAAAAAAAAACACAATGTATTTAGGTAATTTCTTAATCATATATACGCAAGTCACTAATCATGTTATGATAATATATATGTTTTCGAACCTACTATTACATATATGAATTGTCCATGTTCATGTGCTATAACGATATGCTTAGCATTAAAAGAGTTGAGATTTTTTAATCTGCTGGGAACGCAGCATGAGAACCCCTTTTGATAGTATAAACATTATAACAACTTTCTTTAACATTAAAAGAGGTCGAGACTATTTACTTATTTTATCCTTTTTTATTAAGTAATATTAGATTTTTTTAACCCCGAAACACTCCCGGGGTAATCAGCTTATTAGTATATATAAATTATAAATATAAATTATATTTTTCTTGTTTCTCCTTAATTAGCCAAGCAAGCAAAAATTTAAAACCTTAATAAAAAAGTGTTGGTCAATATGTTTAAGTAGAGCTTCAAACGAACTGAACTTTCAACGAACAGTTTATGAACCGTTTGGCGGGAAGTTCGTTTGTGTTCGTCCGTTTAATAAATGAACGAACATGAACAGAGGCCTCGTTCGTTCGTTTATGTTCGTGAACATTCGGTAACGTGTTCGTTTGTGTTTGATAGCTAATAGAGTTTTTAATTTTTATATTTTTCTATATTCTTTTATTTTTATTTCTTTTACTCAAATAAATACTTTATGTGAGGTAAATATATGGGTATATATGAGATGACTAAACTCTGCTTTTAATATAATCATTAAAAAATATTTATATATAATCATTAAATAAATCATTATTGAAGAGTTCAAGTTTAAATAAATAAGTAATGAAGACTTCAAGTTAAAGATGCACGCTTAGTTTATTTGAGACACTTCTTAATTATGTTTACCAATATTATGTTAAGTATTAAGTATGTTTGTATAATTAGGTTATATTGGGTGGATCTAGTTAATTTCTTAATATATGTGAATTCGATCTTATTCGAAAGTTAATATGTATCTCTTTGTGTTTGTTTCCGTTCATGAACACATTTGCGTTCATTAATGTCCGTTTGTGTTCGTGTGCGTTCATGAACAAAACGAACACAAACGAACACGAACACGAATGTTTTCTTAACAAACGAACATGAACAAAAAATCTCGTTCGGTAAGTGTTCATGAACTGTTCGTGAACACATAACTTCGTTAACAAACGAACACGAACAAGACCTTATTCGTGTTCGTTCGGTTCGTTTACAACCCTATGTTTAAGTTAGTTCAATCACTACTTCCAACATTTAGGAAAAACAAAAAAAAAAACACTCGCAATTGAATTCATCTACTACCACAAAATCATCCATTCTATCGTGAAACTTTAGTATATTCATATTCAACCATAGATATGTCCTATCATCTGTTTTGGCACACTTAAGTTTTCGTTCAAATATAAAAATAACATTTTGCGAGATGGGAAATTATGCCATTGATAAAGTATGTTTTTGATTATGGGTCCATGGAGTTGAATATTATGTCATAAGGTACGCGAACATCGTGTCAAATTCATATACACAAAACTAAACTAGATAACACTTAGAATATTATAATTGAGATATTTGTTATCTATGTGAACGATAGTGGAAAACCTTTAGGTTATACGTATGGCCCATGCGTTAGGATATTTGTGTGAAAACAATGTGTGTATTGTGTTGAATTTGCTTACACAAAACTAGATATAAAAGTATTATTGTTGAACTAGAAATAGTATTTTGCTATAATCAGGGCGGACCAACGTATGCAATCATTTCTCTGTGATTTTTCCTAACTTGAAAATAAGGTAATGTTTAGTAGGTTTAGGATCCTGTATAAAGTACATTTTTCGTGAGAAGTGTGAGAAGGACTAAGAATTGACATGTAGACATCATGTTTTGGATTTAGGAATGATGTTTTAAGTTGTTTTAACTTGAAAAACACCAAACATAACAATCTAAAACACAATACAATGTATTATAGTCATTAAATTTAAAAAACAGCTAAAACACACTACTTAACGCTAAAAACACACTGCTAATGTTCTTAGCATGGTGTTTTAAGTTTTAAGCCTAAAATACATTGTTTTCGGTTTTTAATTGTTATGTTTGGTGTTTTTATAGGCAAAACAATCCATAACATCACAACTAAGTTCAAAAAATGATGCTTAAGTATCAATTTTTAATACTTCTCACACTTCTCACAAAAAAACCACTTTGTACACGATCTTGACCCATGTTTAGTATACAGAAATAAAAGATGGAACAAAATAGACTACTGTGAAGGAATGGAGAAAAATGCGTTTGGTTGGTTAATAAAATGGAATCGCCTATTTCAAGGGGCATTCTATTCCTTCAAAATCATTTCACCCACTCTCCTACTTTTTTAAATTTATTCTCCCTTTCACCTTTCATCAACTACCACAAACCCACCACCGCAAACACAACCCACAACCATCGCCAACACACACAATCATCGCCAACACCCACCACCGTCGCTGCCACCGCCATTGTCGACACCACCCATCAACATTGCTGCCACCCACGCACGACCACCATCGTCGTCCCCACCCACCACCGCCACCGCCACCCATCACTGCCACTACCTACCACCATTCCCACCACCAACCATTGTCGCCACCATTGACCGTCGCCACCGCCGCCTTCACCACCACTATTCACCACTATTGTAGCCATCGCTACCACCCACCGTCACCGACCCGCCAACGCCACTAATACCGACCACCAACCCACCACCGTCATTCACCACCGATTTTATTCCATCATCTTTTCATGTCTACTAAACAACACAACGTATTGCTTTATTCCATTTCCTCATTCATTCCATTATCACATAACAAACAGGTCCTAACTTCTTGAATTCTTAAATTTGTTTTGAGTCTAAACCTTGTGGAATAACTCTCCTCATAAATTGTTTACAACCTCGTTTTAATTAATTTGCTAATCTAGTTCCTAAACAACTCTCAGTTGACCAATTTTAATTTTCGTGCAACTTAATAGTTGCTAAAGAATCAATCATATAACAACACTTTCTATAATACTACTCGTAGTTTGACACCTAACTTATCATACCAATAATGTAAATTAGGAATGAGTTATACTCGTATTTTAACCTGTTCTTTGACATTGATATGTTAGTTTAAAAGTTAACATCATCATCATCATACTCAGTTAATCCCACCTATAGCAAAGCTATGGTAGGGTCTGAGGAGGGTAAGATGTAGACAGCCTTACCTATACCCCTAAGTAGGGCTGCAAACGAACTGAACTTTCAGCGAACAGTTCATGGACCGTTCGGCGGGAAGTTTGTTTGTGTTCGTTCGTTTAATAAATGAACGAACACAAACAAAAATTTGTGTTCGTTTATGTTCGTGAACGTTCGGTAACATGTTCGTTTATGTAGTTTAATAGGGTTTATAATTTTTATATTTTTTTATTTTCTTTTATTTACCCAAATAAATAATATATGTGAGGTAAATATGTTTGGATAATTTTGTTATATTTTGGGTGGATCTAGCTGATATCTTAAGAATTATATTCTATTTCAAAGTTAATATATGTTCGTATGTGTTTGTTTATGTTCATGAACATTTCTCTGTGTTCATTTGTGCTCATGAACACTTGCTTGTGTTCATTAATGTTTGTTTGTATTCGTATGCGTTCATGAACAAAATTAACAAACGAACACGAACACAAGTGTTTTCTTAACGAACGAACACGAACAAAAAATCTCGTTCGGCAAGTGTTCATGAACTGTTTGTGAATACATGATTTCCTTAACAAACGAACATGAACAAGGCCTTGTTCGTGTTCGTATTCGTTCGGTTCGTTTGCAGCCCTACCCCTAAGAATAGAGAGGCTGCTTCCAGTGAGGCCCCCGACTCGATGTTGTTTGGTATTAAGCCTTGGACATAAGGCACAAAATACTTAGTAATCGGGACAAACTGATCGGTGCACGTACCCCTCTGTCTTTTGGTTATCCACGCCACCACATGATGCATGATTAACCGTCCTTCGTGTTTAACGTTATTTTCACGAAATTAGTAAAATAACGTTAAAACTGGTGCAACTTTACTTTTACCCCCCAAGGGCCACACATATATACATTATATGCGCACACCGTAAGTGGGGCAAAATGATTTATATATATATATATATATATATATTACAACATAATAGAGATATTTTGATTAATGCTTAATAAATTTAAATATCTATAATTATGAATAAGAATGTGAAAACAATGATTTGATTAATGAAAAAGACTTGATTGAAAATGATTGATTGTAACAATAATATTAATAAAGATGGAGATCACACCGGGTTCAACAAGCAACCTAGAGTTCTATCACAAGTTGGGATTAATCAAACAATTGCAATGAAGATTAACGGATTAATTGTTTCAATAGGCTTAGGTGTCAAGTTTCATCAACATCAGAGATGGACTAAACTACACTTCATTACTCTAGAACATATAAACCCTAATAACAAGTTAAAGCATAATTAACCGAATTCATTTCCCTAGTAATTGGCGCAAGAAACAATTATCAAAGAGAATTCAACACAAGATTAACGCAATTAACAAGTTTGTTCAAATCACAATTACAAAGAAATAAGAAAATACCCAAAATGTTTAAGAACCCTAGATTACAAGTTTACACCGGATGATTCCAAAGGAGACTAGCCGCTCATGGTTTTGGTTCGTGTGCACTGCTCAAAACTGCTGTTCGGTCTCCCTTCTTTTAAGCTGCAGTCACAATTCTTCCCCTCTATGTTGCGTTTTTATTCCTATACTAGATTATACCCCGGGAGCGTCCCGGGTTGAGAAATTTAATATGATACATCAATTTTACATATTAAATAGACTGATTTATAACTCTAATATTAATATCTAACCTAAAACAAATTAACAATGTACAACTCCAATGCTAACACCTAACCTAAAAGAATGTAGAACTTTAATGTAACTCTAATATTAACACCTATCCTAAAGACTAAACAAATGTACAACTCTAACATATTAATATTGATACATAACTTAAAACAACGTATAACTCTATTAACCTATTCGGCTCTGGTTGAAAAAAAAATCATATTTACTGATTTAAACATAATTAGTGAATTGTCTATACATGATTAATGATTTACCTGAACACTTTGTGTTTTTTTTTTCTGTATGAACAAAACCCCACAAAAAAAAAAAAAAATCTTCGTTTTTTATATAGCACTATGGTACTCGTTGGAAAGATAATAAAACGCTCGTTAATTTGGCGTAATTTTTTTCTTTAAAAAATCTCGTATATTAAAGATATTAACGTTTAAAAATTATGGGAGGAAACATGATGGTGAAAAATCCAATTTTGTTTTTAAATTAATTTTTTCCTAAAATATCTCAATGCCACATGAGATGACACATGGCACACTCAAAGAAGAGAATGCTTGTTTGAGTGCCATGTCATTAAAATGGCTTTGGTTTATTATATGTATAGATAGATAGATATGAACTCCTCAAAAACTCCGTATGCGATTGAAGCCCACCAAATAAAATGTCTGAGGCCCATCTTAATTAATTGGTTTTATGGCTTAAATTTTATTCTCCACTGTGAATTTACATCTAAAAATAACAAGCGTAGAAATTAGTTCACCATATTATGTCATTGGTCAACGAAATCTTGCATCAAAGGTCAATATTTTTATCCATAATATTTGTGTGAGATAATCTTTTGAATCAAAATGTAACTCCACCTTTTTTTATTCACATGCCTTAATAACCTTGAATTAAAATTAATCGCCCATTAATTTTGACTTGGAACAAATTCATTCCTCACTTGCATATTTCCATATCACCCAATTCACTAAAACTAATTTAGCAATTTTGCAATTTCATATAAACGGATCATTTTAGCTCTAGTTCTTTCATTACCTATACTAGTCAGGAACCTGCGCGTTACAGCGGGAACTACGTAAATAAAATATTCAAATGAGATTATGTTGGACATGGATTTGAACATAATATATGAACAGAGAGATAAATATATACAAGCAGTGATATACATTGACTTGAGGAGACATATAGTATAACTAGTTTTTATCCTGGGAGCGTCCTGAATTGAAATATCTAATATAACATAATAAAATATATTATTATTATTATTTTAAACAAATCTCTGCCATAAGTTATCATATTCAAATATAAAAAAAACGAATCTCTGCGCCGGGGTATAAATCTAGTGCCATTACAAATGAATTCGAAAGTTTGTAATCGATCATTTTAAAAAGAACTAACATTAAATAAGAAAAAAAAAGTTAATTATTGAAATATCGAACGCTACTAATAAGGGTTATGTGATGCATTAAACAATTCATGGGTATATGATCGGGTATGTAGTTCGGGTATTTGGGTATGTTCTTTCGGGTATCACCTAATCCCAGACCCGACCCAAACCCACAATTTTTTTTAAACTAATCCCAAACCCGACACAATACCTGTCGGGTTACAAAAAATAGTCATTTTTTTCTCCGATATTTATATACACTATGGTACTCGTTGGAAAGATAATAAAACGCTCGTTAATTTGGTGTAATTTTTTTCTTTAAAAAATCTCGTATATAAAATATATTAACGTTTAAAAGTTATGGGAGGAAACACGAGAGATAAAATAATAAAGGTTTAATATTTAGATTTAGTAGATTAGATATTTAATAGATTAGGTTAAATATTATAATAGATTAGGTTAAATCATATTTTTTTTAATTGGTTTAAAGTTGTCACATCACATCCTATGTGGCATCTCTCAAATTAGAGATTGCATAAGAGTATGACATGTAAGATTAATCTCTTTGCAATATATATATATATATATATATATATATATATATATATACTAGCTGATTACCCCGGGAGGGTCCCGAGGTTGAAAAGTCTAATTTTACGTGATAACCTATTGCAAATGGCTCAAGTTAACTAACCACAAAATCTCTTAATCATTGCATGTTCATAGTATTCTAATCAGTAATAACTCATATTCCCCACAAAATTAAATTTACGTGATAACATGAACACTTTGTGTGTTTTTTTCCTGTATGAACGAAACCCCACAAAAAATAGTCAATTTTTTCTCCTTTTTTTATATAGCACTATGGTACTCGTTGGAAAGATAATAAAACGCTCGTTAATTTGGTATAATTTTTTTTTTTAAATCCCGTATATAAAAGACATAAACGTTCAAAAATTATGGGAGAAAATATGAGAGAGAGAATTTTTAATTTATTTTTAAATTCTTTTTTCCTAAAATAACTCAATTTAATTAAAAAAGGAAACAATTCAAAAACACCAAAAACTCTCCATTATGATGCCACGTGGCACTCTCAAGGTAAGGTTGAGGCCTCCATTGCACGCCACGTCAGCATATACGCTTTTTATATATATAGATAGATAGATTATATTCAAGTTATTCCCCTTAACAAGCCGGCTAAGATTGAATAATTCTATGGAATAATGAAAATAAATAATTCCAACTATTGCCTATTGGCCAATAATAGTCCCAACTACGAAAATTACCAATAGTGGTCCCAACTTTCGACATATTGGAATATAATGGACTCAAACTAACGGCGTTAGTGTGGCGCTGATGTGGCATGCCACGTAGGATGCCATGTAGGATGCCACGTTGGATCATTTTGCCACCTAGGATGCCATGTCGGATGCCACGTCAGCATCACACTAACGGAGTTAGACCTCCGTTAGTTTGGGTCCATTATATTCCAATATGTCGAAAGTTGCGACCACTATTGGTAATTTTCGTAGTTGGGACTGTTATTGGTCAATAGTCAATAGTTGGGATTATTTATTTCCATTATTCCTAATTCTATTAACTGTGACTGAGTAATTAAGGAATGGGAATTCCGAGGAATTCAACCTATAGAGTTTAAGAATACTAATAAGGGAAAAGTCTAAGAGTCTAAAGTATCTAGGGTCTAAGGCATTAGGGTTTGCTAAGTCGATTTGGGGAATTAGAGTATTTATGTTAATTCGAATCGATATAAAAGTTGTATCAAAAAAATGATAAACCAACGTTTGTAAATATGGTTTAGGTAATATAATTATTACCAATTGAATATTTAGATAAAAATATGTTTTGAATAATTAAGACAAATTAATATAGTTAATTACACAATGATCCAACAAATGATAATTAAGACTTTCAAACATGTCAAAAGTTGCCTAAAGTGTATTGTAAATAAATACAATAATCATAAATGTTTAAATATATAATGATGAGTTACACAATGATCCAACAAATGATAATTAAGACTTTCAAACATAAGAATATTTCTATTTTATAAGTAATTATAAAATAGATGTTAAATGGTATAAATAAATATATGATTAAATAAATAACCCAATCAAGACACTATGAATGATCTGTAATAAAGAGGTTTTGTTCGGATTGGATGGAGAATAAAATGGCATGATAATAATCAACTTACAAAGTTGTTTTAGAACCCGAATCAAAAGATAAATGTCTGAAACTTTGAGAGCCGACTGCAACGTTTCTGGTCGTGATTTGGGCTATCTTGAAGTTGGTTTAGAATGATAATCCGTGCAGAAAACTAATAACGAGATCCATTTATGTGTTTGTTCAATAAAAAAAACGTATTTTGTTTTATTACCAATTCCGATCGGTTACATGAAAACGCGTTAAATGCTCGTTATTTGACTTGATTATGGTTGTTACAGGGTGAGGAAACACCATTGTAGCAATAAAGACGGACATTAATAGCTTGTAACGCTGTTTCTATCTCGCCGGAATTCAGATCCGGCCGACAAAGGGTCGCCGGAACAGAAAAACGGGAGGGACCAACAAAAGTTTTTTTGAAAGTTTATTGGTTTGGCAAGAATAGTCCTTCAATTAATAACTAGGTTAATTGTTCTTTAAAAAAACTAACTAAGTTAACTTAACTTAACTTAAAAGTTTCCAAATCTTTATAAAACTTGAAATTTTATAAAATCCATTGCGTAGACGTTTCAAGATACGTATTTTATTAAAACTTATACCCGATCCATAATAATTATAAATGATAAAATTTTAGTTCGCTCTAAAATTAAATTTGAAAACGACGAAACTTACAGGGACTATAATAATGGAAATATTTGAAGGGCTATTATTGTCAATTAAATGAAAGACGAGAGTGATGGATGTCACAGTACTGTTAATAGCGCATACTATATATAAATTTCATTTCATTTTCATAGGGTTGATTTTGATCCGGATACTACATATTACATAACTGCAAACGATGTACAACACATGAATTGCTAACTTTTCATTACTATATGTACCAAACGGATGTACTCACCAATACATTATATGTGTTGACAAATTATTTTGTACATGATTCAGGTACAACTTGAGTTATCATGCTTTCACGCTTAGGCTATGGACCTAGTGCATTATTAAAATTTTAACATTTATTTACTTTGTTTGGAATTTCTTTTGAGACTATTGGTATTTCCTTTGGAATAATGGAAGTTGTTTGTTATTATTATTTACATTTTAGTCCATGTGCTATTGAACAATCGTCATTACGTGACACCTTGATGATTCCACCATCGGTTGGGGTGTTACAGAATCCGCTGAAGTAGCTGGTTCGTGGTACCAGGCAACCTAATGGCGTTATCACCTTCCTCGGAGTCCTTAGCACCATTCCTGCGCGAATGGTAAGTCCCGTATGTGTACCGCGGGTAGCTTGGTGGCACGAAAAATGATTCCCCTTCCTCTACATATTCCTGGTTCAGATCAAGCAGCATCTTTCCGTCATTACAACGAACCCCGGATTTAACCTCCTCGTCACCAACTTGAACCCCAGGTCCGCAAACGCTTTCAGAGACGTAAGACTCGTTCGGAGACAGGTCATCGGTTGAATAGCTATGTAAATATGACATCGTGAGACCGGAAAGTTGAGATGGGTCGAGGGAATAGTGGTGGTGATGTTTGAATGTTTGTTTCAAATGTGGAAGAAGTTGCTCCGGTTTGTGTTTAATTGTAAAAAAAAAAAAAAAAAAGACGGGCCGTAGAGGCCTTGATAGGCGGTGTATGGTTTAAATGAGCAAATCTGCCACATTTCCACTGGCCGTGGAGGCCCCCACGGGCCGTGAAAAGTACACTTTTCAGTCTAAACTCCCTACAAAACTCCCTGCTTTTGCAGGGAGTTCAGACTGATCTCGTACCTCCACGTCTCGTAGGGCCCCCCACGGCCCGTGGATATGTGGATTAGACGTCCCGTTTCCGTTGTGGCATCAAACGGCCCGTCTTTTTCAGGTTTTTGCTTTTCACAGTCCATAGTAGTGGTGTTTAGAGTTTTAAATAGGAATGTCTAAATAATTTCACCTTTCTAAAATCTAAAATCTAAAATCTAAAATGAGACCTCCATTTTAACCAAAAATAAGAAAATTCTTCATACATAATCCCACTGATTACCCTACTTTTAAAAGTGCTTTCTTTCTCAAATTTGGTTTCCTTTTTTCTTGCTTTTCTTCCTCTCTGATATTCATCCACAGGGTTTATCTCCCTTTCAATGCATGTGAAGAAAACTTGGGAGTATGAAACAGAAAGAAAAGAAACAGATTTTTAGTTAAATACCCTGTGAAGAAAAGGTACGATTCATCTTTATAGTTATTGTTCTTTGATGAATGGAATAACTGACTGGAATCATAGAATGCACGCTAACTGTTTGACAAAATGCTTGACACAGGCAAAAGGTTACGTTAATTTCCCTTGTAGTTTCTTTCTTTAGCAATGGTCACCAAAATTAAAAGGGTTTTTAAAGGCTTCAAGTTCTTCTCCCAGATCTTTGGTATACCCATCTAACTTTAAAGTGAAAATTCTCTTCAGCTATTGTGAATTTTAATGTGGATTCTTTTATATAGCTGTGAAGGAGCGTGAGATGGAGATTGGGTCCCCAACTGATGTTAAGCATCTTGCTCATGTTGGTTGGGATGGATCATCAGGCACTGCTCCATCTTGGGTACTTTTGTCATTTCATTTGTTTTTTTTTTTCTTCCATTTTTTCTTCATGAAAATCATATATATTTATTTTTTTTGAATTTTTTTCAGATGAATGAATTCAAGACAGCCCCTGATTTTGCATCAACTTCTATTGCTCTTTCTGGTTCTGCTGCTACGTCCACGTGGTCTTCTCAAGGTATTTTATTAGCAAATTATTTAATCATTATTATTATTGGAACCATATGTTAGTATTACTGCCATACGGTGTGGTTGATGATCGCCTCCATCCTCCATGTTACCTATATGATATGTCTATGTCACCACCTTCCCTTTCCCCTTCACCTTCTTATATGAGAATGACAGGTAAACGGTAACCCCACATAGATGGTGTTAAAAATAATTTCTTTCAAATTATGTATGTTAGATATGATTTTCTGGTGCCGTTCAAAAAAAAAAAGATATGATTTTCTGGTAAAAAAAAAAAAAACTAACATTTTTAACTAAAATTGTACCAATGGTAGAAACTATGTCTTATTGAGCTTTTTAACTATGTTACTTGTCGTGTGTATATTAATATATATTGAATAGGCCATAAATTGTAACAAGTTTAGTAGATGAAGTAAGTATTCAATAAATTATGTTAATTAACAGACGATAAATGTTTCATTGTATCAATTTATCTTTAATTGATTTTATTACTCTTTATTATGATATGTATAAAAAGATCTTATCCAAAAAAAATATAAATATATTACTTATTTTAGCCTCATTTTATTCCATTTCCAAATTTAAATTTCTTGATCATAGCTCTCTTGAATAGAATGTCGGTTGTGATTGATTTCATTTTTGAAACAAGTTTAGAGGCAAACGTGGGCCATTTCACGGGTTTGGAAAATTTTCTTGGAGTAAAGATAGATTTTGTCTCTTAGTTTGTCTACAATAATTGAAAGTTGTTGTATCAATGTTAAAATGTGTTGTACCATTACCAACATGAGTTGTACTATTAAAAAAGGTGACTCAATACACTTTCGAGAATTGGTGTTTACCTAAGATTCTTGACTCAAAGAGATTTGGCTTTGTATGTCACAAGACCTTTTTGCTTAAAAAAAAAAAACATGAACCCACACATGATATATCCAAAAGAATTATTCAAAGCAACAGTTGTTATTTTTGTTATGTTCCCAAAACTTACTGATTTTTTGTTTAACCAACTATTTTTAGCCACTGGATCCTTGATTTTAAATGGAAAATGCATCATGAGCTTTAGACGTCACATGTATTTTGAGTCAAAATTGGTCGTAATTTAAGCTTTTAGGAGGCTGATACATAAAAGTATAAAACAACCAACCAAACAGATAAAGATGTCATGAAAAGTTTAATAGACGTGATAGACGTATCTTCTAGTTGTAAATCAATGGAACGTCTTGGAGCTCCTCACCTTTTTTAAAACCAAGATTATACCTTTATAATTTTCATTTTTAAGTATTATATCGATCTACAAAATAAATAAAAAATGATATTAACAAAAGTGCTGGTTTTGTCTATATATTGAGTAGATTTTGGAGAAGCGATGGGAAGACGGACTACAGATGATATGCTTAGCGATCTGCCACCTGTTGACCTTCCCAATATACCCAAAAAACAAAGACGTAAAAAGTCAAAGTCAAAGTCATTACCCCGTGCTCCAAAGGCTAAGGCTGGCGCAGAGGTTATGTAAAGTGACCCCAAAACGGTTCCACTCATTTGACAACCAAAGTTTTTAAAAGGTAACCGGACATGATGTGAGAAGAAAGCTTAAAATATATATGAAGCCTAATAAGGAATTAAGGATATATTTTTCATGAAGGTGCGACATTGAATTAGTGGAACAAAATGGAAACCTTTATTGTTTTTCTTTACTCTTCTTAAATTTATTTTTGTGTCTTAGTTTGTAATTTTATCTCCTAGTTGGGAATACACAGGGCCGGTTCAACCATTTAGGAGGCCCAAAGCGAACACCAAAATTGAGGCCCTTTATTCGTCACCAAGCCTAGCGTCCTAGCTTATTTTATATCATCACGGGGCCCTAAGCTGGTGCTTCAATTTACTTGCCCTAAAGCCAGGCCTGGGAATATACAACAAGGAATCAAAATGACGTTTGCTTGTATATATATAATTCTATTTCTTACTGAAACTTTTCCGTTTACTATCTATAAGATATGAGCTATCTGACTTTTGGTAACGCTGGGAGTTTTTCGTTTGCGGTACCCAGTTCGATCCTCGCGGCGGAGCAACTAACTTACCTTAAAGTGTTATGACCATAGTGGAGAGACACACTACGTAGGATTCGAACTTTGGTTTAGGGGTTGTATAACCAAAGGCTTTACCGGTTGATCTACGCATTCCAAAAAAAAATATTAATTTATTTAATTTAGGGTCAATTAGTTGGCTATATATAATTTCTATATGCGCTTCTTTTGGTTTTAAAAAATACAAGGAATAGTTTTCTTAATTTAAAGATGTATTTTAAAAATAAATGGTAATGTTTTTTTTATCACGGTGACTTCTATATAAATGAGTTTTTTGAAATTGAAGTTATTAAAATCTTACGTACGATTCATAATCTTCTGAGAAAGACTTAGTGAATTGACCAAGCTAGCGAGAACGAATTCTTATAGAGTATAAAAAGCGAAGAGGTGATTGAACAATTTGATCTAATTAATAAATAGGGGTGTGCAAAAACATCTGAATCCGAATTTTTGGATTTAGATTCGGATTCGGATCACTTTTGGAAAATTTCAGATATTTCGGATATCCGATATCCGAAATATTAAGTATAGCTATTTTTTATTATTAAAAATATTTAAATATATATCACCTATTTTGATTGAAAACCTACTCTTCTATTCATCTGCACTCCACTTTCCGCCCCCCTTTATCCAATCGTTCAACAGCTTCAAGGAACCCTAACGCTGTGTTCCCGAGTTAACTTAAAGATGGAAAAGAATAGAAGGAAAGGAAGGGAAAGGAAGGGAAAGGTAAAGAAAGGATAAGTATCCTTTCCTTCCGTTTCCTTCCAAATCGGAAGGAAAACTAAACTAAAGGATTTTGCCTAGTTTTCCTTCCATTTCCTTTCTTTTCCTTCCTTTAATGAAACTCGGGAACACACCATATTTTGTTTTCCTTTCTTTTCCTTCCTTTAATGAAACTCGGGAACACAATCGAAATTTTCCTTCCTTTCCTTTCTTTTATTTTCTCTCGTTTAGTTAACTCAGGAACACAGCGTAAACCTAATCATCTTCTCGTCATTCGAAAATTAATCATCTCATCTGCTGCAATGGCTAATCTTGTATATTAATTACCCTGTTGTCGTTGTTCCTCTTTACCTAATTGTTTTTTTAAAAGTAAATTTCTTGCTCCTTGTGAGACTTGAACTCAAGACCTCACACTTTTAGTGTTATTCAGGATTAAAAGCAAGCTTTCAATGTTCTTCTTCTTGTAAATGGAAAGTTCCTTTTTGAAGAAACACTCTTTATTGCTTTGGTTTTTGAAGCATTTAAGAAAGAAAGAGTTTTTTGTTTTATACTTTTGACTTTTGAGGTTTGTTGATGTGTTCCTAACTTACAAATTATGCCATCGTTAAGAAATTTAAGTATCTTTAGAATCTAATGTTCTTGAAGTTTTATCTAGATCTGTTGACAGTGAAAGTTGTTTTGTTGTTGGGTTTTTTTGGGTATGGAATTCGGATATCCATATTACTATCCGAACCGAATTTTCGGATACAGATTCGGATAGTAATATCAACTGTCCGAAAATTTCGGATATCCGATTTTGAACACCCCTAATTAATACTATGAGAGATTCACGAATCATTCGTTAAATATTAAAGTATGTGATATTCCTATAACTATGAAATTGCAATGTTTATTGCCAACACTAATCATCATTTAAAAAAAAAAGTTTATATAATTCGTTAGGGCGTAAGGGCCTTTTTTCAATTCGTTCAAGGCACTTGAATCTTCAGGACCGACTCTCACAACAACCTTCCAATCCTTAACTAAACTATAAGGACAACTACTGCACAAATACACACATTTAGAATGTCTCTAAAGTGAAATGACATATATTAAAAAATCAACAATAAAACATCTTAGAATTGACACGATAAATAACATTACAAAAACATATACGAATCCAAATTGTAACAATTCATTCTCATCATCGTAAAAATTGTTTCTTCGTCCGCACGTCACAGCAGCAAAGATGCTTCATTTTGCCTTCACGCACAGATCTCGAAATTGCTTCTTTTAGAAGAATAGCAGCATCTGTTCTCGAAGACTGCTTCAAAAAGAACCACCAAACTCTTTTTTATTCTTTGGGGCGTACGCAATTTCTTCCGGCCCATTTTAAGCCCAATTAAAACAACTTAGCTCTATTTGAACCATATTTTGTTATTTTTTCTTCATAAAGCCTTAATTATTTCATTCATGTTGAATCAAATACAATATTATTAAGAATCAACCCACAATTAAAATTCTGATTTTACTAATAAAATTTTGACTATAGCAATAAGGTGATGTTTAGTTTGCAGCAATGAGAGGCAGATGAAATGGGGTATTACGATAGAATAAATAACGTGTTTGTTTGGTCAAAGATAATGGAATCATCCATTACCTTGTTCATTTCATTTCTATAGTGATTTAACCTAATTATGTGTTAGATCCCCACATTATGTGTTTGATTTGTTCACACTAGATAAACTGGTGGGTGTGTTGTGTATTTGTGATATGATGTTTATACTTTATTTAGTGTGATTGTAATTCTTACAAAGGAGTCCCTTGTACAATTTTAAGATGAGTATAGAGATCGATGTGGTCATGCCTAACGACGAGTGTGTTTAATTTGTCCCAAATTCCATCCACCTCTCTTTTTTTTTTTCCTCATTTCATTCGGTTGTCTATATATTCAATTACATTTTACTCATTCATTTCATTAGTCCGGATCAGATAGACCCTTGTATGTAATATTAAAACATCATTCATGCTGAATCAAATATAATATCATTAAGATTCAACCCCAAATTGATGTATTTATAACATAATTTATATAAGGTGCAACATTCAGTTGACGTTTACCAACGAACAATTGTGACTCTTCAGAAAAGGTGCCTATTTTAAAAAATTCAAACATCATTTTTGACCAGATTAAAAAAAAAATCTTATAGAAACCAGATTACTATATATAGGTTACACAGTCACAACTCACATAGGGCAAAGGTAAAATCATGATGAATAAATAAAACGTGTTGCAATATCTAAGCAAAACGGACAAAAGTTTCATAATAATTTTTTTTATCTGCAAATTTTATGACACATTAATTTCCCCTCATTTTGTATTTGCAAGGATTCGAACTCGAGACACCATATCAATAGACCATGTTGCTACAACAAATATTAGACCAAGGATAGTGACGATATCTCCGAGGTAAAAGGGTTCAAGCGTTTCGATTTGCCAAACACAGTTCGTGAGCAGTGGCGGATTCAGGATTTTTTTCCAGTGGGTTCGCTGTTTTAGATGATCCAATCTCATTGAATCGGACATAAAAAAATTCGAGTCGGTTTAACGGGTCTGGTCGGTATCGACTTATGGTACATCACATTAAAGGATCTGTAAAAAATAACTAATTTGAAATCTAAAACATATATCAATATCACCAATAGACCACTTTCACTTGGATGGTTTAATAATTTCACCACGACTATGCAACGAGTGAATGAACTGTACCAAATGTGTTAAACCATCTAAATATAGTTGTTCACTTGGTTTAATAATTTAGATGGTTTAACAAATTAAAAACTATCAAACATTCAATTGTGTTATTTGAACATTCATACGAAAAAATCAAACCTTAGTCTGGTTTAACAAATTAAAACACAAATTAGATGGTTTAACAAATTAAAAACTATCAAACATTCAAACGAAAACAATCAAACCTTAGTCTGGTTAGCAAATTAAAAAACAAATTAGATGGTTTAACAATATGAAACTTAAAACTATCAAACCTTAGTCTGCTGTTGCAGGCGCGGCAGAGCAAAGGGTAGGGGCAGCGGAGCACTCCGGCGGCGCAGAGGGGCAGCAGCGGAGCAGTCGATCAGACTTAGAGGGCAGAGGTGGAGCAGTCACCAGTCGGGATTAACTGTAGGAGCTGTATGTTATTTGGGAGTTAGGGTTGGGTAAGGAAAGAAAGGGGGTTGGGTTGGTCGATCTAGTTAGAAAAAAAAAGGAAAAAAAAAAAAGAAAAAAAAAGGAGTATAACATGTTTCGAACCAGTGACCTAAAGTTTGAAAGGTGGGAGAGTTAACCATTGAGCTACTCTCATGATATAGCTATGGGTTCATAGCCAAATTTTGTTATGGGTTCATGGCTTATTTTTCCTATATATTTCTACTAAAAATCGAAAACCCAGTGGGTTCGCCTGAACCCGGACCAACCTTACTAAATCTGCCCCTGGTCGTGAGGTCCCCCCACGTTTGCTATTCGCGGAGTAGGATCTTATTATTAGTATTGTTTTGAATTCTGGATTGAAAGGACTTCAATCCAGAATGTATGTATTTTGTTGTTTTTGGTGAAGAATAGATCGAGCAAGGAGCAAGATCTAGGGAGAGAGAAGAGAAAATAAAGGGAAGGTCTTGACTTAAGATCCTAGATTGCAGTGGAGGGTTTTCCTTTTTGGATAGGTGGAAGGTTTTGGACGTGCGGTTAATAGAGATAACTCTCCCACATGCGTTGGCTGTCTTTGGGTGGGAGAGTTCACACGTAAAGTGTGATGTGACTACACACTTGCTTGTTCCTTTTGCTGTTTGTAGCAGTCGGTTTACTTTTGAACCCTTTTGGCTTTTAACCTTTGTATTTTGGCCAGTTTATTAAGCTTGAGCTACCTAAGGTCATGGACTCATTGGTAGGATAATCTTAATTTTTTTTCGTAAAACCAACTGGTATATTTTCATTTCATAACTGACAAATTACATAAAGATAGTGGGTACACAGACAACAAGCTGCACGTCACCTTAGCTTAAATAATTAAACTTTGGAAGCAAGGGGTAAGAGAAATCTTGCACACACATAAATCGTGCATTAGGAGTCGTTGTTTGTATCCTTTTCATTTACGAGACGGGTCCAATGTTGTTGGCATAAAAGTAAATCCTTTTCATCACCATGTGTTTTTAATGTTAGAAGTATTCTCAACATTACATCAGGTTTTATTGTTTTGTCCTTTACGTCAATTTTAAAAGAAGAGACAGCCAACACTATGAAATATCCAAAATATCAAACACCCTACCATTTGGTTAATCAAAAAAAGCCTAAATCAAGTGAAAACCTCACATGTTCAAGTGTTGGGATAATGAAATAGGCGTGAGAATGGAATGGACGGGCTAATAGAATGAGTTATTGTCATTCCATGTCTTGTTTGTTTGTCATGTGGGAATGAAATAAATCATTGCTTTGTGTTGTTTGCTGACCAGGAAAAGAAGAAGGAACGTATTAGTGGCGGTGATGGTGGGTGATGATGCGTGGAGGTGGTCGGAGGTGGAGGCGGTGGTTGGTGGCGGGGACGGTAGTGGGTGGTGGCAGTGGCGGCGTTGGTGGGTGGCGAAGGTGGTAGGTGGCTTTGATGGTGGGTGGCGGCGGCGACGGAGGTGGTGGGTGGCCGCGGCAGTGGGTGGCGGAGACAATGGTGTGTGGCGGCAGTGAGTGGTGACAACGGTGGTGGGTGGTGGTGGCAGATGGTGGCGGTGACAGTGAGCGGCGATGGTGATGGGTGGCGGCGGTGGTTGGTGGTGGCTTTGGCTGTTGTGGCGACGACGGTGGTGGGTGGCGGTGATGGGTTGTGGTGTTGTGATAAAAGGTGTAAGAGGTAATGGAATGAAAAAAAAAATATATGGGGTGTGGATGAAATGATTTTGAGGTAATAGAATGTTTTGTGTAATGAATTATTCCATTCCAATAACCAACTAAACACCCTATTTATAGAAATTCAAGCGGAAATGATTTTCTATTTGGTTTGGGTTTATTGGTTTGAGTCCGTAGCCGAGGGGCTGCACGGTTACTACTAACCTAACCGACTCTCAAAATGGCAAAGTGGTTGTTGGTACAAGAAATGTAGAGAGAATATGAAAGATATTGTTTAATTGTAATATTTTTGGTACATTCAAATGAGGAGATAACCTCCTCTATAAATACATGAATGAAATACATAAAATGAGAACTGACTAATCTTTGGGCACAAGACAAAGAGCTAGTCATGAGGGGCATAATGTAAGGATGACTTTGACTATAATAATAAGGTCCACTTTGACTATTTAACTAGTCAAATGGTCATAATCCCCTCAAGTTGGAGGGTGTATGCCAATAACGCCCAACTTGCAAGTAATATATTTTTTTTCGAACACTCCTCTTCAAGTTGGAGTGTTTTTTTTTTCTTTTTTGCGGGCTCATAGATTTGGACCCGACTTTTCTTCTTGCGGGTTCAAGAAACCCGACTTTTCTTCTTGCGGGCTCAAATGAACCTGACTTTTCTTCTTGCGAGTCAAATCAGCCAGCACAGAGTCGTCCACCGATCACACTTTATGTTGAGATCGGCCACTTCCGTTGTAGGCTGACGATTGTCCGGTCGTTGGTGCCGACGTGGCGGTTGAAATCAGCCAGCACAAAATCCCAAAAACCCTCCGGGTGGGAGCCCGAGCCCGAGGCCCTCGAGCGTTGGCGTTGACGTTGTTGTAGAACCGGGTCGTTTGTGGCATCTTTGTAGCATACAACCAACGCTATCTCTTTTTCCGAGGTCCAGTGAGTCATCTTTGTGTGTGTTTGTTTATACAGTGGTGGTAAATGTGAGTTTTTTTACCCCATGGTTTATTGTGTTTATATACATTAGTGGATTCACTTACAAAAAAGGTGGGTATGTGCCCACCGTCCAACTCCAGCCCAAATGCATATGTTTATATATTCAGTTTTCGTTGAAGTCCATGACTGCATGTGCACATTCTCTTTTACATTATTTCCATCAACTAATAAAAGCCATCACATTTCAACTCAAAGCAACATTTTGATTTTTAAGTAGTATCCTTCGTAATAGCTTTTCAAATATTGAACTAAAAGAAAATTTCAACAAATGTCAAAGTTATTTTCACTTTATTTAATAATTGTTAAACAAAACTTAAGCTTTTAACAAAATTGAACACAATTTTAATATATTTTAGTTATTAATAAGCTAACATGCTAATTATTAATTAGGTGCAATTTTTAATGGAAGTTAATTTAAAACTATTTAAATTGTTAATCTAAGTATGAATTGTATTTACCCGACTCATTTTGACCCGACTTATTTTAAACTAACCAACTTGTGCTGAGTTGTGCCCCCGTCAAAAAAATATTCTGAATCCGCCACTGTTTATATACAAAAAAAATTGGAACGAACGGTCCAAAGTAATTCAATATTACTGACCGTTTGGTGGAACGGTTTCAATGGTTTATTCAATTCGATTGACGGTTTCCAATTAAATTAAACTTACTGATTCGGTGGTGGGACGGTGTAAGTAATTAATATTACCTTTAAACCTTGTGACATTAAAAAAAAATTAGTGAAATTAAAAAAAAATCAGTGAAGTGTTGTCTCCAAAAAAGTGTTTCAGTGAAGTGATGTGACAATGCAGGATTGGTTAATATCAGTTAAGTAAAAAAAAAAAAAAAACTAGTAACACCTCTGATGCCCTAAGCTTGCATAACTTCAAAACCCCACATATTGACCAACATGTTGACCTAATCAAAGCACATCTTAACCACATTTGGAGCTGTTTTGGAGAGGGTATGATGTCGTAGTCAGATTGTATCAAAAGAGCGTATGACTATGATACCAGTTTAATTGTTAGAATAAATTGAAGGACAAGATTCTTGTTTATGCAATATTGGTGTTCCATATATTGAATGAGGGAAATACAAGCGCATATTATTCTATATGTTTATTTTCTAAGCTTTATGAATAGTGCCACTTCTGATTTATAAATGCCTTCAAATAGTTATCGTTGGTGTGAGTGTTGTTGTGTCTGGTGTGCTTTTCAGGTTCGAATCCTGTAACCGGGCTACTTTTTTACGTTTTTGTTAATACAAATGGTAAGGGTATTTTTGTAAAATCGTTGTTGTCTGTGTGTCCTTTAACCCCTTCCTTTCCTTGCCACGTACCCATCTTCTTCATCTATCATTCTATCTTTTTATGACAGTGCTCTTTTCACCGCTCACTTCCTCTCTCTCATATATGGCTTATCTTCAACAACGCTTTACTTGAGCGTGCGATCAAATGAAGAGCACCGCGGATGGCGAAGGAAGAAAGCTCAGCCGCCGCCAATCTCATGGACATCTTAAACGCTTCTCCCTCTCGATTAATTGCTTAATTATTTGATTTTAGATTAGACAGAGGATACCGTCTCTTTGCTCTTCATTTTCCGATCTCACCTCTTGCTTCATTTTTTTTAGTGTGTGTGGAACATAAGTTGTTCAGCTCAATGACTCCCGTTGCCTCTTCGTTTACAATCCCATAAACACAAATTACACAAGTAAATAATAAATTACTTCTAACAGCAGACGAACATGCTTTCCTGTGTAGGTGTTGTCTTCCTAAGGAGCATGTATGTGTACTATAAATGGGTCAACCAGCTTTACCAACTTTCTAATGTAGGCTTCCTGCATTTGTTTACTTTAGGAGCATTTGTGCAATTGTGCTATAAATGGGTCAACAAAGGTATAAATGATTGTTCTTATAAGCACATTTCCACTTTTCTCTTAATAGGCTTAACTTTACTGGCATTTTGACCTCTTGAAGAGAAATTCAAATATAATTCAAAAAAAGTTATAATTTATAAATCATGATATGACTGTTTTTTTCCCGGATGCCTCTTTGATATTTGTGGCGTCGTACCGGGGTTTTAAAATCAATGCACACCATGTTTTCCATCACTTCCTCACTCACCAAGTCTTTAAGCATTTACTAGTACTTTTTCCTTTTATTTAGCAATAGTGAGTTTAGTGGTTTATTTGTTTAGTTTCTTTATATTGCCTATAAAAGGCTTTGTTATTTCAACATTAAAGGTATGAATGAAATGAATTGAAAAGAGAGTTATCTCAAGTCTAGTATTCCTCCTATTTTCTTTGAGGTTTACCCACCTCATAGAAATTTTCTTGAGAATAAAATTGATACATTCATGGTGCTTGTTCCTACTAATGAACGTTGGGTTCTTAAGAAGCCAAATGAGATAAATACCAAGAAACATGTGCTTTCATTGACATACGTGGTCCCTGTTTCTAGTCATGATCTTGATGTGGCTAAGGAGGCTAAAGCCAAGGAACCATGGTGCTTCGCCAAGTCTTTGTCGGATGCCAACAAGGTGACCGAGTGGCGACCACCGTGGAGCGTTACTAAAATTCTCTTGGATGTCCCAGGAAGAACTGAACAGATGCCACCGTGGCCTATTACCGAGCATTATCCTATTACATCCTTGAGGACAAGGATTGTTCGAGCGGAAGGGAATGATATGTGCCAATGTTTTCCACGTTCTCCAAGCAATCCACGTTCATGCACCTTTAGTTTAGCAATTTCTTTTTATTTATTTTGCATTAGTTAGGAGCACTAATGGGATAGTGGGTTTAGTGGTTAGTTTCTATATATTTGTAAGGCTATATAATAGCCCTTGGTATGTTGGTTTAAATTATGAATAAATGAATTAAAAGAGAGTTATCTCAAGTCTAGTATTCTCCCTATTTTCTTTGAGGTTTACCCACTCTAAGGGTTATTTATCCAAGTGATACACATCAGTTTGAATATCCTCTTCATGTTTATTTATTACACCTTAATGCAGCAAAGTTTAGATTCCGTGCTGAGCTCATTGCGATGAGGCGTTAAGCATTGGATATTTGCCAATAGGATTGCATCACTTCATGAACTTCGACAAAGTGAGGATATGAGAACCTTCTTGCAGTTTGATCAACACGTAACCTTTACGGTTGTCTTTTGACCGCTTGGTAAGAAAAGGTTAAACGAATATAACATTAACTAACTTTGTTCCAAGTTCTATTTCAAGTAACCCATCTTTTTTTTTTTTTGATTATTCATACTTTGGCAGTTCCTAACACGACACGGGAAAACGGGTTAGGGACTTGGGTTTCAGGATAAATGGGTATGGTTTGTAATTGGGTTGACTCAACTAACACGTTTGGTTAAACGGGTTGGATTCGGTTTTACCTGACAGCCCGTTTCCAACACACCAACGCGTTGAATGTTGGATGAAAAAACTACAAAATATAAATTCAACCTGATTATAGCCCAATAACCTGACCAGCCCATTTACAACACATTCAAACCGTTACTTAAAATAACGTGGTTACATGGGATGGGACTGGATTGGGGTTCAGTATGTTGACTCAATTAAGTTATTGGGCCATGTCGTATTGAGTTATATGAAGCCGACATTAATTGCCACCCCAAAACTCTTAAATGTTAAAATGTTTTTTTTTATATGAACCTTTTGTACTAGGGATGAGCAATTTTTCCCGAGTACCTATACCCGTACCCATACCGTACCTGTACCGGTACCCGTACACGTACCGATTTTGAGTACTCGATATAGGTATCGGTACCCACTTTTACTGATTTTGGTATTCGGTACTTTCGGTATCGGTACGGGTACGAGTACGGGTAAAAATGGTACGGGTACCGAATTCTATATACTATTGAATTTGATTATATGTTTTACTTTGTAATATGGTATTTATGGTATTCATATCAATTTTACTTATTTGGTACATGTATCATATTGGTACCCGTACCAAAATTTTCAATTTGGTACCCGTATAGTATTGATACTCGTAATTGTTTACCTACTTGGTACCCATACGAGTGCTCAAAAAAGAAAAAAAAATAACAAAATGGTACCAAACGGGTACCGTACCGAAATACCCGGTACCAATACTCGTACTCGTACCCGTACCGTACCTATATATTCGGTACGGTACTCGGTACCCACTTTTGTTCAAATTCGGTACGGGTATTTTCGGTACGAGTACGGGTATAGGTACGGGTACGGTACCGATCTCATCCCTATTTTATACAGGTTACCAAGTGATAATGATGTTGTGTCGGTATATTTATTGGTCACAGCCAAGAGCCCAAGACAGATAACTTTCATCCCTTTTTATATCTTTTATTTTGATGTATTATTGTCCCGTAAATCTTAGGCTAAATGAAAGGATATTTAATTGAAAGTGAAAGAGCAATACTATAGTTTCATTTCATGGTAGAAAACCTCTGATTTTGCGTATTTTCAATAGAAAGCTAGAAAGAGGTTACACTAAAAGTCCGTGCATTCGAGTAGGAAACAAGGCATTCGATCTAACAATATAAATAGCTTCTTGGCGTTTTGGTAACGACCAAATCACAATAATGATATTACAAACTATACTATCTAATAATAATAATAGTACGTAAATATAACTAATCTAACTTATAGTTCTAATAGCCTCGGCCGGTAACACCACCCCCTAATCCGGGGCCTTCTATTACACCAGCAACCGGCTTGTGGTCGCAATTGTTCCACCAAGTTCGGTGGTAGCATGGATGAATCGATACCATAGGGCTTGCTTTTGTTCAAAATGGCATCTCGGTTGTATAAATAAAATTGCTTTGTTTCTCAATTGGTAACCTCGATCTACAACAGGCAGGCATCTTCACGTTGTTATTTTCCATCTTTTATTGTCTTACCCTTGATAGTTTAGTTACTATTAATGGTGTTCAGCTAGGTTTTGGTATATGTATGCATAGAATACAATACAATTTTTATATATGCTATACTATATATACATATCAAATATCATAATTGACTGTTGAGGACTGTAGTGGCATCATCGTAACCAGTGCCGCTACAGTTAACTACAACTTTGGCCCCATGAGGCAATGTAGGGCAAAGCTTTTCAAGATATGCAAAGGCATGAGATGCCTCCAATGCTGGAACTATGCCTTCAAGACGACACACTCTTTTGTATGCTGCATTCCATCAATACAAACAAAACTTAGTCATTGACACTAAATAAAGATTGTACTATCAAATTATGCTTAATTACCGTCAAGAGCTTCTTGATCTGTTACTGTATAACACTCAATTCTGCCAACATCTTTTAGAAAACTTAGCTCTGGGCTTACTCCCGGAAACTCCAATCTACAAATTAAATTAAAGAAACAAACTAATCATTAAGATTAAACAATAATGTTGGGTTTAATCCTAATTATTTGATTGAAAATGTTATACTCACCCACTAGCAATGGATTGTGTTTTTGTGATTTGGCCTTCTTCATCTTGTAGCAAATAACACATGGCTCCATGATAAACACCAACTTCACCTCTTACAAGACTTGCTGAATGCAACTCACCGGTGCTGGTTCCTACCCCGCCGCCCTCAACTCCAATCATCCGCACGTTTTTGTCACCTACAAACTCATGAAACAGACCCAACGCATTGCAACCAGTCCCCACACAAGCAACCAAAACATCTGGGCTCCCACCCCACTTCTCCATTGCTTGCCTCCTTGTTTCTTTTCCAATAACCGAATTGAATTCACGGACCATGGTCGGGATTGGATGCGGGCCCACAGCCGTTCCAGCTAGGTAATAGCCAGTTTGTAGGTTTGATATCCATTCCCTAGTTGATTCTGAGGCTGCTGCCTGAAAACTTCCTTCAACAGGCTTCACCTATAACACAAATACTTCAATACTTAGTTTTACTTTTTTTTTTTAACAGTAATAGTTTTACTTTCTTCATTTTAATTGACAAGCATGCTAAAGCTTGTGAGGAGAACCAACACGTTTTCGTTCCTCTGGCATTTGATACCTTTGGCTCTTTGGCACCGGAAGTCATCCGTTTCTTGACCAAAGTCCAACGGGTTATTCATAGCAGTGTCTCGACTCCGGGGGGGGGGGGGGGGGGGGGGGGGGTTCGTTTTTAGTAGGTTAAGGTTTGCCGTCCATAAAGGGGTGGCGGCACAGCTTGTTGCCCGCCTACCCGCTATCTTGATGTAATTTTTCGCGTACATGTTATGAAATATTATCTATTTATTAAAAATAGATTTTAAAGCAAAAAAAAAAAATTGTATATCTTGTCATGAGTTGTCACATTTATTGTAAATTGATTTTATATATATATATATATATATATATATATATATATATATATATATATATATATATATATAACGGCCAACAAATTGGAATCACTCACGGAACACTGGAGTATCATCGTGCCACCAATGTTGCCACGCGATCATATTCCACCAATTATGAGAAAACCCCCTTTGTGAGATTCGAACCCAGGACCTTATGGTCCCTAAGTCTTATCTCACCACCAAGATGCCGCTGGGCTATATATATGGAGGTGGAATAAATAAACTGATTATATTTATTGTATTAATTACATTTTTTTAAGATTTATTCCAGAAATTTATACTTAGATTGATTTTCCATGCTTTTCAACTTATTCCTATTTTTAAAGATGTCCTGTTCTTACCTTTTTCCTTATCAAATTCTTAGTTTCCATCCATGTAATTTATTGAATGAGTGAAATATAAACAAATTTACCTGAGCTCCAAGCAACTCCATGAGTTGCACATTTGAGGGTTTTCGCTGCATATCTTTGGTTCCAATAAAAACAGTACAATCTAGAGAAAACTTGGCACACACAGCAGCTACTGCAACACCATGATGACCAGCACTTGTCGCTGTTATAATACTCTTTCGGCCCATCCGTTTAGCCAAAATCGCTTGTGCAACAACGTTGTTCATCTTGTATGATCCTCCATGGCTCAGATCCTCTCTTTTAATATATATTTCAGGCCCTTCTCCATTGATGTTCTTGTAATGGTCTGTGAGCTTTTGGGCATGGTACAGAGGCGTTTCGCGTCCCACGTAGTCCCTCAGTGCAGTTTCTACCTCCATCTACATATGTTCATATTTTAAGATCAAGAAATCTATGAATATAACGAAAGTAAAAATACACCCGATGATGTTGAAAGGGCTTATGGCCTCAGGGACGATGCGGAAAATGGGGATTCGAAACGGGGGTACCGAGGTGATGTCCTTAGCCGATCCAAAAAAAAAAAAAACGAAAGTAAAAAGTAAACAACATTATATCTTAACTAATTGATAATTTGGTTTGTACGTGTGCATACATACATACATGTTGGGAAAATGATAGTGAAATAATTTTTCGCTAATTTTGGACAATAAATAGTTATATTTATATATGAGTTATGTAGATAATTATTTATGGGTTCTAGATTCCATACACCCCGTGACATCATATTCTATGGGTGTGACATCACATTATGGGGTATGTGGCAGACTCCTATTAATGTGTGACGTGAAACAGGATGTATGAATTCTAAATAGGAGGTGTATGATTCTTAAATACCTTATTTATAAGTTTGTGTTCTATGGTGTGAGAGTTTCACAAAAGAACCAAACCATGTCTAAATTGGAGCTAAAATGAATGAGACATCAAAACTTGAAGTTGAGTGGTTGAAATGAATATTTCTATACTTTGGTGACTCTAGTACAAAATTTTATATAAAGGTGTTGTTTTGACTTTTTCAAGAATCATTATGGAGCCTTTGAATATGTCTCATGAATTTTATTTATTTGACATTAACATGTCATTAATCAAATAAATGTTTTATTTGACTCATAAAAAGATGTTAATTGCATTTAAATAATAGAAATTAAATATGGAGTTTTGTTTTTTTGTGTATAAAAGAAACTTATGATTCATTTTGAGAAAAGACATTGATAAGAGAAAAATGAGATAGCATATAAAACTCTTTTGTCAAAAAGTTTTATAGAATTTAAAGAGGAGTACTCTCTAATTCTTTCACCATCACTATCTCTAACTTCATCGTTTATTTTCCTATATTTCTAAAATAAAATACTGAATCGCCCGTTGCTATCTCGAGCATGAGAGCCATATCCGGCAGTACACTACTGTTCCGGTTGTTGTACCCTGGGAGACAGACCGTCTAAGAGAAGGAGCAAAATCTGTTTTAAGGGTCCCGTGTCAAACACGATCCTCAACCAAAACCGTCAACAACAAGTTTGTTTATTCTTGCAGCAAAGTGTTATACAAGATGGTTCGGTTGAAATTCTCCAAAGACATTGGCTTGAATCAAATTTGGTACATGTATTTGTATTTATTTAGATTTATATTTAGTGAACCCATTTCCTACGATACATACATACAAGTTTGTTTATTCTTGTACTTTTATATTTACTACGAATAACGAGAGTCTCGTTATTATTTTTATTTTTATTATTAATTTTAATAAAAAGTGAACCCATTTCCTACAATATTTACATACATGATGAAAAATTCAGATTTACCAACCAACCTTAAACTCATGATCAAGCAGAACGGAATTAAACTCAGATTCCAGTTCCGCTAATGGAGATATTAGGACTTCACCTACAAACTTTCCTCCAAAGCTTCCAAACTTTCCAACAATAGGATTATTTTCTCCAAAAACGGTACTTATTGTCTGTATACTACTAGATTTACTTGTGAAATTTAGGTTTGTGTTGAGAGTCAATGGCTCAATAGGTACAACCTTCCCAACACAAGGGAGAGGGAGAGGGAGAGTTGTGTAATTGCATGCCATTTTTTAGAGAAAAAGTACAACTGTAGTCTATATGTGGTGGTGAGTGTTGTTTAAGGTTTAGAAGCAAGATTTATAGGGGTGAATTTATCACGTTTCAGAGTAGAAAGACTAATAAAAACTTATGAAACACATGTGATATCCTTTTCTTAATAAACTGTTCAAAAGAAAGAAAAAAAAACTTGTAATATTGTTTTTTTGTCTTTTAAAAAAGAGAAAACAATCACTCAAGGTTCACCCGGTCATTTCAATTTCAATTCATAAGTGGGAACCTCGATTATGACCTTCTCTCTATTCACTACTAGAAAAATGTCTCTTTTGCTACAAAATTTTCTTACGGAAAAAAATGCGTCACAAATTTTGACAAAATTGCTACTAATTTGTGACGGAAAAAATACCCTTATTTTTTGGACAAATTTGCTACACAATAGCGACCAATACTTTTAAAATTGCATAAGAAATACGTTGAAAATTGCGTAGCAAATTGTGACGCATTTTTAACAAAACCTTGATATTAGAAAAACCCTCGTCGCAAACCAATTACTACACATTTGCTACGCAATTTTCAACGCACTTCTTACGCAATTTTCAAAGTATTGGTCGCTATTGTGTAGCAAATTTGTCCAAAAAATAAGGGAATTTTTTTTCGTCACAAATTAGTAACAATTTGTCAAAATTTGTGACCCTTTTTTTTCCGTAAGAAAATTTTGTTGCAAAAGAGCCACTTTTCTAGTAGTGATTAGAATCCGATTATGTTTTAAATCAAACTTTATTATATGTTAATTATGTGTATATAGTATATGTATTATTGTATGTATTTGTATGATGTCCGAATTTTTTTTTTACTTTGAAGGAAATAAATATCATTAAACCAAAGACAACCAATTACAAGTGATTCGTAGGTAAACGGGCCACAAGTTGCTTTGCTACCTCTTTTTGTATTGCAAAACCTACTCTATTGAAAATAAAACATTGGCCCTTAGCAGCTGGGAAATTACTTTGCATAACTTTCTTCACGCGATCGAGGAGCTTGATTGCTTGCGGGGCCAGCGCTCCAAAAGTATCAAAAGCGAAGGGCACAAACACATGCTGGTTCTCTAGACAAGCCGCTTCATGTTTATCCACTTTTTTGCCCTCAGCTTTCAAAACTGCCTGCCCAGCCACAAAACCCGAATCCCGAAGTCCCACCAATGTCATTTTTGTCATTTTACCATTCCTTTGTTTTTTTTTTGAATCATTTTCTCCCCTATATAAACAAGGCCTTTTCTATTCACACCCCCCACTTGTATAGATTCACCTCCCAGCCGTCTTCAAAGCATCGCTCTTTGACCATAGAGTGATGTTTTAAAGTACAAAAGTCAGATGCTTTTGGTTAGGGATTGCGATTCGTGTTTATGTGTTTTTTAATAAACCATAGCGGCATAGCGTACCAGGGAAGTTGGAAGCTTTGGTTTAAAACGACCCCCAAAGCACCGCTCTTTGGCCATAGAGCGCTCTTTGGCCATAGAGCGATGCTTTAGCCCTCTAAACTGACAATGAGACCATAGCAAGGTGCTTTGGTCCTTTTTAAAAAAAATGTTGTTTAAATTAATTTTAAATGGTTTTTAATTCATTTTTAGTTGTTTTAACCGATTTCCAATAAAAAAAAATTGTTTGACGCGTTTTGGTTGGTTTAATTGCTTGTTGGTGGTTTTTAGAACAAAGAGCCGAGTATGAATAACTTTCATAAATCAATGTACGTAATACATGAACTATACAATCAATACCATGTTTTATCAACCTACAAATTTTACATCTCTAGTAGAGATACTGGACTTCCGTACTTTGTTTGAAGCATTTTGGTTGTTTTATTGCTCGTTGGCGAGTTTCAGAACAAACAGCCAAGTATAAACAACTTTCATAAGTACGTAATACGTGAACTGTACAATCAATACCATGGTCTATAAAAATACAAGTTTTACATCTCTAATCGATAGACTGGACTTACGAATTTTGTTTGATGCATTTTGGTTGGTTTAATTGCTCGTTGGCGGTTTTGAGAACAAACAGCCGAGTATGAATAACTTTCATAAATCAATGTACATAATACATAAATTATACAATCAATACCATGGGTTTATTATTTATTAGTCCATTTATTCTTTGAAATAAACATTCGAAGCAAACATTCAAACAGGTTATATACATTCAAAAAGATTATAAACATTCAAAATTAAAATCATATAAACAAAAGATCAACTGCGTAAATATATAAAAATCAGTTTGTACGTACAAAACATAAATATAACTAAAAGTCTACTACTATAAACTAACATAAAAAAATAATCAGTCATGTTGTGGCTATCCAGATGGCTGTAGTACTGGTATCTCTGGAAACCCAAGGTGTTATGCCATCTCCTGCAACATCTAAACCATCTGGCCCTAAATATGCTCGTAATGTTGGAAGCGGCGATCAAAGTCCTGGACCACCAACCGCGTAGCAGGAGGTAAGTCGTTGTAAATATGGCATGGGTACCGCTGCTGCGGCGGCGGTGGTTGGTACAGAGGGACAGGCACATCATCGCCTGCCTGTTGGGCATGCGGTTGTGGCTCCTGTTGTGGCTCTGGTTGTGGCAGGGCCTGCGACTGCATGTGAGCAGGTGCAGGCACCCCCGGCCCTGCCTCTAGGAAAACCAGGAGATCGTAGCCGACAACCCATCAGGGATGGGAACTCAAACAAAATCCCCATGCCTGGTGCATTGACTGCAGCCAATGGATTTGATGGGATCCCCAGGGACAACAAAGGGTCATCATCAGGAACGATGCCCAGGGGGTGCACAATCGCCCTCACATACGCCCTACCGTACAGATGGCCACAGGACTGGCGATGACATGTGGCAAGAAAGTACTCTAAAAATACGTGGGCTAACACACACGTCCTTCCCATAACTAGAAAATATTAAAAGAAAAGGTCAGTAGTTTTGACCTTATCCCAGCTTTTATCGCGCGATGAGATGGACGTAGCTATCATACGGTGCAAGTATATATAGAGCAAGCCCCATATGTGGTTGGCCTTCGCCTGGGAATTCCCAAAGTGGAACCTGGCTATGGACATCCAGAAGCTAACGAGGGTGTGTCTGTCTAGCTCTCCAATCCCCTTTGTGTATAAGCCGTATCGATCTCTAGCTGCAGATACAACCCGCTGTGTGTCGCGAACTCCTGCAAAAAAAAATAATAAGTTTTTAAATAGTAAGTTCTTTTGTAAGTTTTAAGTATTTGAAAGAGTTAAATGTCATTTTCGTCCCTGAGGTTTGGCCATTTTTGCTAGTTTCATCTAAAAGTTTATTTTTTCTCATCTGAATCCAACAGTTTTCAAATTCTTGCCGTTTCCATCCGACTCGTTAACTCCATCCATTTTTCTGTTAACTTTTATTTAAAAGACCAAAATACCCTTTTATATATTGTTAAAAAATAAAAGAGGCTTAAACGGGAATAGTAATAACGGTTTTGGAGTACCACAACCATGTGTACGTATAAATACGCTTCAACGTATACGTACCGAGCTTGAAGTTTTAGAAAAAAGAATTGTAACCCTTTTGAGAAATTTTGAATCTGCACATGTCGAAGACTTTTCAAAAAGGTTTGAGCTCACACCTGGTGCGTCGTGTTTAGAAGGAATTCAACAACTTTGTGAGTCAGTCGCTTACAAGATCGTGTTCCATGATCTTAGCCATTGTCTCTGGGATGGTTTGTACGTTGGTGAGCCGGCTTCTTCCACAATCGAACAGGAGCTTGAACATAATTTGATGGTTATAGCTGAAACGATTGGTTGCTGAAATAATGAAAGCTTCTTTTGAAGGGTTTTTGTTGGTTTTACTTGCGGGTGGCCCGTCCCAACATGATTGTCAAATAATCGAAGATGATTTTAAGGCGTTTAAAGATTTATTTTGGGCTAATGGTGACGGGTTGCCTATGGATTTAATCAATAAGTTTTCAAGTATTATCCAACTTTTTAGAACTGAAACGGAGACGATTATTGAGCGGTTTAGGCGTTTCACTTTAGAGACTTACGGGTCGTCTGCTAAATCTAGACTCCCATTACCTGCAACTACGGGGTCCATCCGACCCAAACACGCTTCTACGTATTTTGTGCTATCAAAATTTCTCAAGAAAACCTACATCTCCCCAACAAGTTATAATGATGATTTCTTCATAAACCTCGCTAGGAATTATGATGATATATGTATAGTTTGTTGAGTCAAGCCTGCCATGAACAACTGTTCGTAATCGTAAGTCGAAGATTAATTATTGTGGAAGAAATAATTATAATTAAAAGGGTATTTTGCTCTTTTAACCAAAAGTTAACAGAAAAAATGGATGGGGTTAACGAGTCGGATGGAACCACCAAGAATTTGAAAACTTTTGGATTCAGATGAGAAAAAATAAACTTTTGTATGAAACTAGCAAAAATGGCCAAACCTTAGGGATGAAAATGGCATTTAACTCTATTTGTAAATAGTAATAAAATGACGTGTAATCAAAATAACTAACCTTCGTGGTCGTCAGAAAACGATGTCCGGTCAAAGAGCGGTGCTTAGGGTTCATGTGCTTGTCTTGGACAGACCCTCGTACAATTGTACTTCAAAGCATCGCTCTATGGTCAAAGAGCGGTGCGTAAGTTTGCTTTTCAGCTTTTTCAGAAAAGCAGTCAAACCTGTTACAATAATTGAACCCAAAGTACCACTCTATGGCTAAAATATATGGGGTTCACTTAAAAAATATAGGTAAACTAATATGAATGCTTTAAGTAACCATTTAAGATTCTTTTTTCTCCCAGATTGGTGAGATTAGTCTTGTTTTTTTGTGTTTTATTTATTTAATATTAATAATAGAAAGAAAAAGATCAAGGTCGTAACATCAAGACAATGTTTCATCCGCACAAAGAAAAAGCTCATGACATCAAGATATTAAAATATAGGTTACGCACAGTGCGAAGAAAAGCATTAGAATTTAGAAGTAAATAAACCGAGCTTGTAATATATGTGGCCGCAAAAGTTTCATTTAAAAAAAAAATTAAAAAATAAAAGACTGTTTTAAGAATTAAATTTTGGAAGCAAGTGGGAAGTGATATCAGATATCCTAAATAAAAGGCAAAATTATTATTATTATTGGAGTAAATTGTCATTTTCGTCTATGGTGTTTGACACTTTTTGTCAGTTTCATTCAAAAGTTTATTTTTTTTAACTGGATCCAAAGGTTTTCAAATAGTTGCTCGTTTCATCCAACTCGTTAACACCATTAGTTGAAGTCAGTTAAATAAGGGCAATTTTGTCATTTTGTCTTTTAAGTGAAGGGCATTTGTGTCAATTCGTATGTTTTTAATCCCAACCCTATTTATTTTTAGCCTGCAAGATTGGATGAAACGAGCAATTATTTGAAAACCTTTGAATCCAGTTGAAAAAAATAAACTTTTTGATAGAACTGGCAAAAAGTGTCAAACCTCATAGATGAAAATGGCAGTTTAGTCTTATTATTGTTGTTTGAGGTAAATATGCACACAAAAATGGTGCATGATGAGTAGTCATTGTTTGCATCATTTTCATTTACGAGAGGGGTCCAATCTTGCAGGCTAAAAATAAAAATAGTGCCCACTAACTCATATGGGATTGGAAAACGCCATACATGCAAAAGCCATATGCTTTTCATGTTGATTGCTGGAAGAAAGTACTATAAATGTGGTCGTTCAGCTTCGTTCTCCTTGTTATGTCACACCCCACTGTTTTTTTCTCTTTATGTCAATTTAAAAAAAAAAAAAAAAAAAAAAAAAAAAAAAAAAAAAAAAAAAAAACATGTCATAAGCAGCAAGTGGGTGAGTTGTTTAATCCTGTTTACACTGTGTTCCCGAGTTTCATTTAATGAAAGAAAAGAAAAGATTTGGAAGGATGTTTGGAAAAAAATTGTGTTTTAGAGTTTTTTTTTAAAGAGGGAAAGAGAGAGAAATGGAAGGAAAATTTTGGTTCATTTCCTTCATTTTTCATCCTTTTAAATTGAAGAGATTTGGAAGTAAATGCTCCATAGAGAGGATATCAAGGATCTCGATACAGAGGGAAGAATTATAAGTGCAAGTAATGATGTTTCATTAGTTTATAATTCTTTCCTAATGATTTATTTATGTTTTAATGTATTTTAATTATGTTTAATATTAATGAAATTATGTTTTTTGTTTTTTTTTATGTTTTTTATTTAATTATGTTTTAATTTAATTGAAACGGTCCACATAATACGGTTTAAATAAAAAAAAGAAATAATTATATTAAATGTAATTAAAACAAAAAACACGGTATTGAACCCGTGAGGTATCTAATGGAAACGGTCCACGGACCAACTACCAGTACTGGTGGCGGCGGTGTTACCGTGCTGTTATTTGGGTACCTGTGTCCCCCCCCCCCCCCCCCCCCCAAATAAAAAATGTAAAACTGTTAAATATTAACTATTTTTGTTTATTGTTTTAATTGTTAAATATTAATTTAGTAATACGGGCATTATTGTCGTTTCACACGAACTTAATGACACAAGCTAACAATCATTCACTTTAAGCACTATCGAAAGCATGAATGTAATTTTTAGAAGGTGTGGACTAAATGTGTTACTTTGACAAACTACTAAGACCGGATAATTCACATTTTGTCAAGTCATGTCAAATAATTCATTGCTTTTCTCAATGTCCTTTTCACGTAAATGAATGAGAGTGAGGCAACTATAGAAATGTAGGGAAATATATGATTGCGTAACGTGTTACAAAGATGACCATTAAATTATACATCATGACATTAAGGGAAAGTCTGACTGATTTAACACCTAAACTTAGTATTGCATTATTGATGACATTCCCAGTTTTATTCAATTCACCTGAATTAAAAATGAGTGAATAAAAAAATTATTTTAAAGTTCCAAATATAAGATTTGAAGGTCAATAAGATTTTCCCGAGTTGTGTCACCAAAATATTAAATATGACGTCTTTCTTAATTACTACTTTCATGTATACATTTCTCATGGCCAAGAAATTAACCGTGATAATGATGATGAAACTTGTGAAAAATACCTTATTATATGTAGAAAAAGCACTCAACTTGAGATGAAATTATCGGAACATGGTGCTGTAGGTAGACAGCAACCTCAAGACCAAAGAGGGCATTGAAAGAAAGAATGCATTAAGTTGATTATTTCGTACCCACCCTATGGTTTTGACAATAAAAGAATCAGGAAAGCAAACAATAGATGGCAAAAACCGAAGGGAAGTCAGATTTTTGTTGCATGTGTGTGTGTGTGTGGAAGCAATTACAAATTTACAATGCATTAAGTTGATTATTTCGTGCATTTAGATTCAGGCCAAGACGACTTGAACACGTGTGAGTGTGAATGTGATTATAACTACAAAAGTGTATGAGCTACTTGAATAATGCCATAGTGAACGAGATATCGATAATCAAAATAATGCAATATCCAACATTCAGTATAAAAATATTTTACTGGTGTGATTTCTCCATCCCCATGACATTTACTACGATTGTATTTGAATTGGTCGGATCATAATTGCAAGTTAATGACTATTAAACTTTCTTTGTATACAGGGCAACTTCATTAGGTACACCAGAGATTACAGAATCAATTGGAACTTGATGCATTAGTTCAGTAGTGGATTAAGGTATAAACAAGTTATTCTGTTTTGCTGACTTGGCTCACACAAAATCCTCAAGTCTGACTGACTGACTGACTGACTGACTGACCTTTTTCTGACCAAAAAGCTTTTCTTTATTTTATTTGGGCCTGCAGCTTCTAATGGACTAGTAACTGGACAAATTATCACTTCACAAGCCCAAGTTACTTTCGTCGGATAAAAACGTACGAGGAATACTATACTCACCATATAATTAATTAATTAAGTCGTATCTTTGATTGGGTTTACGCCAACATTATTCACTCTCTTTAGTCATTGTACCATCATACTATGTTTTCCATAAATAACTAGGATATATTTTTTTCTTTGTATATTTGCATATTAATGTTGATAAAAACAATCGACCAATTAAATAAAAACATAGCTGTAAGTAACGAGCAGCATTTTAAATAGAGAAATACAAAGAAGCCATTACCCACTTAATGTAACAAAACATTTAGATTGCATGTTTAAAGTATATAAATGGAGAATGAATTCAGGTGGAAAACAGACAAAACTGCTGTAACAAATCAACATGAATTCAAGTCAAAAGATGTTAGAGGTCAAGTTGACCTTGGTTCTTCAACAGGAACTTCATCAATGTTGCAGTTTTATCAGCACTGTTAGTGTTATCCTCCCTGCAAACAACACTTGGCAACAAAATGCATACGAAATATAGTCATAGGTACTGAAAACCTATAAGACGCCTCCAAATCTCAAAATTTTGATAAGTTATGATACGCATGTCTAAGAATCAAGAATCCTGCCACCAAGGGTATCAAGACGAAAAAATAAGCAAAAACGGAAAGTGTGCAAAGGGGTAGTTGTCATTTTGATGCAGGGGAAATGTGAAGGGAAATCCATTTAATCCAACTATACATGTACAAGACTGCCCACTGCATACATTCGAGCAGATGTGAGAACAAGGATTAAATAAAGAAACTCGTTTCTAGGTTACAGAAATGGACCTAAAAGCCGGAATCAGCTCAGCTAACTACGCATCATCTCTTCAATAAATGCCTGAAAAATCACACAAATAAATTTAAAATTATTTAACTTTTAGAATAGACATAACAAGAGTACCAGTAAAATTATAGTGTTTAAAAACATTGACAGTTCTTAGAAATAACAAAATGCATTAAAAATAAATAAAAGAAGGCGTGGAAACATTAAATAAAGATGTTTGTCAGAACATAACTAGTAGCCAAATGTCACTGACACCAAGTTGATATCAATGTCATCAATAGGTTGTGCCGATCACAACTCACAAGCAATTCCAACTTGGAAATTTGAAATAGCACAGCTTTTGTAAAACTGATGGGGGGTTTTATGGGACAATTATCTGTCATACCACGTATCAGATTCTCTCATATCACATGTGCAAAGTGCAAACAAGGTCCAGTTTTCTTTTCATCGAGTACACTTTCATTTACTAGACTTGAGAAGAACCAGAAATGTTGTAACAGGTCAAATAAAGCATCCGTGTTTGTTTTATTTCAATTATGAAAGTACTACCGTAACGATATGACAATGTTTTATCAAATCTAACACACTATTTATAGAAGTTACCCAGTTGACTTGCACCAAAAAAAATACCTATTTCGACACATTACCCAACCCACTTGAAATGCCCATTTTGCAACCTCTGTAATAAGCATATGCAAGTATGCAACTATGACTATTATGTGTTTATCTGATTTGTCGACTATTTTATAATTTCATAAATGAAAGTAAAAGAGATACATACCCGTCCATTATTGCCCATCAGGAGGGTCCACGGTGGACTCAGATCTGCATTTAGCATGAACTATGGGACCTAACTGAGATCTATCCATGCCTACAGTTGTTCCAGATGGAGCATTCATGTACACAGCACCTCTATACATCCATTCTTCAGTTTCATCGCTGTAAAAATCATCGAAAGGCTCTCCACAAAGTGCACAAATGTTCTGATCCTCATCAGCAGGAACAGCCATGTCATCATCATCTTTCTTTTCCACAATATTCTCAGAAGGAAGAAGAAACCCTGGAACTGGATCAGTTCCCAATGCCTCTGCACTACTAAGCCACACATTAACATTAGCAAACCACTTCTGAGACGGCTTTTGCTTACGGTTTTTTGATACCCGGTTCTTAGTCACATGCCAGTCCATATGATTACTATGTTCTTCTTGCAATTTGAACCGGAGCCCACATGTTTTGCATTGTCTGGGCAGATCAGCATATAAAGCAGTTATTGCTGACTCGTGGCGTGTCTTGAGAACGTCAAGATCAAACTCAAGTCCAACTGAATCCTATACAAATAATTACATGACTATAAATAATTTACAACAAATTAAAACTTGTAAAGTAGATCATAATACTTTTGTAATCCGATAATATGAACCTGTTCTTGAGGTGTTTTATTGAGTGAGAGCAGACCTTGGGCCATAAGAGAACTAAACAAACCAGAAAGTGCACCGCCTGCTGGAGGAGCGCTAGCAATTGATAAAGGGATCTGAGGAACCGGAGGTGGGCCTGGGGGTAAAGGAGGTAAAGCTGAATGGAAAGGCATAGATGATTGCATGCCAGAAACTGGATGCAAGGAAGCACCCACAGAGGGATCAAATCTTTGAGGTGTATATCCACGAATCATAGGTCGACTTACTAAATGAGAAGGATTATAAGCTAAAGTAGGTGGTATCATATTTGGTCTAACCTCTTGAGGCAGTGATAACTGTGATGGGAACCTAGTGTTCTGCCCTGGGATTTGCTGACTAGATTCTCTCCTTTCACTAAAGGATAGAGTGTCATTTACAGGCAAATTGGTAGCATTCACCAGATCAAACTGACTCCTTACTTGTTTTTGAAATGGGTGAGAAGGCATTTGCATATTTAGTGGGGGTCGCCAAGTTCCTTTTGATGATGAGGATAAGTGGTGTGGTAGATTGCCACCTAGGAAGCTATCAATGAGATGAGGCCTTTGAACATGGGGAGTGTAATGATGGTGAGCAGCCCAAGCATGCTCATGAGAAAGATTCAATGGTTCTTGTGGATAATGAGAAGCTGGAATATCTGAAGGCTCACTTTGGAATCCAGCCATTTTACGCTTTAATCCACGATCAGACTGTAAAAAAACAAATATTAATTTCTCTGTGTAACATGATCCTTAAGCACGCCTATTAAAATTAAATATCATTCCATCATACATTAAACAACATCAGCTAAGATGTCTAGACTTGAGAAAAAAAACATTATGTTTTCTCTTTAACTAACCAGTTAACTCGGCCGATATATCAGTGATATATCACTGATATATCGGTATCGGTCATCAACTGAGATATCGAATATCGGTACCGATAATATCGGCGATATTGACAGATATTTAACCGATATATCACCGATATCAGTACCTTTCTTCTTGATTCTTCCCTTCGTCTTTCTTGTTATTGTTGCTATTAGTATTTTAAGTCTTAATTGTGAATTGATAGTGTTAAATATTAGTGTTTTAAGTCTTAATAAGTTCCCACTTGCTACAATTATTAGTATTTTGCAAGTTGTAAAAGGTTTATTTGTTAATGGTAGGAGGGTATATTGAGTTGTTAGTGTTAAATTGCTATATACATAAATTTTGCATGATATAAAAATTACCAATATCTCATCACGATAACCGATATCTCAAATATCGGTCCTTGACCGATATCCGATATTTTACCGCCTTAATTGCTTAGCTCTTTAAAGGGTCAAATGGGTAAGATACAAAAAAAAAAAAATTACAAGAAAAATGGATCAAATAGATCAAACAGGTCGAAAGCCATTTCTATGAATAAAACCCCCTAAACCATTTCACAAAATCCAATTTTATGGAATAGAACTTTCGTAATCGTATTTGACACACTAAAATATATACAAATAAAAAAAACTATGGACAGCAAGTGTTTCAGATTAACCCAGCTTGTGAGGAACTGTACCAAAAAATTACCTGGTTAAACTTTTACCCAACCTACTTGACCAACCCAATTTGCCAAATGTACTTTTATGGACTCCATTTACCAAATAAATTATTGAAGAACATATATAATAAAGGAACAAGAGAAGGATCCACTTACCAATGATACTGCACTGTTGGGGGTAGATGAAGGAAGCAGCTCATGGTTAGACCAATCACCTCTGCCAAAATCAGTCTTTGTAGGCATTGACCGGTTGACTTGAAGAGGTTGACCCATTTTAGAGCTACCAGGTAACGAAATAGATGAAAACAAATCAGTTCCACGACCACGGTCCACTAAAGTGGGACTCATATTTTCCCACTTAAATTCCTCTTCTTCAGCATTCTGCCATGTCATACCACCGGCCTTACTGCCTAATCCTAACCCATTTATAGTTAATTTTTTCCCATGCTGAGATTTTTGGTTTGTCGTTTTATTCCTTTCATCTGTCCCATATGCATTAATCAGATCTCTGGGTCTCTGAGTATCAAACCCGTTACTTACACCATGGGATCTCCGCCAGTCACGTTGATCTTCATCGCCAGCCGTCATGGCACCTGGTCTATGATCATATCCATGACGAGATGGTGATGCTCCTTCAACAGCCCTTTTAGGAGAATCAACCATAGAATATTCTTCGAGTGCTGGTGATGGAGGCCGTGGATGACCAAGACTAAAAGGGGCACGACCCACATGACTATTTGACCTCAATGACTGTGCTCCAATATGTGAAGAGACCGCATCCCCATTATCAGATTCATATTCATCAAGAATCTTCGGGGCTGAAACTGCTCTTGCATGTTGTATTTTCTGAAATGATTGCAAGATATTTAATACTTGGAACAATAGAACTATAGAAGGGATGCAAATTATCACAAAAACTAATTTGAACAATATAAATCAGTTTCCACTTTCCAGAAAGAAAGACTTTGAGATGCAATCAAACAGTCAAACACTAACCCATACTATTTTTTCAAAAGTAAAGAAAACGGTAAGAGTGTACCCTCCGCTACATTGCCCGTGCACGAAAGATGTATTAATATATGTTTGCCGAATGCGCTAGGCACACTCAAGGCGCATAAGACTCGCCCGGAGCCTAGGCCCAAAGCGCAAAAAAGGCGATAGCCCGAGACAAGAAAGGCACACATAGTGTTTGAAAAAAAGCATGCATTAAAAATAGTGAGTCGAATACTTGAATGTTGTTGCTGTTATTATGATTTATGAGAAAAGAAACGGTGACTACAAAAAGAGAGGAAAGTATTGTGCAATAGATTTTAGAAAAGAAAACTAAAAAAACTATCTGTATACTTGAGTCTTGACTCTCATAGTCTCATAATATGAAGAATAAAGAAATCGCTGAGTTTTTTTGTCTAGCAATATTATATAAAGAAAAACAAAAAAGCTATTTTATCTTGATTTCTGTAAAATTTGATTGAACAAATTAGAATTGTGGATTAATCAGAGAGTAAGTATAGGATATCTGATTTTTTCAGAGATATAATACTTATCGATAATGGGTTAATGATAAAAAAAACAAAATTCATGAAAAAAAATTAAACAGGCCACCACTACAGTCAATTTGCCCCCATTAAAAAATCCTTTAATACTATTAATTATTTTATAATACTTTACAATGGAAAATTGTTAAAAACAACTCAGAAAATACAGATATTACAGACAAATAAGAAAACGATGAACTTAATTCAGAACTTGTGCTCCATAACAGCACAAGACTGAAATGCCAAGTAGCATAACTACAGGCTGCAGTCAATGAGGTAGGGATCTCAAATTCCTGGATCGAACAAAAATTAGCAGGATCTTAATAAGCCAAACAATTAATTAGACATATTCATCAAACTATGGAACCCTTTGCATTCTCTAATCCAAACCAGCCATGTATGATAAGTTGAAGGGATTCCTGATGTTGGTAAACTGTTATAGTTGACAAAATGACACTGCCTTTAGCATTTCTAGCCCTTAATAATAACTTCCTGATATGGTATAGCCTTTCTATTACAAAAAGGATTTGCAGTTCTACTCCAATTACACTGAATACTGAAAGCCTTACACCATCTTTCCTCTACTAATTAGAAATCTAAGACTCTAAGTAAAGATCAAAAATCCCAAACCCATAATCTTTGATTTTCAAACCTAAAAGCCAGCCAGTCCAACACCAAGTTTTAAAATCTAAGTTGTAATTATGAATCATGTTTTAAGCCCCCCCACACCAGTGCCAAAGTGTGCCTAGGAGCATTGACCATTTTTTGACATAATTCTTGTAAACACGGTAGAAACTACTTGCATTGACACAAAATTATCCACAAGGGGAATCTAAACGAAAAAAAGCTAAGTGCCTAAGAGAAGATAAGAGTTACTCCATCAAAACGCTTACATTGTCTGCAGTTGAGCTTTCAAGTAGCCGTCTTGCCTCCAAGTATTTTGGATTGACATGTATACCATGAGCTGGTCTTGGAGATTCAGAATCTCTTAGAGTAGAAGGTTCATAACTTGAAGGAGGGGAAAACTGTAGTTGATTTTCAATCCTGCGAAGAACAGACGATGGGAATACGGTTGACCAAGTACCAAAAAGATGGCGCATGGAAGGATGTAGACTTGGGTGGACCTGCCTGTATGCCGCACAAAACACCTAGAAGGATAACTCATCAAAAAATGAAAATATCACGATCACATTTCTGAAACTGTAATGTGTTTTGTAGTGTAAATGTACATATATAAAGCAACTAACCTCAGGCAAACGAGCAGAAAAGTGCCTTATATAGTCTCTACCAATATTTTTGACAATACTATCCAGAAGATATAAAGAAGGAAGTTTTTGTTCAACAGGAACCTAGATGGCAAAGTAAACAAAATAAGGTCCAATAAACTTCAGAAAGCGCAGGATGTCCAAGCTTTCTTATAAGCAGACAACCAAAAAAGTGACCGATATGGAAGCAACTCAAGCAAGTATAACAAGCATTAAGAGTTGAAGATTATGATGACACTATAACAAACATAAAACCAAAAAGGTGCAACCTATAGGCTTATGACAGCAGATTCAAACTGCTGACTGAAAGCGCAACTTAGTTATATAACAAGCTATTTAGTGTAACGTACAAGATTTGATATACATCTTATTATAGGTAAACCATCGGAATCACTACAAACCAAACCACCGGTCAGCAACAGTTTGAGGTGTTAAATAACAAAACTATGTGCATTTATATTTCAGTAGCTTGAGCAGCATGACTCGAATAGATACACCTAACATAATTTTAGTAACATGAATCCAATAAGTAAGAAGAACACAATTACCTCAATAATTCGAGCACAAATAGCGTCGGCAATACCCTCACCATGTTCCCTCTGCTCTCCGGCGATTATCGTAAGATCAGTAATAATCGGCTTGGAATTAATAACCAACTCAGACAAAACAACTTCATATAACTCCACAATTTCTCCGGTACTAAGCCCCGGAGTTTCCATATCATCGTTTGAAACCCTAGCTTCCTCCTCTCTTTCCTTCAACAGAAGCTTGAACCGATCAAGAATCGGAGTTAGCGACATCTGATTGGCGTTGTTCCCCACAGAATCGTTGGGTGTTGGGCGGTACCCCATACGAACACCACTAGGAAAAACTCGCATCCTCCATCGGGATTGGGTCTAAAGATTTTGATGATGATGTTTGATTGGTGCGTTGGATTAGGTTTACGGTCAGTTTAGGGTTAGGGTTTTGAATGAGATTGGAGTGTGTTCATGTCCCAAAAACATTGTCCGAGGGGGAGAGGGAGTAATGTTTTGAAAGGGGAGATGTGGTTAGAGAGAGGATGATATGGCAATATAGTTGAGGTGGAAGGGTTTAAATCTTTGATGGGTTTCCGCTCGTGAGTGGTCTTCGATTTGATTCATGGCACCCCTGATTTCTGATCAGGGTCTTGTGTGGTATTTCAGTTAAAGCGTCTTGGCACCGTTTTGAACTGATTCCACGTCTAAAGCAAAATGTTGGCATAACCAGTTGAGCTAGCCGATAAAAAAAAAAAAAGAGATAGGATGAGTAATCCTTAAAGTCTATCGTGTATCAAGTGGACATAAATACAAACGTCGATTATTATACATTACTGTGACGCAAGTTTGAATCCGAGACAACACGGGTTTTCATCCTACTGTGTGTTACGCCAGAGAGTATTGGCGCGGCGCAACGTCTGTCAAGTGGTAGTAGGTGGTATGGTTTCCCGAGGGAACACGAAAAGGTCCCGTAAGCCTGCGCTTCCATGGAGAAACCCGGTGGGTTCCGATCCGGGGTCGGCCTTACAGTCGTGCCTGTGGCTGCCCAATCCAACCGCCCAATGGGTAATGGGTAGTATCTTGACGGTTGTTCTAAAAAAAAACTAAAACCTTTGATTGTATACTTATATATTAAAAAATTTACAATAAGTCATTTTAACACATAACACATTTAAGTCTAATCTAATCCTTAACATCTTTGCGAGCTTCGTAACACGCATATAGCGCGTCGATAGCCACTTACAACTATGCTTTGAGTTTTACGGATGTTACTTACTTTATTGGTTAATTCGTTATTATTATTTTTTTGTTACTTGATCATCAAAAGCGATGATACTGGAGACATACAAAAAAAAAACAATACCGTCAATAAAAACGATGATATTCTCCAAATGTGCAGCCCGATTCTCGATCTATGTATTCAATTGTTGATCCCAAACGCTTTCTCCAGCTCCCAATCACTCAAAAGTTCCAAACTTGATGGCTGAAAGTAGGTTATGACAACTAGAATAGTCAAAAGTGTTTATAAAGATTGAGCTGGGCTTTTTCCTGGATTTAGCCATCTTCGCACATCGCTAGCCACTAGTAGAAAACCCTCCTGTGGCGAGGGACAAAATAGTTGAACCCAATTTTCCAAAACATTTGTGTGTGCGCGAACCATAAACCTGAAAAATTTATTTTATTTTTCAATTATCTTCCCACGTGTGCGTTTCTTTCATGATTTTGTCTCATTTTCTGCTCCTTCTACGCATTGGAGCCAGCTAAAACATAAACAACTAAATAAAAGCTAAAAACAAATAATTACGAACAAATTAACTAAAAATCATCTCAAACCATAAAGAAAAACATATGTGTTTTGCAACAAACAAAACAAGTTCCAAACATCACAGTCATGGTCCGAACAACCCTATAAAAACAGTTTTCGAACATCTCATTTACACAAAGCTAAAGATAATCGATGCTTGTAATTAAGAATGCAAGCGACAATTCGTGTCTTTGAGACTTAACCACGCATCATAGCCTCATGGTTTAAAAAAAATCAATTGTATATGAAAATGTCAAATCACATGTAGATCATAAGCAAGAGTTTAAATAAAAACCAAAGATGTAATACAAAAACAACACATTCCAACATCGAAACTTAGATCCAGAAACATCAGGTGAGCAAACATCACATTCATAGATTAAAACCACTAAAATCGACATCAACGACTCACTAATCATGGAACCAGCCACATCCGACAATTCAATTACTCTGTCTATTTGTATAATATCAACACCCAAACCGCCACCCCTACCACACAATACCAACAAACAACCGGTTGCGTAACTGTCATCATAAACGGCCAAACACCTACCAACACCCTTACCAAGAGACAAATCTTCACCCTATCTACCACCTTCTTCCTTATTCCACAACAATCAAACACTAGAAGCAACAACAATAGCGACGACAAAGTGCGGGCTAGGGTTTCAAAACCTCATGGTGTTCCGGCAAAAAACACGACGTTGCCATCCTCCGCCACTACAACCGGCCACTTGCGGGAATCATCTGCACCAAACCCCTCCCACCACCACTATCACAACGGTGCATGTCACACCTCCTCTGATGGCATAAACATCGAGGTGCAACGTGATGATTGTTCAAAAGCTCAAGGTACTAAATTGTAATATTACTTAATCAACCGTGTTACATTTGTCATTCAATACAAGGAGAAAGTACACATTGTTCAAATAAAGGAAATAGTAAAACATAAATGTAAATTTAGTAAACTAGGTCGGAGCCCTAAGTGATCAGGTCTTGGCAATGTCATCTCAAGCATATCCTGTTAACATGTGTAAAATAAAGGTTAACAAAATAAATTGTTGACGAGTATACAAGTTTGATATACGTATAGCATCTGTTGGAAAAAGGTACAATCTACATGTCAACGTACTATTATGCAAACATATGAAGATAAAATTGTTTACAAATGGCAAAAATCAACCCTAAATAGACAAGAAAATGTTTTTTACTAGTATCGCAATACTAGATAGATATGAAAAAAAAATGTTTTGTAACCTTTAACGATGACCATGGATAGCCCTCTCTTATTAGGGGCATGGTTAGGCGGGTTGTCAATCATATAGCGTTATACATTGGTAAGGCGGCTAGCAAGGTTAATGAAGTTTGCACAGAACAAATGTAACAAGCATGTAGCATAAGAATAATGTAACCCTTGAATATGTAAGTAGAATTGCAATCGAGAAGAGTATAAGTATAAGTGCAAGTTATATGTGTATTTGATATATGGTACATGTTTACACGCAAAAGTGCATAAAAAAGGGTCTTGGTATTAATAAAGGTACATATTCATACATTTTTTTTGTATATATGTATGTATAAGCGTATAAATGAATAAATGAAAAATATATAAAAGTTTTAACGATTTTATTTATCATTGAGTCTTAGAAAAAATGCGAATATTACATTGCACCACCACGGCACCACCACAACAGCCGCTGATTAGAGGGGTTGATGGGAGAGAGGGTGAGAATATGAAATAGAGAGAGAATGAAGAAGAGAGAGAATGATGAAGGGTATGTTTGGCAATGAGCTTTTAAGAGCTTTTAAGAGTTTCAAGCTTTAAGCTTTTATGAAAAAGCTCATACTTAATAAAAAGTATTGTTTGGTTGAAGGGGCTGAAAGCTTTTAGATTAGAGAAAAAGCTCTACAGTGAAAAGCTACTAGTAGTAGCTTTTAAGAAAAAGCTCTACTAGCTACAAGCTTTTAGTTAGTATATGACACAAATACCCATTCTATTTTAAAAATAAAATAAAAACCTTCTTTACAATCTTTTAATTATGACCATTTTGGTCATTTTATACATTTTATTAAAAGCTCCAGCTACTCTGCCAAACACCAAAATATATTTAAAAAGCTTCCAGCTACCAGCTTGCAGCTTCCAGCTACCATCCTCTAGCTAGTTTTACCAAACATACCCGAAGTGTGTTAGAGTGATAATGGGTTTTGTTACCATGGATAGTCTTAATGGTTAATTGTGCTAATTTGTTCTACACATTTGAAATTGTATGGGCTGAGAAAGGTTTAACAAAAATGTTTGTTGGCTTTGAAATTAATTAAGTATATATTAATTTGAAAATGGATGAATAGTGTCACTCCCCTCTCATTGGTTGAGAAGGGTTTTTATTAACAGAAAAGAAATAATACAAATTAAATCTGACCATATTACATTTAAATTGTTTTATTAGGTATTTTAAGTCATGCGTTTATTAAACTTTTACGGGCTCACCGCAAGTAGTTTATCTAACTCACGCAGTTAGGTTATGATGGGTTAGACCGGATATATCGAAACATGTGCTTTCATATGATTAACACGTCACATAATGATATGACTAATCCATTCGTTATTTGCAGCAACGGGAAACGCCGTGAGTCATATTAAAAAGTGTTGAAAGGAAATTAGAAAATTAGAAGTCGTCGGTAAGCAACCTTATGCGACGTCGTATTGTCCGTCTTCTTCCTTCAAACAACCGAAAAATAAAAACCTCAATTTTTCTTACAAATATGAAGAATCCTCCAGATCCATGAATGCATACTTATATATATACCAATTTTACTGCATATGCGCGTTTATTATTGTGTACGCAACCACCTTTTCATTCAATCCCTTTAATTCCCCCATATTTTATTTCGATTTCAACCATACATTGTAACAATACCTTGCTTAAACCCTAATTTTTCAATTCATTTGTTGAGGAACTTGAAATTTATCACACAATTGGTAATTTGCCCGATGATTGTTTCTGAATGAACCCTAGCTCATAATGTCGTGGGGATTAGGATGGAAGAGGCCATCGGATGTGTTTCATTTGTCTCTTTATTATGGTTCGGATGAAGCACTAGATGATCACTCACGTTCATCTTCACCGTCACCACTGACATCATCGGGATCATCGTCTGCATCACAGGATAACAATAATAATAATAATAAGAATAAAAACAACAATAATGATAATATTAATAGAGAACTAGGGTTTCGTATCGATCTTGAATGGAATGCCGGCGATGATGAAGATCAGATGACTTTGAGGCTTCAGTCTCAGGTTATGGTGGCCTTGCCATTGCCGCAGGACACGGTTGTCATCCGCTTGCTGCAGCGTGATGATGAAGATCATGGTGAGGAGGGAAATGTGGTGGGTGTAGAGATGAAAGTTGTGAAGCAGAGGGAACCACTTAGGGGGGTGGCTATGTCACGAGTCGGGGTATCGGCTCCGCAGAATGATGGGACGGGCGTGCTTGTTAAGCTGTTGAAGTCGGATTTTGCAGCGGAGTCAGGTTCGGGTCATGCTGAGGGGCCGCGGGTGGAATCTTGTCCTGATCATTGGATGAGTGTTACTGTTGTCAGTCTCTACAACTGTGGGTTATTAGTAAGTTATTTTTCTTTCCCAATATTGCTTGTGCTAAACAGATGGAAATCTGTACATATGGTAGAAAACAATTTATATAAATTTTATTATAACTGAAAAGATGGTGGAGTTTAGAACTAGCTTTCAACAGTAAAAGATATAGATATTGTTAGATGATGTTTACGTGGCGGTTAGAAGGATCTATATGTGAAAAGACATGAAATTTGTATTTTGTTGATGGTTAAACTTAATGGTGATGTTGTTCAAAGCAAGTTGTGTGCAGTTTTCTTATAGTTTTTTAAATGTTGAACCTATCTACAGACGTTTCCAGTAGAGTTGACCAAACTGCCGCTTCTTGAAAAGCTATTCCTTGATAACAATAAGCTAACGGTTTTGCCACCTGAGCTTGGTGATCTGAAAAACCTGAAAGTGCTCACAGTTGACTACAATATGTTGGTTTCAGTACCCGGTAAGGCTGGAAATTGTGCTTTTTTTTTTATAGAGATAATTGTTTTGTAATTCTGATATGATATGATATTCATCTTCTTTAGATTTATGAGAAGGCACTTGCTGTTTTTTTAGGTTTAGAACATTTCTACAGCTTGTGACTCATTTTGTTTCTTGTTTGAACATTACACAGTTGAACTGAGGCAGTGTGTTGGACTTGTGGAATTATCACTTGAACATAATAAGCTAATCCGCCCTCTTCTTGATTTCAGGTCATTCAGTCGTTACCTAAATTGTAACTTGTTTTTCTTTGTTGTTATCATCTTATAGTGTGACAGCTAGACCGAATTCCATTAAAGTTTATTGATTTTCATAATCTTCCATACAGGGCCATGGCTGAATTACGTATTCTTAGGCTATTTGGTAATCCGCTTGAATTTCTTCCTGACATTTTGCCTTTGCATCAACTCCGCCACCTTTCTCTTGCAAATATTCGTATTGTGGCAGATGATTATCTTAGATCAGTCAATGTTCAGATTGAGGTATTGAATAATGATAACGTGCTTCATATATATTATTCAATTCTAAACAACTCTGAGAAGTAACTTCCTTTTCATGAGATTGCAGATGGAGAATAGTTCTTACTTTGTTGCATCAAGGCACAAACTGAGTGCATTTTTCTCTCTTATATTTCGTTTCTCTTCATGTCACCATCCTTTGCTAGCATCTGCTTTAGCAAAGATGATGCAGGATGAAGGAAACCGTGTAGTTATTGGTAAAGATGAAAATGCTGTCAGACAGCTCATAAGCATGATAAGCAGTGAAGACCAACATGTGGTAAATGTGACTTTTTTATGATATCTTGTTTATGTGTGAAGTTCTTGTTCCAACTTCCAAATGGTTATATTTTTATTTATTTTTTGTTAAGGTTGTGGAGGCTTGCTCAGCACTTACTTCTCTTGCCTCAGATGTATCTGTTGCACTTCAGTTGATGAAATGTGACATCATGCAACCCATCAAAAGAGTACTTACATCTGTTGGCACTCAACAACTAAAATCTGTTTTGCAAGTTGTGGGCAAGTTGGGTTTTGTCTCTGATGCAGTGGCCCAAAAAATGCTTAGCAAGGATGTGATGAAGTCATTAAAATTGTTATGTGCCCATCAGGATCCAGAGGTATGTTTGATAAGTTCCAATTAACGTCACCTTTAATAGGTATTTCAAAAAATTCGTAGCAAAGATGTGACGAGATCCTTACAAGTATCAATTTATTATTAGGTACAAAGGTTAGCTTTAATAGCAGTTGGTAATTTAGCTTTTTGTCTGGAGAATCGTCGAGTCCTTGTTGCTTCTGAAAGTTTAAGAGACCTTCTTTTGAGGCTTACACTTTCATCTGAGCAACGTGTGAGCAAAGCTGCAGCTCGTGCTCTAGCAATTCTTGGTTGGTTTGAGTTATAGAAATTTCTAAAGTAAAAATTAATGTGTAAAACTTGTTAAATGTGGGTCAATTCTTTGTTTTAATACAGGGGAGAATGAGAATCTAAGACGTGCTATTAAAGGAAGGCAGGTCCCAAAGCAAGGATTAAGGATACTTGCAATGGATGGTGGTGGGATGAAAGGCCTTGCCACTGTTAGGATCCTAAAGGAAATTGAAAATGGTACCGGGAAACGGATACATGAGATGTTTGACCTAATATGTGGCACATCAACTGGCGGAATGCTGGCGGTTGCTCTTGGAATAAAGCTAATGTCTTTGGAACAATGCGAAGATATATACAAAAATCTTGGTAATTTAAATGCGTTATATCCGTATAAATCATCTCAAAAAATGTTTTAAAGGGTATTGTGTAATCATTTGCTTCACAATTTCACAGGAAAACTTGTTTTTGCTGAACCTGTTCCTAAGGATAATGAAGCAGCAACTTGGAGAGAAAAGTTGGACCAGCTTTACAAGAGCTCGTCACAAAGTTTTAGAGTTGTTGTACATGGATCTAAAGTACATTGTTTGACTTTTCAAACTCTTCTTAAACTTGGCAAAAGCCATTAATACATTTACTTTACAATTACTAATGTTTCAAGAAAATAAACCCTAAACTACCAGTTTCGAATGTGTCCAGCACAGTGCCGATCACTTTGAGAGGTTGTTAAAGGAGATGTGTGCTGACGAGGATGGAGATTTGCTAATAGATTCATCAGTAAAACGGATTCCTAAAGTTTTTGTGGTATCAACATTAGTCAATGTGGCACCAGCACAGCCATTTATATTTCGTAATTATCAGGTTTGTGAGTTCCCTAATTATTATTGCATTCACGGGTTATTTTTATATTAATATAATTAAGTGTTAATGTTATAGTATCCAGCTGGCACACCAGAAGTCCCTTTGATGATGTCAGAAAATATTTCTACTAATGGACCAGGAAAAGCAACTACTGGTGCTCAAGTTGGGTATAAAAGGAGTGCTTATATGGGAAGTTGTAGACATGATTTATGGCAAGCTATAAGAGCATCATCTGCAGCTCCATATTATCTTGATGATTACTCTGATGGTACCATATAGTTATTTGCGGTATAATATTATTTTATATATTTTTTTGTAATAAAAACCTATCGATATTTATGTAGGTGTTCTTCGCTGGCAAGATGGTGCTATTGTTGCAAATAACCCTACTATATTTGCAATACGAGAAGCTCAGCTTCTATGGCCCGATGCAAAAATTGACACTTTGGTTTCAGTTGGTTGCTGTTCTGTCCCAACAAAGGTAAATTGTGCGTGAATTCCTTTAGTGATACATTTATAAAATCCTAAATATTATCTAATTTTAAGTCTAGGCTCGTAAAGGTGGATGGCGTTATTTGGACACTGGTCAAGTGTTGATTGAGAGTGCATGCTCAGTTGAACGGGTTGAAGAAGCATTGAGCACACTGTTACCAATGGTTCCCGAAATTCACTATTTTCGGTTCAATCCTGGTGGAATATTAATATCCCAATTCTTGATATTAAAGTTAGTTGATTTAGGCACCTTTTTAAAAAATGTTATTTATTTATTTATTTATTTTTTTAACAGTGGATGATCGGTGTGATATGGAGTTGGATGAAACGGACCCCACAGTCTGGCTAAAGTTAGAGGTAGCAACGGATGAGTATATCCAGAATAATTCTCCCGCATTTAAAAAGGTCTGTGAGAGATTGCTTCTGAACCATAGTGATGAAAAGCTACCAGATAATCTCAACTCTCAGCAGTTTTTCAAGGCAAAGGGGCCCAATACTGGTATAGTTTCTAAAATTAGGGTCTGTTTGGTTTGATGGAAAGGAATGACAAAAGCTAAGGTAATGGGATGAGTGAAGGAATGGAATGATCCTTTGCATTCCATAACCATGTTTGGTTGGTATGTAGGAATGGAAAGAGCCATTCAAGTATGTTGTTTGATATTTTCGGATATGGTTCCAACTATTCACTCAACCGTAAACACTTTTGGTCCTTTTCACTAACTCATGTTAAAAAAACTACTAATTTCATGTGAAGGAATCCATTTTCTCTCATTCCTTTATATTCCTAGGAATGAAGGAATCCATTATATTCCTACGGGCCTACATATTAAAGAAACACATTTTCTCTCATCCCTTTGAAACAGTGCTTTTCATTCCACCTTCCATTCCTGCATGCTAGACACCGAGTCAGTGCTGGTGATTACTGATTATACTTGCCTTGTATTCATATTAACCTTTATGTTTTAACCTTCAATTTCAATTGTTCATATTAAATTAACAGGTGAAAACAGTCCATCTTTAGGGTGGAGACGTAATGTTTTACTAGTGGAAGCTTCTCACAATCCAGATTCTGGAAGAGTTTATAACCATGCTCGTTCACTTCAAACATTCTGTTCTGATCACAATATAAGATTATCACTTCTAAATGCTGCATCAAGAACACTTAATAATAAGCCTGACCAAGGGACATCTTTCCCAACTCCCTTCACATCACCATTATTCACCGGTAGTTTTCCATCAAGCCCACTTCTTTACAGTCCCGATCTTGGGCTTCATAGGGTTGGCAAAATTGAATCAATCCCACATTTAAGCCTTGATGGATTCCATTCTGGAAGAACTTCTTCCCCTCCGGAATCACCAACAGTACCCAGACAACTGTCAGGTCCTGTTCGATTATTACACGAAAAGTTACAGAATTCACCACAAGTTGGAGTTGTACACCTGGCTCTCCAAAATGATACCACTGGCTCAATTTTAAGGTGATTTACTTAGTTCTTTCATTCTCCGCCTCACTCTAATGAAAATTATTAGCTATAAGTATTAAAAACATGTTCCGAATAAGTCTGCAGAAATTTTCTTTTCCTTTTAGAAATACTAGGAAGTGACACTTTCAACCGTCTTACTTGAAAACGAGTTGATTTCGTTTATCTTTTAATCTTCAATGATCAATAAGTAAAGCTTAAAAGAAAACCCGTCAAATGATTCAGATGGGTTGAAGATTGCCCATAGTGTATATTAATGCTTACAACATCCTAAGCCGTCTTACTTGTAAATGAGTTGATTTAACTTTTTATCGTTCATTGGGTAAAAGCTTAAAAGAAAACGGGTCAAATGATTCAAACGGATGGTTACAACTTCCTAAATTGTTTCATTAAGAACTGCATATTATTATTGTAATAGCATAAATCGTATTTAACGCATTTATTAACAGATTTTTATAATGGATAAAAAGTGTTTCGGGTCAACCCAACACGAGCCAACCTAAAAATATCCGTTTTGACCCAAATGCATTACCCAACCTGCCCAATTTGGCACCTATGAAAGATTTTGCAATTGCTTATTTTGAGTATTGTTTTCCATTTCTAACAAGGTCTTGGTTCTGTTGTACCATACTCCTTCCCTGTAAAGAACATCTCACCCCTTGATCTAAGTTGCTGTGTTTTCTTTGTTATAGTTGGCAAAATGATGTATTTGTAGTGGCGGAACCAGGAGAATTGGCTGAGAAGTTTCTACAGAATGTCAAATATAGTCTGCTATCATTGTTAAAAGGCCGACGTAGAAAGTACACATCAGCAATTACCAACATCTCTAGCGTTTCTGATTTGGTTGCATGTCGGCCTTATTTTCAAATAGGCGGTGTCGTACATCGTTATATAGGACGCCAGACCCAAGTATGCTTATGTGGCTTATGGTTGTTTATTTATCTCTTTTGATAGCTTAATGTCAAAATGATTTAGTAACTGTTTTGCGTCTTAATGATTTATGAAGGTGATGGAAGATGACCAAGAAATCGGGGCCTACATGTTCCGTAGGACAGTTCCTTCTATGCACCTAACTCCTGAAGACGTGCGTTGGATGGTATGTTTTTAAATAATCATACTTGATTTTTTATAGTTTAGGTCTAATTTGGCTTAATTGACTTGTGTTTGTTTGCTCATTTTATTGCTGGAAATTTTGCAGGTTGGTGCTTGGAGGGATAGGATAATAATATGCACGTGTTTATATGGTCCTTCACCGGCTCTAATAAAGGCATTCCTAGACTCTGGTGCTAAAGCTATCATATGTCCATCATCAGAACCCCAAGAAATGCAGTTGACCACGTTTCATGGGTCAACTGAATTCAACGATTTGGAAAACGGGAAGTTTGAAATTGGGGTAGATGAAGGAGACGATGAGCATACAGAACCCATCAGCCCAGCGAGCGACTGGGAAGACAGTGAGACCGATAAAGACACTGATAAGGGGATGTTAGTTTGGGATGATGACGAAGATGAGCTGTCAAGATTCGTGTGCCAGCTGTACGATTTGATATTTATGAGTGGAGCTCGAGTTAATGTTGCCTTACAACAAGCTCTTGCATCTCACCCGGGCATTCGGTATAGGTGTCATTTCCCTGGTGTACCTTAACTTTGTAATACAAATACAAGACATACATTAAAAAAAAAAACAACATTACCCAACAGTAACTATAGATAAAAAGGATTGCCCGTGAGATTTGCAAAGAGACTATTTTTGTGGCCTGAGTATTATATAGAGAATAGAATAATGAGGAGAGATACATTGCAATTTTGAGGGTTTTACTGAAGATGATAATTGTAAACTTGTACTTACCTTGTTTATATACACCTTCTAAGGTGTTTTTTTAGTAAAGATAGTAATACACCATAGCATAATAAATTGTACTTGGTGTTTACATCATATGGTCACTTATTATTGACAACCACACACACACAAACTTGCCAACTATTCAGTTTCTATTTTTGTAGTTAATATCTTGGTTTTGATTGGAGTTTGACATTAATAGTCAATTTACTTTCCAAATTAGTCATTATTATAGAACATGAGAAAGGGTATGACAGAGAATTGATTGTCATGATTAAAAGCAGTTTCATGATTTATAATTTATAGTACAAACATCACTTTTGGTAAAACCTCACTGACCTAATTTTCTCATTTGACTTGAGTAATATCAATACTTACGGTGTTACTTTTATAAGAATAACAGATTAATAGGTCGCTAGTTGCCTTCTAGTTTATTGCCACTTTTAAGGTGTTTATGGTTCGGTTTGAATATAGTTGTTTTTTTAATTAATTCCTATGTTTTGGGGTGTCTCAAACTCAGAGTTTATTAAATTAAATTAGGTTATATTTTATTTTAATTTTTTTTTAATTTTTTTTTTATAAAAAGCTGTGAACACTCCAATGGGCCTTTGGAGATTAAGCCTTTAGAGGTCCTTATCATTGGAAGTCATTCATCCTAAGGGAGGACGGGGCACATGGGGCTTGTGGCTTTGGGCTTCACTAGCCAATGGGCTACACGGTTCCGACCCCTAATACTTCGATTTTTGGCTTGAAAAATTGGCTTGGTTAAGCCAATTCGGCTTACCTCTATCTCTCTCTTCCACACCCCCCTCTCTCTCTCTCTAAAAAAAATCTTTTGGCTACTTTGGCTAGGCATTTCTAGTGTTGGGGTTACTTTAGGATACTAAAAGGTAAAAATGACGTAACATTGTGTGATTGGTTAGGATGAGGCTACATGAGGCTTGTGCCCTTTCCCCCTAAGAAGCTCTTAGGTGATGTGCCCTTGTACAAGGATATGAGTTTGTCACTTTGTCTAGGTTCTTGTGATGAGGTAGGCCTAAAGTAACAAAGAAAGAAATGCTTTATTTAAATATTATGTGTAATTGGGTTTGTGGTGAGGTGAAAATCAAGAATGGTAAGGATATTTATAGGGTTGAAGATGAAATTGAAGATTTTAAGGACTTATAAGAATATTACGTGACAGATGACGTGACATCTAAGGACGTTTAAGGGCTCACGTAGCATTGAAGAAAGTCTAATAAAACTTGCATAGGCATTTAATATGAGTATGCGACATCATACAAACAACATAATTTGTGCCGAAAGGGAAAAATTATCTCAACGAGGATGGTTCTTGTACAAAATATTGTTATCCTAAAAAACGTGAGGAACAATCTTGGCTGTTCATACGCTACAATCAAAGGCATGAGTTTGTGAAGTGCTAGTATAAAATCTTATCAGTACATTATATAAAGATACAATTACCAAATTTCTCTGTGAGAGGTGATTACCGTTTCGCTTTGTACAAGCTTTTTATGCGTTTGCACTGCTCTGTCAAGCTGTAACCTCCACGTGCCTGGTCTGCCGGTTGTTGACCGGCGTAACCGGTTGCCGGGTTCAGCGACTTTATTTGGGATTTTTCAACCCACTCTCCTGCCTTCTGCTCCGACGAGAGGGTGAGTGGTTTTATACAGCGTTTTTGTGTGCGCTCCGATTAGTTCTTTGTCTGCTCCGATATTGTTTTCGTCGGGTGGTTTTGGTGTTTTGTTTGGGGGGTTTTAACAGGGAGAAAGAACATGGGAAAGAGAGGGTCGGCCGGTGACCTCTGTGCTCTGGCCGTCTTCTCCGGCCATGATTCCATGTCTGACGAATGTGACGGTGCTAACGCAGCGCAACCTATCAACATGCCATTGTATGCCTGAGCCATCCTGATTCGGCAAAAAAACTATATTTCAGTTTGTGCTTTGACTTAACGTATGCGTACCGTTTCCCTATGCACCGCGTGTTCCTTTGCATTATATTGCATGATAATATGTCAATGAGGTGGCCTTGGTTTTTTAATTTAGGCGACGATGACATAATTGTTTTCACACCTGGATTCGCGCATGGGCTGTGAAGTTGGTGTCAGTAGTAATGCACTGACAACGCCACTGGCTGTTGTGCTTTCCTGCCTCAACGTCTGCGCCTTTTTATAATGCCTGAGTCGAGATTTGTGTCAGCACATCGGCTGGGCTTGCCTACGTATCGCGATAAAGATGACGTACCTTTGTGTTGGATGGTCATGGTATTTTGTTACGTTGGTTGCTGTTGTGGTATAAGTGTCATTTTTTTTTTTTTGCAGTGATGTTGCCTACGCTTACTTGCTGTCACGTTTTGTTGTATTCCTCTAATTGGTATTCTCTTGCTGGTCATTTAGCGATATTGATACGTGACGGTTTTAATCCTATGCTTTGGCGTTTTTTTAACGTATTTGTTAAGTATGTATTTTCATTTGCTTAAATGTGTGTTCGCGGGGCAACCCCGTGGGGCAAAAAAACTAGTTAATACACGCTTACCGTATTTTTTTTTTTTTTTAGTTTTTTTTTTTTTTTTTTTTTTTTTAATTAGTAATGTGTGCTACTAAATAAACCTTACCAGCACTATGTCATAATTGGATTCATACCTCAAATTTTCAGGACTGTAACCGTAAAATGGATCGTTAATTTTGATATAGCTAGCCTTTATAAAATCAGTCTGCTATACCGTCTATACGAGAAAGTTGAAATACCAAAGAAAAGTTTGCTAATCAGTTGCTTAATTATAGGGGATTTCTAAAATCAAATAGGTTGGATGCCATGTGTCATTTAATGATTGGTTCCTACGATTTGTATGATAAAATTGTTTTTGTACAAGATCCTCCTTAATTCACCAGCTCATCATGCACTTTAATATAGAAATGGAATATATTTATGGCATCTCATCTCATCTCATCTCATGTACAAAGCATACCACCAAAAGCAACCTTTTTAATTTTCCCACACCACAATTAATGACCATCTTACCGAGAAACATGGCTGCTGCTGCTGCTGATCCTCTTCCATTTGAGATAGGTACACGCGGTACGGTGGGAAATCTTGTGATGAAGGAGATAGAGTATTTCACAAGACTTGAGTCCGGAGTTGGTGGTCATCATGCCAAGTCTTCAATCGAAAGTCCTCACAAGAAGCATCGCGGCGGTGCTAACTTTTGGCCTGGTTTCGGGTTCCTGAGCATAACATGGCGAAGAGGGAAGAGGAAGGGTGGCAACAGTGGTAGGTTTTTGGCTAGAATGTGCACCATGGTAGATGTTGCCGACGACAACCGCCACCTGCATAGGCTGACCAAGATTCCTAGCTTTAGTTACCGAAACCTTAAAGATGACATCAACCAATCCGAGATTAATTAATCAATCAATGTGATTGTGACATGCCTCACATTTATTTTTGGTTTTTAAAGTCTATGTTAATTTGCAAATATTCATTCACCTAGCTTGTAAATAATATGATGAATATATGCCCGGCCTCTTTATCTTTTATATGCTCTGCCTCTGTCTTTGCATCAAAGGAAACAAAAAGGTAAATTCTTCCTTAATTTAGCTAAATTATGCATCAAACGTTGTCCATTCATTTCCTTCATTCTTGGTTCAATCCTCTATGACTATTCCTCAACGTTACTTGGTTCGGGGTCATCTTGATCCGTGGCTAGGTACTAAAGAGCCCCAACAACATCGCTCACATATGGCCTCATGACCTCTTCTTCTTCTAGACACATAGATGCTATCGTAACGGCTTGATGTACACACTTTATTGGGTAATTACCATTTAGCAACGGATCTGCCTCCCTCGGAATTTTACTATGTTCTTTAAACAAAGGTCTTGCCTACAATCCAGTATACCAAACAAATCATATTTTGGGTTCCTTTTAACTAGAAAACCGAAAAATACATAACAGGGGTCCATATTCAGGGGGCTCCATATTAATGTCACGTTTTTCATACTTTCATCTTTTTAGTATATTAAAAACTTAGCCATACAATAAGGTTTTAAGTAGGTCTTGTGTTGTCTATCACTCTTCTTCCAGAGATTAACTCTACGAATACAACCCCGAAGCTATAAACATCTATTTTTGTTGTTTATTCACCATCCCCAAAGATTGACTCGTTTCTAGAATTCAAAAAAAAAAAAAAAAAAAAAAAAAAAAAAAAAACCCATCATTAACACAGGGCGAACTAGCAAATCACTTTGAAAGCAGATCCGCTTTCAAAACGATCATATGTATATACAATTAAGATTGGCTTAATTAGTGGTGTTAATACACCTCCGCAAGATGAAGGATCCAATGGAGACACCAATCCTGGATCAAAATGACATGAAAGGTGCACGCGAAAGCGGTTTGGTGAGGACATCCGCAGGTTGGTCTTTAGAGCTGACATAAAGAACTTTGGGTTGCCTAGAGTTCAGTATACCATTTGAGATGTAGACAAAGAGAGAGGTATCAGAAAGGCATTTTTGAAACCGAATCCAATGAAGAAGGCGGTTAGTTCAGTATACCAAGCACGCGACGCTTGTTTAAAGTTGTATAGAGATTTTTTGAGCTTGCAAATGTGACGTGGGAATTCCGAATTGATGAATCCGGGAAATTGTATCATAAAGACATCTTCATGTAGGGTACCATGAAGGAACGCATTGTTTACGTCAAGTTGGCGTAAAGACCACCCTTTAGAGATTAATGGAGAGGACGGTGCGAATGGTGACCGGTTTAGTGACAGGGCTGAAGGCAGGGGTGCTTAACGGGTCGGGTTTGCGGGTTGGTGGGTCCAACCCGACCCGAACCCGAAAATTGTGACATACATATGAACCCGAACCCGACCTAAATACTCTCGGGTTGATCCGAACCCGACCCGTTCAACCTGATTTTTTTTATTTTTCGCAAACTAGTGTATTAAAATTAAAAATTTACTATGAAAAACACTAACATATATAAAACATTTATGTTTTATTTATAAAATCTCAAACCAATTTTTATTTTAAGTTATAAGTGTAGCATAAAATACGTAACAAATTTAATTTATAACATAAAGCATACTATAAAAAACAATATATGGTATAAATAGGTTAAACGGGTCAACCCGCCCGGGTTGACCCGAACCCGAGCTGAACCCATTTAGACTAAACCCAAACCAGCTAATTTCGTGTTAGGTTCGTGTCGTGTTTTTGGGTCGTGTCAGAAATTCTCACCCCTAGCTGAAGGTGTCATGGTAGTCTTTACCATGTTGTTGGTGAAACCCTTTTACAACTAGGCGTGCTTTGTATTTATCAAAATTACCATCGGGTTTACGTTTAATTTGGAACACCCATTTGCATCCAATGGGGTTTTGGGTGGTGTGAGGTACAGGCTCCCATGTGTTGTTTTGAATGAGAGCGTTATAATCAAGATTCATGGCGTGACGCCAATCCGGATCTTTCATGGCTTGAGTCTGGGTGGATGGTTCAAGAGACACGGGTAATGGATGAAGAGTGGTAGAGTTCACAAAGTTGGAGTTGTAATATTTTGAATTGGGTTTTTGGGTTGATGGCGTGTTAGTTGAAGGAGTTGGAATCGGGTCAGGACGGTTGGTTTGGGCTCCCTTCATATAATTCTTTCCTGGGCTCAGTGTCTGAAACTTTCTCTCTGGCTACAACCCATATTTTCTTTTTGGACAAAACAACCCAGCAATAAACATTAAACAGGCACCTGCTTGGAAACTTCATCGAAGCAAAATTATAACATTGGACAAATAATGGAAAAAAGAGTTTGAACCTGACGTGAATCGAACACGCAACCTTCTGATCTGGAGTCAGACGCGCTACCATTGCGCCACAGATCCTGATGTTGTTTCAATAGATTAATATATATTCAAGGTCAGGGCGAAAGTGACAATTTAAGAAGAGGATTCTGTGTATCTGAAGGTTTTCATTCATCAAGATTATTATTTTTTTTTCATTCCTTTGAGTAATGATTTACAATAATTACTAGCAAAAATACCCGCGCCAACTGGGTTGCGGCAGCATTCGTTTGGTACGTTATCGGCACTCTATATGGCTTCTCACCAAGGAAAATTACAAACAAGTTTTGACTTGCAGATACCAAGTCTTTTATTACAAACAAGAAACTCCAAATGGATGGAAAAACTAGCTTCATAAAAGTATAACATCACTTTTGATCTCATTAAACAGACACAAAATCAAGGGACTTTTTTCCATCATGAGATTTTGCAAAGAAATTGTTCATGTACTCTTCAAACGTAACTTCTCTATATCGAGCCACCCCGTCACGACCCACCACCTCAGGCAACGGTCCAATTTTCACCACGGGCAATGGGGCATTGAATATTGGGACCGACACCCTTGACTGACTGCTCGTGGTCCGGACTCTGTGTTCTGCACTTTTGTACCTCCCATTGCTTAAAATCTGAAATAAAAACATGAAAAATTAAACAAACTGTAGGTAGTAATTAAATTAGATATACTTTAAGTCTCATTTAATTACCTGTAGTGTATCACCTATGTTAATGACCAAAGCACCATCAATGGGTGGGATTCCTATCCATTCTTCATCTTCCAGTGATGCATTTTGATCACCTTTTTTCACATACAACCCACCAATGCCATCTTGTAGGAGCACCGTTAGCATGCCCATATCTGAGTGACGGCCCACCCCAACCGTTACATTGGGGTCTGGACAAGTTGGGTAGAAGTTCATGTTGACCATCTTTAAACCAACAAGTTCATCGAGTCTTGGGTTGTTGGGTTTTACTCCAAGGTTCCCGATGAGTATTTGCAATAGTTTTTTCACCATCTCGGTTGATGTCTTTATGTACTCGAGCGCCTCTTCCCTAAGAAAAAGATCGACGAAGCATGATTACAATGAAATTATCAAAACAAAATTGAAAAACACAGCTAATTAACGTACTTGCATTCATTAGGCCAAAAGTTAAAAGCATCAGCATCATTTGTGTATATCATGCTAAGATAGTCTTTCCACTCCAAAGCCTTTTCTTTCTCAGGAACAAAGCTAGTACCATACTTGACCATAGGACTAGGGCTAACCCCCTTGAGATACACAGCCTTCTTTTCAGCCGGTTGAGCGAAAAACTTGTGGGCCGCAACTTTAAGGGACTCAAGCAGCTCGAGTGGCACACCATGGTTCACCACCTGGAAGAAGCCAAGAGTTTCAGCAGCATGGGTAATGGCCTTGGCCAGTTGTTCATGGTTGGGACCATGTAGCTGAGATAGATCAAAGGTCATGTTTTCAAGTGAGCCGGCTACGTGTTCCTTGTTGATTCGATGGTGTGGTGGTTGGATGTATTGGCCCGGTACCTTAGTTTGGCCTGAGTCAACAAGACCTTTGACGCCATTGCCTTGTTTCACGACAAAGTTGAAGAGTGATGTCTCATCATTGAAGCTTGAAGCCATTTGAGAACTATAAAAATGTAGTGATCTCCTTAGTCTTGATCTCTAGCATATATATATATATAGTTTGAGTAATTTAGATTTCTGATATTATTACAAATCATGTTGCAATATAAAATATTTATATAATTGAGGCATGCATGGTCCTGGCCTCATAATCAAGTTGACATACACATAACATTTTTTTGAACCAAAATCATCATATTAAATTAATGTAGATCAGCATGTTTACCATCAATTTTTGAGCTCCCACCAACTAATATCCCTAGAACTAGTGAAGTTATAAGAATGTTTCTTTATTAGTTACGTTTTTTTTAATAATTCTTTATAAGTCAAATGTTTCTTAATTAATTATTAAAATCAAATTACATCAAACAATAAAACTAAAATCAAGGGAAAAAGGAACAAAATTAACATCAAAATACAAATTAGTTTAACAGAAAACAAAGAGTTGATCCCTAGCCTAGAACATTCAATTCACAACACTACTACAAAATGCAAATAATAAAACAGATGAAAAGCGATAGATAGATCTCATCACACGCATATAAATTATTAAAATGCAATTTTTTTTCAAGAAGAAGTTACTCGATTAATTCACTGGATAAGAACGGGCACCTTCGGCAATTTGTTTGGTTTTGCCGGAAATGTATATATATATATATATGCACACGTTGATTAATCTTGCAAATTGTATTACATACATAAATATATATAGTACCTAATTACTGATTTATTATTTTATTTCGAATTTAAATTTTACCAACTTAATTTATTCCTCACCGTTTATTCAAGGAATTCGAGAACATAAGCTATTGTTAATAGGTCAAAAATGCATTATTAATAAACAGTTATTGTTGCTAAAAAAATCCACAAAACGTTGTTCTTCATATTTCTTCAAAGTCCAAATTAGAAGCTTATTTTTCTCCACGTCAGAATTTTGCCCAGAAACCCAAGAAGCTATGTTCTTCAAAGTTTAGCCATTTCATAACAATTGATAACGGGGTTGATTTCTTTTTTGGTTACACTATTTATTTATTTAATGGATTAATATTTATTTATTTATTTAATGGATTAATAAGGGTAAAATTTATTAAATGGGTAAATCCAGAAGGTATAATAACAAAACTAGCCACCAAAATCGTTTACTTACTTTTCTAAAGTAGGTTATCATTGAAATTTCTACCTTTGAATTGATAAAAGACTTTTATGAGGGACCCATTAATTATGAGACTTTTAGAAGCATCAAATTAAACTTAGTTTGAACGCCGCCCTTGTTATTAAATTTCTACTTGCGACTGCGTGTTTTGACATTATGTATATCAACAATAAGCATTGTGTAATTTTATCAAACACTTAGAAGGAGTTGTATAATTAAAGAAGGTAGCGTGCTTTTAGACCGGAAACAAAATGGGTAAAAATAAAGTAACTATAAGACCGAGTGTAGTGGTGTTGGTTTTGGGCGTGGAAGGGGGCATTTAACGCCACGTAAACCCCCCCCCCCCTCCCCCCCCCCCCCCCCAACCCCCGGCGTGGATTACCTTGAATCAATTTTGGCATGGAAAATTCCATGGCGTGGTTTGCACAATTATTGAGGAGGCCAATCAAATTCTTTCATTTGGAATGGAGGGCGTGGATCAATTGTTCCACTATGTTTGGTCTAGGCATTGGGATTTTCTTGAGAATCCGAGATAAACAAACTTCTCTTGGTCGCAAAGGCGAAAGAAAACCACCCCAACCCACCCATTTTTTCTTTTGTTAGAACAAGGAAACTATTCGGAAAATGTTAGAATTTGTATCTCATGGTCAACTAAAAAACCAAAGGATGGTGCGAAGTCATGGTGGCGGCTGTGGTAATTAATTAATTTGATTGGACGATCTAAATCAACAGCGTTTTGTTCACCTGCTTATTTTAAACGGAGTCACCGATCTTATAAAGTGGAAACTTCAGAAAGCAAGGTTTCAACTTTGGACAAAAAACATAGATTGAACCTGACGTGAATCGAACACGCAACCTTCTGATCTGGAGTCAGACGCGCTACCATTGCGCCACAGATCCTGATGAGATGTATTTCTATCCATATATATAGTAAGTAAATCTAACAAACATTTCAGGTCAGGCAGAGCAACAGTTCCAAACGAGGCACCATCCATCACCGTACCGCATTGAACCATTGAAGCACTATGGATTCGCTGATTCACTAATCGTTATTTTTCTTTTCATGTATACGTCACTTTCTAGATAAAAAAAAAATAGAAAGAAAGTAGATATTAAAGCAAAGCTAATTTCTCAAAGTTACACTATTTTTAAAGGGGTAACTTTGTAGAAATGTAACCAAGTTTGCTAACTGTTCCAATTAAGTCACTCAAATTTTTTTGTCTCTCTAAAGTCACTCAAGTTTCATTTAGTGTTCCAATACTATGTAATTATCAGGTTTCCAGGTTAAAGTGATGATGTGTCAGGTTTTAATATTTTTTAATAAATTTTTTAAACATGTAAAATTTTTAAAAAAAAATATTTTTTAAATCTTCATTTTATAAAATTCACCTAATAAAAATAATATCCACGTAAGCATAAAAATGAAAGAAAAAATAAAAATAAAAAAAGAAGGTGACCTGTCCTGGTAATTACATAGTATTAGAACAACAAATGAAACTTGAATGACTTTAGAGAGACAAAAAAAGTTTGAGTGACTTAATTAGAACACCAAACAAACTTGGTTACATTTGTGTGACATTTCTCCTTTTTAAAGTTTAAAAGCTAAATTTTCAATTTTCTTCAACAATATTTTACACATAAATATCATCTGTAATTCAGTTTCATAATTACAATAAAGATTTGAATCCACATTATTTAGCTAAAGAAAAACACCATAACACTAGACTATTAGGCTACACGGTGTGGTGGCATGAAAGATGGTTATGAAGCTCCTCCACTCCACCAACACCACCCCCTCTATGGCGTGGAAGGGGCGTGAAGATCTCCATAGGCATGGGGCAAAAGTGAGGGTGTGGTGGTTTTATAAGTGATGATGTTGGTTTTGATAGGCGGTGGTTTCGAAAGTGATGGTGTTAGGTTCGATGGGTGGTGGTGGTGGTTTGGGAGGAAGGGGTAGAAAAAGAAGAGAGACGGTGATGTTGGTGGGTGGAGGTGGTTTTATTAAATAAAATTGGTCTAAGTAAATTGTTTTGTGTATTGGAGGGGTAAAATTGACATTTCACATTCACTTAATAGAGAATTCAACGACCGTTAGGGGTAGGGACCAACCGAGTGCAAAATTCATACCTTAGGGACCATTCGTGTTATTTGGAGGCATTTATGCAATTTGTGCCTACCACAAAGACCATCCTAGTAATTAACTCTACTATATTTATTTTGTTGGTTGTATGTTAAAAAAAAAACCTTATTTGTATTTATATCATACATGTCTGGGTCCGCTACCAATTACGACGACTCTACTCAAATGAAAGCAATTAGTCTCACCCTTGATGTATATATGGTTATTAAAGGTACCAAAATGTTGATGCTACGAGTCCATTATGCAGATTTTTTTAATAAAATGATGGCACAGTACAACATTTTTAGGCATCTGGTATGTGTCAGGGATGAAAAATGTTGTATTGTGTCACCATTTTATTAAAAAAACCCATTATGCATGTCAAGGTCTCGCAACAACTTTGTGGCATGAATCAAAACACTACTGGTTTCTAAAGTCAACAAGTCCCTTAGTTACATTTGTGCCTCATATTTCTTAATCTTCAGTCTATATTTAATTGAATCACAATTTATTGTAATTTCCATGTTTACAACCTTCAAAGCCATCAATACTTTGTGACCAATTTCCTAAGATAATTTGGTATCATCAAGTAAGCAAGTCCTTATGAGTTACAGGTTTAAGTTATTCATCACAAGCATGCACCCTAATCAGGAATTAGAAATCAATCATCTTTTGGCATGCGTGAATTTATGGAAAATAGAATGGTAAAACAAGCATTATATCAAAACAGAAAGAAATTAACAGTTGAACATCAAAACATTTGAACCATCTCAACCAGTCTCTGATTTGGGTAATTGCTCTTCAATTTCATTCCAAGTTTGAAGATTTTTAGGAAACCTTTCTTTTATCTGCCCAACAAGCTCCCTTGCCTCTTCCACCTTCGAGCCGTTGGCAAGCCCTGCAACAAGCAACTTCATAGTCCAAAAATTCGGCACCCAACCTTTCTCCATACTCTGCTTACAAACCTTTAACGCTGCTTCGAAATCTCCAGCTTTGCACATATAACTAATCAGTGTAAAATAGCAATCACTGTTAGGTTTAAAGCCACTATTTATCATTCTGTTAAACAACTTCTTAGCCTCATCCAACTTCCCCTCCTTACAATATCCATGAATCAAATGACAATAAGTAACTGAATTCGGCTTCATCCCACTTAACAAAACCCCATCAAGCAACTCATTCGCTTCTTCAGTCTTCTTAAGCTTACACAGGCTTTGAATCATAATGTTATACGTTGCGATCCCAACAGGAACTTCATGCTTCTTCATCATCTCCAACACCTTCCCTACTTCCTCAAACTTCTCTTCCTTATAAAACCCGGCAATCAAAGTACCAAATGTAGTAGCATTCGGCTTACAATTCTTTCTACCCATCTCATCAATCACCGAATAACTCGAGCTAGACAAACCCGACTCACAAAACGACTTGATCACAGTATTATAAGTGTCAAGAGTAACCTTCACCCCGTATTTACCCGGAAACTCGAGATAAACACGGCTCACCTCGTCATATCTCTTAGACAGCATACAAGAAAACAACAAGGCGTTCAAAGATTTGGTGTTTTGAGGAATACCCAGTTGAGGCATTTGATCAAACAGTTGGAAGGCATTGTCCAAGAGGCCAGCTTGACCGTAATAAATAATGGCGTGAGAAACGAAGTTGTCGTTTTTTAAATCGGGTCGAGTTTGAAGCAGCTCTTGAATGAAGTGATGGATAGCGTGGAAGTGTTTTAAAGCGGTGAGCTTGGAAATGGCGATGGAAAAGGCTAAGCGGTCGAGATGGGAATCGGGGGTGAGGGAAGCGGCTCGACAGATGTCGATGATACGTTGAGGGTTCTTTTCGGTTTTAAGGAGAGAAAGAGCGGTGCGTGATTTGTGTTTGGAGGAGAGAGGGGTGGTGGACTCGGGGTTTAGGATTGAGGATAAATGTCGAGCTTCGACCTTATTATGAGAGCTAGCGTTGAGCCGTCGAAGGTTCATGATGGAACCCATTGATATCCTCCAAACTGGATTTTTAGAAAATGAGAGGGGTTTAACTTCCAAGCTGTAATTAGGGTTTTGCAATGAGAAACAATTTTCAGTGGGAATAGAAAAGTTTGGGTGTGAGATTTTTTTTTTTAATTTTAAAAGAAGTAAAATAAAAATTTCATCTTTTAAAAATTTTAAATTGGAAGGATATTTTTTTAATCACTAAATATAATTACCAGGAGAGAGAGACTTTCTTTAAAGCGGAAGTGGCATAAGTTCATTACACCCGCCTAATCAGCAGACTTTAACCCTTTCCACACGCTCAAACTATATTGTCTGAACCGGGTCCACGCTGGGACGGTGGGGGCTTCAGTGTCCGCTGGAAACCGTACTGCCTCCACACGAGTTTTACATCGTTGGAGTAACAGTCGGATGAAAACCGGGTCAGCTCAGGATCGGACTTGCATCACTTGGACCACAAGCCTCACCATCATTGCCTTGTGTCCCTCAAATGCAGCCTGTGGGAATCGAACTCAGGTCTTCCAAAAGGAAGACCGGTTCCTTCACCGACTGAACTACACTTGAAGGACTTAAATTGGAAGGATATGAAAGAAAAGAAAAGAAAGAAAGATAAAAAGAGGAAAAGAAAAGAAATAAAACCTGTTTTTTTTTTCTTTTTTCTTAAGTGAACTCAGAAACATAGTGTTACAGAGCTGAAGACAAACAAAGAAAAAATATTTTTTATAACTTATACTAGTATTAAGCTCAGTAAAGTACCAACCAATGTCATCAACATTAGTGATAGAAAACACCAAAAAATCTTGTAAAATTGGAAAAAAAAATTAAAACCAAATGAAAAGTAACGTAAGAAAGTTGAAGCACACACGTGAAATGTAAAAAATAAAAAAAAACAATAATTAAGACGATCTAGGACCTTCGTATTGCAATAGGATCGTTAAACATGATAAATGGGTGTAAAAACGTTGAAACATATTGCGGCTTGTTAACTAGCAAAATTTAAAACGAAAAGTAACTCAAAAAAAATATAAAGTATAAAAATTACAGTGGACCAAAGTTGGATGTGAAAAAGTTTTTGGGTTAAATTGTATAAGACGTAAAAAAAAAAAAAAAAAAAAAAAAAAAAAAAAAAAAAAAAGTGGGTACATCCCATAAAGTAAAGAGTGCAAATCCATGATACACAACAAAGTTGTAAATTAGTGTTATTTAACTTTTTACTTATAGGTGTGTATAAATAGTCAAACTTAAATTATATGTATACATCACAAATAGGGCTGACAATTTGTTTACGTGGACCTATTAATACAACACACAGTTAACAAGTTTTATGTTTTAACTTAACATGTTTCGTGTCTTAAATAGGTTGACACGAATAAATCTGTGTCTACACAAGTTAATCACATGTTAATAGGATAATAACCTGTTTATATTTTTAACTTTAAAATTAACATATGGCATGATGTTAAGGATTATATATAGTTAATCACATGTGAAACTTAGGGACGGACTTTTCCCTAGTGGGATTGGTAGGCCGGAAAAAGGGGTGAAACTCCTTGGAGGGGCTGTTAGTCGGGACTCTTACTTTATACGGGAATTAGCAGGGCGGAGAGCCTCGCGCGCGGTTGATCTTATGAAACTTTTGCCCTGCCTTAGGGATCCCCAGAGTGAACTCCTCTTGCTCAGATCTTGTATGGGGGTCGCTAAGTTGCTTTTTGGCTTGCGAACCTGCCAACCCGACATGATGGATGAAGCGGTATCATGTTTTGACAAGGGTCTGCGGGGAGCCATCGAAGACATAGTGGTATGTGGGGGTCCGTTCTTTGGTGACCTACAGTGGAGACTGGCATCTTTTCCGATGCGTTTGGGAGGATTAGGGCTCCTCTCAGCTAAGGATGTTGGGGTGTATGCTTTTGTAGCATCGCGAGCTCAATCTTGGAACCTCCAAGACCACATCTTAAGGAATAGCGGGGTTGTCGACATGGACTTGGACTACGCACAGGCCCTCGAAAGAATAAATGACTATCTCCCAGGTTTTGATATGGACGGTTTTTCTAACAAGGACACCGCCCCCCCAAAGCCTCAGAAAACTTTGGCGAATGCCCTTTTTGGCAAAATCGCACAGAGCCTGGGTGAATCTTTTGATCTGTCCCCTCGCCAAAAGGCAGTTATTGAATGCTTGCAAAGCCCACATGCCCAAGATTTCCTGAATGTTATCCCAATTGAAGGTTTGGGCCAAAAAATGTCTAGGGTTGAATACAGGGCAATTCTTAAATATCGTTTGATGATCCCCATGTACCATGAAGATGAGGTCTGTCCGATTTGCCGTAAGGCATGCTTGGATAAATACGGGGAACATGCGGTTCACTGTAAGGAGTTGCCCGGCTTCAAATACAGGCATGACTGGGTCCGAGACGTTCTTTGGGACATTTTAAGAAGGGCTGGGATCTCAGCCAAGAAAGAGGCTCCTGTGAATTTCCTCTCAGACCCCACAGAAGGAAGATCCACCCTACGTCCAGCAGACCTGCTTGTCTTCGGGTGGGCCGGGGGGAAACACGCTTGTGTTGACCTAACAGGCGTATCTCCCCTGGTTGGTTTGAGGGATACTGGTTTTGTAGCAGGGCAAGCGGTGCGGAAAGCGGAGGCGAAGAAAGTTGAGAAGCACGCTAAAGCTTGTGAGGAGAACCAACACGTTTTCGTACCCCTGGCATTTGATACCTTTGGCGCCTTGGCACCGGAAGCCATTCGTTTCCTGACCAGAGTCCAACGGGTTATTAATAGCAGTGTCTCGACTCCGGGGGGGCAGGGGTTCGTTTTTAGTAGGCTAGGGTTTGCCGTCCAAAAAGGGGTGGCGGCGCAGCTTGTTGCCCGCCTGCCCGCTATCTTGATGTAATTTTTCGCAAATCTTTCTTTATTGAATCAAAAAACTATGGTTTTATTAATACTTTGTAAAAAAAAAATTTTGCTCAAAATTTCATTAAATAGTTCATTATTTGTGATAATGTGTCTTTTATGAGTATGAAATTAGTAGAACATCGACTCCATTCACAACACCAAGCCCTCACAAGTCACAAACCATTACCTCAGTTATCACACTAGATATCATTCAAAATATTAATTTGTCTCGTAACGCTACAAAACAAAAGTTTTCTCAAGTTACTAAAAAAAACTAAAAATGTGATATGCCGAAAAGAATATCGACGTATGTTTAACAAATAACGATACCAGTTTTAATAATACTAATACCGGTACCAATGTTATTCGGTCAATATCTGTTTTTGATTTGTTACAATACCACACTCAGTATAATTTACGATAGATCAAGTTTAATAGAGTTAAATTCGATTTTAGTGTTGAATGTTTTAAAGAAGGATGAGAACATAATACTCTTTGCTTCTATAATCTTGTTTAGACTACTTTACTACTTTTACTATAATCAATCAATCAATCAAATCAAAATCAAGTTGGTGTTGGATTTTCCTTTCTTCATCCACTTTTTGCCTTCCTTTCCTTTCCAACATGTACTCTTTTTCCCCCAGTTTCCTCTTTTAATAAGACTAACTAATAAAACAAACAAACAAACAAACACCCTTTTCAGTTTCAGTTGCAGTTGCAGTTGCAGTTTCAGTTGCAGTTGCAGTTGCAGTTGCAGTTGCCAATCTTATCTTGAGGAGTGGGTTGAATTGGATGGCCAGAATTCGACTGGGCATCCCCTCGGCGATGAAGATGATTGATTTCTTGCTGTCAGATTGGTGGGATGAGATTAACGAATCAAGAAAGTGGCAAGACGCCATCTTTTTCACTCTTTCTGCTTCTTTTGCCCTCGTTTCCGCCATTGCTCTTGTAACCCACTTCACTTATTATTATTATTCATTTTCTTACTATGTATATGCATATTCAATTCAACTTACTTGTTCTTTATTCTTCATTTCCCTCTTCTAACTTCTAACCCTGGTAGATTAGGTTTACTAAAGACTTTATTGTAATGAATTCAGGCTTAGATATTGGAGGGTGTTTGGGATTAGTTAGTATAACTGCGCTTAGGTCTTTTACAATAAGTATCACAATTAATGTAGTGCAGGATATAGTTTTTTGGATTTGCTTCTTATTTAAACATAATAATATAAGGAATCACAATTAGATACGGAGGTTGAATCAGCAATTCCCAAATTGCATATCCGACTCGTATTGGTGAATTATAAGTTATCCTATAGTTTTACAGGCTAATTGCTGGAAAGTTTTATTTTAGACTTTGGAGTCACAGTAGTGCTCAGCGATCTTCAGTTCCATTCTCGAATACTGAATTTTATGCTACCAAAACTTTTTATCTTATGTTATGGTTTTCCTATATGTAAAATGTTTTCTGCAAGCTATAAGTAATTTTTCATGTTTCTATAAAACCATTGTTTGTTTCTAATATGTCGTATGGCTCTACAATACATAATTGCAGATTCAGTTAATTAGGATTCAGCTAAGAGTGCCTGAGTATGGTTGGACAACACAAAAAGTTTTCCACCTCATGAATTTCATCGTAAATGGAGGTAGTAAAACATTAAATCATCTATTGCACTATTTTCTGTAAAATGATTCATAGTGACAAATATATCTCTCGGCTTTTCTGCAGTGCGTGCCATTGTCTTTGGGTTCCATTTACAAGTGTTTAATTTGCATCCAAAGGCGAGTATGCTGTTTTTTTACTACTCTTTCAAAGAATTTCTTGAAAATATTTCACTTCTATATGTTTTTTCAGTTAAAAATTTCAAAATTTTGTATTAGGTTTGCATCTGGATGCTATTGGAGGTGCCCAGTCTACTGTTTTTCTCAACATATACTCTTCTTGTCCTATTTTGGGCTGAGATATATCACCAGGCTAAGAATTTACCGACGGGTAAACTCAGGATTATATATGTATTAGTTAATGCTGGGGTTTATTTTATACAAGTAAGCTGCTTATATGCCTGTGTTTTAATTTTGTTTACAGCTGAACCTTTTACATAATTTAAAAGCTGTTTGTAATCCTTTACGGTCAATAAGTTAACTGTTACTTGAGTGCTGATTTGACCTTTATATGTATTTAACACAAGTTGTTTGCATTAGGGTTGTCTTTGGCTATATCTATGGTTGGACGATAGCAGCTTGGTGCAATTTCTCGGAAAGATATTTGTTGCAGGTTAGGAGTATATAACTTTTTTTTCCAACACATTATTAAATAGAAGTCAAACTAAAGGCTCTTCCTTTGCCTCCATATTTTAGAATAGCAATGCTGCATAGATTTAACTAAATTTTTTTTATCATTAATCAAATGTCCAAAATGCCTTGTTTGTTTTACTGAGATATTCTTATTTTATGTTTATCGTCTAGTTATGTCACTTTTGGCTGCAATAGGCTTCCTGCTTTATGGAGGAAGGTGAGACTTGTAAAATATTTTGGTGATTTTATCAAGTATTGTCAATAATTTCTGCTATTAATTTTTTTTAGGTTATTTCATGTTTGTAAATTTTTATATTGAATGCTTTCAGGTTGTTTATCATGCTGAGACGATTTCCTATTGAATCTAAAGGCAGACAGAAGAAACTTCACGAGGTTGGTGTTTATTTGTTGTTTCCACGGTTTCATTATCGAACGATGTTTGGCATAAACTTATGTTATTTCTTTGATTATTTATGGTATAAAAATAAGCAGAGGAAAAATGATAATTGAGATGAATGTAAAATTACCTAACTGTCCTTAGCATTAATCAACAGTTACTTATCTGACTCTGATCTGATTTATTTGTTGCAGGTTGGATCTGTGACAGGAATATGCTTTGCCTGTTTTCTTGTAAGATGCTTTGTGGTAAGATACCTTTCTCCTTCAATTGTAACTTGGTATGGCAAAAAAAAAATTAATAAATTAATTGGTGTGACACCCAAGTGTTTGCATATTAGTTATAAGTTGTTATTTGGTTTTTATTGTGGAATGAAATTAATTGACTAAACCAACAAAAAAAATGTATTCTAACTTTATATTTTCAAATGCAGGATGTCTTATCTGCTTTTGATTCACACGTTTCATTGGACGTACTTGATCATCCGATTCTGAACTTCATTTTCTACATGGTACTTATATACGCACCCCGTCTTTAATGTGTGGTTCTCTTAGAGGTGGGAAAATGAGTTAAGACAACTGGCCACAAATGGTCCGGGTCAAAACACACAGTTTTGTGACTGTGCCACCACAAATATCTCTATAATTCGTTGGCTTGGTTAAGGAAGCTGATAACCAAACCGCCTAAACTTTCAAATCATTATTCTTACCTGTGGTTCGCTTTAATATGACAGTTTTGAGGGTTTTTTTATTAAATCGACATTTTAATATTTCCTTTTTTGCCCCTGAACAGCTAGTTGAGATCCTGCCCTCAGCTCTCGTGCTCTACATTCTTCGGAAGCTGCCTCCCAAGAGAGTGTCAGCACAGTACCACCCTATTCGTTAGCAGCAGCTGCATCTATGCAGTCTGCTGGCAACCATTGACTTTGACTTTTGAGTTTTAACAGTCAATTCGGTGTTTGATACTATTGGATTCAAGCAGACTCTGATGTATGCAGCTTTGTGTTGCTATTATGATGTAGAATAACAGTAGCAATTTGTCATTGCAAGTTGCGACTTGATTGGGGAAATCTTTTTGATCAATTTCTTCAAGAACCTAAATCACCATTTGGTCACCGTTGTAATGTATGTTTTGAAACCTTCTGTTTGGCTATTAATGTTTAAGTGGCTTAAATATCTGGAATCCAATAAAGAGCATCTTTGCAGTCTAAGATCAAACAACTGATTCAATCACCTTTCTTAGAACACAAATTACCCTAGCAACTTTAAACTAAAGTTGGGACATTTATGAGCAACAAGTTGAATAAAAAAACCATACCCAAATATTTGTGATAATATATATAATTTTTTTACAAAGCATCATCGAATTATATGCATATTAAGTATAAAACTACTATTCCACCTCTATAAAAAACTTGTATCATATAAATCATCTTTGTCTGATTTCATCAACCGCTGGGGCCGCAAATCTTACTTCTGCTGGGCGGGCTACTACAACAGGTTCGTCATCAAACAGGGCTTTAATAAATGATGGTGTTTTTAGGGGCCGACGTCCAGTCATTTTCGGATAAACGTCTTCTAGGAAATAGTAGGCATGACCAGCTATCATTCCCTGTAATTTCAGCAAATAAATTATTTACTTATATTTATTTAACATATAAAGTAATAATTGTTGATGTAGCGAAAGGCCAGCAAACAGCATGACCAGTTTACAAGAAATATAAGGGACTTACAAGTAGATCCACCCAAACACTAGCACCAACAAGAACAGAGAATCCCAATAAAACCTGCAGGTGAATAACAAGATTAGTGATATCTAAACTCCTTTGCTTCTAGGCGCAAACATCTTATAGATGCAATGTATAAGGTTTCATATTTTTTGTTTTGTTTTGTTTTGGTTTTTCTTCCTTTTGAGGGTCCTGTTTGTATTTCTCTTCAAATTAAGTAAATGGAACCCACCATACGAGGTAGTTGAATGGCCAAAACGTATTACAGGATTAAACATCTATGTATAAAACATCAAAAGCATACATTAGCATAAGTTGATGAATTTTAAGAAATTATAGATATATCAGGAACTCACCCATGGTAAGTAACCTGCTGTAAAAGTAAAGATTCCCAAGAAGCTCATATGAATTAATGGATTTTGCTTGCACCATACATAAACCTGTGAAGCAAAAAAAACAGAGATATTGCACTTAAGAAGCTCTATAATATTTTAATACATAAATTAAGAACATGCAAAAAGTATCAACAACTTACCATCATAAAAGTTAGTGAATTGCTAAGAAAGAAAATCGTAGCAAAAGATTCAGACAAATAAGGTATCATCCCTCCGATAACTACGGTAGTGGTCAAAACAGATGCACCAAACAAGAGCATGTAAAAGAAATCCGCAGTCCTTCCCCTAAAGGAATTTTCTTCTAGAAGCTTGCAGTATCGAGACAGAAAGAACATGTGAAACAGAAAGTCCAAATCTGTAAATAAGTAAGTTACCATGTTAGGGCAAGAGGATGAATACGCATTTCCTTATGAAATCTTTGTTCCTAGAAACAATCAGAAACTTTTTGAAAAAAGAAAAAAATCCTTAATCACAAGGGGTCTTCCCACATGCCATGAATCAAAATCAGTCAATCAGATAATCAATGCTTATTGTAAGCCATAGATAGGTAATATTACATTTATCTCCATAATCGATAAAACTGGTTCTCCCAAACAATAGGATTTATGGCTACACAAACTGTTGGGAACGGTTCTAGATCTGGTCCAAGACGAACTATTGTTGATTAATCGCCAGAGATGGCTTAGAACCAATCGTTTCCCAATCTGATTATTTAGATTATACTATTATAGACAGAATGTAAAATCATCATAACCATAATCAGATTTGGCAAAACAGTCTGCAATAATCAGTTTAAACTCACATCCATATATAACGTCACATTTATAAGAATAGAGCATACACGAAAATACATAGGTACCATCTCGATTTTGGGGTGTTTTCTAAACATACTAAAAATTATGATCCTTATTTCCATGACAAGAAAAGCTAAAACTGAATTGGAAAACATGTGCAAGAATGCTTACCCATATTCCGAAAATAAAAGAAATTGGTGATTAGCCGCCAGATTTGATAATGCGTAATGACAAGCTTAGGATTCAAGTACAAGATATGTGGGGAAATGATCTGCGAAAAGTTATAAAACTTCAAGTTAAATATTTATACTATTGCATTCGTATTTACCTAAAGGCAATAATGTGACACATTCATTACATTACATTTGTAACAGTTATAAATTAATTCAGATAATATGAGCATAAAGATCTTAAATTCAATAGCTTTGCTACTGTTTTATTGTTTACAATACTTTACATCCATTCAGGGGTGGTCTCATCTTTGTCACATGACCTTATTCTAAGAAACTTTGACTCCCAGAAATCACTGGAGAAAATTAAGGAAAAAACAAACATCCATAATTCTTGAAAAATGCCCTTTTAATTTTTCAACCACTTGATTTCAATAACACAATCAACAATATGACAATAACAACTAAAAACATATTAATTAATCAAACATCGTTATCTGTTACGAATCAAAATCAAATCCATAAATCATGAGCATGCAACCGTATCCATAAGCAATAGATGGACGTAAAATAATAATAACCTCGAGGGAGCAACCAATGGTGGTGACGATGGCTGCAGTGAGATAGGAGCGAGTGATGACAGGCATCTGTTTGTACCAATCCTCGATAGCTTGCGCCATTAATATTAATCTTATCTTCAAATCAAAACCCTCCACCACAATATCACCCACAGACAAAGGTTGTTATGTTAGTATTCAACCAAAGTGTGTGTTTGTGTACTATATATAATACTAGCTGATTACCCCGGGAAGGTCCCGGGGTTGAAAAATTTAATATGATTTAATAAAAAATGATAAAAGAAGAAAACTCAAATCACGAAAAAAGTAAATAACTTAAACATAATCAATCTTAGTTAAAAAAACATTTATTTAAAAAGTTAAAAAAAATCATCATCATCATCATCATCATCATCATCATCATCATCATACGCATTTAATCCTGCCTATAGCAATGCTAAGGTAGGATCCGAGGAGAGTAAGATGTAGACAGCCTTACCTCTATCCCTAAGAATAGAGAGGCTGCTTCTAGTGAGACCCCCGGCTCGATGTGGTTTGGTATCAAGCCTTGGACATAAGGCACAAAACACTTAGCAATCGGGACAAACCCGATCGGTGCATGTACCCCTTTGTCTTTTGGCTATCAACGCCACCACATGATGCATGATTAACCGTCCGTCGTTTTTAGCGTTATTTTCACGAAAAAAGTAAAATAACGTTAAAATTAGTGCAACTTTACTTTTGCCCTCCAATGGCCACACATATATACATTATATGCGCACACCGTAAGTGGGGCGTTACAATTTGAAATATGTATTAAAAGAATAACATTTAACATATAATCATCTTCACGTAATTTAAAATATGTTACAATTTGACTTTGACTTATATAGATGTAGAATTGATGATGGGGGTTGAAAAATATAACCATTCTAATAATACTAATACTAATAGTAATAATTATTACTCTTGTAATTAAAAAAATAAAAAAAAAATAACCTTGTTATAAGGTGGCATCATGTATTGCAGTGTTGCATGATTCTTTCTCCTAGCTTTTCTTGATGAAGTATACCTATCCATCTTTAGAAGAGTAAAATTCCAATGATAGCATGGCGATTGGGCTGAATTTCAACATCGTAGATAAGAACCTGGTTTAAAAGAAAAAACATGATTAATGAATAACCTGAACACTTTGTGTTTTTTTTTTCTGTATGAACATAACCCCACAAAAAATAGTCGTTTTTTTCTCCGTTTTTTTATATAGCACTATGGTACTCGTTGGAAAGATAATAAAACGCTCGTTAATTTGGTGTAATTTTTTTATTAAAAAAATCTCGAATATAAAAGATATTAACGTTTAAAAATTATGGGAGGAAAATAAGAGAGAAAATTTTAAAGTGTTTTTAAATTCTTTTTTCCTAAAATAACTCAATTTAATTTTAGTAATTGAGAATTGAGAGATAGAGAGATAAATTTAGGGTTTATGTTTATCTTTTTTTTTTTAATTAAAAAAGGAAATAATTCAAAAACACTAAAATCTTTCAATTATGATGCCACGTGGCAGTTTCATGGAGAGGTTGAAGGCACCATTGCCCGCCACGTCAGCAATGTTCAATTCTTTTATATATATTAATAGATAATAATATATTTATATACTAATCTTCGTTTAAGGAGAGTGACTAGCACGTACCAATCACCGGGGGTTGTGACATGTTCTAGCCAATCACATCATCTGATGAATGTGAGACAAAGATATTGGGTCGTTGACTACTGTTTTTGACAACACTCGTTTTTAATTTATATACAGGGGTGTAAATGACACGTAGCAGCTCGGGATCGGCTCGGGATCGACTCGGTAAAAAGCTCGAACGAGCGGAGCCTTAACGAGCCCGAGCCCGAGCCTGAAATATGGCTCGTTTAGTTATCGAGCCCAAGCTCGAGCCCTAAATACAAAGCTCGATTGGGCTCGCGAGCCTAATCGAGCCTTAACGAGCTAGAGCCCCAACCCGAGCCCGAGCCTAAGTTACAGCCGAGGCTAAGTTATAGCCTTAACGATTGGGCTCGCGAGCCTAAGTTATAGCCGAGTTTTTGCGAGCTCGAGCCGAGCTTTTGAGCTCGTTTGAGATTCTCAAATCACCTCGAGCCGAGCCGAGCCGAGCTCGAGCTTTGAATTTTGCTAGCGAGCCGAGCTCGAGCTCAAGATTGTAGGCTCGAACCGAGCCGAGCTCGATCTCGAGCTTCACAAAACCTTAACGAGCCCGAGCCGAGCCCAGTCAGGCTCGGGCTCGGCTCGGCTCGTTTACACCCCTATTTATATACAACAAATTTTCCCTAATTTAATAAGGCTGAGTCTTTGATAAGCATCAACGTTGGTGGGTCCGATCCGATTATGAAAACATTGTTTATTAGGGTAAGCTAGGCTTCACTCGGCTATCCCTTCCAGATATATCGCTAACCATGACAACACTATCGCCACCAACTCGGGTAGACTTAGCGGGTTGTGTCGTCGAGTAGAACTTACTGAAGAAACTAAATATGACTGTTGGGGCCGGTCAATTTTGACCATTAAGGCACAAAATAAAAAAAATAATTAAATGGTATATGGTAACTTAAAAGGAGTGACGTAACCAATTATTAGGGTACTTTACAGTAAAAATAAGATTGTAATACAGAATTGGTGAAAATCTTTGCATAGTGGAGAGTAAGAAAGGAGTCCCCCCCCCCCCCCCTCCCGCTAAAAATCGTGCTACTTACTTTCTCTCGCCCTTCAAGGCTCCTACGAAGGTTATTAAGACGTGGAAGGAATGAGTTTATTTGTGGCAAGCAAGAGAGCAACAACAACAACAACCGTACCCAGTAAATCCCACAATTAGCAAAGCTAAGAGTAGGGTCTGGAGAGGGTGAGATGTAGGCAAACCTTACCTCTATCCTTGCAGATAGAGAGGCTGCTTTCAGAGAGACCCTCGGCTCGACGACACACACTTGACAAGTAAACAACACTACTAAACTAATAAAGAGCTATTGAATTTAGAGAAACATTAAAAGCGTCATCTAGTAAAATAAGGTATATATGCTATAAAAACAACATAACTCATAAACACCAAAATACAAGCCACCCTTATTGGCCGCCTTCTACTAAAAGAAAGAAAAAATCTAAGCTCCTAGAACCACTCTACGAGACAACCTAACCCTCCCTAATAATCCTTAACTTTGATCTTGATAGGTTTATTGGGAGCAAGATATATAACATAGCTAAACATACATAGGGCCTCAGTTCGGGTGATATCTGAAGTGTGAATCAAGCTCTTTTGGTTAAATGTAGTTTGAGATCCACAAACCACAAAACTTACTTATGGGCCCAACTCCCAAGTGAATTGAAGCTATTCACGGGTTAGGTAATTATATTTTTGTCATCCCCTTAAAAGTATGACGGGGTTAAGAAAAAATATTATAGGGGTCATAGTAAAATAAGGTATATATGCTATAAAAACAACATAACTCATAAACACCAAAATACAAGCCACCCTTATTGGCCGCCTTCTACTATGTGGAAGCTTTGGCTGGGTAGAAACGCTAAGCTTTTCAATGACGTCCACAAATCAACACCTATAATCCTTGAAGAAGTTAAGTTGGAATCCTATTTGTGGATGATTAAAAGGGGACGACAACCGGCTCTTGACAAAGCGAAGTGGTGGGACTTTTCGGTGTACGACAATGGGTAAACCGGCAACACAATGGGATCGGGTGAGAATATTAGGGGCACTATGATATGTATCTATTATATGGGTCAACTTGTATGTGGCCTAGGTAGTAATTCGCTAAATAGGCTTTGGGCGTTTGTTTTGTAAACTTAGTAGTTGTATGTTGTTTGGCGTGATTGAATAAAAGTGTTCCATTTGATCGTTCAAAAAAAAAAAAATATCAAAACCAAGGTAAACTGGTTATGGTGGATCAATTGGATATCCCCAAAGATCGATAAGATAATAAAAATGCATATTGTCCCATCACGTGAAATGGATAAGACAGGCGGCGTGTGGCAAGCACACAAAGACTGTGTGTTGTGGCTTGCGAGCCAGCTGCCGCGAGCCACAACTTGATCCACGTGGATCGCGAACACGGTAATACCCACGCGTGATAGCTGCCACGAGCGACCACACGTGACCACTATCGCGTCTGTTAGCAGGCTCCCAACTGTTTTAAATTAATTTTTTTTTACCTATTTTCATTTATTACACCTAAAAAATTTAACTATTATAAATTTACTTCGTGTTCTTCACCTAACCATCACCAACAATTCTTCACCCACAATTCTTCAAACCTTCACCTTCATCTTCAAAATCAACCTTCATTCATGGTGCAATGGACTGAGGAAGAAGAACTAGCGTTAATAATCGCTTATAACCAAGTGCATGGTGACGGTGCCTCTACAAGCTGGGGATCTCGTAGCCGCGGACTGCAGTGGCACAAGGTCCTAGAAGAGTTTAGTACCCTTGTCGGGGGTACCAAACGTACTTGTGACTCTATCTCTCACAAGTATGCAGATTTTAAGCCGAAGTGTAAAAACTTCGAAATCGCGTACAAAGGGGTCAACGGAGATCTCCCTGGGGAAAAAGAAGACGTGCTCCTAGCCTTTACGCACGTGGAGTACCTTTGGGAGGTTGGGCATGACTTTCACCACGTTTCGGCGTGGTAAATGTTACGCTCAACCTCAACCTTACGTTAAGTTTTTTTTTTTTTTTTTAAATGTAATGGTATTTTTTAGTGTAAAGGTTTTTTTACTGTAACTTTTTTTTATTGCAATGTATTTCTTTTTTTATTTAATGTTATGTTTTAAAAAAAATGTTTGGTTAAATATTTATGTTTAATATTATTTATTTGGTAAAAAAATACCCGCTCACCTTGGCCCACAACGGGATCAAGCTACCAGCCCGCGATCACAAGCCATTGTCACATGGACGCATACATGACACAATATAATTCAATCAAGTGGTTACTGACCTCTAGCCACAACATATAGTCTTACATGGCGGGGCTCCTTAAAGAAGATGGATCGGAAGGCATATAAAAAAATTCGCACAAAATAAACGGAGAAGTTAAATGACGTTAGGAGCAAGTTAAAATATTAAACGTGAGAGAGCAATTATGTTAAAGATGGATTATTAAACATGTTAAATGGTACAAACTTCAAGGGCAAAAATTGCAATTTACCCTAAAAAAAAGAAGAAAAGTAATAGAAAAGTAACGTTAGAATTTATTAGGGGTGTTCAAAATCGGATAATCCGAATTTCGGATAGTCAATATTGAGATCCGAATCCGAATCAGAAATTTCGGATATCCGAAATTCGGATATCCGAAATTTCGGATTCGGATCATCCAACGGATAATCCGAAACTTAAAAAAAATTTAAAAAAATAATAAAAAAAAAACTATAAAAAACGTTCTCCTTTATGCCTAAAACGTGAACTATTAAAAAAACAAAAATCGAAGTTAGATAAACGAAATTTGAACAACAAATATATATAAAAAAAAAAAAACTTATTATTTTAATGGAAGGGGGCTGTGGAGGTCGGATACGAGGTGGACGGGGGCTGTTATAGAGGAGAGAAGAGAGAGCAACAACTATGGATTAGAGGAGTATGGACTTAGAGTTAGAAGGATTAAGGATTGTGTATTGTATTATGTAGTGTATATAATATTATATATATATATATATATATTTTTTAATATTCGGATTCGGATAATCCGATTATCCGAAAATTTTCAAAATCAGGATCCGAATCCGAATCCGAAATTTCGGATAATCCCCGAAAATCGGATTATCCAAAATTTCGGATAATTCGGATTCGGATTTTCGGATTTTTCAGATTCGAATTTTGGATTATCCAATTTTGAACAGCCCTAGAATTTATTTATTTATTACATACAACCGTTTGAAATTCAAATAAAATTCAAATCGTTTACCCTCCTTCTCCTCCTCAACTGTCCGACAGAGATTGAAAGAAGAAACGAGCGGAACCCTAGATCCGATCTCTGAAAGAATGGAGTCAAAGCATAAAAAACAACAACAAATTCCATCATCTCCCTTACCAAATCCATCTTCATCTTCATCTTCATTACTCCTCCGAGACATTTCCAATTTCAAAACCCCCAAACCCCACCGCCCTTCTCTTTCTTTCAAATTTGACTCTCCTTGCCCCCAATTCTTCACCGCCTCTAAACAAAGTCCTCAATCCTCTTACTCCACCGTTCGCCGCCGCCCTAGGTTTTCCCTTGCTGCTCAGAAGCTTAAAGCCGTTGAACTAGAGCAGTCCAAATCAGCCAGGAAGACTCAAACCAACAAAGACAAGTCCTTAAAGTCCTTGGCCAAGTCCCTTACAGTCTGGCTCAATTTCTTGTTTCAAAACCCCAGGTTTATTAATTATTCCACTTCTACTTTTTATTTATTTATTTATTTCACTTAAGTATTGATCTCACATTCTTTGTTAATCAAACATTTAGGTCTTGTGGAGTTGACGTGTCAAGATTTACCCGTGAAGATTCGTCTGATGCTTCGTCCAAGTCGGATGGGGTCTTTCTTGGTGCAAAGAGGGAAAGTGTGTCTCAAGGTGGAGTGGATGTTGAGCGAGAGTGGCGTGGGCCCAAGCGTAGGAAGGATATCTTATGGGTTCACAAGGGTAAAACTGGGAACAAATTCTCGACTTCCATGTATTCCCGATTGCAGGTTTCACTTGGGGATGTTTGTAGTTTGGATGACTTGAAAGAACGAATGGCCGTTTACTTGAACCAAACTAGCTGCCATGAGATTCTTGATGTCATGGCTCATGTTACAAAGGTTTCTTTTCCGTTTTATTTGTCGGCTTATGTTAGCTATAGGTGTAAAACTATAGTCATAATAATCTTTCTAGTTATTTAAAATTTCAGAATATTGATGAAGGACGACTAAAAATGAAGGCCCACTGTCCGATAGTTACTGATGTTGGAATGAAGGAGAATGCCTTGAAAATCCTAATGAGTTATAACCCTGTTTGGTTAAGGATTGGGCTTTACATCATATTTGGTGGTGAATCTTTGTTACCTAATCCAAACATAGACATAAATTCAGAGCAAGAGATTTCTTTTCTGAAAACCGTTTCTGAAAAATTGTTTTTCTCGCATTCTGGACTAGCAAAAGCCTACATTTATAACAAACTGGTTGATGGTTTGTACAGACCGGGGTATTATGAAAAGTTAGGGAATGTTATTTTGAAGAGAATTTTATTGCTAGTACTCATACTTGATCGAGCTAAATCGCAGAGCAGTTTGCCAATTTGTTATGGTATAGATGGGCTTGATGGTGGGTCCCCGTTATTGTTCACAGCTCAAGCTACTATCAACTCAAGTTCTGAAGTGATTTCCGGTAAATAGAAGAATTTCTATCTTTGTTTTGCTATTTCAGCAATCTTTGATGTTCCCAACTCAGTAGTTGTATTTTTTGTCTAGACTTTTTATCACCCGAGGTGATGCATGGTGTCGGTAATCTTCTTACACAACTCATGATTATGGGGTACAAGGTTTCTTACCACCAAGTATGTTGGCAAGTTCTTTAATTTAGGAGTTTATACCAATTTATACATATACCCGTATTGAGGTTATATACAATTATTGTTACATCTTGCAGAATCCTCTTGTCAAGTATGTGTTTAAAGTGACTGATCTTTTTAATGATTTACAAGATGGAGTTCTCCTCTGTAGAGTCATTCAACTCTTACGACATGACCCTTCTATTCTTAAGGTTGGCTTATTAAACTGAAGCTTCTAAAAGATTTTGGTTCCAATTAAGCTACGTAACATAGGCACTTTAAGCGTATTTGTGTTCTTTTTCGGACAGAAAGTGGTTGTTCCATCGGATGATCGAAAGAAAAATTTGGTGAACTGTGAGATTTCCCTAAATTATCTGAAGCAGATTGGAGTTCCATTAATTGACGAAGATGGAACCGAGATTATAACAGAAGATATTGTTAATGGGGATAAGGAGCTCATAATTTCATTGCTATGGAATATGTTTGTTCATCTACAGGTTTGGTCAACATCTTATACTTTAATCCGAATGCTACTCATGTTAACTTGCTGGTTTATAAAATTAGCAAAAATTTATGATCGTTCCTTCTAATTAATCTAACTTTTGTGCTTTACCTGCAGTTGCCACTTTTGATCAACAATGAGCTTATATCTGATGAAATCACTAAAATCCGTGGACCTGAAGTGGTATGCATTCTTCACATACAAGTAACATGATTGTCAGTTTGCTAATGATCATCTAACTTTTATAAACTGTCATACTTGAGGTATACCTTTTTTTTTTTTGGAAATTACCACAAAAAAAAATATGATATGTTTTAACAACGAGCTACTGTGGACAGACTGTAAAATATGTCTCTGCAAAATTGCATATTTTTTCATTCTGGCAAGAGCCATGCTTAGAACTTAGTAAGGTCAAGATCTCAATTATGTATGCGTGTAACTTAATCTGAAAGTATTCCTTCTTCAGTGAAAGCCTGATTCAAATCATATGGTACATGATTTATTATATAGAGTTAATATATTAAAGCTATAACTCCTCTCTGGATCTTAACAGACGCTTCCAAATACCTCAAGTCATTTGGAGATGCTTCTTGAGTGGATTAAGGTAATTTGATTTCCAATTACTATCCATGAATGAAATCGTTGTATCATGTGAAATTGCATCATGCAATGATGCTTACTGCTCTTCATTTATGCAGGCAATTTGTGATAATTATGATTTGAAGGTTGAGAGTTTCACTTCCTTGGTTGATGGTAAAGCCATGTGGTGCTTGCTTGACTATTATTTTAAAAAAGAACATTGTGATGCTAGTTCTAACACGGTATGTACCCTTAGCATGTTAAGGTTGTTTCATTTGTTTTCATGATCATGTTGTTCATTGTTGTGTGTTTTTGAGCTTTAAGGGTCCAAAAGAAACAAATGGAATGTCGATCATGTCAGCTTCAGAGTATGTTGATGCAGTGCATAACTTCTTGTTGTCTCAAAAGTTGACAACACTGTTGGGGAATTTCCCAGAGGTATGCTATTGCTCTATAACCTTATTTAATTGTTTACTTTTCAAATAAGAAATTTGCCAAACATTCGATACCATAAAAAGTAATAGTTATGAATTCAGTTGGACGAGCACATCCAAATACAATCTTCTGCACCATGTTTTATTAAAACTGGTTTATAACTGTCCTGATTACGTTCTCAATGTTTAGGTTTTGCAAGTTAGTGATATACTTGAATATAAAGGAGCCTGCAGTGACCGGGGAGTGATCATATTGTTGGTTTTCCTTTCATCCCAACTAGTTGTCAAAAGAAACTTGGTAATGAACCATTGACCAAACTACCCTTTTGAAGGCTAACTTGAAATACATTTTTATCAAGTGGGCTTAAACATGAAAGTATATTATTCTTATGTATTGCAGCGACAGATTAATTTTCATAAACTTTTGGGTCATAATCAAAATCCAGAGATAATATGTAACAGGCGAGATCAACTCATCGGATGTCATGAAAATGAAGTAGAAACTAGTCAGAATGATAGTGAAGGTTTTCACTACTTTATTTCTTCTTCTCAAAGTTGGGTGCATTGTGTTTTCCGAATTACTCAAGAATGTTAATTAATTTTATTATTATTATCCTTTCATGTAGATACTGGGAGAAATTTTAAGGCAATCATGGCTTGGTGGAAAGAAATGGCTCAGCACAACAGCAAAGCTACTGCGAATCCAGTTTACACGACATTAAATAGCTTTCCTGGCAAACAATCAAGTGATAAGCAAGGTTTTAGTCTAAACTTTCTATATCTAGTAACCTTAATGGTATTTCTCGTTGTTGCCTAATAACGTTAATATAAGTTTATAACTCTTGTTTAGTGTTATGCGTTTGTTACATGTTTCTTTTCTTAATAATTTAATATGCACATACATGTAAAAGAGTAAGAAGCAAAGATGCAATACTAAGATTCAGTTGGAACTTATTAACCTTTTGAATTATGAAATAAAGACCATTTTGCAAAGTTGCAACTTGCAAGAATGATGGTTTGAAAAGTTAATCAATACCTTTAATTAGGTAAGGCACGTATGGGAATGCATACTGAGATTATTTATGTGATGGGATTATTTTCATCTTTTAGTCCTTAAATATTCAGGGCAAGTTGTTTTTTCTATGACTGATGTAAATTTTCGTGTGGTTTCAGAAAATGCAGCAACAATCATACAATCTCATTTCAGGCGATTGGTTAAATACCGAAACTACACACGAATTAAGAATGCAGTTTCTTCTCTTCAAGCTGTTATCCGTGTTTGGGTAATGGTGAAGAATACATCAGTTGCTACAAAATTCAATACAATCAAGATTCGAGAACAATCATACGGTATTAAGCTAATTCTCTTCATATCCAGATAACCCATGTTTTGTTAATGTTAATTTCTTATATTTCCAATCCAATTCTTCATTTTGATTTTCTACAGATGGAACAAAAGTGTCAAGAAGTTTTTCTAGATATTTGATTGACAGGCATGCTTTCATTAAGGTTAAACGTTCTGTAGTAATCATTCAACGTGCCATACGACATTGGATTGTCCAAAAGCATCAAACTGATGCTGCAATTATGATTCAAAAGTGCATTCGTGGACATGCAGCAAGGTCTGCATATGTTCAACAATCAACTGCGACCATAATTCAAGCTTGTTATCGTAGTTGGATATTAAGGAAAAGTTTCTTGAATCAGAAGCAAGCAGCAACAAAAATCCAAAGTCATTATCGCGGGCGAATATCAAGGAAGTGTTTCTTGAATAAGAAGCAAGCCGCAACAAATATACAAAATTATTATCGTGGACTGGTAATTAGGAAGAATTTCTCAAATCAGAAACAAGCAGCAACAAAAATCCAAAGTCATTATCGTGGACATATATCAAGGAAGTGTTTCTTGAATAAGAAGCAAGCAGCAACAATAATACAAATTTATTATTGTGGATTGGTGATTAGGAAGAATTTTATAAATCAGAAGCAAGCAACGACAAAGATTCAGAGTTATTATCGAGGATTTCTATCGAGGAAGAGTTACTCGAGTCAGAAGCAAGCAGCAACAAAAATTCAAAGTTATTATCGTGGATGGTTGTCAAGAAAGAGTTTCTTGAAAAAGAAGCAATCAGTTATGAAACTACAAAGGTTATATCAGTCAATAAAATGTTCTAGGAACTTCAGGCAGTCCAAACTTGAAGTCATGGTAGCGATTACTATTCAGTCGCATACAAGAAGATGGATTGCTCGTCGAGTAGCATGCAGGTGTAAATGCTCCATCGTGTTGATCCAAGTAAGATTTTTGATATATGCATTGTAGTGCTCTAGAATAACTGCAAGAATTCAAGAGTTCTTTTTCTCTTAGGTTCATGCACACATGTGGTAAAAATAGTACTTGTCACTAACTTAAGAACATTTTCAAAAGGGTATAAAATAGTCTACACTTATAAATGTGCAGATTTTGCTCATTTTTCCATGCATATACTTCATACAAGTTTGTTACTAAAACCAAATAATTTTCAGACTTTTTTAGTGTGCAACTATGTTGAAAAATATGTAGAAACAATTAATTTGTTGTGTTATGCTATTCTTCCAGTCTTTCTTCATTATGAATTTGATGATTTTTTTTTAAATCAGAGATTTTGGCGTGGTTGGTTGACGAGAAGGGATTTTTTGTTGCAAAAGGAAGCTGCAACGAAGATTCAAAGTGCTTTACGGTGTTTAAAATGCTTCAAGGATTTTAAATGTCATAAAAATGCTGCTATTGCAATCCAGAGATTCGTCAAGGGGTGGATTATCAGAAAGAGGCTTTTAGGTACATCTTATTTGTTGTGAGCGTCAAACTTTTCGTTTTATTGTTTTGCGAAAAGTGGAGATGGGACCCCCACTAAATGCAGAAAGGAAGAACTTATTTTCATTGTTTCTTGCATGTTTTTACCTAAGATGGGGATTGATATCACACAATCCACTATAAGAATAAAAACATGTAAATCTTGAAGTTTCGAAGAATTCTAATTATGGAATTTGGGCAGGACAGTTGAGCCAAAATGGCAAAGCCTAAATTTATACATTACCTGGCTACTTTTGTTTTTGTTACTCATCACATCGCTTGTTCTTACTGTTAGATATATCTTTATTTTGATGTTACTGACATTGACACATTGGATTGTATAGAGAGTGCTGCAATATCAGGCTGCCATCATAACCCTACAAAAGATTACTTTAATGGCCATGAAATGAAGTTGTACGAGTGTTCCGCGTTGAAGTTACAGAGGTGGTGGCGGGGTATATTACTAACCCAATCCCAAAAACGATCAAGATCAGCGGTTTTGATTCAGTCAAATGTTAGAGGATGGATCGCTAGGAAAAAAGCAGCCCAGAGCAAACATCGTATTGCAGTGATCCAAGTGAGTAAAGTAACTTTTGTTCTTTAAGTTCATGATCTGCCAGAAGAAATGCAGAAAAAAAAAATGCAATGAATCTTTTTTTTTTTAAACAGTCATATTGGAAAGGGTATGTTGAGAGAAAGAATTCAAGAGGAAAGGTAGCTGATATACGGTTAAGGGTGCAAAAAGCTGCTGCAAATGTTGATGATGGCATGAGAATTATAAACAGGCTTATTGCAGCACTTTCTGATCTGAAAAACATGAAGAGTGTTAGTGGCATCCTTCATACTTGTGCAACTCTTGGTAAAGCTAATTTATATATTGTGGTCATTGAGAATTTTTAATTTTGGGATATGTAAACTACAGTTATTGTTTTATACAGATATGGCTACAAAACACTCTCAAAAATGTTGTGAGAAGCTTGTGGCCGCAGGGGCCATTGATACACTACTTGGATTAATTCGTTCAATTAGTCGAAGCATTGTTGATCAAGAGGTTTTAAGACACACACTGTCTATTTTTAGAAACCTCACACGTTATCCCCATTTGACTGAAGCGCTCATTGACACGAGTGGATCGTGTCAAATAATTCTGTGGGAATTCATACGGTTTGTAAAGATGTTCTTTGACAACTCTTTTTTGTTCATTTGGCACAATTCTTGTTATGTTATTCTCTAATTATCTTACTACTGGGGGTGCAGAAACAAAGAAGACGCGTACTTTGTTGCAGCTGATGTTTTAAAAAATATATGCTCAAACAAAAAAGGAGTTGAGGGATTACGTGTTTTAAAGGCTTTAGTGAAGAGATTGCATAATCTTGTTGAAGATCTTAAAAGGAAAGCATGCAATGAGAAGAGGTATGAATAAGTAAAATATCATGTTTATTTGACTTTGATGGATATCTTTGACAAGCTTGAATACAAGGCCTTTTAAAGAAGAAAATATTTTGAGTTTTATATATCCAAAAATGTTGTATATTTTTCTTATTGAAAATCTTCTTGTGCCAACTTGGCTACATTGTGAACAATAGACCACCATATTTTGAGTATTCATCAATGAGCTAATTTATTTTGACATAAAATTTCACATTCATGGAAACATTTTGTTTATGCAGGAATCAACGAACCCCAGCAACGAAGGAACCGATGGACCGAAGACTAAAAGAAGCCATTCAAATCTTGAAACTGATAACCAATGGTTAAGATCGATTCCAGCTCGGAAGCATTTGTTGTGTTTTTAAGAAGTCTTGTTTTCTCGCAAGAAATCTAGTGTGACTGGCTGACTGACTATATGAACAACTAAGTAATTGATGTTAATCAAGTGATTGAGGAGGCTCTAGTGCTTTCTGGATTAATGTGTAGATTGGAGAAGTGATGCACTGATTTTAAAGTTACAAAACAACGCCTATAATTCTGAAACTTACTAACCTTGAAATTAGCAAATTTCAATATAAGAAGATATCCTCAACATTTAAGGATTCAAGCACCCCTAGCAAAACCTTCTACCAGAAAATGGTTCTTTTCATTTCTCAAACGAAGCAATTGACTGTAAATTCTCCTCAATCGTCTCCCAACTAAAATAAAGGACATAATGGATGCAAACGAAAACTGTGTAATTCTTTCTTATTTAAATCTTTATCACAAGCTACATAATAGGTTGTTAGTGGGCCATTGAGCCTTTTAAGCAAGTCATAATAAAAAGACAATCTGTATAGGTGACTTATTTTAAGTTATACAAAATCATATTTAGGTCATAGCAAGTCATTTGGAGTTAATGACTTGTGTATGATGATTGGTACACTAATAGGTTGTCACTAGGCCATTGGGCCTTATGAGCAGCTACATCTCAACTAAAATTCCAATAAAGTTCAAGCATGAGAATGATTATTTAGCTTAAATAGGAATTTTACCTAACCTAATCCGCCAAGTTGATGGAAACCCATGCCAGGGCCGGTTATGAGATATCGTTTCTGTTTTTTAAATGGTAGAAAAAACAGTTTTAGCCTTTTCATCAGCCTATATGATAAGCATTGTGAGAAATTGCCTTTAGTTGATAACATGTGGCATTAGAAACTGCCCATCTTTGGCTTTTCACATTACCTCCTTATGCGTGTCCTCTTCTTCAGTAATTGCAAAGACGTGATGAGGTCCAAACCTGCACTCCCAAGGAATGATGAGCATGTAGACTTTGACCAAAGGCACCAACTTGTGGACTCGGATCAATTGGACAAACCCGTTGACTCAGACCTTAAGGAGCCACCTGTGGACTTCGACCAAAGGGAGCAACCCATGGACTTGAATTAAATTAAATCTTCTCAAATTGGTGGAACCAAATAGAAACACATGATGCTCATGTGTATGCTGTGTTTTTTGCTTCATGATCTTTAATTTTTGTTTTGAAAATTGATCATCATTCGTAATTTTGTGCCAAGTGCTTTTTATTACATGCTGTTTGTTCTTAATTACGCAAGTTAATTTGTTTTGGGGGTACAACATGAGATATATAACATTTCTTTTACAAAACTGGAGCACAATAATGGCATGCAGTTTTATTAAATATGTATGGTTCTATTTAGAATATTATATCACTCATCTCTCCAAATGTTTCATATTTATTGGGAACAACATTATTCAAGAAATACAAACTAATGAATTATTATTATATTAAAATATTGAACGATTATATCAGAACCAAGTGATAAATCCGCTTACCAGCATTCATTCCTTGGAAAGAGTATCTTTGTTTGCTTCCCATTTATTCAAACGTTTGTTTGTTTTTTCCACCTATTTTTTTTAAACAAAACTAATTAGTTACTTTATAATAAGTTGTAAGATAAACAAGTTGAAGTGTATATAAAACATAGTATCAAATTGAAAATGGATGCTTTATTATGCAAATTGAACAGGCCTTATATAGCCAAACAAATATAACGGTCATAAACAAACTGATCAACAAAAATAGAAAATTAGCGACTGACTAGGAAGACACAACCAACTCCTATGACTTAGCCTATAACATTAACAATTCCAAAGGAGTCCTAAAGACTCGGCTTGTTGGAACAGAAATAAAGACAAACTTAAAAACATAAGTAAAATAACTTAGTCATGCGGATCCAATAAATTCCCCCCTTAAACAAGACCATCCTTAACTGTCTTGTTTAACCACACAAACACCCATTGCACTTTGAAATCCATTGAAAGTTTCTTCTTTAACTGGTTTGGTCATTCATCTGCTAACTGTTGTTTAGTGCCACAAAACTCAAGCTCAACTATTTCTTTATCAACCAATTCCCTCAAATAGTGATAACGTATATCAATATGTTTCGTCCTCCTATGCATAACTAGATTCTTTGACAGCTTTATTGTGGATGTATTCTCATAATAAATTGTCACATTACCAATCTCCTCCATTTCTTCTAATAAACCTTTCATCCAAACACAATGACATGCACACAATCCAGCAACCACGTATTCTGCCTCAGTTGAGGACAAAGTAAGTATCTCCTGCTTTCTTGAATACCAGTACACTGCTGCATTACTCAGCAGACAAACATACCCTGTTGTACTTCTTCTGTCTTCATAATCTCTAGCATAATTACTATCAGTGAACACAATCAACCCCTCATTCTTCCTTTTATCATACTTCAAACCATAATTGAGAGTTCCTTTGGCATATCTCAATATCCTCTTTACTGCAAGAAAATGATCTTCCTTTGGCTTTGACATAAACTTGGATATAAGACTCACAACATACATAATATTTGGCTTGGTAACAGTTAGATACATAAGACTACCAACTAAACTCTTATACATGGATTCATCAACATCCTCCCCTGATCCAAGCTTAGTTAATACAGTTTCTGACACAATAGGAACATGAACAACATTTGCTTCTTCGATTCCAAATCTCTTCACTACCTCCTTTGTATACTGCCTTTGACTGATCTATATTGCTTCTTTAGTTTGATTAACTTCCACACCCAAAAAATATCTCATCTGACCTAAATCAGTCATGTCAAATTCTTTTTTAATTGATTCTTTGAAGCTGTAACAGATCATCTTATCACTTCCTGCATAAACAAATCATCTACATACAAATTCACCATTCAAAATTTATTCATAACCTTCTTAGTGAACCAGGTATGATCATGGCTGCTCTTTTTAAAACCTTCCTTTTTAAAGTAATCTTCAATTCTGTGGTACCAAACTCTACGAGCTTTCTTTAAACCATAGAGTGCATTCTTGGTAAAACCTTCTAGTTGTTCAACATACACTATTTCATTTAGTTCACCATGTAAAAATGCACTTTTTACATCTAATTGATAATCTATCTAGTCTCTCTTGGCTGCTATTGCAAGAAACATTTTAATGGTATCCCATCTGGCCACAAGTGCAAAGACTTCATTATAATCTACCCCATGTTTTTGTGCATACTCTTTCACAACCAACCCCGCCTTATACTTCTCTACTTCACCTTTTTTCATTCAATTTTGTCTGATAAACCCATTTTATTCCAATGGGTTTTACACCTGGTACAACGTTAACCAACTCCCAAGTCTTGTTACTTTCTATTGCTTAAAGTTCGGTTTTCATAGCAACAACCACCTCTCTTCTTTTGTAGCTTCTTCATAACTTGTAGGATCCTCTATAGCACTATACATAGCCATTATATCTTCTTCAACATAGTTAACATGATAGTCTTTCATCCAAGTAGGTACCTTTTTGATCTTGCTGGATGTTTGAGTACCAGACTGCTCAGGGACAAAATTGTCATTACTGTTATTTCGTACCACATCAGTGCCTTACTGTACAGTCTCTTCAACATTGCTTTAAGGCTGTATCTCTTCTTGTTCACCTATTGCTCCCTCGTTTGAACAATCTTCTGTTCCATTCTCATCACTATTGCCAACTATCTCTTCTTCATCAATGATCAATTCTTGCACATCTTTATCACTTAATTTCCAATCCCACTTGCTTTCCTCATCAAAAGTAACATCTCTACTTATCACAAGTTTCTTGGTGATAGGACCATACAATCGATATGCCTTAGACTCTATGCTAACACCAAGAAATATGCACTTGTGACTTTTGTCATCCAACTTAGTTCTCAACTGTTTGGGCACATGTGCATAACCAATACTACCTAATATTCTAAAGTGTCTAACACTTGGTTAGATACCCGCCCAAAGTTCCCCAGGCACTTTTCTATCCAAGTTTCTACTAATTATTCTATTTAACACATGAATTGCCCAAAATACTGCTTCTGCCCAGAAAAACTTAAGCAATTCCTTTTCTGTTAGAAGGCATCTCACCATGTTCATAATTGTTCTATTTCGTCTTCCAACAACCCCATTTTGTTGGGGTGTATAGGCTGCAGTTAATTGCCTTTTTATTCCTAACCTTTAACAAAAATCTTTGAAATTTTGAGAAGTGAACTTACCCCTTCTATCACTCCTTAAACACTTAATATTAACACTAGCTTCATTCACAACTAATGTCTTAAACCTTTTAAAACATTCTAATGCTTCCCCTTTGGTGCCTAACACATAAACCCAAGTTTTTCTATTAAAATCATCTATGAAAACCAGAACATACCTGTTAGTTCCCAAAGACTCAGGTTTAATAGGTCCACAAATGTTTGTGTATTAGTTGCAGTTTCTCACATGCATGCCACTTACTCTTCTGAGGAATCTCCACACAAATTTGCTTCCCAGTGGTACAAACTTCACATACTTTAGTTTTCTAGGCGACCTTGGGTAATCCTTCAACCATACTGTTAAACTGCACAGTTCTAAGATATTTATGGTTAACATGTGCAAACCTCATATGCCAAAGATCTTCTCCTGTAGTGATTTGCATACACTTGGCAGGTTCTTCTGATTCAACATATACAGGAAACATGCGGTTTCTAGTCATATTAGAAGTCAAGATCAACCCCTTCACAGGATGATAAGATTTACCAACACCTTCTTTAAAAATGAATGTCACTCCTATGTCTTGAAGTTGTCCCACACTAATAAAGTTTGAAGTTAGATCAAGTGCAAAGTACACATTGGTAATAGCCTGAGTTATTCCATTTACCTCTAATCTGGCATTTTCAATTCCCTTCACGTCTAGTTTTTTTTATCATTGCCTAACCTGACTGATTGTGAGAAACTTACATCAAGCTTTGTAAACCAAGCTTTATTTCCAGTCATATGATTTGAGCAAGCAAAATCTAGAAACCAAATCTTCTCCTTGCCTTCCTTCAAAGTTTTTGATGTAGCCATGATTGCTTCTTCTTCACGTTCATATTTCTCAACATCTATAGTTGCCATCAATACTAACTCTTCACTTTCATCATATTCAGCTTAGTTTACTACCTTCTCTTCCGTGGGGAATTCATATTGAAAGTGACCCAACTTGTGACATTTATAACATTCCAATGTACCTTTATCAAAGGAAGTTCTTCCTCGACCTCTACCTCTACCATAGGTTGATCTCCCTCTTCCTCTTCCTCTAGCATATGATGTCTCTTGTTCCACCTTGAGTACTTGTTCTTCAGTTGATTTTCCAAAAATCTTTTGTTCATGAACCAGAAGAGAACTTTGCAACTCATCCACATCCTTTGTTTCTTCAATAGTACACACAACAAAATTAAAGTTTTATGTGAGAGTCCTTAGTACCTTTTCAGCAATCTTCACATCAGGCATATCATCACCACATGTCGTCATTTCATTTGCAGTAGCCATCATTCTTCCAAGATAATCATCAACACTTTCTCCGGTCTTCATCTCAAGAGTTTCAAAAACTCTTCTAAGCCTTTGTAGTTGTGCTCTCTTAACCCTTGCACTCCCTTGATACTTGATCTTCATGGCATCCCAGACTTGTTTGGATGTCTCCTTCTGAGTAGTTGTCTTAAAGATTGATTTGTCAATCAACTATAACAGATAGTTCAACACCTTCAAATCCTTCAATTTGTTCTCTTCATAATTCTTCCTTTGTGTTACCCTTCCTCCACCACGTTACAACACTCATTTGATTTGATGAGATTCTTCATGACCATGTTCCGGTGATCATAATCTCCATCAAATTTTGGTACATGAGTTGCTTGAAAATGATTTCCTTCTTCTGTTATTGTTCTCGTACAACAGCTCCCTCTCACACTTAAATGATCTCACTCAGCTCTCTAATGGATCTCAAAATTGTGCTCGGATACCACTTGAAGTGTCAAGTGTATATAAAACACAATATCAAACTGAAAATGAATGCTTTATTATGCAAACTGAACAGGCCTTATATAGCCAAACAAATACAATGGTCTTAAACAAACTGATCAGCGAAAACATGAAATTAACGACTAACTAGGAAGACTCAACCAACTCCTATGACTTAGCCTATAACGTTAACAATTCAAAGGAGTCCTAAAGACTGGACTTACTGGAATAGAAATAAAGACAGACAAACTTAAAAACATAAGTACAATAATGTAGTCATGCGGATCCAATACAAGTCCCAAGTTTTAGTTAATTTATAATAATAATACCTCTTTTTTCCAGTCAGTACGAAAGGTTGACCATAATAAGATGAGGGTTTGCATCCCAGTCCCTCCAATCATTCCGGACCATATTCCCTGTTAATTCATTAAGATAAGATAATAATGTTATAAATTATAGATAGAAAAGTTAATTGCATGATGGGATTTCATTAGACATTGATTAAACCTTGACTCCAAAGTTGAAATGGAAGCCAAGAAGAAAGCCGAGGGGAATGCCAACAATGTAATAGCATCCTACGTTCACATACGCCACATAAGCTTGCCATCCGCATCCCACAGCCACACCTTATTCATTTCATCGTCATTCATCAGCATGCAATATACATTCATGCATGTGACATATTCACTCATTCACATGTACCTATAATATATACCTGATAAAACGGGTTGTATGCCATTAAGAACGATGGTTATGGCCAATAGTGGGCAAAGATCAGAGACTGCATTTGCCACTGTTTCACCGCTTGTGAATGCATAGCTAATAACATCTCGCACTGACAGCACAATCGTTGCTTCCACTAGAGCGATGAGGAATGAAACCGTAGTAACTGTTAACACCGAAAAGGCAGCAGCTTTAGGGTTTCCCGCTCCAAGCTCATTTCCAACCCTAACACTGATATTCAAATTGTATATAAATTAAGGTTACCCATTTACACCATATATTGTTAGTTTTGGAAAATATAAAACTTGTATCTGGATTTTAATTTTACGAAAGACTACTTCAAACTAGAAATATTACCCATCAAGTTTCTTATCATTCATGCTTTTTATTTTAACAGTAAAAACTAAAAACCACTCAGGCTTTAATATTGTTTCATTGTTGCCTATAACTTTTTTGAAATGTTAATTATTTTTAAAATAAGTTATTATAAACAAAACAAATATGTATGAACTTGGCCATTATTTAGTAATTACTCTTTTTCAAGTTTAATTTAAAGTGAAAAGCAATTGCTAAGCTAAAAATTCAAATGAGTTGGGATTTGAGATAGATTTGAATGACAAAACATTTTATTTTTAAACTTAAAGATTTTGCATATACTAAAAACTTTTTCCAGTAACATTACAAGCAACAACAAAAGTGATTTTGCGTCACTAACACTTAGGCAAAGTAGTTCCACTTTTACACTCACTAATTGTGTGTAATGCTCTCACTAGAGTTCCTTTTTTTTGTAATTTTGCTTTTTAAAGACTGGTGAGTTGGAAGTTTTTAGTTCGGTACACATCCTTGCCCATGCTCGTGATTTGCCCCGTACCTTCGCCCCTCACACCCCACTCATGTCTAGGGCGGTGTTTCATGGCCTTACGAATTGTTAACGTCACCATTTCAACCACCTTTAGTGATGCCACCCCACCTCATCCCTCTGACCCCCTCTCCAACCGCCTTTGCTACCCTCGCACTCCCCCAAACCGCTTACCACCTCCGTACAACTGTAACACACACACCACACTACTACCTCCACAACCGTAACACACCACACTGCCGCCACCACCAATTTGGTAGTGGGGGTGGAGACTTTGATGGGGGCGGGTGGAAATGATGTGTGTGTGGGGGAAGTGCTAAATGGGGCGAGGGTGTTGTGGGTGGAAATGAGTAACATCTTTATATGAAAGACTTTGGGTGAGTATTCCAATTGCACTCATCTCTCAAACAAACATGTCATCGTTGGAATCAAGATTTTAATTTTAACAAATTATACAAACCAAACACTTAAAAATAGAATTCGAATTCAAATCCTAATTTGATTGAAATCTAAAGTCTAAACGCGAACCATATGTAGCGTAAAAGTTCTATCAACCAAAGTGTATGTAAATTAACTTCTTTCGAGTCATAAGGCATGAAAACTAAACTTACCTAGCAGCTGCATTAAACCCAACCGAGACCATGAACGCCAGCGCATTGACGCTCAAGCTACATAAAATTTATATGAATTAAAATCCTTTATTACAATAAATATGAAATGAACTGGTCCTATATAGAGATAGAACTAATAGCTGCCGAAATTAATTAAAATCCTTTTAATACAATAATAAATATGAAATGAACGAGGGGTCATGGGCTGATAGACACATCGGCGCGTTTGACCCGTATCTCTGGAAATTAATTAATAAAAAAAACTGCAATCTAATAAGACAAAAAATGTAATGTAATGTAATGAATTGAAGGTGACAGACATACAATATACACTTACCAAACCGACAATGCATCTAATGATAGTTGCGGGTTCTCTAGCAAGCCAGCAATCAACACCAATACCTGAAAATACCAAGTCTCCAAACACAACATCACCGCCGACCCACTCGACAATTTCACAAAATCCCAAAGCCCACCCAACGCCTTCGTGCTGAACCCGGTCCATGTGGCCTTACATCTATCACTCCTCAATATGTAAACAAACTGACCAACCACTATAATCCACCATGACAAACTTAGGGTCAGTGAAGCACCTAGCAACCCCAACCCTAACCTGTACACCATCATCCAAGACAGGATGAGGTGCACAACTAGCGTTCCAACTGATATATAAGCACTTGGCGCCACGATACTTTGAGCTTGAAGGAATTTTTGTATAGGAAAGTTGATGGCATAGGCAAATACTTGGGGAATGAGGCCATACACGAATAGGGCTGCATCGGATGCCATGGATGGCGATTGACCGAGCAATAGTAAAATGGGCTTAGAGAAAACGTAAATCATAGTAATCGGGATGGATGTTACTAAGAGAACAATTGCGGATCTTTGGAGGTATACTCCAAGCATATCAAATTTTCTTGCCCCAAATGCTTGACCACATAGCGTCTCCACTGCACTACCCATTCCGAGCTATAATCACATACATGAGCCACTTGTCAAATCATATATCAGATATATATATATATATATAGTTTGTCTTACTACAACTACGTACGTACTAGAAATTTGATTTTTTGGAACAAGAAAGTCACCCGGTATGTCAATCAAGAGATGGTTAAACCACAAAAGTACATTTTTTATAACGTCTAATCACATATATGAGAAACGTGTCATATCATATGTCACATAGTTTATCTAATGACCACTACTAGGAAATTGATTTTTAGCAACAAAACATAACCATCGGTGATTGCCAACAGATAGCTCAAACCTTAAAAAAATACATATTTTATAAGATTTGTTGGCAATCTTTCGATGATTTGTGATGGATGAGAGACGGATCGATAGTTTAGATCCAAAATATATATATTTTAAAAAGATTCCACCAATGATCTCTTGGTGGGATTCGTCAGTGAACTGTCGCTAATCTGTTTTTGATTTTGCTACGACAATTTAATTAATGAACCTTCACGGATTAAGGGATCAAGGACCATTTCATCCGTGTTGTAGTAAGTTCCATTACAAACTACGTACGTACCTATTATTACTTTCATAAAATATATTTACGTTACTAAAAACATTTATAAGGTATATGGAATTGAGTAATTCTAGTGTAAAACAGATTATCATCCAATTAACCAATTGTGTTTAATTCATAATGAAGAAGAATTGAATAGAGAAAGTACTGACCAAGAGGCCATAAGCAAAGAGTTGAATCCCTTGGTTACCAAGGGAGGCTGCTGCGAGTTCCATGTTTCCAAGTTGGCCGGAAAAGATTCTGGTGGAGATGGACAGGGCGTTGTTCAGCAAGTAAACCATCACTGCAGGTGCAGCCAACTTGTACAATAGATTAAGTTCAATTATGGAGGCTGCCGTAAACCGCCTCATCAATGGTGTCTCGGTGTCGGAGAGAACCCTCTCCAGCTCCACATTGCCGCCATGAGCGCTTGTGCTACCTTGAACCGTTTCTAAGAGAGGATGATTTGTTTGGGAATCCATTTCTATATGTATAAATGGGTGCCTTGCCTTTCCATCATGTCTTTAGTTTATATAGATAGAGAGGGAGAGAGAGAGACGTACTAAAGCCGGGGATTGAACATATAAGGCTATGCCGTGTTGGGGACGGCCTAGGGCCGGCAAGCCCCCTCCTTGGGTAGCAACACCGCCCTGTAGGCCCATCCCCGCCGTGATCGTCATGGGGGAGGACGGAGGCGACGCTCCTCTTTCTTGGTCATTTTTTTTGCGGCGGGGGGGGGGGGGGGGGGGTATAACCTTTTGAAAAAAAACGGTAACATTTAAAAAAACAATTTTTCATATATAAATACAACCTTTAGCTCTCATTTTTTTTACACTAATTCTCACATTCTCTTTAATCTTTATGAACTCTCTAACTATTTTTGCACCACTCATCATGGATCAATACCAAAACAACCCGGATCCAAACATGTTCACGACACTGGGCTACACGATACCAATTTATCCGAATTGGTCAACATTTTTGAGTTTCTAACAATCCCCAACGCTTTCAACCAATTTAGCTAACAATCCCCCAACGCTTTCACCCAAATGCATCAAAACACCAATGCTTTTACTCAAATGCACCAAAACCCCCACTTTTTCACCCCAACTATTGCAAAGCCCGGTTAACATGTCATTTCAATCGCCACAACAAACACAGCCCCAACAACCGGTAGGACCATCTCAACCGGAAGAAGATGACGTTGAAGATTTCGTGCCCCCAAAAAACAATCAGGTATGTGAAGTAGGCACCAAACCTAAGTCGATTGCTTGGTCAAAAATCGAAGAGAAGACATTGGCTAAGGCGCATATTGCTACGTCAAAAGATCCAATAATTGAAAAATAAATGTATTCTTGTTACTATATTTGTTACATTATTTTTTACACATTGATCGTACATTGATTTGTGTTACATTTATTTTTTTACATAAAAAATGTATCTATAAATTCTTGTTACTAATATATATATATATATATATATATTATTTATACAATGTAGGAAACAATCAAACCGGCGAAAGTTTATGGTCCGAAGTGCGCGATAAATTCCACGAAATAATGGAGCAAATTCATATCAAGAGATAGATTCTATAAGCTCCAAGTTTCGAAAGATGAATATCGAGATCAACCACTTTTGTGGGTATTATAACCCATTGTTTGTCAATAAACCAAGTGGGTGGAAAGAGGAAAATGTTTTCTAAGAGGCTATGCATAAATACGAAGACACGTGATCATCAGCCTTTCCTTCACATCCGGGCGTAGCTAATTTTGAAGACATCTAGCAAATGGGCGTGGGTTCCAAACGAGGCTGCAAGAGCCAAGCGGTCTAAATATTATGAGTCTGACGGTTATAGCATCGGAGGCGGCTCGACCGGTCGTTGTCAAATAGATGTAAACGACGAGCCCGTTCCAGAGGAGTCACGACCCATAGGAATGGACAAAGCCAAAAGGCAAGCGGTTGAAAAAAAAAAAGTCGCATTAGGGAGCTAGAGCGGTTCAAAGTTAGATAATTAGGTGGCCGAATTGCAAGCCTTCAAACATACCTTTAGTGAGACGCAAGCAGAAAAGGTAAAACCGAAGCAACGGGAAATGGATGAAAATATTCGGTTGAAACAAGAAGCGAACAATTAGAAGGATGGAACAAATGACAACTGACATAAACAACTATCCCGAATAAGACCATCCCGTTTTACGAAAAATGAAAGAGAGGATCGCCAAAAAATGAAATTCGTAGTTTTTTTTAAAAAATTTTAAGAAATCTTGTATTTTTTATGTTATTTTTAAGTGTTTTTTTGTGTAATTTTAGATTTATTAATATTAATTTTACTTTTTAAAGTATTGAATATTAATTAATTAAAAAGGGAGGAGGTGTATCCTCCACACCCTATTACCATCCTTTAGTGATAGTTCTTCTGCTCCACGTTAACATGGCAGCTGATGGGCATCTTCCCACACCTCTAATAAATTCCTTTTTTTTTTCAATGTTAGTTTAAGATGGGCATCTTCCCACACCCCTAATAAATTCCTTTTTTTTCAATGTTAGTTTTGAATTAGATTCGGGATAGATATAGTTGGTATTTCTTTTGCTTTTCCGTTTCGTATTAAAGTTTACAATTTGAGAATAAGTATATAACTTTTCATTGTTTGAAGCATAAACATTGTATATAATTGTTTTAGTAAGTCCTGACTACTAAGTTCAACTGGTTGATGGACATCACAATGAAGAGTTTGAACGGATTTCACCCGGGTTCGACTCCAAACGGGGGGCGAAGGTTTTCCCATTCTAAGGGTTTCCTGCGCATCTGAGGCGGTCCGGCAGGCGGGTTCAGGTCAAGGGGAATTGGCCTAAGTACCCGAAGGCTCGGAGATCGTTTCGTTGTTATTGTTTAACGTAATTAGTTTCCCTCTAATTTTGATAAATAAATATTAAATGAAAAAAAAAAAATTCTTACCCACCCCAGCACCTCTATTCCCTCTAATAATTGATGTTTGTATGACTAAACGACTGGGCGTAGGAAGAAATATGGCCCGGTACGTACCGGCAAACTGCACTAGTTCTCTCTTGGCTCCCTTCTTTTGTGAATGATGAACAACGGCTTTAATTAATAAAAAACAACCCTATAGATAGCGTCTATGTCGTGTAACAAGTATGTGCCTACCAATGATGTTTCATCAATTAGTCATCATGAAGTTTAGACGATTCATCTAGCTCAAGCCTCAACAAATGCTTCAAAAACCAAGCTTCGTCCCTGCTCAAAATAAACATAGAACGTGAAGTTGCGCATGATCGTCTCGTGCAAGATTACTTCCCTGAGAACCTAATATATAGGAGAAGGTTTCGAATATGAAGAGAACTATGGCAACTAATTGTTGATGAAACGGACAGACAATTTCCATATTTTTGATAATGTTAGATAGCTAGATTTAAATAGACTTTTACGTCCATTATAAAAATGCACATCAACTAGCATACGGGACAATTCCTAACATGAATGATGAGTACTTGAATATGTTCAAAGAACTTCATGTAAAAGTCTAGAACACTTTAATTAAGGTGTTATTCAGTTATATCGAACAGAATATTTGCATAAAGTAATTGCCATCAACATACAACTTTAGTATGCCACACATGAAACCAAACATGGATGTTCTAAAATGCTATGTAGCATTGATAGCACACATTGCGCTTAGAGAAATTGCATACCAACATCACAACGTCAATACATTGAAAGTGATTACGAGTACATGACGATTATGCTCAAAGTGGTTCAGGGATGAGGTAGAAAGAGAGAAAAAGAATTGATTTGACGTTGATATATAAGAAAGAGCGTTTAAGGATGAAAGATATGAGAAAGACCCGTTTGTTGCCACTTCCACTTCGTCAAGAAATTGTTTTAATTACTATAAGGGCGCGTTTGGTTCGCGGAATTGTTTGGAATTGGAATTTGTGAAGGAATTGGATTTGGAATTCAAACAATATTCCAAAAGGAATTGGAAATTGTTGGAATTGGATTCTCAAATCCTATATTATTGTGTTTGGTTGGTTATAAATTGGAATCTATCATCCTTACCCCCACGACCCGCATCGTTGTGACCCGTACCGGCCCGAACCGTTTCGCCCCGTACCGACCCATACCGTTTCGACCAGTACCGGCCCGTACCGTTTCTACCAGTACCGTTTTGACCCGAACTGTTGATACCTCTATCGTTTCGACCAGTACCGTTTCGACATGCACTGTTTCGACCCGTACCAGTTCGGGTCGAAAACGGTACTGGTCGAAACTGGTACTGGGCGAAACGGTACCAGGCAAAACGGTACTGGTCAAAACTGGTACGGTTCGAAACGGTACATGTCGAAACGATACCGGTCGAAACTGGTACGGTCCGAAACGTTACGGGCGAAACGGTACAGGTCGAAACGATACCGGTCGAAATGGTATCGGTCGAAACTGGTCCGAAACGGTACCGGTCAAAACTGGTACGGTCCGAAACGTTACGGGCGAAACGGTACCGGTCGAAACGGTATTGGTCGAAACTGGTCCGAAACGGTTCGGTCCGAAACGGTACCGGTCAAAACAGGTACGGTCCGAAACGTTACGGGCGAAACGGTACAGGTCGAAACGCTATCGGTCGATATTGGTCCAATACGAAAAAGTTCGGGTCGAAACGGTACCGGTCGAAACTAGTACAATACGAAATAGTTCAGGTCGAAACGGTAGCGGTCGAAACTGGTACAGTACGAAACGGTTCGGGTCGAAACGGTACCGGTCAAAACTGATACAATACGAAACGGTACCGGTCGAAACTGGTATAGTACGAAACGGTTTGGGTCGAAACTGGTACGGTCCGAAATGGTTCGGATCTAAGCGGTTCGCGTTGAAATGGTACGGTTCAAATCGGTTCGGGTCAAAATGATGCCAACCGTTCGAAGATTCCAATAAATTGACTTGAATTCCTTCTAATATTGAAAGGATTTTGAATTCCCTTAGGTAAAGGAATTTGAAGGAATTCATACCAAATTACAATTCCAATTCATTTGTCAACCAAACACACAAGATTGGAATTGAAATTCCAATTCCAACAAATTCAATGAACCAAACACCTAAAGAGTTGGAATTCAAATTTCAATTCTATTGAATTCCATTCAATTCATGTGAACCAAACACACCCTAAGAGTTAACATCCTGTAAAAACTCCTATTAGTGTAAAAACCATAGAACAAATCTTGACCATTGAAAAATGAAATCAATGGTATGTGTTGGTTACAGATCTATGATCTATCCCTCAAACATGTAGTTTATTTTAGTGTCATTAAGGGTAGTTTGGTAAATGTGCTATATTTGTAAATAAAAAGAGGGTATTGGATTTTAATAATCCAAAGTTTGGACCATTGGCCGATATTAATCCGAATTTTAACGTTGGCCCAGGATAATCTCTAGTAGACATGTGGGTGTCAAAAGTGAACATCCGTTAACTCTAAACTAACTGGGTTAGTGAAAGCTGATGTGGCTGTTGATGTGGCACGTTGACGTGGACCAGATGCTGACATGACAGCTGAGGTGTCATGATGACTTGAAAAATATTTTTTTTTCTTTTAAAACCTCCATCTTCATTAACAACATCTTCATCTTCATCTATCATCAACCCTCCTTCATCACTATCATCTCTTAACCAAATTCACTATATAATCCAACCAAAACTCAACTAGATTCAACAATCAAAAATGCAATTCAAACACCCATAACCTTAACAGCACCATCACCGTTCTGTCGTCCTCCTCTCCCTCTAACCTTTAACCTCAGTCGACCATTACAACCATCACTACTGCTCGTTTACAGGGCCGGCTTAACGTTTTTAGAGGCCTAAAGCGAAATAAAATTTTGAGGCCCATTTTTGAATCAATGAATCAATTGCCTTTGTACAAGAGTATAAAAGAGATTTTAATAAAATAGATAACATCTTATATTCAAGTACTATGTTATAAATGATTAACAAGTGGTCGGCATAAAGTGAATATATTCACAAAAATTAGGCAAAATAAGCAAATGATCGGATAAATAAATTAACTAAATTGTTATAGTCTAGCTATAACAATGAATAATTGTTTTTTTTTAAGAATAGTAATTAACTAACATGTAACAAAATAATAATGCATAACTAAATAGCAGTTAACAACTCACAAAACACAAACAAATATATGAATTTTTAAGTTTTGAGAATAAAAGGCAAACTCAACACCCAACATTTTTTGGTGTCTATGTTCACTCAAATACCAATGCCCCAGGTCCTTAATATAATACAATACACAAAACAAAACTGAGGGGCCCTAAAAAAAGTGGTGGCCCTAAGCAAATGCTTCACTTGGGCCTAGAGCCGGCCCTGCTCGTTCAAACTATTCGTTACTACCATTGAATTTCCCGTCTTTCGATTGTTGATGTTGTATCGTTCACGCGCTGGAACGGTGGCGCTCCGCCGTCAAGCTCCTCCGCGCGCACAGGGGGAGTGCAAAAACGGGTTCTGGTTCTAGAAAACTTCTTGAACCAACGCGACACCCGCATAACTTGCGGACACGAATGCAGCTCCAAAATTCGGGTCCGTGTGACACTGGTTTTTGCAATTCGTCTTAATATTTTGTTATGGCTGGAAGAAGCTTCTAGAACCTTCCTTTGGTTTGGTTTCAAGTCTTATTGATTACCTGGTATTATGTTGCAATTAATCTAACATTATTACCACAATAAACCCAATTTAATTAGCAGCATTAATCGAGATTAATGCAGATCATTATTGAGATCATAACTTCAAACTCTATAAGAACAAGAAGATTTCTTTGTGGTAGAGAGAAACGAAACTAGATACACACACACTCGAAAATAACACAACTCGATTGTTTTTCAGGCAAGTGGGATAGTCCGACAGTGTACCGTCACTGTTTTCGAAGCGATGTACCATGGGAACAGACCACGAATCTGTTTAAGGGGATTTTGTCAAACACAAGCCCGGTTCATTTCGATGATTTCGTCTTTAATTACAATTTGTTGCAGGAAGTGCAGCAACCCTTATACCTGGAAGCTTTATGTATGAGAGGTATTGCAGCGATTACAATGTAAGTTTTCTAACAGACGAATGATAACAACAAGGTTGAGTAGCCCCGACGGAAACTTTACAGCCCCTGTTTAGCTTTTAACATTTATTGATTTCCGATTTAGACGACACTCTCGAGTATAGTTTTTAATGTTTAGGGACTGACTGAGGAAGCAGTGATGGTATACCAGGCAGCGACGACTGGAGGGCCATTTTTCTACACATGCTCGGTGCAGAAGTAGCACAGACCAAATCGTACAAATTACAATATTTATTGCCCTTTGGAGATAATGACGACGAAATATGAACGATATCCTGGTCGGTGACATTAGCGCTTTGTGGTGTTGTTGTTTGCTCAGATCTAGTTGGAGAGAGAGATAGAGGTAAGTTGTTTAATTGGTCTTCGCTTGGTTCAGCCATGGAAGTGTACTGATGGTGGAAGCAAGAGTTCTTTATGTTTTGTGGAGATAGAAAAGACAAGTGGTTTCTATAGAGATCCGTTGTTTTGTTTGATGGTTTGATTTGGTAGTTTTCAATTACAAGATACAAGTATTCTAATAAAAAAAAAACTCCAATATCAGTACAAAAGTGAACTAATACCAACAAACACATTTCCTCTATCAGACAACAAATTACATAGAAAATACAGGCAAAACACACAAAACAAAACAAAAGAAGACAAAACTCAAAACAAAACAAAACAAAACATAGACGATAATATGTCTCTAACGCCTCGAAGAGCCGGAGACATATTATTTCCCTATATTTGTATCATTACCACAACTGAAGTCTATCTAAAGAGAGATGATAGGAAATTTGAAGGAAATAAGATTATGCTGCAGAGATCGAAAGTTGGTTTGTCAAGGGATATAAAGTTTTTTTTACTTCACTTGTTAACGTAAATAACTTTTCCTAAAATGGAAGTATTATACATTTTTTAGATTTTTCTAAAAATGAAATGAATAGATTTTATTCACCTTTGTTTTTTTATAATACAGTAAAGTACAAAATACGAATTAAATATTGATGGTGACCTTTTCGTTTAGTACGTGTCAATCGACCAATTTTATTGTATGTCAATTTCAATGAATATGTCCATGATATTATTTATTAATTAATAAAAACGAATTGAAATGAAATATAAATCTTAATCAAAATCAATAGGAAATCAGGTCGTTAATTATAAGTTTAAATCGATTGAGAAAATGCAGGCTATCGAACTGCACATGATTGGATATCCGTTACCTTAAATTAAAAATCAAAAGCGACATAATAATTAAAATTTTCAAGTGTTGGGCTAACCGTCAAAACCGGTTTGGCTCCAAACGGCATCACGAACGCGGCTCATATCACGGCCCTTAAGGGTCCGACCAACGCCCTCGAAAACCGACGACCTATGACTACGTGCTAACAAGTACTCGTGAGGCGGGACCATCTCCGATTCCTGATCCTCATCCGAGTCATGCATCGACTCAACCGAGTGGACTGGGTATATCTTTGTCTTTGACCAGTCTGGTACGTTCACCGGTGCTGAGGTGGCCACATGGCGAGATGCCAGGCTGTCACTGTCGATACGAGACTGGTGAATTATCCTCTGCGATGTTATTGTTACCACCGGCTGCTGATCGTCAAACGCCACTGCCAGGCCGCCGCCACGGCGGCTCCTGGCGCGTGAACTCCAATCGTTACTGATGGGTTGATGATCTGTGACCGCCATGTGATCAACCATAGACCAAACGTCGTCTTCTCCGAGCTCTACACCATCGTCCTCCACGTGGGTGTTGCTGCCGGCGGCGTATCCCAAGAAGCGGTCGCTCCGGCTGAGTGTAAGTTTCCGGCCTTTCGTCATGGATCATAACAAGACCGGTGATCGGAGTCCAGGGCAAGCTAGTGTAATGGTGATCATATATAGAGTCGTATTTATAATTATAGTGTTTGGAGTGAATTTGAAGCGAATTTGGTGTGAATTTGAAATGAATTTGATTTATTTAAAATTTAAAATTTAAAATAATAATAAAATAAAGATGAATGGGGCTGTCTTCACCACCACAAGTACATTGTGGCGCGACCAGAAGACGGGATTGTGGAAATAAATAATACAAGCATGGTTTTTCATTTATATATTTTTTATGTTTTTGCTGATATTTTTATCGATGGTTAATCTCTTCCTAGTCTAGGATATTTCACTTAGGCCCCTCTTCACAATTCTTATATCAACTTGTATAGGATTGACAACTTATTTTGTATAACCTTTCTTAGACCACCCGTAATGGATTGTTGAAGGGGCGTTAAAAGGGTTTTTTCGTGCCCCATTCGCTTGGAAACACTGCCTCACTTCACGTTATTCGGGCGTTAAAGAGGGCCACGCCAAATATTTCGCTCACGCCAAAATTCTGGCCAACTAATCCAATGCTGCCACGTGGCAGCTTAAAAAAAAGGCTAACGTTCGAATTTGCAACGGTTGGAAAATGTAGCCGTTGGGCTATTTTTTTAAAAAAAAATTAATTAATTTACTCCTATATAAATAACCTCCAACATTTTAATTTTTCACCGTCAATTTTACCTACCTTCACCAAATATTTTATACAATCCTACTATTTTATATAAACCATCAACCAAAAAATGCAACCATTCCGCCCACCTTTCGGTGTACCATCTCGCCCGGGCCACCCAAAGGCTATTCGCCCAAATACCACCCAACCTCAATTAAATAATAGTTTGTTTATTTAAAAATTAAAAAAATAATAAAAAATGGCATGTGGCCCACATGCCACATGTAGGGCTGTGCAAAGGGTCCGGAACCGACCCGATCCGACCCGGACCCATCAGAACCGTATACCCTTTTATTGTTGAAATTAGGAACCACGAACCGAACCTTAAAAGGCTATGTGGTTCTGGGTCCTAAAGGTTCTGATGGGTTGAGTAAAAATGTCTGACCCTCTAGAACCCTTTAATGCAATAGCCACTTTTAGAGGATTTGCATATTCCTATTCTTTTACCATGCTCGTAAAAGAATTCCTCCATATGGTTCTAAGGCTGTCCGTTGTAGACGCGCGAGCGAACGTGCGCAAGCCACCGACATGACTATCAAGTAATCCGGTCACTTGACCCCGTTGTGGTTGGAGGTGAGTAACGGCGCGACCAAAGGTCACTTTTTCCCGTTAACCCACGCGACCACCATCGCCTGTGCTCGCACCGGGACTGTTCGCGTGGGGCTGTTGTGGCTGAGGGTGAGCACGGGCGCTGAAACCTCGTTCGCGTCGTGCTACCCGCGCTTCCACAACAGACAGTCTAACAATAGCCCATGAGTTTTTTTAAGTCATTTTTCGTTTTTCGACTTATGTTTTCGTAACAATTTTGTTATTCTCATCAATAGAAACATTATGTGAATCTGTTATGTATACATAATAAATACACACACATCAGAGCAATATATATAAATATTTACTTCAAATTTGGATATAATATATATTATATAATATATATTATCTATGCATATCCATTAAGCCGAAAAAAATTTCAAGAAAAATACATTGTTACTATTATAAATAATATTTTTAATATTGTATTAACATTACATGAAATCGATTATAAAACGTAAAAACGAATAGTGAAAAGACTAAAAAAGATTATTTTTTATTTTTAATTAAAATACAAACGGTTCTTGTGGTTTTTATATTAGAACCGAGGGTTTGGACCCGACCCGGAGCCGATAATTCATATAAATCTAGAACCGGAAACCGACCCATATATTTAAAAAGGTTCGGGTCCAAGGTTCTCGTAGGTCGGGTCCAAGGTTCCTGTGGGTCCGTACCACCAAATGCTCACCCCTAGCCACATGTCAAAAAATGTCTCACACCAAATTTCACCCACGATTACACCCCTTACCCCTTTAATGCCCCTTTCACCCACCAAATTGACCTCACATGCCACATGTCATAAAATGCCCCTTTAATGCCCCTTTTACCCACAAATTTAACCCACCATTACACATGGTCTTAAAAGAATTTTCGTTTTATGGTTGTTTCTTAGAGCATGTATTCTAGTCCAGTTAATTTTATATGTGTTTATTCGATATACCAATGTTTTAAAAACCGGTTCATACTGGCCACAACTGGTACAGCCGGTTGAATTGTCTGGTTGATCCGTTCGGTATGATCGGTTGAATTGTTTCTCAGCCTAACCCGATATAGTATAAAAACCGATTTTTAAAACATTGATGTAAAGTAAAATTCATTACATAATTTTAAAAGTTTCTCACAAGTCACTATTTAATTTTAATGCTAAACACAGTAATGGATCTGTTTTACAATAATTGTATTACTATATCTATATAGTACTATAGAATGCATGATCGGCAAAATTGTAACTTCATACTATATACCAAGACAAATTTTAGATAAGTCATTAATTCTACTAAACATTTTTAAGTGTTGATCCAACTAAACATTTACTGAACTTTTGCTAATTTTTTTTTGGAAGGCGAATTTTCTATGTTGTGGCAGAGATCATCACAACTCCCTAGAAGGGGAGTCCTCTAGCCACTCTCCAATGGTCAGACTATGTTGTCTTAACCGGGCCCACGCTGACACGAGAGTGGCCGGCCCACAAGTGAGTCGAGGCTACGCATAAGGGGCACTAAGGCTTCCACCCGGAAAATTTCCCGCCACCTGCCACTTGACAGATGTTGCACCCTCCACAAGAGGCAAGCCTCTCTGGAGTAAATGCAAGATAGTAGAAAACCGGGGGACCATCAGAATCGAACATGACACCTACAAGTAGGCTAGTTTCGACCATCACTTGGCAATACCCCCAAATGAAGCTTATGGGAATCGAACTCAAAGTCTCCCAAAGGAGATTTGAGCTGACAACCATTGAGCCACAAGTGGGGAATTGAACTTGTGCTAATTAATAATTAATAATGTGAGATCATATAATTATAGATATAACTTTTTAAAAATTATAAAAGTTAGGGTGCATTTAATTCACATAAATTGAATGAAATTCAACAAAATGGGAATTTAGATTTCAACTTTTAGGTGTTTGGTTCATAGAACTTGAAGGAATTGCAATTTCAATTCCAATTTTGATTTGTTTGGTTCACAAAGGAATTGGAATCAGAATTCGGTATAAATTCCTTCACATTCCTATAACCAAAGGAATTCGAAATCCTTCCAACATTTAAAAGAATTAAAGTAAACTCATTGGAATCTTCGATCGGTTGACGTCGTTTCAACTGCATTGTTTTGACCCGAAACGATTCGACCCATTTCATTTTGACCCAAATCGATTTGACCTGAACCGTTTGGACACGTGCCGTTTTGACCCGTACCGTTTTGACACGCACCGTTTCGACCCGTTTCGCTTTGACCCATACCATTTCGACCCAAACCGTTTCGATCCGTACGTTTCAACTAGAACCATTTCAATCCGTATTTTTCGACTGGAACCATTTCGATCCGTACGGTTTCGACCCATACCGTTTCAACCCGTACCTTTTCGACCTGCATGGTTTTGGCCTGTACCATTTCGACCCATACAGTTTCGACACGCACCATTTCGACCTGAAACGATAAGGGTCAAAACGGTACGGGTTGAAAAGGTTCAGGTCGAAACGGTATGGGTTGAAACGGTTTTGAACCATTCGGGCCGGTATGGGTCGAAACAGTTCAAGTCAAAATGGTACGAGTTGAAGCAATACAAGTTGAAACGGTGCGGGTCAAAATGGTTCGGGTTGAAACGATATTGGTCGAAAACGGTTCGAGGATGGGGGCAAGGATGATAGATTCCAATTTATTAACCAACAAAACACAATAATAGAATTGACATTTCAATTCCAACAATTTCCAATTCTTTTTTAAATGCTTAAATTCCAAATCCAATTCTTTCTAATTCTAATTTTTACACAAATTCCAATTTCAATTCCAATTCCAATTCCAATTCCAATTCCAATTCCAAACCATTCCGCTAACTAAACGCACACTTAGTATTATCTTAAACATTATTTATTTAAAAATAATACAACTAAATTTAAAAAAAAAAGCAAAAAGAAACAAAAAAGTATCTTCATCTCAGTCAACGAAATTACTTGCATGGTTGCAAAATTTGTTAGTGTAACACCCTAAATTTCGCAATAAGACTATTTGTAGCGGGTTGAAAAATATAACGCCCCCCTTTCTGATTAGTTTACGTGGCAACTGAGTCAGCATGGGACGTTAATTTAAAATGGGGTGTAGTGGGAGGGGAAAAATTGGGGCGCTAATTTTATTAAAAAAAACAGCAGCTTCTTCTTCATCATCACCTCCACCAGTCCACCGTTCACCTTCTTCTTCATCATCACCACCGCCATTCACCCACCACCTCCGCCGCCTTCATCATCACCACAACCTGATTCTTTCTTCTTCTTCCCTCCTCCTTTCTTTCTTCTTCTTCTTCTTCCCTCCTCATTCATTCTTTCTTTCTTTCTTCTTCTTCCATTCGTTCCTCCTTCACCGTACACCATCACCACCACCATATACCACCACCATCACCTTCACCTTCACAGCAGCTTGGGAAGAAATGACTGTTGAACAAGATGAGGTGTCGACATTTGAGTGGTTAATGATTTTGTTGCATAGCGCTATGTTAATAACGCCCGGGATAGTTTTTGCTCGATGGCGCCCCACCGTTCCGGTGTGGAGGGCGCGAATTAAAAGATGGTGCCGGCAATAACGCTCCAGTACATATGGTCTAAGTGCCTTCACGTTTGTATGTGAAAATTGGCGCCCCTTGATTTAATAAAGTTAGAAGGTTTAGTATTAGGGCTACAAACGAACCGAACGAACACGAACAACCTTGTTCGTGTTCGTTTGTTTAGGAAATTTCGTGTTCATGAACAGTTCATGAACACTTACCGAACAAGATTTTTTGTTCGTGTTCGTTTGTTAAGAAAACACTCGTGTTCGTGTTCGTTTGTTAATTTTATTCATGAACGTACACGAACAGAAACGAACATTAAAAACACAAACAAATGTTCGTGAACACAAATGAACACAAAAAGGTGTTCATGAACGGAAACAAACACAGATACATATTAACTGTTGAATAAAATCGAATTCTCATAATTAAGACATTAGTTGGATCCACCAAATATATAACCTAATTATCTAAACATACTAAGTTATTAGACTGACGGTTAATCATGCATCATGTGGTGACGTGGATAGCCAAAAGACAAAGGGGCACATGCACTGATTGGGTTTGTCCCGATTGCTAAGTGTTCTGTGCCTTATGTCCAAGGCTTGATACCAAACCACATCGAGCCGGGGGTCTCATTGGAAGCAGCCTCTCTATTCTTAGGGGTAGAGGTAAGGCTGTCTACATCTTACCCCTCTCAGACCCTACCTTAGCTTTGCTACGGGTGGGATTAACTGAGTATGATGATGATGATGATGATCTAAACATACTAAGTATTTAACATAATAGTAGTAAACATAATTAAGTAGTGTCTCAAAAACTAAGTTCACATCGTATGTGGCAGGGTTGTCTCCGAAAACGCAAAAAAAAAATTGGGCCTCGGGCGAAAAAAAAAAATTGGGGCCAAAATTTTGTAAAGAGGAATGAATTATAAAAAAAGTTGAGTATGGTGCTAGAGTCAAGGATTGAACTTGAGACCTCTGCATTAAATTAACATGGTTTTACCAACTCCACTAACAAGACTTTAATGTATAAAACACAAATATATATCCTAAATATAGAATTTAATATATATATATATAGGATTAGGTTCCAATGAAAACACACTCTTCATAAAAGAACTAGAAAACCCAAGATAGCCAATAATATCCTGCCATGTGTCATTGGTTTTGGCTTATTATATGAGGGTAATTGTGGTAATTCACCCCTAAGCATATTATAATCCCTTCTAATATGTGGATATTAATCCATCAAGTACACATTTTTGTCAGATGTATCATCCCAAGGGTTTATTATTTTCCCTCCAAAATGTGCACACCATGTATATTATTCTTACATATACACACGTAGCATACAAAACACACTCCACTGAGCATCTTCAACCTCTGATCAAAATAAAAAACCCTAAAAAATGAGGGAAAATCCCAACGTAATGGCGATGAACAAACCGTCTGATGAACAAGCAGAGTTCATTTCAGTTGAAGATTATGAACTTGTAAAGCATTTTTTGATGGACAACCCTCAACAAGTATCAAGCAGCAGAAAAAACAATGGATCCAGCAAAGGAAAAGAGAAAGTTGTAGACGAAGGCCCTGCTACTGTTGATGAGCGTCAATCGAATGTTGATAAAGGTGGTTCGTCTCACGTGCCAGATCCAAACAACCAGGTGGAAGAGGGCCTCGGTGATGGTGACGGTGAAGGTAAAATCATACGTGGGTGTGTTTTTTTTGGGTTGTCAAACGTGCACAGGGAGATTTTTTAATTTTGGGGGTTTTTTTAATCATGTAAGAGGGCTTAGAATTTTTGTAAATAGTTAGGGTTTTTTAATAAGTGGGTTTCAAGGTGTTTATTTTTTTTGTGGGCAGCCCCCTGTGTTTTTTATAAAAATCATATAACAGTTAGGGTTTTAGATGTATTTATGTTTTAATGTAATTTAGACATTTATACAGGAACATTTACACCGGTGTCAGTCGAATTTAATGTAAACTAGGGTTTGCATGTTTAATGTAACATAGACTTTTTTTTTGCTGCATGTTTTTAATGTAACCTACATTTTTTTGTGTTTTTGCATGGATCTGAGTGGTTTCATCATGTTTTAGGGTTTTTTACACCAGAAATTGTTGGTTTTTAGATTATGTATGTTTAATGTAATTTAGACATTTATACAGGAACATTTACACTTGTGTTTTTTGCATGGATTTGAGTGTTTTTAAGATGTTTCATGGTTTTTTACACCGGTGTCAAGTCGATTTTAACAAGCACCAGAAACTGTTGGTTTTTTTTTTTTTTTTTTTTGTAGATGGTAGATGTTCATTCTGGTTTACACCAAATGGGACTCGTTACTGGGCACCAATCGTCCCCGAGTCTGATAAGCCGAAGGTGATGACTACCTTTAGGCAGTGGGAAGAAGTCGTAGAGTTCTATGAGGGATATGCCAAGAAGTGTGGGTTTTCGACTAGGCTAGGAACCGTGAAGAGGTACAAAGGTAGGATAACCCATAGGTATATCCTATGTTCGAAGGCTGGGAAACCCCAAAAGAGGAAGAATTTTGATCCAATGGACGAAGCATCTCTCAAGGGTAGGCAGTCAACTTATAAGGTTTGTGATTGCAAGGCGTCTATTAGGGTGAAGTTTTGTGAAAATACCGCTTCCTGGGGTATATATCACTTTGAGGAAGCACACAACCACATGCTTGTGCCCACTTACAATAGGGACCTTACAAAACTAGGTCGGAGGTTGGATTTTGCGACAAAGGAATTTATTCACAGGGTTAGCATGAACAAAGTAGGGGCGACAGTGGCGCACAAAATCCAGGTTAGTTTAAAAGGGGGGCATCACAATGTTAGGGGTACTCCAGCGGACTTTAAAAACTTTGCAAAGAGTATTCGCCTGTTCATTGGCGAGAGAGATTCACAACTTATGATTGACAAGTTGAATGACAGAGTGAAGAATTTACCGAATTTCTTTTTCAACTATAGTCTTGTTAACGGCGAACTCAGGTATCTGTTCTGGGCTGATGAGATATCCAAGATCAATTACCAAGCGTTCGGCGATGTGGTTGCATTTGATGCAACATACCAAACCAACAAGTAAGTTGCTACAGCCCTTTGAATAAGATCAATAATCGGAACCCCTTTTTTTGTTTGGTTTTTTAAGATGTAACATGTTTTCTTTCGCAGGTACAACATGGTTTTTGTCCCGTTCACTGGCGTAGACAACAACAAACGGTGTGTTACCTTTGGGGCCGGGCTATTATACAGTGAAACGGTGGAGTCGTATTGCTGGTTGCTGAATAACTTTCTCGCAGCGCATGGCAAGCAGCCTACACTGGTGTTAACTGACCAGGACCCTGCTATGAAGCAAGCCGTAGCAGCTGTGTTAAATGAATCTCGACATCGTCTGTGCATGTGGCACATCATGAAGAAACTACCAACCAAGGTATTTTTCGCCGACATTCTTTTTTTCGTAGTCATAACGTATAAAGTATGATATGTTTTTAAGGGTTCTGTAAAATGTTCAACAGCTTACAGGAGCTGGTGTTGATAATTCGGAGGTTCGAGCGGCCCTCCACAAGCTAGTATGGAACATATACATCAAACCTTCAACCTTTGAAAGTCGGTGGGCGAAGTTGCTGGACAAATACGGGCTCACGGACAATGACTGGCTCAAGGACATGTTTAGCATCAAAGAGCTTTGGGTACCTGCGTATTTCCGTGAGATTCAGATGTCTTGTTTGATGAAAACGACCTCCCGGTGCGAGAGTTCAAATGCAGCGTTTAAAATAAACTCAAGCTGGGCAAACACTCTTGTTCAGTTTCTGTTGTGCTTTGATGCAACCATGGATGCGCAGAGGTACAACGCGCGTTTGGCGGTTTTCCAAACAGAAGACAGGTGCCTCGACTTGAAAACCGGGATGCCATTCGAAAAGCAATGCGCCATGGTGTACTCGGAAGCTATATTCAAGGAAGTTCGAAAAGAAATGCTGAAAGCCTTGTTGTATTGTTTTATCTCAAACCAAGACGAAAGCGACGGATTGCAGGTGTACACCATCACCCACCTTGACAAGAACACTGATGTGGTGAACGATTTTACGGTACATGCTATACATCTTTTTTGGCAACGATACTGACAAGAACACTAAGCCTTGGATAAATGTGTTTTTTTTTTAAATTGGGGTTCTATGTGTCGCGCAGGTGAAGGTTGATGCTGCCGAGGAAACGACTACATGCTCGTGCAATGCATGGACCCGTATTGGATATCTGTGTCGCCATATTTTTTGTGTTTTCCGGTACACCAAGGTGCAAGCAATCCCAGAGAAGTACATACTTGACCGCTGGAGGCGTGAAGCGATCCCTAAAAATGTGTTTAGTATAAATGCACGTTACGGGGTTGACCGGAGCGAAGGGGCTGCACTGCGTAACGAGCTTTTTGAGATGTTTTCCCAATGTGTTGATCGAGCTAGTTTGTCGCCTGACCGTATGGCGTTGTTAACAGAGCACGTAAAGGCCATGAAAGAAGAAGTTGTTGGAACAGGAGATGATGCAGGTGGGAAAGCTAAGGGGAAGGCTGAAGTGATTAGCCATCTCTTAGGGGTGCCCGAAAATTTGGAGGTGTCATGCAGCAATCCCCAAGGAATAAGGAACAAGGGATGTGGGACAAAGCGTCGGCTAATTGGCCCTGGCGAAAAGGCTGCCAACCAAAAGAAGAAGCACCCCCGTCAATGCAAAACGTGCTATGAATTCGTAACCGGCCATGACTCAAGGAACTGCCCGCTGAAGAACCAAGACGAGGAGGAGTAGGTGTTTTGTTGAAAATTACCCCCGTCACCCCCGTAGCTTCTTTTTTTTTTTTTTGGCGACCTTATTTTTGTGTTGGATGGTCAAAAACGGTTTGGGTGCAGATATATACACCATGTGTGGACCTAGGAGGTTTTTTGTATGTGCGTGTTTTTTGGACGGTTTGGGATGTTTATTTTTTTTGTGAAGGGGGTAGTATTTTGTGTAGACAAGTATGCACGGGTATGTAATGGAGGAGGGTGGGGACGGGGGGGGGTGGTTTTTTAATGATAATATATATAAGTGTTTTTATATATTTTTTTTTTTTTGGCTTGTGTGCATTTTTTTTTTTTGCCCCGTTTACGTTGGTGTAAAAACAACAGCGCAGTACGTGTACGTTTATAAGGTTAGCAGCAAAACATTGGGGAGGGGGGTTTACGGTGGTGTAAAACACCACTAAACAAACCACTACCATCACAATTACAAACATTAATGTAAAAAAAAAAAGAACCACAGTGTAAAATAAAGAACCACAACACAAACAGTAGTGTAAAAAAAAAAAAGAACACCAGTGTAAAAATACAACCAAAACATTTTAATGCAAAAGACCCCGGTGTAAAAATAAAACAACACAAACGACTACCCATACACCCAAAAAGTACAAACCACTGCCCGTACCAAATTTTTTGTCGGTGTGAGATACATAACATACACGTAGATAGAGAAGACATGTTTTTTTCTAAACCAAAACGCCAAAACCACACAAGTACACAATTTATCAGTGTTTCCAAAAAACCAAAAAAGCACAAAAACCACAAATTTTGCTTTCTTAAGCAATTACAAACTCAGGGCCCCCTCCCAAACGCGATTTTTGTAAATGTTGGTGGCCGACAACAGTATATTGGCGGCGTATCGCATCCGCAAAGCGTCCACCTGAGCCTGTTTCCGCTTACCATTAACATTGAACCCACACTGGAAGCCAAACTGCACCCCCATGTACATCTCCATGTGGCGCATCAAGTAGACACCGCAGTCGGTACTGTTGTTGTGTGTACCCCAGGGTAAATCCAGACGCCGAACCACGCACCTAGTCATTGCGTCCGCCTTCGGGTGGTTCACCAAAGTTAGGTAGTCGACGAAGATTTTTTTCTGCAATAATAAAAAAAATCTGCGTAAGTATAACAATTTTTTTAAGTAGGAGCTAAAAGAAACTCATACCACTTTGTAGGGCGTCGTCTTTAGTGCATAAACGTCATTATCGACAATTACAATGGGGGACTTTTTCTGCACAATGTTATCAATGACACAGACATCTTCATTCTTTATATCAAAAACTACCAGGTAATAGTGCTCATATTCGAGCACAGGCACAAAAACCATGTCGAACGACCGCAAATCAAGCTTCGTCTCAACGCCACACACCGCACTAGAGACACCACTCTTAAAGCAAGCTACACGAGTACCGTTTCTGTCTTCCTTCAACTTCAACATCCAAGCTACCTGTATAATGGACGTTAACAATTCAAAGCAGCCATATAAAATTTATAATGTGAGTAAAAAACAAAAAACTCACCACTGTGGTGGTAGGAAGAAATAAGCGTCGGGGCACTCCAGCAAATCGGTAGCTTGGGTCGTAGGTAAGCACATGTGACCATGCGTCAATAACGGAGTCATAAAGCCGCTCCCCGACCGCCAATGATTGCAGGTACGGCGTTTCGGCGCGTAAGCCGTGGCGAGCCTCAAACATGACGTACCTGTAAACGGTGTCAGTTTATTCAACCCCTGTTTTTTTTTTTACACAAATGTAAAAAAGCAGCAAAAAGGGGATGGGGGTGCACTTACGGATAATGGTCCGTTGGGTCAATGGTATGGTCCGCGATGCATGTCTCATCATAACGCTTGAACAGGTATTCCCATACCGCCCTCTCCCTTTCAGTGCTTCGGATGCTGATTTCATCATTGCTGTTTCTCCAGGCAGGCAGCCTAGCAGCCGCGGTCCTCGTCCTACCCGGTCGCGCAATAGGTTTACTTGCATTTTCCCCAGGGACGTCGGCATTCTGGTCGATGGACACCAAACCAGAGTCACTCGACGTGGCTACCCCAGACGCTGCGTACAAGTATGCACACTGATGTAAGTGGTAACAAAATAAAAGTATTTTTTTTTTTTGGGGTTTGGGTGAAAGTTTTGTAGAAAGTGTACCACATTTTGCCCCCGCCCCTCTGCCATGGGTTGCTTCTTCCGGTGGACACTGAGACCCGCCAAACTCCTGCGTCAATCCCAAGCTAAAGGTAGGTTGGCTACAATCAACGCGGACTGGGTCAGATGTAGGCACACTTTGTTCCTGGGTAAGCCCAAGGCTAAAGCTCGGCTGGCTTGCTTCAGTAGTCGAATTATCTAAGCGGCAAAAGCTAGTAAGTAAACATAAGATCTAGTTAAACATAAAATCTGCACGTATACCTTGTTTTCTGATCCAGATGGGCGGAAGGCCATACTTCAACCGGTGTGTATTCAGTTCATTAGCAATGGAGGTTTTTGTTTTTGACCTGGTAACTGACCCAAGAGCGAGCAGCGACGCCACAGCAGGGATATCAGGATTCTGATCGTCAATGGCAACCTCAGCTCGATTTGACCGTTCACCCACGGCTGTACTCACCTTGATGCTACGACGCGACCACCTCACTCCCGCAGGTGTATTAGCAGCAGCAAGTGCGAATACCACTTGGCGCACGTGTAAGTCACTGGTGACTTTAGCTTTTTTAACCCTAGTGTTCAAGCCTGTTGTCGCGTCGCCGTCAGCATACTGCACCCCCGTACTCGCATTGGTAGCACTAAGCGCCAACACCACGGTGCGCACCAGTAGGTCAGTGGCAGCTGTAGCCTTTTCTACCTCCATCTCAACCCCCACTGTTGTATCCCCATGAACACATTCCTCGACGACAGGTGCAAACTTCGTGAACAACCATCTGTCCTCCCCACCACCTGTGTCGGAAGTATCGTCACTGGTGTCTGGGGCCACGTCCTCCGACCGAACAGGGTTCGCATCTGCCAGATAGTAAAACAGTCATCTTTAAAGTAGCGACCAAAAAAATAAATTTTAATAAACATAAAAAAAAAACACGGGAAAATAAAACATCGTCGTGCCTGCACTGTGACCAGCCGGAGATGGATCATCCCCTAACAACAGTATGTTTGTATACTCATCCCTCAATTGCACGACGCGAGCATCGCTGGGATACCTCGCTGACAACAGATGCAGACTTTTCTGGGCAACAACCTTCACACGCCTCAGCTCAGCCACGTTCTCCTGAGCAGCCAGCAGTTCCAACTGCGCACATAAAACACAAAAAAAAAAAATATGTAAGTAAATAAATAAATCAGAAGAAAAAACAGTTCACAAAAAAAGGACAACGATAATATAATAGATAAAATATGATACAAATGAACTAAACCAAAATCGCTTGGTAAAAAACATCCATTTTTTTCTACCTCGACGTCTTTAGGCTGACACCGTTCGCCTCGCACGTTACCAACTGTTAGTGTCTTCCTTGGCCCCATCCCGAACCCACCAATCTTAATTTCATGTTCTTGTCTTCGAGATAGCAACTCTAGCGACCAGTAATGCGTTGCGCGTATTCCAGCCTTGGTATTCATCCCTTCTACTGCAATGCTGTCCACATATAGCAGCTGCCAGATTCAAAGGAAAAAAAAATCATTTTCTTAATCAAAAAAAAAAAACACGAAATGTTCATAAAATGTAAACAAAAAAACAATCTACTTTTTTATCGCATGCATACCGTGAACAAAGTCAACGGCCCAACAAAGGCAGAACTGGGGTCATCTCTTCGCCATTTCGCCTTGCATGTCGACAAAGACTCCACCATGAAATCACACCAGTCTATGTTTCCAAAGTCCGTCGTATCAGTAAAGCACGCCGGGATGTTTTCTTTGCAAAGACCATTTGTTGTTGAAGTTATCATAGTAGTAACAAACAACATAATGAAATCGACCTTGAAGAAGAAGATATCGTCATAGTCATCAGCCCTGATTTTATTTGCAATTGACGTTGGCGAAACATAATCCTTGCCAATGTAGCGATTACGCCAAAGCTGTAACTTTGGATGTAAACTGGCACGCTCTATAAGTGTACTAAACCTCACGCCGCCACGTGGAATTCCAAACAACTGTTCTACTAAGGCAGTATCCACAACCACCTCCTGCTTTCCAAAGTGAAGTGTCCTAGTCGCTGGGTTGAAAGCATCGACAACATAGTGACCTAGTTTTACAGGAATCCCATCAACAACAAAGTCGATTAATTCACCGAAACCCATCTCACGGACTGTGTGCTTCTGTCGGCTGCTTAAGTTACACATGGCCAACCACAATTGCCGGGGCGATGAACGTGTCTTTAAACTTTTCCAAGAGTTATTCTTCCGCACCTTCGTAACCTGCGTTCGACGGGGCTTCTTTTTTACACGAACGTTACATGCGTCAACCCTCGGTTCCAGTTCGTCCGAAGCCAACATCTCACTGTAACGTAGTTGCTTCATTGTGTGACTTTTTTCTGTCGATGAAATTACATGAACACGTTGCATTTTTCGACTCCTTGTAACCGGCGTATGTACACCTGCGTAATGATATTTACACCAGGGGGAGGATGCCCTATCAAGGCATCTAAAAAAACATAAGCAATTCAAATAATCTATTTCATTCTTTTTTCTCATACCTGATCTTTCGTCCGAGGAGTCAAGAACGACTGAATCTGAGACTTGCTTCCTCTTGGAACTTCTAGTACCAGGAACCCTAAAAAAGAATTTATCCCAGATGTTAACAGCAAGAATCACAATTGCAAAACAGAAACCCCAATTTTTTTAAAATCAAAAAACTGTTAGAAGGTAATGCACCCAAGAATATCCCAAAAATTCCAACATGCAATCTGGAAAAAATAAAAATAAACCCTGTAACCGGTTGCAAAACCTAAAACCCCAAATACAACCCTAAAAAATCCATAAAAATATCATATTAACCCCCATATCACAAACGAACTTGCAAACAAGCAAACAATTTACTCAAAATCAAAAAAGACATTCATGACATAAAAAACATAAATGAGTAAACAGGATGATAAAATATAACAAAATTCAAGAAACAATCGGCTTACATCTTTTTCCTTCCCAAAAAAACGGTATCACAGAGGTAATGGATTCAACAGAGCTTCTTCGATCGTACAATGGGTCTTTTTGTGTGATACGGAAGTGAATCGCATGCAGCAGTGGGGTTTTTGGTTGATACGTGAATGATCGTATGCAGAGAGACAAAATGGGGCAGTCGCTTGATTTGGGGGAAACAGAGAGACAAAATGGAGGGGGTTTAAAATTTTTTGAAAATAATCTTTGATGTATAATTGTGAAGCAGAAAGAGAGAGGAGAGGGAGAGGGAAGGTGTCAGGAGGATGAGAGAGAGACAAATGTTGTTTTACCATTTTAACCCCCTCAATTATATTAATATTATCTTTTGATAAAAAGTGGGCCATGAGGGTGGATAATGACAAAACAAGATGTGGCAAGTTATCAACCTTTAGATCATGATAGATCAATGGATGTAAATGGTTTCCGGTGTTCTTTTACGAAAAGTGTGTTTTCATTTTACCCTTTCCCTATATATATATATATATATATATGCGTATATTTTTAAAAAAACGTTCGGGCCCATTTAAGGGTCGAGCCCTGAGCCGTTGACCACCCCGCCCACCCTCCCAGTCGGCCCTGGTATGTTGATAAAGAATCGCGTTGAAGGTGGAAGGCATCGACGTTGAAACGTGGTAATATATAATGAGCTTGGATACAATAAGTAGGTTTATTGATATCATATAATCATATATTTAACTCACATATATTTATTTGGGTAACATAAATAAAAATAAAAGAATGTTAAAAATTATAAAAATTAAAAACCCTAATTTATTATCGAACACAAACGAACACGTTACCGTTCACGAACATTAACGAACGAACGCGACCTCTGTTCATGTTCGTTCGTTTAACTAAACGAACGGAATTTTTGTTCGTGTCCGTTCCTTTAATAAACGAACGAACACAAACGAACTTCCTGCCGAACGGTTCGCTGAAAGTTCAATTCGTTTGAAGCCCTATTTAATATGGATCTTATACTAAAACTTAACAAGGTTAGATTTTTATGTTAACTCACTAAATATTGATCAAAATTGAGGGACTAAAGGTGCCAAGGCATTGAACTCTGGGTTTAGTGGTGGAAAAGCTGAGGATGTCGACCAAAACCTCCATTTGGTCAAACATGATCAGGAACTTCCAAGCTCTCCCAACCCTAATCCACAAAATACAACTCAATCTCCTAAAAATAAAAAAGGAAATTCATCCGTATAATATTTACATCCATGTCATTAATTATCTATCTTAGAGGGTGTTTGGGATTGCGTTTTTAATCTGATTTTTAGATTATTGCGTTTTGAAAACGCGGATAATCAGTTTTTAGTGTTTGGATTGCGTTTTGAAAACGCAGATAATCAGTTTTTAGGCTATCAAAACGCAATAATCTATAAGCAGCTCCACCCCTGCTTTTCCAAAACGCATAATCTGTTTTGAATAATCAATCCCAAACACCCCCTTAATATGATATATAATACTTGTGGTTCCTGGTGTTTGTCATCTTGCTCTTGTGACTCGCATACAAATATTACACATTCGCACCTTGCAAAATTCCAACAGTTTTCTTAACGATTACTGAGAACGTTAAAGTTCAAAGTGATGAAAGTTGTGAGTTCAGATCAAATTTTACATTTTGAATTGGACTAATAGAGCTATGTAATGTATATACGAATTACTAAAAAAAGTAGACATAACAAAATATTTCTATTTGTTGGGTGTCACTTTCATCAATAATTCTACTTACTAAAAAAATAACAATTAATCGACCTTTCGACACATACTACGATGAATGAACGTGACATTTATTATTATACTTTAATTTATAGGTTTTATAATAATAATTCTATAATGATCACATGTATGACCTTCGTGAACCACAAACATATACAATAATACACATGTTGAATAGAAGGACACAATTAAACTTGAGAAGACTCTTTGGAGACAATAATATTAAACACATTCCGATCAACGACAAGTTTAAAATCAAAACATAAAATTGTCTTACGTGAGAATGAGATAATGCATTATGTGGGTTATTAATCGAAGAACTTAATAAAAAGAATCAATTTTTCGTATTGGCCTACTTTTGGGTATCTTTCATCATTATCCTCCCTATACATATATAACTTATAAAAAAAAACATGATTAATGTAGTTATCAAGTTTTGAAGTGTTTTATTAAACTCAGTTACTAATTAATTTTCATAAAATAGTATTATAACTAGTAGGATTCCTCGCGCTTCACGGCGGTTTTTCTACTGGTATTAGATAGGTTCATTATGTATCAGTACGTTACGGACATTCAGTATAGCACCTGAAAGAGTTAAAAACAAATACATGTGTGAATACAACTATGTTTTCGACTAAATTTATACTGGTTATGAATAGTACGTAGCAACCGATAACGGTTTTACTGATATCAGTACTGAAGTTATTCAGTAGGAACATATTTGGCTCGTCACGATACCAGTAGGAACTTCGAAAAAAAGCATAAAAATGAATAACAGTACCGATGTTATCATTTGGTATTAGTTTGATTCGTCATGGCAAATAGCAAAAAAAGTATAAGGTGGTACTAAAAGTTCTAAAAATTAAACAGGCTAAAGACACAAAATATGAAAAGTATTTGTAACAGAATCACATGACAATAAAAAATATGTTTATTACCTTGTCTAAGTTTATATTTTAGCAAAAACCATAGTTAGTATCAATCTCGAATAATAAACATTAGTTACTCGTTACCTTGTGGTATGATGCATCTCATTTACGTGTGGATTCAAATCCTATAAAGCACAAGTCTAAATGGTTAATAAGAGAGTATGTCATTTTACTTAAAAGGCCATATCACTCTTTATGCAATCTTTTGTGCACTCTACATCTTTGAACCACAACCATTGAAGATGCCTTTTATTATTTTAGACATTTACCTAACTATTCCCTGTATTGTCGTATTAAATATTATTTTTCTCGGTCTACATCAATTACTTATTTTTCTAGAGTAAAGTGCACGGATGGTCTCTGTGGTTTGCCCAAATTTAAACTCTGCTCCTCAGCCTTTGGAAATTACACTTATGGGATCTGTGGTTTGGATTTTATTGCATCGATGGTCCCTGACTTCAATGGAGGTTAAGTGCACAATTTGTGTTTTGAAACTTGAAGATAGAAAAATGAGTAAAGTGCACAGATGGTGGTGGTTTGCCCAAATTATGTAAAATACTTTATTTTAAATAAAGATTAATCACAATCTCTTTAAAAAAAAAAAACAAACATTGTTTGAGAGTTAAAACTACTTCAAACTCAATGAACTTGATAAGAGAATGATTTTTAGACATACTATATTGTGCTTTCATGATGTTACAGTTAATTTGATATAGTAATTTGGTATCAAGAATTTTATTTTTCAAAAAGAAATATTCTTAAGTATATTGACCAATGATGTATGTATTTTGATGTTTAGGTTAAGTTTCTTTTCAACAAAATGTGTTGAAATATTCTGTCCTTAATTCCAACCCATACATCATGAAGGCATTCGTCATTAGGTTTGGTTGTGTACTCATGTATGAATGTTTAGTATCTTGTATCATGAACTTTTGTTATGAGTTATACCTTATAATGTACAACTTTTATCATATGTGTTAAAACTTATGAAACTTACCAACTTTACAATTGATTCGTAATTTTAACATGTTTTCGGGTATGTTTGGCAAGGAGCTTTTAAGAGTTTTTAGTAGTTTCAAACTTCAATCTTTTAAGAAAAAAACTCCTACTCAATAAAAAGCATTGTTTGGTTGAAGGAGGTGAAAGCTTTTAGGTTAGGAGAAAAAGCTCTATAGTGAAAAGCTACTAGTACTAGCGTTTAAGAAAAAGCTCTACCAACTACAAGCTTTTAATTAGTAAATGACACAAATATCCATTCTATTTTAAAAATAAAATAAAAACTTTCTTTACAAGCTTTTAATTATGTCTATTTTGATCATTTTATACATTTTAATAAAAGCTTCAGCTACTATGTCAAACACCAAAATATATTTAAAAAGCTTACAGCTAACAGCTTGCAGCTTACCAGCTTCCAGCCGGTGGCTACCCTTCATGTGAAGGAGGCATGCAAAAGACCTAGATAATTGAATATGAGTTATAATTAAACTAAGTATTTCTTTATTTCAAGTGCTATGCGGATACGTGCTGGCGTTTTCCGCCTTACGATATAGTGTGATGATCTTTGCTTAAAGAGAATGACTTCAAGTAAATTTCTATTTCATTCATAATATATAAAAATATGACGACTTGTAGAATTATTGTTAAATGGTTATAGAATAAAACCATATTTAAACTAATATTTGGTTTAATAAGATGTGGAGTGGTAAAATGATCCTAATAAACACATCATATTTCAGTTTGTTTAAAAGTTTATATTCCGGAACATTCATTTATTAATGGGTAGGTCATGGGGTGTATTTTAACATATAGGGCGTTAAAAATGATATGGCATGTTAACTTGCATTGCATATCTCTCCCTCATTGTGTTAAGGAACGTTAAAGGAGTTACTTGTTAACATGCTTACCGAATGTTAAACTTCTGTATTAAATTATTTTCCTTTTCTAAACCAACAACCAACAAAAATATATGGTTAGATGAAGTTAATGGGATTAAACCATTTTCTTGGGTTGAGATGGAGTGAAATACGAAAAAATTGGTGATGTGTTATCCAGGTGGAGTTAAGGAGGGTTAAACTATAGCTCAAGAGCTTATGTGATTTTGCTAAAAAAAAGTTTGTTTTGTGTTTGAAGTGAAAAGAACTTTCATTCTGTTTTTGGACAAGATATGGGAATAAGCATCTTCCGAAATTAAATGAATATCTTTGTACACACAAAATTGAATGGATAAATTTTCAAGAATAAGTCAAAAGTGAATAGAATCATACAAATCATCATGAAAGCTTTGTTCCAATTCTGCATTTTACGAATTAGGCTATGTGTTATAAGAATTTATTGAACTTTATACATTTTCTTTGTTAAACTAGTAATTGTAGTTTGTTTTGAACTAGTAATTATACTTTGTTTGAAAATATTGAAGTGCAATTTTCAAATGTTTAATAATCATCATTATTATGATTACAAATGTCACTTCACTATTAAACATCCAATTAGATAAGATAGGCAATTGGTCCACTTTGACGTTATGATATTTTATAATCCGACTTGATGATTAAAGTTTTTGTGAACTTAAATTTTTGGGTCATGGTTTCAATCTAAATAAATAAATAAATAGCAAACACATCTAGAAGAACGTTACTACCAAGTAGGGCTGGCAATTTAGACATGAACACGATAACATGACACGAACCTACACGATTTTAACAAGTTTCGTGTTTGGCCTTAATAGGTTTCGTGTCTATAACAGGTCGACACGTTAAGACCTGTTTATTTTCGTGTCGTGTTTGTGTTTACCTGTTTCGTGTTCGTGTCTTAACAGGTATTATCGTGTCTTATCGTATTTCTTATCATGTCTTGTCGTGTCTTGTTGTGTTAACATGTTTTACTAGGTGTTCCTTATCGTGTTAACCTGTTATACACAGGTTCGTGATTGAAAAAATGACATGATTAGATTTCGTGTCGTGTTCGTATTTACATGTTTCGAGTTTGTGTCTTAATAGATTCGTGTAACCTGTTATGCCACCCCTGCTACTCTACTAGGACCAACAAATGGTAATGTAAAGCCCATTGATTCAATGGTATAATAACATAACTTGTATATCTTAATAGCCCATGTGAAGGAGCCCAAATTAATTCACCCCTCCGTTGTCCCTGTCCCTGATTATTATATGATATGATATCCCTCCGCCTGAACATTCATTCATTCATCAATGGAGTTTGAGAAGAGAAAGAAGGCCACGTTGGCCACCATGTCTTCATCTGAACCAGACAAATCTCCCAAAGGAGACATAGACACACCTCTAATCCCACTCCTTCATACCCTCAACGCTCACCCTTCTTACTTCACCACCAGTTCTTGCTCTGGCCGCATCTCCATCCTCTCCACCCCAACCACCACCTCCTCCCTCAAGAAAAAAGCCAAAGGTGGCACCTGGCTCTTCATTTCCCATCACCCACCCCACCCTTCCTCCCTTCTAAATCTCATCTTTCCTCTCAACCCAACCGAGTCTGCCACTCAAGACAATCTCGTCTTTAGGTTCGAGCCTTTGATCATTGCCGTTGAATGTAAAGATGTTTTGTCTGCTCAAAAGCTAGTGGCTTTAGCTGTTTCTTGTGGGTTTAGAGAGTCAGGGATTACTAGTGTGAATAGTAAGAGAGTTATTGTGGCTATTCGATGTTCCATTAGATTAGAAGTGCCATTGGGGGATACTCGTAATATTATGGTCTCAAAGGAGTATTTGAATTATCTTGTTGGGATTGCTAATGACAAAATGGAAGCTAATAGGAAGAGAACTGATGCCTTTCATGATGCATTGTTGAGGAATCAACCATCATCTGGAATTAATAATTATCTTGTTGGGACTGCTGATTCTGAGTTCCTTAACTTTAATCAAGATTTGGGTGATAAAGATTGCTCAATCATTACTGATGATATTCAACTTACAAGTCAAATCAAAGATGTCACAAGTAATGGTAACATTATTATCCATTAATCCCCAAAAGGGTCACTTATTTGGGGATTACTTATTCATCCTTTCCTTAATTTGAATTCTAACCATCATATGCTTGGTTTGTTGTGTCCTTCTTATGAAATTTACAAATATAAATGTGGACAATCTTAGACATGTAGCTGCAAAAATAACCATTAGATTAGGCGTTCTATTCCATTTGTTTCTTAAAAATCATGGTTTGTTTGTTCGCAAAAGCCAATTAGTATGATTTTGGTAGTTAGTTACTTACTCTAAGATAAAGTTTTAGTCAAATGTTGATTATGAAGACATTTGTCACTGTTTTTAGGACGATAGTCTGAATCTTTAAATAATTTGTCACTGTTTATAGGAGTTCCTGAACTTATGCTTCCTATAAAACCGATGGTGATTACTGGTGAACCAGTTGAGAAGCTTCATCTTTGGGGCCATTCATCCTGTACGCTTGAAACTACAAAAAATCCTGAATCAGTGCTTGTGTTTGGCGGTTTTGGAGGCATAGGAAGGCATGCAAGGAGAAAAGATTCATGGCTTCTAGATTTAGTATCTGGTCAACTCCAGTTACTTGACTTTTCAAGCACTCCATCCCCACGTTTGGGTCACACAGCTTCTTTAGCAGGAGAGCTAATGTTTGTTGTAGGAGGTAGAGCCGATCCTGGGAATGTGCTAAATGATGTTTGGGTTCTTAATACAACAAATAATGAATGGAAACAGGTACAATGTACCGGAATTGGGTTTCCTCACAGGTGATTACCCGGTTATGCATATTCTTATGCCCATCTCTGTATTGTTCATGTTTCCCTATAATGTATTAATTGAAAACCAAATCTTTAAATCTTTATCCATTATTGTGCAGTCATCGACATGCATCAGCAGTAATCGGGTCAAACCTCTATGTTTTTGGTGGGATTCACAATGGCAGCATCTCTTCAAGAATGTTTAGGCTTGATATCCAGAACTTAACATGGGAAGAAGTAGTTGTTCAAGGGCAAATACCGTCACCTCGTCATTCTCACACATTGGTAGCCCACGGTTCTCAATTATTTATGTTTGGAGGATATGATGGGGTAAAAGCACTTGGAGATTTCTATAGTTTTGACATTCATTCATGCACTTGGAAGAAAGAAAAGATGGCAGGAAGTACACCGTATGCACGGTTTTCCCACACCATGTTTGTGTATAAAAACTATATTGGTATCATTGGAGGGTGTCCTATCAAACAACACTATCAAGAGCTATCAATAAACAAAGTGGGGTCCAGCGTATGGAGGCGTATAAAGTTGAACTCCATCGGAGAAGACCTTTTTGTTCGTTCAACAACAAGTGTTGTTGGTGATGATCTTGTTATTGTAGGTGGTGGTGCTTCTTGTTATGCCTTTGGAACCAAGTTTAGTGAACCAATGACACTAAGCTTGCTTTCATTAGTTTCCCTGGTTGAACCTTTCAATGAAGCCAAGGAGCAATCAAATACCCTTACTGAAAAGAGATCAAATGTGGGTTTTGATTTAAACCTCGAGGGCGCATATGGTAATAAGATGGTACCTTTGCGTTGTGTTCTACGAGTTGATAAAAAGCATGCGAAACCCGCAAAAGATATATTAAAGAAATTTGGATGGTTAGATGCAGAGAGAAAAGTATACACACAAGAAAATGGAGGTCATGTTTGTTTTCCCATCACCAAAGAATTTGTGGCACTGTACCAAAATAAGAAACCAGACTTAAATGAAACAGTAGATGAGGTAATTAACCTTAACTCACAAGAAATCTTTAAGGTTGCAGCTTCAAGTGCAAGGGCCTTTGATCTTTTGGCTGCATTAGGTGCAACCACACATGCTGACCATGTGGTCAAAGTTAGAAAAGCTTCAAATTCTCCTTTGAAAATAATGAACGATGCAGTTGCTTCTTTGTTAAATCGTCACAATCTACCTACAACACTCTTGGAACAACTACCCACAAGGTAGGACATTTTCAGCTTCTTTTTTGTGATATCTTCATGTAGGTTGGGTACGAATTAGGGGTGCTAAAATTTGGTTCTTGTCTCTAGATGGGAACGATTAGGTGACATTGTTGTGCTTCCCATGACTTCTTTCAAGGACTCGGTTTGGGACTCACTAGGAAAGGAGCTTTGGTTGATTGTTGCTGAGTCACTTGGTGCCACTCGTCTTGCTCGACAAGTAAGTTAACATTTTAATACATGCATTTTATGTTGCACAACATCCTAGTTGGTTAATCATTGATAAAATTCAATTCCGTAGGGAAGGGTTTCACCTACCGGAACGAGAGATAGTGGGCTGGAGATTCTAGTTGGGGACAATGGATGGGTTGACCATCGGGAAAATGGAATTCTTTATTCATTTGATGCTACCAAATGCATGTTTTCATGGGGTAATCTCTCTGAGAAGCGTAGAATGGGGCAGCTTGACTGCAAAGAGGAAGTTATTGTTGACTTGTTTGCTGGCATTGGATACTTTACATTACCGTTTCTTGTCAAGTACATGTTTTTCTACTCTTTTTGTTAGTTTCAATATGCTATTTTTGGATTTAAAGTAGGGCAAATTGCAGTAACTTGCAATGTACTTTCACAGGAATTTAAATTCATTATTAAAGGAATTAACTTTTGAAAATATAATAATATTGTCTGCCTTTTCAAAATCGTTACTAAAACCATTCAGTCATGATATCATATTCACTTTAAAAAACATAGTGAATTTAGACTTTTAGGTGAGGTTTGGTTCATAATTGGATTGGTGATGGGTATAGGTTTGAAAGAAAAGGAGAGATAAAAAGAATGATTGTTAAAGAAGTTGTTTGTTTTAAAGTGGGTATAGGAATTGAAATTATTATTCGATACTTTTAATATATTTTTCCTGTTAAGCCCACCAACGTACAAATTTGTAATGAAGTGAAAGTAGTTGGCTACATTTAACATTAGCCTTGAACAGGGCTAATGCAAAAATGGTGTATGCTTGTGAATGGAATCCCCATGCTATGGAGGCTCTCAGGCGTAATCTTGAAGCAAATGGTGTGGCTGATCGTTGTGTTGTTCTCGAAGGAGATAATCGTGCCACAGCACCTAAAGTAAGGCTTCTTGTTTTTCATTTCTCTCTAACAAGTATGTATATTTCTAGTTGTTTTACTTTTACTAATTTTGTGTCCTAAATGTTGCAAGTTTTCGTTTAAAACCATTTTAGGAAGTGTTAACTTGTTAGGTATTTTAATGTTCAACACTTATTTTGTTCTATTGTTTCTTGCACACTTTAATATTGTCTCTGTTTCTTTATTGTGGATGGGATATTTTTCTTTTCATCATTTGGTATGACTTTGTACAAGGAAATGTATACTACCTATTGACATGTTTTTTTTCCCAGGGAGTTGCCAATCGAGTCAATCTTGGTCTGCTGCCATCAAGCGAGGGTAGTTGGGCTACTGCTGTAAGGGCATTAAGGTAATCTCATTACTTTGACCTAGAAAATATTATAACTTTCAGTTTCCATTTCATGCGCCTTTGACAATTCGAGGTCAAAATGACTTTAACTTCCAAACGGTTACAAATACGTTAAATGTAACTGTTTAATAATAATATATATACTTCTACCACTGGCTCCTTGTTTGAGTTTGACATTTAGGCAGTTTGACTGACTCTCTTTACGTGATTTTTCTCTAATGGATCATTTTGACAGGAGCGAGGGTGGGATGATGCATGTGCATGGAAACGTGAAGGACTCTGAAGAAGATTCGTGGACAGAACAAGTCTCAAAATCCATTAGAGAAATTTCAAGATCCGAAGGTAAATTATATATATATTTTTTCTGAAATACTAAGAAAAAGTGTGTTGAACTTTTCGGTGACTTTGCAGGTTATAATTGGGATGTATCTGTTGAGCATGTAGAACGAGTAAAATGGTATGCACCTCACATTCGCCATCTTGTAGTAGACATAAAATGCAAACAAATAGAGTCGTCATAAGATGAAGAAATCAGCGCGCCCTCACTCCTCCCACCAGTTAACCGCCAATTCGGCTATTTAATGCCCTGAGATGCAAAAGCAGAAACTATTGTTTTGCTGATGCAAAATAGTTGTGAAATTTTGTAGAAAAAGGTAATAGTTTAAAACCAGTGTATCAGTAGTTTGAGTTGAATCGCTCAAAGGTCTATAAATCAATCAGTAGGTTGTTTTGTCGATTTATGGTTTTGGGTATCAGACCAAGCAGTTTGTAGTAAACTGAGTTATTGTTAAAAAATATTTTTGTCATACGTTTTCATTTGAGCTTGAAGTGTTAAAGGATTGATATTTGTGAATTGATTTTCTTAAGTAAGAAATGCTAATTATATTTGAGTGCGCTTTTCTTTTTAAGCTACTTGGTAAAGCGAGATTTGATTTGTTATGGTATTTGAATTGCTTTGTATAAAACTGTGACTGCCTTTTTTTTTTTTTTTGAACAACCAAACCAAACCAACCACTTTTATTTCACCACCAAAAACCCGGATACACCCAAAGAAACAAAGTTACAGACAAGGAGCTATCCAACTGAAACAAACCGGAAAAAAAAAAAAAAAAACGTACAAAACTCACACACCTATTTATCCCAACACTACTATGATCATGAAAAATCTATACCATCAAAAGCCCACCATTTTGTCGAATATATACTCTGTACCTTCGATCTCTTTGACACCCACCAAAACGTGTTCTCCTTAACATCTTCGATCATTTTGGGCACCGACGTATTGACATTGTTAAATACTTTGGCGTTTCTCGCCAACCATAATCTCCACAGGGACATGAGTATAACTGCGTAAATCGTCGCCTTCCACTTTTTTGATCCCTACAACGTTTTTTCCCAATCTAAAAGCTGAATTAAAGACCCGGTATTCGAAGGCGGTTGTACTCTAATCCATCCACAAATGTGCCACATAACGTTTTAGCCCAGAAGCATTCCACAAGGACATGGTCGATCGACTCCATTCCATCTTCGCAACTCTTGCATCTCCCATCACCAAAAGAAAGTCCCCTTGATGCTAACATGTCTGCAGTTGGGATTACGCCCTGTGCAGCCCTCCAAACGAAGCACATGACCTTTGGTGTAACGATTCTGCTCTACCTGAAGTCGATAGAAGAATTAGAGCTGTTAGACGCCCCAACTAAATCGATTCGGACCTGTTTGACCGAAAAATTAGTTTCCTTGTTGCCCGACTTCCACGACCATCTATCTTTGCCTGCCACAATTTGTTGATCCGCAAGAAGTTCTTGAAGCCTCTGCCACTGATTAACTTCTTCAGTTGATGTAGGCGATCTGACCCAATCCCAACCCCAATAAATTGTTTCCCTCTCCTTATGGTAGTTATTTATAACTTTCGCCTTCTTTTTCGTGCACAAAGCAAACAAATCCGTGAATCTGTCCCTGAGTTTCCCACCCGTAATCCAGTTGTCACCCCAAAAAGAGACGCTTCTCCCGTCCTTTACCAAGCATACAAGTTTATTATCCAGCGTTAATCCCCTCTTCAAGAAATCTTCTTCAAGTTTAGCAATGGAATGCCACACTGTGACTGCCTAGTAATGTAAAACACGAGTTCATTTTTTTTGAGTTACAACATACAATTTTTGCATAATAAAACCATTTTAAATATTAATATACCGACTTGGTTCATTATCATCCTGCTATTTTTAATACAACCTTTTTTCAAATAAAACTTATGTTGCAATGTCGAGAAAAATAAAATAAACGCAACCGCGTATCACAAGTTTAATCTATACGAGTGCTAATACTATACCGGCATCAATATTCTAGTTTTCGATCTATGTAAAATAAGTGTCAATATATTTTGGGGCATATCACGACTTTAGTTTTAGTTTTCTCTTTTAGTTACTATAGCGAGTGCGAGTACCTTAATGAGCCAAACAAATACCGAAAGAATTTCCGCTGCAACGTGCGAGATTATTTACTAGTTTAATATATATTGCATGGTCGGGGGACCACGCAATTTAAGTTTACATCCCTTAATTTTTTATGTTGACAAAACTCACCCCTTAAGTTTTTAATTTGACCAAAACCAAGTTTCTAACTTGACAAAAATGACACTTTTACTTTCTAACTTGACAAAAAAAAACCCATACTTTATAACTTCTCCCCCGCTCTCAAACTTTTGACCCATTCTACCCTCAAACTTTGTTATAATGCCAAAGGTAACAGTCTAACTTTGTAAATGTCACTTTAACCCTCTCAGGTTTCTAAGATATCAACCTTACCCTAAAACTAATTTCTTATTTTTTATTTTTATGAAAGTGTAGGTATAAATACATGTTCATCTATGCTCTAATGTGTTTTGTTTAGTTAAAAAACGAACCGGGTCAATTATAAAATGTTACGTTTTGATGTAAATTTTGTTTGGAAAAAAATCGGATCAAATGTAACACGTTTTGTTTTGAAGCAAATTTAGTTCTAAAACGAGTCTAATCAATTGTAGTCCATACGTTATGATTTTGCGAACAGTGCGGCGGGTAAAAAAACTAGTTTCTTAAACTGTCAGCCCGTCTGTCTCTCCTCTTCTGTTTGAAAAACCCCTGTCGCCGTACATTGGCCGAAAGAAAAATCTCTTCGGGGCCGTTTGGCAACTTCTGAATGAATAAGTGCTGACCTAGTAAGAGGTCTGAATGGGTAAGAGTAGGGGTGTAAACGAGCCGAGCCGAGCCCGAGCCTGACTGGGCTCGGCTCGGGCTCGTTAAGGTTTTGTGAAGCTCGAGCTCGGCTCGGTTCGAGCCTACAATCTTGAGCTCGAGCTCGGCTCTCTAGTAAAATCCAAAGCTCGAGCTCGGCTCGGCTCGACTCGAGGTGATTTGAGAATCTCAAACTAGCTCAAAAGCTCGGCTCGAGCTCGCAAAAGCTCAGCTATAACTTAGGCTTGCGAGCCCAATCGTTAAGGCTATAACTTAGGCTCGGCTGTAACTTAGGCTCGGGCTCGGGTTCGGGCTCTAGCTCGTTTAGGCTCGCGAGCCCAATCGAGCTTTGTATCTATGGCTCGAGCTCGGGCTCGATAACTAAACGAGCCATATTTCAGGCTCGGGCTCGGGCTCGTTAAGGCTCGGCTCGTTCGAGCTTTTTACCGAGCCGATCCCGAGCCGTTACGTGTCATTTACACCCCTAGGTAAAAGGCTCTGAACCAATAAGTGCTGGCAGTAATGATTGTTTGGTTGTATGTCTGAATGAGGGTACAAAATGACTATTTTATCTCTGTAACAATAATACATTAGAAAAAACCCACTTAATCAATAAAAATCCTATTAAAACATATACATTCTATCTATATTAATTGAACGACACTTTGATAGTGTCGTTCACTAAAATGAGCAGCTATCAATGATATTTTAATATTAACATGCCCTGCTATCCAGCCGCCAAAATTGAAAAAGTAATAGGCTTAATATCTTCGGCTCCCTTCAAGTGAAACATTATCAAGAACACATTATAATAATAAAAGATGTTCACATACTCTTGAGTGAATAATAATAAAATAATAATATGACAAAATTGTTATGAAGAAGCCGGCCTCTAAAGGTGACGACCATCATTATTATCATATATAAACTCTTGATTGTTAGTATTATTTTATTATTAAATACGCAACCCAAGTTTTAACGCTGGTGTAGAATTTAATGGGTTGCGAGTATTTTTGTTAAATCCACGCGAGCATAACAGTCACTTAATTTTATTTTTTATGCCCGCCAAACCTTCAACGTAACAGGAGCTCCCGGCAGCGAAACGCCGCCCATTGTGCGTAACATGTATGCACAACAGCGACGCCCGCGGCAAAACGTGGGCCAACTAACACCTAGTTATTATTATTACACCTTCTCCTTGTTGTATACTCCTTCCCTTCCCCTTGTTCTATTCTCAGAAACACACACAGACTTGAAGCCCAAACACCGATCTATACTCACAAGCCTAAATAGCCCCTTCATTCTCTCCATCTCACTTTTCGTCTCTCTCTCTCTCTCTCAGCCGAGCCACCGACAAAAAGCCCCTTTTTTGCAGCAGACTTGAAACCTGAACACAGGCCGTTTCCGAGCAACGCCAGCAGCGGTCAGTAGCGGTTTCGTTTCCAAGCTCTAATTCAGTCAGAGTTGTCTCCAAATCTGACTGACGTTTTTCGCAGTCAGACGTGCCGAACCAAACACCCGTTTTGTCTTCCTCTGGTTTACCCATTAAGCAAGTAAGAGGTAAGATTAGTTGCAGCCGCCTGATTTGGGTTTTGCTGCTTCTATGTTATGTTGTTCTCCCCCAAAAGAAGAGCCTCTCTTTATCTTTTTGCCCGCACTCTTCACCATTTCAAATTCCCTAATCCTGAAGACATTGCTTTCCATTCCATCTGTCTTCATTTAACCCAACGCAGATGGAATTTCCTCCACAAATTCTTCTTCTCTTCAACTCTCACTGACTCATTAGTGAGTCGTGTCCTTTTTGAGTTTCGCAACTCCCCCGACTTAGCTTTAGGGTTCTACAACACGCTTGCACACCAAAACACCTTTTCTTTTTCTCCCTCCCTACACTGTGTTTCTGTATTGATCCATGTCTTGATTACCAGCAAAAGATATGATCATGCCTTACATTTGATGACTAACCTAATGCGAACAATGGGTTATTCTCATTTAGATGTGTTGGAAGCTTTATGGAATAGTTATGATGCTCAAACTTCCTGCCCTGATGTGTTTGATGCGTTGGTCAGGGCTTCTACTCTTTTAGGTGACGCCAACTGTGCTTATGAAGTTATTATGAAGCTGAAGATGGAGAAGGATTTTGATGTTTCGATACATGCCTGGAACAACTTTTTGAATCATCTAATACGGTCGAACGAGATGAATCATCATTTTTGGACAAGGTATGAAGAGATGATTGCATACGGCTATGTAGAAAATGTTTATACAATGAATTTGGTTATACGTGCCTTGTGTAAAGATATGCTTTTATATGAAGCCATTAGCGTGTTTTACCGGATGTTAAAAGGTGGAATATATCCAAACGTGGTTACTTTTAATATGATTATCGATGGTGCTTGTAAAACGGGTGATGTTGCTTTAGGGTTAAAGATGTTTAGAAAGATGGGAATGCTGTCAAGGGGGGTGGTTATGCCTAACGTGATTACTTTTAATTGTCTCATTAACGGGTATTGCAAGTTAGGAGACATGAAAGCTGCAAAAAGCCTTGGAGATGAAATGAAGGAAACGGGCATTCAACCAAATTTAAGGACGTATGGGACTTTGGTTGATGGGTATTTGAGAAAAGGTTGTACGATTGAAGCGTTTAGGTTGTGTTCTCATATGGTCGATAACGGTTTTATTCCCAATAATGTCATATATAATTCGATTATCCACTGGCTTTACTTTGAAGGGGATATGACCACAGCGTCTATTCTATTGTCGCATATGATAAAAACAAACGTTTGCTTCGATAAATTCACTAATTCTATATTGGTTAAGGGGTTATCTAGAAACGGGTTTCTGAATGAAGCTCTTGGTTTCCATGAATGGCTGGTGGGGAAGAATCTTGTGGATAATGATCGTTTCTTGGAGAATACTCTTGTTTACTATCTCTTTAGAAGTGGTAATGAATCTGTATTAAAGGTCAAACAAGTTCTTGACGATATGGGTGATCGTGGGCTTACTCCAGATACGGTCACATATGGCACTATGATTGATGCGTTTAGTAAACAGGGGAGTATATCAAACGCAGTTCGTGTTTATGATGATATGATAAAGATGGGAAAGAGACCGAATTTGGTGATCTATAATTCCATTGTAGATGGTTTGTCCAAAAATGTTTCTGTAGATGTAGCCAAGATTATGGTAGATGAGTTGAAGAAGTTTAGTTTACTTGATGTTGTGACTTTAAACAGCTTATTAAACGGTTATTGTGTGAATTGGAAGGTTAAAGAAGCGTTGACTTTGTTTTCTCAAATGCAAGAAGATGGAAAATTAGTGAATGAAGTCACATACAATATACTCATCAACTTTGTTTGCAAATTTGGATCAATTCAAGACGCAAAGGAACTGATGGAGATGATGGTGACTCAAGGGCTGACTCCTGATTCTGTTACATACACTATTCTTCTTACAAATGCTTGTAAGAAGATTAGCCCGGAGGAATTGATAGAGTTGCATGACGATTTGGTGGTCAAAGGAGTAATTCCAGATGGTCAAACATATGATACAATTGTACGCCCGCTGATTGGGAAGGAAAGGTTTGACCTTTGATGAGTGTTTGTGATTGGACTGAATGTATATACAACTAAAATGCAGAGATGGTACCTTCCCCAGTTTTGTACATAGGTTATATTCTATCCCACTTAATTTTGGAGCTCCAGCTTACCAATATGAGAATATTCATAGTGTTGAAGTTCTTATTTGGACTCGCTTGAGCTTAAGAGGGTAACATGTAACTCACTCAAATGGTCAAATTGCTATATGAACTTGTACTCTGCATTATAAGTTACACCTAGCATTGCTTGGGGTGAAGATGATATGGTAAATCACTTATTCTCTAAATTACCGTTTTCAGTTGTTCGGGGTCAGTTCTTTCAATGGTATTCAACCGTCCTTTCGCACTAGAACTTTGCATCTGTTGTTTCAATCAGTTTTACACATAAGTAGATCACAAAGCAACAGTGTTTATATTTGTTGTTTGCAACATTTCTTAATCAGTTGTTTATCATCAATTGTAATCACATCAGCAATTGCCTTTTGTGGTTCTTTTGGTTGCAGGCAGAGCAATAAAATCATAGCTGATTTCTTGAGGTAGTCTCTCTCTGCTAAATTGCGCTGTAAGTATCCCTTACATAAATTTAACAAGCAGGTTGCTATTATCTCGGTTATAACTATCTCTTGGTGTATGTTATACGTGGGTGCTTGTGTACAATTTATCAGCTTTTTGGGGGCATTGCAGCCTTTTGTTTGGTAGTTGTCTGTTTCTTTTCGTATCTTCCTCTCTGTTAGAAAGCTTTTAATGGCAGTCTGAACCTGTGGGAACGAAGCTGGATTTGAACCTGTGACTCTTAAGGTATCCGGCGTTTACTACCACCCGCTTAAGGCACCAATTTGTGTTTAAGATAACATCAGATTGAACACTGGACTATTAGCCGATCAGATTATGCTTTCCATATATTTGTGATTGTATTGTATTTATGTGCTGATTAATAGTTGCCATGTTTAGTGCTAGGGTTAGTCCTATATATAGGGACTCTTTGTAATCAGTTTTCTCATTCAGAAAATACACACTTTTATGGTCCATTTTTTTAATTGATTACTCATATGTATGTTGTTGGTAGAATTTCAGAAGCTGCATTTGAATTGTATACTTTTTTCAGGGGATGGACCTTCTAATTTGTACCAACAGTCTCTGAAGCTGTTAAAACAATTTCAGTCTGACCAAATCAATCATTTGGAGCAGCTGCAATGAACAAATAAATCCCCAAACGATTGTCTGCCCGGTAAGTTATTTTTGTTCAATGTATACTCTTGTGCTGAACATGTATCTTCTGAAAATTGCAATATTTCTCCTTTTTTACAGGGTGTTTATGTCATATTGGTCGTGTTGAATTAAATATTTATTACTGTCACGAGTTTAGGTTAATCTCAGTTTCATAAAACAAAATAGGTTAATCGCACACCATCTCTTATTTGGGATCTTCTGTTTTTGTAATTCTCAGGTCTTCTGCTTTGGAAATTCTGTAGCATCCAAGAAAAGCAAAGAAATTTTTGATCGAATGAAGCTTCAAGGGACCTCATGAAATATGATGACATATAATATAGTTATAGACGGTCTTTGCAAAGAATAGACGGGCTGAGGAAGCTGCTATGCTTATGGACCAGATGATAACCGATGGATTAAAACCCGCTAAGCTCATAATTTCATTCTTTCTCACTTTTGTAAAATGGGTGATATAAAAAAAAGTAACAATTATTGTCTGGGCGTGTGAGTGGGGGCAGGACCTGCAAGAACAGGTGTGAAGTACTATGCCACCTCTCAATGAGACCTTAACCTTCTAAAAAAATAAATAAATTTTTAGGGGTCAATTTAGCTGTGGTGAAAACCCTTTAACAGGCTGCTAGAATTAATAGAACTGAAGCTAGCTCAAGGTAAAGTTGAAGAAAATAAAAAAACCCAAGAAATATCTCCTCAAGGTTCTATGAATTCAAATGCTTTATATTGAAAACTGGTCCTTAAAGATGCTGCTGGCAAAAGAAGGGTCAAAAAAGATGGAATGTTATTAATTTCGAAACCCGGACTAGGATAAGTACACAACCAACTTGGTTTTGGAAAGGGTTGTTGTTGTGTTGATAAGTGTTTGTGGAATGTTTATATATAGGGTGTTGATTAAACATTCCACAAACACTTATCAACACAACAACAACCCTTTCACATTCAAACACAATGGCGCCAGGAAAGAAACCAGAAGCACAGAAGAAGCCAAAGAAGGTTCCAAAGGACAACAAGAAGAAGAAGATGCAGAAGAATTTGAAAGAGACGGTTAAGTGTGTAGTGTCGGTTGGTAGGGTTGTTTGGTGTTGTTTTGGGGTTTAGGATTGTTTTGGTTTTTGATGTAAATCCACATTGTTAATGTGTGGGTGAATGAATGAGTTAAGAAATATTAAAGTATTAAACTTTCATTTATTCATATTGTAAAATTAATATATAGGATTTACATCAAATACCAAAACAATCCCAAACCCCAAAACAACACCAAACAACCCTACCAACCGACAATACACACTTAACCGTCTCTTTCAACTTCTTCTGCCTCTTCTTCTTCTTCTTGTCCTTTGGAACCTTCTTTGGCTTCTTCTGTGCTTCTGGTTTCTTTCCTAGCGTCATTGTGTTTGAATGTGAAAGGGTGGTTGTGTTGATAAGTGTTTGTGGAATGTTTAATCAACACATATATAAACATTCCACAAACACTTATCAACACAACAACCCTTTCACATTCAAACACAATGGTGCCAGGAAAGAAGCCAAAGAAGGTTCCAAAGGAGAAGAAGAGGCAGAAGAATTTGAAAGAGACGGTTAAGTGTGTAGTGTCGGTTGTTTGGGATTGTTTTGGTTTTTGATGTAAATCATATATATTAATTTTACATTATGAATAAATGAAAGTTTAATACTTTAATATTTCTTAACTTATTCATTCACCCACACATTACTGAAGAACACAACAACCATGTCTTGCTCCAATCTAACAATGTGGGTGTCTTCAAAACCATCACTTGATTCATCATCACCCTGCCTTTCAGATCTTTCATCACCCATCTCCAATTCCAACTTTAAACCCATCAAATTCCAACCAAGGGGTTTCAAAATCCTCTTCTTCAATCTAGTGCAGCCTTCGGGAGCTTCGAACTCGTATCGATTCAGTTAAGAACACTCAGAAGATCACAGAAGCAATGAAGCTTGTGGCAGCTGCAAAAGTTAGAAGAGCTCAAGAAGCTATTGGCAACGAAAGACCCTTTTCTGAAACTTTGGTTGAGGTTCTTTACAGCATCAACGAGCAGCCTCTGTATATCACATTACCTCTTATGCAAAATCAGAGGATATAGATTGTTGGGAGTGTGATCGGCTGTAATAAGAAATAAAAATAGGCATGTATGTGTACATGACCGGTTTATCATCTACATGTCATTCTGCCTACTTATCAACAGACGTGTGTGTAGATAACTGGATTATTATCAACACTCACAATCATAAACACTTCACGTACCTTTAATCTCTTATATCATGTTACCCTACTGCATCAATAAGCAAACTGTTCTATTTTGAAAAGGACGGGTGGGGGGGGGGGGAGGGTTTAAACCCGCCTTCAACGGATAAAACGCTTTTCTTGTTAGCTTCAAAGGCCCGACATCGTCTCCAATGTTCCTTACAAGTCGCATATAACCATCCTCTCCCCACCCAGTGCCCCAATAATTTTTAAGTAACCAATAATCCTCATTTTCTTCGGTCGTTCCATAGCCAATCACCGTTACAGATAAAACGCTTTTCTTGTCAGCTTCAAAGGCCCGGCATCGTCTCCAATGTTCCTTACAAGTCGCATATAACCATCCTCTCCCCACCCAGTGCCCCAATAATTTTTAAGTAACCAATAATCCTCATTTTCTTCAGTCGTTCCATAGCCAATCACCGTTACAGCATGGTCAACACGTTTGCATCCATGAATATTATAAAAAAAACACCCTAATCAAAATAAAGAAAGTTAAAAGCGAAATATTCAATCTAGGAGCTAAAACTAGCTGAGTTGATCTGATTCGGTTTTCAGGTTATTCATTATTTTTATTTATTCGGTCGTAACTGAAAACAGAACCGGACCGAATTTTTTAATAATAATTATAACTTCAACATTGTACAATACTGTAAATCTGTTTACTTCATAAAAGAAAAACTAAACCAATCTACCTGGTCTTTTACGTAAAATTGATGTTGGAATTAAAAAAAAAAACAAATTTGGAATTGTGAAATATATGGTTGAAAAAAAAAATACTTGTGAAGTGCTTTATATGTCATTTTCTTAAGAAAATACCGCGGATAACTTGATATAGATTTATTAGTTTAAATCAGATTATCAAAGGTAGTATAACAAAAACTAAAATTTGTTATTCGCTTTCAGTTGCAAACCAAACTGAATAAGAATTTGTCTTGTTAATGGTTTGATCGGTTTGAAACCGGATAACAAACACCTACCCCAATGTACTCATTAAAAGCAGAATTTGTAGCAATAGACACTGTGATGGGTTGATTTGCCACAACTACTTTCAGAGCATGCTCATTCATTGGCACCTTTGTGTACCCATCGATTGTAGCAGCAATAATCTTTCTGCGCAACAATAACATAACTTGGGATCAACATTGGTGGTCAGAATTTTATTCAAAGGACCAAAAACTAGGCAAACCTTTTTGCGATCACATTTTCCAAAATACCCTTTAAAAGGGTAATCCTTCTCGATCACATTTTCCAAAATACCCTTTAAAAGGGTAATCCTTCTCAGATGGAACTCCATGATTTTTTTTGATATACCTGAACGCGTGTGATGGACACATTCCTCTACTGTGGTAGTCTTTAAATAAGACTGTAGAGCAATCCAATATTGCCTGCTTTGATAATTCAGTAAGTACCCCACCCACTATTTGGTGTGCCGCTTCAACCGAAGAAATCGTCGCAAAGGACCAGCAAAAAGCTTTATCCATTTAGGTAAAGTATTCTTGGCAAGTCAACTTGTGTAAGTTTGGTTAACTAAGGTGGACTATGATCCCATTTAGGTAAATGTCTTGGATTTGAGGGGATTGTGTTATGATGTGTACATGCACATGTGTATGTATAGCCATACATATGTATGTATGTATAAGTGATAGTGTATTTGCTTGATTCACATACTCATACAAGTCTATATGGATCAAGTTTTGAGGTTACGGGTGGACATATTGTTCGTATATGTACTAGTTTTCTAGAATACACGTTGGTAACCTATTTGTTCATGAACATTGTGTGATTTTGTCCTTGTCGGGGCAACAATTTGAATATGTATTTTCAGTTGCATGGATGTCTCACTGTTAGGGTTTTGCATGGAACTCCTATAGTCTAGCATGAAATATTGGACTAACTGAGGCCTTGAACTAACTAGTGTGTCTACTGTTAGACTGCACGTCTCGGGATTGACCCGTTGGAACCCTGTATAGCCCAACTATGATGCAAATGATAACATGTAATGTTATGCACACTGTAAACATGTAGCTAAGTGTACGGATATGACCTGTGATTTCGACGGGTGTCACACTCCACCAAATCTCCTCCATCAAATTACACTAAAAATCACTACCCCACCCTTAAATCTTCTCTCTCCTAATTAAAATAATAATATTTTTTCATTCTTTTATCATTATATTTTCTCTCTTCTCACTCACAACCACTTAAAAAAATATTAAAATATATATAGGGATGAACATTAGATTTTTATATATAGGGGTAAATAGTGTTTTCTCTAAATATTTTTTCTCTACTTCACTCACAACCACTCACACCCACCCCATATAATTTGAGGGAACCCCTCACATAATTTGATTCCTGGGTTGTGAATGCTCTAACACCTCGTGAGCTCCCTTAGGGAAGCTCGTGAGTTCAGCAAGGAAGCTTAACAACTTATTTGTGAGTAATATAATTTCTAGAGAGAGATTGACAAAAGAGAAATAGGATGTCTTGGGTGGGACTAAGACAAAATGGAATGAGTTTGAGTAAGGGTGTGACCCCTCTATTTATAGAGGGTGAAACACAAACCCTAATGGGCCTTTTAGTAATGGGTTAGGCTGGCCCATAATGGTTGGACTCACTTTTATTACTGATCTCGTGTAAGGAATGTCCTGTGCTGGGAGCTGAGGAGTTGATGCGTGCAGCTTCTCTATGTTAGCTTCTGGCTTTTCAGCTTCTTGGCCTGAGCCTGATAATTTATCGAATATGTTTAAACGTGAGGGTTTAGGTACCCACTTCATCAATAATGGAATAGGATAATAATAATTTTAAATCAAAATAATTTGTTCAAGGTCATGAAAATGAAAAGGTGAACTTCTAATTAGTCTTTCTCACAAGTCACTATTTAATTTTAATCCAAAACTCAGTAATGGATCTGTTTTACAATAATTGTATTACTATATCTATACTATATAGTACTATAGAATGGATATTAGACTGGCACAATTGTAACGTCATTATATACCAAAACAAATTTGAGATAAGTCACCCTAGCTCAGTTGGTCAGTTGGACCGGTGTTCTCCTTGGAGACGCAGGTTCGACTCCCGGTTGTAGCAAAAGGTGCGGGATGTCCCAATGATGGATCGTTTCCTACCGAGGCATGGTTCGATCCGGATGGCAATCCGGTTTTACCCGGCTGTTACCCAGTGAGTTTCTCGTGTGGGGGCAGTATGGATTCCGGGCAAAGGTCAGTTTGCGCAGCGGCCGGGGCCCGATAGAACATCGCGTTCGCGGGCGGAGCTGACGGGTAACGTCTTAGACGAAACCCGGTGACCAATTTGGTCCAGTACATAGAAAGTCACCGCCTTCGATCTCTCAACAAAGGACACCCATCCAGTTTCTCCATCTCCACCGGGATAACCTCCTTCTTCATGAAGAAGAAACACTTCTTCCATTCACGAAGAGTCTTAGGCGAACTCTTCGGCACAATCAGAGTCACCGCCTTCGATCTCTCAACAAAGGACACCCATCCAGACTCCTTCACTTCAACTTTGTAGAAAACATTGAAGTGTTCAAACTCCAGCTCCCTTCTCAGTGACCGACAGGTGGCCTCAAAATGCATAATTCTCATTACCCCGAAGGGGCTCATCTGAGAAATATGTACTCCATATTTCTGCAGGACGGAGATCATGAACTTCGACACCGGTAGTCGAAAGAGTCCTTTCAAAAAATACGCCTCGTATAGGCATATTTTCCCCTCTGGACAGTCAACCGGAGTCTGCCCTTCCTCCGGCAACTCCGGCCCCCACTCACAAAGGATGTTAAACTTCTTGACCAAATACCGGAACTTGTCCTTGGACCAAGAAACTTGGGCATCCTTCATCGCCAACTCAGCCTTTTTATCTTCAGAAGACATCTTCGACACAAAAAGAGCAAGAAACAAGAAATTCTCCTTCGGAAGTTGATCGGAAAAATCACTAACTCGCCGGAGATAATTGGAAAACTTCTTTTGGAAGAGGAAAGTGAAACAAATGGAGGCCAAAGGGAACATATATATACCCATCGCATTTAATGCAAGGACAGAAAAAAAAATCATCACGAACAGGCTTTTCGCGCAAAGGTCCAATCACAGACAAACACGTCAGAAAGCCCACATGACCAGACGGCTCACGCGCCGCGCGTGGCCCACTCGCCTGACGGTTGTTCTACCCCAGCTGGAAAATGATGTCGATGATCGACAAGTGTACGTCCACGTTTAAATCCATCACCAACAGCTGTCCTCATGCATCAGATGCACGACACGTGGCGGACTACCAACTCAACAGTCACAGTAACTGTCAGACACGTTCTCCAAGGCAGGTGTACCAACCGTCAGCCACGTCCATTCAACTTCAAAACATTCCCGCCTTGAATTCACACAAAATTCAAAACGACAAATTCTATGCGGAGTAAATGCAGGCGCAGACAGGGACAAAAAACACCTTTTCACAACTTCTGACCGCGCAAACAGGCCTGACGCCTCTCTAGGCTCCGCGCCTGCGCGCCAGACTAAAAATTTTGAAATTTTTTATTTTCATAACTTCTAGCCGCGCAAACAGGCCCGACGCCTATCTAGGCTCCCCGCCTGCGCGCCAGACCAAAAATTTTGAAAATTTTTATTTTCACTTCTGACCGCGCAAACAGGCCCGACACCTCTCTAGGCTACCCGCCTGCGCGCCAGACCAAAAATTTTGAATTTTTTTATTTTCACAACTTCTGGCCGCGCAAACAGGCCCGACGCCTATCCAGGCCCCCCGCCTGCGCGCCAGACCAAAACTTCCTTCTCCCACACGAATGGCTTTCAACATACTGATCAAGCCAGCCTGATACCACCAGACGAGTCTTTCACCAAATCCTACGAACATAACTATCAAAATCACAAAGCAGACAACAACTTATATCAAGGATCCGAGAAGCTACTCATTTTCTTCAAGCTTTACACAGGACGAGCCACCTCTCGTCACCTCCAAGCTTTTCAGGTAACTCTCTACTTCAAGCTTCACGGATGACGAAATAACTTTCTTCATCCTGCTTCAAGCTCTACACACAACGAATGAATTTTCTTCATTCCCCTACTATTGCCCGGACCTAATCATAGGTCTCGCAATAAACGCTCATTCCGTCATACGCCCGCAGCTTGATCACTGTGCGCGCACCAGTTGACGAGGTTACAAAAAACACACGTCCACTTTGTTACATGAAAACCCAGTGACGACCAGATGTAACTCAAAGTACACTTGTGAAATCAAGTCCAGCACTCCCCTACCAAAGGTGCATGAAAGCACTCGACTCGGGGGACTTAAAGGGATATGGTACCAAAGCATTACAAATACCATATCATCGCCCAACTAGAACCGGCATCGCCTGGCGTCCATCCGCCCGTTTTACGTCAGCGGATCGTCTAGCGTCCATCCGCCCGTTTTACGTCAGCGAAACGTCTGGCGTCCACCCACCTGTTCTACGTCGGTGATACACTTGGCGTCCAACTGACGCCAGACGTAGCCTTATCCGCCCGTTTTACGTCGGCGATACACCTGGCGTCCAATCGACGCCTGGCGCAAGCTCGTCCGCCCGTTTTACGTCAGCGGACCCAATATGCTTCAAAGCTTCCCCAGCAAGCCAGTTGAAGCTTCGCCAACACAACTGGAAGATGCCTTTTGGGGCAGCCTTGGGACTCACCACTGCCCCAGACAAAATATCGCTGACGCAACAGGCTGCCCGTCAGAGTTCCTCTCCAATCAGAGACTGCTCTCAGTCTGACATGCAGAAAGGACGACGGCGTGGCAGCCTCCCAGCCAAGATATCTTCCTGACAGCAGGCTTTCTCAACCTGTCTCGAGGTCTAAGGAAAAGTATGATTACCCACCGTCCTCGGTCTACCAATAGGCGGGCGCCACGTGTCCGCCGACCATCAACGTCTATTCAACGGACGCCACGTGTACTATCGTCAGGACGGTAACATCTCCCCTTACCACTTTACTTTATCACTTTTACCAAAACCCACTTGCACCAAATGGGCTTAAGGATTTGGGTCGGAATCTTGGAGACACCTCTACCTGGGACGGGCCCCATCAAGGGTAGAGGATGGGATGAGAAAGTGTGATGTCAAGGTATTTGATGACGTGTGTCCTAAAACGACAACGTCTAGACCTCTCATCAAAAAGATAAGCAAAATAAGTTTGATTAAGAGGTTGCCTGACTTAGTGGAGCTGGTATAAGGCAGCCGACCTGCCGTATAGGAGCCTCAGGGCAGAAAGCAAACAGTAAAATGTCTTGGAAATGTAAAAAGGGATTTTGGCTTATTATCTTTGCAAGGGACAAAACATCACACAGCTCCATACCTTGTATTGGAAAAGATAAAAGCTGAAAATATCCCAAAAGGGAAAAGTCTCACTGCTGGGAACTAAAAGAGGGTCAAAACACATCCAGGTATGATAGGGAAGCTACCCTGAGGGAGCTCCTGGGCAGAATTCGACTGCCTATATAAGGAGACCCTTGGGTAGACATTCCACACACACTTCTCACTTCTTCTCTCTACCCTTATACTCTCTACTTCATTAATTTCCAACTCCAAATGAATATGTACTTATTCTCACGCCGGAGTCCAAACGCAGGAGGCTCCCTCCTGCGTTAAGGCTAACGGTGTCTGCTACCTTTGTGCAGGTCCCTTCCAGGAGCTTGAAGACCCCCATTCTCAGAACCAAACCCAAAACCTTAACTGAATCCTATCTTAAAACCTAAACCTTAACGTAATATACCCTTAACCTATAATCCTAAGCATCTCCTAACCTAATACCGGTCATTTTCCTTGTTGTAGCAACAAGTGGCGCCCACCGTGGGGCTGTCGCTACTTTGAACAAACTGTTGAGAGTCTCTACAGTCCCATTTGTTCCTAAGTAACCTCCTTTTGTGATGACTGGTGGAGATAACCGCCTAGGAGGGGGTCTTCCAGAAACACCGGCCACTAGCCACACCTCAGGTGATGTCTCTGGCCATGAAACGCCTGGAACGGACGGACAACAAGTCGAACCGTCTCTAGGGGACATGCTCAACTTCCAAACACCGCCATCCTCAAGGGCTGTTAACTCGTCTCCTAGAGACGACTTGTTGTTTCCAGTTGAACGAATGGATATCACCCCGGAGGGAGTACGAAGAAATTTCTTGCAACTCCGAGACCTCCTGAATGGTTATGTGCGAGAGGAGAGGTCCAGAGGAGTCAGGGTCAGGTTGTCCTATGACGAAGAACCTGTTGTCACCCTCTCACCTAGCCCTCCGTTACTGGGAACCACCACCTCACCAGCAACCCAGCGTGACTACACTAACAATCACCCCTACTTGAACAGCCGAGGGGACATTTACTCAGGAGGAGGAGGTCCTAGCAGCTCTGTGCTCTCTCCGGGGACCTCATTACCACTTTCCTATGAAGAAGCTTTAAGATCGTTACCGTTGGCCAGCAGTGCCGTAGCCACCTCCCTTGCGGGAGCAGGGAGTCTTGCTGGAGGATTCGTCGTTCCTCCAGGAGCTATGTATCCTAACTACTCACAGTCTCAATACTTCCCTATATGGCCGGGAGGATATCCTTGGCAATATCCTTCGCCTTTGAACCAAGTATCAGTAACTCCCCCTGTGGAAGGGCAAGGTCCCATGACCTCCCAACCTTTGATTCAAACTCCTGTAGCTGAAGTTAGAGCAGAAACTACACCTTCTAAGCCGTACCGACCCAAGTCGTTGGAATGCTTTGCTGAACACATTGCTCATTTCGATTTCCCCAACAAGATCAAGATGCCAGCTAATGTGAAAACATACGACGGCACAGAAGAACCGGATGACCACTTGAACGTCTTCTCTGGGGCAGCCACTGTAGAAAAATGGAATGATGCCGAGTGCTGTCACATGTTCATGCAGACCCTGGTAGGACCGGCTCGCCTGTGGTTCAGTGGCCTACCGTCTCGGAGCATTTCCTCGTTTGATGATTTAAGGAGAGGTTTCACCTCAAACTTTAACCCCCTCAGGAAGTGTACCAAAGATGCCGCCATATTGCATCAAATCCAACAAGGGGAGCACGAAAACCTCCGTAGTTTCATTGAGAGGTACAAGAGGGAAGGTCTGCAGTATAGTGGTGCCACCGAGAAGATCCGGGTATCGGGATTCATGGGAGCCATTCGTCCCATGAAGTTACTAAGAAGGTTTCATGAAGATGTTCCCCAAACCATGGAGGAGGCTTTCGAAAGAGCAGAAGCCTTCCTCAGGGGAGAGGAAGCATTAACTCGACAGGACACCAGGAAGAGGGATCGAGGGAGCTGGAGAGACAGCTCAACGAGCTCCCGGAGGCCTCACTTTCAACCCTACGATGAAAGACGATCAGGGAGATCCTATGACAACCAAAGGGGAGAAGAAAGACGACGGTCCCCAAGATCAGGAAGGTACCATGACAAAGAAAAACAGGTTTTCACTGTCCTCACTAAGACTCCTCAAGAGATACTCTCCACAGAGGAAGTAAAGTACACCTTCCGACCCCCCAGACCTCTGTCTAAGCCAGCTAGCAAGAGGGATGCCAGTAAACATTGTGCCTTCCACAATGATACGGGGCATCACACAAACGATTGCTACCAGTTGAAGAAACGGATAGAAGAAGCTGTTAAGTCCGGGGAACTCGCTCACCTGATCAAAGACATCAAGGGGAGAAGAGATGAAGGGAAGAAAGATAAAGAGGTCAATATGGTCAGTCTTGAAGGAAACCAGCAGGTCAAGAAGGCTCGAACCGAGCCCTGGAACAAACAATACATCTGCCTCCCTCCGGCTCCCGATGAACTGATAGTCACACCCGTGATAGTGGAAGCCGAACTTGATGGCCTCCCTGTGGACAGGGTATACATGGACTGTGGAGCCTCATCAGAGGTGATGTATGAACGATGCTTTGAATCCTTGAGCCCGGAGATCAAGTCCAAGCTCAAACCATCCGACGCCTCACTGGTGGGTTTCTCAGGGGAACGAGTACATCCCCTAGGGAAGCTCACACTTAGCGTCTGTTTCCGTGACGGAGACTTATCAAGGACTGAGGAGCTAACATTCTCCGTTATCAGGTACCCTTCAAATAACATTGTCATCTTTTCACTGTCAAGGACAGAAGAGTTGACTTTCTCTGTTATCAGGTACCCTTCAAGCTATAACGTTCTCATTGGAAGAATGGGAATCGCCACTTTCGGTGCGGTCGTGTCAACAACTCATGGCTTAATGAAGCTCCCCACTCCTAATGGAATTGCAACCCTGAAGCCAACGGCAGAGGCTCTTTTGATAGCCTCCGTGGAAGAGAACAGAGGTTCCAAGAGTCCGGAAATACCAAGCGGTGGTCCCATCCGGGAGGTTAGCATCAATGCTGCCTGTTAGGAGCAGACCATCAAAGTAAACAACCTGCTTCCCGATAAGGTTATGAGTGAACTAATTAACCTTTTGCAGGATAGTCAAGACGTGTTCGCTTGGTGCCCCGGAGACATGACAGGTGTCCCCAGAGATATGGCTGAACACTCTCTCAACATAGCTCCCTCATATAAACCAGTTGTCCAGAAGAAAAGGAGCCTGGCCCCAGCAAGGAGCCAAGCTGCCTGTCAGGAGGTGGAAAAACTGGTAGAAGCAGGCATCCTAAGGAAGGTTCAATATCATTCGTGGGTGGCAAATCCGGTCATGGTTGCCAAGCAAGACGGATCTTGGAGGATGTGTGTCGATTTCAAGGATCTCAACAAGGCCTGCCCTAAGGATTGCTATCCCTTGCCCGAAATTGATTGGAAGGTGGATTCTCTCGCCGGCTTCCAATACAAGTGCTTCTTGGATGCCTACAAGGGATACCACCAAATTCAGATGAAGCAAGAAGATGAAGAAAAGACAGCCTTCCATACCGACAAGGGGATCTTTTGCTATAAGAAGATGCCCTTCGGTCTAAAGAATGCGGGAGCCACCTACCAACGGTTGGTGGACCAAGCTTTCTCGAAACAAATTGGAAGGAATATGGAAGCTTATGTGGATGACCTTGTCATCAAGAGCAAATCTGGGGAGGCCATGATCCAAGACATCCGAGAAACGTTTGACAACCTTCGAAGAATAAACATGAAGCTCAACCCTGTCAAGTGCTCCTTTGGGTTCGAGGAGGGGAAATTTCTAGGCCACATTGTTGGAAAGCAAAGCATCAAAGCAAACCCAAGCAAGGTCCAAGCAGTCCTTGACATGAAGTCTCCTACCACAAAGAAAGAAGTGCAGAGCCTCAACGGTAAAATTGCTGCCTTAAAACGTTTCTTGCCCAAGTCCGCGGAAAGATCCTTACCTTTCTTTAAAACACTCAAAAACTGTGTCGATAAAAAGGATTTCCGGTGGACAGCTGAGGCAGAGGCTGCCTTCTTGGAACTCAAAAAACACATAGCTTCCCTGCCTGAAGTGGCAGCCCCTGAGGTAGGGGAAGTAATAACAGTTTATTTGTCTGCAGGAGCGGAGGCTGTGAGCTCAGTCCTCTTGGTTGACCGAGGAAAGGAACAAGTCCCAGTATACTTTGTCAGCAGAGCCCTCAAAGATTCTGAAATTAACTACACTCCCATAGAGAAGTTTGTATTGGCACTTGTGCACACCGCCAAGAGGCTCAGACGGTACTTCCAGGCCCATCCCATGAAGCTCATCACAGATCAGCCCATACGAGCCATCTTAGAAAACCAGAAGACTCGGGGAGGTTAGCCAAATGGGCCATTGGCCTAGGAGAACACAAAATAGAGTACCTACCGAGAAGGGCTTACAAGGGACAAGTGTTTGCTGATTTCCTTGCCGAGTTACCCCACCTGCAGGCAGATGAAGAAATGAACGAGATTGAGGAGCAACCTGATCTTCAGGGGAAATGGTGCCTTTTCACTGATGGAGCCTCAAGTGTAGAAGGTTCCGGGGCTGGTCTTGTCATCAGGGACCCTCACGGAACCGAATACACTTATGCCCTCCGTCTGGACTTCCCCTGCACCAACAACGCTGCTGAATACGAGGCCCTACTGGCCGGGTTGCGATTGGCAAAAACAATGAAGGTACAAGAGCTAAAAGTCTTTGTTGATTCAAATCTTGTGGTCAAGCAGGTGAATGGAGGATACACAGCCAAAGAACCCTCAATGATTAGGTACAAGGACAAGGTCAAAGAACTCATCAAAGAATTCAAAGAGTTCTCATTGGAGCAAGTGTCAAGGACTAAGAATAAGCAGGCAGATGCCCTCAGCAAGCTGGCTTCCTTGACTTTCGCTCACCTTACCAAGAAGGTCCTAGTTGAGGTGCTGAAAGAACCATCCATTGATGACAGAGAGGTACAAGATGTGGTCACCGAAACAGACTCCACATGGATGACACCCATAATGTCCTACTTAAAGGAAGGGAAGCTGCCAGAAGATGAGCTGGAAGCTAAGCGGTTGGTCATAAAGGCGAGGCAATATGTAATCGAAGATGACAAGCTCTACAAGAAAGGGTACTTGGCACCCCTACTAAGATGCGTGGGCCCCAACCAGAGTAACTACCTCATCAGGGAGGTACACGAGGGCATATGTGGCATGCATTCTGGGCCACGGTCCGTGGTATCAAAGCTCATGAACTTGGGCTACTACTGGCCCACCATGCACAAGGATGCCTCCGAAACAATCCGAAGATGTGAAGCCTGTCAGCTACAAACACCGATCAAGACCAACCCCAAGCATGACCTTGTCCCCATTATCTCAGCATGGCCCTTCTACAAATGGGGGATGGACATTGTGGGTCCCTTCCCGCAGGCCGCAGGAAAATTGAAGTTCCTTCTCGTGGCAGTAGACTACTTTACCAAATGGCCAGAGGTCAAACCATTGGCTACCATCTCAGGAAAACATGTGATAACCTTCGTATGGGAGCAAATAGTCTGCAGATACGGCCTACCAGGGGAGATGGTGACAGACAATGGGAAGCAATTTGCCAACAAACCTTTCAGCAGCTGGTGCTCCGAGCTAGGCATCAAGCAGGTCTTCAGCTCAGTAGCTTACCCCCAGTCCAATGGACAAGTTGAGCGGATGAACAGAAGCATCGTTGAAGGAATTAAAACGAGACTAGGGAGATATGGCAAGAAATGGATTGATGAGCTCCCCAGCGTCCTGTGGGCCATAAGGACCATGGAAAAGACAAGCCATCAAAGGACCCCATATAGCCTCGTCTTTGGAAGCGAAGCTGTCATACCAGCCGAGATAGGGGTAAGCTCAAGAAGAAGTACTCGCCAAAATGCTCACCACAATCAAAGGGAGGTCCTGCTCAATCTGGACCTACTCGAAGAATCAAGAGACCAAGCCTCCATCAGGGAAGCAAGGTACAAAAAGAAACTCGAAGCATACTACAACACAAGGGTGAAGAAAGAGGCCTTCAGGCCAGGGGACCTCGTGTTGAGATGCAATGAAGCCAGCAAGCAGCAGAATGTAGGGAAATTGGGTCCCCGATGGGAGGGTCCCTATGTCGTAAAAGAAGCCCATAAAGGGGGATCCTATAAGCTAGCTGATCCTAATGGCAACATGATCCCAAGGCATTGGAGTGACAAGCATTTAAAACGTTTCTATGTTTGAAAGTTGTAAACGTCTCTTTTGTACCATCAAAGTTATGATGAATGAATGAATTATGTTTCAAAATATTAACTTGTCGCTTATCTTATCAAAGGGTGAGCCCCTCCAAACCAGGCTCCATGGGATCCGGCGCTATACCTACCCATGAAACGGGGATGAGCTCCCAGGCCACAACTGCTCAACAGGTAACAAGGCTAAGTAACCTTCCTGTATACAGGGTGAGTCCCTAATACAATCCACGACTCCATGGGACAAGTCCTTAGAAGGAATACCTAAACCCATGAAAGAGGGTGAGCTCCTCACACCAAGACAGCTCCCACATGTTCACACTTAATATAAAACGAACATAACACTAAGAAACCGTTTGAAAAAAGTCTAAAACATAAACGAAAAAAGCTGATAGGATGAGCATTGCATCGGTTCCTTAGCTAAGTATCCTAAGTTGGATGACTGCAGCATCCACCTTTGGGAGAAAAGTTAAAGACATTGCAAACACTATGAACGACAAGTAACAGAGTCAAAACAACGAAGCAATAAACATAGATAAAGCATCACCCCCTAAAGGGGGGAGCATTCCATTAAAAGACAATAATTAAAAGCCCCAAGGGCTGAGTACAGCATAGTTCGGTTACAAAAGACATGCTAAAAACTTGAAAACATAACTAAGGCAAGTCACGGGGTAGCTGGGTCTTCGGCTTCATGGGTGGCAGCATCCTCACCAGGGGGAGCCAAGGCTCGGTTACCAACATCATCATAAAGGCCCTCTGTGTCAAGACCGGCAAAGGGATCATCTTCGCTAGAAGGAGGGAGAGACTCAACCTCCAGAGCTTGTAGGGGGGAAGGACTCTCAAATACCTGCTCTAAATTTGGAACCTTAGAAGAACTAGCAGGTTTTACACGTTTGGAACTGCCCTCCCCACCGTCGGCTCCCTCCAGCATGATCATAAGAGGCCTTTTTTACACATAAGAGCCAAACACTTGGTCGGCCACATCCTTTTTAAGGCCTTCCGGCTCCAAGTCTTGAAGGAAGGAGAGAGGCTGCTCAGAAGCCTTGGCAATAGCAGAGATATAGGGGTAAGTTGCAAGCTCCATTGCCTTCACAACATTCACAAACTCGTCACCGGAAGAAGGCTTAAAGGATGGCAGCTCTTCAAGATCCTGACCCTCCCGAGCCGCTTTAAAGCCGGCTTGAATCCCTCCATGGCGACCGAAAGCTATGGCCTTTGCATAAATGTCAGCCAGGGGAGCATTAAATTCTTGGGAGTGCAGGAGGTTGGTGACAAAGCGAGCTACCCCCTTGGAGACCAACCACTCTTTCTCTTCGGTCAAACGGTCCACCTGGACTCGAAGCTCTGTTCCCACCCTCTCCACCGAGGCCAACTCCTGCTTAACTGCCTGACGTGCCCGAGCCAACCCCTCCCTCTCCTCTGCAACTTTAGCCTTCTCATCATGAAGACCCTTGAACATCTTCTCAAATTTTTCCTTCTCTAAACCAAGCTGAGTCTTCGACACAGCCAACTCTTGAACCAAGTCTTTCTCCCGAGCAGCAAGCTTGGTCAACTCCTCCCTCGCCTTCACCAACTCAGCCTCATGCTCTTCAAAAAACTCTTCCACTTGTTCCCTCCTTGCCATCAACTCACCCCATCTGGCCATACCATCCGGGAACAAGGATAGGAATTGCCCGAAGTGGTAATACATCTTCTTCATCACGTCCCTGTCTGTCCATTCCCTGTGGAGCTCTCTCTCAGCATCTGGAACACAATGGTCTATCAGATCACGGCACACGGAAGCTTTCTTCAACAAATCAGTAGACTTGATATCCCAATCTGGCACAAACACTCCTTCAACAGGCTCCTGCTGGGCAGGAGCATCAGAAACATCTTCAACAGCAGCTTTGGAACTTTCACCACCTTCAACTGACAATAACTTTGAACTTGTACTTGGTGCAGCAACATCCTTTGGCTTCTTGAAAACAACATCGTCTTTCTTCGGGGAGGATAATGTCAGCTTGCCCTTCCCAGGGGCAGGGGTATACCCCAACGCTGAAGAAATCAGAGAAGAATCTTCATCTTCATCTCCTAAGACCAAGGGCACAACAGAAGAAGCCCCCTGACCCGAAGAAGCAGTTTGAAGTCGCTTGCTGGAGCGACGGGCAGTAACAGACCTCTCCACAGAAGGCTCTGTAGCAGCAGCAGACGATGTGATCACACTTGTGTACACTCCCTTGAAACGAACATGCTCAGTCTTCACAACAACATTCTGACCCTCAGCAACACTCCGAACCTTGAATTTCACGTCAGCAATATCATCCAAAGCCAGAAAATCCAAAGTGCTCATCTCTGCAAAAAAAAAAAGACAAAAGGGTTAGACAACATAACAAGGATAAGGGTACCAAAGAGGAGACAGGGAGACACCTACCCTTCCCACCATGATATATCACTGGGTCAGTCCCAAGATCATGCCAGTTGGCACTCAAACCCACCATCACCAGAAAATCCTCAGGAAAGGTACGAAGACGAGTAGGGAAGCCACGCAGCTTCTCCAACAACACTTGGTCGAGAGTACCAGGTTCAGGCTCCTTCTCATTCAGGGGAGCATCCGAAGATCTCCGAGGAGTTTTAAAAGGTAGGAAGTCAGAATTTAAGAAAAAGAATTTGTCTTTCCAGGAGGAAACAATCCCGATGACACTAGAAATAAGAGCCGGTTCACATTGAGTCTTCTCAATGGTAAACCAGTTCCCATTTTTAGCCAATCTGAAAAACCGCCGGTACATGGCCAAGGAAGGCTTATGACCAAGGCAGCGACACACTATCTCGAAGTGCAAAATTCTTGCAACTCCGGACGGACACAACTGATCAAGGGAGAGTTGATGATATTCTAAAACATTAAGGAAAAGGGTGGAAAAGGGGTACCTAAGGTTACCCTGATCAAACTGACGGGTATACACCGCCACCTTGCCAGTAGGAACGGAGGTCACAGGGGTTTTTCCCTTTGGAACAGTAGGATTAAAAGACAAAGGAATACCGATCTCAGTACAGAATCGCTCAACATCGGACTTAGATAGCCGAGTAAATTGATTTGCGAGATCAGTTTTCGACATAATGAAAGGCAAGGTATGACAAAAGAGAGAAGTTACTTACCAGATTTATAGGGAAGAAAAGAGGATCACCGGTTGAATAATCGTGGGAGAGAATGTGACGGTTTTCTAGTTTAGGAATGAAATGGAGAAGAAAGAGGGTTTATCTCTTTATAAGAGATTTAAAATTTGAATTTAATGGCATTAAACGGTTATCAAGGGAAACCATCATTCAGCTGTCCTAGGGGATGACGTCAGCCTAGACCCTTGTCATGTCAACAGTCGCCTGGGACGGCTGATGGGACACTCGCCTGCTCCCTAGGGAGTAATGGTGATAGCCATATTAAATTAAAAAATCAGACCATCATGACAAATGCAAGGCCAAAAGCTTGCACGAAATTTGATGAAGAAAAAATAACAAACCAACGCTCCCATAAGGGAGCCAGGGGTTTGTAAAAATTACCCGGTGCTAACCCCAGCTCGAGCAGCGTTACCACCAGGAAATAAGACAATGAACAAGTCACAAGCACTTCTAACTTCTTTACAAATGCTTATGACTGGGGGGCTGATGACGTGTGTCCTAAAACGACAACGTCTAGACCTCTCATCAAAAAGATAAGCAAAATAAGTTTGATTAAGAGGTTGCCTGACTTAGTGGAGCTGGTATAAGGCAGCCGACCTGCCGTATAGGAGCCTCAGGGCAGAAAGCAAACAGTAAAATGTCTTGGAAATGTAAAAAGGGATTTTGGCTTATTATCTTTGCAAGGGACAAAACATCACACAGCTCCATACCTTGTATTGGAAAAGATAAAAGCTGAAAATATCCCAAAAGGGAAAAGTCTCACTGCTGGGAACTAAAAGAGGGTCAAAACACATCCAGGTATGATAGGGAAGCTACCCTGAGGGAGCTCCTGGGCAGAATTCGACTGCCTATATAAGGAGACCCTTGGGTAGACATTCCACACACACTTCTCACTTCTTCTCTCTACCCTTATACTCTCTACTTCATTAATTCCCAACTCCAAATGAATATGTACTTATTCTCACGCCGGAGTCCAAACGCAGGAGGCTCCCTCCTGCGTTAAGGCTAACGGTGTCTGCTACCTTTGTGCAGGTCCCTTCCAGGAGCTTGAAGACCCCCATTCTCATAACCAAACCCAAAACCTTAACTGAATCCTATCTTAAAACCTAAACCTTAACGTAATATACCCTTAACCTATAATCCTAAGCATCTCCTAACCTAATACCGGTCATTTTCCTTGTTGTAGCAACAGTACTACAAAAGGAGGAGCTCCTTCTCCTTTTGTTGGCATCTAATATCACATACACTTTCACTCAAGAAGAATACGAACTCCTTCGTACCTTCTTCAACCCCTTGTTTATTACACTAACCTTTAGAGGCTCGGCTCTTCTAATCGGTTGTCTTCTAAACTTCTTGGTCTTGTCCTTAGACCCTCACGTATTTTATAAACACCTCTCTTTACAAAATACAGTAGAATCACCACTTGGATTAGCACTTATACCGTAATCCAGGATTCGTGTTTCTTCAATAAATTAGAGAAAACGTATAGAGTTGGAATATATACAGAAAGAAATACGGAGTATGAGTTTAGCATTAGCATATCCGTGTGATAGATATAGTCTAATTATAATAATAAATAATTATAATATAGATGTAGGTTCCTTGTAGAGTTGGGAAATCCATCCCAAAACTTGCATCCTCTCCTTTCTTCCGTTGCTTGTTGGAATAAGAAAACCAGGCAGAGGCAGAGGCAGGTTTTAAGTAAACGGACCTCACACACACACACCTACTAATACATTACATTACATTTGGATCATCATACTTTACTTTACTACCCAAACCATCGCTATCTAAGCTCACAATTCTAATTTGAATTTCTTTTCTTTTCTTTGCTCCATTCCATGTATAATTAATAAATACTATACCCTCCATCATCTTGTTTATTTGCAAATTAAGTTAAAAATCCATCCAGGTGGTCGTAATGTTGCTGAAATTTTCAGAAACCACTAATAAGAGTGCAGGCAGGCAGCAGGCATGCTCTTCAAGCTTCAACATCCACCTGGTAATGGTATGGTCTCCTCCCACTGACTCTTTAATTAATCATTAATCAATCAAATTTCTTTTCTTTTTTAACAGAAAACAGGCGGCTGGCTGAATCCACCCGTATCAGGGACAAGTATCCTGATCCACTGACTGACTACCTGTGCTGTATGTAACACATCTAACTTACTAACTAACTTTATTTCTTTCTTTATACTTATATAAGTTTTCAGGTGATTGTTGAGAGAGCTGAAAGAAGCCATATTGCTGACAGAGATAAAAACAAGTTACTTTTCCTCCCCTACCCTTGTATCAACTATGAATAAACCAATAGTTTGGATATGCGTTTCAAAGCGATGACGCAACATGTGTATGTGTATGTGTATGTTTATTGCAGATATCTAGTACCAGCTGACTTGACTGTGGGTCAATTCGTTTATGTGGTTAGTAAAAGGATCAAACTTAGCCAGGATAAGGCTATATTTGTTTTTGTCAACAACATGTAAATATACATAGGTTATTTGCTAACAGTCTGATTTATATCTTTACTTGCACTTCTTCTAATGCTTTAGTTAAATGTATGATATCTAAAAAGTGACATTTACAAGGACAAATAATTCCCATGCTGATATGAATATACAAAGTAATTTACTGAGAATATAGAGTTCCCCTATTATACAGAAAGGACATCACTCTCATTTTCAATTGGGAAAAAGTTTCATCTTTTGAGAGCTAATATGAATATATGATAGGTGTTTGTGAAGCCAAAATTCAGGGTCTATATAGCAAAAAACCACTTTGTCTACTCAAATCACAATACACACATCAACCTTTTGACTTTGGATGTCACAGGTTTGCATGCTTTTAAACTTAGTTTTGAAATGGTTACTGCATTAATCAGATCAGGCTTTTTAATATGATATGAATTTGACTGACTTTGGGAAGTGTTAGTTTTATTTACGCATACCAGTTATAATCAACGATTACGTTCTTAAAGAAGCAACAAGTATTTATTGTAGCAGGGAATTGAACAATGCGATTGTGGCATTGTGATCTTACTCCCTCCGCTCCATCCTGGGATTTATTACATTGCATTTCCTATTAATAATTTTCAACTCATAGAGATGCCTTAAACCATATCACGCCTCCTAAAATTCAGTAAACCAACCAACCATATGATGAGACTCGACTCGACTCGACTGTAGATAAATATATAGTCTTGTGATACATAATCACCCATTCATAGTCATACAACTAGGTTTATTTCAGATGTTATGTGCACAAAATAAATTGCACATAGCTTTATTATTCGCATACCATCTGCTGGACACGAGTTACTCTTTGTTGTGAAGTTCTTTCAAAAAGTCTTCATGATCAACCAGAACCTGCAATCAAACAGCAGCAGAAGGAAAGAAAGAAAGATAACACATTATTATTCTTCATCAATCTGTTAAACAAACATCAAGATTTACTCCCAAACAATTACTAACAGCAGTGTCAAATTTGCATATCAACATTCAATGATAACTCTAAGACACAACCAAAGATTTACCGTTTTCCAGCCATCTGGATCAAGGAAAGAGAGGATTTTAGTACCCAAGCCAGGAAGTGGGCCAGCCTGCCTGGTTATCTTTCCACCAAGCTCTTGGATGACATGGTTCACCACTTGGGCACTTTTGTAAACATCACTGGTACTAACTGCAACCTGTTTATTGTTTGTTATTCAACATCATAACACCACCACACCAAGCTTTAATGAGAAATAATAATAAATACAAAAAAGCAATTGAAGCTACAAGATTTTACCTGTGCATATGCATTTCCTTTAGTGTATTCAGTTACACCATAATTATAAGTGAGCTCCAAAACAGTTGTTTCTTTCTCTTCAGCATACCCCATCATTGCCAATGTGTACTGGCTTGCAAAAAAAACATACAATGTTTTAGTACCTTACAAATAAATAATACAGGAAACACGTCTACTAATTAATTAGTAATTAGTAATTAGAATGTGTGTGTGTGTACCTTTTGTTCTGGTCTATCAATTTTCCTGCATAACTTCATCCCCAATGCCTGGCGTGCCCAAAATAAAAGATAGATTATAGTATGAATCAACATTACATTAAATTAGTAGATGGATGAAGAAATTAAAGCAGAGTTGTACCTTTTGATAAAAGTTGATGGATCGATCAAGATCACCAACACGAAGCATTACTTGACAAAGTGGTTCAGGAGTGTGGGGGCGTTCAATAAGTTCAAAAAGGTAGCCATCTGGATCTTTAGCAAAAGCAATCACGCTCGTTCCACCTTTAACTGGCCCTGCCTCCCTTGTGATGCTCCCCCCTTTTGCCTTAATCTCTTCAGCAAGTTTGTAAACCTACAACAAACAAACAAACAAACAAACAAACACAATTCAATTTATTTAGCATACAAACCACGACATCTAGTAGTAGTAGTAATTAATACAACACCAACACCAACACCAATACATACATCCGCGGTAGCTATTGCAAAATGCCCAAATCCGGTTCCGATATCGTACTTGTCAACTCCATAATCTGTGGTAACATAATAAAACCATCATCAACACATAAACAGGGTTCTAATTAAAACAACATGTTTTGAAATATTGAGAAACAAACAAACTGTATGTAAGCTCCACTGCAAAGTTGGAGTCCTCAGGGCCAAACCCAAGAAAAGCATTTGAGTACTTCTCTTCTGGTACATCTCTTTTCCTGAGTAGCTTCATCCCAAATGCTTCAGTGTAAAATCTGATATTATAATAATAAAAACAAATTATGAATAGGTAGCCTAATAATAATAATAATATTGATAGAAAGTGGATGGATATGAAAGTGGGGTACTTGATGCTGCGGTCAAGATCACCAACACGGTAGACTGCATGTAGAAGACGACGGTTATCCTTGCTGGGGAATTCCAACAAGTCAGCACTTAAGGTCTCAGCCATACTGCTTGCTAATCTGTTAAGATTAAAAAAAAACAAAAAGAAGATTAGAAACCCTAATTAATTAAGTAGTTAAAGAAAGAGATGAAAAAAGGAAGGCGAATTCGTTGGTAGAAAAGAATTATGGATGAAAGATGGGCGTAGGGTTGTGAAAAGAGAATAGGAAAGAAGGAAGCACTTACCCTCTTTTTTTAGTAGTGTGGACGAGGAGGAGGAGCTTCTACCACAATCTACTGCCTGCTTCCTTTTTATAAGCAGCTTACCCTCTTTTTTTAGTTTTTTTTTTCTTTTTAATTTTTTTCTTACAGTATTAACAAATCACCTCAATTGGTTGGTTACCCTACAATAATGACACCTTCTTTAAACCTTCTTCACCAATACTCACTCACTCCTATATCCATCGCTGCTTCACCTTGGGAGTGAAGATCCAAAAATAGATCCAACCTCTAATTGGCTTGACAACATGGTATCTTGTGGGCTAACAACTCAAATTGAACCTGCACAAGGCAGAAAACCATTATGGTCGCTACAAAGGAGGAGGAGGGAAGGCCTCTCTGTGACCACCCTCCGACGTGAGGATAAGCATTTGTTAGAGAGAGAAAAAGTGACGTTCAAAGTGCAAGAATTCATGTGTAACCTGTACTTCGGAAGTTCCATTTGAGCTTTTGACTTCCGAAGATAAGATGTACTTTGATTCGGACCTTCATGATGGGGTGAACCCCCATTGGGCTACAGCCTTTCTTGATGAGCCGAAGTATCTTGAGCCTCAGTATAAAACCTTATACCTCTTCAAAAAGCATTTTTTGTAAACTACCAATCATTAGGTTTCAAAAATCTTTAATTGAATTTAGCTTAAACAAGCTTGAGTCTAAATTAAATTTATTGCAATTTATCTAATAAACACTAAATTATATTATATTTTTTTCATCATTTATCTAACTATATTGAAATTTGCATTATTCATTGTTTTATATCTAACTTTTTTTTTTTTTTGAACGGGCTAACGGAACGGAGAACCACCCATAAGAACACCCAAACCGCGCAAGTTCGAATCCCGGCTCCAACGTTTGCAAGCCCGCGTAAATACGCGTGGGAACGAACCCCCAACCCCCAGCGCAGGAAACCGCCACAAACCGGAGTCGAACCTCTGCCTGTGGGGAAAACCTGCGCACCTCACCCCAGCTGGGCTGGGGGTCATCGGCTTATATCTAACTAATCATTCGTTAAGTTCTATGATTTGTTGCTACATGTTTCATCATTTCGCAAACTATTTTCAAAAATGTCATTAACTTATTGTAAAATAATTATCCTGTCTTTAACATTAAAGGATAGTGAATTTTCAGGTTTTTTCTTTTCCTCTCCTTTTTCCTTTGTAATTTTGTAACTATATCAATTTGGTTCACAAACTCGGTTCCAAAAAAAAAAATACCTTTCAAAATGTCTTGACAATGTGTTTTACTTCTGTAAACTTAAAAAAAATGACTTGATACCCTTCGATGTTTTCATGATATCCTGTGTGAAGACATCATGGTGTCATCTATTTAAGTTTTGGATGATAAAACATTGAGTTAAAACACGTTGTAGCATGCTAAGTTGAAACAGAGTATTATAGTAAGTCAGAATGAATTAACACATGACCTCTTGGTCTAGTGGTATGACGTCCCCCTTACAAATGTAAGATTGTAGGTTCAAATCCTTGCAAATGCAAGGTGTGATGCAAAAAAAGGTGTAATAAAAATTTACCGTTCAAAAAAAAACTACGCAAATTAGATATAACGTGTAAGCAATATATTATAACATCTTATCTTGAGATATGTGATGATAAAAATATATATATTCCAAAGAGATACTCAACTTTTAAGATTATATTTTCAATGCTTTACGATATTAGTTATGTAAAATGTAAAATAATTGTTTGATAGATTGTGTATAAAAAGGCAAAATTATTGCACCCAGTCTTTATATATATATATATATATATAAAGAGATTGTGACATCCATTTTCTAAAAAGTATGGTCATTTGTAGTGGCTTCTCTTTGTGGATTTTACTTTTAAATATGTGAGGCCACACAATTTATTCAGAACTATTGTTTGATCTATCGCCACTATACGAATTTTCAACCACAGGATATTCACCATGTTTTACACATGCGGGAGAGGGTGTAGGGAGCTTACGTGACTACGTAAGGTTGCGATAAACGATGTAGAGCACCCTCATCCCACAAAAATGAGTGGTGGAAATGAACAATGTAGGAGGTGATGATATTAAAGAATGATAACCAGAGATAGGTAGAGAGAGAAAGATGTATTATGTATTGTGTATTATGTTTTTGTGTTAATCATACAAATACATGAATCAAGTATATATATGCTTACACTAAGTCGGTAGAATAAAATCATCACCGGTAGAACCGGTTAGTGACCGTTAGTAATTAACTACAGATCATAACCACCAATACTCTCCAATATGCCTCTCAAGCTGAATGGGGGCGATGCAACGTGAAACTTAACCCGAAGAGTGTCAAAATAAGTCGAAGAAAACCCTTTGGTCAATATATCTGCAAGTTGAGCCATAGTAGATACATATCGAACCATCAGAGAACCCGCAAAAACCATCTCTCGGATAAAATGCAAGTCAATCTCAATGTGTTTTGTGCGCTGATGAAACACATGGTTGACTGCAAGATATGTAGCCCCAAGGTTGTCACACCAAATAGTAGGTGGACAAGGCAAAGAAATGTGTCACTGATGGGTTGGTTAAGAAACATGCATTAAGATGTGGTGGAGCATGACCGAACAAGCTGCCACTTGATATCATGGAAGAGTCGTGACTAACCAGAACACGTGCATCTCCTACTTGAGTTAATTAACCTCTTAAAAAGTGAGTGGTCAATTATTAAATGTGCGGCAGTATAATAATGAAAGGAAATAAAGACTGTTTCCTTTCAACACGGGTTCATCAATTCTTAACTTGCGCCAAAGCTTTCACATAGACAATGAAGCTAAGTCGCAAAATTAAGTCTTGACTTATCACCAGGACCGAGTATATAGACCGTACCGACCCTAAGTGAGATCTTTGATAGTAGAGGATTAAGCCACTAAGTGTGTGTATTTCTATCCACAAATGGGCTAATCACTACGCGTGGTGATTAGGTTAGCTTATGAGTGCATAGGTTGTTACACACCATGGGTACACTCATAAGTCCTCCCACTTCCTATCAAGACACCCTCAAGACCAAAGACTAAGTAATTAGTTAGTTAATTCATCAAACAAAGATTTAAGTAAAAAGAATTAAACAAGAACATAACACCACTTTAACAAATAAAAACTATATAATCCATACCAAGAAAAGTCTTCACCCTAGCAACACTCTATTATCCTAGCCAAACATTGGCTTTACAACTTGCACTCGATATTGGGTGTTGGGAGAACACATAGTAGTAGTTGTATTTGGGGATTAAAGAAGTTTTTGGGTGAATTTTAGTGATCTCTCTCTCAACTCTCTATCAATAAATGTTTATGGAATGATCCCAAGCTCCAAATGTTACTTACAAAACCCTAAACGTGGCTGAAACTTCCTAGAGAAGTGTTGGTTTTTAAATGGGAAGGGATGGTGAAAATGTGGGATGGAGGCCTCTATTTATAAGCAAATCAGGGGCTGCACGCCCGTGCTCACAGTTTGGCACGCCCACGCTCGACAACAGGTACTGTTGCAGAGTCCTTTACGCAGAATTGTCCCCGATTTTTTCTGGCACGCCCGTGCTCTTCAGTACGAGTAACAGTTTTGGTCGGTTTAAGCCTTGGAGAACACGCTGGAGTAAAGCACGGTCGTGCCATACAGTGGGGCACGCCCCGTGCACTTCCTGAAATGCTGAATTTGACCTCTGTTGACTTGGAAATGTGGACTTGTTGATCCGGAACAGTTGCACGGCCTTACCACATCTAGCAGAGCTTCAAAGTCTTCAATTCTTAATGTGTTAGTGCCGTTTTGTGATGGTTTTCACTTCTTTTCACCTCCGGACCTCTGATCCTGCAATTATCAAAACAATTTGTTTTTGTATGGGTCAAAGCGAGTCAAGTAGGTTAGTTAACTTGTGAACACCTTCTCAATCAGAATTATTTTTTTGTTTTTTGTTTTTTTTTTTTGTTTTTTTTTTGCTTTCTAATTGTTAAGATTATTAATGCAACTATAGATTCTACTATTCCAAATGTTGCAAAACAGATGAGTTAGGTGAGGGGTTAAAATGGGTAATCTTTTTGTGTGGGTCAAAACGGGTCAGGTATGTCAGCTCTTTACTAAATGGGTCAAACGTTGGGACGGGTTCTTAAAATTAATTTATTATAGGGGAATTGAAATTAAATAATCACAACTTTGTCGGGTTGAAAGGCAATAATCCCAACTTGAACATTGGAATCTAATAGGCCAAACTTGTGTTGATTTGTATTTCATTGGATGATAATCCATTATTTAGAAGCAAAATCGATGAAACTCCATGAACCCTACTTGCGTCTAATGGTTCCATACGATAAAAGATGGAATGGGGAAGAAAAAACGGGATATGGTGAACAATGGAGGTGATTAGGGTTATTTAAGTTTAAGTATTTTAATATTTAAGTCCCCTTCATATTCACTAGTTTATATTTGGCGCCTAAACTCCTAAATTTATACATATAAGGTAAAAAATTAGCATTATATATGTATAAATTTAGAAAAATATATATAAAATCCAATCCGATTAATCCCTAGTCGATACCTCATCGGCTAACTAGCGCCTAGCGAGTTCTACAACACTGGTAAACAATTGTGTCTGCCCATGTCCCTGTTTTTAAGGAGTCATGCTCCACTATTGTAGGGAGACCCAATATCTGCTTAACTGCTAATGAAAAAAAAAAGCTGCCAAGTTTTGGCCATAACCACTATTTTATTGTGGCTAGGATTTAATTTGAGAAATAACCGTCGAATTTGGACGGACAAGATCATCTCAAAATTGTTTTTTTTTTTTTTGTCAAAAAGTGACGGTTACAGGTGTGATGAACAATATAATAATATGATTAATATATTATAGTTGTTCTTTTTCTTTTGTAGTCCCAGTTTTGATGTTGTGTTTGATGGAAGTTTGTCTTGGTGTTGTGTTTGATGGAAGTTTGTCTTGATGTTGTGTGTTGTGTTTGATGGAAGTTTGTTTTCGTGAGTTAAAATATAAAACAAACATTTTTGTCTTAAACGCCATCTCAATGGAAGTTTAATTGTGTCTCTCTCATACGCTCCTTTCATTTTGAAATAATCTTCAATTAACGGGTTCTAGCTTTATTTTTTTTAATGCTTAGTTTAATGGTGAAAACCTAGTATTAACAAATTTCATGTCACAAGTTCAAGTCCTTCTACATGCCGGGCCCTTTCTACCTTAATGCGTATGATTTTTTAATGGACGGGAATCGAATCTGTGGCCAACCTAGGGCGGAAACCCCAGAGAGGTATACCCTCCCACCTCAAACCAGCTAGGCTAGAGATATCGGCTAACTTTACTTCTTTAACTAATAAAACAATCATAAAATCAAAACTCTAAACTATAAGATGCAAAGTAAAAATTGTATACAAATTAACTCCGAAATCAGATTAAATGTAGAGAAGATATCATCAGAAGAAGCAATAAACTAAGGCATCTTACCAAAATATCAAATACAGAAAAGATTTCATCTTATGCAGTTTTTTTTAAATTTTTTTTTATTTTTAAATCTGATTATTTACTTGTGGTCCGTTTATCCGTCTCCACTTGTAAAAGCTATTGATAAAAGATTAATGAAAAAAAATTATTTGAAAATTATTCACTTAACCTTTTAATAAAACTTTTCAATTTCATTACACCTGAAGGGCACTAGAAGCAATAAACCTAGGCATCTTATAACCGAAAAATTATAATAATATTTTTAAAGCACTTTCGTCAAAAGACTTCGAAGCAAATGAGTTTTTTTTGAGGTGATTGCTAAACTTACCCCTCCTCTTTATTTTTAGTAAACATACCCTCACTCTAAGTTTCGCGTTAATACAATTCAAACATATTATTTTTGTATACAAATTAATCAGGGTCTAACGGGTCGTACACAGCAATAGTTCATCTCTAAAGGGGCAAGAATTTGTCTTTGGTAGACTAGGGTTCGCAATTCAGAAAGGGGTGATGACGCAGCTTGTTGCTTGTCTACCTTTTATTGTGATGTAACTTTCATATTTTGTTTTAATGAAAGGAAAGTTAAATAAAAAAACTGTTTTTTTTTTCTTTTTCTTTTGTAATATGTTTTGAAATGCTTGAACCTTTTAGCCATTTTCTTAATTTTTCTAAAATGTCTTTTTTAATAAAAAAATTTTCTTATTTAGAAAAATACATTTTTTCCTAAAAAGTGTTTTAATTATTTTAAGAAAGTATTTTTTAATAATAATTATACAATTTCTGGTATTTTTTAAACATTTTTCATATTTTTTGTTAATAAACAAAAATGGTTAATTAACGTGTTTGTTGCCAATGACCTCCAGCCTAGCTGGGGAGAGGTGGAAGAGTTACCTCTTCGGAGGGTTCCCGTCCGAGCTTGGTCTTAAGATAACTTCAAAGTGGACACCGGTGCGTGGGTAGTGATTCGAACTCGGGTTGAGGGGTTGTCTGTCGATTGGTTTCACTGCTGAAGTACACCTTCCAAAAAAAAAAAAATAATTAACGTGTTTGTTAATTAACATTCTAAACAAACTATTCATGATCATAAACAAACTTACCTAAATGAATATTAATGAACATAAATGCATATACATAAACGTATTTAATTGAGTGAACGAAACATATGCTCATGTTCTTTTGTTTATTAAACAAACGGTTTGGTTTAGAACCAGGACAAATCGGTTACTGGTTTTGTTTCACGGTTGGTTTTTCTTTTATTATAGAATAAGTAGGCTATAAAACTTTCAAACCATAACAAATGATTTTGTTTACAGTTTATACTGAACGTTGATTGGATAAACCCGAATCAAACCATAAGAAAGATGCATAGGGCTAAATGACAACTTCAAATTGAATCTTGCAATTGAGGCATTTTGGTAAGTTGTTTCATCTGTTTCTGCAGATCTTTTATTTTTAATTATATGTATATCATACGCTTTTTTTTTCTTTTCTAAAATGTATGTTTTATTTTGAAAAAAAAAAAGTTTGTTTCTTTTTTTTATAATATGCTTCTACTAACTTTATTTAAAAACGTTTTAGTTTTTCTATACCAAAAGTATTTTTGATATTTATAAACAAAGAATTTTTAAAGGATGAAATATGAAAAGTTTTTAAATTATATTTTTAGAAAGGGGTATATTTAGTCCACCCTTTTAAGGATCACAAAAATCTCTGGAAATAAAAATCTGGAAGAATAATAGATTTTGAAAATAGAAAGATTTGATTTTTAAAATTGTACCAAACTTTAAACTACCATTAAAGCCCTTAAAAGTTTTTACAGCGAGCAACAGGGAACTTTGGCATCATCATCATGCCCATATTATATATTATTTTAAGGAAAAGGGCAGAACAAAGTGCAAAGGGGCATACTCCAAAGTGTGGGGACCCAATGCCATTGAGGGCATAATAGTAACTTACCACATACATACATACATGTTTCTTCAATTGCTTTCTCTAGATCTCCCTAGCAGCTAGTCAAAACTAGTCACTCCTTATAATTATTTGTCAAAAGATTTGTTGTCAAACTTGCTTGATAGTGAGTATGCTCTTGTTCTTGCCACTATACTATAATAATAATAGAACATGAAAGTAATTGCAGACCTCATACTTGTCTCTAATGGCGCTTCTTATTATTAGACTCCTTCCTCTCCTCCTCTTCTTCATCATCTTCTCTGCTGCATTACCAGGTACACACCTCTTAAAACAAATACACCTTTTTTTTTTTTTTTTTTTTTTTTTTTGCGCACAAAGTTCAAGTAACCTACCCAAACCACAAACCCCACTTCAAAAATAACCCTTCTGTTTATACTAATTCATTCAAAAACCCAAGTTGAACAAAAAAAAAATTGAACTTTTCTATAAATAATGATGAAAGTAGTGAAACCCTAATGTTAGTTTTGTTTGCAGAAGAGGGTAATAAGAAGGTACAACAACAACAACAAGATGAACCTTACGTAGGAGTTAACATTGGTACAGATATATCCAACTTCCTTCCCCCTCCTAAATTAGTTTCCTTCCTCCACCAACAGAAGGTCACCCATATCCGTCTCTACGATGCTGACCCGGATATCCTCAAAGCCCTTTCCCATTCCAAGATTCGGGTCATCATTTCCGTCCCCAACAACCAAATTCTTGGTATCGGGTCTTCCAACACCACTGCTGCCAACTGGATCAACCGCAATGTGGCTGCCTTTTACCCCGATACCCTCATCACCCATGTGGCCCTAGGCGACGAGGTCTTGACAACCGTCCCTTCACTGTCTTCCATGTTAATGCCTGCCATTGAAGCACTTTACGGTGCCTTAGTCGCTGCCAATTTGCATACCCACATCAGGATTTCAACTCCTCATGCTTCCAATATTATTCTTGACCCGTTCCCACCTTCTCAAGCTTATTTCAATGAAACCCTTGCGCCCGTTATAGTGCAACTGCTTCAGTTTCTTTCAAGGACTGCTTCACCGCTAATGATGAATATGTATCCATACTATGTGTTTATGCAGAACAAAGGGGTCGTCCCTCTCGATAATTCCTTGTTTAAGCCGTTAACACCGTCTAAAGAAATGGTGGATCCAAATACTTTGTTGCACTATACCAATGTGCTTGATGCTATGATTGATTCGGCGTATTCTTCGATGAAGAATCTGAATGTTTCTGATGTTTTAGTTCTTGTTACCGAAACCGGGTGGCCTTCAAAAGGTGATTCAAAAGAGCCATATGCGACAGTCGATAACGCGGATACATATAACTCTAACTTGATTAAGCATGTTTTGGATAGAAGTGGTACCCCGTTCCATCCTGAGCTCACCTCTAGCGTTTACATATATGAAATGTTCAATGAGGATTTGAGGTCCTCCCCTGTTTCGGAGGCGCATTGGGGGCTGTTTTATGGGAATTCGACACCGGTGTACTTGCTGCATGTATCGGGGAGTGGTGAATTTCTGGCAAATGATACTACAAATCAAACATTTTGTGTTGCAATGGATGGGGTTGATGGGAAGACATTGCAAACAGCGTTGGATTGGGCGTGTGGGCCTGGAAGAGCGAATTGCTCTGAGATACAACCAGGGGAAAGCTGCTATTCACCTAATAATGTAAAGAATCATGCTTCATATGCATTTGATAGCTACTATGAGAAACAAGCAAGGGCTGCAGGGTCTTGTGATTTCAAAGGTGTGGCCATTATCACAACTACTGATCCAAGTAAGTACTCCATCTCCATTCATGCTATGCTAGTCTAGTAGTTTGAATGAACTCTATTTGTGTTAAGCAATAAAAAAGTAGTGGTAGTATAAAAAACATTGGTTAAGTTTGTTTTGATTCATAGGATGCTGTAGAGAAAAAACACTTAAGAGTATGTATGTATGTATGTATGTGTACACACTACACAGTGTCGTCCACTTCCTCTTTCTCTGACTGATGGAGGGAAAAGTGAAAGCAGTCGAGCCCACATGAAAATTTAGCTAATAAAATGAATACCATTAGGGGGGCCATCTGTTCACTGCCCCAAATAATTAATTAATTTACTTTAATAGTATTGTAACTTGTTTTGTGTACCAACTGCTGCAGGTCACGGGGCATGTGTATTTCCAGGAAGGTTAGCAACATTTTCTGTACCTTCCTTTGTCCAATTTCTCATTTCCCAATAAATAATCAATAATCGTTTTTTTTTTTGTAAGCAAGCCTGAGATGGTTAATATTCCTTTTATGTAAATATTACCAAAGGGAGTGCTTAATCTTCTATTTATGCATATATTAATTATCAAAGAACAAATCGGGTTGAGGAGTCAAAAGGCATGATCATGAAGTAGTGACAAACTGGTTTTGTCATCGCGTTATTGAATTGTATAAATAATTAATAATTTATTAAATAAATATGTTTGTGAAAGTAATCGAGGAGGTTGATGATGTTTGAATGTAATGCAGTAAGATAATAAGCAATAGAACAGACACGGTGGTGAACTCGACCAATGCAACAAGCGGGGTGGATACATCAACAACAAGACCTTTTAAGGGCGGTTTCTGGGGACTGGTTTTTGGTATCATGCTCTATATAAACATTTTGTGACTACATCAATGTAGTTGTCCAAGGTAAGCTCTGAACTAACCTTTATTTGGACTTAAACTAGAGTTGAGTTGTTGTGTATTCATTCATTGATAATTATTTACTGTTTTTGCAGGGGGAGATGGTGCTTATGAATAATATTTTTTGGTAATGGTATGGATTAAATGTTTGTATAATGTTGTATTTAATGGGGAAAAAAAACCAGGAAGGAAAGAATGTAGACATGGGCGAAAGAGGGGGTGTCGACACAACACAACACTCCTCTAAAGATGGTGTTGAACCTCAATTTTTCTTAATAATTAGAGTATTAATTAATTAATTAATTTTGTAGCCCAAAAATTAGAGGAAGCCCCCTTCCCGTTGAATAATAAGGAAAAGTAATGTTAATTTCTCTACTAATGTTAAGTATAGGGTTAGGGTGTATGTATGTATGCTTCCTTGATGATCTGGTTTCAAGCTTCTTCAATTCCCTTCTCTTCCTTTCCTTGACCGTATGCAACAAACAAACATCCGCTTTGTTTTGTGTAGGAAATTAAGTTGTGTGCTTATATGATAATTCGCTACTTGTTTCAATATTTGTCAACATAATATTGTAAGTTATGAGTTTGGAGTGTTGCTGTGATACCATATTATATTTGACGCATATATGGAGTTGGTGTGTTTGGTGCAAACACTTGATCAGATGGGGCAAACCCAAATAGGGTTATAATTAGGTAAGGTTGAGACTGACCAAACCAAGTAAACATGAAACATATTAGGTTTTCTGGTCGGTATTAAAGTAAGCAAGGCAAAATCAGGTATTGATTTCCCTATTTGTATAGCCTAGCCCGTCAGTCATTAAATCAAGTGAACGAACACACTCATCTTGTTAAAATTCGATGATTTTTGGTTTGTTTCACTAACATGTCAAGTTTTCTTAAATTTAGTTTGGGAGCGGAGAAATCACTTCATGTTTCTAACTTTTATAAAAAAAAAGCTCAAATATTTTATGTTACAAAACTTTGTTGTAACAAAACACTACAGATATAACTGGGTGGTCTGATTGTTTCACTTTAAAAATACACAACTCTCATGATCATGAATCATGATGATGTTGCAAGGGCCATTTAGCAATATCATGTAATCTAGTTTATGAAGGAAGGAAGTGAGTTTATAACATAATAAATAATGATTAATCAAATTTGCAGCTTACCAAATTGCCTGTCGGTAGTGAGCTGAGCCATTTAGTTTTTCTAATCAAGGGGAGTGTATGTGTATGTTTATGCTCTTGACAACTAACATGTCCCATTGGCATTACCTGTTACGTTTTGGACAAATTGGTAAACGCCTGTTGATGGTCCCACGTGTCATTCCCTTTTGACTAGTGTGTGTTATTTTACAACATCAAAACATGCACAATAACGCTTATTAACAGCTAATATTATCATCACCATCTATCACTCCCAAAATCCCTCTCAATCAATTGTGTTATTACCTAGTCAAATTATTGTTATGAACTTTGCTATTATTTCTCCTTGTAATTAGTTATGTAAATTGTATATAATGATATGTAATCTCTCTAATCATTAATAGAGAATTCCCTTACTTTCATGGTATCAGCCTAATCATATCGATTCGGTCCTCTTCTCCTTCCCCTACCCAACCATGTCGACTACTCATGCCTTTTCTTCCACCAAAACCAAACTTCCCATGGCAACCATTCTCCACATGCTTAGTATCAAACTCTCTTCTACCAACTACCTTTATTGGCACAACAAAATCCTTCCTCTTCTTGCTAATCAGGAACTAATCGGACATGTCGTCTGTTCCATCTCCCCACCTCCGAAAACCATTACTATTGATTCCAAAGAGTAGCCTAATCCTGTCCATTCGGCCTGGTTCATCTCCGATCAACAGGCCGTTCTTATTCTCACCTCCTCTCTTACTGAGGAAGCTGTTGCCGAGATACCTTTCAACCTCTCGTCAGATTTGGACTGCCCTCGAGGCAGTGTATAGCAACACTTCCTTAGAACGGATGCATTTGCTCCGTGATAATCTTCGCCAATTAACCAAAGGGTCCTCTGCCGTTACCGAATACAGTCGCAAATTCAAAGTTGTTTGTGATCAACTATCGGCTATTGGTCATCCTGTGAGCGACACGGACAAAACACGCTGGTTTCTCAATGGTCTCGGTTCCACGTTTGAGAACTGTTCCACTGCCATTCGCACCGCTCGCGATACTCTTTCTTTCCGTGACTTGCTCACCAAAGCGGAAAGCCAAGAACAATTTCTTCTTACCCTTCATCGGCCTACTCCTCCTACTGTTGCTTTTGTTGCTCAACAAAATCATAATCGCTCCTCTGGGTCGTCCACAAATCGATCCAGATCTGGATCTGGATCTGGTTCTTACAACCGTGGGCAGAATCACTCAACCTCCTCTAAAGGAACCCGTAGGCCACCCCATTGTCAATTGTATCGCACCAACAAACATTTTCCTAACAAATGTCCAAAACTCTCCTCCTTTGTGGCCTCAGCCACAGGAAATGAAGAACTTGCTCGCGCCTTCCATGCCTAATGTCATGTTTCGAATGATGATGGCCCTGACACCGAAGCCGATCTTTACATGACCGATGACACTGGTAATCTAAACTCATTTTCTCCTTACACTCGGACTTCGTCGGTTACCTTTGGTAATGGATATTCATTACCAATAACTCATAAAGGGCGTGTCGAAATAAATAAACCCGTTAAATTAAAAGATGTCTTGGTTATTCCATCTTTTACCCGAAATCTCCTTTCCGTTAGCAAGATGACAAATGATTATCCCGTTGATGTTATATTCTCTAATTCGTTTTTTGTGATTCAGGACCGGAAAACAAGCCAACCTCTCGCTCAAGGTCGGTGTGAAAACGATCTTTATGTGTTTCGGGACAAGTCTTTTGCTTTTGTTGTTGGATATATAGTATGTCCGATGTAATTAAAAGTCGAGGTCAATGTAACCCGACCCGGTACGATCCGAAGAGTTACACGTTGGTACACGAATCAGATAAGTTCATGTGTTGGTGGATTATTATTTATGAAATAATAATAATTTTGAACTCGAGGGGCTTAATAGTAAAGTTTACACTTTGACTAGTCAAATGGTCAAGTGTATGACTTTGACTAATTAAGTGGTCAAGTCTTTGACTAGTCAAGTGGTCAAGTGTATGAACTTGACTAATTAAGTGGTCAAGTCCTTGACTAGTCAAATGGTCAAGTGTATGACTTTGACTAATTAAGTGGTAAAGCGTTTTTTATCTTTATAAATAGGTGTGATAGATCAAAACTCTAATCACAAGTTTTTTGATAAAGATAAAACAACATAACCCTTATCTCCTCTCTAGATTTGCGGCCACCCTTAGGAGCCGCCGCCCCTTTGTCCGCCGCAAACCACCACCATCGCCGCCTCCGTCTTGCAAAGTGTTGCTCTCGGTTGGCCAGTGCTCGGGTGTGAACTTCCTACTAGCGAGGATTCGTTGTAACCCGCGTGTTACAATTCCGGTGTAGTCGTCAAAGGTTGATTACTAAACCCCCCATGGTTGTTTATTATTTATTTGTTTATACGCGTTTAACCGAGATCCTGATTGGAAATATTTTGTTAATTGGATTAATAAAATTAAACATATATTATATATATATATATATATATATATATATATATATAAATCGGCTCATATTATAGATTGTATATAATCGATTTTATTAATATATAAAACTGCTTCCGCTGTGTATTTGATACCATGGTTCCCAACATTTGTTGCTTCTATTTCATCTAATAAAGCCTCATTTGAATTGTGGCACAATCGTTTGGGTCATGTTGCATTTTATACTATTTCTGTTTTGAAAAAAACTTGGTTATTTATCATTTAAATCAATTTTACCTAAGCGTAATATATGTTATCCATGTCAACTTGCTAAAGCTCACAAATTACCATTTGACACAAATGACAAACGTGCCTCTCATCCTCTAGAACATGTCCATTGTGATCTATGGGGACCCTCACCAATCATTAGCAAAGATGGTTACAAATATTATGCTGTGTTTGTGGATGATTACTCTAGATTTTCATGGCTATATCCTCTTAAAAAGAAAACATATTTTTATACGGTTCTTCAAACCTTTTTGCGCCTAGTTCAAACTCAACTTTCACGCAAAGTAAAGGTTTTTCAAAGTGATGGCAGTACAAAATTTGTTAATAAACTTGTGCAAAAAATCTTTGATAAAAATGGCACCTTTCACCGTTTTTCATGTCCCTATACCACTCCTCAACACGGTTATGCCGAAAGAAAGCACCGTCACATTGTCGAGACTAGTTTAGCCATGCTCTTACATGCTAGCATTCCCATCACATTGGATCGACGCGTTTAGTACCGCTACCTAATTACAAGGTAGCGTTTAGCCATTCTCATCATCATCTATCACTCCTAAAATCCCTCTCAATCAATTGTGAATATTGTGTAGTTATTATGTAGTCAAATTATTGTTATGACTTTGCTATTATTTCTTCTTGTAATTAGTCATGTAAGTTATATATGTAATCTCTCTAATCATTAAGTTGGGGTATGCAGTTGCAGTGGCGAACCCATGATATTTTTCACAGAGGACCCGGGAGACTTAACTAAATTTAAAAAAAAAATGATCTGTATTTTGACTAAAACTAACCTTATTTTTTTTTTTCAAAGGGGCGGCTGCCCCCAAACCTTAGGGGGGACGAGGCGCTACCAGAACTGGTCACGGATACTCCACTATCAGCACGGTAACACCGTCGCCACCCATGTTGATAGTGGTCCCGTGAACCGTTTTCTTGTTCTATTTAACGGGTGGTAACCTTGGGTTATCTTTATTTTGATTTAATATAATACTATTTGTTTTATTTTATTCGTTTGTTTAATATTGTTTAAATTCAATTAAAGTATAAAAATAAATTAAAACCTAATTAAATTAAAAAAAACATAAAGAAGAACATAAAAAACTGAAATTCATTAATATTAAACATAAGAATAAAATACATTAAAAGAAATAAAAAAAACCTAAAGTTGGCGCAACAGTTGTCATGCCTCGACATGGTCAAAACTGTTGTGGTATCGAGCCGCATAGTCCGCATGCATGAACTCGATAGCCAACTCTGTGCCGATGCCCGGGTTCTCCCTCAACGTGCGGGAGTGGATGGTGGTCCACCGATCACACTTATTGTTGAGATCGGTCCACTTCCTCTGCAGGCTCTCGATGGTCCGGTCGTTGATGCTGACCTGCTGATTAAAGTCGGCCAACAGACGGTCCCAGAACCCCTTCGGGCCCTCCCCTGAGCCCCTCTCCCGCGTTGTTGTAGGGTCGGGTCCCTTTCGGCGTCTCTGTAGCACACTACCAACGCGATCCTCCCTTCCTCGTTCCAGCGAGTCATCTTTGTGTGGGTGTTTGTTTGTTTAAACCGTGGATTGTTGGTGTTTTTAACCCATGGTTGTGTGTATTTATATAAAAATTTTGGGACAGTTAGGTTTGTAAAATTAAATTTTTGGCACAGTTTCCATTTAAAAATTAAATTTTACTGATGGTTTTGGTGGACGGTTTCAAAGTATTTAAGTTTTTGAACGGTTTGGTCGATGGTTTTAATGCTCATTTGACTTATTATTTGACCGTCTAATATTTGAAACGGTGGTAAATTATAAAAAAATAGTTTAGATATATATTTAAATGAAAATAAATAAAATAATTAGTGGAGCGTTGCCTTTAAAAAAAATAGTTTTCATTAGTAAAGTAAATCAGTAAATTGATGTGGCAGTGTAGGATTAGTTAAAATCAGTGAAGTTGAAAAAAAATTATGGTAGCACCCCTCCCCCTTTAGTGTGGGTACCCACTCCTGCATAGTGATGGTGAGGAAATCAAAGAATTAATTGCCAATTTAGTCTCGATGCGAAGGCCGAAGGAGATAACAAGACGGTGGCGACATCTTCGTCACCGGATTAATGTTAAACAAAGGTAACCGAACAAACCCCTTTCTTCTTTGACAATAATCTGAGATGGTTGTGGTGGGGTTAATTGATTAGAACGGTGATGAGGGGTTAAATGAACAATGTTGATTGCTAGTGTTGTTGGGCTGTAATGAGTGATCGATGATGTTGTGTGTGGAATCTGAGATGGGTCGCATGATGGATGTCAAAGACGAACGGTGGGATTATGGTGGACGGTAGATGATGGTGGGGCTAACGGTGGGGTTGTGTGTGGGATGTGCTTCACCATTATCAATCAGGTTCAAGGTCTGTTTCTGGGCCAGTTATTGGTGATTTAGTCCCAAAGATTGGGTCTTTTGGAGGTGGGAGCTTCTCAGAAATGGTTAACCCTTTTGTTAATATTAATCCTTAATGTGGGCCTTATTCTTCACCTAGTAACAGATACAAAAGAAGATTTAATCCCATTTTGGTATTGTTTTGTTGCAATGTTGTTATAATGATTAATTTTTTGATCTTATTAATGTGTATGAGTTTGATAAATGTGTGGTTCTTGAATGCAATTTTTTTAGAAAAAATGAATCTTAATCCTGTAGATGCTGATGGTGGGGGTGGTGGGGGTGGTGGGTGGTGATGGTGGTTGTGGTGGTTTTAGAATGAAAGAGATAGATAAAGAGATATAAATTTAAAATGGGTTTTGGATGAAAATGGCAAAAACAGAAATATATATATATATATATATATATATATATATATATACATATAGGTAGAGGATCCGGTAGGAAAATTGTTTTGTGTAGGAAGTGTAGGAAGTGTTTTCAACCGTTGGATCAAATCTGATTAAATCTTTAGATGAAGGGCATTCTAGACTTTTTGTCCATTTTTTTATTTATTCCAAGCCCACTAAATTAGCAACTATGATCTCAATATTTATAAAGATTAATCATCCAAAAATAACAAATTATTCATCACATGAATATCATTGTAAAAATTATGAACTTGGTGGATCAAAAAACAAAACGTTAATAAGTCAACTTCCACAAGGATTACGTATGTACAGGGCAGAGTACAGAGGGAGTTTCTTTATCAAGCATCTGAACACCATTCAACCACTAGCAACACACTTAGTTTTTTTAAAACACCATTAACCAAAACTTACTCCCAACACACTGAATTAAAACACCATTCCACCACTAGCAGTAGCAACAGCAGTTGAAAACAAAACACCATTCTAAAACACCATTAACCAAAACTTTCACCCAACACACTTAATCAAAACACCATTCAATTATTTCAACATTAACGAAAAAACGATTCAATTAATCAAAACTTACTCCCATTCTAAAACACTACCAACATTATTTCAACATTAACGAAAAAGCAATTATAAACCCAACAATGTTTTTCAAAACACGATTATAAACCCAACAATATTTCAACATTAACAAAAACACTACCGAAAAAACAAAAAAAAAAAATTAAATATTAACATAAAATAATCAACTAATTATCGACGGTATCTGTCGGTGTAGCTGTAGCTGTAGGGTGTGGTGGTGTCTGATCTCCCTGCATGTTAGTCCGATCTCCCTGCGTCTGAATTAAAACACTGTTGTTATGTGTTGTTAAACACCGATCGGGGTTACATGTCGGTTTATCTGTAAAACACGACAATAAGAAGATGAAGAAGCCGCCTAAAAAACAAGATGAAGAAGGCGATTTTATTTGTAGAAGATGAAGAGGCCGCTAAACAAAGAAGATGGAGAACAATCTCTGGGTTTCTTTTAAGAAAGAGATTAAGATGAGAGAGAAAGATAAACACTATAATAATATGAAGATGTTATGATGAGAGAGAAAGGTGCATGAATTAAGTAATAAAATCAAACGGTTTCCATATCAAATATAAGAAAATGACATTACTGCCCTCTTTTAAAACACTTATTGGACCATCCTACCCTTAATTATTAAATTATAATGAGTAGAATCTTAACAAACCTAAACATTTAATCTAAACCATTCATTTCTAGATCAAACGGTTGAAAACACTTCCTACACTTCCTACACAAAACAATTTTCCTACAGGAACCTTACCCTATATATATATATATATATAAGGTGACCAAAATACCCCTGGCTTAACTGAGTTTTATTAACGGAGTTAGGGGATTGGATGAAAATGACAAAAAATAGGAAACCTCAGAGACACAGATGAGAAAAAAAATTTAAACTAAAGTGATTTTTTTTTATCAAACTTTAGGGACTAAATTGGTAATTAACTCGAAAATCAAATGTAGAAAGGTAGACATTTGTACCGTACTTACCGGTGCATCAAAATTCATTTAAAATTAATACACTCAAATCCTTAAAAATAAAATTATTAATTTGCTGTAATATATTAACAGTTAAAATATAAAATACTCAATATATTACACTAATATATTAGTTTTACAAATTCTATGAATAGTGTTATTACCATTGATTAGGTGGCACATGGCACCATGCTATTGGTCCACGTGGCAACAAGTTTTTTAAAAATATTTTTTTGCCGTTTTACATTATTTAGGGTTTAAAATTCAGGGTTTAAGCTTTTTATTTTATTTACTTTTTGACGTTTTTTAATGGTTTAGGGTTTAGACGTCGTCGTATTAACTGGGCTTTTGGTTTTTACGTTTTTTTTTTCCGGTTTAGGGTTTCGAGTTTAGGCTTTTGTTTTTTTTTTTTTTTTAATTTCGTTTTTGACTTTTTTACGGTTTAGGTTTAGACGCTGCCGTAGTATTCAACAAACTTTTGAAGGTACAAATTCGAATTGCTTTGAGTTTTGACACCGTCGCAACGCGCGGTTGATTAACCAACTAGTTATATTAGGGATTAGAAAAGTTGATGAAAAAATATTTTAAGTTACAAGTCAAACTTCATTTTTTCCCCATTTATTCGTGTTTATTTTCATTAGTTATTAGTTATATAATATTGTAAGCGGTTAACCATTTAGTTGATTCGATCATATTTATATGCACTTATTATTTATTTATCTACATTACATGTGACACCTCTTGCTACTAATAAACTCTGACATGTTGCAAAGTGAAATAAATGACCGATAACATGTGTACTTGAATACATATAGTTTTTGTATGTATTAAATAAATACAATCATACATAAAATAATTATTTTGTCGGTGGATTTTTTGTTTTTCAGTCGAAAAACAGTTGTCAATATTTTTAGTGTAAAACATAAAATTTAGATTATGTATAAGTTTCTATTTATTTCTTCAACTTATCTATGACTTCATTTAAAATTTACTCTTCCAGCCTCTTAAAATACTTCAGTTTTTATTTACACATTTTTTTTTTATCTTTTATGTGACATTTTTTTAAAATTTTGAATTCTAGCCATTTTTTTTCACCTTTCTTATTCTTAGTTGTTATAGAAGCTTTATCGTCTATGATTAATAAGCCGGTTGGTGAAAAGAAATTTGAAGGTTTTTGGTTAGCTAAGAAAGACCCGGTTATTATTCATCTTTTTTTTTTATACAGATGATGCTTTTATTCTTGGAGAGTGGTCTAAACAAAACATTGAGAGGATGGCTAGAATTTTAAGGGTTTTCTATTTATGTTCCAGGCTCAAGATTAATATTCATAAGTCCGACTTAGTTGGAATTGGTATGCATATAGACGAGGTCAACTCCTTGGCTAATGTGTTGGGTTGCAAAGTGGTTCGAACGCCTTTTGAATATTTGGGAATTAAAGTGGGAGCTAACATGAATAGATGCAATAATTGGAGTAAAATCATTGAAGTTTTTTAATCGAGGCTTGCATAATGGAAAGCTAAATTGCTTTCTATAGGATGAAGGATGACACTTATTAAAGCGGTGTTGGAAAGCCTTCCAGTTTATTATTTCTCTCTATATAAAGCTCCAAAAAAAAAGTCATAGATACTTTGGAAGGTATTATGAGACGCTTTTTATGGGCGGGTTCGAGTGTTGGTAAAAACATTCATTGGGTCGCATGGGAAAGAGTGACTACGCCTAAGAAATCAAGTGGTCTCAGGATTACTAGTCTTTTTTTATGCTAATATTGCGCTTCTTTCCAAGTGGGTTTGGAGGTACAAAAATGACAAAAATAGGCTTTGGAAATCGGTTATAGACCTTTTTCATACGTGTAGGGAGAGATGGTTTTTTACTTTTTTCCTTCCCGTGAGTAGTCGAGCTAGCGGGTGTTGGGCTAATATTGTTAAACTGGGAGAAAAAACGAAATTCGGTGACAAATACCTCCACGAGTTATTCAAAGACAAATTGTGCAATGGAAAAAATACACGTTTTTGGCTTGATTCTTGGTTGGATGATGGGACTCTTGTGTCTTGGTTTTCGTTGGAAGTGGGAGCTGATTCTCCAGCAGCGGTGCAACAAGAGTGGCAGCAGTGACAGATGATGCTAGATCGGGTTGTTGTTCGTGATGTTGAGGACTCATGGAGATGGCCGCGTAAGACGGGGCAGGGTGACAAAAATGTTGAAATCTTTTCGGTTAGCGCAATCAAGAAGCTGCTTCAAGAGTCAAAAGGTGATGCTAACTGGTTCAGTTTTAAATAGTTTTCATGGGTTCCTCTCAAGTGTAATATTCTTGCGTGGCGAGTTGAAATGGATCGTATTCCTACTATATCAAGTGGAGGGTTGGTGTGGTTTGGTTCAGCTATATACGTTTGATTTTCGTGATACTTTGGGTTTCCACAAAGTTGCTAATGGGGAGGTAAATGGGGCAAGAAGATTACGTATAATATTGTAAATGTGACAGGTTGTGCTATTTGGAAAGCTAGGAACAAAAGGTTGTTTAGAAGAAAGGAGCCGAAGATTAACGAGGTTGTGGCTAATGTGAAGTCGTTGTCATTTTTTTGGTTAAACATATGTTTAGATACAAAGACCTTCTTTGGAAGGATCGGTGTACCTCTTCTTTTTATATGTTGTAATTTTTTTGTGGCGTGTTAGTTCTCGTTTTGAGGACTTTCCGTGTGTTTGAATGAAAGTTAATGTTAAAAAAAATTATATTAAATTTTAATTATTATAGTGACGAGTTGTTCAGGTTGATAACAGTTATTACCGGTTAAAGTTAGTTAGACCAGATAGTTAGATCAGTTATCTTTGTCTATAAATACACATCCATTGTATTCATTTTAGTTATCGCACAAAGCACCAAAGGGCCTTTGGCTTAGTGGTATCAAAATGTTGGGTAAGGCTTTATCTTTTCAAATAATGTGTGGTTCAAATCTTATGGGCGACAAAAAATTTAGTCGTTCAAAAAAAGTTATCGCAGAAAGTTATTACCTGACTATTATTCTCTCTATGTTTTATTAAGAGAAAATTGCAGTTTTCGTCCTTGTGGTTTGCCTAAACTAACAGGTTCAGCCCAGGCTTAATACCCTGAGTACCTGTGGTTTCATTTTCTAACAGTTTACATCCCTCGAGCTAACGTCCGTCACCTCTGCCGTTACAACACCCTCACGTGCACCTCACGTGAGGGGTATTATTGTCATTTCGTCTCTTTATTAACGTTCATAAGTCTGATATCATCTTCCCCAAGTTAATTTCTTCCCCTTTTTGCTTTCTAAACCCTAATCCCACAAAACCTAATGTCGAATTCGAGGGATAGCAGATCATCAATGTCTAATTCGAGCTCCAATTATCATCGACGAGTTATAAGATGGACTGATGTTCCTCCAATTTGCAGATGTGGGTCTGAAACACAGGTTCGAACATCATGGATTGAAGCGAACCCTAGTCGAAGTTTTCACTGTTGTGTAAGTGGATGTGGGTTTGTGACATGGGCAGAGGGTCCAATTAGTGAAGGTAATTCCAAGGTCATCAACGGATTACAAAAAATTTGAACAAACAACAACAATTAGCAAAAGCAAGAGGGTATGAGGCAAAGAAGCTGAGGATTATGCTTGTTTTTAGTTGGTTGTTCTTTGTGTTGTACGTCATTTATAGTTGATTAATGTAGGTGTATGCATTCTGTTCTTGTAATAAGTTTGATTATGAATGAAATGAAAATGACCCATTTGACTGACCCATTTGTACATCATTTATAGTTGTCTGAAACAAATTTGTGTTTAAACCTGTTCATCAAACTGCAATATAATGACCCATTTGACCCATTTTGACTGACCCATTTGCACATTAACCTGCATACATTCAGCTAAACCATAAAACTCCACATTTTGACTGACCCATTTGCACATTAACCTGCATACATTCAGTTAACAAATGAACATAAAAACTGCACATTTTGACTGACCCATTTGCACATTCATTCAACAACATAAACATGACAATTAAACATTGTTCAACAACAAAACATGATTGTTCAGACAACAGAAACATAAACATGACAATTACACATTATTCACCATCAAAATAAACATAATCAGTTTAAAACTTCATAATCTTAAAACAACATCATCAGACTTAATCTTGAGGTGCTGACTGTGAGCTTAGTTGTTGACCTCTTTTGCCGCAGCTTCTGGAGTTGTGCCCCTTCATTCCACATTTTTTTGCAAGTTGTTGTACCCCCCCCCTTTCTTGACTTTTTAACCACAACAGTTGTTTATCCAGCCCCTTCATTGACTTTTTTCTTTCCCTTGTTGTTTGGATCACCACCTTCCTTGCTCGCAGGTTCATCACCTTCATTGGCTGACTTTCTCCTCTTCTTCTTTGGCCTTCCAATCTGTTTATGATCTTTTGGGGCTCTGATAGTAGATGGGCATGGTGATGGTCTCCATAGGTCCTTGCCATTAATTGGCACAATAGTGTTCCTATACACTTTCCTCCATGTATCTAGCCAATACACCTCATCCACCCATCTTTCAGGGATTTCTACCTCATATCCATGCTGAGACATGTCCCATATAACTGCAACAACATGTTTGCAAGGCATTGCAGTCAACTCCCATTTTCTGCATGTGCGTGTCTTCGCTTGTATGTCAACCACACGTTGGTCTGACCCAGGCATACTCACCTAAAACCAACACATATTTGTTAGCCATAGAATAAAAATTATTGACATTTATTAACATTGGTCTGACCCAGGAATTAGACCCTAACCAATAACAAACTGTTTTAGGAACTAATAAATAAAAAAAAATTGTAACATATAAAGAAGAGAAGAATACACAGATTACCTTTTACCTATCACTTATGAAAGTGAAATAGGACCTAGCATCAAGATCAAGATCATCACCTAGATTTTCTAAGAACCATGACCATGACTTAAATGTTTCAGCTTCCACAAGTGCATATGCTAGAGGATATATTCCATTATTTGAATCAACTCCAACAGCAGTCAAGATCTGTCCAGGGTATGGACCTTTCATGAAACACCTATCTAATCCTAGCAGGTCCCTCCCAAGCATGTTAAAACCAGCCTTTAATGCCCCAAAACAGATGTAAACTCTCCTAAACTGCCTAGTAGGGGAATTTGGATTGGGTTCAAGTTCAACATCAATTTTGACAGTGGATCCAGGATTAGATCTAAGTAACTCCTCACAGTAGTCTATAAGCAGATGATACTGATCTTGGTAATCACCATTGATCCTTTTGTTTGCAATAGATCTGGCCCTTGATATTTTCATGAGGGAGATCTGGATCTGATGTTTCTTTTGAAGTAGGTCCTGCAACTTGGTCAAGGTTATTGTAGGGTTACCATCAATTATTGGTGCAATCTCTCTTGCCATCCAACCCATTGTGTACAAATTTATTACCCTAGTCCGCAAACACTGGTGCTTTGGGTTGTAAGTCCTCACCTCCCATAAATCATTCTCAGTGTATTTGCACAGCCCAAGGACAAGTGGGCGTTGGATACTTTATTCTTGGTTTTTTCTTTGGGGTAGTTAGCTTATTAATACTACTTTGACCAACATCATTTGTTGCTTTTTTTTTCCTAGCAGCATGTTTCTTCTCTTAGGGGGGACTACCTTGGGTTTGTGAAGATTCCCCACTTGTGAACACTAGAGTATGCCCCCTGCACACAACTCTAAACCTGAGATGCTCATTCTTGACAATATGAAGTTGTCTCCTTGTCTCCACAGCATGTTCTTTAATAATAAGTTTGATCTCCTCCCTATCTTCAAACAAATCACCAACACTAAATGGATTACAACTTTTTTCTCCTCCCTTCTTCTGCTTCCTTTTCACAGATGCTTCATGTTTATACTCATCTTCTTCATCTTCACTTAGACTATCAAAGTCATCAAGGTCTACATGTAAGTCATCTGCATCAATGTCCACATTATGATGCATCTCCAAGTCATCTTCTACATCATCTACAGCAGACCTAAAATGTTTCATATCCACTTATGGGTCCTCTACCATATTATCAGTATCAACAATATAATCAGAGTCATCACTATCATCCTGTTCAGAACCAGTTTGATCTTTTGTTTCATGAACTTCTTTCTCATCTTCTGTTTCATCTTCTTTTTCAACTTCTTTATCAACAACATAATCAGAGTCCTGACTATCATCATGTTCTTGGTCATCTACCATATTGTCATTCTGTTTTGTATCAACTGAATTGACCAAAGACTTAACCAAAGTAATAGAGGGATTGGCATCAATGTCATCAATGGTTGTTTTCCCCTTAACCTGATTAAGTAGATCTTCATATTCAGAATCAGAATCTAAATCAGGTTGGCCTACAGGATCATTACATTCAACCACTACTGCTTGTTGTTGCTTCTGCCTTTCTTCATGCTCAATCATAAAAGTGTTAATCATTGACTACCAATGTTGCACATATACCTCCATGACTTTATACTTTGAAGCCAATGAACAAAACCTTTCAACAGAGTCATTTGTAGCCAATTCCCTTAAACCAGTGTCTAAATCCCCATCAGGTAATTTAAAATGATAATAAAACACCATGTTATAGGGATAACCTACTAATTTAGTCATCTCAACTAACACATCTATTCCAAAATCTCCAGTACAACAATAGTCTATATAGCAATACTTGCCATTAACATACTTTCTACTAGGACTATTGATAAACTCACCACCATGAATCAACTTAATTGTAAACAATGTATTATCCTCGGCTACAAATAAATAAAAAACGAAATCAATTTAACACCATGAATCATCCATAATTATGGTAAAAGAATTAGGGTTGTAATATACTTACAGTAAATTTCGAATGGGTCGTAAACAATGTCTGGTTCTCGAATAATCCATAACGATGCCCACATTGCAAGAAATTGATGTTTGATTATTGATTGAAGATTAGGGTTTAAAGGATTTGGAGGGAAAATCAGGGAAGAGCGAACGAACTGTGGGTTTGAGGGGTTTTTTTTTCAGAATTATAAAGGTTAATAAAAAGACGAAATGACCATAATACCCCTTCACGTGAGGTGCACGTGAGGACCTAGTAACGGCAGATGGACAGACGTTAGCTCGAGGGATGTAAACTGTTAGAAAATGAAACCACAGGTACTCAGGGTGTTAAGCCTGGGCTGAACCTGTTAGTTTAGGCAAACCACAGGGACGAAAACTACAATTTTCTCTTTTATTAATAAAGTAGAATTCCTCTTCAAAATCTTCATTTGGTGGTCGTTAGTTAATATTTACTTATGTAATTATGTAGAGTAATGATAAAATACAAATAGACTAAACAAGAGAAGTGAAGGTAGAATTTTTTTGTTTTGAATTTTTTTTTTCTATCTGCTTAAATATGCTTTCTAAATGAATAATATAAAAAGAAATTTTAAAAAATTAGCGTAATTACGTCATTAGAGTAATTACAATAGTTTACATTAGAGTAATCACGTAATTACTCTACAAAACTAATTACTCTACACTAATTTTTTTTAATAGATTTCAGAGAGAACTACACAATTAGTGCTTGTGGTTTTCCATTAGTTCACCTTTGAGTATTAAGGCACAAGGACCAATAGGGTATTAGCACTAACGGGGGTTAATATTTAACTGAGTTTACCCTCACATGACTAATGGTAAACCACAAGGACCAAATGTGAAACTTAAGTGGGGCCCACCACCAACCTCCTTCTTCCATCTAAATAACCCACTACCATCTTCATCTTTCACCACCATCTCCTCCACCATTCACCACCAACCACCATCACCTTAAGAATTTTTAAGCAGCAACAAACAAACCAAAATCATAGCCAAATTGACAGCACCGGGTAGTAAGCATCGATGGCAGCAACAAAAAAAACAAAATCATCGGTATCAAAGACAAAAAACACAATAATTAACAATTTTTAAGCTACTGATAAACTTTCGGTCTGTTCAACCATTATCATGGCTAAATCGACAGCACCGAGTAGCAAACATCGATGGCACTGCTTGAACCTTTATCGAACACCACTTCTTGGAACCTCTACCATGTCGCCCTTTCGTTATCCAGTGACTGAATCAAAATCTGTAACCAACGCAATCATACACTATCAAAAACTTTAACCTGCAAATTCGACCTCTCTCAACCATTTACAAACAACAAAGTCGTGAAAAGTTAAACCTACTGCTGCCCCTTAGTCCCTTACGATTCTATCGTTTCCACCATAGCCATTCGAACGATATTGCCCACGCAGACCGATCATCTCAAGTCTCTATGTTCTGAAAGAAGTTCATTAATTCTATGGTTCAAAAAAGAGGATACGATGGATGTTGTAGATAAAGTATAAAACTAAACTGCTAGAACAGTAAACCAAATACTTAGGTGGATCTGAGGCATTTGAGTCCTAATCGTGGCTGGGCGCAATGTGATCGATAGGGGTGGTTCGGTGGTGCAGTGGCAGTGTTGTGGTGGGTTATTTAGATGGAAGAAGGAGGTTGGTGTTGGGCCCACTTAAGTTTCAACTTTGGTACTTGTGGTTTACCATTAGTCACGTGAGGGTAAACTCAGTTAAATATTACTCCTGTTCACGTGAGGGTAAACTCAGTTAAATATTAACTCCTGTTAGTGCTAATACCATATTATCAGGGCCGGCCCTTAAGGGGTGCGGGGAGGACTTCCGGCCCGGGCCCAATTTCTCGGGGGCACATTGACTCTCCGGCAATCGAAGTTTTCTTAACAGTGATGTCCTTAATTCGATGGATTTTCATATGTTTGAGCCCCAAAATTGTTAATTAATTATTAATCAAAGTGAAGGGTAGTTTAGATAAAACAGAAAGTAAAGAAATGTTGAGAGATGCTAATAATTAAACATGAAAATGAAATGGTTTGAGAAAAAAAAAATTACAGGTTTATTAATTAGTGTATGAGTAGAGAATATGAAGAAGATGAAATAAAGAGGGTTCATACTTAGTTGTTTTTGCTTTTTACTGGTTGGTTTTGACTTCCTTTTTAACTTCCATTTGTACAAAACCTTCCTCTACTTATGTAATTATTGATTGGTTAGTTTACCATATTTGATAAGGAAAAAGCAAATAATCGTTGAGCCAAAAATCTATTATGTAGATGGTTGTGTTGAGTGTCACAATTCTATAAGCTTTTAATTATTTTTCTTGTTTCTCTTTTTTTACCACTCCAAATCCTATTTCTTGATTTAGAATAATTAATTAAAAAGTGGGTAAGTTTTTATTGCTAAGTATTTAATATTCGTGTAATAGACGTATTTCTTATTTTCTTTTAACATATTACAAATACAAAAGAAAGAGAATAACTCAATAACGATGATAACATACACATATTATTAAAGAAAATATGTTTTAATTGGTAAGCCTATTCATCTCCAATAAAAGTGGTAATGAGGTCAATTTCAAAGTATCACATGCACACTTGCAATTAAAAGTGATGAATGACTGAGCCTACAATACAATCACCGGCGAGAATTGATTCAAAACGTGCTATGATTCCAAGGCATAGTTGACTTTCGGAATTTCAAAATTTCCCTTCAACTATCCATTATTCAAACCGTAGCCCCTCTGTTTTATATATACATTTTGTAACATGTTCATCCCTCACTTGTTTAAATATATTATCGAGTAAAATATTTTATGGGACTGGACTACTATTTTTATTTGGTTTGTTTTCGCATCTCATGTTCCTTTTTGACTTTTGACTGATGACAACTAACATTTTTCTATACCTTTTGTTGTTGTTACCGAGTGTCAATGTAATATTGTAGTTAAACGTGTCAATTAGTTAAGGAAATGTGGTCTATGTTTCTGTTAATACAAATTGTAATGCTACACTTACTTTACACACAAAAACACACTCTCTCTCTCCCATAAGCCACTATTTCTTGGTTTGTATTTTATTATTCAAAAGCTTCGCAACAAATCAAACCGTGTGAAAAACAAAACTAAAGTAAATGAGATATTAATATTGTAAGTTGTGTGGTTGGAAAGATAAAAGCTGTGAAAATTTAGAAGAAATTTGAAGTAACTTGTCCAACATAGGAGGTGGTGTAAACCTTGGGGTGGTATATAGACAGGATTTTTCTAGTTGTTCACACCCTAATTCGTATGTGCGCAGGTGGCATGGGCAATTGATGTTTTGATTGCGCTTGAGAGCGGCCTTTATGTTTTTAAGTTGATGTTGATGAAATGATGGGGCCATGGGTCACTTGTCATTGATGGGCAAAGCGAATGCAATTGCTACCTATTAGGCAACGGCTTGGTGCCACTGCTTGGTCACATAGTTTTGTAACTAAAAGTTCGTTAAAAAACCAGAATCAAAAGATTGTTGAAGTTTTCGTTTAACTTATGATTGAAGTTAAAATAGAAAAAAAGAAAAAACACGGGACCATTTTTGTAACATAAAGCTTGTTAAAAAGAAGAAATTGAATTACCGAACACTACTGTATCTGATCCCCAATTTTGGATGGTGTAGAACATTTGAAGCTTATGCTTTTTTTTCTTATATAAAAAGAAGGTTAACACTAGGGATGAGCACATAGCATCGAATACTGATCCTGTTTCAATCCTGATCCCGTATCGAACTGATACCGAACCGAGGGTTTTCGGTATCGGTACTCATATTTAGAGGTTTTCGGTTTCGGTATTATCGGTATCGGTACAGGATCGGTATTGATATTAACCAATACCGATCCCGAGCTCATCCCTAATTGACACATATTAAAATAAGTATACAGTGAGGATAATATGATATATAATTTTCCTATTTTTTTTAACGGCCAATTGAAATCACTCACGGACCACTGGAGTATCATTGTGCCACCAGTGTTACCACGCGATCATATTCCGCCACCAAGTCACTAATTCAGGAGGAAACTTATAATTATGAGAAAACCCCCTTGTGAGATTCGAACCCAGGACCTTATAGTCCTAAAGTCTTATCCCACCACCAAAATGCCGCTAGGCTTTAATGCCTTTGGCCATAAATTTTCCTATTTACTTAGTATTTATTAATCAACTTAGAACTCACCCCCCCCCCCCCCCCCACCCCACCCCATCCAAAAAAAAAAAAAAAAACTTTTCAAATCAACCTCTAAAAATTACAGTATTGAAGATGCCGTCATGATATGCCAAAGATTGTTTAGTAATATACAACTTTTTTATTTTAAATACTAAATTAATAATGATAACAATGTAAGGAGTAGTGGTGAGCATTTCGTGGTTCGGACCCACAGGAACCTTGGATCCGAACCTTTTTAAATATATGGGTCGGTTTCCGGTTCTAAATTTATATGAATTATCGGTTCTGGGTCGTGTCGGTTCCAAACTCACGGTTCTAATTTAAGAACCATAAGAATCGTTTGTATTTTAATTAAAAAAAATAAAAATATAATCTTTTTAATCTTTTCACTATTCGTTTTTTACGTGTTATTGTAATCGATTTCATGTAATGTTAATGCAATATTAAAAATATTATTTATAAGAATAACAATGTATTTTTTTTAAATATTTTTCAGCTTGATGTATATGCATAGATGTGATATATTATATAATATATATTATATCCAAATTTGAAGTAAATATTTATGTATGTCGCTCTGATGTGTTTGTGTGTGTATGTATGTGCGTATTCATGATGTATACGTAACAGCTTCAAATAATGTTTCAAGTGATGAGAATGACAAAATTGTTACGAAAACATAAGTTGAGAAACGAAAAGTGACTTAAAAAGAAACCCATGGGCTATTGTTAGAAGCATATGGAGGAATTATTTTACGAGCATGGTAAAAGAATATGAATATGTAATCCTCTAAAAGTGACTATTACATTAAAAGGTTCTAGAGGGCCAGACCCTTTACCCGACTCATCATAACCTATAGGACCCAGAACCACATAGCCTTTTAAGATTCGATTCGTGGTTCCTAATTTCAACAATAAAATGGTATATGGTTCTGGTGGGCCCGAGTCGGGTCGGTTCTGGACCCCTTGCACAGCCCTAGGTAGGAGCATCCCCAACAAAACCCAAAAAACACCTTAATGTGCTTAACCGATTGCCACGTAAGGAAAATACTCTTTCTTTGAAAACACAAAAACTAAGAAGGAAAATCACGGAAGTAGCCGTTGACCAAAGGTTTTCACGAAAATGGCCACCTCCCATCTTTCGGGAGAGTCGGCTCAAGATTTTCGAGGCATCTAAGGCCTCTCCAAGAAGCTTCGGCCCAAAAGCCAACCGTTGAGTGACAGGAGTCATTATTAGTGGGACACCTCTCCGAGAGGCTTCAGAGACCACCACCACCATCACCACCTCCACAGCAACCACCATCACCAACCCCACCTCCACAACAACCACCCACCACCACCACCACCACCCCCACCTCAACAGCAACCACCCACCCACCACCCCGTCCACAACAACCGTCCACCACCACCGAAAAAAAAAAAAACAAAAACAACTAAATAAAAACCAACTTGAAATTCGTGAGATGTGTGTGTCGATTTGTGAATGTTCGTTGTTGATTCCCAAGGTGGTGATGGTGGTAATGATTGGTGGTGATGATGGTAACGGTGGTAATGTTCAATGGTGATGGTGGTGGGTGGTTGTTGTGGAGGGGGAGATGGTGGTGGTGATAGTGGAGGTGGTTGCTGTGAAGCGTTTTGGAGAGGTGTCCCGTCTTTTTGAAAATGTGTCCCACTAATAATGACACGTGTCACTCAACGGTTGGCTTTTGGGCCGAAGGCTCTTGAAGAGGCTTTAGATGTCTCGGAAATTGTGAGTCGACTCTCTCAAAAAATGAGAGGTGACTATTTTCATGAAAACCTTTGGTCAATAGCTAGTTGCGTGATTTTTCCAAACTAAAAACCCACCCAATAAAAGCACTTCAAAGATCAAACCAGTAACAACATCTTCATACTCATTTCATTTCTACCACTCATTCTCTTTCCATATGTATATAATAATAATATTGAAAAGCCCCACCATAAGTTGGTTTTGGGCATTGTTAGACCATAAGGTATGGGGCACGGCATAGGGGAGGCAATGAGATGTTGGGCCTCGCTACACCACCCCTTTGGGGCGGCATAGGGTCAGGGGCGGCATAGGGGGCAATGAGATGCCGTTGTTGCCGGTCCAATTTTTGAGAGAGAGTTGGGATTTAATTGTTTTTTAATATATTTTTTTATTATTTTTAATAATTCTGACCAATGAGGAGGCCCGTCATCATGGTGCACACCACCCCCTTGGAGGCCCATCATCAAGATGCCTCTCCTCCCACTCCTACGTGGCGGCCCATCATCAAGATGCCTCTCCTCTCCACACCTAATGGTCTTATGGAAAAACCGTCAACAAAACTAACCACTAAAAATGACCTTGACGGCAATGAAAAAGTAAAGCGACTATTGGGAATGATCAATTTATTTAATGAGAGACTCCCAATAATACAAATCCAAAAAATTAAAAGAAGGAGTATATAATATAGTTATTGATTGATGTATAAAAAAGATAAAAGGTCCATTAATCTGTAGCATAGAGCGTCTTTCAGGGGATAAAAACCCACCTCCTAATAACTAAGATTCGTCATAGTAAATATTTTTTCCTCTCTATATAATATTTTGCATAACATTGCTTGCTGACCAACTCTCTCTCTCTCTCTCTCTCTGTTACAAACGAATACACACTTCACCTCACGCATTCTTTCCACTTCCCTGATCCACACTATATGTAGTAGATACATAGATACATATAGGTTGGTTTTTTGAAGAAATTAGTTTGAGAATGGTGGAAAGAAGAAAGGTTGAAGTAGTTGTGATTTGTGCTGTGATTTTTGTGATAATAAGTAGCAGCGGCGTCAATGGTGAAGATCCATATAGGTTTTTCACTTGGAAAGTCACATATGGTGACATTTATCCAATGGGTGTAAAGCAACAGGTATGTATGTATGTATGTATTCATTTGGTTTGTAATGTAATGTGTTAATTGAGGGCAGGGTGGTTTGTTGAATGCAGGGAATACTGATAAATGGGCAGTTTCCAGGGCCTCAAATCAATTGTGTCACCAATGATAACTTGATTATTAGCGTCTACAATTACTTGAATGACCCTTTTCTCCTTTCTTGGTAATCCTCCACTATCTTCATTCTCAACTTCAAACTAATCTTTCAAGAACTCTTGGTTGGAAAGTAATACTACTATTATTATTATTATTATTATGTTGAACACTTTTTTTTTCTCTTCTGCAAAGTTTTAAAGATTTGATTTCATAAATTCCAATCACAAATTAACAGACAGACAGAGAGTGGTGGTTTTGTGATTAATCACAAGAGTCAATTTCTTGATTGATTCAAGATTTTTATTAATATTAATTGGATTGGATTGGATTGGATACCCACCCAAAAAGGTTTTATTTTATCTTTCTTTTCATCTAATTTGGTTGAATTCAAACCAATCTACTTCAAATCTTATTATGGACCAACTTAATTACTGATTTTAGACTGATCGAGATCTCATTCAATAAATAAACCAAGAGTATATTAATATCAATGTGCAAATGGGAGTGGGCTTTTTATTAAGCTCTTGGTCGCATATATCTACTAGATCTCTGACATTTAGTTGTCTTATTTTATTATGAATGAACATGGTATATCATGCTAATTGCCACCATTTGGATTTGATAGGTAATATATATATCTCTCTTTTTTATTTGGTAGTATATAATAAAAAAGCTGGCTGTGGTTGTGTGTAGTAAATGATTGGCCCCATATATATGTTAGATCTTGGGAATTTATTTATTTATTTATTTATTTTTGTTTTTAGTTTTGGAAAGGTCACCCCCTTTAACAAACAGAGGAATATTAAGTATTAACTAAATTGTTTCCATAAAATACCTAGCCATATTTTGTGGGGACGGACATATATATATGGTGTGAGCAAATATTTAAACTTATTTTTGCAGGAACGGGCTACAACACAGAAGAAACTCATGGCAGGATGGTACTTTTGGTACAACCTGCCCAATCCCACCTGGCAAGAATTTCACATACATTCTTCAAGCCAAGGACCAGATCGGTAGCTTCTTCTACTTCCCCTCTCTTGCCCTTCACAAGGCTGCTGGAGGCTATGGCGGCATTAAAATCTACAGCCGCCCCCGTATTCCAGTCCCTTTTCCTTTCCCTGCTGGAGATCACACTGTTCTTGCCGGTGATTGGTACAAAAAGAGCCACCAGGTTGGTTAGTTACTTTGCATTAAAATTAGAATTAAAATTAAAATTGAAACTGAAATCTGTTTGTTTGGTGTTTGTAGAGACTGAGACACATATTGGACATGGGACGAAGCATTTCTTCTCCTGATGGGCTCCTCATCAACGGCCGTGGCTGGAATGGTTACACCTTCCAAGTTGAATATGGTACTCTCTAGCTGCAGGCATGATTAACAAGTAAAGTAAAGTAGTTGCTTAATTTTTACCATTTACAGGGAAAACATACAGATTCAGAATATCAAATGTGGGGTTGACAACATCCATCAACTTCAGAATTCAGGGACATACCATGAAACTTGTGGAGGTGGAAGGATCACACACACTCCAGAACTCCTACACCTCCCTCGACCTCCACCTCGGACAGTCAGCTTCCGTCTTGGTCACTGCCAACCAGCCTGTCAGAGATTACTATGTTGTAGTCTCTTCACGCTTTACCCGTCGTGTGCTCATGACCACCGCCGTTCTCCACTACCGCAACTCCAGAATCAAGGTCTCCGGTCCTCCCCCTGGTGGCCCTACCACCCAGATTGCCTGGTCCCTCATGCAGGCCCGATCCATGAGGTAATTCTAATTTCCTGCATACCACATGATTCAATGATGCATTTACAAAAGTCTCATCCTTTTCTTGTTGACTCAGATGGAACCTAACTGCCAGCGGACCCAGGCCCAACCCACAGGGCTCATACCATTACGGTATGATCAAGCCTAGCCGCACGATTATTCTATCCAATTCGGCTCCCTGGATCAACAGAAAGCAAAGATATGCGGTCAACGGTGTGTCGTTTGTTGCCGGAGACACTCCTTTGAAACTTGCTGATTACTTCAATATTGGTGGAGTCTTTAGCGTTGGAAGCATCCCCGACAAATCATACAACGGGAACGCGTATCATGCAACCTCTGTAATGCATGCTGATTTCCGGTCTTTTGCTGAAATCGTATTCCAAAACTGGGAGGACACCGTTCAATCATGGCACATCGATGGTTACTCTTTCTTTGTTGTCGGAATGGATGGCGGACAGTGGACACCGGCAAGTAGACGGCGCTATAATCTGAGAGATACGATTGCTCGTAGTACTGTTCAGGTAAAAGTTGATTTTTTTTTTTTTTTTATAAAAAAAAATGTAAAAGCATCATTTAATTACATGAAACTAAGTAAGACCTAGATTATGCGTTTACTACAGGTGTACCCGAAGGCATGGACAGCAATCTATATCGCACTTGACAACGTGGGGATGTGGAACATACGATCGGAGAATTGGGTGAGGCAGTATTTGGGGCAACAGTTTTATCTTCGGGTGTACTCAGCTGCGCATTCGTGGAGAGACGAGTTGCCAATCCCCAAGAACGCGCTACTATGTGGGCGTGCAAGAGGGCGACACACAAGGCCACTATGAGACTAGCTAGATAGTGATTAGTTTAGTTTAGTTTGTCACGAGAGGGTGGCAACTAAACCACTTGTTCCATTGTTATTTTTTGTTTTTACGGCTAATTCATTGCAACATTCATCATTGTACCTGAATTTCTAATTCTTTCCGTGTAACACAGCACCTAGAAAGGGTGAGTTTGATCATTTCATTTACTATGTTATATGTAGCCGTTGTATTAGCGAACATATAAATACTAGTAATAATTTGTTGGGTTTAATAAATTAAATATAATAATTCTTAGCATTCTTTTGTTACATGGTACATAACAAGTTTAATGATTTAAAACCAACAACTTAGTAATGGAATGCATTTGATCACATAAACCATTCTTTTGTTACATGCTACAAGACAAGACTTGAATGTAAAAACACTGTTTCTAAGAGTCTTTATTAGACTATCTTTAAATCATACATAAAGGCATAAAGCATATATATTTATTTGTAGGCATGCATTAACATCTTGATGGATAACAAACATACCTCCGTCCAACCAATTCTCTTAACCGGCCAACTTTCTTTTCACCAGTCCCTTGAAAAAGTCAAAACTGCAAATTGACTAATTTTTTGATAAAAGGTAGCATAGTGGTAAACTCTCCAGGCTTTTGAGTATGGTCGGTCGGGTTTTAAGTCATTTCTTGTAGGTTGACCGGCCTGCTCTAATTTTGGGACATAATAATAAGACTATTAATTTCTGTGACCTTCCTTCTGATCGAGCACAAAGTAAACCTAGCTACTTTGTTGTTTCATAACTATATATACTATACTGGTCAAGTAAAAAAATGTTAAAACAAAAGAGATATAATAATAAAATAAATGGTTTGTTACTTATATGTCAAACAAAAGTATAAACCTACTTTGTGGTAGTGGTACAAACACCCCGTAGCCCCACTACAAGTTTGAGCCCAAATCCAAACATCCTATTAATTCACCCCGTACGTACTCTTAATTTATCGTAGTAGTTTTTTACCACTACAACTTTGATTATACCGTTTGGTGTTTTTTTATGAAAGTCGCTTCTTAAAAAAAAAAAAAAAAAAAAAAGAAGAAGAAGATGTTGGTAGTTTTTACTTTATTAAAGCAAAATAGTATAGTCTCACAAAACAATTTATGTATCAAGGTAGAAAGGAGTATAGCAAATTCAAAACACACTAGCAACAGAGATCAATAAAGATTTATGAAAGAGTTGCTTAAAAAATTAATTAGGTCTAATCTGCAGGTGATCGATTTTATATAGGAAAATCTTGAAAAAATATTTTTTATTGTTCTTAAAACCGATAAAACTAATCTAATATGAGTGCCATGATGTAGCTTTGCGTGTAGTCATGGTCCAAACCACCACACGTTATGCAATAAAGTTTGGTCATCTTCCCCACCATTTGTTTAATTGCCAAGACCCCATGACCATGAACATGGCACCCATGATTTCCATTCATGTGAGTGAGGAGGTTTGGATTTGCAAATCTCGTATCTTGAAGGACTAGAAGTTGAAATGGAAATGACCAACACACCATATTCATAACTACCACAACATACAAAGTAATCAACGACATGTCAAGTGACACACCAATCACACTTGCAAAACGACAATGGCGAGCAGACAAAGGCAAACTTAAAAAACATATCTATGATACATTAACCGATTCACAACTTAACATCGAACTAACAATGCTAAATAACAACAGTAAAGGAGCCTTAGAGCACGGACAAGCCATGTACATTACATATCCATCATCTACTTTTGTTTTGCACATATATTCTTTTGAAAGGAAACAGGACATCGGCACATACAGCAATAGTAGGAAGCACTTTTGGAGCAGCAGCGACGCAACCTTGCGCACCCAATCTATACACATCTAACCGCTGCATTTGTAAATACAATGATATATTTTTGAGTTAAAAAATCCAAGCTAGACCGAGTTGAGCTGATGAGCGAGCCAAACCGAGCTTAGTTTCAACCGGAGCTATATTTTCGAGTTAAATATGAGCGAACTTCAAACCACGAGGCTTTTAGAAAACGCTAGTTGGAAAGTATAAGGTTAACGAGAGATGTACAAGTTAACGGATACTCATTTCCAATCTAAAAAAGATAAAGACATGATGGAATAACATTAGCAATGAGGGTGTAAAGTTAAAAAAGTTGAGCATTTAGAGGAGCAAGAGGTAAAATTAGGAAAGTATGATAAAATATAGAGAGAATTATACAAATTGTCCTTTAGTTATTAGTGAAATTGCATCGTTTGTCCTTTATGTAAATTTTTCACTCCTTATGTCCTTTCTTTTGTAAATTTGTTACACCCTGTGTCCTTTAGGGTAACTTCCGTTAAAAACACACGTTAACTTAGACATGTGCCCCTCACATGAGGGGCAAACATGTCATTTAACTTTAGTTAAATAGGGTTTTTTTTTATATCAATAATAAAACTCATCATCATCATCCTCTTCATCTCTCCACCAATCTTCAATAATCAAATATAGCCAAACCCTAACCCTGTACCAATGGCTATTTCTTCCTTATCTGTTGCTATCTCCATCTCCAAAACCCTAACCAAAACATCAATCTCCATTCCACGATTAACATTCCACAACAACCTGAAATCATTAACAAATCTTAAACCTAAACTTACTCTGCCTCCCATCTCCTAACCACACACACCAAAAACCCTTACCTCTAACACCTACCAACGTAAACAGATAAAATTCCTCTTCACAGGAATCGTTGATGAGATGGGACAAGTCAAGCAACTGGGTTTCAACAAATCGGGTCAATCATTCGAGATGGTTATCCATTCACCAACTAGTCTCCAAGATGTAAATCTTGGCGACAGCATAGTTATGTTTCAATTTATTTGAAACATCAAAACAAGTGATTGCTTTCCACCACCATAATTTTCTTTCTTCATAAGTCAAACGGGCTCTCCTGTTTCCTTTCTGCCATATGTGTCTTCCACACCAGCTTACATTAAATTATGTATATTCATCACATTTAAGACTCGTGCCCTTGTTTTTGAGCAAAAATTATTTCTATCTATTAACAAAAAAAATGTGGTTGTGTTTTTTTTTCTTTTAGGAGTTTGACTTGGGTTGACTGGTCACGAGGTGTGGCTCACCTTGCAACATTTAGGGAAAATGATATTACATAGGCCTTCATGAATAAAATAAACTTCATGAAGGACGATAATGCCTTTATAACGATCAGTCGGCTATGGTATGTTATTTGTTTGCAAGCACAGTTGTAATTGGCAGTTGTTTGATAATCATAGAATTTGATACCCAACGTGGATAGGTGAAGAGGATGATGATGACTGAGTTTTATTATTAAAATAAAACTATTTAACTAAGGTGAAATGACATGTTTGGCCCTCATGTGAGGGGCACATGTCAAACTTAACCAGGTTTTTTAACGGTGGTTAGACTAAAGGACACCGGGTGTAGCAAAGTTAGAAAAGAAAGGACACAAAGAGGGAAAGATTAACATAAAGGACATAGGATACAATTTCAATGAAAATTAAAGGACATTTTATGGAAATCTATCTAAAATATAATATAAATAAAGAGGTTGTAAAATAAATAATAAAAGCCCTCGACTCAAGGGGCTTGAGTCTGTGAAACCCTAGGGTGGAGTTGGAGGGTGATCCCACCAAACCAATATTGTTAGTAGTCTACAAATCGATCGAGGGTGTGTAAGTATGATTGAAATTCTGTTGAGTGTAATATTTGGTGAGATGGCATTGATGGTGATATTGGTGTTTAAAACACCCCTAAGGAAGGTTGTGATAATGGGTGTGGACAAGCTCAAGCGTGGCCGGGCCCCTGTAGTTGTGAAGGCTGTTGGATCCACCATCTTCGTCGGCATGATGTCCAGCCTCTACTCTCTCATGATTATGAACAGAGGCGATGATGCCATTGCCATTGCCGCTGGAGCTGGAGCTGGAGAGCTTACTCCTACTCATCAGATTCTTGCCACCAGACACCTTCTTCAAGCTTCTCTCATGGGTACTGTTTCTTTGCCTTACTATTGTTTTATAGGGTTTCATTCATTGGGATTTAATAGTGTCTCATCTTTCAACTTTATTATTCATTTGATTTGATTTGATTTGATTTGGGGATTTCTTTTTTTCTTATATATTTGAATATTTGATTTGATAGCAAAGCATGCATTTATAAAAGATATCCTATAGGCAATCAATTGAGGTTATGCAATCGTTAATCATCTCGCTATATGAGATTTGATCTCAACTCAACTCTCTCGGGCTCCAATTTAGTTCAGTTTTTGAACACTGCCATTGTATTCTTCTTGCAGGATTCTCCTTGTTTCTTGCACTAATGATAGACAGACTGCACCATTACATCAGAGAACTCCGTATAAGAAGAAAAAACATGGAAGCTATCAAGAAACAAAACCGGATCATTGAAAATGGCAATCTTGATGAAGTTAAAGCTTTAGAGACTGAACTAACTGCCCTAAAGGAAAAAATTACACATCTTGAGTCACAACTTGAGGAAAAAACTAAGGAAGCAAGCCAGGCAGAAGATAACGCACATGCATTGAAGAAACAATCCGAAGGGTTCCTTCTTGAGTATGACCGTTTGCTTGAGGACAACCAAAACCTTAGAGCCCAATTGCGGTCATCAGATCGAAGATAGTCGAAGCCAGAAAGTCAGTATGTGATTTTATTAATACCTAATCTAATACATACACACTTATTTCTTGTTGCTTTTGGTTTTTGGATGTTGACCCCTTTATGCTTGTTTGGTTTTGTGGGGGGGAAAATGAAAATAGCATCTGGTTTGTACAAGGAATGATTTTGATACTTGACATACAAATGTGAGTGAGTTTACATTGATGTGATCCTTTTGCACAAATTAAGCGTCTTTGCCTATGTTGTAGTTATTTTTTAACCTATTTGATTTATTGACTAATCTTCAATGTCCAGCAGGCCAACAAAAACATGAAAACAAGCACCAAACTTGCCCCCTAAACCTCCTTAATTTCATTCTACCTGATAATTAAAAATGTTTTTGCCTCTTAATCTATGCTCATTACCCATCTACACTTATTTATTTTTAAGTTAGTTTTCGTGTGTTCCGAATACACCTTTGACCCACTGCTTGGCACCGGTAATTGCCTGCTAGTCGCATTTAATTGGTGGTTTGGTAATCACCCATCAAAACCATTAATTAAACTTTCATAAATAATACAAGACTCAAAACAGGATAGAAAAATGAAATTTAGGCTTAGGTTCAAAAAACATACCTACTATTAAGAATTGTGTGGTTTTAGATATAATATCTTTGATACATTCAAGTTATTTTTTATATTACTTTACGAAAAACAAGTACAAGATAAAAAAATTTGGAAAATGAAATGTTATGTGAAGTTCTTACATTAGTTATGCATGATATTTTTTGTTGTGATGTATAAATCGGATTTTTTTAACAAATCCGGATCAGTTTTTATCCCACCCAAATAAAATCAAACGATGGTCAAAACCAAATTGTGAAAATTCAGATTGGATTTTATCCGGTTCAAAGCTCTATAAACTCGATCATGTTGCTTCGAACCAGATATTATCCTAACCGGATTTTTCAAAAATCAAGATTTTAGATTCTAGAAAACAAATAAAATAAATAATCTATATCTATATCTATCTATATCTATACATATAATAAAACAAAGTCATTTTGATGACATGACTCTCAAAGAGGCATTCTCCCCCTCAAGTGTGTCATGTGTCATCCTATGTGCCATTGAGTATTAAAAAAAAAAAAAACTAATCCCTTCAATCAAACCTTCTTCCTCTACCGCTCTCCTTCCCCAAGTTTTCTTTGTGGGTTGGTTGTGTGATACAATCAATATCAAAGAGAGTTGTGCGACGCAACTACGAGACACCAATCTGAGTGATTCAGGTTGCGTGAAAGATTGATAACGTGTGACAGGTGTGTAGATCTATTCGAAGCTGGGGAGCTTTTAGACCTGTGTGACTCAGGTGGTGTGGTGTGATACCGGTGAAGAAGAAAGCTATCAATCCGTGATAGATTGATTAGTAACTAAGGCGAAGTTGTGATCCGTGATTGATCAACAACAAAAACAAGCAGATTTCAGTGTGAAACTGTGATCGAGGAGATATTGAGATACCGAGGAACTCGTGTGATATGGGTTGATACAAAGGAAAAAATCATGACAGTGATTATCATGATGATGATTGGAACTAGTGGCCCCGAGAAGAAGCAAGAAACAAGGTTGCTGAGAGGACATGAAAGGCAAAGTATGATTTTCATTGTCGGGTGCAAGAAATCAAAGATTCTGAAGGGGTCGGTGGACCAAAGATGTGTGTTACTTGGAATCAAAGATCTCACGGGTATATAATCAAGATTAAGGGCCGGGGAGAATGAAGGAGTTAATCTTGATAAGTGAAAAGTTAAGGTTAAAAGACTAAATTGGTGTTTGAGATAAACAGAAGATATAGAGATAATGGTTAAGATTTATTTATTATTTGTTTCCGTATTTGAGTAGGACTAGAATACTTGTTTAGCAAGATTTATTTTAGTATAAACAGGGGGTTTTAGTTATTGTATTTTCTTGTGGTCTTTGTTCATAATAATAGTTGAAACGTAACTAGTGATTAGTCACATATAATCTTTGTGTTTGTGTTGTTTGCTTGATCTAGTCGTTCCAACAATAGTTATGTGTTTTTTTTTTAAAAAAAAGTTCTTATACTTAATATATGTAGCTAGGTAGCTCGTTGCAAATTATTTAAATAACAGGTATTGACAGGTTCATTACTAGACAAATATAACCAAATATATACAGCCGCTAGCTAGCTAGATCGAGTATATATATTAATTAATGTCGTTAGTCTTGTATCTGTATCCACGATCGATCGATCGACCATGAGGAAGAACCTCCATCATGATGACGTAGGTGCACGTAAGAAATTAAGTATATTTATTAAAAAATTTATCCGTAGCTAGTATTAATTCAAAGTCAACATCGTAGAAAATCAAAGCAAGCAGCTGCATTCATGAATTGAAGTTGCCTAGAAATTAAGAACCAAAGACAAAAGACACTTGAATAATGAATATATTATTAAATAAATAAATAAATAATACAACAACGAAATTGCAGTGAGTACCCCTCCTACGAATTGAATATATATAGTGGTAATTCACATGAGTAGGCCGGTAATTCCTATATATATATATATATATATATATATATATATATATATATATATATATGAAAAGAAGAAAAGAATTATATTATTATTATAATTAATTCAAAAGAGCTAGCTAGCGTGCTTAATTTCAGTATTAATTAATTTCTAATCATTTGTAGGGTTGTTGTTGTGATGATCAGTAGTATTATTAATGATGTTGGCGCCCATTATGGATGTGATAGCTGCAGCTAAGGCTGCGGTGAAGTTTGGATCAGACGTGATGGCGCTGACTGAATTTGCATATGCTGTATGATCAGGAGAGTATAACCTGTGATCATCATGCATTACTACTTGATTCGAGGAGACATGATGAGACAATTGAAATCCTGCGAATCTTGATTGGCCGTTGTACATGACTCCTCCTGGCTGCACCTGCCCCTCAAATATTGTATTCGCAGCTGGGACGTGGGTAAGGTCCAGTGTAATGGTTGGAAATGGTGCTGACGCCGATATGCTGGCCATACCTGACGATGAGCTTGGTCGAATGGCCTGGGCCAAAAGGCTGGTGTTCATGAATCCATGGTCACCTGCACTGGACATGGAACCTGAGAGCAGCATGGTAGCGGCAGCAGACGTGGTGGACGCCATTGCCACTGCTGCTGGTGGGAGAGGATGGCTGTGCGTCCCTTCATAAGTTGTTACCAAAATGGTCTGATCATCCGCCAATCGTTGAACTTGTTTCCGAACTGGGCATCCCACAGCCATTGTGCAACGATAGTATGCCCGTGGACACGGGTTCCCTTTCGCCATTTTCTGCCCATATTTCCGCCATTGACATCCATCACTTATCTGCACTCGTAAAATTCATATATAAGCATGTCACTACAAATTAATACACAACTAACAAAAAAGTTATAAACTATCCTAAATTTGAAATGATCGAGTATGCACGTGTTAATAATAGGAGAATTAGAATTAAATAATCCAAACTTTGTCGGGTTGGAAAACAATAATCTCAACTTGAAAATTAGAATATAACAGGCCTAACCTGTCCTGTTTTTGTTTCACTAGACCAAAACCAACTGGGGTTAACCCAGTTAGTTTTATGCCTATGTGGCATGCCATGTTGGCAGATGACGTGTAAAAAATGTCCTGGTTGGCAACAAAAATCAGACAGAAAACTAACGAGGTTAGTCCCAGTTAGTTTTGATCCAGTGAAATAAAACTAAGACAAGTTAGACCTGTTAGATTTCAATTTTCAAGTTGGGATTATTGTCTTCCAACCTGACAAAGTTGGGATTATTTAATTCGAGTTTCCCTAATTAATAACAAGTAAATAAGTACCATTGATGCTTCGGAACGTGCCCGAACTGAAACACGAACTTTACGCATTGTTGCTTCGTTTGTCTGGTCGGTGGTTTGAGGGAGAGTCAAATTGGGAACTTTATTAGACATCCATACATGTGAATCCGGGGTATGGTCACCGGCGATAGCCGATGGGGGGTTTTCTTGTGAGGAAGAATGATCAGGAGACGTCAACCGTATGGCAGGGCTTGCATTTGTCAAGGAGTGGTGCTGTGGTTGCATTAGCGTCACAAGTTGCATTTGCAAGGCGTTGTAATTGTTGCTGACTTCTAAATACATCTCTTTAAGCTTTAGGTTCTCCAGCTTCATTCTTTGTATTTCATTTTGCATTTTTGCCAACTGATCAACATGCATGCATATATATATGCATGATCATTATAAACATATATAACCTACACACCTAACAAACTAAAATACCAATATATATATATAATAATCTTTGGTTGTTTCTGGGACCTAATATATCATATTTCCGGCCGATTATTAATCTTTGAATAAATTAGATAAAAATAAATAAATATTATAGTGTGAATAGGATTTTGAATTTATTTATAAAAGATATCCGTACGTGTTTCAAAATACTAGCTAGCTACGCAATCAACACCAAAAATCTTGGTAAAGATTAAAAAAGCTACTAATTAATAATATATTATATAGATCTTTTTACAAAAATAAATAAATTATTCATGATTAATTGTGTGCACGTACAGAATATATATGTAGATCATTATACCTTATTAGTAGTTGGATTTTGATCCTGGGTTGATGAAACTCCATCACCAAATCCAATCGAGGATCGATGATGATCATGATCAGGTGCCTCATTCTTGACAGCAGTAGGAAGGTCGTTTCCAATTCCATGAGTGGAAAAAAGATCCATCACCTTGCGGCGGGGAGAAGCAGTAGCGGGAAGCATGGCAAAGGGGTTCCACCTTGTGATCAGCGGTTCCGAAGTATCCAATGTTGCTCCCAACCCCATATGTATCAACAAGAGTCTTTTAAAGTTGGATGCAATGAGGGTATATATAACAAACAAATTAATTAAGGGCTACTTACCTACCAAGATAGCTGGCCAGTCGTAATTAAGGACCAAACCTTTGACTTTTATTATATATATATATACCTACGTCGTCGTCGTGTGTGAATGTATAAAGTTTGTGTTAATTAACTGTGAACTCGATCAGGTTTTTTTTCCCAAAAGTGCGTAAGGTCATGCGTCATCATCTGTCCACGTGGCAGTGTGGGTTTCAGATCGAAGTTTCGTCTACAACACCACCACCTTTGACCCACCTATCTTCTAATTCTAAAATCATAAAAATAACTCTATTCAACTAACATATTTATTTCAAAATTTTAAATTAATTCATAAACGTATATATATGCCCAATTCTTATTTCATTGTGTTAGGGGGACGGGGACGGGTACCCCACTACTAGCACGGTAACACCGTCGCCATGGCCGGCTCTAGCCCAATTATTTTGAGGGAGGCCCCCAATTCTATAAGGCCTCAATTTTTTTTATTTTTTATTTTTTGTATATGAAAATGGGCTTCATTTGGGCTAAGTGATGGTTTGATATACGAGCAGACTCCTAATCAATTAATAATTTCATGAAATACCAACATATAATAAAGGTGCTTGTTTTCATTCCAGAGTTTACAACCTGACCATTTATTGTCTACTGCATTGAGAAAGAACAAAGAGCAGCTTAAAAAAAGCAAAGCAACAGACAAGATGAGAGAAATGGATGGAAACATAAATTTTGAGTTTTGAATTGGTTTTTCATTGGACTGCAACTCTGCAAATGCCGTTTTTTTAAGGCCCCGAATTTTTACCCCGCTTTAGGCCACCAAAATGGTTGAGCCGGCCCTGTGAATCTGTGAACCATTTGCTGGTTAATTGTATCTAATGGATAGCTTGAAGATAAATGAAGAAGGAGATAGATATAAAAGTGAATGTATAGGCTTATTGTGTGTATGAAATATAGAAATAGAAAAAGGTAAATGATAGGTGGGCCTCAAGTCTCACATAAGTCTCACTAACAACGAGTATGTGTTGAACCAATATATTCTTTTAACATGCATTTATAATTGCTAGAAATGATCTTTACAAATATATATTTTTGTAAAGTCACAAAATATATATTTCCGTCAAAATAATCAGAAGATACAACATCAACGAAACTAAACACAAATATTATTATTTAGAAAAACAAATGACACTACAAAAAACTGAATTACTAAAAGATGAAATTGTTAGTTATCTTACATAAAAAAAATAATAAATATTAACTATACTTTTATATGTGTTTGCATTTCTATATTTTTTTCGTTTTAATAATGTAAGTTTATTTTATTAGTTGAATAATATGTTTATTTTAAAAAAATAGAAAAAAAAAACATTTCAGTAAAGTGAATAAGTGAAGTGCTGCCTCTAAAAAACGGTTTCAATGAAGAAAATCAGTAAAGTGATGTGGCAGTGTATGATTGGTTGAAATCAGTGAAGTTAAAAAAACTCACGGGTAGTGCCCCGCCCCCTAGTTATTGTACTTGTAGATACAATTTGTATGTGTGCATTGACGTTCTGAAGTGAGTGATAGGTTGAGAATTACATTCAGAAGCAGATCACTAGCCGAACATAATAAATGTGTATGGAATGTCTCACCAACCGCTCAAGGCGGCTATTTATAGGGGTATAAATGACATGGGCATTAATTGCTCATCATGATGAGAGGCGGCATGAATAGTGACAACCGGCACTGTTCCGCCTATGACAATATGGTTTTTATATTGTTTTATTGGATCGGCCTATAGGTAGAGCACTGTTACGGCTGTATCCATGGTGTAATAGCCGTCTTCTTCTTTGTCCAAAGAGTTATCTGGTGGTTTATCTGTGTGTCATCTTTTACCCATTAGACTTTTTATGTCAGTTAAGTTTATTCCTTATATCTTTAAGTGGGTTCGGTCATCCGTTTATACTCCTTGTGCCGTTTCATTTTAATTTCAAAGTATGTTGTTGTCACAAACTGAAGACTGACTAATTAATGTTTACGTCTTAATTATGATAATAAATATGTATATGTAGTTTAGCGATAAGTATGTATGTTTGTTGATGGGGTCGGGAATTGGTGTACCTTCTCCGGGCGGTGCGGCGTTGGCACGTGATCGAGCAAGAAATTAATTGAAAAAGTGTTAAAATAGCTAGCTCCATCTCTGACGGCTGATCCAGAGTATGTTACTTCTAATACTCTCTCTTTCAATCATTTTTATATCTAATTTGACAATTATTAATTAACTAGCTTATTACCGTGAGAGTGTTGCGTGGTTGAAAAATCTAATATGACAGTGATAAACATGTTGCAAATGGCTCAAGTTAACTAACCACATAATCTCTCAATTAGATGTGCACAAATCGGGTTTTTTTAATACCTGGTTCTGGGTATGGAACCGGTTCCGGGTACGGTCGGGTATTACTTCGACCGGGTATTGAAAGAGCCGGTTCCAGTTCCTAGCATAAAAAACCATACCCGGTATACCGGTTCCGGATTTTCAATACCCGGTTCCGGGTATGCAACCGGTTTCGGGTATATCGAGCATTGAAAAAAACCGAGTACACTGGGTATTTAAAAAACCCGAGTATATCGGGTATTGAATTCTTTTTATACAATCACGTCGAAGGATAGTGCGACTTGGTCCAACTTTGATCAAACTACAAAATTAAAGAATACGTTTACTCCTTCTATAGATCATATGCTTTCCTAAATGATATTAGAATTAGTTTATGTCTCATTTCAGTGTAGCTTGTTTTCCCTTCCTGAATATGACAAGTAGATTACAATATATAGATTGAGTGATTCGGTTTATGGTTAAGAAAGAAAAAAACAATGATTAACAAAACAAAAACTGGAATTACTTATTTACCCTTTTCTATACCTTATTTGGTAGACTTATCACATGTACTAATAACACAATTACAAAAGAAAAATGGATAATTGCTAGAATCTGTTAATATAAAGTTAGAATATATAAGAATGCCGTTTTTAGTCATTATATTAAATGAATTATGAGCCTCTATCAAGAAAAGTAAACAAAATGTTGAGATTCCAAGGCTCGGTTTCTCAACACCAAGGTAGTGTTTATGTATGTATAGTGAATAATGTACATGAATGAATAATTTAATGAATAATCTCAACGAAATGTTGAGATTTCAAGGTTCAACTTCTTAAGACCTATGCAAGGTCTATGAATGAAGAATGTACATCAACAAAATAGGGTAGCGTTTGGTACCTAAAGAGTAGTTGATCAAAACAACGACTGCTTACAGTTCAACCACGATCGATGATTCTACAAAATCGTAAGACCTGTAGCGTATGAACAAAAAATATATGTGACTTATAGCGGTTCTTAAACATGAAGAAATCAACATCATTATATCAGTACCTGATTGTTAACACACAATAAGGATCTTGAGGTTAGGACCAACTTCATTTCGTGGTTTTATTATATGAACAATCATCTTCAGAATAAACATTCTAATTACTTGTAAGAGTGCCTAAGAAAAAAAAAACAAGTTACCAGCTAGTTAGCCGTCTCACACCAGTATACTAAACCTACACATCCAAAAACCCAACATCAAGTGTGTGTGGGTTTAGCCTGGTCCATAACTATATAAAACTTGTTCAATATATGGTGGATGCGTGTTAGTCTCCCTTATTATATATTGATAAACAAAAAGTAAATCAATATATTATAGGGCTGACAATTTCATAAACAAACACGAATACACGACCTTAACAGGTTTTGTGACCTTAACAAGTTAAACACATGCTTAGTACTTGTTAAGACATGTTAACGATTTTTTTTTTAAATATGGGTTTTAGGAGCGGAGTACTGGAGTTATACGTTTTTATTAGGTGGAATTCAACCTTTTTAATGCTTAATGGTGTCGTGTCCTTTATTATGTCAGGTTTGAAAATAGGTTCGTGTCTTATCGTTTTAACCTAGTATAAACAGGTATTATCATGGTTTATTATGTTAACATGATATAAACATGTATTATCGTATTAACATGATATAAACAGGTTTGTGTCGAAATTTAAAAAAAAAAAATAACACGATAAGTCATAGTGTCATGTTCGCTTTGTGTTCATGTCTTAACAGGTCGGATATACACGATTTGTCAGCCATAATATATTGATATAAATTGTATAATTAAAAAGAATAAAGTGTAGTAATAGTAATAAATAGTAGTAATAATAGTAAATAATAATAATAATAATAATCCATAGAGTTAATAGCCATTTTCGTCCCTGAGGTTTGGGCCAGTTTGCCACTTCAGTACAAAAGTTTTTTTTTTTTGCAATTCCTTCCCTGAGGTTTGGATTTTTTTGCCAAATTAGTCCTTTTCACTAACCCAGTTAAAAAAGGTCGTTAGTGTTAGGGGTATTTTTGTCTTTTTACCTCAGGGACGAATTTGGCATTTAAAATTCAAGATTTTTTTTTTTTTTGCCAAATTCTCTCTCTCTCTCTCTCTCTCTCTCTCTCTCTCTCTCTCTCTCTCTCTCTCTCCGACGTTTGTTTCAGTCTCTTCCGTTAATTTCTTCACCTTTAATTGCAAAGACCTACATCGGAAAGTTACACAACCGTTAAATCACAGATTTTATATTTATTTTAGATCTGTTTATATAATTTTAGATCTGATTAATATTATTATTACGAGATGTATAGATCGTAATTCTGGAGTTCACGTTGCAGTTCAAGGACACGGAGTTGTTTTAATTCATCGAGCCACGGAACAGCGGTGTTGTTGCCGGTGGTTGAGTCAGTGACGTCATCGAAAACGACGTCGTTGTCGGTGTCGTTGGTATCGTTGAAGCGTTGTTTGAGTTCGATGTATTTCTGTTGGCAATGAAGAGGGGAGAAATGGAAACGGGGCGGGTCGGGGGTCCGTTTACGTAACTGGGAGGAGATGGAGTCCCAGCTTTTGGTGCCGTAGCGGTTGATTTGGCCATGTAATAGGGTTACTAGTCTTCTCCTCTGTTTTGTTTTGTTTATATTTTGTTGGTTTTGTATTTGTTGTCGACATGACTAGAAATATGCAAGATGGTCAGATTAGTAAGTTTTTAGTGCCTATTTTCCCTCTTCATTTATTACTTGGAGAGAGAGAGAGAGAGGGGAGTATGCTTCTCGAGCTTCACCATGTTTCTAGCTAGATGATACAACCATGTTTCTAGCTAGATGAATAGATGATATCTCGCCGCAACGCGGCGATGAGAATACCACTACTTTCACTAAAAACCAATCCTTGAGAGAACTATGTACCTTAATCTTTGATGAAGTGAAATTAGTCCTATATATATATATATATATATATATATACATACATAGAGAGAGAGAGAGAGAGAGGGAGGGAATTAGGCAAAAAAAATCCTTGAATTTTAAATGCCAAATTCGTCCCTGAGGTAAAAAGACAAAAATACCCCTGACACTAACGACCTTTTTTAACTGGGTTAGTGAAAAGGACTAATTTGGCAAAAAAATCCAAACCTCAGGGAAGGAATTGCAAAAAAAAAAACTTTTGTACTGAAGTGGCAAACTGGCCCAAACCTCAGGGACGAAAATGGCTATTAACTCTAATCCATATATAAAATTTAGTGGGTTTTACAGAGTGACCTCACAAAGAAAGCAGCAAAATGTTATGGTAAGAGGGTTTTTACATGACTTGAATAGTTTTGCATCACCACATAGGCAATGCAACCATCACTGTCACGACAACGACGCAACCACGTCTGACACCATCACCCCATCCACTATACTAGCCGCCATGACGTAAAAATAGCAACCAAGGTGGAGTACTACTGTTATTTAAACGGCTTGTTGCGACACCTGACTGTTTTTCCAGGCTCATTATTAATTTTACAACAACGTGTTCAAAGAACAAGCCCCAACATGTCATTTTAATGACATACTCTTTCTGTGTATACTCTATGATGATGATGATAAATTGCTATTTAATCTGGACATTTCCTATTTGTCATGGAGATGCATCGAAATTCCCCTGGCTCAAAAGCCGCATAGCCCCGTCTCTAGAGAACTTGCGAGCAAACAGAAAACAGGGGACCGATATTGCATTACTCTTGCACCACTCTGTTCGGTGTTCAGTTTCATAATACACATGGTTTATATCCTGCAATTGCAATTGCAATATATATATATATATATTAGTGGTTTCGCCCTTTTGAGCAATGAAGGAAAACATATAACACTACAACAACCTTGATTCTTTTGATTTGTTGAGGGTTGGCACTTGCATAGTTATAGGTTACGGGATGCCAGCTTTGTGTTTCCATGTTTGTGGCAGACTGGATCCATAGAGTGTAGGTCACAGTTCGTCTTTCAAGCTCTTCCTCAAGATCATTCATCTTAGGGAACAAAATTCAATTTCAAATCCAATTATAAAGGAACATAAGGAAGTGTTAAAAAGATGATGTTTTCTTACTGCAAGTAATGTCTGCACATAATGCTCATCAGGGATGCAATTATGCTGCTTCTGAAGCTTCTGCATATTTACATAAATAAATAAATCACAATTGAATTTTAGGCTAACCTTAACTACTGATTTCAACATCATGTTATAACTTACAAGATTCTGTCTTCCTTTACTAGCATCTAAGGGTGGACGTCTCTGGAAACAAATCATTATTAACTGAATAATGTTAGTAACCCATGGGTCACTGAAAATGTATGTATGTATGTATCTATGAAATACTAACAAACCTTGCATAACTTCTTGAAAACTGGAAATAAGACGTCATCATATGCCACAACTTTTGCATGGCTTCTTACTAAAGAAATCACACTGAAAATATCAATCCAAATTAAAGTAAAATTACTTATGACAGTTTGTGATTACTGATATACTTCCATTGTAGTCATAAATATACGCTTCAACCTGTGAGCCTTTTCGCCATTTCCTCATCGGTATAACAGAAGACATCCTAGGATTGTAGCGACCTTCTTTCATGTCAAGAAAGCTAAAAAACATAAATCCCAGATCAACACCAGTTGTGTTTGGATGTGCAGTACGAAAGTAATTATCAGATTATTTCAACTGCAATCGCAGTGATGAGTTTCTAGTATTTGTGCAACCTATGTTTGTTTATGTTTTGTTATCTGATAATTATGTGTCCAATAAACTAATTACTGAAACTAAGATAAAATTACTTAATACTTATGCACCCATATTTTTCCATTACTTTTTAATTAATACGGTGGCAATTTGCTAACGATCAATGACATCCTAAAAACAGCAAAAAAACATCTAAACAGTATTATCTGCACCATATTTTTATTACATAATGGTTACTCAATATATTAGATAATAATCATCAAAGCACCAATCCAAACCACCCGAAGCACTAAAAGCAGATAATTACTAACTTCTAAAAACAACATGAAGACTATAACATCTCAGAGGTTGTTTAACTGATGTTTGTGTGG